>OY720637.1:75792325-77222411 GCA_963169105.1 Ceriagrion tenellum | reverse complement strand
CGGAAGTTTCCTGCTTTGAGGGAAAATGCGAAATTGACATTGAAAAAAATCTTTCGCCTCAATTAAGCTTTCAAAGAATTAACAGTAGAAGGTGAAACCTAGGTGGCTTCTTTGGTTCCAGGGCGGAATGTGGAGGTCTGGATTCGGTTCCAGACCAGGCCTATGATTCTTTTTAATGTGGTTTCATACATTATTTCCAACAATAGTATCTCCTAGAATGAGCTCATATAAAAGTAGAACCTAATTCGCCAGCACCCCAAAAATTGAACTTGAATAACGAATTTAAAATAAATTCAAAGACTGGGTATATGCGTAAATCAAAAGAAATCGTCTGTACATCTCCCTGCGTATGTGACTGGTTCGCCAAGGCAATATAAATGTTTGGGAAAAACGGTGCTGAATTGATAATAATTTTTTAAATATCGTAATTAAATCAAGTATAAAAGCCCGAAGAAATCAACGCATCGATAAAGAGTTGACGGAATGTTTGCCAATGGGATAATCATTACTCATTATAATAACTTACCCAGCAATGTGTCTCTAATCAAAACTGGATAGCAAGAGTGGGCCTTGTGTTTTCGTGGGTGATGAGCAGCGAGTGCCAAGTTAGGAAGCGGTGTGAGAGACCACCCGAAGAGGTTAGTGCCCACAGGGCTCCGCGGAGAGGAGTCGGGAGGAGTGAGGGTGAATGATAAAGGGAGGTGATGTGGGTTGGGGTGAAACTGAGTGAGGACTCCGGGTCACGCTCAAGCCCTCATTTGCATACACAGCTCGCCACCGGAAGCCGTCCAGAGATCCACGGACGCGATTCGAGAGAGGCCGAAGTCGGTAACCCTCTCAGGGTCACAGCCCGAAGGAGGCTTTTATAAAGGGCCTGCACCTCACCCTACCTTACTCCCTCCCTTTTCCCACCCTCAGCCCCGCCAAGGGGTCACCAACGTCCCGTCCTTTCGGCGCCCTCCGAGCATTAGTCTCTCTCCCCCTCTCCCCTGATGACGTCGAAATAAAAAGTGGAAAGGGCAAGAGGTTATGAGGCGGGAGAGAAGGAAAGGGTGCACTCCTCTCCATACTCCTTTTGCTGCGTCAATACGTTTTTGCAGAATACGCGCCGGGTGAGAGACTTTGGTGCGGCACAGTGAATTATCGATGTTATAGCACGGGCAAAGAGGAGGTGGGGAATGGTGGAGGGGGCGACAAGGGTTTCGCATTCGGCGTCTGATATCCGTGGAAGGGGGTCGCCGCGTCCGGAGTGGTTTTAATCTTTAACGCCCATTCGATTTCGGGGAAGGAGTTTTCGGGAAAAATTCCGCCTTCGATTATCCTCCCACCCATCTTTGAAATCCACCCACTCATTCTCGGACGGATTTTTTTGGAAAGTCCCGCCGAACATGAACCAATTCTTTTGGCGACCGATCGAATATATATCCGCCGGCTCAGAAAAACAGTAACTCACCGACGCCTTTAATATGGAAAACGGATTTCCTTCTTTGTCGTTTCGTCCATTGTCATTCAAAGTTTAGTGTCATCCATTATCCTCTACGGTTGCCACGGTCTAGACTTTTAAATTGATATCCAGCGCGCATTTTAAATCATTAAAATTATACGTTTTGAGGGAATACGCTTCAATTGGTATAACTATAATGCAAATATATAAGTTTATCTCTCAAGTAACATTTAATTTTACGTCCAATTTTGATACCTTCTTTCATTTTATAGTTTTTTGTTGACAGAGTAAATAAAGTATTATTTATGGCAAAAACTTTTCTATTTACTCTTTCCTATGACAGTTCCAACATACTTGTCACGATACTATATTGGCACTTGGCCTCTTCCCTAATGATAGTCTAAGTAAGTGCACTCTGTTACGACTTAGCAATTTCTCTCCATCGCCATGTAATCAATGATATAAATGCGTTGCTTCTTAAATATTTCCGACACGAGGTACTGCTAATATACCAGTATGGAAAACCAGAAAATCAAATTTAATTAACCTATAATATCCTTATATTCTATTTTTCTCAGAGCATCGGTAATTTCGCTGAATTTTTATGCGGGTGAAAACTTCCATGAATGATGTATCGGAACCAGCGAGAAAAATGATCAGGAAAGTAAACGAAATGAAATAACATAGCTATGCAGAATTGGTGGATATCTATAAAAAATCCTGGGTCAGTTTCTTCTAGCCAAGTCACGAGATATCTACCCAGATAATGTCATCAAGTCCTGCTTATTACATCTTCTTCCATGAACCCTTTTACGGTCAAGCGAATGGGAGACATAATCTTTACTTTAGCGACAAGTACTTTATGTAAGATCAAATGCTATCCGTCGCGTTGAACTATAGGCAATCGCGTTTATTTGCGCATCTCAACCAAGCGAACATTAAGCTTCGCTTGATATGTCTGATAAGTGATTTTTCATTTCCCCACGGGGCGTCAAATAAATGAGAATGTGGGATGTTAAGGGTCTCGAGGTCGCGAGGAATAAAACTCAAGTGGCGATAATGTATGCAAATCTGTTTTCCCCCGGCTGACCTTTAAATAAATCGGAGCAGGCGTCTTGAAATAACGCCTGCCGCTATTACTAAGGGAAACCTACAGACGACGAGGGAAAGGCCGCTTGAACAGAGCGCAACACAGGTCGCGGTTTATTTTCGCCGCGGATCGTTTCACGCCAGTGTGAGGCGGAATCGAAGCAAGGACCCTCGGGAAGGATACCGCCTACTTTCTCCTCCGCCGTCACGCTCTGGTTCACGCGCGAAGAGGTGTTGCCGGACAATATGGACGCCGCCCGAGCGAATAGCGCGCCACTGGCGGAGTTTGCGCGCGAGAAAAACACAAGCGGTCAGTCGCCATTCGACCGCTGAAGAGCGCCAAGCCGGCGGATTCCTCGCGCCACGTCCAGCGCTGCATCGCTTACTGTTCTCCCTCCGAAGCCTCATTACATCCAAACGGCAGGAATAACATTTGTAATATACGCAAGTGAGCAAGATGTCACCGATCGGTGCTTAGTCGATCGAGGAAATTGACGTGCATCGGGATCTGCACCACCTCCATGAAGATACCGCGCGATCCCGATGCACGAGACTGTCTGGGAGGGCTGGCAGGGGCGGTCGACGGGACGTGGACACCGGGGGCGGGGAAGGAGTACCCGCGGCCGCCCCTGAACCCCTGGAGGCGATGTCTTTAGCGGCGCCAGCGACCGAGGCATGCCCGCGCAACCGACGGAGCCGGCGGTCAGGGCGAGGCGCCGCCGTGCCGTCGACGTAGGAGGCGGCAAGAAGGATGCCCCGGACTTGGTGAGCCCGCCCCAGGTGGGGGCGAAGAAGAGGGACGTCGGGCGGGGGCACGGGGCCAAGGACGCGACAGGGCCGCCCCCGAAGTCCCCCGTCAAGAAGCCCCTGTTCGTGACGACGGTCAGGGCGGCTCCATACTTCGACCGGCCCTTACCGTCACAGCCACCGGATAGGCCCAAGGAGAAACTTTATTCCTTCGCCAGCCGACCGAGGGTCATCGACAATAAGAAGGCTCCCCATGGAAACCACGTGAGCGGGCACCGAGCTAGATGCGAGGCGGCCGCTGCGGCCGCGGCTGCAGCGGCGGCCGCCGTGCACACCATTAGCTCCACGCAACAGCAGCAAGGCATCAAAGGCAACCGAAAGGACGAGAACGCTCCAAAGTGAGTCTGTGATAAGTGTATGGGTGTCCATATATCTCGCCTATGTGAAAAATCCCCAAATCGCATTATTGTTTTTGACGCATAAAGGTGAAATATCACACCGATGATACGCAAATCACATCACAAATGCATATATTTTTGTAATTGTAGGCATTATTTTAATAATTTTTCTTATTTTTGTTAGGAGTTTTTTGCCTGAAAACGTTTTAGACTACTTATGAAGCGCGGAAGACGTTTCGAAGAAAATGCCTTTTGTGCTTTAAATGTTTGTCCATTTCAAGGTTTTGATTGCAGACGTGTCAATTCTTTCTGATGAAGTTGACGTTTTCTGGGATGAATATCTGATGGAATGGCAGTACTTCACTATTAGGGAGATGTTTAAATTCCTTGAAAACTTTAATGGATAGCGACCGGTCTCGCTGTCAAAGCAAGCTTACTCTTCCACTTGATTATATCTTAGCAGCGGACACCGGTCCTAATTATTTCCGTGAAATCACAAGTTTTGAAACGTCATAATACCGAGCGTAAATGCCATTCGATAATTCATGAAATATATTATTTTTTAATACATACCTTGCTTTTGGTTCTTGTGCTCCTAGGCGTTTACTTAATAGTGAAATAAAATTTTGGACGTTAAAAATACATGGGAAACTATTAGAATAATACACTACAATTTCAGAATTCACTTCGTGGAAGTTAATAGTATCCATATTTAGGGAATACCATTTCGTACGGTGAAATTTGGTATTTGGTACGGTGGTATTTAGGGAATACAATTTTGTGCGGAGTCGGTGAAACGTGTTGTACCACACAAAAGAAAATTCTGTGGAAATGTATTAAATTGTATTCCCTAAATATAGATATAAGAATAATAATATAAACTTTGATGGTTGGTTGTGTTTCTTCACTTACGCGGTCTCCTGGTGCGAGTTATTGTCCTCATGTGGGTTGCAAATGGGAATTAGTGGATCTCCACGGTTAAATTATTTTGCCTTAAATTATTCTGTATGCCCCTAAATTTATCCACAGTTGAGTTACATTTCAGAATAAATTATGCACGAATAGATATCAAAGCGACTGTATTGTTACCGGTGCGGATCCCTGAGCTCAATTCCCCTCGACCCGTAGTAACCTCTTTTAATTAACGTGATTTAGTGTCTGTTTTTGAGAGAAAAATAATTTGGGGAAAGGAGAATGGGTGGAGAGAAACCTGGCGCCAGTTTTAGCGTGCTCTTAATTCGCCAATGCGACGTCATTTTAACGTCCAATCCAACGGATGGAATATTAAACTCCTCATAGCACCCAATTCGGGATCGGTATTCCTCTGAAAAATTCCGCTACTGCCTGGATTTGAACCCTGACCCTCAGGATAGGAAACGCGTTCTCCAGCCAATGCACCATACCTGGTCTCTAAGAACCATTACTGGCAGATTAAGCTTGTAATTTTGATGGTGATCTTCAAAGTTTCCACTTTGTTTAGGTTTAAACTATCCATCGGTATCTTGAATAGCTATAAATATATCCGTAATGATTATCACTGTATTTCGTAGGGCCATACAACTTAGCATTTCTGGTCACACAATTCTTTGTTAAGATCTTGGAAATAATCTGTAAATATCTGACAATTTGTGTATCTATCCTGGGTTTTGATAAAGCTCAGAGAAGTTGAATGACTTCTTTCGCTTAGTGCTCACTATCTTAATATGCGTGTGATAGGAAAATAACTCAACTACTCCCGCTCCCTGGGAATGTTGGAACTCGAAGCCCAGATTGCCCGTCTCCTAATAGCATGCAACCAGTTGACTCTCTGATGTTGCGTGGGTTTGCATAAGCTTGTGGGATATATTTCTGGAATGGGAGTCGACATAGTTCTTTCGTCATTCCTACTGTGATAATATCAACTAAAAAAATCTAGAATCCGACGTTAATTTTCTCAGTAATTCACCTTCCTAGAAGCTTGGAAAATATGAAGTACAATTTAAATCTCTGATTAAGTGTGACAATTATATTATCTAATGATGGAATTGTGAAGGGAGAAAGTGAGAATAGGAAGTTTGATGCGAGATTTTGTTGTACTCAGTCGATAGGCTTGTTTACATGGTCATGAATTTATCACTTCCCTGCCTCTAAAATCTAATTAGAAATTGGTAAATAATCATCGCATCGCAGATGACATGGTTCTTGGTCAGACATGCCCAACATTTCATCGAGTGCGTAGGTCTTATGTGTCATTTCCCTCGTAAAAGTGCCTACTTTCCCTGTGGCGAATACCATGCCGACACTTTGTGCTATAAATTCCTTTTAAACCGTCGAAATTTTCCATTCTTTTCCTACCTCTTCTAAGCTTACTCAAAATTCTTCCCTCTGTAATCTTCTTCAGCTTGTAGATACCTATCCGCACGTACTCCAGTCAGTTTTGTTGCCTCCTACGAATTTCTCTTATCGACTGTTATTCCTCCAATAATAGAGCTAGCACTTCAACATTTCGATATTAGTACTGTGAAATGCGCTAAAGTTTTGGTAAGCAGTCACGCTCACGAGTGCAAATATATACACCAAAGGTATGTAATTTTAATGGTAAATTTCATTCCATTGGTGTATGTTTCCTATTTTGCTTACCCCTTCGTCCTGTTTCCATCCTTCTCCAAGCCCACGTCTCAAAAGCTCCAATTCTTATTTTATCCTCCTTCCGTGATTAGCCGTCGTACTCAAATTAGGTTTAAATATTTAAATTTGAAATTTTAATGGATTTTAAAAATTACGAACGATCATTTTTATCAATTAGTCAACAAAAACCGGCCTCAAAAGGGTTAAATGGTTTGATTGTGTTTACGGTTTATAGCTTATAGATGTAAAGCTAAATTGTCCTCTTTTATGATTCGTACGTAAGGTAAAATTATAGACAAGTTTTGTTTTCCCATTGCTCATTGTAACAGTAAATTATACGGAAGAAATGAAGATAACTGCGTGAACTCGAGGATTTTCATTAAAATAATCTTGATTTTGACACTCATTTTCTGGTAGTATGTACGTCTTTTGATAGCTACGTAATTACAGGTTATTTGTGGGTGGGGAAAAGCTAAGATGTCACTTGGAAGGTTTTTGGGGCAGTAAGGGGATAGGGATGACAGGGATAGGGATGGAGAAGGGTAATAAGTAGCCGAGTGTTTACCGTCCTCTGTCAATATAATGTATTAAGTTGGTCTCTTGAGATTATTTAAAAAACTCAAGAACTATAAATATATATCTACCTGTATTCACATCCCCATCCATGCATCCTTTTGATCGTCATTGCCCATGTCAAAATATTAATGTCAATTTTATATTGCTTTGAGTGACGTTCAACGGTGTGTTTAGAAAACCATGCGTTGCAGTTTTTCTAAAAAAATATCATTTTATTTAGTCAACATCGTTAAAATTTGCTGATCTGCATTTTCAATGTTTATTTGAAACATTTTCATAGAGCCGCAAATTTCTATGTGCAGATTTTATTTTCGTTATCTCCTGAGGCTATATTCCCGTATTGGAATACTAATTTTATCCTTCTTCACTCTAGCGTTAGTTATTTCATTTAATGTAGTACTAATGCTGATCTATTGAATTGCATTTAACTAATATCCGAAAATTATTTATTCTTAAGCCTGAATTTTTTCTGGAAAGCAACGCAATAATGTTACAAAATTGAGCACGTTCTTTTTCATATTATCCTTTCCTCTAAAATACCTTATAAAATATGCTATAGAAAGGAAATGGAGGAAGCAATCGGTTTTGGAAGCGATATACTTCGTTATGAAACCGGATTCTGTGTATTTTCAGTCTTTACCTGTCCATGGCTTCAAATACGATGGCATGAATTATTTCCTCACCCGAAAATATCTGGAATTTGCATTACCTGTATCATGGCCTCGTAATAAATTTTACGATCAGATGTATGAAATTGTTTTGAAAAAATGGTGTTTCGTATTCACAGCTTTGTGTGTAAAAAAGTGATCCACCTCTGGAAAAGTTTTCTAACGAGTATTGAATCAAAAGGTTCTGTCATACCTGTGGCGTTCTCTATTCTTTGAAAATGTTGGAATCGAGATCATGTCAACAAAATTACGTCTGGAAAATCTGTATAAAATTTCACAAGATTCCATGTAAACACTAGTATTGATGTTGCTTGGTTTCTCAACCTGATACTAGGAGTGTTAGTTTATATTTTCACTCATGTTTTGCAAATAATATCAAGGCTTCCATTATCAGTTATTTGTGGCAATAGGGGTTCTTACTAATTATGTACATAATTTTTGCAATCTGGAGGAAAATTGGTAACATTTTGCTGTTCCACTAAGTCTCTTTGAGGCAAGTCCGTTGAAAAGACTCGGGTTCACTGGTGGGAATTTTCCAAATACCACAATTTCCACCAGCCTACACAGGTCATCATTCTCACTCCTTCCCCACAATCAGAATCACCCAATGATCGTTATCAACCGAACCAGAAGCGTTATTGCTTCGAAAAACCATTAATTTAACAGAAGGAATATCCCGGATAGCGGTCACATTATCCTCGTCAATTGGTCTTCGTTAATAAGGAAACAATTCTTGTCCTGTAGAGGCTTTTGAAATATAAATCTCAATTGATTTTCCTTGTGGTAGCTGTTTTCTCAGGAAATTCATTTTCTTTACTGAAATACTAAAATGGATACGCTCGGGGAAATATATCTAATTTAATGCTCCGTAACACTGAGGTAGTATTCCAAGAAATACCTCCACCTTTTGGAGAAGCCTGAATCGTTTGGAATAGTTTGAAAGGTTGTGTTAATTGTCGCGGCAATATTTCCAAAAATACCTACTGTTGTAATGCATGCAAGGTAATTATGTGGCATTGATTTCGGAAATTTCCATATAATCCGTTACTTTTTAATTTTAAACTGCGTTCGCACCAATGGCTGTTAACTTCGTTCCTTGGGCTGTTGTAAACAACATTTAGGTAATCACTGAACGGCAGAGCAAAAGAAAATATGCTTTTCTAAAAGAAAATTCTCTAAAATGATATTCTTGAGCATTATGAACACCCAAAATTAGAGTATTTTCACATTCCTTGAGAATTTTATCAATGCTTTCATGGGAATAACAATTTGATACCTCTGAATCTTGAATTCCTTACTAGGGCCATCACCATATAAATGTAAACCACGCCACCAAAAGCCTTCTTTGGTTGATCGTTATAGCCACTTATCATTGTTTTTCATTACAAGCACAGTTACAAGGTGATCCTTATTGACAAGGACTTAAAAGAAGAATATAATTTCAGCTTTTCTAAAATCACCATGCATGCGGCTGATCAGCCTACTTTGATTTCCAAATCACGTGTAATGACCTGTCAAATTGTCGTTAATATTGAGGTGCGGCTCAAATTCATCGAAATATATTTCGTTCATTCTGTTGTAGCTGTCAATGCCCATGACGTTCTATTACGTTTTCTTTTAGATTGCTCACTTCGAAAAAGTTTTTATGTAGAAAATTGTCACCTGCTTAATGGTCGTTTCATTGTATAACGTTCGCATTAACTCACATTTTAGTGAAAATGTTGCCATTTAAAATGTTTTTCAGGGTACATAGGTCTCCCTGTTTATTACCATTGCATTCTTTAGTGAACTACTGCGACTTTAAAATATATTTGGTGTAACCGGTCAATCCTAAAAGTTTCCTACCTTTCCCTGTTCTTGATACAGCCCACACATGGTAATGTTTCCCAATGTGAATTCATAATCACTTGAGTTTAAAGCTTTGACGTTGAAAAATTATGATGGTCGCTTTTACAGTGATACGCATCGTCATTTGCCTTATTATATTGTCAATCTGCCCTTTTCGAGTTACCACATTTTCCTTAACTTCAAAGTTATCTCATTGAGAGATAAATGAATAGAAGACCACGTATTTCGAGTATACGGTTATACCTTTAACACACACATTAGGAAGATATTAAATTATGAGAATATCTAATGGGGATGTAACAATCTTAAAGAATGGGTTCCATTTTTAATTTAGCGTCGAGATATTTTTAATGGAATTTATAACCAGAATAGTTACAATTTCTTCGCCAAAAATCTGCGAAAAAACATTGTGAGGAAATGGACACGACATGCCGGGACGGGGTAACAGCAAAGAAACCGGGACTCCGGAATGAAAACAATCAGTAAAAATAATGCCATTTTTTTCAAGTCATTGCAATCATGCTTGACATTTTTTATGATGGCTACAACTAACGCAGAGTCACATAGCTGAATCATCTTAACGACAAATACATTCAGAGCATAGACCTCTGATGATACCTTGTGTGCTCGAGTTGACTGATGCATTTAGTGGTAAATACTTGCAACTGTCGATGACGCATATGTTTTGAAATGCTCGGAGAAAATTAAAGTAATTGTGTAGATGTACGTGAGCATGTGAAGAATTTCTGGTCAGGTTTCTTTTTTTATAAATTAAGGTGCTAATAAATAAATACTCTAATATAAAAAAGATCTTGGTTATTAAAGATATTTAGCACCCAAGACAATAAGCATTTTAATCATTCACAAATACTTGTTATCATTATGTCAGTTTCAACACCGTCTTAATTTTCCCTAAATTAAATTTTTTACAATATCTTCGTCCGGCTTTCATCCGAATGTGTTCCGTGGAGTATTTCACATTTATATTGCACCATGTTTTAAGTGCTTAGTATCAACAGCTTTAGGCCTAAGAAAGCTCAACCTATACCAAAATTAATCGACATTTTAAAACATACTCATTGCGCTTAATACTTATTCTTCCTGCATATACTTTTACCGGAATATTGAAGAGATTTTGTTTCGTTTCTTATAAAAGCTTTATAATACGCTCGAAAGACAAGTGCTATACTTATGCTTTCTTATAAGCTACTATGATTGACATGTAATTGAAACAGCTATGTAAAAAAGAGACTATTTAAGGCTTAGAAATGATTTGTTCGAGAAAAAGGAACTGAGATCGTCGGAATGATTTTTAGATAAGTTTTACTTGCTAAATGTGAAACGAGAATTTTATGATAAGTTTTCCTTTCCCCTACATCTCTAGCATTCTACTCTTAATAGCGGCTTTGAACAATCCTCGAATTTCTTGGTTCAATTTCTACCTCTGCGCCCTCGTGATCTTCACCAGCAGCTTTCTAATCTCCGGTTATTTACTAAGTACTTTGTTTCCTTTCCATTTCGTTCATTGAGCTTTCCCTATTATTCTATACATATATACCAATCACGCCTTTCCCTTCCGGGGTAGGCAGAGTCACTAAGTTTCACTCATAAATACATATTTGTTCACCTAACTTTGCTTCAATAATTTCCTCCATACTGACCTATCCTTGCAAACCTCTTTTGCCTCATTTACCCCCATACACTGCTTCATACACGCCCTCCTGTTTTAAGACTCCTAATATTCCTCCTCCTAGGAATTTCATCAACTACATTCAACCACAACTTTCTCGGCCTACCTCTGACTCTCGCAATATTCATTTCACTCTTATATATCTGTTTTGTTATTCGACTCTTATCCATTCTCTCAACATGGCCTAGCCAACGAAGCACACTCCTTTCATATCTTATATCTTATCTTTCATATCTTTCATGGACATTACTGGAGCATCTTACCCACATTCATTTATTACCCACTCATCCCTGACCCTACCCATCCTACTTTTGCCGCAAACACTCCTCAGATAACTCATACCCACGGCGCGCGGCGTTTAGTCTTCTCTTATGTCTATCCTGACATACCCTTGTTTCACTACCATTAAAAAAGTGGGGAGAAGTACACTTTTGTACAGGGCGATTTTTGCTTCCTTAGACAGGCACTCATTCCTTGATATGCTCCACATGTTACCTACTACTTTCCTTCCAGCATTCGCACGTCTTTTTATCTCCTCATCTATCCGTCCATCTTTCGCAAACATCTTACGTAAGTACACAAAATCATCCACTGGTTCAATTACTTCATACAGCTATTCTCCCCATTCTCCTTATCAAAAACTACTACTTTAGTCTTGCACGCATTTACCCTCAATTCCATTCTCTCTGTTGATTCACAGAACTTATCTAGGAGCTTCTGTAATCTCTTTTGGCTCTCTGAGATCAAAACAACATTATCCGCATATAGTAGAATTCGTACGTTTACATTTCCAATCAAAACACCGTCGTTTTCATTGCATGCATCTCTAACACATTTATCCATAAATACATTAAACAGCCATGGTTACGCATCCTTGCGTTACGCCCTGTTTTATTGCAAACCAATCACTCAGAACCCCGTTAACTCTCACACTTGCCTTACCATTATCATACATCGCCATCATAACATTCAATAACTGCCCATTTACTCCCGTCCTTCAAAACCATCCACAACTTCTTTCTATTTATCCTGTCATATGCCTTCTCTAAATCAACAAACGCACATTACAATTTCTTTCTGACGCACATACATTTTTCTATCACTTGCTGAAGCACGAAAAGCTGGTAACTACATTCTCTCCCAGACATAAACCCACACTGCACACCTCATATTCTGTCAGAAGTAATATTCCTCACTCTTTCGATTAAAATTTTGCTGAACTCTTTTCCTGGAATACTCAATAAACTAATGGCCCGATAATTATTATATTCGGCCTTTCCTCCCTTCCCTTTGTACAATGGAACGATTATTGCATTCTTTCAATCCACTGGATCAACAGAGGCCTGTAAGTATAAATTATAGTTCACACAGCCGACAAATGAGTAAATCACACCAACACTTCAACATCTCACTGGATATTCCATCTACACCTACAGCCTTCCCATTTTTCAATACTCTCAATGCCGTTATGACCTCATTCTCACTGATCTCCTTTTCCATCACCACCTTTTACATCCTCACATACTACTTCGCAAGGCTCATCCTCAGCTCCTGCAACATTATTGTATAATTCTTCAAATCCTCTCCTCCAAATATCCAAAATTCTCGAGAGTCCCTGCTGTTTGTTCACTTATTGTAGCAAAAGCTTGCTTCAACAGCGAAACTCTCTTTCTTGTATCCTAAGTATTAAGTTCATTTACGTCGACAACGAAGCCAAATTAATCGAATTCCTATCGCTTTTTAAGTTAATTCCATGGTATTTTTCTATTTATTTGCCTTCCTGTATCTACGGAGATGACATTACGACCATGTTTTTCCTGACATCGTATTATAACAGTTGCGACTTTCAAATAAAATTAAAGTTTTAAATATCAACCCATGATCACCTTCCTGAAACTTGAGTGGATGCATACAAGCTACTGCTATCTCTCCATGAAAGCTACTCCTAGCCGTCCACCGTCCTTATTACCTTGAAAGCCCACCAATTCTGTCTCAATGTATGTATTCGAACGATGGGATAAATATTGTTTGAGAATCGAAATGTTCAAGGACTTTGTCTCTGTAAAATCGTGGTGTTGAAGGATTTGCGGTCAGATTTTGATCACATTTTGAGGTTCTAATCTCAACATTTAATAAAAATTTCATATTTGAAATCAGCATTTCCAGGGCCTTTAATGACATCTCTTTGATGTTGGTGAAAGCAGAACACTCTTGTAAAAACTCCCCCTAATTAATTCAATTAATTGGTCCATGATATCAACGTAATCTCCAATTTGCTCGTGCCTGGAGTCATTATTTCAATAGATAAAATTAAAATTGTATGGACGGTGGTTCTCTAATATTTTCACCAAAACAGTGAATACCTATCTTATACTTGAATATAACAATTCCATATGTATCTTTAGTACTCTAATTTCATCAGAAGAAGTTAGGTCCAATTAATTCGTCAACCCAAAAATGACTGTGTTAATTTATTAATTGTGTAAATATTTGTCTTATGTGTTGGAAGTTATAAGCAGAAAAATTTATATGATCATTAATAAAAGACCAATAATTTGGACCCTTGTTTAATCTGCTTCTCAGTAGGATTGCTTCAGTTACCCAATCCTCTTGTATATTCATCCTTCTCTCGTCTGGCGGTGTGTAGAGTGACGAACTAGTGCGATGTATTTCCCAACCATTATCAGTAAAGAATAGCTATAAAAAACCCACAAATTTCACGTTAAGCACGTCAACTGAGTTGTGCGGTGATCAAGGCATCTGACGCAACATTTGGTATGCTTGGGTTATATTTCCGATCCAAGGCGGATCCTGTGATTTGAAATCTGATTGCATACACCCTCTACCCCTACGTTGTGTTGGTTCGTTTTCTGTCCTCGATCCCTCTCTTACATTTGCTATGCGGCTTATCATTGAATCAACGGAATTAGATCGTTCTCGCATGCAAATTTTCCGTTCTATTTAGATATCATATAAAAGGTAGCCAATATTTAAGTATTCATGGATACAGTCGTTTAATATACCATAGCGACACGCTACGCTAGCGGGACGTATCGGCTGTCTGTCTAAGCACAAAATACGTTGGCTATCCTGGATCGTCTCGGGTGACTATGAGAATTTCCGGGTACACTGCACAATGTATTCCAAGTCTAGAGGGACATGTTTCCGACCGTGCTCAAGACTTCGTTCACGTGAGAACGCTAACATTTAACTGAAGTCACAGCGGGAAGCAACAGCAAGCAACTCAATGGCCTCATAACCTTATTCTAACGAAATAGAAAATGGAAAGAGCTCTTAACGACATTGTTAATTGATAGTGATGGTGGGCACACGATTTTTTTAATAAATAAAACAATATTTACAAAACTATATCGTGTTTTTACATACCTTTAAGAAAAACCCCCTACAAGCATGACGAAACTTGATTTAAATTTAACTACATACTGATAATTATTGAATATATTTATTAGTAGTACTGTATTCTTTTATAAACATGTTCAGTACTTTTGCCAAAATTACGATACTCCATATCAAAGAAATACCTCTATGGTTTTATTCCGTGTATCTCATAATATTCCAAAAGCCTTGCCGCTTAAAATATCAGCCTGTGATACGTGAATGGCTCAAAGGTTTGCTCAGTCTCGCCGAAGCAATCTCTATGTTGCTCAATACATAGATAGGAGGTCGTCTTCCCGTGTATTTCGATCTTTTTTTTTACCTTCCAGTGCCCTTACTCGCTGCTTTATTCCATTCATTTTTGCTTTTTCACCACGTTTCTCTTTTTCCCCGGTCCTTATTTGCTTCTTTCCACCGAATTCAGTCATCAAGGCCGATTCTAGGTTAGTCTGTCCTCGCTTTTGAACGTGAGAACTCCCGGAATTCAGTCCTTCTCAACCTGATCCAATGCCTCAAGGACATTGAAAAGTGTACCCGCAAATTCTTACAGCAACCAGAGACAGAACAGGATAGCCAACGTAGTTCGACTTCGACAAGCCGATCTATACGAACCGCTAGCGTATTATGTCGCGATGCCTCATGAAGTGGCTGCATATCTCACTGTTCCCTATTTGGGCTTTGAAATAAAATGTACCAGTTTGGACAACAGGAATAAAGCAACTGTCTGCACTGTACTAACGATATAGAAGATGTATGGCACAATATTAAAGAGTGTCCCACCTTTGAAGAATGATAGAAGAGCTGCAATAGAAATTAATGGAACTAAAACTCTACTTGACCTGGGAAAATATAGTAAAGGGGCATACTTGACAAGTATTCAAAATCACGGCAACAGAAATTCTTAAGGAAAAGAGTCGGATCGAACTGCAAAGAAACAAAATCGCCAATGACCCTTGACGCTCAAGACACATCTAGTGTCTTGTCTACACATAGCGCCAATTTTTTAGCTCAAAAAGGGCTCGCTATTTCGTTGTAATATAGGGATCGTAGATGGACTCGCTCGTGCTTTGCTTCGTAGATTCTCTCATATTCGTAATACTCCTATATTTTCTTCCTCTTTAGGAGTCTCAACCACATTCACCCATGGCTTTCTCAGTCAGCTTCTTTCTTTCGCTCAATCCATTCCAATAACTATACAGCGTTTCGTTATTCACTTGCGTCTATTCTCGCAGTGTGGCCAGACCAATGAAGGATTACTTACATTAACCAAAATATTTCAATCAATGATCTATACGAATTCAGCAGGTTTAAGTTAATTTATGAGGTCTCTTCATTTCCAGCTCCTTCTAAAGCTATGGTACAAATCTGTAACAGTGAGCCAATGGCCTGCCACGCCTGAAACACGAGTTCCCATGTATTCGCCGAAGTTAAAAGTCACTATTCGGCTTCAGGTCTGAAGGGTGCTACTCCTAAGTTTGAGTCCGAGTCCTATTACCCCTATCTTCGAGTGATAAACTATGCATGCTTAATGGTCTTGGCCGTTGAAGTGCATTTAATAGTTTTATTACGACGTATCTTTAGTGGTATTATCATTTAGTACCAAGTTTTGGTAGGTCTCTTGGCAATATTGGCTGCAAATTTCGCGTCGTCTCAAGGTAGTTCAGATAGGAGATCAAACTCTTTCTTCAATTGCTAAGTTACCCAGTCATACTGCTTTAAGCTCCTAATTCTGTGTCATTTATCCCTTATAATGTATTTTTTTCTGAAGGATATGAGGCTTTCAGAGTCAAGAAAATAGGCTGGGTGATGAGGAGAAAAAATAGCGAAGGATCATGAAACCTATTGGGAAAAAATAATGGTAACTAGGGAGGGATATGTTTAGAAGGCGCGGAAAAGCATTAGATATCCCCCTAAAGTGAGCCATATATATTTTTTTTGAACAACTTCCTTCTTAAATCTCCTCAGCTCTAAAGTGAGCCCTATCTATTTTTTTGAACAACTTCCTTCTTAAAACTCCCCAGCTCTGTTCCGTCAGTTACAACTTACAAAATGCTTAGCTATTCAATTTCAGATATTCACTCTCTTACCCAATATTTACGCTTTGACATCATTATACCTTTCAATGTTTTCTCGCATTTAGTTCATATGTTATTTTCCTCAGTTTGTGCCTGTTTGTGCTTATTACAGATATCTCTCTAAACTGGGTTTAATAATTCAGTCTTCTGGTCTTAGATTTGGTGAAGGTGATGGGAGGTGATTGTGGAAGAGAGTAAGCAGAGAATTAGCTTGGGGACGACATGGTGGGAGCTAAAAGATATGAAGACGATCATAACTGAAGGCCTGGTAATCCCGCTAAGGACCCTGGCGCTGCGCCGTCCACGATTTTGGCACATGGGCTTCGGAACCCTCAAATTCCAACTAAACAGGGGTGGAAGGTTACTTAGTGTGAAAGGTCAGAAAACCTCTCTGATTTCTGCCAACGCTAGTGCTTCGAGAAGTGCGACGATTCACCATTTCCTGTCGTCCCATTTTGACTCGTCTCACAAAGAGACCTCAAGATTGGGTGCCTGGTAAAGTAATAGCGTTGGGTTAATTTAAACACTTACTTTGTATACGTGTGCCTCGCGCCTTTTGCGCTAAGTATTTTCAATCCCATGCTTCACTCTTATCTCATTTGTTCCTTTCTTCCCCTGTATTGATCATTCACCCCCTCGAATTCTAATTTTCCTCCTTGGCACCATTATTTAAAACTCTCGCTTAAGATTCTTGCGTAATAAGTTCAGAAAGTATTTTACCTTTGACAATTATCCAATGTGGAGGGAAGAACTTTACGTAGCGACTTCCAGTGAACTGCCTGACTGAATGTAAATATCTATAATGATAATTATGTTGACTTCATGAAGAAATATTATCATGTGATGGAGAAAATATGATACGAAGCCTAACAGATGTCGCCTAAAATTGGAAATCTTCGATACCTTAATTTGCCCATTTTGACGAGAAGAGATTTTCTTCTTCTATATTCCTACCTTAACTTTCCTTCTGGTCCAAAGACATTTATCGCTCCTTCGATTTCCTTCATCTTCATGAGGGCCTGGGTTCAAATTGTGGCAGTGACAAGAGGTTTTCCAATATAATCATAGAATCAGGATATTAACATGAGTGCTCCGTGAAGAGTACTCTAAGTGCAATAATGTTCCCGTTTGGATTGAACGCAAAATGTAAAACCCATAGGTGTAGTCCTTTGTTCAGAGCAGGCTAATGCCAACACCGAATTTTTTTTCCACTCTTCCTCCATTATCTACATTACCATTACTAGTCTACCTATACTTCAAACTATCCGAAATGGCGGAAATTACGTCGGGTGTCGATAACTTTCCCAAACAAATCAACTTCAATTGGTTCAATCTCTCTTTCTCCGTGACCTCGTCTGACAATGGTTAATCAAAGCTTGTGTTGATATCCTCCAGAAGAAAGATAAATAATACAAGTTCCTTGGTAACTTTGTGGCATTCCATTTTTCAGAGAATTTAATGGTAGCATTTACAATGCAACTGACTTACAAACACGACCCGGGCTTCTACGCTTAAGCGTCATCTTCAGGTTGAATTCTCTGAGAAAGATAAACGTTGAGGGGCTCAGTAATGCAAATTTTGAGGTTTAGTTATTCGTGTATGTTCCCTTTCGTCGTTACTGAACTTCCATAAATTCCCTTTTCTTCTCAAATAACCTTTTCAGTAAACCCTCTTCTCTAAATTCTATCCTCTCCAAAACTTGTTACTACTATGTTAATCTCTACCAGTATAACATTCCCCACTTCTTTGTTCCTTCCTGCTTAGCCTTTCTACCTGACCCTCCTTTCCTCTTGAATAAGCACATGACCTTTATACTCCGTTAATCTTAATTAAGTGCCATTCAATTTCACAAATTACGAGACTAATGAAAGCCCATAACCTTAAAGGTGAAAGAAACCAGGTCAGGAATTTGAGCACGGTCAAAAATACAAATATTTACTAGGCATTGGCCTATAAGTACCAAGACTATAGCGACGACTTCTAAACGGAAATAGAAGTCTTAACCTTACAGCCGTAGAGTTTATCCACTTAAAGGCGTAGAGTGTGGTTTTAATAAAGTGTAATTGTAATTTATAAACTCTAGTTAAAACAGGTACAAAGCATAAATTTTGTGATATTTTAAGCGTGTATAAATTTATTTTAATCATTTACTATCACTATTTGGTTTTCTTTTCAGTCCCGAAGATGGACCTCTTTGTTATGGAAATATTATGTACGACCGGAGGGTCGTCCGTGGCACGACGGTCAACTCGCAAGCGGTAAGGCAATGAACTAATAGAATATGGTAATCCTTCCAGGAGAAGGAATCCACTCTAATTAAAACAACAGCACATGTTAGCTAAAATCTCGCATGTCATGCATAACACATACGGATGTGCCACTCGTTTAAAATGTATTTGGCTCTCCCTAGAGTGCCCTGGTTATTTCTACATCGCCGGAATTTTTTAAATAAATAAATAATCATTTCTCCTTTCAGCCGCGTCAAATGAAGCACTTAAACAGTGCTATTTAATTTTCACCGTGTTGAATGTAACCAGGTCACACCGGCGGCAAATAAGTACAGGCCTGAGGTATCATTAGCGCTATCGCCAACTACACATTTTTTTCGTCATCATCATCAAAATAAAAAGGTTGGCAATTGACGTAGGTTTGATGAAAGAAAACACATTTATGATAGGTCATTAAGCAAAAGCGGTGATACATGCTAAATCCTAAAATTTCTGGCAGGTAAAATTTGTATGAAATTAAAGGAATGATCTATTAACA
This sequence comes from Ceriagrion tenellum, assembly GCA_963169105.1. Taxonomy (NCBI): domain Eukaryota; kingdom Metazoa; phylum Arthropoda; class Insecta; order Odonata; family Coenagrionidae; genus Ceriagrion; species Ceriagrion tenellum. The sequence continues at coordinate 77,203,107 of OY720637.1, read as the reverse complement.
ATGTATAAATTAGCTTATCTCATGAAATGTGATCGCTTTTAATTATTATAGTTTTATGGTATCAAATATTACACTTCTTTTGGGAAAATCTTTCTATAAAAATATTTTATCACAACCAAAGGTATTAACCAATTTGATTCGAGTTCTCTAAAGAACATAATCAACTTTTTAAAATTATTTTTGGTAGTTTCGCTACATAGTAATAGAAACATTTTAACATAATCAGCGAAAATAGAGCTCGGACGTTGAGAGTGAACCTGTTAAATTCACGATATCTCCTTGCTTACGGATTTATTATTTTAGGTCGAGGAAAACATATTTCGTTAATTTAAATCAGAAACCAAATTGGGCTAAAATTTTGCGCCTAAATTTCGAATTTACTATTGAGGCTTATTCATCATCAATTGCTTCACAGCAATTTAAAACTGGGGCAAATGGAGCATTTTTTAAATAAAGTCAAAAACAAAGTATACCCCAACATTGACTTTATTGGAAGGCGGCATATATTTCTCTAACAATAAGATGAAACTTACTTGGCCTACCATCATAATTCATCGATATTCAACTCAAAATTAACCTTAGCCAATGAGTCACAAAGTGAAATAGCTCCCCAGTCTTAGTGCTTTATACATGTTATCTTTCGGAGTGGTTCTTCCAGCATTTACTTTTTATACAATTCACAGTATGACCCCAAAAGAAGTTTCCTGGTGGTCTTTTAGCAGGGAAGATATATATTTCGAACTGTTAATTATGTACATACAATGTGATGAGGGCACGAATGTACCCGTGTGTGGTAGTTTTAAATTATGGATTTGCCTTCTGAATTGAAAAGCTGAACTTGAAGTAACAATAAGCTTGAATTCCTCATATATCTGGATATAGTAGAAGCAGACGACGGATGCTTAGTTTACGAAAATAATAAAACGGAACAATACTGTCCGATATTTGATGTTTCTCATAAAAATAGCAAATTTTACTACATGTTGACCGTAATGACAAATGTCATTTTATTACTGAAAGAATTTTAATGCAGGTGTGTTTGAGGTTATTTATCATTTACGGTTTATAAACCAGATATGAAAACTTTGTTGTAAGAACGCCTTTAGACTAAATACCTTAAGTATGCTTAATGTCAATATTCATTGTCTGAAAAACTAATCATAGAAAATCCGAAAATTTTGTGGGTATTATAATAAAAGAGTCCCAATTTACAGAGCTAAATGGCGTCAATGCTCCAAACTAAGTATAAAGTACCGTCATAGCATAAACGGAGTTGGGTTAAATTTTACGACCAGGTGTACGGCTCTATGCGACAGCATTTTTTAAGACACTCAGTGCCAGTCTTCTAAATGGTATGAAATATGTGCTTAGATTAGACGAATGCCACTCTCTTCAATCTTTTTTTAATGCACTTTTTTCACATGTAAAACATGGAATGCTAGACTTTTTGGCTGTTAATTCAACGTACCGATAATTACATCTTGCGTGTTTATTATTTACACTTTTTATCGCAAGACATCATAAGAAATGTGCTATTGATTTTAGTGACATGTTCACCTTCATTTCAAAGGTTAGCCGTCATGCACACATAGTTGAGTCAGTGAGTTGGGACTGTTGAATAATTTAACAAAACTAAAGCACTCCTGTCAGAGAATTGTTATTAGCAATGGATATTGGCCTTAAGCATAGTTTATCAATCTGTAGAGTATTTTAACTCTAGCAAGATATAATATTTATCAGTGTCTTGTTTCTTTATACTTAATTCTTGACCTATTGCGTCTCTTCGTTTGCTTTAGCAGCCAAAATGGAACCCGTACTTTGGGTACGCCAAGTTATTGTCCCAAGAGGTCAGTGACCGCACAGAAACACAATCACGCCCATCCATTGCACGCAAACAGCACCATAATTCCAAACCTCACTGCCTCGCTTACTCCTGGATGTCCTAAAATACTTAAAAGTATTTCTGTAGCTCTTTCTTCTAAAATTGAAACAATAACTCTGTTTTTCTGAGCAGAAAATATTAGTAAATATTATCCCTGCTTGTTATAATAATGTTTTTTCTCATCGGTAAGTACTTTAAATGAATACTGACGTAAATAATATCCAATGAAGTCATTAAGAAATGCTTTTGCGTTTTCAACAACATGTACTAATGTTATTATTTAAAGTACTTCAAGGGTACTAAACTATTTTTATTCTCTCTTTGTCGCATTTGATAAGCTTAAGTAGCATTCATTGAACATTAAATTCATTACTTAAGACTTTTATTGCAAGATAAAGCTGTAGACTCAGGAAGCTGTAGCTTCAGGAAAAAATAGTGCCTTTAATTCCACTGTCAAATGAATTAATCACGAAGAAAGGGGCTGCTAATTTTTTGCATAATTTCATTCTCTATCGAATTGGGGCCCTGCTCCCTTGCTCTGTGTAATACTCTCCGCAGCCTTCCGAACTAAAATCATACTGTTTACGATACACCATCACTGTGGAGCATTAAGTATTTAATTGATACCAGTCGTGTTTACAATTAAAAATTATTTTATTTCCCTCTGATATCATCACTCATTCCGCACTAAACTCTGCTTGAGGTGGTACTACGCTCATGCCGTTCCTTAGAGAAAAATTTTAACTGCTTAACGACTTTAAAATGTAACGAAGGAACAGCAGAATGTAGACTGAAAATCATTTCCGTCTACCTATTGAACTGCTCTCTCAATATAATTTAACGCTTGATACACTTTGTCCTGATAGATCTGCGGTTGGCTAATCAAAAAAGTAATATTAACTGATTAGTTGCATTTGTTTTAGACAGCCAATGTGTGAGAGGAACCTTTAAGAAATGCATTAAGAAAGAAGAGAAATATCCCATGTACAACTATTTCATAAAATCTTTTCGCGAGCGAAATTGTGTTCTAGATATAAAAAAATCTTTACAGAGTTTTCCTGTAATTTACCGTCGAAAAAATTATAATACCGTCGAAAAAATCTTCTTTGCCTCAAAGAGTTAAAATTATCGCTTGTCCTGCTGTTTTTATTTATTTTGCTTATATCTTTCACAGACAATTACCTTGCACTTAACATAACACTTAACACGGTGAGTTTTAGCTTGTCAACCTTCTTCGCTCATGTTCTGCTATGCAATGGCAGCAGCCCCGCACATGCACTATTTTGCATCATCGTCATTCATCTTAAGGACACGTATATCGTGAGAAATCTTTCTTATATTGACAAAAAATCACTCTCCGCGGGCCCTGCCAAAGTTAAAATAGTCCAACACGGCAGACCTTCCTTCTACTCTGTTATGAATAATCCCGACCGTGATTTTCCGATAATACTATTTTGCCACATTTTCATTTAAATGATTGTAAACATTATTTTCCGAGTAATAGATCGCTTCTTCACCTAGAAATATTGACATGAATTTTATGAATTATTTTTATATGTCCAATGGCTGACGTAATTCAATCGAATTCCACCATTTTCTTTGGTAAGTCACCACTAGAAAAAGGAATATGCCCTCTGATTTATTGCCAAAAAGGCAGACTCAGTTCCACACAGTATTTCTAACTATGAATATGACACCTTAGCGTTCAAACTTGTGTCATGAATAAGTAAAAGTTTTTGAGATATTACAAAGTATTTTTTATCATTGTTATTAAAATTTCACATGGTAAAGCTGCAAACTGTTGACTGGTCGCAGTATGTCTAGGTCTTCTATAGGCGGGGCTCGAGTTGCGACTTTGAAGATTCTTCCAATATTAACTCTAGCCGTAACCGGCATTTGATATACTATGAGTCTTTTGTTATATCATGCTATGCAAACGGCCACAGTCAAAAAATCAATCAATAAAACTTTTTACTAAATTTTTAACTGCTAATGTTTCCTTTAAAATCGTTTACTTAGGAGTTCTTCATCCAATTGCAGAAAAGTACGAGGCAGATATATGGCGTTAGGTTTATGGAAATTGTATATTATTAGTCTCGTCAAATTTTCCGAATAGCTAGTATTTGAAGACATTTGCTAGCCATAGAATGACATTTATTGCATGGGTTTACCTTAGTCCAACTTAAGTTAATCTTTCATTACAATTTGTACAGTCATTACAACTTTTTTAGTGAATTACATCATCAATGGTGTGACAACTGTTCACGACATTTTAAACTCTCGAGAAATATGTTTTTATCCATTTCCGGTTTGATATGTTTAAGTTGAATAATGCAGAAATATCCGCGGTATGAGGTGATCTCAAAGATTTTTGCTGGTAGAAATAAAAGTAATGCATCTTAAAAATTTATACTTGTGCTGGTTCTAACCTCTTGATTACGCTAGCTTTTAAAGAATCACTATCGTGGGAGTCTTGTATACGAGGTTAAATTTTCTCGATTGGAGTATTAACAATTCACTATCAAAAGTTAAGTATTCACTAACTACGCATTCAACCAATGTGTTAGGGTATTCCTTCGTTCAAAGTGAGTTTGCAAAGCCTTCAAAAGCTAATTATATTTGCTCAGTTTTTAGTCCTTATTAATAAATCCTAATTATATTTGCGCAGTTTTTTTCCATAAGCAGAAACCATTAAATCAGTGAATGGAAGATTTGGTATTCGACCTAATTATAGGATATTATAACTCCACCTGCTTATGCCGTAATAACTTGAATTTTCTCTGATAACGATATGATTCTACACCATGGAGATCAGATAAAGGAAATTAGTAGAAACTGAACTTTAAGGTTTTCATTTATTTATATTGACCTATCAATACCATGGCTTGTAGATGAATGAAGAGAGAAAGGTCACGGAAACTTTTTCACCACTTCGTGCATTACGTCCCTGTACAAACTGCCTGGAAATTTTCAAAATTTATTTCTTCGCTCTTTTTATCTCCCTTCATAACTTTGATTGAGATACATACTAACTTTACCACATTCCTCATCCCTTTGGCAAACGTTGGTCCATATGTATTGGCATTCAATATTGCAAGGCTCTTAATACCACATATATCCAAGAATCCTGCCTTCTCTGAGCTTCTTTCAATTACTTTCAAGTATTATCTAAGTCCAAACTTATCATTCAAGTATGTGTGTATCTGTTTTCTGACCTAAGCAATAAAATGCACCATTCCAATGCCTTCAGTTATTAGTCTTTCATTTGAAGAAGTTATTAATTAGAATCCCATATAGTTGAACAGGCGCTGGCCTATTACAAGATCCCTTTAGCAGCATCAGCATAAGTTCTGCCTTTGTTCATCCGTATCTTAAGGCCTATTCTTATTCATCACTTTCCTCTACATTCCTAGCCACGCCCACATCTAAAAAGCCTAAAGCCAACCCACATCCTCTGTTTTCGCAACTACTCCGTCTCCGACCCGTAGAACGTCTCGTATTATAAGTCTCAACTTATTTTTTTTTCTTTAGGATTTTGCTCAGTCTCCCTTATCAGTTACCTGCTTTTCGGAAAGTATTCCCCACCCAATGAAATACTAGATCTCATATCCCTACTTATAAACCCATTCACATTCGAAATACCTCTGTATAGGACGTCTGTCCCATCTGCTCTAGTTTATGCCCTCCTACCTTAATGTACAACCTAGCCTTTTTCCTTCGAGAGAATAGAGAATAATAATATTTACCTGTGTCTTCTAAGGATTGATCTTTATCCCATAATTTCGCACTGCACCTCAAATGCAATATCGACTTCATTGTTGACTGCACTCTGCCAGCTGCCTGTCTAATTAATGATTCGTCATTTGCTAGTCTGACTCCATCACCTCCCCTTCTACTTCCATTCCTTCTCCCATCTCTCCCCATGCTTCTCCAACCATTTTTTCAGCCTCTGAGGTAAGTTTCCGCGGGACTTAGATGGAGGGTGCATCTTCTGGTTTTCCACCTAGTAGCTCAGTGATCTGATATCGAAAAAAGCAGGCCAAAATGGAAAAAGTTCCTTTATTCTCACCGGAAATGGAAATTTCGCCTGGTAAATCTCCATTCATTGGTCCACAAGATGACGCATGTTGCTTGTTTCGATTCCTACGCATTACCAATGTTCAAGGGCCGAAAATTGAACAAATAGAACGAAAAAAGTGTACCTATAATTGTCCCTGAAAATCTCTTAAATAATGTTGTTGGAGAACCTGTTGATGCTTAATTGCTGGATTTAAAAATAATATTAGCCAATAAGATATTTTATTTTTTTAACTAACCGTTGAAATTATAGTTTTAATGTTATTATTACTGCTGTTGTCCAACCAACTGGAGGACACTGTGGTCACTCATTTTTTCGCGATCATTAAGGAAAAAGCAAATTAAGACATCGATAGACGTGGAGATATTTACACACGAGATACTTCAAAGCCTTTAAAAAGCGAGGTCAAAGAGATTAGCTGCGACTGTTTTCGACCCCGAAAAAAAATTCAAATTTACTAATGTGCGGCGGAGTCCGGCTCTGGCCGCTGTCAGTTTAATTACAGCGACAGGTTGTTCCATCTGGAGGTGAGTATTTCGTTGGCTATCTTGGAGGCTTCTTCATGGGATCTGGTGCCTGTAGGATAGCCGGCGAAATATAGTCCGCAGGATGGAAATAGCTGCGGAAAACCGGAAAACAGGAAGACCCACCCTTCAATTCTTCAACCATCCGCTCCCCATCCGCACTTCCCATCCTGTTGCTGCCCATACCAATGCCAAATAGCTCGGAGCCGTCCTCACTCATTCCTTTTTCCTCTAAAACGCATCCTTAGATAATTAAATTCGAGAACCACGTTATTTTAGGTGATGCTTATGTGAAGGAAAAACTTTTCCAGGGCCAGGTGGACATGGAGCAGAGGCGAATCGAGTTGGAGGCGGCTCGGAGAAGGCGGGCAGCCGCCAGAAGGAGGGCCAAGGCCCCCAGAAGACCCCAGAGGCTGGGCACCCCGCCGCCGGTGTCCGGACGACAGCACATGGACGTGCAGACGGATAAATACCTGGAGGAAGTGAGTTGAACCGCAGCGCAATGATTTGCATTTTTGCCTTTCATTGACCCGTTAGAAAATTCCAAGTATTTTGAGAAAAGAATATTATCATCCCATTCGGTAACATGTCAAACATTGTTATTTGAATTTTGTGTACAATATACTTTATTTACGCGATCAAAAATTTAAATAATTGTGAAATGATACTATTTCCAGCTAATCTGCTTATAAGGCTCAGCGATACGGCCTCCTAATATTCATATCTAAAGTCGAAAATGACGACATTTTTGTTGATCTTTTGCTAAAATTGCTGATTTTTTTAACCTAATGATTTTAACCGCCCCTGGTTTCGACGGGTTTGTCGCCATCCTTAGCTCACTGTGCACTCTATTCAGTACAAAAATGGTTATGTCAAATAGAGAGTATTGGGAGCGAAAGGTGGAATTAGGGAAAAAATAGATACAATTATTCTAAGGGATTTCACGAAACCACGAGTGAGGGAATTTTTTAATTAATGTAAGGGGGAAGTGGGAAGAAAAAAATCTTATGTATGGATGAATGATAGTGATAATGTCTTTTTGTTTGGAATTGGACAAGTTCCATTAAGTTAGGGCTGATACATGTTGTGTGTGTAGCGAAATAAGTTTAAATATAGTATTTATCAAAGAGAATGACCTGATTTTAACATAACGTCTTTGCAGCCACGAACTGTTTGAGAATGGACCCTTCACCGCGTGTAGTTGCTTGCCTCTGCCGAACTCTATATCGAAATAGACTGCTTAATTGAAATTGTTAACTTCTGCCATAATAATGGTAACGCACCTCGGAGCTTTGGTTTGCAGGGTATTGGGCAAGTATTCCTCGTCCGGATGGATTTTTTGCTAGCGGCAATGTTTCCGATTAAAATAAGCAGATCTTAGACTTTTAATTGACAGCAAGTGCTTGCCCCAAAATAGCTGCCAATGGCTTCTGCGCTGCAGAACACATTTTTATGTCCTCCTCAGAGATGGATAGGTATTGGGAGATCCCAAGACCTGGCTACACTATTGTCCTCCAAGATTTTTAGACGTTAAACTCGGTGACTATTTCTTTTGGGAATAGAATAAATACGCATACATTTCATCATAGAATGTGATAAGCTCTGAAACAGAACTATGGATGCAGTGAATTTTATTGAAGACAAATATCTCAAACTCGTTGCGGACGAGCTCTGCTATTGCAGTGATGTTATTCATGCAACTGGGCTACTTACAGCATTAACTATATTTTGGGTGAATCTTGAAGACACACTCAATACGCCGTAATTTTCTTTGAAGCAGAAATAGATTTTCGCAATTATAGTATCGTAATTATTAAAAATCAGGTCATTCTTTTTTATATAACCTTTCAAGTGCTATTATGTTTTACTCATTGTTTGTTTTACCAAGCATTAGTGATAAGTGAAAGCCAACCCCTTCTGGTCGAATTGCTCTTAAGAATGCCAACAGGAATATATTACCTGTTTATTTGGCATCCATTCATTATTGATCTACTTTATTGGGCTATACAACGTTGTTTCCTCTCTGAATGTATTCATAAGTTTCCCTTCCAGTATTAAACACATGTTAAAACGCGCCTGTGGCATGTTACTCCTTTTCGCAAATTTTTCTTCCTATTATCATTTATTTTTGTGTCCTACTCACATATGTATATTTATGTTATTATTCAATAATAATTTTTCATCAGGAGGAGGTATCATTTCATCCGTTTTCAGGAATTCCTACTATCTCAGGCAATTTTGTGTATTCTGTTCTAATCAGAGATTTCTACTACACTCTTTGGTTTTCTCTTTTGCTGCAATATATCTCAGAAATAATATCCAGCTCTCCCACCTCCTAATTTCAAGGTGCCAGGATTGATTTTCAACTGAGTTGATTTAAATTTAATTTTTGATTAAAACTCTCATCAAACGAATTGCGTAAAAAATCATTCTCTCCTTGCCGAGATTAGGCTTTTGCGAAACATACACAAGTGTAAGTCTAAGACGATAGCACCCTTACGACTACGAGAATCTTATTATTCTTACATCTCCCACTTTTGCTCAATCTCAGGTATTTCTCCACTTTTATCTGCGATACAATGTTTCACATTCATATTGTCCAGATACGACTTATTTGTTTTTATTATCATCCATATATCTCTGATTGTTACTCTTCCGGGGAGATATGCGATATGAGGGTTTCTCGACCGAATCATGATGCGAGACTGAAAAGAGAAAGCTATACAATACAAGTTATGAGATAGAGAAATAATGCAGTACAATTCGCTTAGTATTCTGTTTACATCTTAAAAGAATTTGGCTTTTTGTTCTTAGTCAGACTATACAAGTATTGTATACGTGGAAGACATATGGAATACCCAAGGGATGCCCGTCATTAAAGTTTTTACTTGTTTTTCTAGGTTAGATCGGACCAGAATTAAAAAAATATATCTTTAAGAGAGTACTGAATTATAAAAGATGAAATGACAAGATGTTTCGCCATTATCTGATAAATATGCCTTTTCCTACGAAGCTCAGCGATCTTATTTCGCGGAAGCATTAAAGTATCTCGGCCACTGACGTGATAAAGGTAGACCTCTGTTTTTAGCGAAGTCACGAAGGCAAAAAAGGCCTTAAGGAGCAAGATTATCTTGATACTTTTCCGTCTAACTACTAACAGCCACCTTTTAAGTCAGTACTTTGAATGCGGACCTTGACCAGAGAAAATGACCTTGAAGTTATCAAAATGCTAAAATGCTTAAAAATGCTAAAAACTGACTTTTTTACCCTCACTAATTTATCAGGATAAGACTTTGCCAAGAAATCGTAGGAGCGAGATAATACGCAAAGATTGACCGGCATTTGATGAAGATTATTTCGATCCAGTGTCATTTCTCGGTTGAATTATTTCAATAGGTTAGTTTTAATTTTATTTAAAATTGTAATTAATACCCAGGATGGACATTAGTAACTAAAATCGCCATGCACAATATTTTGCTTGCTTAAAACACCTCAAGTAGCTTAAGGCTATGTGAATTTTTTTGTTTCAAAATTCGTCGTAATGTCAGGGAAGAAAGCCTTCTTTATGAATAAATTCATGATTTACTGCTTCCTGGTGGTGAGAGTTACAGTCCAACAACCTATTAATCTTCATTTGGGATATCAAGGAAGGTTTCAGAGCTATTCAAGCAAGATAAAATGATTTCCAGTTCCTGGGAAGATTTTTTTCTCAATGATAGGTAGAGAAATTGATTTTTTGGGACCAAGAACTTTCTCTTTGGAAGAGTGAATAATATAATATAAATCTGGGCATATTGACACTACGTCTTTGCTTGAAAAACTCTCATTCCTCCTGCATCTCGCTCTATGATTCCCATTTTCGGCATTCCATAGGTATTTGATGCTATTTTCATAATATCAAAAAGTTATCATTGTCGAGACCAAAATTCAACCCTTTGCTTGAAAAAAAATTAAAAACCTGCTTTATTTCGATGGAAAGTTTTTATTGATTTCAAACAAACAATTACATGCAATTACTCGTCTCGTAGCACCATGTTACTTCCACAAAGTATACATATGTGCTATAAAAAATATCGAAACTTGAATTTCAAAAAACCGTGACCATAACCTATCTGACATGACATATTAAATTGATATTAATGAATTTTCTGCCGATTCAAATTGCACCGCAGAAACTTGGCACTTTGAAAGAAGTACGAGGGACGTTTGCAAGATGTTCAAACGTTGACGGAAGTGAATGTAAACTAACTACTTTTCACTATAAATTCAATGAACGTTTTCGCCCCACCCTATGCAGTAATATTCTTCTCATTTAGCTACCCGCACGATTTAACAGTGTAAGCGCTGTTCCTCGACCCAAAAATGAGAAGCAGCTTGGATAGCGAATTGCACTTGTCATTTATTGTTGTTGCACATTGTGTTTAGTGCTCATTTAGTGTGTTGCACATTGCGCATATCAATTATTCTCCCATTCGAAGGAGATTCGATTCACATACATCGTGCCAACCATGAGATCAAAGAGTCGTCATGCAAATCGATCGGGTTTTAGACGAATTGAAATACCATTGTCGCCATGAATACTCAGTTCATGAATCAGTAATTAGTATTTAGGGCCAAATTCCCCTTTTATTGATTCTTAAGAATTTTTACTCTTAAAATTTCATTAACAAGCGAGATTCTATCGATATTAAGACACTCCCCCAGAACAATTGTGTACATTATTAATGGGTACTTTATCGTATGAACTGAAAATTTTATTTTACTTTCGCTAAAGTGACTAAAATGAAGCAGGTAGTTTGTAAGTTTTTGTTAGCAATAGTTTGAGGGCGGGAAAATCGCATTTCAAAATTACATTGTATAGGTGCTCAGTAATACTTGTTAAGGAACTGGTTCTAAATCACCATGAAAGATACAATTGCTTCTTTCTTACCCCGGCTGTAGTAAAAATGTAAAAAAAATTGTGTGGCCCTCGCGAGGCGACCGACAGAAGGGGAACTCTGTTTATGCGTGTGAATGGCTGTGAGAGTACTCAGTATTATATATGATTTGACTTAAATCAATATTTCTGAATAATTGAAAGTCACATGAAATACTCATAGGCTTAAATATTTGTAAGAAATTACACAATGAAGTTACAAATGAGAAATAACATTTTCTCACGAATCATTATTTTTTACAATTGTTGAAACAGATTTGTGGTTGCTACCTGAGGATATTAAAGTTCAAGAACCTATTTTATCAATGCGAGCATGTAATCGAACAGGAACCTTTCCACGAGCAGGCTCTCTCCGTCTTTTCTATCCGCCCGATTGTCGAGTGTGGTGTGACGCTTGGCTTTCGCAGGAATTACCCCATCCATAAAAAGTGCTCTTGGCTGATGAGTCGTTAGGCTTCCAAAGCAATCTATGAACAATTTCCCAACGAAGTGCCCTTCGAATTCTTTGAATGTCATTTAATTCATGTTCTCCTTCAGCTTACTCTTATAAGTGTTTAATAAATTATGGTTATGGATTTTCTTCATTATTTTTAAATAATTTCGAAGGATGTCCTGCCCGGTTATTTAGTGCAAGCGTGGTATTTGCTGTTCCTATGTTGAGGTACAGATATTTTGTGTTGCTGTAATATCCTTGATGAATATGCTTTCCTGAATTGATTTAGAGTAATTAATATAGTTTATTGGAAACTCCCAGGAAATCGTAAAAATGAGTTAGTAATGTCAATATGCACTCGCAATTTACAAGTGATCGAGTTAATAAACGTTAGTAATAGCACATCAAAAATCATGATTTATGGTAATTCATGGAAGGTGACGTTAAAAATATTTTAATCTCATGAAAAGATGAGTTGATAGCAGATGATAGCATATGTCCTGCTTTTTGCAAAAATGCTATTGATTTGCATATATTCTTTGCGATAGGTCAACATTTTTCAGATTGGATGGTTTAGGTTTATTTTGATCAAGGTAAGACGCTCATAGGTGAAGTATTTCCACTACAATCGTTTTTAGGAGCAAAATAAAAATGCTTTGTGCGGAAATTTTTCGTCTCCCTTTTATTCCAGTGAAAGATGAAATCTTCTCTGGACTCGAGCATAGGAAAATATCTCATACTTTTCGGTTCATATGGATATTCAATAAAGTTAGACATTCTACTTCATCCATGCACATAAGCACACACAAGTAAGCGCTCTTGTCTCATCAATCGCTTTCTCCACCTTGTCTATCCCTCCTGGAGTCGAGTGTCAGTAGATTATCACCTCCCCATCCATAATTAGTGTTTCACTTCAGTTATTGGCAGTTAAATATTAAATAAAACACCTCTAGAAGTGTTAGGCATTCTCCTCGATTTTCTTTTCATAATATTACAATGGGCGTTATTCCTCATTGGACTGGAATTAAAATATCGATAATTTATTGAAGAAAGATTTTAAAGACTTTATTGGACCTAATGTTCGAACGAATTCAAGTTCTTTAATTCATTTTCATCAATAATGAGGATGCAATTGTAATTTCTTTGACGAACTCTTTAGGTTCATATTCTATCACGTATGGTATACTAGAAGTATTAACATTAACCTATTTTTTCACGGATCCAAGAACAATGCCTCGTCGCAATGACGTGAAAGACATTTCAATGAATTCTGCACTACCAATGTGACGTATTCGCTGAAAATCAAAGCGGAGGTCACGAAAGGACTATCTTAAAATACAAACACATAGCTGGTCACAATAAGTGACTCAGTTCAATCATCAAGGGTGTATAACCATTGAAGTGATTCCTAAGTTGATAAACGATCAAATATAGCCGAAGGTAACATGCCAAAATTTGGGGCTATCAAATTCCGGAAATATGAACAGGATCGTCAAAATGTGCAATATTATCGCGAAGAAAAACCTTTAGTTGAGGGTGCAGGGGACACTCCCGCCTCGCGATTGCCCTGATCCTTGCTGGCTCAAAGTAAACACTCATCACCCCCCGACTCTCTGCATTCGCACCTTCCAGATATTCGATCGCCCCCCGGAGGAGGACGTTTGGTGTCAGACGGATCCCTTCATTGACCGGCCCCCGACCCCCCTCTACATCCCGGCGAAGACCGGAGTGGACGCCGAGACGCAGATTAACCCGGGAGACGTGAGTAAATGAATAAGCCGAGGAAGGTGCACCTTCCTAGCCGGTTGTGGGGATTAGAACGGAACAATTCTCTATGCACCACATTTCCACTGTGGCCTGATGCAAATGCTTGACTGTTGTGACTTCTATTCCTCAGCTACCTTTCTACGTACATGAATCCAATTGTTTTAGTCCGTGAATAAGAATCACGGCGTATCGAGGGGATTATTCTCGGTAGAAATTGTTTGTGCAGCTATTGTGTGATGCTATCCTCTTTGACTTGAGTGATCTTTTTTATTGTCAGAGGAACTACGTACAATTACCATACCGTGGAGGTGGGTTCGACGTGCTTTCGACGATTTTACCTATGATAAATCTTATCATCGAATTATGTTACATGACAAGAATTTTTAAAGTGAAAAGCGCACCTTATATAAAAATTCCAAAATGACTGCATGTACCTAAAGAGAAGCTGTGATAAAATGTCCGAAACCTATTATTCCATAATTATATTCGGTCACTAATGGATGTTTGTTGTGTTAACAGAAGAAGTAATTGAATATCCATAATATATCTCTTCATATATAAACCTCCACCATGAAATTTTGAGCAACATTTACTTAGACATTTATCGTCTATTCTAAACGGCTGACTTTGATGGAATTAATGACTGCAGAGAAGTATTTCTCATTAAACCAACTTTCTCTATTACTTTACCGTTTATTTTTCATACGAATGGTATTCTTTTCGCCCTGTCTAAGAATGGACTCTAGACAATGAACCATTCTGGAATAAATTGAGCGACGGATTATGAAATAATAATTCCTTGATTCTGTTAAGTTCATACTTTTATTTGAATGACTGGTATGAACGTTCTTAGTGATTTGTTTATCCAAGGTAACTTTTCCTTTGGGTAAAGTAGATTTTTCGTCACAGGTTGCCTTAGCCAACGCATATCAAGCTAACCAAACGGCTATTTCTTTTCTCGGCAATTTAATCCGAATAAAATGTATCCTCTTTACACCTGGGAATAAGAAGAGCAGTTGGGATATATTCTTTGTAGTTGAACTCGCAGTACGGAGCTCTACACCTATTTCACACATTAATTAGTCACAATTCAGACTTGGGTAATTTAATTATTGTATTTTACCACGGATTGGTGAGCAAATTGGAGAATTTGAACGTGGGATCAAAGTCAATGATATTTGGCTCGTCTGCAAAAATAATGGATATGGCATCAGAGACTAAGCGGACTCCCCCCAATTCCTTTCGACCTGTTTTAGGGCGTAAAATCGATCAGTCTCGTAACCTACATCTTTTAGGAAGTGAGATAATGTCTCGAAGAATGCGTGTCACTGCATTGGGAGCGATCGTAATGATGCGTTGAGAAGTAGGTCAATGTATTAGTTCTTATTCTGCGGGAAGTGTGTGAGATAACAGGTGACTATAAATAAGGTCGGCTCATGAATCTCTTCATTGGTGTTTATGAGCGAGTGAGAACACGCAACGTTGGTAATAGGCCAATAACAATCTTCGGCGTTTGCTTTAGATACGTTAACCATATGCCTCTTGAAGAGTGTATGCATATGAACGTCTTATCCTGGTACATAATTGGAAGTTCTGTAGATAAACCTCTCATGCATATTTATTTAAAAAACCGTTTCATAATGTGTTCCACCGTTTACTTTGCGGCTATATGGTAATGTAATCTAATTTTTGGTACCGTTTATTTTTTTAATACAGAGCGTACTTACTTACACTGCATAATAGGACCCGCCAAATGTCATACGGATTCACTTTTCAGTTTACCATGTCCTCTTATTCAATTTATATGATATCATAATGTACGTTAAATGACCTGGTGTAAATTAAAATCATTGGCATTTCGAGTACTCTTCACTTTTTGCCCCAATTTTTACTTGTTTCTAAGCAAGAAGTATAGGTAGTGGATAATCGTTTTCGGCTGTTAATTCTTGAGCTGCCTGCACTACAGCTTCTATAGATGTTCAACTTTTTTTGCTGGCTTTATTTGTTAGCAAAAACTGACCATTAAAAAATTTAGAGAAGCTCATTTCTGGCAGTCCGCCTTGCGTCTAGTTTTTCAAATAAAAGATAAACTTCGAGAAATCAGTTCTTTCAATATTCCTAAATTATTTTGTTCGAAGATGTCAATGGTGAAGGAGAACTTAAAGAATTATGGTCCAGTGGTCAAAGATAGCTTGGAAATAATTCCATCAAAGCAAAATGCCTATAAGTACTTTGTTCTTGCCATCCGAAAGAAGTCCGAATAATGATTAATAATCTAAGGTAAACGATCGATTAAGAACCCAGCCAAGTGAAAGCATGACGTCGTAGCTGGTGTATCCCACATATCCTCCATTCCGTTACAAAGAGCTACTGTAAAAGTCGAGCCCATATCCATTACTCTATACCCGGAATTACAGTTTATGAAATATGCCTGAAAATTTTCCTTTTACGAGAAAAATCACATATGATTTCAGCGAGGTCTATCTATATATCTTTATCTATTTTTTATATATATTTAATATACATGTATCTATTTTTTCATTATAAGTTATAATAAAAAACTACCAAACACTAATTGGACCCTTGGACTCATTGGAATAATTGGACCGAAGACCCCTCAAATACCATTATCTTAATCTCGTGATTATTACAGTTCATTAAATATGCACTAAGTCGAATTATCATGGTAAAACTTAGGAAAAATGAATCAAATTATAAAGCCCTTTAAGTAAAGACCGCAATCCGAATTTTTATGTGTTCTCTATTCCGGGTTGTGTCTATTTTCACGAAAAACAAGATACATGTCCTAAACACAAAGAGTGCCAGAGCAGTCGTAGTGCCAAAGGAAATACAACCACACCATTAAAAGCCATAGCGTCAAATTATTCTATCTCAAGTTTTCCGCCTCAGTTGTTACACTAGTTCATTCACTCGTGATGCAGATGATTTCGTCCTTTAACTTTTCATCGGTTGATTTACGAACGCCTTAATGAAAAGGGTAATATATGCAAAACTCATTAGAATTTGCCTCACTAATGAGATATCATTAAGGTGGATAATGCTGCATATCAAGCCTTTTTGAACTGTCGATGAACCACCGTCCAACTCTAAAATAGGTAAGTCCGTGACACAAGTATTTTTGCCTATCCAAAACAAATGAGTTAATATGCCACAGGTGTAAATTTACTGACTTCTCCCTATTACATACCGTTGAATGCTAAAAGCTTTCTATTCTGCAAAATGTGATGGCCCCTCTATAACATCCTCTTTAAAATGCTATATTTTACCTCATATATTTTCCATATTTATATACTAAAAAAGCATTATTTTTGCTTTATCAGGTGAAGACAGATTCAACACAGGAGCTCAAAGATCCAGTTTGGGAGGATTTTACGGAAGTAGAAGCGAAGGACAAGAAAGGCATCAAGGCTAAATGCAAATTGTGTAACACTGCAATGGTTGCACTGGTGGCTCGAATGAAGGGTCATTTGGAGAAATGTGCGGGAAAGGGTGGGTCCCTTGCTTCCGTCGCTATCAAAGACGATGAGCAGGAAGGCAGCACCAGTGACACAATGATGGACGGTAAGTGACTATGTGTGGTTCCCTATTACCCCCTCGAAAGCCCTATCCCCGTAGCATAAGTATCCCAAATATTTTCTCATTTTCGTCTTTGCGGCCGTAACTACGGGTTGTCAATTGACATGTATCGCATGATTACTCGAAGTCAACTGTCTTCGAGTCGGATTTACGATCAGTTCAATATTATCTCGGTACTGTCAATCAACTGCAAATCAGAATCAGAACTACCTAAGGGACCCAGAGCTCGCAGTAAAAGTTAATTAAACTAATTGCGTAAACATTCCACTATTTTTATATTTCACTTATATTCTTCATGAATCACTATTGACGTGGTTCAAATTTCGATGCACCGTCCAACATCATTTTTACGGTTCTGTTTGCAGCCGATAAATTAATTTTTTGGTGTAGGAAAGCCAGTGAATACTCATAATGTGTACACTTATACAATTTTCCGGCAAGAAAAACCATTTCGAAAATCGATTCCCTACCAGGACTTCTTGTTAGAACGCACAATAAGAGTTACTGCGTGAGAAAGTGAGCGAGATGTTACAAAGAAATTCCTTGGAAAACTCTTGCTGCTAAGTGTGACCTAGCATATTCTACTCTCTAAAATGTTGGAGTTTACACGTTCATGATACCGTGAAGCTATCCAGAAATAGCCTTTTAATCCTTATAATGTTATTTGGTTAAAAGTTTCATTCATGACAGTACGTAAAATAAGTCATTTCTGATTTTATTCTCAAAGAATATTTCGTAAAAGGCTATAAATCACAAATAGAGAATCAGGACTCAGCTGGTGCACTATCTACACCTATATTGTGAGCTAAATCCTCGAGGATGATTGTATTTCTCAACATTAGGTTTATAAAATTTCAACCTAATTTCTCTCAACTTACTGTGACTCCTCCATCGAATAAATTCTCAACATTTTCATGCTTTTCGTTGAAAGCATAGCCTCACGTTTCGTTGCCTCGGCGTCACAAGTAGGTCAACATCAAAACGGAGCTCCTCTCAATTCTTCCTCTCGCCCATTAATCAAACGCCATAGGTAATTAATGTCCCACCCTTGGCGTCAAAAACCTTAGCAAGGGAGCAGTTCCGATAATAGCGACCGACTCTTGGAATAGTGAAGTTTTCAAGTTTGAAAAATCATTTAAAATTCTCCAAAAATTCCAAATGCATCAAAATTGTGACTTTAGAAATATAGGCTCTCGAAAGACATATTGGCTGATTTTCTCTGCTATAGCCAAACGCACCTCATTACTCCCTTTAAAAGGCGTATAGCTTTATGCCAAACTCAAATGTGGCGCCTTTTCGACGTAAAGCTTTCCCCTGTCCTGCATGCTATCGTAAAATTTTGGAGCTAAACTTTAAATTTTTACTTCAGATAAGAAATTGAAAACCTTTTTGTAGTATTAATAGTGAACAGGAAAATAACAGTTCATTGCTTGGTGCTATTCGCTCTGTATTAAAAATATTAACTCATTTTTTTCTGTTTCATTGCATGTGCAGTCACCTCGAGCTCCGTGGAACTCACAGCTGAGGAATCAAAAAACTCCGATAGCGGGAAGAATTCGAACGGTGACAAGCCTGCTTCAGCCACGGATTCAATAGCTCCTCGGAAGATATCCTTTCGTAAAGTTGTTACCGACATGCAAATCGCCTCGTTCATTTTCGCCACGAACTCAGACTTCAAACTCGTCGAGCATCCACAATTTATGCGAATGGTTAAAATTCTCCGTCCCGGTTATAAACCTCCTAGTTATCGCCAGTTGAGCGAAGACTTGCTTAATGACGTGCACGACTCGGTCAGCAAAGACGCAAAAAAGTCCCTGAACGGAAAGACTGTCTCCATGGCTTTGGATGGATGGAGCAATGTACAAAATGATTCGATGGTGTACGTAACTGTGTGTGACTTGTCGGAAAAATCAGTGCACTTGATCGATGTGGTCGATACGACGGATAAGATTCGCTCTTCAGCGTACCTCCTAGAGATCGCGAAGAATGCTTTGAAAGAATGCCAGAACTACGGTTGCAGTGTCAGTAGCATTGTGAGTGATCACGCTTCCAGTATGAAAAAATTGATGGAGGATTTAGCCAATCCTGAAGATTCGGGAGGCGAAAATATCATCTGTCACGGTAGTTCGTTACTTTTGCTCAACTTGTTTTGTCAAGATTTGGTGACACCGGCTCTGAAGGATCACGTCAAAAAAATTATAGCCTACTTCAAAAATGTTCCCTTTGCAGCTGAACAGTACAATTCTGCCGGAGGGAAAGATTTGGTGATGCCGCAAGATGTCACATTAAACAACTTAGTCGATAGCGTAGAATCGTACGTTGAAAACTGGTCCTCAATCTCCAAAGTTTGCAGCAAGCATAAAGATGTCATCGATTCCACCGTGGTATCAAAGGTGAACAATAAGAAGATGAAGAATCGTGCCGAAGAGCTCTTGTCTAAATTAAAGAAAACAGCTCTTGCTCGAGAAGAGCTGCAGAAGGAGGGTTGTACCATAGGCGAGTCAACAGAAATTTGGGTCACACTGCAGTCGGATATAAAGGAAGAGTTGACTCCAGATGAAGAGGCGCACTTCAAAAAACGTTGTGACATGGCTCTCACACCGGCGAATATCCTTGCAAATATACTGGACCCTAGATACAGGGGAGAAAAGCTGTCGTCGGAACAAGAGGAAATGGCGTTGGAATTCGTCAACTCGAACCATTCTTCTGTGATGTCCGAAATTTTGAAATACAAAGCATTTTCTCCCCCTTATAAAGAGTACCTGTTTACCAAAAAGACTGCCGCTGGCATTGATCCTTTGACTTGGTGGGCATCGATCAAAAAGCATGTTTCTCTGGAGCTGTTTAAGTTAGTGGAACAACTTCACACCGCTGTGGCGTCCACGCCAAGAACACAGCGTCATTTCTCATCTCACGGAATAACTCCCTCCAAATTAAGAAATAGCTTAGGTGAGGAAAAAGCTAAGAAACTAGTAATAGTGTTCAAAGCACTGAATAGTATGAAAAATGGAGACTCAAAAGGGAGCGAATGACGAGATAGTAATTCAAAATGAGATGCCTTTATATCGCTCAATACATACAGTAACGTAATTACTCATGAATGATCACTGCGATGGATTTGGGTTTCAGGTGCTACAACTGATAAGTTAATATCGCACCGTCTAATCTCAGATGTTAATCCTGATACGAATATGACGTTGTATTCCGTTTACCCACGACCCTTCATTTTGTAGACAATCATGTTGCCAACTGGGAAATGCGGCCAATTATGTTTTTTTATGTACTCATACAAATACAATAGGCTTAACATGTGCTTGTCGCTTCGTGAAATATCATTACATCCATCACTATCAGCCAAAAGGGCATGCGAAGTCTTGTGGTAATATATATGCAGCATTTTGTGAATTTCTGAAAGATGACGCTATTGAGTTTTGTCCTAAATGTATTTACCAAGTGATATTGATAAGGCTCAGGTCACATAGAAATGTATATTTTTCTAATATATTGTAATAAATGTTTATATCACACGTTAAAAACTATCTGTGTTATTTTTCCCTAGTGAAATTGGTTATTTCTACGACATTATTTGCAGTAGTTTAACCGGTAAACCAAACATTTTATTAATTTTTATGATAGTTATTTACGTTATCTGAATGAAGACGATTACTCATCCTGAAATCTCCAATAAATGCTCTTTATAACCTGTCTTTTATCTCTGGTGATATTTTTAAACCACCCAGGATTTTTATTTATATCTTTCTTCATTTCTCCGACTATGTTTTGCCATGTCATTTGTCTTGTGTAAACCAGTATTTGCATGTTTCTGTGTTAATTCCTAGTAATCAATTATAACGTCCTCGACCAATACAATATAAATAGTAACATGATTCGTGAGTATTTAGTCATTCATGTATTTCTCTCTCTGCCAACTTTTCGCAAAATATATTGGCCTCCTCAGGGCGTTAAGGTTAATATTGAAGAACAACATTGTTGAGCGTAATATTGAAAACTATATACTTTTATAAGTTAGTAGCAAATTAACGTAAATTTGTCTTAATTTTCCAGTATTTCTGCAAACTGGTTTAAGTAAAATCCAGTACTGTAGAAAATCACGCGATAATCATCAACTTTTACTTTTAATTAACATTTAGTGGTATGTGATCTGTGAATCGTCACGAGTAACTTTCTTTCGCACTTACATAATAACTTGTTTTATCATGATCAATTCATTTAAGGTAGATTGGGTGGTACCATTTGGAACTATTCAAATTTACTCACGATATAAATACATCATTATCAATCTTTGATGGCGCTATCATATATATGTATATCAGTTTATTATATGTAAGTATAGCAGCAACCCCACTTATCATCTCTCAGGTCGATGGATACAGTCGAGCTTAATGAAGCTGTGGATAATGCGTGTGCTCAACTTAGGTCTCATGTTGAAGATACTAGATTTCATTGATGATCAGTTAATGACCACATTGTTATTGTAAATCAGTGACGATACAATTGAATTATCTGAAGTTTCTTCCAAACTTTGGTCACAACTTGGTACGATTCTCTAAATTATCAAACTTAACTATTTTTATGACAATTACGTGGACATGGTTAAGTTTTGCATTCCCATAGAGATAATATTTGGTGTGATTTGAAATAAGTTATCACATCGGCTACGAAATTTATCAGTTTGGTGATAGTTTTGTTTAGCGCTTCATTAAATTCATGTTGCGAGTGGAAAGAGATGCCACTATATCCAAATCAGCGAAAAGTTATTATATTCACTCGCGTTATGTGACATGGAAAGATCTGATGCTCAAATTGTGCTACAGTTGCTTCTCTGCATGCACAAACACATTTCTAAGTCGCGAGTTTAAAAATCTATTCCATAAATCCGACAATTCAAACCTCGTTTAATAAACATAAAGTTTGCACAAGTGTCTAATCAGTATTTTACCACAAATTCTTAGATTATCTATCAAGAGGAAGAATAGCTCTCGTCTTCGGAATATAGGAACACTACTGTAAATCTTTTCACAGCTACGCAGAGATTAAGTGTATCAAACTATTTGTCAATATATTTTAACCAAAAAGTCGGCCCAAATCGTAATTTTTAAAAATTGTAATGCCGGAAAGTCTCGAAATTAGGCCAAAAAGACACGTTTCATTTTTTCGTAAAGTTCAACTTCATTCATTTGATTGACTCATGAGTACGTCGAAATTTTTATTATAAATGCAAATTCTAATCCGTGAAATCTGAATGTCATTAAAAAGGAATACTTTTCCAGCAATAATAAAAAATAATTTATTTACATAGAAAGCAAAGTTCTTCTGTCCTTCCGCAAATTTCCTTCCCTTTAGGAGTTACACGTATTGATACGTAATGCATGTATTGAGCTAAATTTAGTCGCTTGCGGTTTCCTATTATTTCGCATATTTAAATTATAAATATTGTTCCTATAAATTAGAGACGAGCGCCAAAGCCCTTATTCGGACCATGTGGGCCGAATAAGACTGGGTGATCCGACCGCGGCAGTTCTATCAGGAACCCGTTTCAAGACGAACAGTTGTCAATATTTCATGTTATTCACATTCTCTTTCCAGGCAGGTAGTTTTTGAGTACGTAAGGAATATGTTATTTTCAGTAAGGAGGGCAATTTAAACACTCCAATAATAATTTATATCCGGCCAAGCACCACAGGGAGGGAAATGATTCTTATGCACGAGTCCGTTATCGTTGCACTGCTACATTTACAAATTCCTTGAAAGGAGTATCTCTATTTTTTTCGATTCGGTTAAAAATAAGCATGAAAAGTTTCACAGAGACCATTGTCACTTCAATCGAAAGAAAATTGATACGCGCGACCCTATCGTAAATTTTGATCTGTATATACTGATCATTGTAAACATTATAACTATGAGCTCCAAAGTCAATATCACCTGTTTAAAATAAGGCTTTCGGTTTTCATTTTTAGGACTCATAATCAGATATCCATGAATTAAATTTGAAGCTTATGACCTGCAGCTGCATAATACGGGTTCTACTTAACTGAGAAGCTATAAGCTACTCGTTCGATTATTCGAACAGAACTTGTTCTGAGAAATGAACCCTGGAGTCGGAAGTGGAATACTAATTCTTGTCATTAAATGTCTTTGAAGTTTTCAATATTTTTTCCTGTGGGCACCGGATTTTACTCCCGTGGCTTATAATGCAAATTCTCGGAGTTATATTAAAGTAATGAAAAACCTGATGATGATAAATTAAGAAATAGTCATTAGAAGTTTAGACACTTTTTGCTTTTACTTTACCTGTAAGTATCAGTTGATTTCAACCATGAGTGATTTCAACATATTCCAGTATCGTGTATTACCACCATTAAATTACTTTCCCTTAGCAGACGCTATTCCAGTTTTGATACTTTCAGTACCGGCACTTCCAGTGGTACCGATATCTAATAGTACCCAGTAGCTCTGAATTAGGAAAAAATATCACTCGTTAGTAGCGAATACCAGTGCTTTTGGCCCATCCCTAGTCCAATGGATCCAATTTTTTTTAATACCGACGCTGAAACGCATTTCACTAGCTGTGATCTACTGCTGCGAAAGTCTTCATTGGCAAATCACTTCACCAAGAGTTCAATTCTCGCATATGCAATGGCAGATGCCAATTGTATTCAGTCTTGGTTTGTTCGCAGATCTGGTTGACTGTAAATAATTGACGCATGATGCCCGCATCCTTTTATGTTTTTGTCATTTTTCTTTCCTTATAAAAGTATTCTAGCGAAGAAATAGTTCAGAGTTTTATATGTACGTTAGTTTAAATACTCAAACCTTATTTGAGATATGCCACGTGCCCAAATAATAATTTAATTCCCAGATGTTGTGGTTTTGTGGAGCTGAGTGAAAGTTGAGGTCTATGATCACAAAATATTCGTTTGAGCCGAAATGAAATGGCGGCAAAGTTTTGGGTAACATCCGAACATTTTTAACGCATTGGTTAGAGACAGATTGCGTGGTTTGGGAGAGGTAAAAATTCTGACTAACGACTGAATCAAGCATTATGAAATTTATTGAGCAATAATTTCTATATTTCCCGATATGTAAGTGCATGGTTTTAAAAAAGATCGTGAAAGTATCTAAGGAATGTTAATGGTCAGCGGTAGTGAATTTTAGTGGTTGTGTACTTGTATAAGCCTCAGAAAGCCATGGAGGCTTTGGATAGCATGCCACTCGACCTTCTAACTTGAATTTCACTGATCTTTGAAACGGCGATGTTAATCCCTCTCAGAATTAACATTACATTGACGTCACGGAGAGAGTTTGAAAGATAACAACGAACAAACGGAACGCAAATCAAAATTTCCAAGAATAGAAGACACCCATAAAATCTTAATTATTTCGTCCCACCCTTACCACACTCACAGAAATAGCCAATGGGATGCCGGCCTCCGAAGGCCGTCTCTCGCCAAAGTCGTTGACCTAGCGAAGCGCGCCCAAGGACCTCCGTCCGCCGCTGCCCTCTGAGAGAAAGGGCGAGAAAGGAGGAGGGGTACCAGGGAGGTCGTTGGGGGGGGGGGGCTCAAGGCAGTGACCAGCGTTTGGGAAGGGATAGGGCAGACCGGAAGGGCTATCTAAATCTTTCACGTCTTATCTCGCGACCGTTGCAGGGAGTTCGCGTGCGGGGACCCGGCATCGATTCCACGGGTGGTCGACCACGCTCCCCGAGCGGTCGATATAATTTTTCCGCCATTGTCGCGTCCAGCGAGGGCGGTGGCGAACGCGTGCGGCACACACCGGGCTCATGAA
The DNA here is from genome assembly GCA_963169105.1 of Ceriagrion tenellum. Lineage (NCBI taxonomy): Eukaryota > Metazoa > Arthropoda > Insecta > Odonata > Coenagrionidae > Ceriagrion > Ceriagrion tenellum. The sequence goes on along the minus strand of OY720637.1, from coordinate 77,178,081 downwards.
TTCAAAATGGTTAAGTCGATTGAAGGATGTGGTGGGAGGCTTTCTGCTGGAAGACCGGCGGGGTCTGTGAGGAGGTGACGCCGGTCAAAGGAGGGGGAGAAGAAGATGGAGGTTTGCCGCGGAAGGAGTGGTTATCCTTCACGTTAAGAGGTGGCGGCACGCGACGCCTAGGGAGCATTGAGTGAAACGCGCTTATGCGTCTGCTTCAATGCAAATCCTGGGCTCGAAGTGTGAGAAATTTGATTCCTTGTCCGAGGGAAAATGAATCACGCTCTTCCCGACCTTTCAGATTGTATGAAGTCTCCATTGATTGCATTCGGTTGCACTGTTTCACGAGTAGGTACCTACAAACTTAGTGAACTTGTTATGTTTGAATATAATGACTGAATGCTAGTCACTCTATATCACGTACGTAGACTCCAGAAAAGCATCAATTGAAGGATAGTTTAATGCAGGATACAGTTTTGGCCACAAGCAATGCAGTAATCAAGGCCCTGCGATTTTTATTATAGCTTAAAACTGAATGCTAGTTCATTCAAATTACTAATTATTCTCTATGTATGACTCGGTTAAGTGCTGGAGAAAAGAAAGAAAAACATTTGCGTTCCTGTCTGTCCATGTACGGAAATTAAAGTTAACTCCTGCAATGGGTTTCACATTCTTTGATATTGCTTGATTTCTTCACCATAATTCTGATTCCTTGCGCGAATTTAACTTTTAAGGCTTGGGAAATCAATTTGTATCTCATACCCAATACTTATAAATTCTCCCTGTCAAAACTCCCGAACTGACGCACTCTTGGATTGAACCTCAATGATTTTTCTGATGTTAAAGCATCGACCACCGATGAAATCACCCACTTCTTTTGCATGACGCGCCGGAAAAATTAGTTTTCGCTCATTTAATTTGAATCATATCTGCTCCAAAAAATCTTTCATCCGGAAAAACATATCACTTTCGAAGTATTACCATCGGTAGAATCACGTGTGCCCTTAAACAAGGGAATAAATTTAATAGTGTACTATTCCTAGAATAGTGAGAGAATTCATTTTAAAATAAATCAATTTCCAATATTTTACGAAAGAAACTAGAATTTTCGGTTGGGAAATAGGTTTAAAGTCCTGAAAGTTGACTTACTGCGCGTGGCAAACCAGGTAATTTATGCTGACAAAAATATTCTGCGAAACATTGGGATGTCAGGGCATTGAAACAATGCTGTGTAAGTACTGACGCACTTCTGGATTTGGAAGAATTTAATTTTTATACCCATTTGACTGACTTGCAAGTGGAAGTTTATTTAGTGATAGACTTCCAAGTAAACAATATTCAAATCTCCCTTGCATATTTCGTCGCTGATTTCCAGAGGATTCAAACAGAGCTTAGCTTACTATTGCGATAGAGTTGGCATAAATATAATTAGAACGAGCAGGTCGCGTTAAAATTCAACGGTATATTTCAAATTGCAATTTCACTGGCGCCTACTATAACATGGATTAAATATCAACTTTAGCTGAAACTTATCTAGTCAGAGAAGTGGATTAGTGACTCTTATTAATATTTGTTCGGTTAAAAGGTGATTGCCTAATGTAAGGAGCAGAGTTCTCAAAATTTAATTTGTTCGTTATATCGATCGTCGCACTGAAGCGATATGTGGCGAAATACCTAATGCGAAAAAGTCTTCCCTCGCCTTCCACCTTTTCCTTCAAGAAGTGCCTCAATATATGTACCAGTTTCGGGGTATGCGGCAAGCCCCCTCGTTTATGTTTACTCTATGCCTAGCCCTCGCCCTTTGACTGCCACCGGTCGCGAATAATTCTTTCCCTTTCTCGTATTTCTACTGAAAAGTAACCTAGAAGAAAATATAAAAAATGCGAGACAATTGTGGCGATTTATGAAACCGTTCCCCACAGCAATTTTGAACCAAATATAGTATTTTTAAGGTAACAGCTGCTATTCATGGATAATCTCGAGTAATTTCGGTCAAAAATGATGACTTTCTCTTACGTTTATATTTTTAGTGGTCACTCCATAGAAACAATTTAATTTTTAAAAATTGTAAAACTTTAAGAATATGAAATAAGAGGGGAGTTACATTTTTTTACTTTTGTACCAAAAACGCATATAAACAGGTCAATTCTCCATTGATTAACTGTTTCAGTAGAGATTTATGTTTTCAAGATCCACTTAGTGTAGCAGTGAGGCACATAAATACCTAGATAAGAAGCTTTAGCCGCAAGGAAACCATGTGCATCAGGCCGTAGAGATTCGATGGAAATCTTGAGCTTGTACGCCCTAGAAGTCTAGAAGCAATCTTGCCCTTAAAATATGACCATTTGGCTTCAATGCATTGGAAGACAATTTTTACTTATGCGCAGTGTTAAAACTATTAATTCCGAATCTACAGTCCTTTAAGGTTATATCGAAGTGGTTTAAATCTGAAAATTCAATTCATAAAGCGAGTTGCATGGAGCTAATTATCGTAAGGACAAACGAGATCATACCCGCACGTTATTTTACGGAGGTAATAACTCATTCCAAGTTAAGTCACGCATTTCCCAAGGTCAGTGCATATCAGCTCAAAGGATTTTTGCTTTCTGCCGCGGCGCACGCCAGGAAAAGGAATGAAGACTGCGGGGAAATACACTTGGATATTGGGCTTACTCTTTAGTTAAGTTAAATCACTCGTAACATGCATTGGAAGTATGCATGGAAATTTGATATAATTTTTTTGAAACGTACCAAAAATATAGCAATGATGGATTTATGAATTTTTATTGTCATTTTATTTACATTTTCTTGAATATATCTTTATGAAAATAAATTTTTGCTGTATTCTGTCACTTCTATCTCCTCATATCCCGCATTCAGGATATCAATCTTTTCTGGTATACGACAAGAAACGCTAATCAAACATACCGTTAATCGAGGTGAAGCCGGTACATTTTTTGAGGTTTTTAGACCCCTCGTAACTCATTTCTTTTTTTAATGAAATTTTTCTTCGACAACTTAATCCATCCACAAATCGTTCACGTGTAAATACTAGCTCATTAAAGCCCACGAGGAAATTTAGTGGCAATGTGAATAAAAATTGCCTCTTCCTTCCGGAGAGCGCCAAAATCAGGGTCCTCGACGCTGATTGGACGTGACACCGGAAAGCCACCCTGAGGACGGTATATATACATGCACAATTCCATCAGTCGGGATGAAGCATTGACATTTTTCACTTGGAAAGTTTCCATATCTTGTTCTCAGCGTTGTTTCTAAACACGCGCAGATTGAGTACAATCGATTTTTTGCTGTTTCGAAGAGAAAGTGGTCTTTTTGATGAAAATATTTGGCTCTTGATCTACTGGGCGTGGTTCCGAGCACTCAAAAAATGAAGTAAATGTATTAGCATAGATCATAAGCGTCATTTAATCATAAGGTTTGCCAAATATAAATGTTGCCTTCAAATATTTCATCACTAGAATTTTTTATCGAATTTCACAACAATTGGCCTCTATACTGTTGTGCAGGCGCCTAAATTACCCGGTGATAATTCTATTCTGGTGATATATCCTAGTAATAGCTACAATTGCAAATATAAAAGATTAATGCGCAAGTTTCTTCATAATTCTTATTCTATTGGAAAACCCACATTTAGTATCTCAAGTGCCCCCGAGTTAATTAAGTTGCATGTAAATATTAAACGATTAAGAATCGCAAAAAGCTATTAAGTTTTTTTTGGTAAAATGAGTTCAAACAATTAAAGAGGCGAAAGAAAGTGTAGTTTTTGAAAATAAATATTTGGGTCCATATGGGTTAGCAATCCAACCACTAGCCATAAGCTCAGAAAAAAGAGTTGAATTTGTATCGCCTTCAACCCACGAAAGGGGTGAAGATAATGCACCAACGTTTTTCGTTGAAAGCCCGTAGACATTGGCCTCTATTTCAACTGCACCCCATCAGTTTCATGATCAGACAACTCCCTCAAATTCTATACTCTCGAGAACCGCCTTACTATCCCTCTATGACCATTTGATTTTCTATACCAAGGTGTTGGCCACTTCTCAAAACCCTTGCAATCTTCATTAAACCTATTGGTGGCGATTGCCTTGTTTGCCTCCTCAAGGTTTTTTGGAAGATCATCCTTTATCCTCCAGACATGGGCGTAATTTGAGCATTCTGATTAGGGGGGCAGAGATTAAGGAGGGTTCAGGTAAATTAGTTGATTTTAAAGCCTCTTGGGAGCCATTTGCCTCAACGTGATTATTGCTGAGGTAGTATATTCTCCCTTTAATTTTCTCTTCAATCACTTTAAGTTAATACATATATTGAGATAAATTAAGCAGAGTAACCAAAAATGCCCCTGTAAACTTTGTATCTCTAATTTGTAGTTTTAAGAAGATTTTTCCCTTCGAAATATTGCGGGCAACTGCCACCCCCCTCATATTTTCTTGGCAAGTCCGTGGCATCCAGAAAAATAGTATCTAGAACGACGAAAACATGAAATAAACTTTAAGTTCGATGTACCAGATTCACCCCAATACCACAAAGATAGTTGAAGAAATCCACGTGCTCTAATTTCTCACCTCTCATTGTCAGGGTGACTGCATTTTACTTTTCTCTTCCGCATGCTAAGATTTTAGTCTTCGTCTTATTTATCTTCATGAAGTATTCTTGGAGATCTTGGTCCATTGCGTTCAGTGACCTTTACAGATCATCGCCATTTCCTGCTATTTCCACGATATCATCTGCGAAGCGGAGCATGTTATTTCTTCTATGCGAATATTAATTTCGATCAGTCCAATTTGCTGTACTTCTCATATTGCCTCCTCCAAGTACATGTTGAATAGTGCCGGTGAGTGGTTGCATCCTTGTATTACTCCTCTGTTAATTTTAGCTTCTATTTGTCTTCCGTCTCTCATTCGCATTGTGACGACTTGCCTCTTGTTTAGTAGGTAGATTTTCTTCTATTGCTGTAATCCATTATGAGTCTTTTCAGCAGCCGGAACATCTTGTTCCCCTCAACATTGTCGAAGGCTTTCTCCAGGTACACAAATGCGACGTACAATGGGTGGTTCACATGTATTGTTTTCTCTACCATTACTTTTAGGCATTCCTGACACCTTTGTTCTTCCTAAATACAAATTGGTTTTCCGAGAGGTTGTCTTCAATTTTCCTTTCCATTCTTCGGCCTATTATTCTCATTAGTATTTTGGATGTATGTAACACTAGACTCAAGATTCGGTGCTCCTCACATTTCTCAGCCCTTCTCTTCTTCGGTATGGAAATCATTATGCTCCTTTGAAAGTCTTCTAGAAGTCTTCCACTTTGGTGGCTATCTTTGATAATTTCGTACAGCGCTTGGATGATTTCTCCGTTAATGCTATCTGCTCCAGGTGGTTTGTTTTCCTTGAGTTCTTTCTCTGCTCTATCGTATTCGCTCCTCAGTATGTTCCCTCCCGGTATATTCACTCCCGGTTATCCTCATCCTCGCTCTCTACTTTCATTAGGTTTTCTTCCAGCGGCGTCGGCCCTTGGTAGAGTTCATCAATGCATTGCTTCCATCTATTCCCAACTTCTCCACCCTCTACCGGTATATCACCTTCAGTTCCCTACAGAGGAGGTTTTTCTGAGGAAACCCAATCCCTACTTGAGTGTGTTGTGGATGGCGCTTAAAGTGCAGTTCTCCGTCTGTCGGATCAGACCGTAAACTGTGGTCCCCTTGGCGCCTCTCGTCAAGAGCAGGCTAATGCCGATGTCGGGTTCCTCTCCACCCTTCCTCCTCCTCTATGGCGCAAATGACGTTAGTTGTCGGACGCCTCCCAAAATATCCAATTCAATCCAGTATATTCCCTTTCACATCCCTTATGTTGGTACTTTTCGTTTTTCTCTCTCTCTGAAGTGTTTCTTCCCTAGCTTGTGTGCTGTTTCGGTGTATCCCTTCTTAATGTTTTAGTTGACTTCTTCGCAGCAGCTTTCTATTCCATTCCCCCTAGCCTTCTTGCATTCTCGATTGACTTAATCCCTGAGCTTCTTGCAGAGGATTGGATCACCTTTCTGGGGATCTTGTATTTTCTTGATGCAAAGAACACAGTATTTTTCCACAATTTATTTCCAAGGGTACAAATAATTTCAACGCAAAGGCGTTATCCTCGAGCACTGTTACAACCAGTTGTGACGCCTTTGCGTCGAAACTAGCTGTACCGTTGAACATAACTTGTGAAAAAATACAGTGTTCTTTGCATCATGATTAATTTCCACTAAGTCACGCCTGAACTCACCTAGTTATATTTTCTTCTTACCTCTATTAGTTTCCTAATCTCCGTCGTTATCCATGGCTTCTTCGTGTTGGCCCTCTTGCTCGCCAGATACTCTTCTGCTACTTCTGCGATTGTCCTCTTTAACTCATCCAATTTTTCTTCGGTGCCCATTTCTCCTTCATTTTCTAGTTTTTTGCCGACGGCTGAGATGAATTTCTCTGTTAACTTCTTCAAGAAGTATTTTCGTGTCCCACCTTGGTTCACTTTTTATATTCTTAATTTTCCTGTATCGAAGGTGGCCGTCCATTGCTACTAGGATGTGGTCACTCTTTATAACCGTAGTGGGATAGCTCTTGCACTGCTTGGTTTTCCTATCGGACTCTGACAATTGTGTAGTTTCTTTGATATATGTCAGCATCTCCTGGCATCTTTCTTGTATTCCTCACTCGCCGATAGTGCTCAAAGAGAGTTTTTGCAACCACCATATTCTTCTCATTGCAGAGCCAAACCATTCTTTCTCCTTTGGCATTTCTTTTGACCTCTCCGTAATATCTTACACTATTTCCCTCTCCTACCTCTTCGCTCCAGCCTCCCATTATGATGAGATCGTCCTCTTCCTTCTCTACACCGAGAACTTCTTCAATTTGCTTATACACTTCTTCTTTTTCTTCTTCCATATGGCTAGACGTCGGCATGTAAACCTGCGCTATCACGGTGTCGGTAGGTTCTCCTTACAACTTCACCATCAGAATCCTCTCGCTATACTGCCTGACTGACTTCACTCTTCTGCCCCATTCTTTCTTCAGTATGATGCCTACACCGGAAGTCCTCTGGCCGTAGCCAGAATATATTACTCGATATCCGTCGCTCCAGTTGTCTGCCCCCGTCCACTTGATCTTACTGGCTCCTAGTACATTTACACCCAGCCTCTCCATCTCCACCTTCGTATTCTCCAGCTTCCCGCTCACCCGTAAAGATCTCACGTTTCATGTCCCTCTCCTGCTTCTGTCCTTCTTATCTTATATCATGCAAATTTTTAGTCTGTATTATATCAGCTATTGTCGCCAATCAGTACCGCCGAGAAAAAGAATATTTCGTTTCTTATGACAATGTGTTGTTGAAAGTGAATGACGGCTTTATCTGTCGTAATGGATAGTCTTTTAACTCTTACCCTGGACCCCTGGACTTCCAAAATCACTTCAAAACAGCCACTAATTGAATGAACTGGCCAAACTTACTACAAAGGACTCGAGGATTTATTGTTTAAATGGTAGTATATGCGTAGTAAACCTCCTGCCTTGCCATTGATTCAGCAAGTTTTACACCCCTTTCGTGAGTATTGAAATTGGGAAACACTCATCGTGAATTGCATTAGAAGATCACCTTCTGATGACCTTGCCGTTTTTCCCCTTGCCTTTTTCGAGAATGGAACCATTTTGTTGGTGAAGGGACGCAGTGAAATACATGAGAAAATTTTCGAAAGAAAAAGTAAAAATTTGCATGAATGCAAACGAGCGAAAAATCACGAGTTTCCCTATCTGGTGGTCGTAAATCCAAATGTTTTCGGATATCAGCCGAGGATGATTGAGGGGTGAAAGGGGAAGTTTGTGACTGGAAGGGGAATCTACCGTAAGGAGGAGGGTGGCCAAAACCTTTTTGAACGCGGGCTGGAGAACCAGAGTCCAAAATCCTTCTACACCCACGTACTTAAGTGCTGAGCCTCGCGTGCCACCAGTTCCTTCACCCACTAGTATCTTCGATCTCCCTCCACTCATTTGCGATCCCATAAAAAGGTAAATAAAACTCCCGAGCTGAAATTTTAACCTGCCGCGACGTGCGATAGAATGCCGAACGTGTTATTACGTCGTATTGAGGGCCCAGCGGCGGTTCGGTTTCTCGAGAGGTTCAGTCATTTCGAGCGAGTTCACGTGGGCTTTTCGACCCAGCTTGTCGCTATAATCGCAAGGTCGAAAAGTAGTACTCACTCTGGGACCGATTTTGATTCACGAATCACTGCGTAGACCAAAAAAAATCACCTCGAACCCAATTGTAGTCGCAATTTGGCCGTACTCTTGAGCCAAGGAAACCACGCAGTTCCACTTGAGCGACGGAAATGAAGGCATTTTCTCCGCTCTAGTTTGATCAAATCCTGATGGCGGAACTCAAATGAATAATTTCGGCAACCTAGAGTTCATATGGTGTTTTAAGTCTTCGTCCCATATTTTTATTCAGTGACACGGTAACCTTATTCAGGGCCATCATTCTTTGTTATTTTTTCGTGCTAATGAAATGGTGAATTATTTAGTTTTCCGCAAAAGATTTATTACTTTCTTACGACCCAGGTTTCATCGCTGCACGACATCATCAGGTACAGAGCTTTTAAAATACTTGGCTTCAATAGTCAAAAATGAGAAGGGGGAGAAGGTAGTCTTCAGGTGACGATTGGGGTTTATGGGAAAAGGGTGGGGGAGGAGGATTATAAATAGAAAGCAATCAATCTTTTGTGGAAAACTTAGTTATTCGTCATTTCATTAGGAAGGAATCCCACCAAGTTACTGCCAATACCGTTAATTCTATTTCATGCCAAGTTTTCCGATGAACAGGAGTGCCTTAACGAGAATGACGGAGTACTTGCTTCATATTTTTAGGGCTCTGGTTCGTATCCCAACGGTAACGGAATATATTCAAGTGGAATCCCCATATCTTCAGGGGCCCATTTTTGAGAGCGCATGAGACCCAGAGCTCTTCCCATTGAATGGGACGTTAGACTATATTTCTCGGAGGCTTTCGTCAAGAGTAGGCTGTCGGGTTTCACCTCGCCCTCTCTTCCTGAAATCGTCCTTGCCTTTTCCTCCCACTAACCCGTCATCCTGGCACTAGTATCCTCAGTTATTGTTGACTTCTATGATTAATGGTAGCGAAACCATTTGGTAGTCACCTGCGCGAGGCGTGATAATAAGGGAGGTAAATCGTGTGCGGAAGGGGTTGGCCAATGCCTTCTTAAGCCTACAAGCCGTGCCATACATCCTGGGCAACACCGATTTGAGAAAGAGGTGGTCCTGTGCCATGATTCGTCCGTGAACGGATTCCTCGTCAGAGAAACTGTGTGGTGTAAACATCTTATATTAACGAAATTAAAACGGTATTGCTGAGAAAAGGATGGAGATTCCCCGTAAAACTCTTTACTTACTATTATGAATCTAACGGCTTGGGTGTAAGATTTCAAAATGAAATAAATCCTAACAAGTTTTCCGGCAATACGTGCAGCGAAGATAGGAATTCGCTGAACATGGATAGTTACCCTCGATGAACTCTGCAGATGCCGGCTGGCGGATGGACACGAGGTTTTTGGATTTTGATACCTAAAAATCTGATGAAATTCACTATAAAATCAACTTAGAATTAGGAAAGTAGGGAAAAATTTGAGCACAACAATGATATGGAATCTATACTAGTAGTATATCTAGCATTTTCATCGCTGATTTGAGATATGGGGATTTTTAAATGCATAACTTATAAGAGAAGGTCTGATGACAAAAGTGAAATGAAAATATTTGTTCTATTCAGGCCTCATCTCGAGTACACCTCAAAGATTTGAGACACAGCTTAGCTTATGTTTCCTTATCTAACTGAGCCAACAAAGTCCGCACGTTTTGTGGGAAAAACTACTATGACTAAAGGTAGAGTGTAATGCAACCAATTAGAAAGGACCAGGTCGCAAGTTACTGGATATATAGGCTACACCCAAGGTTGTGGGTATTAGAAAAATATCATATTACTTGCGTTTTGGACCGCCATCGATTTTATATGTTTAACAGCAACACATTTATGTCGGATAAAAGTGATGAAATTACATTACTGGAGTGATTAACAGATATATGTAAGAGTTCTGTCGCTCCGTTCACCATTTTGTCGGGATAGGATACAGCGGAGACAAGCAGGCTGATACGCACATTAGTTCATGACAAAGTTTGAATACGTAATAAACGCTCTTCATTCGACGCAATTGCCTTCAACGTGTCATACGGAGCCAATTATGTCATTTCTGCGCCCAATAATCAGAGCGCGGATATCACAACTTGTTTCAACGAGAAGGGTGAAAGAAGTCATATGAACGGTATTATGTTTCATACATTTCTATCATCTCACTTGACCACCCTTAACACTGCGTGCTGGGCTTTAAATTGAAGGTCCTTTCGGAAAAACGGAGGATTTCACACATTTACAGGGATTGTTAAAGAAGACACTCTAAAGCTAGGTAAATGAAATTTTATTCTGTATTAAAATTTACTTTGTCACATTGTGATCATACGTATGCCTACTAGAAAAACTGTAGCCATACCATTATGTCCAGCTGCCGCTCAATAATTATATTCCATGGGCCTCGTAGTACGTCCATCGTCCTTCTCAGAAAATATAGACGGACTTACCATCACATCCAGAGCTCTCAAAGGTTTAAAATTGAGTGACTACTGAACTGTTATTTACCATGGTGACCTACTTTTAGCTTTTACATGATTTTTCCTGCCTATTCCCATAAACTCTCAAATGTTTGGCTCCTCTGCCACTCAGAAGGATTCGGTGAGCTTCGCAAAACACCCCGCCATTCTCACACTTCGTGAGTGGGCTTAAACCTCCAAGCGGGAGAATACAAACAGCTGAGTTGTGGTGGGAAAGGTATGCCACACGTGGGATCGAATCGATAACGTGCCGACGAAACAAAAAAAAACGATACGTCAATGCGCAAAGTTCAGTGACCACGGGTTTTTCTATGACATCACATATTTGTCTTGACATTCAGGTGATATCGAATTATATCGATGGACGGGACATCGGAAAAATGTTTTTACCAAAAGACAAGGCCGGCCTAACTCAACATGCGGGTGTGGAAGTCTCGTGTGAAATTTGACATACATGTCGTCTTCTGTCGTGAAACGAGATGTGAAAGTTATTACATCAATATGCTCAAAAGAGTTTCATAAATGGCACCGCAGCAGTTTACAGAAAGGGGTGTTGCCAACTATGAATTTTCCTTCACTCCAGCGAATACTTCGTCACATCCGTTTTCTTCAGCTCAATGCCGTCCTTTTAGGTTACATAGTCTTTTCTGGTTATTTCAATTGTTTGAGAGCGACATAGAGAATATTATCACGACGCCTCACTACATCTCTAGGTCTGACAGAAGCGAAAAAATAAGATAGATACATTGCTGAACAGATTGGTACAAAAACTCGTTTTTTTCCGCGCACAATAAGCGACCACAATAAAACAGCTTCAATAAACTCCCACTCTCCCATACTCCCGTAATACACGTCACCATTTCACCTCCCAAAACCTTATCCCTCACATCTTTATACGGCTGGTGTCCTAACACCCCCTGCCACACGCCCATGCGGAGGCTCGCAGGGTTGTATTTATAAGTAGATGTAGAATTGTTCGTAACTTCCTCACTTAGACTCATGTTTTGGAGATTTTTGTAATCGCCATTTAAATCTTCTATTGCGAATTGTGCCTCTTTTCCTCTAATTTATAATATATTTATCATATAACATTCCGTTTCGCTTTTCCAATCTTCTTAACTCCCATAAAGAGATGCTCTCCCTGCGTCCAGAATAACTATCCCTCAAATTACCTACTTTCTCTTTCAGCTTTCATTCTCATCTGCTTAGCAGCGTCTTTCGATTCGATATATGAGTAGATCTATCCATATGGGTCTTCGAAACCATTTCCACCACGTGGCCGTCATTAATGTGCTATTTGAGCGTTTACTGCCATAACACCACCTAGGAAATATGCGAATATGCGGCACAAATTGTCTTTTCGAATACAAATGCACTCACAAATCAACAAAACCGTCGAACAACCTATACTTTGCTTGTGCAGAATACAGAAAAATAAGCACATTCATGGCGGATTTATTACGTTGCGAAGACTTTTGTCAACGCAAGAACACAATCGATATTGAACGACCTTGCTGCTTAGTACAATGTAAGCCTCATATAGGGTGAGAGGCAGAAGATAAATTTTCACCGAAATGTGAACTAAAAAAAATCCAGCAAAATGTGTAGTAATGCCAGTTGTGTTCGACTTTGTACGCCTCTATTCCTAGGGTAATACTTACGAAAGGAAAACATAAGCTATCTGTTTGTTGCTGGTTGTAAAATAAAAAATCTAGAAACTTCACTAACTAGTCTACCCATCGAACTACCCATTCATACATTAATACTGGTATTCATTATGGGCTTTAATGGTCCTCAGAAATAAAAGACACCATAAACCTGTCCATTTGTCAGCCTCAGTTTCCTAATTTAATGCCCATGCTCTAATGGATCGTCCCATGTAGCGATTCGTCAAATGTACTTTAAGGCGTCAGACATCGGCTTCCAACTTATTCTGTCAGTCAAAATTTCCCACTACGATCTTTACAGGATTCTCGTCCAAGGTTTGGGAGTAGGCTTGTGACGCCTTAATAAGATTATTGTTACAGCTTTTAATACGCTCTCGTTTCTCACGTCCTAATACCGTATTTACTTTCAATTGGGGTCCCAATTAAAGGCCCTCAAGTCTGATTACTCAAATCATCCACCTTCTCTGCCTCCTTCTATTCTCTAACAGCCGCATTTTTAAAAATAAAGTTGAATCATAGAGGAAGAAAGCTATTAAAGCTAAGCCTTTGATAACCCGTGTGATTTTTAAGTATTTCGACTGATAAAAATTCACGTACAAACCAAATGAACCACTAGTTGTTTTGGGCGCAATTAAGGTTCACGGGGATTTCACTTACCTGTCGATAGGAGAAGGGGGCAGCAGAGGTTTTGGCACGGTACCGGCAAAAGAAGGTGGACTCCACGACCATCTAGTTGGAAGGCATAATATCGAAATCCCCGAACACAACTCTGACCCTCCCTTTTATAGGCCCCAGCCATTTTTTAGGTAAAGAAACGGAGACCTATTTTACTTCAGGGAAGGACCTTTTCATCGATCGCGTGCGATACACAACTGAATTGAGCACTGGAGAGTGACAGACGTCTGAAAATTGAAGCTCGTAGTGGGATATTATTGGAGTATAGTTTTCTTGCCTATCTTAGTGCTCCGTGACTTGAGGGTGTATATTGTGACAAAAGTTACGGAGAACATGAAAGTAATTCTGAAATTGTAATAAAATTACGGTCATGCTTCGCAAATTATGCGTTTAATATCATACTAACGAGGGCTTGTTTTTCCAACTGCCGGCGCTCAATCTAGGAACTTAAGGTCATCAACAGACTATAGGTGGTAAGCGGAGTCAATTCTGTTGCTCCCGGCCTTAGGAAAGCGGCAGCGGACTTTCCCGTACAATGTGGTTTTTAAAATCGAGACGGACGCGCTTATGCACTTTACCTTTCTTACCAAAAACCATGTTACAAGATAGGAACTACTTAGTTACTTCTCGGTAGTTCCGTGCCAAGCATCTCCCATGTCTTCCTTTTCGCCCATTGCACTTTATGTTTCCCTCGTCAGGTGTATCACTAAATATTTACGGCGAACGTTTGCTGTAAATCAATCCACAGTGAATAAATGCACACCTTATGGCAAAGTATCACTCGCGTACCTTTAAAGGGCAGAAAAAATATTCCTATATCCGTTAAGTCGTATTCTAGCTACCTGCCCTGATGTAATGATGAACGATAATACAAATAAAGACCAGATACCGGTTGATACCCTTGCGTAGATTATGCCGTAGACCCTGATCTCGAACGCCATCTCCTGTTAAGGTTGCTTGCGGTGCATAGCCATCGCTTATAGTACCGCAGATGCCGGAGTACTCCTGCAACATTGAGCATTTCTTCTGAATTTCTGGCCCTTTTAAATGTTAAAGGACTCTGATACTCATCGTCTTTGATTTTAAACTCTACTTTCAAGTGTATTACATCAGGGCCGGTTTCATGTATAGATTATTCCCCTTTCAGACGCATAATCCATCACATTGCAATATCTTTTGCGTCACAAAACGTAATTGCAGCAGTAATCTTTTCAAAATGGTAAATTCTGACACTTGGAATTTGATTTAATTTTTACTTATTTTAATCCTCAAATAAAACAACGAAAATGAACGATTTAAGTCCTCCTGAGCAAAGAGGTATTGCTCTTCTGGAGGTTCTTACATAAACGTGATGTGAAGTGTCAGTGATTGCGTCAGTAATGTATGACACAATAGATCGGATATTCACATATATATTTTTTTAAGGAAAATCGATCTCTCACCATTTTACTGTTTTAAAAATTGCAAAAGAAAACCTTCTGTATTTGAAGAGGTTGTTAGCGCCCATCGGGAAATGCATCAGTTAAATTAAAGCCTGAAACATGTGTACATAGCTAGTTAATTACTCAGTCATAAAAAGAAAGCTTTAAGTCATTAATAGGTAGTAGGACCCACCTGAAATTAATTACAACTTCTTGGAACTTCCTAAATATTATAATAAAATACTAATATTGACTCTTATGTGGCTAGAGAAAAAAATCTCTCTTATCCTTTACTACAGTTGTCGGAGGTCTTTCCGGACAATTGCAGCTCCAGAAACTCGACTCTTTCCCTCTCATCTTTTGCAGTTGTTCGACTTCGACGTGGAGGTGCGCCCTCTGCTGGAAGTACTCGTGGGTAAGACGATCGAGAGCAGCCTGATTGAGGTCCTCGAGGAAGAGGAACTCGCCACCCTCAGGGCGCAGCAGAGGCGATTCCAGGAATTGCGGGCGGCCGAGTTAGCGGAGAAACAGCGGCTCGAGGAACAGGAGAGGAGGCTGCGAGAGGAGAAGGTGAGGTGACGCCCGACGCGTTCAACAAAAATACAGCGCACAGATAATACATATTCTCTGGCCTTTCATTGTTGGTGGTTGGATCGGTTTTGTCGATGCGTAGTCTTGCAAGAAACTCAGTGATTTCCTTGCATTGGCAAAGAAAAAGCATTTTACCGCTATGGTTTTTGGCTATCTCATGCTATTTCAAAGCGCAGCCTTTATGGCACATGATAAAAACTTCGCAAAGATTCGATTACTTACGTACACATTTTCTTTTAAGTACGAGCTGGTATAATTAGCCAACACTTTCCTGTCCGCCCATCGCTGCTGATTGAATTAAAGTTATGAGGTATATTTCATGAATCCAAGTGAAATTGTTATTTCAGTTTAGATGGTTGGAGCGCTAATCATGAGTCATTGAGTGCACATTTTAACTACTTTTCAACTAAATCGAAAAATATTCTAGGGCCTTACTCCACTTAAGTTCGTCTAGTTTTACGTTGGAAATAAGTATATATGTTGCAATTGAAATGCTGTAAAAATTATTTTTTTAAATTTCGTCTCAATTAAGGCATGGTTATGACTTGGGTTAAAGGGGTGGAATTCAAAATTTAAGTAAAATCATGTGTAGATACGTGTTTTTTATTCGATATGATACTTACTATCCGTTGCATAATGCCGTCACCCGAGTTTGAAGACTAATATCTCAAAACGGCTCAATCGATTTTAAAATTAAGTACATCAAATCAAAGTTTGTTTATTTCTGCATTTAGTGATGGTACACAAAACGTTTCACCGTTTTTATTGATTTCAGTGGTTGCTTAAAAGCAGAATTTTAGCGCACTTTTCCGGGTACCGGACGGATGCATCGCATTTACGGCTTAGTAATAACAACGCGGATCAAGATATCAAAACTTCCTTTTCAAATATTGTAGCAAAGATCTTTCTTAACAATCATACGAAGTTTCAGATTATTTAGTGCATTACTATTGTAGTTATTGATGAAATTGCAAGACTGCGTTACAAAACACACTACATTGTACTGCAAGCCGGCGGGGGAAAACCAGTTATCCTAATTTTTAAGAATTGTCATCAGTGTCAATTTAGATGTGTGAGGAAACATACCTCCTATTTGCTATGCCTCCTCGTGCCAAATTTTCGGAGATGGAGGTGAGGATGGTTTTAAGCGCTATTTATTTCTTTCGTCGAGAAGCCGAGAAATGTGGTGACAAAAGATATCCCACATATCTTAGTGTTTCTGAGAGCCTTGACAAAACCCTTGAAGCTGTGAAGAAAATAGCGTCTAGGAATCGAGAAAAAATCCCCGACGATGCAACGGGAAGCATACCGTCGCCGAAGAGGGACTCAATCGAAGAGGCCGCAAGAAGATTGAGGTTGTAGGCAATTCCTCGAGAGACTTACGGGCAACCCTCTGACTCGGCAACAGCGCGCGCCTCTCCCTTTCTCTTCCGGTCATGCTTCTGGCAGTTCAGCGCGCTCTTTTTCCAAAATAAATGTTAATCGATATTGATTAACCAACGAATTCCTTTAAGATTTTATAAGTGGATTCATGATGATGATCTCGATAGCTTGAAGAAGGTTCAAACGGCGGTTTTCAGGGATGCGCGGAGCGGAAAATAACACCGTCTTGCAATTTCATCAATAGTATCTTTCTAGTAATATTAATGCACTAAATAATGTAAAACTTTGTCTGACAGTTAAGAAATAACTTTGCTCTAATATTTGAAAAGGAAATTTCGATATCTTGATCCGCGTTGTTATTACAAAGCCGTAAATGCGATGCATCCGTCCGGTACCCGGAAAAATGCGCTAAAATTCTGCTTTTAAGCACACTGAAATCAATAAAAACGGTAAAACGTTTTGTATACAATTAATAAATGCAGAAATAAATAAGCTTTGATTTGATGTACTTCATTTTAAAATCGATTGAGCCGTCTGAGATATTAGTCTTCAAACTCGAGTGACGGAATTTTACAACGGATAGTAGATATTTGTTTGAGACCATCATTATTACATAAAACGTATGTTTTCGTATTCAGGAGAAAATCTGTGGTGATCTCATTGAATAATTTTGCAATATATGCCTAGTGGTATAAAAGTAAGTGTTTAAATTCCATTGAATTGCCAGGAAACTAAATCGGTAACATGCAATTTGGTTTAGCTTTTATCTATACATATTACTATTACGAACCTGTGTACAAATTTTCACGCAGACCTGTACGTGAAGGAAAATAGCTGCAAAATCTTTAAGCGAAAGATTTCCTATTGCATAGAGTACAGAATTACCGGCAATTTTCTTATAGTGCCGATCGATCGCCCGTTGTTTGGTGTGCCAATAGCAGTTGTCCACTTCAGGGTGTTTCACGTAACAGTTTCTTTTTGAAACTGCTTTGTTTGCGAAACTGATGTGTTCTTTCAGTGCCACTATTACTAACCTGTATTTAATTTGTTGTTGCGACAACAGGAGAGACGCGTGGCTCAGCGACGCGCTGCCATGGAAGCGCAGAAGGAGGCGGAGAGGCGGGTCGCGGCGGCCGTGCTGACCCGTGGCTACCTCATTGACCTCCTGCCCTCGGTGCTTGAGGGACTCAGGGAGTCGGGTGATCTTCCGGACGACGTGGAGAAAGGTAAGCGACAGGACACACCGAACGATGAACTTCATGTTCATCAGAGCATTGCAATGAGAATGCGGATGGATGCAATCGATGGACTTGAGGTAGTTTGAGCGAATCATCATTTCACCTAGAAATCAATGAATCTGGTCTCATTTAAAAGAAAAATATCTCATCCTTCCAATGACCCCAAAACTTTTTCTCCTACCTTAAACAAAAAAACCCTTACCATATTACTTTCCGAGATATTGGCAAAAAAAATACCAGTCCTTTTGCATGGGAAAACGCACGTGTATGCACTCCTGAGGGAGCTTATTTTAAAAAATGACGACTTTCTAACTCCTATATCTCGTCAAAAAATTAACAGCGTGTAGTTTGTATGTTTTCTCGACTATTTTTGAAAATTAATCATATTATCACAGCAGTAAATTCTTCGGGATCATAAAAAACTTCCGTTTTGAAGGAGTTTCAAACGTGCCGTGCAAAAAATGAGTTAAGTTAAAGACTTATCTAGATATTTTGATTAAATTAGTTACAATTTCTGTGATATATGACAATATTACTGCACCATTAATAATACAATATTAAATTCATGTGTCCTACAGCTGGTGAAATTAAAACATATGATTCGAATATGGTCCCTATTATGACTAGGGAATTAACTCGCTCAAATTACCTTAATGCTGGCGAAAATTACGGCTCCAAGATGAGTATAATTGTAGATTGCATTTTCTGTGAATTGACTGATATGGTTTTGAAAAGGACTAACCTTAATTTACTCCTGAACGGTAAACTTAGAGGTTAGTCCTTAAACTTTCCTTACTGTATATGCTATTTGCCCCATAATAAGTGTCTTTTTAACTTTAAATCTTCTGCCCCCTTTTATACATTCTTGATTTCCTATTTTCTTCTTCTTTTCACCCCTTTCTCACCTTCTTCCCTCTCTCACCCTCTTCTACTTGACCTCACTACTCAGTACATCCTATTTCCGAGAAGGAAAAGCTTCACTTAGGCCTGAAATTGAACCTCGGACCTAATCGGTTTGTTTAAGACTCTTGGGTATTGAGTAGATTATTACACTTTGATGAAAAATGTTTAAACTCTCGGATATTGCCTTCCTTG
This sequence comes from Ceriagrion tenellum, assembly GCA_963169105.1. Lineage (NCBI taxonomy): Eukaryota > Metazoa > Arthropoda > Insecta > Odonata > Coenagrionidae > Ceriagrion > Ceriagrion tenellum. Next base: position 77,159,306 of record OY720637.1, on the reverse strand, counting down.
AAGCCCCTATTTCGCGATACTCGATCATTCCATGAAAATCAGGTAATCTGAGCAACAGGATGGTCTGCACACTAGCCGGGATAATCAGAGGTCCGTGGATTAATTCCCGGCCGTGGTGGAATTATTCCCATGGCAGTTTCTTCGGGTTTACAACCGGTCAGAACATCTTGGTAGAAAAGTCACTTTAATCAGTGATGTTCAATCAATCGTGGTGGTCGTTATACAAAGTCTTTCTCTTACCAATACCCATATCTGTGTCATTTCTGTCTTTCTTTTCTTTCTGTGCCTCTTTCCCTCTTCCTTTTATGCAATTTGGTAGTGATAATGAAAGTTAAACGGAAGGATGCAGGAAGTAAGTGAAATGAAAAGGTATGGAAAGAAATGAGAGTTTAATTATGGTCGTGGAGATAAGGAGATCCAATGGTTTCCGCTGAAAAGGATGAAGTGTCAAGGTATTTTTTAGAATATGATAGCAAGATGAATGTTGATTTTGTTCGAAAAAGGAGCATAATATAGCTTTAATTGGAAGAAGCAAAGCAGTTGACTCGGAAATTATAGAAGGAATCGAATGCAGTGAGAACTAAGCGCTGCACGATGGTAAAAGACAATTCAATCCTGGGCCCCCCGTTAACGATCAGCCAATTTTGAGAGATTATTTTACCAGACAGCTATAACTTGAACAGGAGTTACCCGCTTGGAGATACATGAATTTATGAAATGATGTGTACCACTCCAGACGAATAATCACTTAAGTTTCACACACTGAAATATAGATACCTATGATGCTTTTAAGAAGTCTTGAACTTTCTCCGGCAAGTAAATCTATCAATAAAATCGGCAATCTGTGTGGACTAGTGTTCTCTCGGAATTACTGGAAAAGGGACATTTCATGAATAGCAAATATTTGGAATTTGAACTATGTTTCTCTTGGAAGACGAAATATCTGAAACCAGAATCACTAATTAGTTGAAATATTATCCACATTAGAGAATATCTACAGGTAACAGGTGTCACTATGCACTACAGAAACTACTATGCTAGTAGTCTAATTAAGCAATGAAAACTAAAATTTTATGAGACAGCTGTAAGAGCAGTAGTAACGTACGGGTGAGAGGCATGAACGCTGACAAAGCAAACAGTAAGAGGCTGGAAATTTTCCCAAGGTAAATACTAAGAGGAATTTTTGGACCAATGCAGGACGGACGCGTGATGTGTGGTGAATCGAATGCAGAACTAAGTGAGTGTCCAAAAGGAGAGATTGTAGTGCGCTTCATGAAGTCTCAACGAATTTGATGGTTTGGACAAGTAAAATGCATGGCAGATACAAGGACGACGAACAGAATTTTTGGATGGACATCGTATAGAAGTATACCAAGAGGGAGACCCAGGAAAAGATGGAGAGATTATATCATTCAAGATCTATGAGAATGGATATAGTTAACTGGAGAGAACTAGCAAGAGATAGAAGGAGATGGGTAATAGCTGTTGAAGAGGCTAAAACACATGAAGACTCGTGGCGCGCCAGGAATAAGAATAAGAAGTAATCCTCGTGGAAAATGAGTAGCTAAATTAGTCATCAAATTTGATCATGGTCGGGTCAACTTTCGAAGAGACGATTTTTTCAGAGGCTATGTTATTTATGACTGAATTTTTACACTGTGGGAGAGAACTCAGTCTGACTTCTTAATTGCATGCAATAAAGATCTGTTTTCGGTAAATCACCCAAGGCCAGAATTCTTAATTGATTTTTTGGGTGTGTGGTCGTAAGAATTCTCAAATATCCCGACTTCAGTAATTATGCAAGGAAATGATAGACTTAAAATGCGACAAAATTGCCGCAATGCCAAGCCGCTATTCTCAAAAAGTCATAGCAGCTGCACAGTATCATGTCTTAATGGATGGTCTATGATCTGCGTTCCTATTGAATAATAGATCCTTATTTTTACCGTTCTGCCGCAAAAGGATATATATTAATGGTTTTCGGTTCTTCATATTAATTATGAGAGCAAAGAGGAAAATTGAACTATAAAAATTCAATAGTCATATCTGGGAATCCGATGAGCTATTGAAGCATGTTTAACATTCACCGAACGTTCAATCAATATTCTCCACTCGACACCCGCAAGAGGAAATAAAATGTTTATTCTGAAAGCCTCTAAAAATAATGCCTTGATCATTCGCCGGATAAACTCCAACCCACTCGATAAATCTGAACCAAATGAGGTCAAATAATCAATATTATTTTAAAAAACAGGATAGATAGCTCTGTAAAAAATATGTAAAAAAAGCCATAAAGTACTCAACGTGGGTGTTTTTTCCTTGTTTTAAGAAAAACATTTGGTGAATTTAATGACCCTCAACCATGTACCCACTCAGTTATGGTCACTAATTTTGGTACAGTTTACATACAAACTAATTTGACTAATACTCATAATACTTTTCCCTCTCATTTCAGAAACGGAGGAGACAATTGTTCCATGGCTAGCGGACGAAGTAAGACAGGAGATGCAGCAGCTCATCACAAGCAGAACGATTATTACAGGTTGGTTACGTTTTTCTTGTTTTTCTCCTGAATGTGTCTGGGTAAAAAGTGGACCAACTCACATTTGATCACTCATATACTCGAGAGGTGTTTACTTTGATTTTCTGGTTAGAGGAACGTTGAATTAACTCGAGATGAAAAATTAAACGAAATTATGCCGTGCTTCAAGCCAACATGATGGCAATTAAAACGGCTTGTAAGCCTAACATATTACAAGGTTGTGAATTCCATCATCTCACACTAAAATCCATTTTTAAAAAAACTACGACGACAGTCGTTTTGGACCAAAACGTCAAAAGTGTTTGACATTAATAAAAATAATTTTAATTGCTTCCAAAAATATTTTACAAAAAAAGGAAAACTATTAGAAAAAAATAAGCATTTAAGTAGGCCTTAAGGTGCACCTGTTGATGACATTAAGATCCAAAGGTAGAAAAAACTGAAACAGACTAGGATTCTTCGCGGGCTAGACCAGACTGCTTTGGTGAAGCCTCCTACCCTCTTTAGAGGCCTTCAAACGTCATTCTACTCTTGTATGAGGGAATTGTTGTACTCAGATTTCCGAAATATCAATCGTAATTACACAATATTCCGAGGGAACATGACACAATCTAATGAAAAATAATTTTCCTTTCAGCCTGTGGCAAGGTAAACTTAAGAAGAATCGTTTTCTAGAATCCCCGCAATCCTCAGAAATCCTAGTATCTGTCCCTTCTGTTCAAAATAATAGCGAAGTACGCTGATTTGGCTGAGAAAGAAATTAAGAGCTAAAACTTTTTCACGATCGTACGATTGAAACTAAGGCCAGCATCGTGGATTTTCCGCCAGCGTGATTTCCTTTCCCAAAGGATATTGAAAGTGTTTAAAATTCACTGCGTTTGTATCTGTCAACTGCGCTATTATCTTGGACGAACTTAAGCGATATGTTATTTCATTGGAAATATCAGATTCAAAGACTGAGGACAGTTGTTTTTATTTGGCTTTCGATTACTATGTATACTATGCTCAAACTTCTAAATTCACTCGTGTAGCTTCGCAGGTTTCCACATTGTTCCGCATGTCATAGCTGATGGTTTTTCGGGTTTTCCTCCGCCCACGGTTCATATCGAGTTATCCTGCTACCGTATACCGACCTGAAGACGCGAGTATCCTACGTAGTTCACTTGTATTTTCGAAGCTTCTGAAGGGACACAAAATATTCAAGCTCCGGCAATGGCGAAATTATGATGACTATTTCGGAAAATCCCAAGAAATGACTCGAAAATTATGTATTTTGCCACGGTTGTGTGGCATCAAAACATTGACATTGTGGAGGTTCGATAGTTTTCTAGTCCTTTCTGAATAAGCTCCCGTGAACGAACAAATGAGTGAGACGGTGAATATACCAATTAAACTTACAAAACTCTCTCTACGTGCCATATATAGTAAGAGTTTTGTAAGGTGTGCCTTCTATATATTTTTTTACGTTTGCAGTATTGCTATATTTTACCACTTACGATAAATTTAATGAAAAAAGAAAATGGACTCTCAGATGTCCAAGGAGCTCATTCGACTTTCTCTTTGTTCAACATTCGAATCAAATGTTCTCATATGACTGACTGCTGTATGTAAAATGAATTAACCCGTTCCTGCTCTCCAAGTATAACTGATTTCATCAAGTTTTAAGTATAAATATAGTTTATTTAAATAATAATAAAAATATTTTTAATGAACAAAGAGGGGTATCAATGGCCCCTTTCTCTTCCCCTTGCTGAGGCTCGTGGCTCAGTATCGCTTGGATTACTGCGTGCTCTTAATCCATCTTTGAAGTAGAATCTGTCGAGCCCTATCAATTGGGGTGCAGTGTCCGTGGATTTTAGTCTGTTATCACCGTAGTATTTCGGCCGCATTTATTTGGATAAAGGAAAAAGCAAAGTTGATGGTTGGAGGATAATGACGGCCGAGGGGTTGTATAAGGCTTTGGTTGAGGGGAGGGTTTTGGGTAAGCGGGGAAAGGGAAGGAAGAGAATAGGTTTTGTGGGCGGTATGAAGAAGGGTAGGACGAATGCAGAGTTGAAAAAGGGAAATTGTGAGTTGCTGTGGAACTAATTCCTATGAAACCTACCTGGACCGGTAGATTACCTTTATAAAAATAATAATTCCTATCCGTTATTAAAGATACAACCCCCAATTAACAGAATTTGGAGTAAAACCTTAAATTTTAAATTGAATTTAATCCTTCGAAACATTTATAATGGTTTAAACAAACCCTCAAAATTTCGGAGTTCGTTCGAGACCGTTCGTTCTGGCCGTCTAACAGTCAAACTTTTCGTGATCCATTATGGTCAATTTTCTCCGCGATCATCGTCTATCTCTTCATCAACTGCCATTCTCCGCTTTTCAGACATTGTGAGGGAGATCCTTGAGACGAGGGCGGAGCTGTACAAGGCCCTCGGGGAACCGGGGGCGACAGCCGCATCTCCCGGCGAGGACCTGGAGGAAACGCCCGCCGCCGAGGAGGACCTCACGCCGCCGGACGACAGCATGGTGGTCGAGGAGGACGAAGGCGAGGAGGACAGCGGTGCGCAAACTAAGACGGGTGCGGAGGCGACAAGCGACCTCCTCGACTCTGGGGATGGTGTGGAGACTAGAGGTGCGGAGGAGGGTGACGCAGTGGAGGGGCAAGAAGGTGGCGAAGGGGACGGAGGGACAAAGGCCGAAGAGTCCGGGCAAGATCCGGAGGAGGGGCGGTAAGCTCCTCGAAGATCGGGATGGCCCTGGATTTAACATCAGGTGAGTGGATTTATCAACCGTACCTATGAGTGCTGTCCGGAGATAAAGCCTTGCAGGGTAAGGGAAGAGGGAAACTATTTGTTACAGCGACGGGGTGGGTACGAACGTTGAGAGCATATTGTGGGCAGCTGGGACAGATGTGACGAGGGAATCGGAGGTATTGAAGTGGTTGATTGTTTCAAGACCAAGAGGCGGGAAAATGTCGTTAAATTCCCTGTGCCCTCAACTAATGCTTATGAATATTAGGACACTGTTGAAAATATATTCCAATGAGAACAATTTTTTTCTGTACCATGCGGCTTTAATTTTTATTAAAGGTTTGCTTCAAGGACACTCAACATATTGTGGAATAAATATTTGATGAAAGCTTTTTAGATATAGTTGAACGAATAGATAAATTGTGAGGTCCCTAGGCGGAATTACGGAAACGTTATTACGAATTACGTTTTACTACATTGTTAACTATGTCTAAATGTTTTGCAAAAATGCATCCGTTTCCTAGTTACGAGAGTTAGAAAAACTTATATTTTCGTAAGTTTGTGTTCGATTTGTCATTGATATCTCCAAACATGAAATACTTAATTCAAAGTACAAGTTTTCAATTAAAAAAGAAAGCAACGGAGCATAATACTATGACGTGATTATTAAAATATTTTGCATTGTAGTGCATGCATTTTTTTAAACTTCAAACTCATTTTTCTCAAGAGACATACTCCTTTGATTTTGCTCAGTTGTTCATATATTGTAGGTATATACCTTGTCTATTCATCGTTCAAATTTTTTCAATGTTAATTTTTCTTTTAAGGAAGAAATTTATTCTTATATATCGTCATGTTTGCTTACTGCGTCATCGTTTCAAGTTCTGCGGCATCCTCAGCTGAGGGGACGGTGGTTTTATATTGGCGTGCGATTCAACACCATTCATGTATCATTTAAATTCAGTAGGCTGAATAAAAGCTAAAGCCCAAAAATTAGAAAGTTCCAAGTGGAAACAATTCTGTAGTAGCGATGAACAGGACGAAAATAAATTTTGCTATTATCAGCATGGTTAAATCCATGAAAAAAAGTATAAATTGCTTTCATATCTTCGAAACACACCTGAGATATAAAAAGATTTTAGAAGAATTAGTGCTTTCTGGTGCATTAGATTCTTCAATGGAAATTTCGCGAAGGTCCACTTAACCTCGCAGAAAGTACAATGAACTCATTTAAATTAATTAAATTCTTGGTAAAAAAAATATTTGATGACCTACTCCTCCCACTTTGGTGTGCAAAACCTTCGTATCGGATAGCATGGAATTTTCACCGACTATTATTTATATGCACCCAGCTAATGATCAGTTTTTGAAGGTAAAAATTAATAACTACTCTAAAAATAAAATCCAGAATTTGCATACAGAGTAAAGGTGAAAATCTCGAAAAAAATTACGTGTTGGTCAATTGAAACCAGATTTCCAGAGGTTACATCTGGTGACGGATCTCGAGAATAGAGGAAGAGGTTGAAGTCCTTTTTTTCTGAGATTATTAAAGGTTAATCCCGATGTTAAACTCCCCGGCTACGTTTTAGGAGCATTTGCGAAAGCAAATCCCATATTTAGGGATGTGCCGCAAGGAGAAATGTGATACTAGGAAGGTGGCACTGCAGGTTATGAGGAATAAACGAAAGAGGAGACCCGCGGGATAAACATGGGGCGATGTGGGTGGTTGAGGGCTGGCGGCATTTATTTATTTTTTCATCGAAGGGATGGGGACTTCCATCTCTTCCTCTTGTCAGAGAAATCTGTGCCATGGAGAATGGGATGGGTGAGGCTGGGGATGGAGCATTAGTCAAAGGGAAAGGAGGGAGGTGGAGGGAGGGGTGGCAAAATGGTGGGGAATGGATATTAGATGGCATGGGCCACCAAAGGCAAGGACGCAGCGGTTTCCAGATTAGCTCTCCGGAGGACGGGGGGGCAAGGGGGGGGGGGGGGGCAACCGGTTAATCGGCGTGTCGCGTGGCGTGAGTCAGATGCAGCTGTCCGCCGGGGGTGGGGGAAGTGTACAAGCCACTGCGCATGCGCGGTGCGGTGAAGAATGACGGACGAACGAGAATTGAATGCGTCTCGGCGGGAGGAGTGTTTTGATTCGACATGGCTCGGCGGCTGGATGCCATTTAAATTCGGCGGGCTCCATTGCACTTGCTCCAAATCCCGCGGCGAAGGAAAATCAAAGATACATTAAATGTCCTCAAGCCAAAGGCCAGATGCAAGTCCATTCTGACCTATTCTTCTACTCGTTTTAGGCAGTGTTACCTCATTGCGCCGGAATCGGTATAAATGTCAATAAAGTCGGAATCGTATACCATGTGCTATCATATACCATCAATATATCTTAGAAATTCTAAAATTCTTAATTTACCACTATCGATTAGTCTTTCGTGGTTTATTATCCCATGCTTAAATAATGACGTCTGAATCTATATGGTGAATTTAATAATGACTTTTTCTGATCTCCGTTATCGGTGTATTTCATCGAGAGGAGTTTGATGGAAAAGATTTTATTCCAACGTGATTGCGACTTTTTACGAGTAGGAACAGTTTTTTTATCAATTTCAGTGCTTTTATTTGGCTCCCCACGAGAATTTATTCTATTGATGAAGAGTAGGTACTATTTAAAATCCGAGGTTCACTGTTACGAAAAGATATAATATGGTTATCGTTAACTGGATTAAAATGTAATGTGATCATATTCACTGCGCCATGGGCATAACACTGATTTATTGAAAAATAACCGTAGTGGTGTGCAATCTCCTCATTGGGTTCTCTTGTTTGTTTACAGAGTGGCCAAATGGACAAATAAAAAATGCATAAATATGATAATGAAAGTATCAACCTAAAATAATGTTAATTAAAGTGGAAATAAATTTAGGCTTTAAAATTATCTTAGAGATAAGCCTGCTCGAAATAAATATCCACAAATATAAAATTTTAATGTGCCTATATTTTCCAAAGTAAAACCGTTTGTATATAGAAAGATATCTGGAAGTTTTTTATGCATTTTGTTGATGTAAATACACAGTTTAAAAATACCAAGTTCATTGCCAACGTTTAATTAATCATTTTCTATTGACACATTCAAACTATTATCTTTTTGCTTGTCAATATAATTTTTCTTCCTTTCCAATCCATTACCGTCACGTAAAGTAAAATATAATGTAGAAAACGTAGGGTGTACATATCTATTTATCATGGGAAGCCATTGCGAGCAGTAACTTTGCAGAGGCGAGGAAGTATTTCACTTTGAACCGATGCTAAAGTAAAGTTTGCTTTTCTTTTTTATGCCATTGTTAAACTTAGTGACGTTATTGTTAAATTTTCTGACCATAAATGCAAGAGGAGCTCACAATTAGATATGCTAAAATATATTCTTCTGAGCTTTCCGAAAATTCGATTTTTTTCAGATTTGCAATTGTACCGATCTAATGACAACATCTGTGTGTACAATTACTCGAAGTCAACTTCCAGAGCGCCGAATCAATCCAGCCCGCAAGGGATATTCGCTAATTTATTGAAATGAAAAATTACTCTTTATTATTGGGGGTAGTGGTCCAATTATGGTAGTTTTGAAGGGCATAAATTTAGGCTTTACAAATGTCTTAGAGATGTGCCAAAAGCTGTATTTCAGATTATTAAAACCTCTGCTATCCTTTAACATAAATGCTACCTGCTTACACGATCACATTACAAGTGTTATCTGTATACACGATTTTTCCTTCGACTCTGCATGCGTCCAACTCTTCTTCATTCCATCTCTGAAGCTTAAATCTCTTTATTCCCTTCCCCGCTTACCCAATATCCTCCCTTCTATCATGCTCAGTGCGTCTTATTACCTGTTCCGATCACTTACCTTGTCTTCCCTTATCCCCTCCAGCCATTTTTCTTGATCATTCACCATGCTGAGTACTTCCTCGTTCGTCTTCCTTCTCGTCCATCGCACCTTCTCCTTTTTCCTCCTCAGCCACATCTCAAACGCATCCAACCAATCATCATCCTCTCTTCTTAGCGCCCTAATTCCTGCACTCTATAACGCAACTCACCATATCCTAATCTTCGCCAACCTTTTTTTGCATCTCTTCACAAGGTGCCCGTCATCACTTCTCTTCCATTATCAGACGCATATTTCGCTGGCGCAATTGTTCTCATTACATCCACCTCATTTTTCTCTCATCCTCAATTACTCCGCCCGCTCTTGTTTTTGGACTTCAACATTTTTAAATTTACCTTACCTTTTTTATCCCATAAGAATCTTTACTTAGCTTTCATGAAAATAATTAGACTCACGAAAATTAGAGAGCCTTATGAATTCATTCGAAGCTTCGTGATATTTGGGAACTCCGTGTTTTAAAATAGAGGAAAATAACAAGCCGCAGATTAGATAACAATGTAATGTAATGTCAATTGCCGTTCTTAATGAAACGAAAATGGAAATGTGTAATAATTTGCGTATATAGGCTTATTTTTGTGGTTAAAATTATCTGGAAAAGGTCTTCAAAACATTATTGTCGGAAGATTTTTTTGCGCTGTCGTGTGTTTGGCTTGTGTTCTATCTCGGGAAACGGATATCATGAGAGTTTATTTCAAAATTTCATTGAAACCAAGAAGCAGTGAAAGGCTTTAGCTATCTTGTGGGAACCCAAGATGTACCAGAATCGCCTAAAGTAAGGGCCAGAAGAAAATAAGGGAAAGAAAATTAAATGTTATAAGAAAGGATGAATGGATAAAACACTCCTAAGAGTATATGGTGTGATAGTATCAAACGGAGCACCTGATAAGGCTGAAACCCCGGAGGAAGCAGTACGTGCATACTCCATTGTTCTGAAAGAACTGGAATACGCTCTGAATAAAACAAAGAATAGGGAAGCCGCCAGCATGGGTGGAATGGATTCAGAACAGATAAAGTATGGAGTTAGAACCCTAAAAAGATCAATCCTACTTTTGTACAACATGTACTGAATAAACCATGAAATTCCAGATGAATGGAGGATTGCCAGAGTTGTTTCGTTGTTTAAAAAATGGAGGGAGGAGTAAAAAGAACAACCGGGGTGTAATTATTCTAAATACAGAATTCAAAATATATAGTTAAATAATCGAAACTAGGCTACAAACTATCTCCTATAACATTCTGTTTGAAAAGCAAGCTGGCTTCAGGAAAGGAAGTTCTTACATTGACGACGTTTTCACAATGAAACAAATCGAACAGAAACAAAGAGAATACAACCTTGAGGCTCATCAATCAATTAAATATTATGAAAAAGTATTCGCTCATGTCAACAGAGAAATTTATGATCAATTAAAAATAAAATGTATCCTAAACATCTGGTAAAAGTTATTCAAAACCTATACAGAAGCACGAGAATGGTGATTGATACAGGGAAGAAGCTGACTCAGGAAATTGTCATTGACCAACGTGTCAGACACGGTAGCAGTGTATCACCGACTTAGTTTAATTTACTCACACAAACAACGTATGAGGATATTGAAGAACGATGTAACACCAGGTATAGATTTTGGACCTTCTAAGTACTTAATTACAATGTTATTCGCCGATGGCATAGTTATCATACACGATAGTGAAGATAAATTGCAAAAGGCGATTTACAAATCACACACACTGAGTTACAGGTATAACCTGAAAATATCAAGAGCTAAAACAAAAACGATGGCATTCTTAGGAAGCAACGTGATAAGAACTAAAATTGTCATAGAAGCTCAAGATCTGGAGCAGGTGTTATATTTCCAGTATTTAGGATACGATACAGCTTACGCCGAGGTCAAAGATATTGTAAATAAAATCAACATTTTGCGGAGGATTTTTGGGTCAAAACGCATATCTTAAAAGAGAAAACCAGGAAAAGAACCCAGATTGAATTTTATGAAGTAATGGGAGTTCCTACTGTAATATGGCTCAGAATGTTGGGCAGCAAAACGAAAAGAAACAAGTCAAATAAAATTATCAGAAATAAAATACCTTCGGGCTGTCAAAGGGTGTACAAGGTTAGACAAAATAACGAATACTTCCTAGAGGGAAGAACTAGGTGTGCAGCCTACAACAGATAGGTTGGTAGAGTACAAAAATATATGAAGCCTGCATGACGAGCAAGTACTATGAATGCCTCAGGAAAGATATCCAATGCAATCTTTGGAGTATAAGCTGTTTAGCAGTATAAGTGTCGGAAGACAAAGGATGAAATGGCACAGTAATGCCGGAACAGGCTTAAGGCCTAAATCAGGAAAGGAGAAGAAAACGCGACGATATTTTCCGATAAGCGAATAAAAAAATTATTTCTAGCTCCTATTTTCTTTTTCATATCATCATGTTAGTTAGCTTTCTATGTGATGCTGAAAATCAAATTATTAAAAGGAGTGCCCTATTTCTCATATTAGTTCATGTTGTAAGTATATTTTTGAAACGGGCCTCTTTTCTAGCGAATGCCGATTTATTCACGTGGGCGAATGGCTTCTCGCACAAAACTCCATTCAGAAATCATCGTATCTTAGGTGTATCATACAATATTTAAGGACTATTTTCATCTTTTTACTTTTTTATACTTCACTTGACCCAAGGTTAGTCATCATGCGATATCGTTCCTTTTTATGATACCTAAATTTATTTTGGACGTGGGGCCTTTTCCATTTAACACAGTCCCCAGTCACGACTGTGGGTAGTGACCCTAATGAATCCTCGGTTTATATTCAAGCGCGCGAGGATTTCTTGACGAACCTTTGTGAGAATATCGAGATTCATTGGGTGGCTCATGTGCGTTATTTTGTAGTTTCATAAAGCTTAGCTTGGAGAGAGGATTTGCAAGATCACATATCAACATTTTTTAATGAGTCAATTGATAGGATAAATGTATATTCTAAATAAAAATGTCAGATTATTGAAATTTTTCTAGTCACCCGTTAATTTTCTCCTAAAAGTTTCTAAGAAATTTGGATAGTGTAACGTTTATATGCTGGCGCTCAGGTGCGCCCACTGTTTTTCTTTTTTCGCGTTTACCTAAACAGCCGCGGAGACCGCTGTTGGTGGAGAGTAAAGTTCTGTATTAGGATCCTAATACAGGACTTTAGTGGAGAGAGGAGGTGTGCGCAGACGGCTCGGGCTGAGGGGTAAAGACATTTCTTCCTTGGTGGAGAGTTCAGTTCGTCCGAGAGCTCCGTTGGGAGCTCTTTCGCTAAAGAGTCTCTTCTTTTGGGTTTCGTTAGGTTTAGACACGTCAGTTTAGGCTTGTATTTTCCGTGTTGTGGAAGTTGCTCCATTTTCTTTTTCTTTCACCCTGTCCTTTTTCCTGCCCGACCCCATTCTCGATGATGAACAGGTGTTCGAGTCAACGAGTGGTTCACCGACACTATAAACACTGAGAGAATTCCTAAATTTTTATTCAACTTATTTCATCCTTCAACCTTACCCCTTCCGAGTTCGGGCGGAATCCTATTCCTGTACTGGCGCCCATAATCGGCGATCACGTCTGAGCCCTCCTGGGAGGAACATCACCATAAGAGTTTACTGTCTCTCCCGAAAATGTCATTGCTACGGTGCTTAATTTGGAATTGGCGGTTGGTGCAACCGGGAAAGGCGGTTAAGCACGGATTGTCTCACTAGGATCAAATGTGGATTGGAAGCGAGGGCTGCCTAAAACTGAGTAGAAACGCAACATTCTGCTCTCCCAAATATATTCATCGGTTCCATAGAATTTTGGCGGACATTTTACCCTTTGTGGAATGCCTAACATCTATGCCGTCTGGTAGGGGTATTAAATATTTTGGAATGGACGAGAAAAATGGATATCGTGGCAAAAATTGTCGATGGATTTGTTCACATCCATTAAAATTATTGTGATACACTGCTCCAGGTGTAAAGATAAATCCCCGTTAATCGTATATAAACCAGAAGGAGTCTTTTAAAAACCTCATAAAACATACTCAGGCTTCATTTACCTCTAGCTTAAAAGTGATAGTTACTCAGGGAAAAAATATAATCTACGAAATTTAATAAGATTCCACCTGTTTTGAGTACCTGCGATTTTTTAACAACTGGTAAGGAACAGTAATTGGGTGAAATAATGAATTTATTTGCACCATTAGGCAAGTAGAATTGGTCATTTGTTGAGATTGACGAGTATTGTCTGTTGTTAAGCGATGAATCACCGGCCTTTAATGTACATCAGCGGCCAGTGAAAAGTTTTAACGTCGAAAAATTTTATATGACACGCTTTTTTATTTTTCCATATCAACTTTTTGATACTCCAAAGTGAGTAGCTAATTACGCAGTTTTCAAATTCTACATAACTGCGATGAGAATAAATACACGACTCACAACTGAGTGTGAGAATTATCCTCCAGAAGATGATGTTACGAAATTGAAATCCGGGTAGTGTTGCTAACATGAGAGTGGTTTTGTAAATGTTTCAGACAATGAAAATATTTCACGTCCGCTTACACCAAATACTACCTTAATATAAATTTAAATAATTGTATAGCTACCATTTTTAAATCAAAATTTAAATAATTGTATAGCTACATTAAATAAACAGATTCTTGAATGAAGTTTTCGAACTGAACTCTAATCATCCTCTATCCTTATCCAGAGGAAACCATCAGGTGTTAACATAATTACTCGATAAAAAAAAACAAGTTGTAATTATAAACTTGAATGCTGATTGTCAAAGCTTTAGTAAAAAATTAGGAGACTACGAATGAGTGAGTACAGATGCTAATAGACGATTGTTTAACCTTTTAAAATACGCTGCCAAGTGCATCGGAGAAGTACAACCATAAATGTGCCTTTCCGGATGGGCGAAGACTTTCAATGGGCACTTTCGCGTGTGCTATTTTTCCCATCGTTATTGGCGTCACATGTTCCCGATATCATGACATCAAGGGACCGACGGAGGCGAAGAATGGAAAGGCGTGGAGATGCAGCATAGGGCGAAAGGATATATTAGAGAGGGGGGCTGGAGAGAGGGAGAAGCCAAGGGGTGGGCGACCGCCTGTTAAAGCGCGGTTGGTTACTCCCGACAAGATGATGGGGGATGGACTGGGGAAGGGGTGGACGAGACGACCAAAATAGAGAGATGGAGTCAGCGAACGAGGAGGGCTTATGGTCGGAGGGTAAGAAAAGAGCGGCGAGAGAGCAATGAACAAAGGGCCATCCCGAGAAATCCTACCACCGCACTTTTAGCCAGTGCGATTAGGATTTTGCTTAGGTTTTTTCATTGTAATATGTATTTTTTCATGATTAGTAGTCTTGAATTTCCTTTTTTATTACCTTACATCAACATTTTCAATTATTGTGAAAAAATTTCCCTGATTTTCCTCATGATGGTGTGTTTTAAAGCGACACAGAGAATTTTATCATGACGCCTCACTACATCTCTAGGTCTGACAAAGGCGATAAAATAAGAGAGATACATTGCCGAACAGATAGGTACAAGGACTCGTTCTTTCCGCGCACAATAAGTGATCATAATAAAAACCGAGCTCTTCTAAATACACTCCCATAATACACGCCACCATTTCTCCTCCCAAAACTTGATCCCATACATCTTTAACGGCTGGTGTCCTTAAACCCTCTGCCACACGCCCATGCGGCGGATCGCAGGGTAGTATGTAGATGTAGATGATCAACTCTTTTTTTTTTACTAAAATGTGATCAGTTTTAAATACAGGTTTTCACAATGTTTCTCAGTTGATAGTGCAGTACTTTACGGGGGTTTTGAGTTAAGCCAGAGTTCCTTGGACGAATGATGTCTGAGTCACGGTATTGATGCTCTTATACACCAGAAATATCGTCAAGTAAACTCAGATTCAAACAAATGGAAATATCTTGTGAACCATAAGTTTTAGTGGTATCCATTTTTTAGCCATCTTCACCCTTCACTATTTTAGTTGAGTTATTCCTTTCGTCCATACCTTTTCTGTTTTGTGGCTTGCTATTGCAAAATCAATGCGACGTGATGGGTACATCCTACTCGTTTAGGCGAAATAATGGACTCACATTCTGCCGCGGAGTTTATAATGAAATTGGATGAATCAATTAATTAGGATATGGGATAATTAGAGTTTCGATTCCTACATCATGATGGTGATGACTAGAAGAACCTAATGTATAATTATGTAATGGATGCGGTCATTAAAAACTATTTTTGGATTGCAAAATGAGAATATCATAATGGATAATTTTTTCAGTCATGACCTCAACAATGGATATTGTATTTATGAGTGATTAATATGAAATAGTTTATTCATATACGTATGGAACTATATTTGATCCTTTGCTCGAGTACCTTATGATGACCCAAAAATTGTAGATGGCGTTTCCTAGAAATAACATGTTGATACAAGTGAACATAGCGAAAATAATTTTAATATTTCCTTCTTCATAACGCAGTACGTAACGCTTCATACGCGAAATTTCGCCAGAAGAAGATCATTTTTAAAACGAGAGCACATTTCTTATCAGATTCTTGGAAATATTTAACATGAAAATGCGAAGTAAACATAACGGCGAGTTGTGCAGTACTCTTTTGAAAGCTGGACTAATCGAAATTCTTATTCTTAAGCTGGCAGCGGCCCGACGTACATGGAGCCTCCTTACGAGAGGAAAGCCGAATAGTTTTTGGGGATGTTGGGGATGCAGAGGTTAGGACGGGAGATTTTCCTTGGTGGTTGTTTGGCAGTGGTGGTGGTTGTGATGGTACTGGGAGGGTGGGCGAGACTGGGACGACCCGTAGAGATAAAGGCGACACAGGTGCTTCCGTACCCACCCACCCCACCCCTCCTGACTCTCTATTCCCCCACTACTAACGTTCTCCCCCCCCCCTTCATATCTCTCGCTCTCCGGATACCATTCATTGTCCTGGAAGCCCACCCTCCCTCCCTCCCTTTGCGCGTAATTTCAAGCGCAACCCCTTCTCCGGGGCCGTCCTCAATACACCCTTGGTGGATTCCAACCCACCCTCCCACTTTCAGTCTCCCTTGAACGAGCCATTACCCCCACTACCGCTGTTTAAAGGGCATTTTAAAAGGACCGACACCCCACTCCCTTTCCCTCTGAGGGTCAGTGCGCATCGATCAATTCAGAGATTTCGATAATTGTTCCTCCACGGTGCGCTGGGGTAAGTGACACTTGTTCGTGGCTTGTTCCTCAGTCCACGCATTGCTAGGAATATGACCGCGCAAGTTAGTATTTCGTTCCGAGTCATTAATGCTGAGAGAAAATAAATTTTCAATATCTTACTCTTGTCCAAATCACAAATGAAGGTCGTAAGATCTATTTTTAAACAATTAAAGTGGTATCGTTTTCGTAAAAATTGAATTCAGACCGATTCACTGTTTTAAACTTAAAAATATAACATGAATGGACTAGCTATAAAGTGCATATCGTCTTTATTCCCTCTATATATGTGCTTTATACAATCTCAGGGATCTTTGCAGTCTGAAATCTAACAGCAGTCTCAGGCTGAAATCCTCCCGGAGACATCAATTTTAAAGTTTTTCATCGCCTTATTGGTAGTGTCTGTAGTCTTATACACAGAGACTATATATAGTCATTTATAAATCGACTACACTCTCCTACCATTAGATGAAGAAAAACTCTACAATCATACTCCTGGTTGGGTTTTGTTAACCGTTGAATATCCTATTATTTTACCGTTAAAGCACCAATGAGGCTAAACGCACGAACAGACAGTATTACTAAGACTTTATCTATGGTTTATTTATCGAATGCTGTGTCAGTAAGTGGGGGAGGTGACTTTATAGTTTCATTGGCTCAATGTCTATAGTTTTACGAACTTCGAAGTCAGAGTATGCGTGTATAGTAAATCAATTATTGTTATATATCCCTTAAAGTAAAGAAATGACTGGGGACATAAACTCCTTACTACAAATTTGTAGGAGAAATTAACAAAATTCATGCATGATTTATGTCATCCTATTTCCTCAAAAAAAGTAAATTCGATCGAATTTTTTTTGTACATTAATGGCTAACTATTATCTGCAGGAACTAACTTGCGGAGAAATTTTCTTTTTATCTGTTTTTTGCCAAGTGGTATCGTTCACTCTGGCAAATTATGCGTTTAGAAATAGTGCAGGATTATTATGCTGGCATCACTAGAATATAACTTTACAAAACTTATTTCCATTTACTATCTCCATCGTTGTGAGCTACCATCTAATGGATGTTAGCGAGAAAATATATATATTTAAACTTGTTAATATATAATTTTAAGGTCCTAAATCAGTACTTAAAATGAACAAACAATGAAGATCGCGGAGGGGCTAATTTCACTGAAACAATCATCAACCTATTCCACACCACGACAGAGCTTAAATACCACGAATCACAAGATTATCCAAGAAGTGAAAGTCGTCCGCTAAACCTACCCACCTCGATATAAACTATTTAAGATTCCACTCTACCGAGGCATATCAATTCAGGGCGAGGGGTATGAAAAGAGAGCTTAACAATCGCGGGGCCCAATCCCACATTGACGCAAGCGACACGTAATAGAAAAAAAGAAAGAAGCCGTGATCCAAAAATACGTCCGATAGACGCGCGGCCCTAATCACGTAGCCAACCGAGAAGTCACGCGAGGTGAATTGACAAGCCGGCCGGCGACGTTTCGTCCCCGAAGCCATAGACCCCTTCCTCCCCTTACCCTGGAGACACCACTCGACCCACACCAGGGGCCACCATAGCATCCACCACGGGGACACGAGGGTTTTAGTGATGCGAGAGGGTGGAAACCCTGGCCCCCGGAGGGGAGACATGAACGCGGGACGTGGGAATCCGTCAGCTGCATAGCACTCGGGTCTCCGGGCGCGACCCACCTGTCCGGCACCCCTCCTGGTCCGACCGCTCCGGGGCAACACACGAGCCCCCCGCGCCCCACAACAATCACCTACGCTCCCCCGTACCCCCAGAACCCCCATCCAAAATACGCCAAAACCTCACAACCATCCTTCCCCAGGCGCAGCATCCCACTTTAATCCCTTGCCCCAAACATTAATACAACCCTCTACGTCACCCCCTCCTCCTGCGTACGATATTCCCCTCGCGGTATAAAAAAGATTTTCCCCAGCAACCCTGGTACGGCCAAGTCCGATTCCAGTCCCGGAGCACTTGCCCCTCATACCGTCCTGCTCTCTTTTCAGGGTCACTTTTCCTGTATTCCGACCCCCCTTCCCCGAATCTGGGCCGCAAGGGTTCTCCGCTTCCTGGCGCGAACCCAGTTAAAAGCCAGAGGCGGGATGCGCGTGTCCGCCACGCGACTGCCATGTGCCGCTGCCCCCACCTGTACCTCGACACGTGCATGATTCCTGCGTTCCGACGGTCTCGGACCGAATTCCTTGGAACCGACCTTCGATATCCATCATCAACCCGCAGATTGGTTTCCTGTGCCTTCCACTCCATTTTATTTGCAACGATGCTAAGTCTAGAAATTTTGCGTTCATATAAAACCTGCTTAAATCCAGCAAAATGTCCTAAATTCAACAAGTTCTCGGAATTTTACTTTCCGGACTTTTTCAGTAAAAAAAACTCGCTGAAATTCAGCAAAATACCTGAATTGAAGTTAGTCTTAGACATCAGCAAACCGTTACATATCTGTCTCTAAAAATCTGGATGAAATGACGTTATGATACCCTTCCACTGCGTCTGGTTGGATACGTATACGTACGTAAGGACCTTAATTTAATAACAATTTTTGTCAGTTTATTCACTCCTTCTTATTTAAAAATTATTATGTCTTTGGGTAAATGTTTACTTGGTCATTGTTCTCTTAACCACTCTTAAACTTAGGTTTTACAAGAGAACTATTTTTTTGTCTTGATATGTGATTAATCCAGCACTCTTTTATATTTGCTTTTAAAGCTATAATTAAAAATGAATGGCATATATTTTTAAATATTCAATACATATTGTTGTAAGTTATGTTGAAGCCTTTTTATTGTGAGCA
This sequence comes from Ceriagrion tenellum, assembly GCA_963169105.1. NCBI lineage: Eukaryota > Metazoa > Arthropoda > Insecta > Odonata > Coenagrionidae > Ceriagrion > Ceriagrion tenellum. Next base: position 77,139,993 of record OY720637.1, on the reverse strand, counting down.
AAACCGTATCCCAAATTTAGGTTAATAATTTTTCGTCAATATTGTCAGTCATAAAATTTTCAGGAAAATTTGATGAATTTCAGCAAGTTTTCCTTGCTTAAAATTTTAAGCTTTCAGATTTACTTAAAAGTTGGTACAACTTCAGTTAAGGAAACCTTGCTGAATTTCAGCAAATTTGGGGAAAAATATTTTACAGTGAAGTCTTCGTTTAGGTCCATCATAACTCCTTATTTTAGCATCATTTTTAAGTTTCTTTGTGCAACCTTGGTCTTTCTCAGTAACTTCCCATTCTTTTCTAATTTCAATAGATAACAAAATTAAAGAGATATACAGTCAAGCAGAGTGGTGTAAGAATTCCCGTATCTCACGAACCATTTATCTCTAAAAGAAAAACAGTAAAATCAATATCGAGCAAACACTTATTTTGCTCGCAGGGCACAATCTCTAGCATGGATGCCTGAAAAGTTGCCAAAATAAGGCCGCGGCCAATAAGTAGGTGTGGTTTGTCTCGATTGCTTCTCCATTTCGTTTATCGATGAAGATTACATACATTCAGAATGAGAACACCGTGCTTGTGTCACTGAGATGATGAACGACTTGACACACGAAGTATAGAGGCCGTGTACTTTGTATTTTTTGTATTCTTGGCGGTGCATGTTAGCGAAGCTGAAATACACTACAGAGTGGTACATAATGCAGCAAATGAGAGTCTAGGAAAAGGATCATAAAAACGTAAGTACGCCTATCTTTGACACCACCGTAGGTGTTTCTTGAGTTACACTTCTTCTTGTGGTTCTGGGATGTGTACGAGTTGCAATGATTAAAACTTAACGCCACCATCACCGTCAGCTCTCATTGCATACACGATTGAAGCAAGCGATTACTCGGCCATTTCTTTGACTTCTGTCACCACCGAAATTTTCTGGGTGGTTCACTGGATGGCATACTAGCTTCTGACTTTCAAAATTCGATGTTTTTCATCCTTTGCCATCTTTCTGTAGTCTTTTACTTTCTCATTCGAGGTACTTATCGATATTTCAAATGTGTGCAGAAATGTATATAAAACTCCTTGGATATTTAATTACTCATATCTTTAATTTTCTTGACCTAGTGAATTCAGTTTGATTCATGCTATTAATCCACGATTTGTTGTCGAGGTATATGGATAAAGGCTTTAGTGACGTCTGGTATTTTTCTACCCATATCTGCCGCCATTTATAAAAAATTGACCGTATGAATATAAAAATGCCCAATTATTCTTTGAATCTTCCACTTTCATGCGGCGTATGGCCGGCTTGTTTTTGTCGTATACTTTCCAATCATGAAGAAATTTTTCGTAGTCATAATTTCGTTGCTTCAGCGCTAGTCACACACTCTGCCCCTCCACCAATTCCACACCGAATTATCTGCCGTTTCATCTCAGAAATAGATGAAAAGCAAGAAAAAAAACAAGGTGGTAGAGGCGCAAGAAATCAATATTAGGAAAGAATTAGTAGTTTCTGAAGGAAATTGGTGAGTAGTGTAGGAAGATGATGGTTAGGAAATTATCATGTCTGTGGAGGAAATTAGTGTTGTGGAATAGTGTTGACTGACGAATCGCCAATGATATAAATATTTCATCAAACCAGCATTTGATCGGCCGGTTACTACTTTCAAAAATCAACAAACTAAAACTTTATCGTAGAAACATCAACGAGTCGTAGAGAGATAGAACTAGTATTTGCTTTAACATGTCGTAAAATTTAGATATCTGTTACAATGAGAGTGGGAGCACCAACGCTCATACATAGCGATGACCTTCCTGCATTGAAAACAAGCATTCCAAAGTGTATTAGTCTAGATTTCCTCGACCACGAAACATCAACTCTCTGGGTCGGCAAAAATCCATTTCATATTACAAACGACATTTTCTACGTTCATGTTTTTGTCAAACAATCATCAGATAATCGTCCTCCCGCAGCCAATTTTTCGGTTCTTAAATGAGATGTCGGATCATTATCGGGGTCATCTGCGTCACATGACGCCAAAAGTAAAACAATAAATTCATTGTGCGCTACCTAAGAAGTCTGACAGCTCGCGCTCGACAGAATGTTGATATAGCTATTAATACAGTCCTTTTTTGAATGCAGATAAGGCAGTGCAGAACCAATAGATCACACGAGTGATTACATCATATCATTTGAATTTTGACTTAAAAGAGAGGCTATTTATTGCCCTTGCATAAGCTATTATGCTCATTAGTTCAATCAAATATTCTTCATCAAAAATATTGAAAAGTTATAAATCATGAGGTGATTGTGTCACTATGGCCCATTTTTTAGTTTGAAATTTTAGCAAATGGAGTTGTCCCATTAGAGAAGATGGCTCTTAATCAGACCCCTTCCAATTGGGGCGAGCGGCAACCAGCCAAGAAATGGATTCTCGACACGTGTTTATAGTGTGTCTATAGATGATCCAAAGCTACTGATCTTTGCTTGAACCATTGTATCTCACTTAATCATGCCAATGATATACAATGATTTTTAGGATTGTAGTAAAGCGTTATTGACCGTATAATTGAGGAGTTGAGGAACTCGAATTGATCTTTAACTTTTAAAATGTTGAATCAGGTCCTTCTTGATCATGTCATCGCCTCTCAGTCAGATTTTAACTCCATCTACAGCGACAATCTTAAGTCATAATGACATCGCTTGCCCAATTATCTTTCCAGGGCACCCGAGGGCTGAAGAATATGAACGTACCACAGATTATCTTCTCGAAGATGAAGAAGGTTTGCCAAGGGAGCAAGGAGAACTCAAGTACCTAAATCGATATATTTCTATGCTTCAACCATAGTAACTGTGAGCTTATTGCAAAAACACTCATATGATAAAAAAGGACCACGTCATGGTCCAGTGAATACCATCCCCTTGTTATAAACATACAAATCAGCTGTCAAGAAAAAACTTCAGCATACTGTTCCTCAACATTCGTGTAAAGACAAAAATGGAATGATAATCATTCCGATGTAAAAATTTGTAGTTTTATGACATAATTTCTCTAATAAAGTTATAGCAAATTTTCTAACTGTGGTGTTTTTCAATTTTCCGGTTACAAATTTTAAAAATTCAGGCAGTAAAATTCACCTCATGGATTAACGGAATAACTCAAACACTAAATTATTACGGATCAAATTATCTAAATTAACTCTAAGCGTTCTTAAGCCCCTGCTCTCTTTCTAGTTCGCCAAATAGCTAGATTCAAGTCAAAATAATGGCAAGAAAGTTACACTTGGTAAGCTAGTTGCTTATCAAGCAGTGATGTGTAACCAACGGAAAAGAGTAAAAGATGTGATAGAATGAACTAAAGGTATAACAGATATTCACTTCCTTCTTCCGTACCGTGAAAATTTCTCCTGTTAATTTAGTCATAAATGCACATTTAAATGCGATAAAATAAAAATGGATATATAACAAAATAACTGAAATATGAATTTAAGGTCAATCTACAAATTTAAACCATTTAACCTTCCTTCATGTCTTATGAAAGAGGCACTATTGAAATGAACTCAATATTTTGCATTCGGCAATTGTTGGTCAATTTTTTGTATTACCTAGAAAAATAATTTTAAAGCCTGTACAATTGGACAGGAGTCCATGAGTAATGTAATCTTTCTTAGCAGAGTGAACTTTCTTAGAAATCTAAGCTTTATTGGGAAATTTGAAACTAACCGTTTTAAATTTCCATATTTATGACTTGTTAAAAGATGTCAATTTTTCCGTTTTAGAATAATAACATATATCACAGAAATCATGATGAGTCGAAAATGTTCACTAAACAACGGAAAGCCTTCAAGCTTTTTATTCCTTTGTATCATGTTTCCTTAGTTCAGCATCAATCATGTCTTTTTGTTGTTTTCCATGCAACCATACAAACAAAACGAACTTGATTACTTCATCACTCCCCCTGATGACTGATGGGGACGGGTCCGGTCCTACCAACCTGAAATCCCCGACCGAGCATTCGCGGGTAACCCTTGTTAACAAAGAGCTTAGCTTGCTTCCTCGCGCACTTCCCTCGGTGAAACAGAGCAGAGTTATCATCAGGCAATTCAATAAACGACCCCCTTGCCCGCTCAAAGCGAGCGCAAAAATTCGAGGGTGAAATCTATTAAACGCGTGGCAACACCCCTTTCATCTCCTCCCCCTAGCCCCCCCTTGTCCAGTCAAAGCGACACCCTCCGTCATCTGGACTGCTCTCCCACCGGGGAAGGGCGCATGGAGAGAGTCTCCAGCAGGTGCTACAGCCCCCGCCGGCCCCATTCAGCATCCGAATGGAGCTTCATCACCAAAGGGGCAAGAAGGGAGGGGTATGACCCTTGCGGGAAGGGGGGGAGATAGTTGTGGGCGAAGGAGATACCCCGCCCATACATATATATAGGGTTCAGGATGATGGACCCCGGTGTTCATTCCGTTCCGTGTCGCATCCGAAGATGCACTTCGCGCACCACAGCGTCATGTCCGCGGCGCTGGCCGACGAGCTGCTGCTCGGACGAGAGTTACTGGCTCGACGATGCCTCGAGGCGACTTCGACGGCTCCTTGGGGAGAAGGTTGGCCTCCGGGTGATGCAGCCGTGCCCATGTCGTCATTGGGCGTTTGCGTGCCTGGATGCCGCGCATTGGCTGCCGAGGATATCCCGCCAGAAGCTTCTTCCGAGGTGTTCGCCGGCGCAGCGATCGCGGCGGCCAGGGCCGACAGGGGAACCACAACGGTGAGTGTTTAACATCGACCGCAATTTTTCCGCGAACACGCATCGCTTTTTGGTGAAGCTCTTCCTTCGTTTTGGTATTCAGCTGCTCTTTGGAAAAAAGAATTCTTTATATTACTATACGATAATTTATTTCTGCGTAAAATTCTTTAGTTATTGTTGTAATTCTACCAACTGAGGGCTGAAACTTTTGAATACCATCTGCAGCCAAATAGTTTAACAGGTGGAAGACCCGTGAGGACATCACCATATTTAAAAAAATAATATTTGTAGTATATGAAACTGTTAAATTATCAGAAGCAGTAAATGAATGTCTCCACGCTCGCATGGTAAATCCTTCGCTGTAGTATCAAGAAAATGTTGTAAATGCAAGGATGTTTTAGCTATCCATCTACACAATAACACATGAAATCAGAAGTATTCAATGGTATATTGCGTTTGTTTGGTTTAAATACCATTGTGTCCATAAGATTGAAAACATTAACGGCACAATATAGGCCAGTGAGTAACTTGTTTTCTTTCACTTTCTCTGGAAATTCTAATTGGAGGACGACCCAATATTTTTTTGGAAGAACGTGGTTTTACTTCGTTTCTGCCATTCTCTCCGTATTCGGAGAAGATTTACACGATGCATATATTTGCGGGCAAGAGTTGACGAATTCGCCAAATCTCACGCGTTTTAACAATCCAATTTTGAAGAAACATTCATGTATCCTCACACACGAGCCCATAAATAAAGTACTTTTTACTATAGCGTTGTGAAAAAATACCTTTTACCTTATCTCTGTACTTAATACATTTCTCCCTCAAAACTCCACAGATGAGAATCCGTCGCTGCCCGAGACCAGATGGCATTCCTATGATGGAACCGGAAAAACCAACGCCCGCTCCTCCGCCAGGCGCTGTCGAAGCCTGCTGGATCCGTGGCATCCGCATCGCGGAGGACTGTCACAGTTGCAACGTGCGGCTGACAGAGGCCGTGGGCGGAGGATTTGTGGCCAGGACAACACGGAGGGTAGCCGGAGGCGAGGAGCTCCTCCTCTGGTTCTCGCCAGAAGTCCTAGCGCTTCTCAGGATACCCTTCCTCGCGCCCAACAACATCCGAGGTAAGAGGTCACTCACTCTGCATGTTTTAATCCCGTAGATAGGATACTAGATTCAGCTTCAGGTTTGAGGACGTTATCTAGTGTGATCGCTGTTATACATACTGAGGGACCTGATTTCATAATTCATTTCGTTCTGCAGTGCGCTTCAAATTTTTACTTTACTATGAGCTCTTATGGCGTACTGTCATACCATACTGGGCGTTGGGCGATTCGGGCGCAGTACTGCTAGATATGCTAAATATTTTAATTGTGACTTCGTGATGGAGGAATCGCCAGCTTATAAATAACATTTATCCGCACTCGTTAACGTTTTCAATAATATGAAACTATTCTACATTGATTCGAAATTTTCTGATTTTTATGGGTTTTTCCAAAAAAATAAGGCGGCAATGCTCTCGTATATTTTAGTTTCAACTGCCTTAACTGAGAGGATTATTGCTTTATTACATTTGTTGAACAGTTTTAAAGTTTAATCTCTCTACTTTCCAATGGTAACATCACATGTATCTTGGTAACTGATAAATGAGATATGACAATAACGTCTTAAATGAGGGCATCTTAAATCTTAGTGCAAGGAAAAATGTGGTGAGAACAATTTTACCACTCACTCCCAGAGGGATCTAATGATGTCGACCTTTCGCGTATGCAATCAAATCACTGAGCGATCTTAACTTTTTGATAATCAGCGCTCTCTATCCTTGCTCGCTCCTCCTTGCGACTATTAGTAATTTTATGATCGTGAAATCAACACTTGGTAAAATTATCAGCACATCTGTCTTTTTATCATTATTTGCACATTGTACATGAACATTATCATCATCTGTAGTTAACTGCTGATAGTCAATGAAAATTACAACCACCTTTGGAGGTTCATCTAAAAAGGAAACCACGTACCTGATTACGGGATATGATATGGGAGAGGTGGCCATCAATTGAGGTCATTTGTGCCATTTAAAACAGGAGGATAGGTTTGTAAGGGAAGGACACATGGACAATGAAGGAAGGCAGGAGAGAAACCTAGAGCCTCCACCAGCTCCAGGTCTCTCACCACCATTGTGATATTAGCCAGCTCTTAAGGACTGGCCTCAGAGGATCAGAGCTCAATGTCCGATTTGACAAAGCACTTTGAGTGCTCTCCACATGACATCCAAGAAGGAATTGGCATTCCTCTAAATTATCATCCCTGAAATTTAAACCCACTTCCTCAGGATGGGAAGCCTGCTATCTCACTACCATACCATCGCTTCCTCCATTCGTGACTGTTTATGACAGAGAATGAAAATTAGGGTGATTTTAGTCCGAGTCTCAACTAATACTTTTGAAGTCTCTTTACAGGAGAAAAGGCCTATGTCTGCAATCGATGTGGAACCCGATTCGAAACCCCCAACCCCCTGAAATTACACCTTAGTTTGGACTGTGGAGGGACTTCGGGGGATGCCCTTTGGGAGCGCCTACGACTGGTGTGTCCCATGCCTCCCCAGCCAGTACTGCCATCTCAACTACCATCTTTGAACTCCATTGTGGACTCTCATCCCTCCTCCAGAAATAGTGATGGGTCACGAGGAGGGCATCTTTGTATTTACTGCGGCAAACTATATTCCAGAAAATATGGGTTGAAGATTCACATTCGGTAATTACCACCTTTGATGCATGCATAAGGATATTTTTCCAACAATGATTTATTAATGTTTTAAAATAAATTAAAATTTAAATTAAGTTAAAAAAATATATGGGAATAAGAAAATTTATTGTAAACTGGAAAAAGCATATTGAAAGCTAAATCTGATTCTCGAGGAATCCCTGAAAGCTGTGTGATGGCATTGTCCCACTTTCTTAGTGGGGTTTAATGCCATTGAGTTGACAGAGGAAATCAAAGTACTCTTATCTTCCAAAAACTTAAATAAGGCATTACTAGTATAACTCCTCTGAAGTGACCCATTAACAATGAATCTTTCCCCTAAAAACTGCTAAGCTGTTGGCAATAAAAACATGAAGTTGTTCGTCTGTTCCAATAAATAAAAAAAACCTTTTTCATTTGCAGAACTCACACAGGTTACAAGCCGCTGAAATGCAAGTTTTGCCTGAGACCATTTGGTGATCCAAGCAACCTAAACAAGCACATTCGCCTGCATGCAGAGGGTGGAGATGCTCCGTACAGGTAATTATTCAACATCATCCTTTCTCCAAAAATGGAGGACTGAAAAAGTAGGGTTCCAATAAGGGATTAAATGTCTCAGGCAGCCAGTTTATTTCTTTGGTAAAATTAAAATTTGCAAGTAGGTAAAAGCAGTAAATCGTTTTTTTTTAAGGTTTGCAGCCACTTTTTCAATTGACATATATGTAGCGCCTACTTACAGGGTTGAATGATTCCCATTCTGGTCAAAGGACTACCCTCAATTACCATAATTTGGGGAAATTTCCAATGTTTGCAACCACTAGAATTTAAGTTTCTATCATTGGGAGGTAATGGAATTATTGCCCTAGTAGGGAGTATTTGTCATAGGTTATCTTCTTCATAGGGACAATTAAATAGAACCTACAGCCAACTAGAAAAATTATTGTAAAGCTCCAGGGGTCGAAAATGTTTAAACTCCTCCATATTTTGATGCTTAATATTTGCTTAATTTTGAGGCACATACCTATATTATCACAGATTCCAAATTTTTTAACTTAGGGCTTGATTTCACTCTACAATAGCCACCCAATATATTCTTGGTTTTTTGGTGTTGTGAGAAATATGGTGGCTAAATAGTTTCTCAGGCTATGAAATGAACATATTACACAAGCTGAACTGAAAGATTACTTGAGCATGATAGCATTTTAGAGAAAAGGTAGCAAGAAACCAGCCAGCAACTCTGTATGCAACTTTAATTTATATCTTCTTTTAACATGGAGGCAATGCTGGTCATGTTTGTTTTCCACCCAGCAGACATAATTCCTCAACCAATGTTCGCATGTTTTATCTGTGCTAATCTACCCCTGGGGAATTTCCATGGGGTTCTTATTAATAAAAAGCTATAACTAGGTATTATATATAGGTATATATATAATACCTAATTTTATATATATATATAAAATACCTAATTATAGCTTTTTATTAATAAGAAAAAAAGCTTGGTGCAACCTTGAAACCTTCTCCGATCCGAATTTTCTTGATTGTGTTTCAATGTGGTTGTAATTTGCTAACTGCCAGTCATTATATAAATATATAATGACTGGCAGACACACAGAGAAAACACAAAAAAGAAAAACTCACAGATTTGTTTCTATATTTTGGCAGACACAACCGCCTTCGTCAGAAATTAGTTGGTAGTGGCCTATATAATATATATATATATGATAATATTTATAATAAAAAATTAATATTTTTCCAGGTGCATTCAGTGTGGGAAAGTCCTTGTGAGGAGAAGAGATTTGGAGCGCCACATAAAATCACGACACCAGCACCATGAAGATGCATCATCTTCTGATAGCGACTTTGGAACCAAATGCTTGAAATAATTAAGATTCACAGGCAGACTAACACAGGCACCCTTAGCCAAGTTTCAACAGCACTCAATGGTAATCGATATACCCTCATGATGTTCAAGCAGCAAACTTCCCAGCTCAACTGCATTTTTCATGAAAGTAGTGTTCCTCATTACCTGTTAACTGGGTTATTTTCCATCATCCATTAAGTTAAAAATCAGATGAGTTGTATTTAAATTTCAAGGCATAAGAAACACAGCATGAAGTCAACTGGGCCTCACACTATATTTAACTCCCATTATGAATCATAGACGACTCATAAGTCTGAATGAATCCATACGTGGGCTGAATTCGTGAATTCTCACAAATATGTCATCCCTGGAGTCCATTCAAAATTCCTACTCTTCCGATCCCTTTCCAATGCTTCCTTCCCTCGACTGCCCTTTTCAACATATTATCTAAGTATTTCCCTCGGATTAATAGGTGAAAACATGTTGATATGAAGGCGCTGAGGTTTGCAAGAGAGAGAAATAGAATAATTAATGAAGGTTGGAATACAGGGAAAAGGAAGCAAGAATATACCAAAATAGAAAATAAGTTTTCTACGTAAATGAAACTTTAAAAAAACACCCCTGAGCAAAGGAACATCATAAACAGGACCTAGAATCCATCTGGTAGGACACCCACAATAATAATGGCCAACTCCAGCCATTTGATACAATGCAAGATTAGCAATTGATGCTGTTGAATTCAGTAGCCATTATGAACCTTAACCTAAATTCATGGATGACAGATGAATGCGGCTAGAATTAATGTGTCAGATATGGTAGAAATACAAAAATAATAGCTTTAAGTCCTTAAAAACAATCAACATCTTTGATTGAGATTCTTAAGCAATATTGCTTCCATGAAGTAACATGTAAATATAATTCATATATTCTTATTTCTCTTGACCTTTAAGTTTGTACCACAAATTTCTTCAGGAAGTCTGTCACTTGGATTCTCTAATAACACATGAATACCACGCCATAAAAGTATAGGCTATGACCTCCACATATTCTCTTAAAACTAAAGAATGTTAATCTAAGGGTACAATGTAGAACCTGATTCCGATAATATAGTAACCCTTGAAGAAAATAGTCAAAAGATTTTCTATGTATATATAAAGAAATTTATGAGTGTTATTATATTATTTTTATATCACTAACCATATGCAATAAAATTTATGTGGAGAAAATGTATCCAAATTTTTTCTCCCTTGCAATGACCTAATCTCAAGTGTTAATGCAGTATTTGCAATAGTGAATTACTGCTGCAAAAGTCTCAAAATATTCAAGCATGTGTGACATCAAAATATCAAGTTTATTCAAAAAGTACAGATTCCAAAATGATCTGGCAGCACAGGGAAAAGTGCATCAATACCTCTTGAGGGCAAAATCTATAAGCCCTACTACTTTAGTTCCCATCAAAACTGCATGGAAATTATGAATATTATGATGAGGAAACACCTCTGAAAAGAAAAATTTAGGATTCAATATAATAAGTGAATAACCTTTGCCATTAACGCACCTTAAAAACCCTAACCTTGAGTAGAGCCTAAAACATAACATCAGGAGTTAGATAATGCACTATCAGCAGCATTATTCAACTTGGTTCAGGTGCGTAGCCAGACTTTGATTGGGGAAGAGGGGGGGGGAAGGAGTCTGAAGAGTGATCATGCTTACGGTTGCCTACCAACCAGGGACTAGTTTCATTCTCCTGATTATATTGAGAAAATGAATGGTAAGAACTTCCCAACGAATGGAAACAAGAAGAAAAAGAAGAGGCAGCGAGTAATGAGATCCTAAAAGGTGCAGTTAATCATAAATGAATGCAAGCTTTTTATTGTATTCTGTTTCAATGCATTGCTCTCTTATTAAAGAGACCCTTTTGCACCCTTGTCCATTCATCGACATGGAAGTCTCCCTTTCGTCAGACAGAAGGAGTGCGGCAGCTGAAGCGTTTCCCACATAGCAGGCGGCGGGTCCACCCTTAACCGGCCAAATGACTTATCAACTGGATGCTTTTCAGTTTTCTGCACCCTATTGCCGTCAACTTGAGACCCAGTCACTACATTGAAGCATTGTCACCTACATCTGCAAAATTGTGTTGAAAAAAATATCCACAAAGTTCCGAAGCTTGCAGTTGAAGACGAGACCACTCATGTTTGTTTGTGGGTGAAGAAAACCCGTATTCCTAGGGCCCTTTCCACAGCAAGAAGCTACCACTCACTACCAGCCACGATACGCAACACGCAGCTGCGCCACAATGCTTGGACGTATGACAGGGCTAAAAACTAAAACACTCGCTATATAGCAAAAAATATTTTACAATTCCACACATGCATGTCTCAGTAGCAGTAGTTCGCTCGAGTGAACTGTGATATTAATACGGTCAAGCGAAAGAAAGTTAAATGTTTGTGTTATAATAAACTCTCCCCCCCTTTCTCTTATTTCCTCGCAGTCGAAAAATTTCGTGAGGGTTTTAACCCCCAAAAACCCCCCCCCTGGCTACATGCCTGACTTGGTTTTATACAACCGATGAAAGAAATGACAAAGGGTGGAGCCATTGTCGAAAAATCCAAACAAGTAGTTGCATATGCAGATTACAGCTCTGATGGCACAAATGACCTTAAGGAGATGTTCAACACCAAGGAAGAAATTTTTTAAGTCTCTCAATGCCAATGAAGGAAAGACCAAATGCATGAGACTGTCATTGCTACAGAACAGACAAGTGCTACAAAACATAATATTGGGAACTTTCAGTTTGAGGATGTCATAACATTCACCTTTCTTGAATTCAGGTTAAGTAATGTAACTAAGACAACTAATGAGATCAGCAGAAGGGTGATGATCGGCATTAAGGCATATTTTAATAATATATCTCTCCTTATATCTAGCCTCTTGTCGAGGAAATTAAAACTGAAAATACATAAGACCTGTTGTCTCATGTGGAGCAGAAACATGAGTCCTCTCCTGAGAAGTTTATGGTGCAGTCTGAGGGACAGAATCAGAATGAACTGGGAGAAATGAAATATTAGGAGGTGAATATATATGTAAATAGTATATACAAATGTTTCGGCAATGTTTAGTTTCTAGAGTCAGCTCTCGGGTGTTCCTCCTCATGGTATCTTTTGGTGACAACTGTTTCTCCAGCCGTCCTTCTAGCATCTTTAGGTCTGAATTGTGGATGCAGCTCATAGTCCATCCATTATAGCCACATCCCATCCAGTGGGTCTTCCTTATTAGCTCCTGGTTTCCCTCGCTTTTTGGCATGAAGACCATCCATCAGGTGCACAATAGGTTGTAGCCATCCTCTCAGTTGTAATTTCTCAGGTACTTGATTTTGATGGATTCCCAATCATCCTTCGGGAAGTAGCATCTTTCATTGCAAAAAACTGATTCATTGAAGTCAACACTATGCTCAGATTCCGACCATGTGTTCAGCAACAGCGGAGAGCTGGAGCAGTTTCTTTTGGATGGCCCATTATGCTCCCATACTCTACACCTGAAGGATTGACCAGTCTACCCAACATAAAATTCTCCGCAGGTGCATTGAGCCACTAACTACACAGCGAGACACCCCATGATCAAATGCCAAGGGGTGTATACACAACTCATTCAGAACAGATGGAACTGATAAGAATATAAAAAAAAACAAAAGACAACAAACTGGTAGTATGTCATGCTGCGAATTTTTGTCTCTTTGAAGCAATCATTTTGTACTGAATAGTCTCCAAATCTATTGATGAACTGCTGAAGGAATCTAATGTGACAGAGTGATGGTGAAAACTTATTCCATCCCTAAGGTCAAACCATGCAAGCAAAAGGACAATTTTAAGCAACACATCAAACATAAGAAAAATGGACTATCTATTTGAAAGAAGACTTCACATTAGCATCCAACATAAGGTTATACAAGAATAGATTAGCCCTGTTAAACTGCAAGGGCCTGAGCACTAGAATGTTTATGGTGACAAAGCTGTGAACATTTCAATGGTGAGGGACAAATAAAATGCATAAAGAATGTCCCACACAACATTTATTAAAAATGTTTACAATGGGTTTCCTTAGATTTCAAAATTGGCCACATTATTTAAACTTAAACACCAGATGCAGCTGCTTTGGCAGCCAGCCGCTTGTCTCTCTCTTCTGCAATACTCAGCTTCACTCCCTTGCCACGAGGCAATGAAATGTATGCTTTGCTCCCCTTGCCAATGATGAACACATTGTTTAACCTGAAATAAAATAAATCACTTAAATACTTATTATAATCATTAGATACCTAAATGAAATTATTCAGTCAGGGGAGTAAATTAATTCCTTGCTTGCCGCTCAAGACCACCACTCCACTCAACACCCACTACAACACACTTCAACCAATACATCATGTTCACTTCATACACATTTTAAATTAATTTTTAGATTTTGACCTCAATGTTAGCATTATTATTTTACGTGGCTTACACATTGAAAAAATTAAAGAACTTGCTCAATATTGGCCAGAGCTAAATGCAATTTAGAAAAGCTATATATTAATATGCACACACCATTACCTTGAAATCAAAGAAAAATGAGTACAGTAGAACCTCGATCTATCGTTCTCGCATTGATCGTTTTCCTGCTTCTATCATTCGCCCTCTTTGGTCCTGAATGTAGTTCCATGCTGATAACGTTAATAATTCCCGCATCCATCATTCCCCGAAGTATCATTCTGAGGCTATAGACGAAACTGTTCAAAATAGGTGTTTTAAGATGGCTGAAGGTAACGCAGATGTTTCAACCATTAGTTTGTCGAAGTGGAAGTCCTGCGAGCGTGGGCTAAGTTCCTTCTCGTCCGTTGTCTGACGTGGGCTTGTATTGTCAGAAATAGATTTTTTTAGGCACCGTGGCCCAACAAAATGATTAATTTTTTTTAAATTCGTGTGAATTTGGTAATGCCAAGCCAAACTCCAACCGCCAATATCGGAATTCCTCATTTCAACCCGATTGCCCACTAAGTTTTGCCAATCTGAACCAGATGGCGATAACCTGCTACACCTCTCTTCCTCCTATGCCTCGTGGGTTACGCGATTGCTCCAGATAAACAAGAGTACTCTTGGTAGTGTCAAGCTCGCTCCATCTTTAACGGATGGCACTCCTGCATCAGCGGAGCACAATGGAAATCGCGAAAAAAGATTACATCCTCCCCAACAAATTTTAGGTGCGCTTCTCACCCTCCAGGATATTTGAAACGAATAAATTTCTATGCATGGATAGGTCGGTGCGCGGGCTTGAAGACCATCCAATAACATGATAATGGACCTTGTTTATTTACTTTTATCATCCGAGACACCATTGGGATATGTAATACTAATAAAAAATTTTAAACAGTTAGTAGTCAAACGAAAAATTAGAGATGCACTAAGTATTTTCATTAAATTTAAAAATTCTCCCGCTTTTAAGAGAAATTCCTTTAAGATACCCCTCTACTATGAAAAGTTACCATAAAATTCTCGCATTTTCATCTCGTTTTGGCTCCCGGGAAATATTTTCCTGCATTGTTCGTTTTCCCGCATCCATCGTTTTTTTTGCCCATCCCCTTGAAAAACGATAGATCGAGGTTCTACTGTATTTGTCCTCAACCATTACACTAGCCATAATTAGCTACTAGACTTAGACATTATCCATTGAAATTATCTTCTAAAACATTTGACTATTAATTTGTTTCAACTTCCAGCATATTGAGAGTTCCCTTGAGTCATATTATTCGCTTTGTCCCCCTCAAAAAAATATGAGGTGTTTCATAGTAATATCATAGAATTAACTAAGCAATGATTCACTGGTGAACAAAGTTCACTAAAAAGTAGAGTTTACCAAACTGAGGTCTGTCCTCTCAGTTCTTGTTGCACATTCAAATGATGAGAATAGTCTATGCAACTAGTTCATCAACTTGCTGAACACAGCACTGCCGCATACAGTGCAATATTTGAGGTATTTGAATGTGTAATTTTTAGAGTAACTTTTTGATGATATTGCATCACAAATAATTTCCAGTTTTCAAGCATTGGTGGATAGTATTTGCTGATCTCTCATATAATTATTCCACATAGAAGCTTAGAAAAATTATTACTACCCATTTTTTTGCCTGAAATGTAGGCCCTTGAATTAATAATCCCAGGGAATTATTAAAGTTTCTTAGACATCAGAAAATATTGAGGGACTCAATTGGAGGGATAAGAGAAAATAAAAAACAATCTACATGGTTGTTCGATGTTCATAGAAAAGAAACTTACTTCTGATTTATCATCTCAATGGTGACAGATTCAACATTCAACCGTTAATGGATAACTTACAGCAGCCACAAACCACTTTAAAAATCGCTCGCCACTCAGTAAAACTTCTCATCAATTGTTTCATAGCCGAAACAAAGCAACTAAGATGGTGACAATCTCAATACACAACCGTAAATGGATAAATTAGAGCAGCAACAATACCTTTTCGATACTTATGATGCACTTCAATTTGATAATAACTGAACAATGATGTGGAAATGGCTGATAGCACAATTACAATGTTACACTGCACGTTAAATTAATCAGCAATTCTTTACTAGGCAGTGACTGAGAAAGCACCTTAAATCAGATAAAAATAAAATCCTAAGAGATCTTACTAATAATTTAATTTCATGGTTTCAATTTAAAAGCAAAAGAAAAGAATATCCAGTTGAATTAACATCAAGAAGGCAAATAATTGAAAACCCAACGGCAATTTGGTTCAGAAAATGTTTTGCTTTAAGGCCTAGCTACATGATACATTATCCTGTTCATGTACAATTGCATGAATCAAATAAAGCAGATTCTATTTCTCTGTTCCTGCATTCATGCATTTGTACAAGGTGTGGTAAGACTGTGTATTTTCGCATTCATTCATTAACACTTCAAGCATTCATACATTAACTCATACGGGTTAATGTATCAGGTAACCAGGGTTTTAAGGTAGAATTTTACTCAAAGAATGAATATGTCTACGCACCATGTCTTATTAAAGGAGTTTATTACAAAGTGGAATTTACCTGATTAGTCACAAAATGATGCATATCATTAAGCCATTTCACTGAAAAATTATTTTTTGAACCAGTCAAGGCAGAGTTGTTGGTAGTGCTTTTTTGCTTTTTCTGGGTCTCTGCTCTTTCCCATAATTTACCACTGGTAAAATCTGCTTTACACTTCAAATGATAGGTTACAAGCCTTTTCCAGCATACATCCATATGAGGGTCTGTTTCAACAATGCTATCGGTCATCAATGGGACAGATTACCAAAATGCATTCTTTTCAGCAATTTTATGAATGTTTTTTTTTATATTTACAGTAAATCAGTAGGAAAAAATTGAATTCAGGATTAGCATTTTTAATTATTTATCTTTCCTATGGTCTTTGTCCACACTTAATGCAACCATTATTTAAAATTTAAATATGTGAAAGAAAAAAAGGTCTGCACGAAATAAAAATGAACTTAACAAGTACATCTTAAGTAAACACTTTTACTCATCTGGGGTTGAACCAGAGACCATTAGACACATAAAAGTAGCCTCTTATCTGTGTAGGATGACATTAAAAAATCCTTTAAATGTGAAAGTTGAAATTCATTTGGTTCTCAAGGAGTTAGCAAACATATATATAAACATTCATTCCAATTTATAAATAAGATAAATCACAACATTCAACCACTAGCTTGGCCCTGAGCCCGTATGATTGGGGTGTCTCACCATATTCAGGGTTATGGGTCTGATGCCACAAGGTCAGATACCAACACACAGCTTAAGTATATCAAAAGATAACCATTCCTACTGCTTGACAGCACATAAACTGCCCCTCCTTTGAGCAGAGAACCCCAGCAGACTGACATTGCTCCAAATACCTTCGGTCCACCTCTGTCAAAAAAATATTTGAAAATAAAGACAATAGGTCTCAATCTCATAGCTACCCAAAACTGTTACAACATACCAGAGAGAAAATACTTCTTTGCTGTCAATATCTCTGCTGGTTACAACGCTAATTTCAATCAGATAATTATACGCAAGTGACAATGGCACTAATCTGAGAACCATAGAAGACTTTGAGATAGAAAAAACCCTGAACTGAATGGCTAAGAGTTCGTAAAAAAAAAGCTTTCCTGGAAGCATGACATATCTTTCACCAACCCCAAGCTTCAACTTCTACTTCCTCTCTAAAGCCATGATTTTCACTACCAGTTTACTCCTACCCTCTTATGCACAGACTCATCCCTAAGTGTGGATTCTATAAGCCCTTCATTCAAAAACCACCACAGCTAAAAGAAATCATAGAATAAAAAATAACAACATACATTTCTTCATTTGGTCATGTTGAAAATGACATAAGGATGGACCTCGTAGAGAATGCAAAAATTAAAATACTGCCCCAATACCACCACAAATTTGCTGTCTACCACAATATATTAATTAGCCAGACAATTTCCACACAGCCACCAATTGCCCTCAGACAAACCCACCGTCCATAGAAGGGTTTAAGCTATAAGCTGTTTCTTCCACATGAAGAACTCCATCTATACACATTAACTTTGTTCTGATTCACTCATTCTCCACTTCAATACCATAGTGACAAATTAGGCCAATTGGTTTACAAGGAATTAGCCTTCTCTGTTAACTGAAGCAGAGTTTTCCACATTCATCCATGCTCATAGGTTACATGCTACATGAAGGTTGCCCAAAAAGTAACGCCCCACTTTTTATTTTACTCCCTAATAAAAGAAACCAGGGTGTTGAAACTGTCATTGAGAGACATCTCCATCAGTCAAAAAACCTTATCAGGTTATCAGATTGCTACTGTATCTTAAATATGGGTGCTCTGGCAGATAGTGTGGACTCTCCTTAGGACAGACTGCAAGATTAGGCTCACAAATACCAGTATGGCACTAGCTTAAGCCGAGAAAGAATGTAAGTTGCATCATAATTTCTCTTCTAATCCATTTAGAATAATGACACTTTAATACTTTTCCACCCTAATACTTTGGATGACAGAGAATATTAGAGCAGTGAAACTCTAGCTCCATAATCAGCGAGTTGTGGTACCAACATCTATGCCCTAGTCGATCGCTGCAGGAAGGCAATAGAACTGGTAAGAAATTATGAGGAAATATACAGCGAGTGTATAAAATGTCATTCCTATAAATGTGTAAATTTCATTTTTGTAGAATAAATAGTTTCTGAGATAACGAATTCAGGTGATTACTTTTTGGGCAACCTTCATAGTAATTTAGTCTTTCAAAATCTTTTATTACAAGAACTATCATTTAAAAAAAGCTAAAATATAACCTTAAAAAGAAATATTAAATCATATTCATAATTACCTAGTGGCAAATGTATGACCTTGGGAGTCCTTGATGTGGACAATATCAAATGAACCAGGATGACGTTCACGGTTAACAACTGTTCCAACACGACCCAAGTTACGACCTCCAGTGATCATACACAGATTACCTAAAACACAAATAAAGCCAATAAAAACACTTTTCTTTAGAAAAATGAATAAGAAAATGTATGCAATGATATGAGCAATTTCCATTGAAAACCAAATCAAACAGCATATTCCAAATTTGAATTCTACAAGCTGGCTGCTCCAAATCAATACGAATTAAATCACTACAGAAACGTTATTTAATGATTTTCAAGAACCTTACAAGAGAGATTAAAATGTGGAAAATGAAGCAGAAGATGCCAGGACAGTCAGTTTCTGCACTCACACCAATAGAACTTTATTATCTTGAAGCCAAATTAGTATGAAACGAGAAAAACAAACCTAAAACATTGGCTAATTTCATTTATAGCCATTTCACTTGTTCTTGCTACAATTGCTCAATTAAATGAATATTAACAAAATTTGATTAAATAAATTTATCAAAATTAGAATCAAGTTATAGCATTCATTGGTATTTAACGGCTTTAAGTCATTCAAAGCAGTCCCAATGTGGATGGTTTTAATGAAATATTGCATTTAAGTTCTCCCAGGACTTACAGGATATCTCACACATGGATATAATTTAATTAAAAGCTATACATGAAAATGGTGTCCAGCAAATTTCAATTATTTTATCCCCCGAGTTTTCCTGGAGCAGCATTCCCACTTAGTTCCATCGGTCTGTTCATTATGTGAATTCCGTCATGAAGCAAACCTGCCTGCTTGATCTGTTCAACTACGTCAAATGCAGTGTACTCAGCGCAAGAAATAAAGAGGACAAAATAAGTTAGAAATATAGAAAGGCTTCTCGGGATTCCATCTGGGTTGGAAGGTCCATGACCGACGTTTTGGCTGCTTACTCTGTAGCCGTCCTCAGGGAAGTGAGATGCCGATGGTTGGAAATGTCTCTTTATATAATGTGTTAGGGAAGGGCAGGTGCGAAGCTATTTTCCCGCGCTTTCCTCTGATTGGTCCGCGCTGCCTCTATGAATTCCGAGAAGCCTTTCTACATTCTATTCAACGGGAAAACCTGATCTTTCATAAGTTAGAAATATTCAGGAATCAAGTTAATGAAAATGTCATTTAAACAATATTAGTAAATGTCTCCTTCCATCACACACCTTTCAAAAAATTTTTTCGGCCCTTTCCACTTAGCGTATCACCACAAAATTTATGTCACATACACTAGAAAGTTGCCAGTATCTAATTATAGTTTTATTTTGGGGGGATAACTAATCTACAATAAATAGGAAATTTTCAAACCTATAGGCGAGGTTATTCCCAGCCGCCATTGCACAGTTTCCACTTTTAACCACAGCGTAGCGCGACAGTCACAGAGTTGCTTTTCCACACTAATCTTTCCCATTCCATGTTATTCCTAACCGCACAATACGTCGTTTCTTGAATGCTGGAAACTCACGATATTTGAACAAAGTTGCGCATTTTTTTCTGGAAAAAAATCACCCGTGACAGTTGGTGATTTCAAGGTTAAAAATAGTATGTGGAAGCAAGTAGAAACGTATGTTTTCTAGAAATAAATCTCCCTCGAGACGGTTGGTGATTATAAGGGTAAATATAGTACGTGGAGGCGTGAAGAAACATATACTTTCTAGAAAGAAATCTCCCTTGAGACGGTTGGTGATTATAAGGGTTAATATAGGAGGTGGAAGCAAGTATAAACGTATATTATCTAGAAAAAAATCCCCCTTGAGATGGTTTGTGATTAGAAGGGGTAATTTAGGACCTGGAACCATGTAAAGACGTATATTTTCTCTGAGAAATCTCTCTGGAGACGGTTGGAAAATGGGAGAAAGCGGCTTAAAACACATGGGGAAATGGCAAAAAAGACAGAAAACACGAAGAGAGGATTGAAAAATTGCAGAGAAAGGCATAAAGCAGGTGAAGGAGAAGTTGGAAATAGAGAAAAGAGACTTCAAAAGTGACAAAAATGGCATTAACAGCTTCGAAAATTGGCACTTCGAGGTTACAGTTGCTCCCCAGCACCCATTTCACTCCACAGAGCTTATGCTTAAGCAAAAGCTTGTCGGCTGGGGAAATAATAGGCATATTTTAATGACGTTATTGTCGCTGGTACTCTTAAAAACACGAATTTGAAATCCAGGAACACTCCAAAATGCCCTTTTCATCACTTCCAACTTTCCGAAAATCACGAAAACTGTTTTCTAAATTGTCATTAATGCCTTTTTCAGTATCAAATATCCCCATCGAGGGCCTGTGTATTGTCCCACCCCAGCACCAGTTTCAATCCACAGAGCCCATAACCTTGATGGCTGGGGAAGTAAAGGGCATACCGTAGAGGTGAAGTTAGGTAGATCCCTCTGTCAGAGCTTTGCCGAAACTGAGAAAATGGCGTCAAAAGAGTCAGAAAAATGACAAAAATTGGTCATTTACTAACGTGAATATCTCTAAAACCTGTGGTTTAACAACTTTCCTGTAAAATTTGTTTGGTACTGTGATTCTTCAAGAACAAAACTATGTCACAGTCATTATCCAGAATATCACAGATTTCTCGGCATAAGTGTTTGAAAGGTGTGTCACGGAAGCGGACATTTACCACAATATTTAACATTAACTTAATATGAGATAAGGTAAAATGACAATACAGCATTTTCTTTGATGAACACACAAATGGGCCAATTTTCTGTCTAATTGTGAGCCAATCTCATCAGCATCATAAAAAATTGCATTTTCAATCAATGTGAAAAGGTGATAAATTAATCAACTTTCACTCTACCCCAGCTTACTAGCCAAAGGAATACACAATACAATTTCCATGTATTTATTGTTTCCATTTGAATTTCTATGTATATTGGTACAACATATGTATATCTAAAATGAACAAAATCAAAGAAAACATTTAAAAAATATTAAAGTTATTGATTGAAAATTGAGAGATTTCAGACCCAAAAGAAGTAGCTATTATATTAAATGAGTATTTTAACAAACCCACTTGCACTTCAAACAATATTCCTCCTATTCATCACCTAAATATTCCCCCAAGATTTCCCAGGCATAGAAATCATTTTTCCTAGTCCCCACTGATGAAAAAGAAGTAATGTCATACCTGCTGGAACTTAGGAACAGTTACAGTACAGGTCCCGATGAAAACCCTTGTCATTTATTAGCAAAGTGCTGCTCAGTAATAATTTCACCTCTCACTCATATAATCAATGAATCTTTAAAAAAGGTATCTTCCCCTCAGCATTAAAAATGGCTAAAGTGATTCCAATGCATTAGAAAAACTCCACTCTGGATCCAAACAATTATAGAACCATCACCATAACATCATCATCCTCTAAAATATGTGAGAAAATAATGTACACCCACATAATTTCATACCCAGTCAAATATAATATTGTACCCATCACAACATGGCTTCCAAAAAGGTAAATCCACAACAGCAGCTCTATTTGATTTACTTCAGTCTATTTACAATGCCATAAATAATAAGGAAACTGTGATTGGTCCTTTTAACAACCTGACGAAGGCATTTGACTCATTGACCACCAAATATTTCAGTGTAAACTGAAGGAAATTGGCCTAAACGGAGTGGTCTCGGAATGGATTATGTCTTTCGTTTCAAATAGAAAACAACATGTAAATTAAAATATCACCATACTGATGGCAAGTTAAGTATCTATAAGTCCCAACCACTCAACATCATGAAGGGTGTCCCACAAGGGTCTATTCTTGGCCCCTTGTTATTTCTACTTTATACCAATGACTTGTCAAGCATGATTAATATAGGTCAGTTAGTTATTTATGCTGATGACACAAATCACATACTCAGAGCCTCCTCTACAAAGCAAATTGAATCTGCAGCAGATCAGGCTACAATGGAACAGTTTAATTGAACATCCCAAAACAACCTTTCACTGAACCTAACCAAAACTTCATATGTTCTCTTCCATCCATATCAAAAGAAGATTGAATATCCAACAATCAAAGTTAATAATACACAGGTCAGTCACAGTAAAATAAAATTTCTGGGCATAACCATAACAGAAACCCTTTATTGATCCAAACGCATTGAAATTTTATCCAAACAATCACATTCCTACATTTACCTACTAAAAAACTTATATGGGACAGTATCCCCCAATATTCTTTTAATTGTCTATCATGCATATTTACACTCTAGAATTAGACATGGAATAATATTCTAGGGGACATCATGTCACAGTGATAGAATATTTAAACTCCAGAAAAGGGCAATTAGATCTATGGCCACAATCTCAAATACTACCTCATGTAAACCTTACTTTATAAAATTCAATATATTGACCCTCCTGTGCATATTGATCTTGGAATCTATGATATTTGCTAATCTTATCCCAACTTATTCTCACTTAACAATCAGGAACATCAGCACTATACCCGTCAACATGCCAGTATACACTACAGAAGAAATTAACTCTGTCTTACAGACCATAGCCCATACCACACAATTACAATTATCTATAACAAACTGCCACCTCATCTTAAGAACATCAATAACCTAAACATTTTCAAAGCAAGAGTAAAAAATTATTACTGAAACACCCCTATTATTCTCTTGATGATTATTTATTGTAAATATGACTGGAATTTAACAGTTATTGTAACCCCAAATTACGTTTGTATTATTCTATGTAAATCTTATATTTTAGTGACATTTTGTTAATATATGCTAGTGTATTCAATGTATATTATACTTAACTAGTCATATCTGTATATTACTGTTTGTTTATCAGGGTATCCTTAAACATCCTTAAGTATCAACTTAATCTTTTTTGTGAGATTGAAAATGTGTTATTTAACTTGTCATATTTGTATTCTATTTTTGTATTTTATCAGGGTATTCCTAAACTTATTTTTGTTTTTGACTTGCCTTATGTTTGTACCACAAACCTACAGGACTAATAAAATTATTAT
The DNA here is from genome assembly GCA_963169105.1 of Ceriagrion tenellum. Taxonomy (NCBI): domain Eukaryota; kingdom Metazoa; phylum Arthropoda; class Insecta; order Odonata; family Coenagrionidae; genus Ceriagrion; species Ceriagrion tenellum. The sequence goes on along the minus strand of OY720637.1, from coordinate 77,116,223 downwards.
TATTATATGCTGGGAAAGAGGGTACTATCCGTCCAAATAAATGTTATTCCAAATAAATAAATTAAACTTCACCCGACTATATCACTATGCGACAAAACTTAGGCCATTTTCGAACTTGGCAAACGCATAGTTAACTTGATATCAACATATCTCGATACCTAAGCAAGCAAAGTGAAATGCTTACTTGACACTTTCGTAGCCCTTTTACGATGGAAGAGACACCATGCAACCTTCGTCTCGTAAAGCATACGAAAAGCGCCAACTGTTGACCTGAATAGTTGATAAGCTATAGAGCAGTTGTCATCCTACTCTACCATACTCAAATAATGTATTTCCTGGGTTTTATGGAAAAATGAAAATACTCCCACATTGTTCACAGGAAATAACAGCCCTGAATTTTCCTGGTTATTTAGGTCACTGGACACCCTGATCAAGAATCATAGATTGAAATTTCAATCACATGAATGCAACATTTGGGCATGAGATATCACTAATTATGACTCGACAGGAAGTCAAGAGCATTGGAAAAGAGAATACCCTTGATAGGCCTGGGTTAGAAAAATATGGGGAAGATTCAAATTCACTTTAACCAATGCTTATTAGTAAACCAATACACAATAGGGAACCAACCTGAATCAAACCTAATGCTCTCCATGATTTTCGATGTGGCAATGTCCAGCTGGATTGTGTCATTGACCTTGATTACAGGGTCTGGATAGCGGATGGTACGTCCATCATGGGTAACCAAGAAAGGAATTCCCTTAGGTCCAGTCTGAACTCGCTTCACCTTACATAACTTGTACTGAAAGATGAAATAAACTTTAAAAACCTGGCACAGTGCTCAATTGTTAATGACAACCCTCAAGAGCATGCTTTTACAACGTTTACTATTAAAATCCAATAGAAAAGAGTTGACAACTAAGCACAGCTCAATTAGGAGGAATTCTTACGTTTCACAACAAATCACATCAACCACATTGACAACTCGCAGATATTCCGCCACACTGATGCGTTACACTGTATGTGCGGTTAATGCAGCTTGCAATCTAGTATAAACTTTACCACAGAGAAACTGATTCAAGAATTTAGTCATCTTCCCGGTTAGACGCTTCAACATAATTTCAACAACATGGTTCCACAGTACAACATAGCATCAGATTTCCAGTTGACCCCTCGACTAGGGACTGAGTAAATGATTAACGGAGCAAACTTCAACAATCAACAGCAGCATCAACAATTTACTGACTGACGGCAACTGATCGTACCAAATGAAAGGACTCATAACTACCATAACTCAAATAAACAACTTAAAGACATAACAAACGAGCACTATACCCCTTCAAACTATGTGGCTTACCATTCACTGCACAGACAGCGATACAATAGGGCAGACATTGCCAGTACACGTCGAACCTAAAACACCAAACATTGAGCTAAGGAAATTCTTTTACCTTTGCCTCCTCAGCAGTTATCCTATGGATAGTAAACCTTCCTTTGACGTCGTAAATCAGGCGGAAAAATTCTCCTGTCTTCTCGATCGTGATTACGTCTGGGGAGAAACATGGGCAAATTATGGTACATCGACTGGGTTATGGGTCAATTGCTTAATTCAGACGATGATTTACACTTACCCATAAATCCAGCAGGATAATTAGCATCAGTTCTGATTTTACCATCAACTTTAATGAGGCGTTGCATTACAATTTTGGTAACTTCACCTCGTGTCAATGCGTACTTCAGACGATTCCTCAAGAAAATCACTAAAGGCAATGATTCTCTAAGCTTGTGGGGTCCAGTGCTGGGTCGGGGTGCATAGACACCCCCCAATTTGTCCAACATCCATGCTTTCGGTGCATTTAAGCGCTTTAAATGCTTTTTCGGTCCTCGGGCCTAGAACAAACAGTAAGCCTTCAAATCTATAGACACGGAATAATACCCTTCGCACTCCACAACGACAAGAGACCATCACCACCGGGTGTCATGGGTATAAACAATGCGAGGCCACGTCACGTGGCAGATCAATTAAAAAATAAAATTTTCCAGTAAAATTACGGCACCCTCCCCATAGACAATGCCAAGTAATACATTTGTTCCAACAAAAAGGAATTAGCTCAACTGAGTCGAGCATCCCTCAATTACTACGAAACAACATGCATGCAAAGGACCTCAACCATTAGTTCAATATCGGCATTACCGTAGGAAGAAATTAAAGAGATTTGCGCAATAATGGACAACAAACGATGATGCCTTAAGCTCTAAAATAATTCATTCATACGTTTTCAACATCTATAAACAAATACAATCATGAGATGGAGTAAGATGAAATTATATCTGCACTCACCATGTTGAATACGCTTACGGAAGAGGAATATTCACAGGCAGATAGCCGGAAGTCGCGGTCGTGTCAAGGAAAATTGACCGTAGAAATGAAGTTCACGACAGCGCTAGCGATGCTAGTGACTAGTGATCGTATTAAAACATATGAACAACAAAATTTTTCTTGGGTTCCTTTCGTTATTAATATTCCATGATGTTAAAATATTTTGTACCTCATTTTTTTCCAGCTGAACATCCTCCAAATTCTGCTATTTTCTGCTGAAATTAACTGTAGGGACAAAATATTTCCTGCAGTCTGCAATGAAAATGATCATTTCGTTAATGTTAATATAGAGTGAATGTCTAATCTTTGGCATTACAAGAGCTTCGGTCTAATTTCCAGAAAGCATAATCGCGCTTTAGTAATTCTCTTGATTTATTCTACGGTGTCGGTAATTCATGTGTTGGTTTTTCTTTGTGTGCCAAGTGATTTTGACGTGTTGTGCGTCACGTGATGACAGCGTATTTACTGAGTGATAAGGAAAAGCACTTATTCGTTGAAATATGATCGACAATTAAGTAATTTTCGTCTACCGAAAAAAGGCCTATACGATTGACAGTGATAATAATTTGTACGCTGTGAGAAATGGCGACTTGGTCGTCTCCAGAGAACTTCTTGAAGCTCGAGACTGAGGCGAATGGATCATTGGATATGGTAACTCCCGATCTTCAAGATTACATTGATGACAGCCTCGATCCGTCAACTTTCGGTAGGGTGTTTGAGCAGATTCCTGTATTTTCTGTCGTCTCCGAGCAGAGTAAGCCTTGCACCGAGGGTTTTAATCGAGTTAGCGAAAGCCAGGACGAAAATGCCGGGTATGCACCCAAGTTATTATAGATTGAACGTCTTATTGACGTTTTACCGGCATATTTGTCTGTTTATGGGGACTAATATGTTGTTTTATTGCTACCATTCAGGTATATCCACCATACCATCACCTCTGATGAAATTTACTTCAGCATTCACCCTGGTAACTCTCAGATGCCGGAAAACCCATCCCATGCTACTTTAACAATAGAGACCCATGATCCTACAACGAATACAAAAGAAATTAAAAGGTACCGATGTGAATATGACAACTGTGCTAGGAGTTACAGTACCGCAGGAAACCTTAGAACTCATATGAAAACGCATAAAGGTAGGTTGATTTTTTTGTGGTGTATTTGAATTGGGCATATGTACCAGTATTCTTTTTTGTATCAAAAAACTCAACACGATGGCCTACAGACCCTTCTTGTGGAAGAAAGATAAGTAAACGTTTTGTCTTGCAGGAGAATATCGTTTCAAGTGTGCCGAACCAGGTTGCGGTAAAGCTTTTCTCACCTCCTACAGCTTGAAGATACATATTCGTGTCCACACTAAAGTTAAGCCTTTTGAATGTGGTTATAATGGATGTGAAAAGGCCTTCAACACCCTGTACAGGTGAGGTATATGTCTCAACTTCGAGTAATTTAGTACTCTGAGTGCATACTTAACATTTATTCATTAAACCCTTTGCGGAACTAAACATTATTCCCTAGTTCTTGTTGTTTGGTCAGTAATCCCTGTTATTAACATGATATTATTGTCGTATCAACTTGAAATAAGATGCTTACTGGACAAAGAGTTCAGAATTATATAAGAAAGCTGTTAGTTGAATCCTGAAACCTCAGTGGATGGTACATGAGTGGTACGTGGCTAATGGCTGGGATGGAGATGTTGGACTGAAATGGGTTTTTTTTCAATTTGATCCAATTACCCTGTTATTATATCTAAAGATACATTGTTATCACAAATTCTTTTAAGTGTTGTTTCATGACTTATTTTTTCACTGTAGGCTCAAAGCTCATTTGAGGCTCCACAGTGGAAATACTTTTAACTGCGGTGAATATGGCTGTTTGAAGTTTTTCACGACTCTGAGTGACTTGAAAAAACATGTCAGAACTCACACCAAGGAAAAACCATTTAGGTAAGTTGAACTGTCCTCTTTGCCTTCTATCTATATGGTAATTTATCAAAATGTCAAGGCTTATCATTATGGGTACTTCCTGGCATTTTAGTGTTTAATGGCTATCAATACCCACAATACAAAAATATCTTTGTGCTTAACGGGTTTAATTTGAAATAGATATGAAATTTGAGTAGATTTTATTAAGTGTTTTTGCTGCTTGGAGTCCATTGAGATAACTGCTAAGTTGAAATATGTATGCTGATTTGCCTATGAAAGGAGCAAATATTAAACATTTTTTTAAATGATTGTATGCTTTAAACAAACATTATCCTAATGGATTCTTCAGTCACATGCTTCCCTGCTGCAAACAGCTTTGGATGTGTTTAGTAATTAACTGTATATCTGTTGACTATGCTTGAGGTACTCTAGTTTTAAGATTTGGGAGTAAACATGGAATGAGGTAGTTGTATTTGATGAAACAAAATTACAGCATATACCCATGCATATTCCAACATTTCAAGACAAAATTCTTAGTCCAAAAGTTGGGATATGGTTTGCAGGCAACAAAGTTATCCACCCACAATTTCTTTGGTATTGGACTAACCGTCTCCTAAGTCATTGGTCCACTCACTGGCAGTCTCTGCTCATACTCGGGTAACCTCTTAAAAATCTCATTCAACTTCTCAGCACTTATCTGTCTCTTCCTTTTCATTCCATGGTCTTCGTTTTTATTCTATTTCTTTATACCACCATACCTGATTTACAGAGTGTTCATAATTTGGCCACTTCCACTATTAAAAGCACTGCCAATAATGTCATTGAAATTCCTTTTTCACTCTCCAAGATTACTTTCCATCTTTCATCTAGAGTCAGAGTAACTTTGATTTTGCCTTCTCCCATTGTACTCATTTCACATAAACAATAACTTATATTTATCTCAGTTGTTGGCTTGACACAGAGTCCAGAGGGAAACTAACTTTGGGAAGATGCAACTTGTTCGCAACAGGCCATTGTCTGATTGCGTGTGGTGCAAAAATTAGCATACATTGACCATCCAGGATTAGCCATTTCGACTCTAATACCAAGGAAAAAAATGACAGAGGATTCTGAAATAATTGTGTGACAGATGCCTTAGCTCCCATCCCAGGTTCCCCTAGTGCTTAAATAAGAGATTGATTCTGACCAGTGGATGAGGGCCTACTTGCAGGTGATTGTCTAGGAGACCTGTGGGATCTATAATTGGAAGCATGATGGGAAATGCCCTTACAGATATAGGGAGTGAGTTAAAAAATTCTCTAACAAATTCCAAAAAAGGGCATAGGGCTCCTAAAGCTGCTTTAAGCAAAATACTCTCATGTGTTGTTTAGAAGGAAACAAAAATCCCCGAATGTGAATCTCATCTCTGGCCTCAGAAGTACTGGCCACTAGCCTGAAATAGGGTGACTGTTGGCCTATATAGGAGGTGACCACTGGAGGTAGGAAAAAGGTACATTTTTTATGTGGGAAATTTGTCCAACTCTCACAAAAGTCTGTGAAATACTGAGGATATGGCTCAAGGGAGAAAGCCCTCAACAATGTTGAGTGGAACTAGATCTTCAGAATGCAGGAAAACCTCAGAATTGACTATGACGACAGAAGAATAATCTACCAACTACACAAGAAGCAAGTCGTCATAATGCGAATGACAGGCGGAAGTCTAAAATTAACAAAGGAGCAAGACAAAATGCAACCCCTCACCGGCACTGTTCAGCATGTACTTGAAGGAGGCCATAAGAAAAGCACAAGAAATTGGACTGAGTGGAATAAAGATAAACGTAGAAGAAATAAACATGTTCTGCTAAGAAGGTGTTCATGGGAAAAGACAACTGCTGTGCTCAAAGAAGATAGAACCACAAACCAGGAGAGATTATGTGAAAATATTGGTGTGGGGCATAGCACTATGGATCGGAAGCATGGACCATTGGAAAAGCTCAACATAAAAGACTAGGAACCTTCGAAATCTGGTGCTGGAGGAGGATGCTGAAGATAAAATAAATGGACTAGAAAAGAGATGATGAGGTGTACAGAAGAGTAGAAGAGGAAAGGACTATATTGAATGCCACAGAGAAAAGAACAACAAGGTAGATTAGACACACCCGGAGACACAGTCTGCTCGTTAAGAACATAATTGAAGGCAAAATAGAGGTAAAAGGCCCAAGAGGAAGACCAAGGAATAACTTTATGGACCAAATAAATGGGATAGTACATAGGAAGAGATACCAGGAGTTAAGGGAACTAGCATTAGATAGGGATGGGTGGAGGGCTGTAATCAAGCAATCTTTAGATTGAAAAACCGATGATGAGCGCAAGGGAGGTGGCCACCAAGGTAGGTTTCACTGTATTGTCAGTACATTCTAATTGTGCCTTTTGGCATGCCATAAACAGTATATGTATAATACTTGTCCTTCAGCTAGTATATTACATATATTGTTATTATTATCATTTGTCAGTGCAAAAATTTGTTAGCTCCAAGCTCTCGATTCTATTCATGTGTCTCAATCTTTTGAAGTCTGCCAGCGATGTCATCTTAGCCATTATATGTCTTGTATTAATTAACTTATCACAGAGAAAATCTTACTAATATATAAATGTGAAAATATATTTGTTCATGCACTTTTAACTTGAGAATAAAATGGACTAGATACTTAATATTTTTCTTTTGTGGAGAATAACATTTCATCATTGGAGTTATTTCTTTTTTGCTTTCCTAATGGCTTGTAATCAAGATATAGGGTTGAGATATATATTCACTATTGAATTGCTGAAATCGTGAAGTATTTTCTTTTGTGCTTTTCAATTGTATTTTCCATTCCAAATAAATTCTCTCCAATTTCAGTAGTTTTGTATTTCCATGGCAACCTAAGCAATGGCTGTGGATGGAAAATTTTGCCGAGGTTTTTCATGGCCTTTGTGAAATGAAGTGGTCAATATTAGCAAATTTCAGTCATAGAATTTGGTATTTCAATTGCTCCATATGCACTTCATGACATGTGTATAGAATTTTGCATTTAGCATGGCACATTGTTTCATATAATTAGGGACCATCATTATGCATCATAAATCATTTATGTAGAATTTTTCACTCTGCTATAGACCTATGTACTACACCTATTAAACCTTGATACAGTCCTAGAGCTAGTTGAGTTGGTATGGATTCCAGTGGGATCTAGGTCCCCAAGTAATTGCTTTCTATTAAGCCTCGAAATTAATGGAGTAAGGAGCCATCTATCATGAAATTTGGCAAAAGCTCTAGGACCTCAAGGATTGAAAATTGGGCACTCCCAAGATTTTTTACGGATTACACTTCAGTTAAGCAATTCCCCCTGATTTCTTACCTTGTACTCCATTTGAAAAACATTAGTCTTTGCAGGTGTTTAGATTTACGGGATGATGATAGGCTTATGGGTGGCATGGTTGTCCTACTGTCTGGAGATGTTCAGTGAATGCTACTGGCCATAGCTAATAGATCTCTATTGAGTGAAATTTATGTTTGCCTTTGAGTCTTATTTGTAGGAAAGTGTAATAAAATGGCAACCTGATCAATGGCTGTGGATGAAAAATTTAGCCTAGGTTTTTCATGGCCTTCATTAAATTAAATTATCAGTATTAGCAAATTTCAGTCGGGGAATTTGGTATCTCTACTGCTCCATATGCACTTCATGACATGTGTTAACTCTACTAATTTAGCCAGCGATGGGGTAAAGTCCCTGCCTGTTAACCCGATGGTCACGGGTTCAAATCCCACCAGAGCATGGGTGTTTGTGTTCATCTGTTCGCCAGATATAAATTGGCCTAATGTGCTGTATTCAGGGTATTTAAGATAAAATAATATGAGAGGAGAGTGTTTCAATGGTGTTGTTATAGGCAATTTTGTGGTCCAACTTCTAGAGATTGGCGTTGGGTCCCTTCAATGGAATGCCAAATTTTACATTCCTCTGGTTCTTGAGTACATGGATAGGTCCATTTAATTCTCATCCTCCTGTGCAAAGCCGGCTTTCTACTGATGTGGTTTAAAAGGATAATCTCCTCATAAATTTGAATACTGTGATTCTTACCTGACATTTGCTCATGAATTTTCTCCATGCAGTGTCCATTTTCATCAAAATAGCATTTCATCTGTGTAAAAGCAGTGACAGTAATCAAACCCAGCAGTTACGGTGAGGTATTCTTGCCCACACCTCTACGAAGTTTGTTTTGAAGAATATTTCCTGTCTGAAATCCATGGATGGGCGACAAAACTTTAAGCTGAATGTGTGTAAACTGTTCTTTCCGAGTGCCAACTTTTCCATTGTTTTCTTTATTTAAATTGTGGATAACTTGTTAATTTCATCTTATTATATGCACCAGGTGTGTAGAGGCAGGTTGTGGAAAGGCATTTACTGCCAGCCATCACTTGAAGACTCACCGGCGCACCCATACAGGAGAAAAGCCATATCCATGCCATGCCTTTGACTGCTCTGCTGCTTTCTCAACCCCATATTCCCTCAAGGCTCACACAGCTAGGAGGCATCCTCATGCTGACAGTGAAGAGCATAATTCATCAAATGCTGGTGTGAGTGAAGGAGAGCTTCATGAGGAAACCCAAGACACTAGTTGTGAAGATGATGAGGAAGAGGAGTTCGGGGTAAATTTGCAATTGAACGTGAAAGGATTCAATAGTTATGACTTAAATGCTATTGTTGAAAAGCTGCACAATGAATTGTGGAGGACATACATAATGTTTTCTACATTATTTTTTAAAACTGTGATAAATTATTGCCTTCAAGTGCAATCAATTTCTCTAGCATGGAGCTCACTGATGAGGATGTCTCAGAAAAACTTTTTGAATTGATTTTTTATGATGAAAAGATATGAAAATTTAAGGGTGCTACGTGGGTAACAGCCCCAGGCTCAACACCTAAGGGGGAGCTGCTTTTGAGGTCTTGTGAATATATATTTCTGTATAGCAAAAATTTGCTTGGTCCAACAGTAAAATAAATCCCCCATTTCTTTGAAAGTTTGCCTTTTTTTTTGTTTGAAACTTTGAAAGAAAGAAACTTTGGGCCCTTCAGCCCAAAGGCTAACTTTCAAAGGATGTTCTCCCTTTTTTCTGTGATATTTTGGTCATATTATGAAAATATATAACTTAATATCACTGGAGATCTCTCATAAATATGTAAAGTATAAACTTGAATGAATTGAGGTATTTGAGTTTTATTTTATGCACAATTGAAGTCTTTACATGTGTAATTGACATTGAAATGTGTTTACAGCTGCCCTTTTCATTTTCCAGAGGCCTAATTCTGCAGTTTTTGAAGATGCTTTGAGTATTTCCAAAACTGTAAGTGTGGCTTCTCATTCCTCATCGGAGACTGCTCTACCCTCGGAAAATACCCAAGGTAAAAATATTATCATCCTCATCTGACAAAGTTCTACTTTTTAAAATTTTGATTCTCTCTGATTTTATAAATGTATGTAGTGAAGTTATTTTACCCTCATTTTTATATATTTTTATAATAATAATAATTTTATTTCTCCTTAACTAAATACACAGGTACAGTTAGTACAAATACATCCATTTTAAGGGGAATATAGGTACCCCAGAGGATAGCCTGTGTTGAGGTTACCATCATCCAATGTTAGAAAGCAGTGGCTGGTGCTAATAGATATAAGTTTTTTGCATAGTGGTTAAGGAGCAATTTTCGTTTCCATCACAGTGTGTTCTAAACTAGTAAAAATTTAACAGTACCAAGATGAAAGACAATGTATTCATGTGGACAATGTTTATGAGGTATTAAGGCATCATGAATACTTCAACCCAAGATTTTCAACTTTCCACAGCAGTACATGTATATAGTTGGGCCCTCAATGCTTTACCCAAATTAATGGTCTCATGAATCTAGCTGTACCTGAGAGTATGTGTAATTTCTTGTGAGAATTGCCTCAAATCATGGTCTGAAATTGTGAGGCAGTATACCTATGTTGTAATGAAACTGCTAAAATATTTTGACCCTTAGTTTTTCTCTTCATATTTTCCTCTTCTCTCTCTCTCTTACAGCATATGCCATAATTCCTTTAACGCAGCGCAACATTTCAGCAATGTCATCTATGGATGATGACCTGCTGGTGGAAGGTTACTTGACTACAGGTGCTACTGGTGGGAGTGGCCTCCTTCCCCTTGGCAGCCTCCTGCAGCACAGTCAACGGTCCCAGGAATTGAGGCCCTCTTTTGTAAATTCTAAAAGCAATGGATGTGGACAGTTGGCCCCTACCTTCTCTATCACTCCATGCGTTAAAAATATTGGTGAAAATATGACTGAAGAGGTGGTAGTTGATGCAACATCATCTATCAATAAAAATTTGGCAACCTCTGTATCAAATGTTCCTAGGCTAAGTTTAGAGTCATTATTAGCAGAAAGCTCAACAATTTCATCCTTGGTGTCTCAGAAAGCCAAAGAACAGAACCTGGGCCATTTAGATGTAATCAGTGCTTCTTCCTCTGAGTCAGACTTTTCACTAGTGGCTACCAAAAGTAGTAAAAAGATTGAGGACTATGCAGGAGCTGTAGGTGTTGTGGGAAAAAATGTGTCATCTGATGCTTGTAAAGATCAAGAACGGAGAAGGGTAAAAGGATCCAACAGTAAGAAGCAAATACTGAATAGCACCCCATCAAAGGCCAATGCCCTTACAAAAGACCACTCATCTGATTCTGATGTAGAGAATAATCCAGTTGCTAGTTGTTCATCTTATAAAGGTGGTGAGTCTTCTTCTTCTAAAGAGCATTCTTCTAATGAAAGCTCCAGTTTTGGTTGTGAGTGCAAAGTATCTATTGATCATAGGTCATCATGCAATGTCAAGGCTAATGATCCTTGTTGTGTTGTTGTCTGTTTAAGAACTTTAGAAAAAGACTTGATGGATTCAGACTGTGGTGAAAATATCCCATTGCCTGACTCGCCTTCAAATAGTTCTGCTGCAGTCTTAAATTTTGAGCATAATAGTTCTGTGGAAGAGAATCCACCCAGTGAGTTTATTGGTTCTTCTCTTCTTAGTGATGAGCATATTTATGTCATCAAGCAGGCCAAAGAGACAGATGACCAACAGCCTGTCCAGCTGTTTGAATTAATATCTATGGTTGATGCTTCACAAGATTTAACTGCAGCTCCATCCATATCCAAGTCATCGCTCTTGTCTGACAGTTGACTATGAAAGTAATAGTTGAAATAGCACATTACATTAACAGAAGTACACCAGGACTTTGATTACACCCTGATGGAGCAGTTCATTTACATCTACGTCATATTCCTTATTTTTGTTAAATGTTTATTACTTCTTTTAGCTTTTTACCAAACATTACTTTTAATGTACCTATGTTACTCAATGAAGCCCCATGTTGCAGTTTGGTGACAAAATTAAAGTATATGAAGCAATTAGTTAATTGCAGGGACCCATTCATCCAATCAAAGTATTTGTCAGCGCACACTATTATAGAAGTATTTTTCTCTGTGAAGGAATGCTATTATTATACTGGATTGCCTTTGGCATTGCAGTTTGATTTTTAACCAGTCCTCATAATTCCATGAATTACATTGCCTTTGCATCATAATGATTTTATTGTTTGCACTGTCATGAAAAACAAGTGGCTCATACTTTCTCTTTTTCTTCATTTTATGATCCAGAGGTGTAATCCTAGGAATGCATTTGAACGTACCATTAAGTTCTTCCTTTTGTTTTTCTTCAATGTGGATCAAAGACTATCCTTGTTGCAAACAGACAGGAAATCATGGTTTGTCATGTTCTTCTCCTCAAACACTAAAGGTTTATAGCTAAGCTTAACTTTCATTGTTGCTGTGCTTAGTTGTATTTTGATTTCTACTAAGTAACTCCTATGGTTTCAGTTTTTCCCATGTTTTGCTCTGTCATATGTGTGTTTGTGAGATACTCTTAAAAAATTTGGTATTTTCTCATTGTTCCTTTTTGATCCCCCATTTTCAAATTGGTAAGGTTGTTATTGGTATACTTAAGTGCCTGGCAACATATATTTGGGCCCCTGCCAAGTTTTGTGTGCATTGCAACTAACTAAATGGCTATGGTAGAATTTCAACCATGGATTTGCTGTTTTTGGCATGTATCCTTTACATGTACAAGTTATCTTTGGCCATAATTTTTAGGTTAATTAAACCTATTTTATTTTGTACTGCTCTTACATTCTTATGATTGTTGTAGTATTTAATGACGCAGTATAAATTTGAGTCCAAATTTTGGCAGTGCTATTGCAATAAGAGGTCAGCTGACTTTGCTGGTGCCTAAGTAGTTTCCATCTGTTGCCATTAATCCTGTAGGCCTTAAACTTATGCCAGAGAAATTTGCCGTTGTAAGGGACAAGTTTGGATGATTCTGGGGCAATGTAATTGAGCATTCAAGGACATTTATTTTGACAATCTGTGTTGTTTTATGCGTTTTAAAATGTTTTCTTTTCCATTTTATCGGGGTTGATTATTTTGCACCTCTTTGGCTTCACGTGATTGGCATGCTTTATATGTTATATGTCATTGTTCCCAAAGCTTACCAGATGGAGCAAAGCATCAATACCAGCTTTCTACATGTGGAAGCAAGCTTTGATTATCCATTAGCTGCCATAACCAACCGTGTGTCATTATGTAGCTGACCTGTTTCCTTTAATGGCTAATTCTTTTTATACCATTGAAAGTGGCATTGGAGTATCCTTTACTGCTTTTTTAAAGATATTTTATTCCTGACATAATGACTGTATTCAAGTGAAGAATATTAGTTATTAATTCACTCTCAGTATTACTCCATTTAATTTAGTGATTGGATTTCAAACTTTTTTAGTTTGTTCAATTGTTTTAGTATTAAAAGAGCCAACTAATTCCTTTAAAGGTCAATGAGAAGCATCACATCTCTCTTTAATGTAACTTGGATGCATGACTTGGGAAGCTTTAATGAAGTTGCTCCATAGCCTATACCCGAGTAAAGGCCATACATGTCTATGATCTCAGAATCATCATCTGTTACTTATTTATATTAATATAGTAGTACTGTAGTTAATGATGGCATACAATGTCTGGAATTCTTTATTGCCAACCTAGGAATACAAATAGTTCTCTTTCAATGGCAGTGAAGAAATTCGTATCCAATGAAACTAGTTAAAGATTTGTGGAAAACCGTGTGACTTCAGGTGTATGGCTCATAATTAAGGGCTGCTAAGCTTTCTGTTGGACGTCAGAGGTACTTCCTGTAGCCTTTTTTTTAAAGATCAGTGCCAGTTTTTAGGGCATACCTTCTTCCAGTCAACTATTTGCAGTGGTTAGGCAGTAGTGGTGCCTCTTTTTGACGACTATTTTCACAAAGTTTTAAGATGTTATATGAAGTCTCATGATTACTTGTTAAACTTTACATAAGATCTTTTTAAATGTGTATAAAGTGCAAGCTTATTGAATGATGCTATAAGTTACTGCTTCATCACTTAAATGTTCTTGTTGATTTCCAAAACCAGTCATTTCAGTTTGAGTGTTGACTTTAGTGGAAGATTAATCACAAGAAGGTGATTTTTTTAATTGCTTGCAGTAAATGTAAAAATAAGGCAGAGTCCGCCCCAAATTTGCATGTTAGATTTTGTTGCTGATGTATTTGTTGGAATTTGAATGTAATGTGTAAACTTAAATGTTTATGGTATCCCTTGTAGATGTCTTCATTAATAATTCATTTATTATTCAGGAAGCCTGAAGAAAATTAAGTTTTTTTAAATCGAAATATTATCATTACGTTTGTGTTCCAGTATGCATCAAGTACCTTTAAGCTATACCATGTATGTTTGAGTGTAAGTCAAAAACTTCTTTTCAGCCTAAAGTATTGACTTACTAGGTGACTAGAGTATGAGTATCCTATAAAAAAATTTTGCTTATTCTCCAAATGTGCCATGAAACAGCTAACCACTTATGATGCAAAGATAAATGTTGATATAATGCTGGAATCACAATTGTCTAACTTCACAAAAAATCCATTGCAACAATCTTTAGCAGCTGCTTAATGGACGGCATAAATGTTAGCTGCACCACCCAAAGTAAAGATAGAGTTGTAGCATCCTGAGGCAGCCTTGTCATTGTCTTGGTTGAGAAGGTCATTATCTTTCCCATGATGCATAGGTTTTACTGGTCCTCTTGTGTTAGCACAGTGACAGTTGGCAGTGCTGGAGGCAAAATGATTGGTCAATGATGATAGGTCTTGAAATGTATATTTGCAGTGCATGAAATATGAAAACCTAACTCGTAGTGATGAGAACATAGATAACAGAGAGAAAGGAGATGTAAGTGATTCTTTCAAGTTTCTCATAGTACGTATCTGATTAGTGTCATGTGTTTTATGTTCACTAATTAGAGAAGTCCATTAGTTACCATTGGGGCAGATGACTGAAGAATGCAAATAGTTTATGAAAGACTGTTATTTTCATTCTTCCTGCCAGAAAGAAAAACTATTAGATGTAATACAGTATTCTTAAAGCTGGTGGAAAGTTGTGACTCTTTTATAAGGCCATGTTGGTGGTGAATTAGGAAGTATAGAAACAGGGCAGCTCAAGATTTCACAGTGGGGCACCAAAGTATTTTTGTTTTACTGTGGCATTATCATGGAGTTTATTTAATGTTTTTGCCTCCAAGTCATGACTCAAGCTAGCACAGCTCACCCATAGAAAATGCAAGAATCTATTATTGATTTTTTTTCATTAAAATTAGATCATGAGAAATGTATTTGTTGCTAACCAGAGTGACTAAGAGTGTTCAGCATTGGCAGTGCCTGTTATAAAATTTTGAATGAAAATCATTAGTATTGCTTAGTTAATATTTACTCTGGCCTCTGCCTAAAGTAGAAAGTTTCACTTACTTTTATGCCTGATATAAACTAAACTATCAACCTCAAAAAGTCACCTCGAGTTGCGGACATCATTATTAGTTGGAGGTAGTGCTGTGCAAATCAGGGATTTTCATTTCGAACCAAATTTCCCACATAAATATTGAATCGAAATGAATTTTTTATATTCATTAGCGAATCAAATCACTCTGAAAAATTTGCTTCTGAATCAAATTCTAAATGAAATGCAAAAGTTTATGCAGAGTTAAAATAATATACCTAGATTTTCACTATATTTCAGGGCCTTATATTAGCTTATACATCCAAATAATGGCACAAAGAATAGTGCAGAATAAGGTATGGTCATTTAAATTTTCGTTTCGCGTGAGGAAAACATCTTCTAAACGGATGGCGCACAATTGGGGGATGGGTGCCATGTTTGAATGCATTAACGATTCAAAGAGGAATCCATCTGATTCGAATATAACGATTCATTCGCTTTCAAAGCATCCTGATTTGCAGGCGAACAGAATTGAATTAAGCCTGATTCGAGTCGATTCGATTTCAAAGCATTCGCACAGCTCTAGTTGGAGGTTGGTTTTTGTTTGCTGAAAATGACTGGAAATTTCTTGACTTATACTTGAACGTAAATTTATGATAATTTCATCTATGATTGTGGTGATGAGGAGATATTGTTGTATTTACCAGATTTCAAAATAATAGATTGATATCATGTCCAGTCATCCAATAATGAGACTTACGTTTATTACTCATTGAGAGAAGCTTCATATACGTCTTGAATACATATTTGGGATCTTTTTTATTTAGTTTTTATCATGCATGACAATTAGCTGAAGGTGTTTTAACTACTTTGTAATATTGGGCTACATTTTACTGTCATTATGTGCAAGTACTGGTGGGAGCATTCAGATATAATTGCACTAATGCCAAAGCAGTTGGTAATTATGAACAAATCATATTATTTTTTATCCTGTTAATTTGTTGGGAATTGGTTGGGAATTCACTGCTGTTATTAAGTTAAATGGGAAATGGACGTTTCAAGATGTTACATCATTTTCCATTGCCTGGTATCAATGAGGTTCAATGAGCGGCAATTTTCTTAACGTTGCTTCAGCATAAATTCAGTTTCATTATGAAATAATCAATATATCTGTTTTTGAATTTTTTGGTACTTATAGGCAAACTGTCTGTCTATTACTGGAAACTGATCATAGGCACCTTAAAAAGGCTTTTGTTTTTTAGGCCACATTATTATTGTATTCGATGGTGCAAAAGACACTTTCTTTCGAAACAATGGCTCTTAAATCAACCCCAGATCTCATATGGGAAAGTTATTCCCGATCCTCATTGCTGTTGGCAAAGTTGACCCCAGACTATCAATACTTCGTAAACATACTCCAAAATATCATTATTTATCTAGAAGGTTTTATTATTTCAACTGGTGTTGTGATTATGCCTGGTACTAGGGTCAATGCATTTCGTTTAGTTCTGCAGTATGGAGGGTTGGAAGAGCATTATATCAAAATATATTTGGCCAGTTCAAGTTCATGATCTTTGGAAAACCTTGTGTGATCTTCCTCCTTAGTGGTGTTGGTTGTTTGCTAAAAAATACCTCTAAGAATGCCAAACTTTGGCACAGAATGTGTAAACAGTTTTCCCTGGATGTCTCTGTACATCTCATATGCTGCAAATCCCTGTACATACATCACATCTCATATCTCAAACTTGGTAATGATATATGTCTTGACTGAGACTTGGGGACAGCCATAGTGACTTGGCTTTCCATTGGATGCTGTGTCAAAATACATAATCCAATACAGTTTACTGAGATCTTTATATTGCTCTGCCCTTGAATGTTTACTCTTAAGGATCCATGAACTTTAAGTGTGCTGAAAGAATTTTCTCTCTCTCCATGTTTGCTTTATTCTAACTCAACTGTCTGTAAGTACTAAGGTTACCATTCATTTTCATGCCAGGTATTTATTGCATAAGACTGTCCTTGTGGTGCAATTCTTGTGTGTATTTTATTGTCAGGAATATGTTGGATTCCTCTTCATTAGTTCCCTATTTTAATGTTACATTATATTAATTTCTAACTGTTCATTCTAGTTAGTGTCAAGTGAGCCACTAAATGGTATTAAAATCCCCTAAGCAGTAATTTAAGTACACTTCCCACATTATTTAGAAGCATCCTAATAGTTGAAAAGTTGCAAGTGGTTTTTAATTATATTATGCTGAATGTTATCATCCTTCAGTTGTAACATCAGAATCCAATAAATCAGCATCAATCATGTTCTTCGTGTTCTTACAACTTGCCTCAGAAATTTAGATTTCATGCATTAATGCAGTTGCTGATTTGAGGAAATCCACTCTTATCACCAAAAATGTTTCCGTAATTCAACTTGTGTGGAAGTGTTAACAGTGGTTATAATTTTGTATTTGTTACCTACCAAGATTCATGATTCTTTATTATAACTTACAAATTATTGCAGTATATCAAAAAATCTATAGTCTCAAAATAGAAAAAAACTAAAATTTCAAAACCAAGTACATGGGCTTATACAGATTGAGTGGTGTGTAAAACTTGCTTGGCTGTTAACTAAGTGCCATTTGCCAAATGAGCATCTTTACAGGTGTTTTGTCTTCCAATAGAGAATGAGAAATTGAAATCTTTAGAATACCATCATTGATAATGTATTTTGAAATGAAAGGCATTTTTAACTATTTTTATATAGGTAAAATTAATCAGTTAGTTAGCATGGAGACTGCTATTATTGGTAGGTTGTACTTCTGTGGCTCAAAGAGCCAAAGATTAAGGTAATAATATGCATAACCCATTTTATCTCTTGTATGCGTTTCTTCTTTTTTACTATCAATGGCTCTATCCAGAAAAAAGTTATCCCTGCTGATAGAAGATATGCCTCTTGCAGTTTTGGGATAAATAGGGCTGTATGTATTGTTGCAATTAAGGTGGCCCAGTTTTGATATTGTTGGTGGAGAGTTTTTTAAGGGTGATAAAAAAATTACAAAAAGTGAAATTTATGAGCACCATTATAATCAATTTCCTGTGAGAAGTGATGGCTCATCCTTCCCTCTTCTTCCTCTGCTACTGTACACCACCTACCCTATGTTCGACAGTTGTGCTTAGAACAGTCTGTCTATAAGAAAACTGTCTACATGCTTGTACTTTGATTATTTTTGCCAAAATGAAATGACTGTTTGAATAATATAGTGGTCATAAAATACTTTATGCATAAAATGCTTGATGTCATTGTAGTGTTTCTTTTTTTGCATTGCAAAGTAAATTCGGTCATGCCATTTTATAAATATTAAGTTGTTGTGAAAAATTTTAGTTTGGTGACCTTCCATTGTATTGTGCAGCTAGCATTGTTGATTTGGAGGGAGATTTCATCGTTAAACAAGTTCCTGGGATCCATGCATACCGAGCCAATGACTTTATTTTTGTTCCAAATTGTCTTGATTAGGTTTTAATGCAGTGTTTGTCTTGAGTTATTTCATATTTTCTATTTTTATTCATATGTGCCTTAATATAATAACTATGCTGTGAATGGAATAGACTTCCATCTTGTTCAAGTGCTTTGAGACATTCTAATAGATATATTCATTGTTGATCATTATGTAAATATGTATTCTAATGCTTACAAACTAGTCATTTTATTATAGTTTTTGAATGCCAAGCATAAAAAATGTTAGGTTTCTACTTGATTTTGTATTATGTGAACAATCAATAAATAAAACAATGCTACTATCTACTTTGTGTGCTAGTTCATATGTAAACGGAAAGAAATAACCATTGTTGTGATGTGTGGAGATAAAACATTCATTCATTAGTTAGGAGTCATTATACAATGATGAAGTCATAAAATTTTACAATGCTTGCATTTAAAGTATAGTCATTAAAGAAGCAATTTGGTGTGTTTAAATAATTTCCTAAAATTGATCGCCCATGTTATGGTTTTATCAAATATTTGGCCAAAGCACTTTTCACATGAGACTAAGACTCCCACGTAATTTGAGCTCTCCTAGCATTTTTAACTCAATTATTGAACTTTTGGAGGCAATAAAGTGGTTAATCATGTGAAATTATCCAAACGGTGGCAGCAGATGGCTGAAACAGCTGTTGGGATATATTAATTTTTGTTTCTTCACCTGGAAATTACTGACTGCCACAATGAGGCACAGATGGTGCTACTACTGTAAATGCTAACATGATAGGTTGAAGACTGCATACTAGGACCTACTTCGTTCAAGTAGGAAATTATTACATGATCAGTTATGAAATGAAGGTGCTCTGCAGGTATGATAGTGAATGTGCTTCATTGTCAGCATGCTGGCTCAGTATCACACGTAGGGGATAGCTATCGCATTAGGGAGCATCTTCAAACTTGTGCTGGATCAAGTATCTTGCAAAATGTGCCATGAACTTTTGTTTAAAAGATAGTATCTCTGGGCTACTTTAAATATATTATATTGTTTATTCTTCCATCAAATAGTGTACACAACTACATTAACATCGAATATGAAAGATTTAGGTAATCTTTAAGGTTATTCCTGAGGTAAGACTACCTCCAAAAACTTGTGTTACCCAGACAAAAAATTGAACAAAACACTATGCGTACATGACATTATATAATACAGTCTCCCTATATTGCTCCTGTGAGCTGGCCATTTGTTGTCAAAATCTATTTTTTGGATTAGTATGATTATTTGGCAATAAAATTAGTGATCTTTGCACTCATATCAATTAATTTCTTCAAAAGGATACTTTTCCTTAAGAAAGCTAAGGTAAGGAAACCCACCTGAAAGATCTTATTGTAAGTGAAGTGGAAGGAAATGTGGATGGTGACAGGGAAGGAAACAGAGGATGGCTAGATTGTTGCATCCAGAGAGGTATGTTCATACAAACACTGAGAGGAGTAGTGGATAAACTGGTACTATAAGATGGGTGTCAATGACAGAGGAGGCTATAAGTATTACAGTAGGTTATGCCAGAGGGTGAGGAGTCAGACAGGAGTGGAAATTTTCAGGCTGAGTAATAAGGATAGTGCAGGTTTTAAGCTGCCTGTGGTTTCTTGGGGTTAGAAGGGATTTGGCAGTTTTGAGAGATTTGGAAAGAGGTTTGATGGTTTCATGGAAAGATGAATGGTTTGGAGGCATCTGAAATTGAGATAGGGGCAATGGGAGAAAATTTTGATGTTGTGAGATTGTCCAAGAGGATAGGGAAGAGATTATTGATGATGTGCCCGATGGGAGTTGACTCCAGGGAAGAAAGTGCTGCAGAGGGAGATTTTGTTATGGGGACAGCTATTCTAGGAAGGTGGTTTGTAGGACTATGTTTATTTGAGGGTTTTTGTGTATGAGATGCTCGGAATAACTTCAATAAAGGAGAGATAAGGTTGGAATGGAATAAAGGAGTCAGGGTTGTTGCAAATTCAGTTGCCTTAAATAGAAAGGAAGTGTAGGAGGGACCATTTATTGTGAGTGGAGTGGCAGCTATTGAACTGGAGGTATTGCTGCTTGTTGGTGGGCTTTATATGGACCTTATAGTTACTAGAGGCCGGCAAAATTATATTAGAGGCAGAAATGTTGGAAGGAGCAGGAAGAGAAGATTAAAGAATTAAGAGAATCCATGTCATGCAGCCACAAAGGGGCATGAAGAAAGAAATAGTAGCTGATAAGTACCTAGGAAGAGGTTAGTGTATGAGAGGCTGAAACGGCTACCCATAGTGAAGCCATGAATATTGAAGCTATCATTAATTAGAAGTCATGGTGGTTATGGATGACATTAGAAAGGTTAAGGAGGAACTTAGAGCCGGGAATGTGATCTGCTGGGTAGTATTATTGCACTCTCTACTCCATTGAATTTTTGTGGCATGTGAATGTGGTTTTTCAGACCATGAAGCCCATAGACCCTTGCAATAATTTAGAATAGAGAATACTTTAGTGCGTGCTTTTAGAATGGATGAATAGCAGCTTTAGTTGGCTCTATCCTTTTACATAACAATTTTAATACTTATGTCTTTCACCTGCTAATATCCCTATCCCTCCGATTTCATTCATTTATGTCCACAATAGAGTTTGATGATACTATGCAAGCAGCCACTACAAGCTTGTGTGGCTGAGGGTTTTGTAGCACCACTCCTTCATATGGAGGGTGTAAGGGAAAGGAATAGGGGTGGTCAAGAGATAGTTCTGCATGTTTTGTGCAAAATGGATTAATCTGCTATCATTGTTGGTACAAATTCATCTCTACCTCTTCTTAACTTTAACTCACCACTCCTATATGATGGACTCATACTCCCAAATATGTTAGATTTACGTTGAGAGAAAAATCGTCCTGGATAAGGAATCAAACCATGGGTCAATGCATGGGTGTAATCAGGGGTGCAGCCACCCTCCCCTCCCTGAGCCAGACATTTCATTCCAAATCTGCTGTACAGAGCCAGACAGGATGATTACTGGTAGTTTGCCTGCCTTCCACCCCTTTCCCGGGTATAAATGCTGCCTATACCCATTGGCACATTCAATAATCACTATCATGAGTGTAGCCAGGATTTGTGTTGTGGGGGGAGGGGGGCGATGGGAGGAGGCTGGATATCTCCCTGTTTGACTTCATATAGCAGAATTATGTGAAATTCACAGTGGAAAAATCATTCGCCTGGACTGGGAATCAAACCCAGATCCCTCAATTTCGCTCTGAGTGCTCTAACCAATTAAGCTACCCGAGCATCCTGTTCCACTGTGAATCTCATGGGGGCTTTAAGGAGCAAGTTGACCTCACAGAAACCGTGCATATGATGCCAGAGGTACCCATATGCAAGCGCTAAGCACCACAGTCCATGGGGTAAAGCTCAACTTTAAACACATAGGTGTTTACTTAGGACTTTTCAAAGAACCGTGGAACTAGCCACGCAATTACTTCAACGGAGCCACCCACTAGTGATCACACAAGTTTCCTAATTCATATGGCAGTTTATATGAGGATGTGACAAAAATATTATACATACATATATGGTCGCCATTGTAACAACAATGATGTAAATAGGTTATTTAAAAAGACATCGGATGCTGATTTGAATTGCTGCATAATTAAAACCCAATTCCAAGCAAATATTCACAGTTAAGGTGGATTCAAGGGATCTCGATTTTATGCACTTGTGTTACCATAGTTCCATGGTTCTTTGAAAATGTCCTAAGTAAACACCTTTGTGTTTAAAGTTGGGCTTTACCTCATGGACTGTGGTGCTTAGCACTCACATACGGGTACCTCTGGCATCATATGCATGGTATCTGTGAGGTCAACTTGCTCCTTAAAGCCCCCATGAGATTCACAGTGGAAGAGGATGCTTGGGTAGGTCAATTGGTTCGAGCACTCATCGCGAAATCAAGGGATCTGGGTTTGATTTCCAGTCCAGGCGAATGATTTTTCCACTGTGAATTTCACATAATTCTGCTATATGAAGCCAAACAGGGAGAGATCCAGCCTCTGTGGATTTTTCCACTGTGAATTTCCCACAATTGTGTGATCACTAGTGGGTGACTCTGTTGAAGTAACTGTGTGGCTAGTTCAGCGGTTCTTTGTAAAAATTCATATACCTAGCAGATTTGAAATGAAGTGTCTTGTTCAGTGGAGGGCTCCCCCCCGGGCTACTCCTATGACCATTTATTACTTAAGTTTCCTTATTCATTTGGCAGTTTAGGTGGATTCAAGGGATCTAGATTTTATGCACTTGTGTTATCATCCTTAGGAAAGTTGAACTTCTAATAAGCCAAAAACTATTGGGTTTAATATTTAAACAGTAGGTACTCAATCATCAATGGAATGAATAGGTAATGGCAGAATTTGGAGGCACATGTTTCAGGTCAGACAGAATAAAGCAAGCATGGTAGTGTGTTCACGGAACTTGGAAACCTCTTAATGCATCTTATCAAAAGATCTCTAGTCCTTTTATTCTACCATTCTTACAAGATTCCCTTGATAGGTAGAATAATCCCTTCCCATATGTATCACTCATATAGCTACTGCATGAATACTTTGAGATTATCTTCCAACAAAACTTATATCACTCCTCTTCCCTTTCTTTACGACCTACTTGTTTCTCCCTCATGGCCCCCTCAGTCATATTCAAAGATTATATACGTTATGTTCTTTACAGGTTATATGTAATCACCCTTCACTGTTGTCTTGTGAGATTGCTTGTAATATTAATAATTTTTGTCTGTCATGAATCATTTGAATTTATTTCCAAATTAATTTGAGGAGATATCAACACGTAATTTTCTACACTCAGGTGGCATATACTAGCTTTTTGTGTTTCAGTTTGACTACTAACTTGAAAACCCCCCTTTTCTTGAATATTGCGACGCGCACGCCACATTATTGATTTTATGACACCGCGGCATTTTCAAAATTGGCCAATGTGAACAATTGAATTACCAATTCCGCCATCGTGGGATTGTAACATTCAAATAGCAAAAAGGGGATGGTGTGGTACATAAGGTGCATACAACATTAATGCTGGGTACTCGCGTATCCAATGTTGCGTGTTTTGTTTAATCATGGCTGAAGTCACAGTAAATGTAAAAAAAGTTCTCTGGGAAGAAATTTTTGGCACACTGAAGGATGGCGAAAATCTACTGGAGCAAGTGGAAATCTTGTATGATAAGTGTCAAGTATTGGATGATGAGCAGACGTTAAAATATCTTCTTCAGGACACTAGTCTTAGGTAATGTAACTAATTGTTCAATATGGGCTTGATATCGTTCGATTTTCATTCCTACAAGCCTCTTTGTAATGAAGTCATCAAGGGCTGTTTCAAAATTGAAATAAAGTTTCATTTGGCCTTTGGTACTTTTGTTGGCCAATACATTGCCCGTAGGAATGCTCTCCAAGACATTGTAACGGAAGTATCGGGGACATCGAAGTCTGCTGAAGAATCTAAAAAACTTCGTGAACGAGGTAACGAGTATTTTAATCGCAATAAATATACCTCTAGCCTTTGGCTGTACAACAAAAGTATTGAATGGGCACCTGAAGGAGAATGTATGGCTCTTGCTATTGGTAACAGATCTGCTGCACTTTTTCACCTGAGGTGTTATGAGGTGAGATGTAATTTTAAGCACAGCACCTACAGTATTAACAGTACCTACTTTCTTTACTATATATAGTTGCTAATTTAATACGCCATTTCATTCTACAGCCTACTCTTTTATTTTTCAAATGCCTGGAGGTTTGGTACCAATTCTTCCAATTTTTTATATGTAGCTCAGAAATGGTCGTCTTTGCATCAGCGCGATGGCAGTAATTATATTTTTGTAATATTTTCTTATCCGACCTGTTTCTGCATTCAATTTATAGTCTGTAAAGAGTTCATCTGCATGAATAGAATCATTCTTATTTTCAACATGTCACTGCTGCCAAAGGGTTGGAACGTATCCATAATCTCCATGTGAACTTTATGAAACTTAAGGATGCATATCAATGCCTGACCCTTAACCTGTAGCTGACCCCCATTGACTTACAATGCTATAACAAGACTCAGGGATACTTTCATTATAACCTCTATCCTTTTAAATAATCATTAGAATAATACTTTAATCGCACACACAGCTGATTTGGCTACACAGTCAATAGTTCCTTTGCTGTTTTTGATGTTCAGTGGTGACTACGACTTCCATCAACTTTCATGCCATTTGTAATGAGTTCTGATTAGAAATGTTGGTTTTTATAAGTATTTTTCAGAGCTTATTTTTGTATTTACTGTGATACTAGTGTTTCAAAAGGCACATGGGAACTTTTATAACTGGGTTTGATCACTTCATAACCTATAAGAGTTAATTTACTTCTTATTCAGGGGGTGTCAGCTTAACATACCAAAACTAAACTGCATGAACCAGTAGGTGATCCCTGTATCAGGAATAGGTACAATTCATGTTTTTTGTGCAATCAAGCCTGTAAAGGTAGTTAAATTGTCATAACCTATGTAAAATTTATAAGACAATGAGAACTAATTGCTGTCCCCCTGGGTCTGCTTATTGAGGCACGAAAGGATTTTGTTGCTCCTTCAGCTGACCCTTGGGTGGACTTCATTTTATTTTAAATAATTATGCAATATTAATAGAAGCTCAATAAGGTTTGATATTAAATCCTTACTTATCTTTTTTACCTTCTTACTTATCTTACTATACTATTTTAATGTTATCTTTCAGAGGAGAATGGCTTTTCTTAGAAACAAAATTTAAAAATATTCAGAAGGAGACATGGAGGCAGCTATCTCTGCCGTGAAAGGAGAACTCATCATCAAGACAGCAGCATTGCAATTCATAGTTCTTAAAACAAGGGGTTTAGCTTTACAAAATAAGGGGTGTTTACCCAGAAAAGAAGAGGATGGAACCAGATACCTTATTTTCTGAAGAAGAAGGGCAACTGCTGGTTACATTTGTCCTTGACATGGCTGAAGCTGGATTCCCAGTTTCGAAAGAAATTATTTTAGTGAGTGTGGCAAGACTTGCTCATGAACCTAAAAAGGAATTTAAGAACAAGCACCCAGGCCATAAGTGGTATGAAGCTTTCTAAAACGCCACCCAAACAGTATCCTTAATGTTTCTCAAAATCTTTCCAAGAGGTGATGTGAAGTTAAGGAGGTGAAGCTAAATTATTGGTTTGAAGAGGTTGAAGACAACCTAGAGAAATCTGGCAACAAAGACATTCTAAAATATCCTAACAGAATTTTTAATATAGATGAGTCTGCCTTTTTTTGAACCCTAAAGAGCCAAAAGTTTGGGCCTGGAGGGGTGACTCGACTGTATACAACATCATCAACAATGACAAGAAAGAATGTCTTGCTGTCTCATTGGCTGGAAATGCAGCTGGGTGTCTCGCTCCTCCAATGGTGTTATACCATTACAAAATGCATTATTTATTAATAAAGACTCATCACAGTTAACAGCTACCCAAGTCTCGGAGGCATCACTGGTACTTGAAAATGACCATGTTCTAACATCATGTAAAAATGTGAACATATGCTTTGCTACTCCTGAAAGTACAAATGTACATTATACTTCTGAGAAACAAAAAGAACTGATTCCATTGCCATTCAAAAGGACTTTGATAGCCAGAACCAAAAGTGCAGGTGGCAAAGAAAAGAAAAACAGAAAATATCCCTTCAATTATTATATCTTAACAGTGGCTCAACTACAATAAAAAGAAGGCTGAATAAAAAGAGAAGGAAGCACGTGAAAAAGAAGACAAGAAAAAACTCTTGAGTTGAAAGCAAAAGAAAAAGTTTTACAAAAAGAAAAGAGGGTAAAATCCGAGGTACAAAAACCAAAGCTATGGAAGGTTGACTCTATAGACGATGATGCTAGTCTTTCCAATTCTGAAATGCCTTTATGTGCAGAACATGTGAGTGAAACATTTAGTGACTTCGAAGAGGACTAAAAAAATCCATTTAACATCAGTGATTATGTAGAAACAGTTTATGAAGAATTTTTTCCCGGACAGATACAAAATAAACAAGAAACCAATATGGCCAGAATATCTCATTTTAGTAATGACTATGAGTGGGCCATCAGAGTGACATAGGCCAGAAAAAAGATGGAATTTGGTACGATAGTGAGAATATTTCAGGCAAGATAAACCCTCCCCCAAATTCAAGGAATGTTTGTGTAGTCACTGAAATGAGAAAGTTCAAAGCCAAGATGTTCAGAAAATAACTTAAAATTAATCTACTTAAATACATGTTATATTTTAAAAATATTACTTATTCACATAATAAGATGGAGCTTTAATCTAGTTTACTTGGTTTTGTGTGAAATAACAACTATAAAACTCAACCTATCATTAAGTGCCTAAATACAAATGTAGTGTATATCATACTCTTTGATAAGCCTGTCAAGAGAGATATAGTCCATCTCTATAGTTTATTATTTACATCTCTATAGTTCATAAAGGTGGTGAGAAATCAGGCCTATGACATAGGATTTTCTTCAGTAAAAATATTCTCTCTGTTGAAAATTTTAGGGGTGTTTTTAGGTGTCTGAAATGGATAATTGGAAACTAGATTAATTTTATTTCCATTACTCGTGTAAAATGTGATGTGTTCAAGTTTATGAGAGTAAAAATACATGTCACTCTTTTTGATACACTGTGCTAATAATTTTTAATAACTTTAACCTAACTTTAAAGTGTATATTATTTTTTATAATTAACTCTGTTGGAAAATAACCAATGGTTCAGCTATAAGGTCATCAAGGGTCACTTTTAAGGGCATACTGAATTTTGGGGGTCAGGAATGGGAACATTTCAAGCGTATTTTAAAAGCAATATAAAAAAATGTATATTTTTAAGCTTACATTTTGAACAAAAACACTGTCTTTTTTACTTTTAGAATAAATAGAAATAATAATTTAGAATAAAAGAAATTTAAAACCAAATCCTTCTTTTGCAATAAATACAACATGTATATAAAATGTTGTTGTGAGTGTTTAAATGCAAGAATAAACCTCAATGGTTCAGGCATTAGTACATTTATATGCTGACAGCAAATTATTCTTGATAAATTGAAATGATGGTCCTAAATGAAAAGCTGCTTACACACTTCAACAATAGCACTAACATCGTCCCTCCCAAAACATACCTCCAAGTAATGTTTATTTTCCACATGAAATCCTTTGTTACCCTATTAACCCATCATCCAGAAACATAGCCATCGTGAAGGATCTAGACTATCCTTATTAGGCAGAAACCACAGTTCTGAATATGCTCCCCTGAAATGTGCAAATTTTCTTTACCAAACCTTTTACATTAGGTTTTCACTGTGAAAAAATCCTCATAGGTCTCAAAGAACAATGTTGATGTATGACTTGAAATATAATGAATACAGTTGAATTTATCAATGTCAAATTGGTCTAAATTTTGAATTTAGGTCTGAGAAATATCTAACCTTTAAAGCTCACCTCCAGACAAGTACTGTTATGAAAAGCATCTCACTGATGCTGGGCACATGAGTGACTTTCTCCCCTCATCTCTTCATAAGGTGCCTAACATGCTGTTCACAAATGGATGCCATGTAGCAATTTGTAACTTTTCACAATGAGGACAGTGCTAATTCAGCAAACAATAACCCATTCGCCCATTACTGATACCCTGTTCTATATTTATACCCCAAACGACCCTTCTGGGCAACCTCAACCCCTCAATCACCCCTTCTTAGATCCTGATTACTGCTTGTAGTTACTCCTTATGTTTATCTGATAATGAAGACATGCCAAGAGAGTGCATATATTATTAAGCCATGGTAAGAGGAATAGGACTGGTTTGCAGAATTAATTTTTATCGTAGGAGGGAGCTCCCTTAACCTTTCAGTTGTGGGTGGTGCATTTTAGCCTTCTCTGGAGATAATGTACATAAAATGGTCTTGTACATGGGTTTAATGTGATTTATCTGAATTAATTCTTTTTAATTTGTAGAGTTTTTGCTGTGGAAGAAGGGGAAAGAAAGTGACTTTTCCCAGGTGACAAACATTTCTTGAGCTGTCCCTGGATTAAAATTTTGGGGTACCTAATATGTGGAAGATTTTCTTCATAAAATGTTGGCAATTGACAAAAAAACTCCAACTCTTCCTTGACTTGGCCTGTATCAAAAATAGTGGCTTTAGATATGAGTACTTACTTCCAGTTGACTCTATTTTATAAATACGCTAATGCTATTACTTATACGTGCTTGTGATTCCATTTATTTTATTAGGTCTGTGTGAGGGATGTTAAATATGCATTAGAGATTGGCTACCCTCAAAATCTACAGCCAAAAATTTACAGGAGATTGGGTCAGTGTTTGATGATTATGGAGTCTTATGCAGATGCAATTGATGCTTTCAGAGTTTCTGAAAAGGGCTATGGTGAGAGCATTGCAGCCAAAACTAAAGGTAATTCAATAAAACTCAAATTTATAGGACATAGGAAAACTCAAACTTAACCCTTTTGAGACGGTGGAATTCTCTCCCATGCATGTGTACTGAACTGAGTACCGAAAGACTCTTCCTTCCCGTCTGTACGGACCATTTTTGTATGGCATCTGTGAAGAAAGTTCTCACAGGTATTCACTCAACTCCTACTTTTTTGACCCCTCCCAGTGGGGACTTCGCCATTATCTCGAACTCTGGTAGCAGTTAAGCTCATCCCTTTGCAGGTTTACAACCTTCCCTGCGGCATTGGTTTGCAGTCAACTAATTGTTTATTTATTGGTTTTACTACATGTATATTTGTTGCTTGCTCTCAAATAGTAAACTTTGAGATGAATTTCTCATTTTTTATGGTGCATTTACAAATTTTAAACTAAACTCTACCATCAATATTAACGATGTAATACATAAGCCAACTCCAATGTAAAAATATGTGCTCCTGAAATACCCTTATTGGATTCCATGTTTGCCCTCAACAAACCGCATTAACTATATATTTCCTTGAAATGCTCTAGCTGAGATAAAAATTTATGTCTCAGAAAAGCACATTATCCATCTCAGCTATGACCTCTGTGGTATTGTTTGGAAAGTTCGCACTACCATGGGCATACAATACTCCTGTGGAGCTTCACTGGAATCGCATCTATCGGTATAATTACGTTTTTCTTGGAATAAGTTATTCTCATTCTCGTTGGTATCCTCAATATGCTTTTTGAAAATAAAGATTCTCTTCAGTTCTGTCTCAGTCGTTCGTGGCTTCGGAGGTTGACTTTTTTGCTCTGGGATTGAATACCTCCCCCTCTGCTCTGTGAGAAATTCAGACACCTCTGTATTTAACCACTGTTTTCCATGGCTGAAAATATGACAAAGAGATCGTTCAATATGGATCAACATATATTGGAATTATTGACTCAGAGAGATTGAAAGATGAGCGTTATTATTTTATGATAAAAACACAGGAAAAATGAACTTTATATATTTTTTATAAATATTTTTATAAATTTTATATGTAATCAATCAAATGAATACTTGAGCGAAGTTAAAAACATATAGAACAAAATATTGAAACAAAATATTCTGGGTATGCAAGATTAAACATTGGTATGATATTCATCTTGAAATCAAGATATCAGTTAATTTTGATGGTAGAATTTCGTTTAAAAATTTGTTTCATTATAAATGGAAGCATATATCCTTAGTTTCCTGGTGAAGTTTGTTAAATATATGGTATAGAGGCAGAATGGTTGGGACTTTTTATTTTGTCACGGAGGAAGCTCTTTAATTGAACAGAAGGATAAGCACAATATTACAATTAAAAGGGACGTGGGAATGTGATTTTTTGTACAAACTGCAATGGGTGATGTATCATCGATAATAACTGGATCAGTGAATTTCTATCATTGAAAGCAAAGGCATTTTCTAACTACTTCCAAATTTTAACTCTACCCATCCAAAAAACTTGCCATTTGGAACCAATAAATAACATATCCTAAACTGACAGCAATGTGGAAAATATACTGAATCACCCCTTTTGTCATCAAGCCATTAGTAACCTGAATGTAGTAATTAAAGCCATTAGTAATCTGAATGTAGTAATTAAAGCCATTAGTAATCTGAATGTAGTAATTAAAGCCATTAGTAATCTGAATCATTTCCTCCCTAGTTCATATATTCTGCTGACAATATTAAAGAAACCACAAATGATGGTATGAGTAGGATTTTTTTGAAATGGACTGGTCTCTTGCTCTTTTTTACCTTTGATTGTGTGATGGCGACTTGAAGTCCTCTTGAGTCAGCTACTGATGTAACTCTGCAGATGTTAGAAACAATTTACTGTCTTAAGCACCCATTGTACTGGAACCTCTCTACTGACTGTAGATTAAGACAAATGAAATTCTTATACAATTTATTTTAGCATATGCTTAAGTTTTTATGTGCAACTTTAATTTTATATGCATTTTCTTAGCTTAGTGGAAAGTTTGCTTATGCCGTTATTGTAGACTTTTGGGCATTTGCAAAGGGAACTATGAAGTAATAGTTTTTTTAGGAATCTTCATTGCATAGGCATATTTTTTTCTAGAATGCTTTCACAAATAACCCCCATCTCATTTCTTAACACGTTGTCAAAGACTGCAATAGATATAAATACTTTTCGTGATTTATAAAAAGGTTTGAAAGTACAAAAATCGAAATTGCAAAGTGCCTTTTTTTGGCCCTGCTGACTTAGTAGTATCAAGTTTCTAATGCATAGTGACTATTAATAGAATGATATTTTTATTATAGAATTATATATTATAGAAATATATATTATAGAATTATATATAGATAGAATTAATAGAATGTGACATTTGAAAAGTTGAATGTATATATATTTATATTTCCCTCAAGTTATGCTCTGCCATTACCAGTGAATAATTTCATTTGAATGGGTAGTTTTGAAGAATGCCCTCTCATTGAACTGTTATTGGACAGTTTCACTGTTTTCCTCTTGAGTTACCATCTATTCTTGTTTATAGTCTGACCTTTTGAGACCAAATTTTGGTAAAAGTATTGGGGGTGACCGACTATACCCAAGTCAAGCTTTTGACTACTTTAATCTTAGTGTGAGAAAAATGTGGTAAACCTTTATCCGGCCAAAGGACTTAAGCACATTGCAATATTGAACTCTGACTTTTGAAATCATATCCTGAACATGGTAGAGTACACATGAACTGAGCAAATTCATTTTCCCTTTGTTCTGTGAGTGAATACAAAATGAGTTTATGACATCATCTTCTCTTGAAATGATTTAATTTCATTTAATGATTATAAATAATGTTTGACTGTTTTTTGTATTCCGTGATAAGAATCAAAGTGGTTGACTTGTGGTGGTGACCTTCAGAATTGATGTTCTCAACAAAACAAAAGAGGGATCGGATGTTCCAATAAGCTTACGGGTAACTTCATTTTTTTTAGTTGATTGCAAGTCAAATGGCTGTGAATATATTTGTTGTGAATAAGCTTGACTACATTTATATGTAGCATCCTTGCATTATTTTATTATTATAAGCAATTCTGAATTTCAGTTTACCAGAGGCATTTTGATTAAGATTGTTTGGAAAGTTGTAACTGGTAGTTAGGAATCGAGACTGGATGCCGTAATGTTTTTAGGAAGTTTGGTGTGCCATTATTATCATTTAAAAACCTCATGAATAACTAATTAATCACCTATAAAATTGAGACTTCCATTATGCTGGTGTAAGCTTAGTTTTCTTCTGCCACAACTTCTGCATACCATCATTTTGTGGCAATGGAATACTTAAGAATGTTTTCTTCTGTAGATAATGCAAGTGATAAAACTAACACTTTTGATCATTTATTATTAGTTACAATTGTAATTTACCATGTCGAAAATTAAGATCCTTCTGTGAATTTACATTGATTGTGTGCTTAGAGATATGAAGATGAAAAATATCTATCCTCATTTTCCTAGACTTACAAGCTTTCCCTGTTTCTGAGCACAGAAAACCCAAAGTCGGACTAAACACAAGCCACAGGAAAAAGTACTATATTTTGCCTGAAAAATCAGGGCCCAGAATAGACAAGTTTGGCTTATACCGGAGTATATAAGGCATTTTAACAGCATTTAGTTAAGTCTTCTAGGTTCTTCCAATCAGGTTAGATAATTGCTGTTGCTGTTTGCTGATGTTTCAACAGCTTGCTCTGCCACAGTCTTCAGAACTTTGAAGATGATGGTGGAGGCAGCTGTTGAAATATGCCAGGGAAAAACCATATGTATAAAATTTGAGAAATAACAAAATATCAGCTGCTTCAAATTTAGTTTAAAACTTTGACTTTGAAGATGATTTATGCATTTTCTAATATCTAAATTATTTTTTCAGGCTTGAAATGCAGACTCGTAAATTGCAGGAAAATTAAAATAGATAATTCTAATTTTCAGAAGAACTTCATGGCCTTATCGAAGAGTGTTTAGTTAAATTATCTGAGCCAATGTCTTTCTCTAGAGGTATAGAAGCAGAATATAAAGGCCAAGACCAATTTCCATTTGGCTGTAACACTTCATTGCCATTTGCATCTTCAAAACTTCATATTGTGTAAGTTACTCTGCTAATTATAAAGTGATATCATGCACATGAATGCATGCATGCATGCTTATAAAATGTTCTGTTATGGAAAATGCTGAATTCTACTCCCTAGAAATTCATGCACTGCATGATTTATCAAAGTGGAATGGTCCACTTAGATAAAGTATGAACAGATCTTGTCCAGTCACTCTTCTTATACAATCTCTTCTGATGGCATTTCAAATAGACAGAATATTTTAGAAAGTAGTTCCTGTTTATCAATTCATACCCGTGAATTCTCTCTGGTGTTAATCTTCATGGGATCTTAATTCCCCATCTAAAATGAATGAGGCTGTCTCTGAACTCCAGAGAATGTCTCTGGGGTCAGTCAGTAGAAACCTTACTTTAGCGTTCAATGCATCTAAACAAAGCAGAGACAGTTAATTTATACCCTTTCAATTTATATTACCTATGATGAAGAAAACAAAGACAAAACTAAGAAAATCATGTGCACTAGTTTACAAAACTTCAAGAAAATAATCCTACGTGAATTACTATATGAAAACCCCAAGTCATTCTGGTCTTACGCGAGAGAGCTCCAGGGTGAATCTTCAACAGTAGAGTCCTTATTGGGTACAAATGGCAAAATGGTCACCAACAGCATCGATAAAGCCAACTTATTAAACCACTACTTCGAAAGTGTATTCACTAAGGATGACAAAATACACCATTTAGACTTTCCGGACACTAACGAGCCGATGGCAGACCTAACAATTCAGTGTGATGGAATATAATAATAATAATAATAGTTATTGGCCCCACAGATCTACTTAAGTAGATTTATTAAACAACTGCGTTCTTTTAAAAGTAACAAGTCCCCAGGTCCTGAAGGAATACCTGCAAGCGTGCTCAAGGAGTTAGCACCACTGATTGCACCATTCTTAGAAATTATATTTAGCAAATCATTATTCAGAGGTAAGGTGCCCCAAGACTGGAAAATAGCCAATGTCACACCGATATTTAAAAAAGGAAATAAAAGTGACCCAGGAAATTATAGGCCTATATCTTTAACATTGCTTTTATGCAAGATCCTCGAACACATTGTCGTTAGCAATATTATGGCATTCTTGGCTAATCGTAACCTCTTCCACAGCAGTCAGCATGGCTTCCGTGAGGGCAGGTCCTGTGAAACACAGCTTGCGCTCTTCCTTCATGATATATTAAAATCAGGTGAATTGAATAAGCAAATCGACGCAATATTCCTTGATTTTTAAGAAGGCTTTCAACAAGGTTCCTCACAAAAATCTCATATATAAATTGTATTCATGTGGAGCTAATAAAAAAAATTGTGAACTGGATAAGGGACTTGAAACTAAGGACTTTAAATTAAAAGAAATTAAGGGACTTCTCAGTGATTGAAAACAAAAAGTAGTTACTGACGGTTTTAGCTCTGATATGGTCAAAGTCACGTCTGGTGTTCCTCAAGGAAGCGTGATTGGCCATTTTTTATTCATTATTTATATTTATGACCTAAGTTCTCGAATTAGCTGTAAATTAAGATTATTTGCAGACGATTTACAGTAATCTACCGGGAAATAAGCAAAAACATGGTCTTTGAAGTTCTGTCATCTGACCTTAACAACGTTCATTCGTGGTGCCAGGGGTGGGGTTTAGAACTAAATATTAGTAAGTGCACCACAGTTCACTTCCTGTGAAAGTCATCACACAAAAGCCATGCTTACACTGTGGGTGGAGTAAACATAAAATCTTCAAATACAGAGTAATATATCTTGGAATTACCGTAACTTCAGATATATCGTGGGGAACACACATACAAAACATATGCGGCACAGCATTAAAGATACAAGGTTTGGTTAGCGTGTAATAGGAAGGTCCTTGGATGAAAAAGTAGAAGAGAGATGCTACTTCCCTCTGGATAAGTCACACCTCAAATATGCCACGAGCATTTGGGACCCTGGTCATAAAGATTTAACCAAAAAAATTAACAAAGTACAAAGAAAATCAGCATGCTTTGTTAAAAACTGCTACAAACAAACATATAGTGTTACACAACTGCTAGAGGGATTAAGGTGGGAGCCCCTAGAGACTCGGAGGCTGCACGCTAGGCTTAGGCTGCTTGATAAATTCAGAACTGATATTTTTCAGAGCGACGCAGAATATTATCATGACGCCTCACTACATTTCTAGGTCTGACAGATGCGATAAAATAAGAGAGTTACTCTGCCGAACAGATAGGTTCCAAAACTCATTCTTTCCCTGCACAATAAGCGACCACAATAGAAACTGAACACCTCCAAACACACTCTCATAGGACATGTCACCATTTCACCTCCAAAACTTTTACATCTTTACATGGCTGGTGACCTACCACCCCCTGCCACACACCCAAGCGGCGGCTCGCGGGGTAGTATGTAGATGTAGATGATTTTAACACCTAGTGCTGTCATATGGATTTCTTTCCTATATGTTTATAGTTCTTTATTGTGTGCATTGAAATAAATTTTAAGGTATAAAAATTATCACCATTGAACCATTTCTGGGTTTTTTGCTGCATAGGGTAACTCTTGAATGTGAACTCAATGTTCACAAAAATAATGAATTTTCTCAAAATGTGTTTACTTGTATGGTTCATAGTGCAAATAGCCATATGGTTCATAGTGCATACACATCATTGCAAAAGCCTAAAAACAAAGATTTGTAAGCACTGGACTTGGGAAAACTGATTGTTCAGAAAATTTTTGAGAATGTGTGTGAGATGTGTTTGAAATGTCCATCCTATATTGTGGTGAATGTATTACTGTGTCTTCTCCCCTACCTCCTCTGAGTTTAGTCAAGAAACTTGAAAAAAAAGCTCAGTGCTTTTATGGAAGGTTGGTGGGAATCTACCATGCTCTTAATGATGGAAATGACTGAAAGCCTTGTATCCTGGTGATTATGGTACTCAGCCTGCTGAGAGCTATAACCAGCTATGGGGTTTGATTATATGTATGTAGTGAGGGGCTTTAAACAAGGATTTAATGATGGTGGGGAGAAGCAATGCATTTCACCATGAATAGTCTTAGAAATGCATATTATCCAAACTAATTACTCTGCTACTGTCACATTTCAACAGCCTTGGTCGGTCACTGATCCAAAATCAGAAGGAAGTGTTACATGACCTCCAGTGACTAAAATTCTAAATTGCTTTTATAATTTATAACTTTTTGGCTTGAGAGAGTATCTTCAAATTTTTCCTTATGGAACTTAGTTCAGTTCTGTGTAAGTGATTGAATATGCAACATATTTATAAGACAAATGGTATTGTTTAATTTTAATTAACAAAATAATTGCCCTCTTAAAAGGCTTATATTTTTAAATGTTCAAGTCTTTTATTAGTACTTAGTATTATATACATACATGCACAGACATAATCATATTTTAAAGAAAACCTTTATACAAGTTAATATCCTTTTACAACCTTGAATTCCTACCATCAATACTACAACAGGCAAGATGCCAAGAAAGGACGCTGTGTGTTTGCCAAGCAAAATATCAGAGCTGGTGAAATCCTGTTTTATGAGCCTGCTTATGTTTTATTTCTGAAAGAAGATGAAAAGATTCGGAGGTGCCATTTTTGTTCAGATTCTCTTCTGGCTCCCATTCCGTAAGTTTTTTATTATAATTTAGTTTTCCTGTGCTAAGTATAAATGTAAACTACATTAATATACAGTAAAGTCTTTTATCAGTGAAACATGATAAAGCCAAACTTTCCAATAGTGAAATGAGCAATGAGCAGGCATCAATTTCTTTAGGCTTTTAAGTGTTAAAAAACTCAATACAGGTAAAGATTCAATATAGTAAATACACTTTTCAGTCCTGAACTTTCGATTGTACAGACCTTAGTGATATACAAGCAATGAGAATATTTTTCTACTCATTATGTTTTAGAATATATTGAAAAAAGATTATCAATGTTTATAGATATTGAAAACTGATAAATGCAGAGAAAATTTGTCGTCTAGGAAATTAGAGTTACTGATGATAATATTATTTTCATTAATTTAAATTTTATGGGTTCATTAAGGCATGGTTTTTACATGTGGTTGATAGGGATAACCAATTAGTCTTCATTTGCAAAAAAGTGAAATTTGTGATATTATGCGTCTATCTATTAGAGTAAATAACCCTAGTGAAAATTTTTGTGTGAAATTTATTAGAAGTAAGTGTGAATGACATGTGAGATCCTCATTTCATGTGAAATTACTGTGTCAAGTACGTGAAATTTTCATAATTTATGTGAAATATTTTGAGGGTTATTGGCTCAGACTACTTAATGTGTGAGTTTTATGTGAAATATCTGTGAAACTGCCACAGTCTGACTCCATCGTGTGAGTTTTATGTGAAATATCTGTGATACCCCCACAGTCTGACTCCAGTGTGTGAGTTTTATGTAAGATATTTGTGAAACCCCCACAGTCTGACACTCAGAAACTTCCCTCTGAGATATTTATGTGAAATCCATGACACTAGGTTTGTGAATTTACAGTGAAGTTTGTGGGATAAAAATCAATGGGGAAAATCTGTGGAATCTGAGTAAATAAAAAACTTAGGGTAGGTTTTTGAGTCAGATGCCATTTAAGGGGAGCATCCCTCTCCTTCTTCAATGCCTGGAAATCCTGGTACCACTCGCTTTGCTTGGGGGTACAGGGACTTCATACCTTCAGACAAGGAGTGAACTCTCCCTCCTGAACAACTACCACAATGCACCCCTGATTTGAGTGAAAACCATGATGAAAACTATTTTTCATTAGAAATTGCATTAAGAAAATGACGTCCAGTTAAAAATTTTAACTGGAATTTTAAGCTGGTTCTAGGTAGATCTGGCAGGATTCTGCTAAATTTAGCAAGATCAGTTCGTAATCATAAACTTAAGGATAAATTAATTAGTTCTGGCTCCTGCTACATCCAGGTGGATCTTTTAATATGACACAGGAAATGCAATGTTTTACAGAAATGAGAGGGGTTACATGTTAATTTCCAACTGCATCTAATTGGTTTACTGTATCGAGTTAGATGTTGGTGGTTCCAGGGCAAATAGTCTCAAATCATCCCTTATTTTTTGGCCAAGTCTCAATTCATTTGTTGTTGAATTTTTAAATGTGACCCAAATATATGGTAGGTCAAAAATTCAGATCTGCATAACCATTCAATGGTTAGTGCCAAACTGAATGCAGTTTTACCTGTAAGAGCCTCTCTCTTGCCTCGTCGCGCTGCTAGTGTCGAATGTAGATGCGGAAATGTGTAAAAATCTTTCGAATAATAATAAGAAGTATGGCCGAAATGAATTACATTGTCAACAGACTTGGACCAACCATTTATTTTTAGCGAAACCTAAAAGAAGATTAAAAAATTTTTAGGGATTTAAAACCTATGCTGGAAAGCCGGATGGAAACTTGGGGTTTTGAAAAAAGCGGATTTCGACCCTACCAAGCTCTACGAAGAACAAAAGAAGAACGATTTTCTGCTTGCATTTGTGCATGTGACATGCATTCATGGATGCACATGGATATTTCATCCTGCCCGAGAATTAAGATTCTTAGAATATGCTGTGTATATTGGCCCTAGAGCCTCGCCGTAGTAACCATAATCAATTTCGACGACTCGAGGTTAAAGTGCATGGATTTTATCCGCAAGTGTCCATAGTAATTCAAGTTGGAAGGGACACTTAATGATGGGATATAGCCAAAATATTCTGAAGTAAGGTAAGTGTCAATTGATTAAATTTTCATAATTGTTTTGGAACAGCCGAGCAAGTTTTATAAGAAATTTTCTGTTCTTTCTTCGTATTTCGTTAATGTCACTTCCAATCTGTTATACGGGATTATTCTTACTAATACTTTCTAATTATTTTTGTCAAATCTATCGTTGTTTTTTCACATAGTGAGTACTTTTAGAAATAAGTGTTTTCATGTTCATTTCTACTATTCTTTGAAGGTAGATATGGTATTGTGGGGCCATTAACTGCTATTACCAGTGTTCCTGACACCTTACTTAATAGATTGTAATGTGGTGTTGAGGGTGGTAGTCTCAGGAAGAGTGCAGCTGAGGCAAGAGTGCGAAAGTGAGGGAAGAGGAAAGAAGAGGAAACGGCAGTTGGGGAAGGTAAGGTATGCTTTAAGACTTACATACCCGATATTTTTTGTTTCATCTATGACAGGGAGGATTTCTAAAGTTTCTGTTCTTTCTTCGTATTTCGTTAAAAGTTAATACCTGCACGCCTGTCATGGCAAATTTCTCTTTTGACCGACGTCTTTCCTTATAAATGCCAGTATTTCTGCCGAGAAGACTTGAAAGATTATTTTGATGGTGTCTTTGATAAATTATTTCTCTTCATTCATTTGAGAATAAAAAGAAAAGGAGAGTGCTCAGGAGTGTGATAGAGGGAAGGGTGTTCGGCAAGTAGGGTAGGGAAAGAAGGAGAATATGTTTTATGGACAGGATGAAGAAGGGTAGATTATATGCTGAGGAGAAAAAGGAAATATGTACTACAGGTAGATAGGAACCTGGAAATGTAGAATACCAGGAGGAGATTCTCTGACATTCAAATAAACTTACCTTTACTGGTAGAATACTTAGAAAAAGAACTATTATTTCTGATGACATACAGAGATAATTAAAACTTTGTGCCAAAATGCTGATATTACCTCAATTACTAGACCTTTGACATTACATTATTAGCCATTAGACTTGTCTTTTTGGCTTTTCAACACAGTATTTTTTTAAAGTGTTCTACTGGCTAGAGGTAGGTTTTGGTGAAGGGAAATTTCCTTATTTTCTACACTTTCAGGGCCCCATTTACCTTTAGTATTTCCTTTGAAACCTCAGCATACTATCTACCCTTCTGCTTCATGTCCATATAAGCTATTTCCTTTCTTCCCTTCCCTGCTTGTCCAATGTCCTTCCATTCATTGCAAACTTTAGCAACCCAACCCCTTGTGTATTACTTCCTCCAACCACCTATCCTGTGGATACCAGATTTAGTTTAAGTTTCCTCTCAACACCCACCATACTAAGTACTTCCT
Source organism: Ceriagrion tenellum (assembly GCA_963169105.1). NCBI lineage: Eukaryota > Metazoa > Arthropoda > Insecta > Odonata > Coenagrionidae > Ceriagrion > Ceriagrion tenellum. Next base: position 77,075,886 of record OY720637.1, on the reverse strand, counting down.
CATTCATTTCTTTTCCATCCACCGCACATTCTCCTTACCCACATCTCATATTCCTGAAGCCATATCATGTCCTCCCTCCTTGGGGTCCAACCTTTCTGCCCGAGACAATGCTACGCTCTAAGCTCTTCACCTGCCTCTTCTTCACATCCTTGCCCAAGGTCTCCGTCATCAGTTCCCTTATATTACTTAACTTTTCCTTAGCTTACACTATTCTCCTCCTATATTGCTATCAGACTCTTTTCTTCTAACATACTGCCAAAATAATTAAAAGGCTCTCCTTGCTCCAGTTTGTGCCCTGCAACTTTTATGAGCAGCCTTGCTTTCTTTATCCCATCTCATTACTTTTGTCTTCTTATGATTTTTCTTTATTCGGCATTTCCTGTACTGAATTTCTAATTCTGGCACCAAAGCTTTTAATACCTTTAAAGATCAATTAGTTAATGCTGAAACATCCATGAATCTAACTGACTTTATAAATTGCCCTCCTGCTCTGATTCCCACATCTAATTCTTTCCCTGCCTTTCTTACCATTTCCTCAGCATAAATGTTGAAAAGCAAATGTGAAAATGGGCACCCTTGCCCTACCCTGCGACCTATAGCTGCCCACCCTAATACACCATCAGCCTCCCTCATCTGTGCCCTTTGGGTCATGTATAAGTTTTTTAATAGTCTCTCCTGTCTTGCTTATCTATTCTCATTTTCCCAGGAACCTGAAATAGTTTTTCCCCTCTTATTGTGTTCAATGCCTTTTTGAAATTTGCAAAGCATGCAAAAATATCCTGATTATACTGTTTCTCTGTGTGTTCTCATCACCATGGCTGCATCCCGATTAGACCTTCTGGAACCTAAAATGGTCATTACCCTTGTACTAATTTGCCCAACACTCTAACCTTTGATTAATTATTATAATAAAAATTTTGCTGCATGTGATATCAAGATCGCTGTTATATAATCCTCACATTTTGTTGCACTCTTCTTCTTCTGGGTTGAAATCAATACTTTTATAGACCAATTTATGATCTGAGTCTTCATCTGCCCCTGGATAGCTCTTTGAGTTTTCAATGCTATGCCTGAATCATTGCCTTACCATCAATTTGATATCTCGCAGTCTCTCCTGGCTTTTTCCATTTGTATCTCTCCCTAAGATGATGTTTAAACCAAGTGCTTGTAACTAATAATTTATTTCTCCTGTGAAATTCAATTGCCTTTTCTCTGCAATCGTTCCATGTTCCTAGTCTGTTCCCACCCACTTCAAACCACCACTCCCTTCCCTGACAAATTCAGTAATAGGGAACATTAATGTAATGCCACAACCTGTTATTGATTGTGTTTTGGTTATGATCTTAAATGTTGTCTCACGTTGATGTGATTACTAATTAGCCTTTTTTTCAGTATGTGTGAAGAAATTTTTCCTGTCTGAGGAGGATGAAGCAGCAATGAGGAAAGAAATACAAGAAACCTGAGAAGAATGGAATTAAAGAAGAATTTCCTGTTATTATAAATGTGAATAAAAAAATCAAGAGTAGTCTAAAAGGCTACCCTGGGCATTCCAGTTTATGTTTTTTAAACTGTTTCAATTTTTTTGTAATAAAATTTAAAATTTGTGAAAATGGTTCACTAGATTTTTTTCCACCTTTTAAATTTCCTTTAGGTGTAATGGGTGTGGACCTGAAAAGGCATGAATGAGGGTGGTGCGGGGGGTGGGGGAGGGGAGAGAGGGAGGGTGGGTTGAGAAAGAAAGGGGTGGGGGCATATGAAGGGAAATATTTCACATGGATTTCACAGGGTTCTGGTCACAAATTTCACATGCTTTGCACATAGTTGGGTGCCCTCAGTCTGGTGGATTTCTATGTGAATTCTTGGTATTTCACATAGAATTCACATATTTTACCCACACATTTCCCATTGAATTGATGGTTTCTCTGTCAGTTTCACATAAAAATCACTCTGTTTTACCCTACCTTTCAAAGAGATTCCACAGGTTAATCCCATGAACAGATTTCTCCTAAGTCTGTGAAATTCATGATCAAAGTGTCCCATTTCACATACTTTACACAGTGTTTATTTCACACATTTTTCAACTAAAAATCACAGCTTTTTTCCACTGGGGAAGTGCCATCAATGAAGGGCCATGGTACAAATGGTGTTTAGAATGATACCAGTTCATAGTATCCTTTATAGTAGAATTCAGTTCTATGTAATGGAGATATTTTAAGTCTTATACATTTTGCTACGCATAAAGAGACTTTACTGTACATATTTGGATTTTGAGACTGATGAATTGAACACTAAGGACACTAATATTTGACAAGGTATACATGTGTAGTACCCAAGAGGAAGTGCCCACAAAAACCATGCCAAAGACTACATGTCATAGACTACATACATATGCAGACCGTGTGCCATTAGCATCAGTTCTTGTTTATGCACTTTTTCTTGGGTATAAAACTGATAGAAGAAAAATTAATTTATCTTATTCATTTAATGAAATTTGCCCACCCTCTTAAGTCATATGCTGTTAGGTTGGCAATTTTGCCGGCCATGTGCTGTCTCCTTTACTCCATGGCTTATCCCTTCCACTCAACCCTTCCTCTCCTTGACATCATGCAGGTGACTTCCACCAAATTTTGCTAGCACTATACTTGCTTTATTTAAAGCACGATAGAAACTCAACTAATGAGCACAATAGTGTTGGCATTAATGTTAAGTTAAGTTAAATTAAGTTACTCTGTTTATTTTTTAATGTTAAAAAAACTATTATTTGCACTTTAATTTGAAATGAATAGACTGGTGGAATGCTTAATGCTCTAGTGATGTGGCCCTTTCTTACAAAGTATAATTAGTATTTATGTGTGGTGATATTGAAAATTTAGCAACAAATCTATGTGCTTATGACTTAATTGTGCTGTATTGTGCCTGATTTTCAGATGTGCCTCCTGTCTCAATGCAATTTACTGTTCATGCAAGTGCAGGGATGATGCATGGGGGCAATATCATAGTTATGAATGTGGTTTTAAAATTACATGTGATCTAGGCTGGCCTCCAATGCTTTCACTGAGGGAACTTTTAAGAGCTAGTGATATATTGATGCAATTACTTAGTGATTCTTTAAAAGAGAATGTTGGTGATAAAGCCAGTGAAGAAAAAAATGAGTGCTCTGGGGATGGCTCCATAGAAGCTCAAGAGAGGGAGTTGTATAGCAGATTGGATGGCCTTGGCTCATCAATGGACCATGAGGATCGGTGGAAGCGTTTTCTCTTTGTGTTGGTGTGTATATTTATTTAAGTATTTCCTTGTGAATCAAGAAATAACGTAGTTTTTATATACTTAAAGCCTAATATCTTCCTCCAAAGTAATCCACTGAATGGTATATATGCATGGCTAATTCTTTCTTGCAGATTAAATTCCAAATAGGTATCTGATCTCAATCAGTGTATGGCTTGGAAGTTTACTGAGAATATTTTTTATTTATATTCTTTCCATGTAAACAATAGGTATTTTTCAGTATTTTATGTGTTGCAATTATTTGCTGTTTACAGGCCGCTGTCCTTCTTTCTTACTTCTTGTGTGAAAATTCCAAATGGAAAACAGCCCATGAGCTTCTTTTTTGTGATCCAAGTTGGTGAGATGCTTTTCTATTTTTTCGTAAATGACAATCACTTGATATGCTTAAAATACTCCATCCTTTTCAGTCTGACATTTATTTTATGTGGCTTATACTCTCAATAAATATCTGCAATATATTACCTATTAGAAGACTCAGACAGCTGTATGCTGAGAGATGGTGAAATTCACTTCACATTGTAGGAATGTTAATGTGTAATACAGTAAAATCTGGCTATAGCATGCCTCAGAACAGCAGGGTTTCAGATGTACCACAGGTCTGACCTTGTCCCCCAAATTATCCATTCATTTTCCTCTGCACTGGCTTTGTATCAAACTTATCCCCAGCCATTTCATTCTTTCAGGGTCCAATTTTATACGGTTAAGCCACATCAGATCCATCAAGTTGGCAGAAATGTAAAAGATTAGTGAGCTCAGGTTTCCTTAAGCAAGTGTGGTGTTTTCTACCGTGGCCTCTGATTATCCATGCTTAGAATTTGAGTGTAGTGGTACTTTGCCAATTGTTGCTTTCTACCATTTAAATTCAAATTAATTCAGTGCTGTGCCAAATATGTGCTAAACTTCACTGATAATTTTTTCTCCTCTTTTATTGTTATACCAAACTCTGCCAAGAATAATTTAGCAATTTTAACTTCAGTTCATACTTCAACACCAGATTCAAGATGCCTTTAACCAGTTTTATGTTAATAATTATGTGCCACATGATTTTTAAAGGCAGTATACTTCGTTTCACCATATTTTGAGCTGTGCTGTGTTTCTTGATTCTGATTGTCAAATTGTTTGTCAATCATGATAGTAAAACTAACCGACACATTATGACCAACAACATGGCTTGCAGAATGGATGGTGATGATATCATGAATGTAGTTTTTGATGTACAATTAACATGCATGTCAGGATAAGCCAGCTTTACATCAATTTTATGCTACATTGGTATACACGAAATCATAAGCCTTATGGTGATATCATAGTAAATCATAATGTTCAACTGAATGCAGTACGGATACTGTTCTGGATTATACAGGCAAGTTGCTTAATTTTAATCATGTTTTAATCGATGTTTAACATGATTTCATCAATTAGCTTGAATTTGACAAACATTCATTGAAAATGGCATCGTCTGATACCATCCATAATAGCGTCATGATGATAGCTATATTTGCCATACCAGGAGGCCTGTGAGTGTGGAGCTGAAGAGATTTTAAATTCCTCCAGTGATTTAAACTAGGAGATGGAACGCATCCAGATGGTATCTGGTGTCGAATTGTGGCTGTCCATATGCAGAATTGTTCCACAGACTGCCCGCGGTCACCATGTTTGGAGCAGGATTTATTGCCTCAACAGGAGGCTGTGGGAATTCTGTGTAAGCATAGGAGCAGAATGTGTAAGTCTTTAGCAGGTGCGCTCTCCTTAACCGTTCCGGGGTGCTTTTCTCCGCCCAGTCATCAGGATGGGTGGCTCAAGGGATTTTTGAGAATTATAGGTATTGTGTTTGATCCCGTTGGATCTTTAGGTTAGGTGCGAGACAAAATGAGAACAACCACCATAGTTGGAGTCACGTTTAATACTGCCACAGCTGAGCATACGATACATACATAGTGGCATACAATACATCGAATATTGATGTTCAACTGTATCGATATAAATCGATCCATGTGCAACAATTTAGGCTGGAGAGTAGGTCATTCAGTGGGATTCAAAAGCATAGACCTGATAACAGCCTCTGAGTAAATCCCTCTAGCATAGACCTTCATTGCCGAAATAACTAAAGGAAGCACAAGTAAATAAATGCTGCTTACGTATTGAAAATAATTCCAACGGACACTATCAAGATAACTGCATAACTTCAAAGAAAAATGCATTTCTCAGTGGTTTCACAAAAAGATAACACAAAAAAATCATGTAAAACAACAAACCATCATGCATCAAACTAAATGCGATATGTATAAATTATTCACACTGTAAGAGGCTTGTTCAAAGTCAATGTTTGATGCCTATATGTACATCAAAGGAGTGACTTGGATGTTTTCCCTCCATTTTATTGCTGTATGGATCTTTCATACTATTGTATAATCCTCATTCCCAGGCCTGAAAAATTATTAGAGCCATTAGCCACAATTGCCTTGAAACATCTTGCCCAGTCAGCTGCTAATAACTTCTTGGTTCGAGATTTGTGGTCCGATGAGGATTTACTACATCATTTGGGCTGGAAGAATCCGAGGATTGACTGTGACAACAGAGTAGTCAAAATTGATGATGATTGGCATGATGTTGTGGCTTCTGCTGTTTATGTCTCATCATCTATGCTGAATCATTCATGTAAACCAAACTGTACTCATAGGTAAGTGCTGGAATTATGGACCTGTTTTTGTGATGAAGTTGCATCTTGAATGAATGGCTTAATAATTGAGAATAAAGCTTCTCAGCTATGTGCTTTTGACATGCTGCTATTTTTTTGGCTAGTGTATGTAATGGGGTCATCCACAAAATTTTTATAATGGTTGATTGTGATTGTTAAAAAAGTGATGGCACGCATGTTTTTCTATTATTCTGTTGTACTCAAGTTTAAGGTGGCTAAATTGAAATACTCTAAAAGGGGCAAAATCTGGATTATGCATATAACAGTCAATATCACTTGCTCTTCCGACAATCCCTACAACTTTTTCTAAGCTTTTACTGTCAAATTTAGCCATTCTAAGAGTCAGATTTAGTTCACTGAGTAAAAGTAGCTCTCAGTAAACATGATGTGATACTTTGATAATATTTTGGAAAGTTTTCATATTTTGAAAATAGTGCATGGCACATATCGCACATTTTAAAATAAGGTTCACCTCCGAATGTTACCCCAATTGATGGAGCACATTTATTGCATGTAAGCAACAGGCATTAATTTTAATCGGCAACATTTTTAGGAAAAATAAATGGAATGAACAATTGCCTAATGAAGAAATTTTATAATTGGAATACAAAAATTTCATCACAGTATGCATGAGTCTTTGGAAAAGCTTGACTCTGAAATGTAGGCCACAACTACTACTTAATGAATGTGATCAGTTTATCCGTCGCTTTAAATTATCTGATTGGGCTTCCCTCTCCATTAGCATGGATTATGGGCTCTCTACTGTAGTTGATATGCAAAACATGATTTTCATTTACAAAGAGTGCCAAAAAAATGCTTTTTCTGTTTTAATTTTCTTTAAATTGTGTAATTAATTTACTTCTGAGACAATCTGCAGTAAAAAGCCAGTGATGGTTCCCCTTAGTATGCTCCTTTATTTTCATGCTCTTTTCAGGATTTTATTAACCTTTTCTAGTTACTGTTTCATTCAGTCAAACTTACTCCTCACTCAAAATTTGCACTAACCTATTGTCACATTAGAACTTTCTTGTGGACAATTATCATAATCTGAGGTATGTAATGATGACATAATTTTTAATTTCTGATGACAAGTGCCTTGAAATGAAGTGCCTTCGCAGTTGATTTTTTTTGTTCCACATTAATTAGATAAAATTTCATACATTCATTGTATAGTGGATTTATATAGTTATCATATTATTACTGTGATTTTTAACTAATTTTCACACTTTACAGTTTTTATAAGAGGTATTTGATAGCCAAGGCAAGTGAAGACATTGAAGAGGGAAAAGAAGTGTGCATCCATTATGGTAAGTGTGTCTTTAATGATAACAAATGCTAAGGTTTCCGGTAGACTTCATGAAAATTGTACACATCCCATAATGGATTTGTACTTTGCATTTTTTATTTCCAACCATGGTTTTGACAGTCACCATCATTATCAAGGTACCTTGATAAGTATAATATGTAGCTGGTGTTAACAGTTCTTATGTACACAACTCAAAGGACTATGACGATGACTGTTGAAGCCATGCTTTGAAATAAAAACGTGCAGATTATTCTTAGTTAAAATTCAGATAGTGTTTAATAATAATTATTATTTGGTAATAATCACTGTGTTTAATAGGCCAGGAAAGACTGCCATAGAAACTTCCAAAATTTTGCCATGAGCTCACGGAAAGTGAAAAGGGGAATTACTGGGTTCTTAATTGGGTCGAAAATATAATCGGCATATATTGTTGTGGCTTTTGTTCATGTATCATTGTTGTTTACCCTATTTATATAATAACAACCACATTGAGGACCCCTGGATTAATCATTGTCACATTGATGCAAGAATCTTCCATGTGACCTTGACTTATGCTGTGATTAATGCCCCAACTAGGTATTTTACAATCTAAATACCTTAACCAGGCATTGTACAATCTACCCTAAGTTGGAAGTGTTCTCTCATTATTGTGTTGTACCTCAGGGTTAGATGAAAGCAATAACATTTCTTCACATAAACTCCGTCACTTCAAATTAGGATGTCTTGTTGGTACAACATGATAACACACCAGACTAGCAAGCTTAATTCCTATTTGAAAACTGATGGTATCAAATGATTGTTTGTCAATGAATTTCCATACTTTACTGCTATTACAAATTTTCATACACCCTGTGATCAACCTGAAGATGGCATAAATAGGTGAGTGCTGAATGTCACCTTGCCCTCAGCCAATCACTAAAAGAAAATCATGTGTCAAAGAATTATTTGTAGCGTGGAAGTACCCAAAGAGGCTTTTCTGAGATGTTAATCAGAATATCCCAGTTCATAGCTACGCATTCTACCTTCTGGGCTATCATGCCCCTCACAAAAACACCTATAAATGATAATGACATGTGTAACTTTTTATTATATATTTCAGGGCAAGTCTTCAATAGAAAGAGTAGACGGGAAAGACAAAAATTCTTAAAGGATAATTGTTTCTTCAAATGCGAGTGTGAAGCATGTAGCAATCCAGTGCAATATAATGCTTGGGTAAGTCATATTTAGCTTCCTTTCTCACTTCTTTAATTTACCAGTATACAGAGATAGGAATGAGGGAAGAACACTCAAATAGGATGATAATGCTTTTGATTGATGGATTAACATCTTTATTTGGATGAGATGGTAACCAAGTGGTCTCTTAGGGTGTCCTATTTTGCATCGATGTCTGAAAGTCATGGGTCTTAGGGTCTCAAATGGTGACATTTGATGGGTAAATGAGGTGTGCAAAAAATTTCTAAAACTGTATAATATTTAGGGGTCGCGCACACAGCTTTTTGTTTAACATGGGATCTCCCATAAGTGCGCGCTGCCCGTTTGAAAAGCCAGTGCTCCTGGGCCTCCGTGCTGCCCCCACCTATTGAAGGCTCTGATATGTACACTTAAATTGGTTACTACTTTGGGAGGGAGGTGAGACTGGTATGTAAAGAACAAAGCCTTATATTGAGAACATTTACTAATATAATGGAAATGAGGAGTGCCATGGTCAGGACGAGAACTAAATTCCTCTATCACTCATTTTGAGAATTTTAATTACAATTAGCTCACAAAATATTTGCATTGAAGACTTTGAGTGCCTTTTTGGTCATCTTTGGCATAGCTTTGCGGTGCCTGGAAACTACATATTTGGAGTAGGTGCTGAATTTGCTATTCATCTGTGGTCAATGCAGCCTGAGAATACTCCTTGATGAGAGCAATGCCATTCTCGGCAAGGTCGTTAACAACCCCCCTTCCAAAGTGTTAACCAATTTAAGTCTACATATCAGACCTTCGATAGGTGAGGGAAGAAATGGTGGGGGGCGGCGCGGAGGCCCGGGAGCACAGGATTTTCAAATGGGCAGCGCACGCTTATGGGAGCCCCCATATTAAACGGAAAGCTGCATGCCTGACCCCTAAATATAATCCAATTCCAGAAATTTTCTGCACCCCTCATTTTCTCATCCATTGTTACCATTTGAGACCCTAAGATCCATGACTTTCAGACATCGATGTGAAAGGGGACACCCTAAGAGACCACTTGGTTACATCTCTCTTTTCATTTAACCCTCGAGATGGAAGTGGTGTGTTGTCAGTACCCACCTAATGGGGTAACAACACAGTGCATATTACATTTCTCAAGTTTCACTTAAAATCATCTGCTTGGACTGAAACTAGTGCTGTGTGAATCAGGGATTTTCATTTCGAATCAACCGAATCGAATCTCCCACATAAATTTCGAATTGAATCGAAATGAATTTTTGTTTTAAATATTCGTTAGCGAATCAAATCACGCTAAAAAAATTTGCTTGCGAATCGAATTTGAATTCTAAATATAATGCAAAAGTTTATGCAGAGTTAAGGTAATATAGATTTTCACAATATTTCAGGGCCTTACATTAGCTTATACATCTATATACTGACAGAAAGAATAGGAGAGAATAACGTTTATTCATTTTAATTTTCGTTTCACGTGAGGAAAACATCTTCTAAACGATTGGTGTGCAATTCGGGGACGAGTGCCATGTTTGAATGCATGTAATGTTTCGAAGACGAATCTATCTGATTCAAATCTTATGAATTATTCGCTTTTGAAGCATCCTGATTCGCAGGCAAACCGAATCAAATTAAGCTGGTTACGAGTCAATTCGATTTCGAAGCATTCACATAGCTCTAATTGAAACCAAGTTGATTTTTGAGATCAAAGTGAATGAATGTTTCACTGTCAATCTTGTACATTTTTTGTCCAATTTAGTACAAAGATGAGGTCAATTTACTTGTGAATCAAAAATTCAATTAACACTTAAGTCAGTAGTCATATTGCACATACAAATAATAAAAAAATACATGTTACAATGATAAATTGATGATATACACACAAAATCCAAAACATTATCTATTTAAACACTCGTTCACTGAGTAAAAGGCTCCATCAATCAAGAAAAATTTTACCTGTCTATTGAATATTTCTATAGATTTCACTATCTTAATCTCTGGTGGTAGGGAATTATAAAACAATATGGGTATACTTAACAGGTAGATAGACATATACATGTAGGTAGAGATACATACAGGTAGACTTTTGGTGTATAGTGGGAGGTTATGAGAGATGAGTCTGAAGTCTTTGTTTTGCCTCATGTTGTGGTTGTGAATGTCCTTGTTAACTTGCAGATTAAGATAGGTATGCTGTTCCTATACATATATAACAGAACAGTAGACATAAATACATGTAAGGGCTAGGAGGTGAAGCTCCTAAAAAAGGTTTCTGCTGCTGCATTGATTTCTGACACCTGCCAATATCCTCACAGCCCATTTCTGTAATTGGAACAGCCTCTGGGTATGGTGTGAGTGGTCCCATGGAGCAATACTATACTTGGGTGTGCTGTTGATAAATGAATAATAAACTATGACAGTCTCCATATTTGAGAATGGAACAAACTCTCAAAAAAAGTCTAAGGAGGTTGCATCCAGATGATATACCTGAACAAATGGAATCTATATGAAGTTCCCAATGCAGGCAATCATCCACTAGCTCTCCTAAAAATTTTGTGGATGTAGATCCAGATAGGACTTTACCAGTTAATTTAAACAATGGACTTGTATTTTTTTGTGAGGATGAAATTGCATGAATGATGATCGCCATTCCTTTTCATTTTCTAATGAAACCGACAAAATTTGAGCAACAGCATGAACCACAAATATATTTATTCTCTTTGCACTGTCTTAAATAATACTCCCAATGCTCCTAAACTGAACAGAGCACTTCGGATGTCTTTTGTGATCTTAGTCATTTTAAAATTGACTTTCATGTCATGGACCCAGGTCCAATATGCACCTATCCTTATCTTCTTTCCATGTACATGATAACTCATGGGAACATACTGGTCCTTAGAGTACTTTCAGTCCTTGAAAAATTATTTCAGGCTGAAAAGCAGAATTTACTGGAAAATACCTATTATCCATCGCAAATATCTTCATATCTCTGATGCCAGGCCTGGTATAAAGTCCCCAGCATGTAATTTGGGAACAGCCAATATGAAATGAGTTCATTGTGGTGCTCCTTCAGAATATTATTGTTCCCTCAAAGCTAAGTGCATATTGGAATTTACAGGCTATCAAGCATCCTGAAAAGATTTTTATTGGAATGAAACACAAACAGCTAACAATATGACTTTCACTAGAGACAACGCCATTACTCTTCTCGCACAACTGTCAAGTGTCTTAAAAGAAAGACAATCGATATCACATTATCAATGTATCGGTAGATACCAACATCAGTAGTTTGTTTGTTTTTTCAACACTAAGTCATGCTCACTTTGTGCTCCTGAGATCTCTGTTGTCGACCATGTATTTTGCTACCATGAGTCATTTGCTTCCATTAGTTTTTCTGCCATGTGTTTTCCCATTTGATCAGAGGTCCTGACTGTCATAGCACTCAACCTGGCTGGAAGTTCACTTGTTCTATCCCTTTCTTCAGCCCTGTGTCTTAACACAGTTGAAAATATCTTGCTAGAGCCCTGTATCCTCTCCACCCCTGGGTAGTGAAGATGGTTGGACTGTTGAACATAAAGCTGAAACATAAAGATGCTTGTAACATATTGTAGTTGATGGAAATTTCCTGATGTATGACTGATTGTGCTTTATGTTCTCCTGTATTCATCTTGGAAATCATGATAAAATTCTTTCAAAACTCTTATTTTATATCTCCTTTACAGAAATCCAGAGCTTATTCCTGTCCAGAATGTGCAGGGCCTTTTGTCTTAAGTGAAGAAATAATTGAAGAAGATGATAAGAATGCCTCTTGTGAAATGTTTTGTTTGGATTGCAAGAAAAGGGCAAACATGCAGAAGGAATTAGATTATGGTGTGGACCTTGGTCATGTGGAATATTGCATTGGTAAATTTACTTCATTGGTTAACCTATTGAAGCTTGAGGAAAATATTGAAAAGAATGCATGTGGTCTCCTCGTTTCATCCAGAGCAACTTCGAGAACAAAAAAGAAAAAGAAGGGAAGGTGTTCAATTAATGTGTCAAGAAAATATATTGTGTAGCAAATAATAGGAGTGAATTAGTACTAGTGTCAGGGGTAATGAAATGGTTAAGGTACGTTTCAATGGAATATAATAAAAATCCTCTCTCTTTCTTCCCCTTCACTGCTAACCCAACACCCTCTTTTCTATCATGGCATGCAGCAACCCTTCTCCCTGTATTATCTTTTTCTACCACCTACCCTACCTCCTCCTAATCTCTATCATAAGCTTCCTCTCCCCACACATCATACCAAACACTTCCTTGTTTGTCTTCCTTTCTGGCCAACTCAATTTACCCATTCTCCTCCACACCCACCTCTCCAACACCTGCAGCCTAATCTCATCTTCCCTCCTCAAAATCCATGTCTCTGCACCATTCAATGATACAATCCATATTAAACACTTCACCAGCCTCTTCTTTGCATTCTTTTCCAAGCTTCCCATCATTTGTTCCCTTCCATTGCTAAACGCTTCTTTCACTTGAGCTATTTTCCTTCTATGTGTCTTTGCTACTATGCCCATTTCCTTCCAACATTATACCCAAATAACGAAATTGCTAGACCTGCTTCAGATTGTTCTCCTACTTTGATGACCAACCTTGCTTTCTTTGTCTCAAAGAATCTAATTACTTTTGTTTTCTATTGACTTATCCTCATTCTATATATTCCATACTGATTTTCTGTTGCTTCTACCTAACCTTGCAATCCCTTTTGTTCGACAAACCAATACCTGGTTGTCCTTGAATCTGACCGGCTTGCTGCTTACTTCTACATATTCCCATATCTAGCTCTTCCTATGACTCTCTTGACATTTCCTCAGCATAAATGTTAAGAAACAAAGATAACAACAAGCGATATTGCCTTATCCTGCCACCTATAGCTGCCCTCCCTGGTTCTCCATCAGCTACCCTCCCATGTGCCCTCAGGGTCATATATGCATGGACCTTAGATGATTCTTTTATTTTGTCCATCTATTGCTATTTTCATAAGTATCTTCAATAGTTTTTCCCTTCTAATTATGTCAAATGGCTTATCAATATTCATGAAAGAAGCAAAAATTCCCTGATTCTCCTCTTGCCGGTTCTTTACTCTTAGTGTTCTCATCACCGTATTTACATCCAGAGTTGCCTTCTCCATCATTATTCCAAAGTGGTAATTGCCATAGTAGTCATTTTCTCGCCTTACAACTTTCTATGAATTATTTGAAGTAAAAAATTTGTGGCTTATGAAATTTAAGTATTCATTTTATGTCTACTCCTCACATTTTTATGGTGCTTTCTTCATCTTCAGGACAAGTATTTAGACTGTTTTCACTAATTTCTCCATCCCTGCTGCTTTGCAGATCCTACTGCTAAATTCAGATTGAGTTTTCCTTACCATATTAAGCATTTTCTGCTGAAACTCTGAATTGAAACTGAGAAAGTAATGTGTTATCAATTTGGGTAGATCTCACCTCAGACTGAACTGGATGACCTGTAGAATAAACACATGGTGTTGATTACTCTGTGGCTGAGTAACTGCAAAAATGTACAGATTAATCACAGAAATTTAAATGTGTAGTAGGAAGGAATAAGTGGGCCTCACCCTCCTTACTGGACCCCTCTGACTGCTGGATCCCATTACCCTTGAATATTGAAAAAGTTGTTAAAAGCCATTCCCTCTACATTGATGAAATATGTACATACATAAAATTAAACTGTGCTAAATGACTGTTTTCTGTGAATGCTTGGTATTTTTTTATGAACTCATAATATATAAGGTTGAATCAATAACACACCCAGAGCACATTACCTAAATGCAGATGGAATGAAGTATTTTATCTTTCTTTTCAATTTATGTTGGTTTTCTGCATTACAAGACTCTGAATATGATAATAAGTCTTTTATAAAGGAAAATAGAAAGGAATGACTACATCAGTCTCTCTTATCTACAGGAATGGAAGACTTAAGATGCAATAACCTGGATAAAGCTGTGCTGCATTTTCGCAAATGCCTTGAAATATTACAGAAATGCTATTATCATGAAAATCTTGCCATATCACAATTAATGGACAAAATATCATTTTGTTATGCATCCCAAGGTAATATGATGGATTTGTAAAGTTTTATTTTCAACATTTTTAAATTTATTTTCTTAGAAATTGGTATACATTAATGATGTATGAATGACTAAGAATCAAAGTAAAAGAACAGTTTAGTCAATTACATGGTGCCGCACTTGGTAAAAATTTATTGTGGATATGCTGCTATCAAATTGGTCTCTGAATGTATAATTATATGTATATAGGTTTTGAAATCTCTCTTAACATATGGGTTATATCTCTGGAAGGGTTGAGATTTCTATTAGGTACTTCTCTTGATGTGAGTTTTGTGATGGATAGGTCCAAGGATATTGTCAAGCTGTATTTTCTGGCATTTGTTTGTTCAGGTATTAGTGATTTTTGTGCTTGATTCAGTCCCTCTTTGTGTGAAATAGGTTGTTTGATAAACATCAGTGAATCTTTCACTATTTCAAATCTGCCTTAATACTCACATAGGTACTTCATGATTCTGTTCTGCTTCAAGGAGGTCTCGTCAGGCAGGCAAACCTTGCTGACTGTAAAATGATGTTGGGCCAACCATGGCTGTTGGCATATTAACTGTGTATATACAGGCACTATTTACACAAATTTTAGATTTTACGAACATTAATGTTTACATATATAGGCTTCAGGTATGGTAGAATGGGCATGGTTCTGAGTCAATGACAAGAGTTGTCCTCTCCAATATTGAATATTCTGGTGAGGCATTTTGTGTGCCCTCATTTTTTTATCAATCGTCCTTTACTTTTATATAGCCTTTGTAGGATGCATGTAGGTAAAAGCTAGTTTATTCTAGTAGAAGATATTCTTGAAATTTAAGGAAAGTGTATTTTTAAGTAGTTATTTTTCTCCAGCTTCCTTTTCTATCTTTGGTGAAAAAAGTAAGTTGTTTGCACTGGGAGCCAGGAGTTCTGCTGGCATGCCAGTTCACCCTTTGCATTGAAAGTGTTGATGAGGTTCATGCGGTATAGACACAGCAGTCAATTTTGTAAAAATTTTGATGTCGTATCGATCAGTGTGTGTTCAGATCAGATAAGAGATTGAGTATCGATTTCCCAGCTAATACAACTGCCAGATTTTGGTACTGGTTGAAAAAACCCAACGGACTACGGTAACATTCAATCGTAACACACATGAGAATCCATGATAAAATATAACAACAATAGTAATATCCACATTCAATTGTAACACACATGAGAATACTGTGGGTCTGTGCTTGTCCCCTAAAATTATCAACTCGTTTTTCTTGTTTACTGTCTTTGTATCAAACTTATCACGGACACTTTCATTTCTTTCAGGATCCAATTTACAATAGTCAAGTCACACCAGATCCATCCACACACGCATCAGATTTGTTTGGCAGAAACGATAAAAATTAGTGCGGTCAGGCTTCCTTTGATTATCTACGCCTACAATTAGAGTGGAGTGAAACTGCCAAAGGTGGCTGCCAGCCACTCTGATTCAAATTGATGCAATTCCATGCAGCATACAAATCTGTGTAAGCTTCACTGACTGCGTAATGTCATTCAGTTTTCCTTGGTTGTCTATGGGTCAGTTTTGCTTATATGTATAACTCTGTTTAAAATCTCTGTTTAAAATAACTGAGTAATGTTAACTTTGGGTCATACTGAACCAACAAATTCAAGATGTTTCTGCAATTATCAACTACATATTATTAAGTGGCCACATACTTTGTTGTGCCATATTGTGAGATGTGCTGCATGTTTCTTGATGGTCTTCTTAAGTTTTTTGTTGATCACGCTGATGCTGGAGCTGCACATTTGTGTACAGCGTTCTTACTTGATCAATATTCACGACTGGAATTGAGTTGGATGTTGATCATCCTTAAAATGATGAACTCGCATAAAGGCACCTTTTTCTGATTCCTCTAAGCAATTGCTTTTTATAAGCAGTTTCTGATCTTTAGGATGGTCAATTTTCAACCCAGTTTTAGTTAGGAATCTCAACCAAGTGAGAATGTTGAGCGAAAATGTGTAACTCCAGCATCAGCATGATCAACAAAATTTTATAAATAGAATTATGAAACACACAGTACCGCTAAAATATGTCAAAACAAAATATACAGCTGTTAAAAATTATGTGGGGCTAAATAATTAGGATAAAACTTGTTAACATCATGAAAAAATTGAAGATTTAGCAACTGTAGGTAACATCGGAATATTAAATGATTTTCTCCTGTCAGCAAAGCTAAGCACTGATTTGTGTACTCAACAGTACTACATCAATTTGAATCTCAGCGGTGGGAAGCCACTTTTGGTACGGGTTTTACTGTACTAACAATTGTAGACATGGATATTCAATGGCCACAGTTGACAAAAGCACAGTTGATAAAGGAAACCAGAATCAGTTAATTTTTGATGTTATCACCCGGCAAAGATGGATCTGGTGTGACTTTACCATTTTAATTTGATCCTGCAAGAAAGGAAAGGCTTGTTAGAAGTTCAACACAAAGCCAGTAAAAGAGATAAAGAAACTGATCATTATGGGGGACAAGGTCAGACCCATGGTACATCTGAAACCACAGTATTCTGAGTTGCACTATATCTGGATTTTACTGTATCAGTAAATTTCCATACTGCATTTCTATAGTCTGGTAGGTGTAGAAGAGATGGTTTCTGTTCCTACCACACAATGTCTATTATCAAACCTGAGAGAAATTCCAGGCTATGGCATTAATGCACTTGTTATGTCGTGAGTAAATATTTTTGTGTCATTTGAGTGTGGTTGAATTCTACCCTAAATTTAAACAATCCAACTTCATGAGCAAAAGAGAAGTTGTTAGCTAGAAATAAAAACTCCTGATTAAAGGCTTTAAAATACTTATTTTTCAGAGAGATATGAAGAAGCAATGGAGTATCTTTTCTCTAGTCTACACATTCTTGAGAAAAATTTTGGAGCCAACAGTTTGGAGGTAGCATTTGAATTGCAGAAATTGATTGATGTCATTGTGTCAACAATGAAAAACAGGGACATAAGCCTGATTAAGTATGTGGATTTTTAGTATTCTTTACTAAATGAAGTATCTTCCCATAAATTTTTTTCACTATTATGTGCATATGTGGAAAATGAATTTTTAAACTGGGAGTATGACTTTTTGTGTGCACACTAATGGGAGTCACTTCCTTTCTTTGCAGGGAAAGACAGGAACTGTGCCTTGGGTACATCAACCGGGCATTAGCAATATTTCTCCTTCATGGAGGCCCATGGTTTCGCGCTGTGAGAGACCTACAAATGCTTAAGTTGGGAATGAGTTAATTTTGCTCCACCCTCATGTTAGAAAGTAAATGTGCCTATAACTATGGTGAGTCATTTTGATGTGTTGTTTTACCATTCAAAAATGTTAAATAATATGCCTAAAGTTAGTAAATAAATATTCAAGTTCAAATGTATACTTTCATGGGAGGTAGCATTTGAATTAGTAAGTACGAATGTAAGTTGTAAGGCAAAGCCTTAAATATGTGCATTGATATGATGTCCAATAGTATCACAATGAGTTCATCATAAAACCCCCCCAAAAAAGACCCAAGTTTGACATTCATGGATTGGGTTAAAGGTTACTCGGGCTTTCCACCAGAATGAGTCGTCCATCTTCATCAGGGCATATAGCGACATCGTCATCATGCAGCATCATCAGCATCATGCCCTGATGCCAATGATGACCTGCATGTAGTTGTGCAATAGTTAGATAAAGACCATCTTTACTATGTATTTTAAACTACAAAATTCTATTTATAGTTGCCCATAGGTACTGCCTATTCTTAGAATTGTTTAATTTTTGTTTTTTTTTTTTATACAACTTGCTAGAGGAGTAGTCAATAGCCAGGTCTTGGATTTTGACATGCATTTGATCACAGATATCCCAAGGATGGTGATTGATGAATCACCCCAGTTATGCCATACTAAATAATATAAGATATATATGAGGTTAAAGCTTTTGCTGGCAATTAAACCATTCAATTTTGTGCCAGAAAACCGAAAGAAGTACCTAGTTTAGGAGTGTAATTGTCTAATAGCATTACAATTATTTTGGGCTTAAGTCGCACAAATGGCTGTTAATTTATTTTCGCTGTTTTGTCACATATGTGATATGTGAAAAAAGAATTAAAAATAAAATGTGGTAACTTCTTTTATACAAAAGGTTTTTAAACAATATTATTAAGGGTGGAATGACCAGCTCTTTTGTTCTTTGCATTCCCCTGTTGTCAAAGAAACCAAACCAACTGGCTGTACGCCAGTTCCTTGGTTTCATTAATTTTTTTAAAAAACTTCAAAACTAAAATTTTAGTGAAAGGTTATGCATATGAATTTTTTCCCCTCAGAATCCCTGCACATGCTGTTTATCCCTCTTTCTGTCTCCAATAAAGTTGGTGAGCTAGCAAAATTAGGGATTACCTTACGCCAAAAAGTTACTGCAGAAACAAATTATAAACAGATTCACCGTTACTCACTCCAATTTTGCAGTTGCATATCCATGTTAACTCATGATACTTGAGTTTTTTATGCATGCAGTCTCACTCCAATTTTGCAGTTGCATTTCCGATTTAACTCATGATTCTTGAGTTTTTTGTGTATGCATTTAGAGTATTGGAGTATGTTAAGAGTATTCCTACAGGAAATTTAAAACTAGATTAAGTAGTTCAAATGTGACACCAGGTTTTTGTGATATGACAGCAGCAGCCAGTGGATTAAGTATTGTAATATATGTAGATGTCAATTAATTTTGTTATTCTTTCCTGGGCAAATAAATTTTGAAGCATAAAATTTTTCTTAGTATGTTTCAACCATCATAAAGGTTGCTAAAGGTGTTAGCGGTGGTGTGAGTATCTAGGATAGATCAAAATGTGAACCTAGAATAAGAACCAGGGGAAAGTGTAACTGCCCTAGCCCCAAACATTTTATTATTTTTATAGCTTTGCGTGACTCAAATTTGCACTTAAGTCAAGCTTTTCCATGGCATAAGCAGCCCGTTATTACACTGTGTTGGCGACAGATTCATTATTACACAAGACTTCATTTAAGTCACTCATGAGTAATGGACAACTATTGATTACCAGAAGCATACTGTATTTAAATCATAGTTATGAGCATAGTTCATGTTATATCTATGCATCTGAATATGAAGTGAATCATAGCAAACTTGAATTAAGGCTTGTTACTAAAATTGAATCTGTTAACTTCTTATCTTTAGACTCATACCCAGTGCAGCATTTACGTATAAGCTACACAAGCAGTAGCTTAGGGCCCCCACTTTCTTGGGGGCCCCCAAAAAAAATTGTCCGAGTGAGCAATTGTCATATATACTCTTTGCTCTGGCAAAGGCAAGAAAGACAATATTTTAGTTTAATATAATTCCTTAATCCTTATAACATGTTTCAAGAGATTAGATAATAAGCCTTTGTAAATTGTACCTTTTAAAAGAACTTTTGTTTCTTTTTACCAGAGATTGCATTTTTAAGTTTGCTATGAATAAATATGATTTTAAGTTAAAGATTTATTATTTCAGTATCTATATACTTCTTAATTGTATTTCAGTTTATCCCTCTAGGTATCCGAAAATCATATTTGGCACTGACATAGAATATGTGGACTTATAAAGGGCCTCATATCTCAAATAGCTTAGGGCCTTATCAAGTCTAAATCCGACCCTGCTCATACCTCGTCTTCAGTCTACAGAGCTTTATTAGTAATATCAGAATAATTAAATATTAACTTATGTGAACCACCATCTACTGTAGCACTATATTTATAGAACATAAGAGACTTATTTGGATTTGCATCCGCTGTATCTTGTAAGTGTAAGCCAATATCTTGATTACTAAAAAATGGTAATCTTTGTTTGTGTGATATTAGTCTTTGAATTGATTAGGATTAAATGAAGTTTCAACCATACAAATCGTAGTAATGGCTATATTTTTATTTGGTTCATGTAATACGATGCAATGAATTTGGTCAAATGTAGATGAAGTTGATATAGGCTTAATTGTATCTTCTAACACATCTTAAACATATCGTGCCCAAGCGATTAAATTAAATTTCTTATGTCACTTTGCACCTTATATTTTGCTCTCTCTTTTAATATCCAATTCTATATATCACTTCATACACAGCAAGCTTCTTGCAAGATATCCTCCTCCTAAACAATCAATCTTATTTATCTTTTTTATTACTATGACAATCCAAAATGAAGACATGTTAACAAACAACAATCAAAAACAAAATTAAATTCACCAACAATATAAAATAAAATTAATTTAACTATTTGATAAATGAAAACATAAATAAATAATTACATAAAATTGATTTTTGGTTATCACTTAATTATCCAGTCATGCACTTGACATGCGTCAAACAACATTTGTAATTTTGGCTTGTTTATTTTCAGCAATTCCAAAACTTATTGGAGTCAAAAGGGATCATTCAGCTAATTTAGCTGGCAAATTTCACTTGCAGAATCAAAATGCAGCTTTCTTGCCCAGAGTTATTTGCATTAGCAGAAGGAATAGCCAGAGTATTACATCAGCTATAATGAAGCGATTTTCTAATTAACGTGAATTTAGGAATGGAATTTTTTGTGGCAGAAATGCCTTTGTCTCACTCTTAAGAGATTAAAGCTCCGCCTTTTGCTTGAAAAATATGTAATTGTGATTGAATACCTCATTGATTTGCCCATTAAAATATTTAGCATTAGGGATGGCCTAGTAACAAAACAGTAAATGAAAGAACTAAAATCATCGCAGGGACCTCATCATAGAGCCATCACTCTCCTTGTTGACCACTCAGTACTTTACCCTTGGACTTCTTCCCTACATCCCTATTAAAGCACTTGTATGGTTTATTATTACGGTCAGCAAAAGCTTATGGTTATAAAAACTATTGACCTCATTTTTTGTTTAAACTATCGGTATATAACCCTGTAAGTGGGGTGATTCATAAACCACTATTTTAGAACTATGTACCTGACAGCTCACTTATATCAAGCTGTGAGTCCTTTCTATTGGATAATTTCCTTGTTAGTTATGTTGTTGATACCAAAGCAATTGTAACAGGAATACTCAAGGGGGGAATTTACTTTTATTCATTTCTTATGAATGCTTTTTTCTTAAGTCAGAATTCAAAATCTTCTAAAGAAGGCATCTTTTTGGAAACAAAACTTCGGATTTGGTTTTTATTCCATCTTAGGAATATGTACCATGTACCAAATAATATTGGCATGCTGTATTGAAGCTTGGAATTGAGAAAGGGGTGAGAGTAATCAGTATGTAAATATAACATATGTTGATGAGAACTTGGCCCCAGTAAGTGATTTATAATGAGACTTGAGTGTGTCAACTACTTTGGGTGGTATGAGCCATAAATGTGGACTCACCATTATTTTGTTAGCTTCACTTTGTGAATAGTAACTCAATGACCATGCTGCGAGTAAAGAAATTTTCCACTCAGTCATCCAATTTGTGGGACGCTTATTGCAGCTAATACTCTTTTTCAGCGGGAAATTTACAGTTACTCCATCATTGAATTGTACAGATTTAAGATAAATCTCCCCAATCTGTATGAAAATATATAAAAAGTTTTTATTGCATTTCCAATATACATTTAGGAATTTCACCATTTACACTTATTAAAACCAAATTATAAAAGAGTCCTTATACATGGAGATAGTATGTTTCTTGTGCTGCTCACAAACTGAAATAAACATTCATCCTTCTGGTATCAATGAATTATTACATTTTTATAATGCTAACGTTTCATCATGACACCCTATAGATTTTCTTTGATTGACTGGCATTATCAGTGTCAGCATAGGGTTTGTCGATTCAAATGAGATTTCCTAAAAATGGTGGTAGGATCTGTCAGTACATTAGTTATTGTTCATTCAGTGAATTTATAGTTTGGCATTGGTGATATATGAGTGGAATTTCTCTTGTTAATAAATGCATGTATATCCCGTATTTCATTACCCGTATTGTATAATTGTATAGCCTTGTAGTAGGCCCTGTGATTTTTTGTGTTAGACTTTAAAACAAAAGCATGATAATCATTGTCTGTTCATGTATCCTAGAGATAATTGAATGATGGAGAATGTACCTTCACCTCACTGTTGAGATGCAGTCTGCTGTGAAAGTAGTGAAATGGTCACATTCGCATTAGGAAATAGCTTTGCTGTCAGCCTATTACGTGCAGGCTGACTTTACAGTGAATTTTCAGAGAAAAAATATGTCTAATGGGCCAGACAATACAGTGTACATAAATACTCAAATCGAGGAATCAGTTGAATTTCTATGTCCTGAATGCCTTCATTGCATCTACACCATGGATAATTGCTGCCACAAAACACATCACCTGCAAATAGAATGAGCTTTCATTAACATTCACAGTAGATTTTGAAACAATATAAAATGTTTCTCATTTTTCAATACTCACTCCATTATTAGTATTCCCTAAATCTGCAAAAGCATCTTCAAATTAAATTTACTTAGTCCAACCTTGATTGGCGGCCATTCAAAATGGATCAACATTAGATTGTATTTTTAATCATTTCTAATATATTTGGTTTCACAATTATGTAGTTCATTTTGGATAGTTCTTTCAATATAACTTTACTTTTAATTAAAATTGTAACAAATACCTATATATATTTTTGTAACTAAAAGATTCACCACAGGAATTTGTTTTCCAGTTAATTATTTATTCTATGGCGTTCATGCCTATGTTTAAATGTAATGGTGAGTTGAAAAAGTTGAGTTCAGTGATTGCCGACCCTTAGTTGTTTAGTGGACACTGTTCAGTGAATCCTTCCTGAACTGGAAGAAATATCTTTAGCTACCTTAGCTCTAATTTGAGGAGAGCAATGATGCATGTAGTTAACCATTAGCAATGGTGAGAGATTAGATTTAATTATTTTTTTGTTCCTTGAAGAAATGTGTCAAAAGAAGATAACACATTGTCAGGTTTATTCAATTCATTGCTCTCATTTTTTCCCCATAAATACTGCCGTTGGCCTTTTTGCCCCAGAATCCCAGTGACCCACCCCTGGCTTGTCCTTAGGTGACCTGGCAGCCTAAACAACGAAATTAATTCTGACAATTGAACCCTAAATAGTACTACTATTTGACTATATGACTATATTGATGGCTGAATGTATAGGCAATGATTTAGAAACATTACTTGAAGGGCAATGGGTGGCCATAATGGAAACACCGCTTTCCAAACAGTCACTGAAGCCAAGTTAGTCTCAGCTCCAATTTGGAGATGTGATCCACATATTTCTCCAAGTGCTATTGCTTCTATTTGCTCATGGCATACAATGTGTGCTAAATGACCTTTGCTGCTGAAGCATGTTAAACTAATGTCACCAGAGATCTTGCAGTGCGTGGAACATTCAGAATACAAATAAATCGGACACTGGTTGACACATTTTTCCTGGCAAACTTAGAAATTTTGTCAGTGTTTCGAACGCATTTATAAAAACATTGCTCCATTTGCCCATTAGTTCAGCTTTGCCCAAACTTGATGCAACAAATCTAGGCATTAGCAATGCCAAAATAACAGGATGGCTATAACGAGGGTGGGTTATAAGGAGCGATTTTTAAATTTTGTGCAAACTCACGATAGTGGCCCTCTACTTTACCTCTTTAATTCACCATATAATTGAGTGGAAATGGCATTCCTTGATTGAAACACTGGTTCATGTTTGATCACCAAAGTTAATTATGCATGTTGGAGGCCCTGACCCACAATTAAGGGGGGTGATCATCCTTTTCATCTATTTGCTGATGCTCCTATTTGTTACTTGCAGACAGGAATTTGAAAATGACCCAACGATTCTTGACAGTAGAAATTTGTCTCTTTCGACACATCACTATGGTATTGTTTGAGTGAAAATTGACCTTTGTAAAGTAAAGTTGAAATAAAAATATCATGAACTTACATAGCATACTAATAGAGCTGGGTAAGCTGTAAAAAATGGTTGCAGTAGGTACAATGGTAGTAAAAATGTGCTGACTGAGAAGGCCAAGTATCCCCCTGATGACAGATAGAGAAAGCAGGCTAGTGCGTTAAATATCCATTCCTGTGAAAAAATAATACATTTGTTTAATCTCTTATAAATTTCTTCATAGTCTTAGAATGATCTACCAGTTTGATGATGTGACTAATCATTTAGAATATATGAATAAGAATCTTACTGCAGGTGTAGCCACGGGGAGGCAACTGCCCCCCTTGAATGATACATTTCATTCCAAATCTGCTCCCTTCAGCTGCCACCCTTGAAGGGGACATTCCAAATCTGCTATTTGGAGTCAGACAAGATGATCTCCTAACATAAGTTCTGGCTACACCTATGATGCAGATGATGCCTGAAGTGGTTCATTAACCCTTTCGAGACGGAGTAGTTCTCTCCTTAGCGTGATTGCTGGACTGAGCCCCAAGACACTCTTCTGTCCCCTCTCTACGGAGCATTTTTCAAGACGTCGGTTAAGAAGGGTCTCGCAGGTAATCACACACTCTCAGCTCCTACCCTTTTTCGACCCCTCTCAGCAGGGACTCCGCAATATCTCAGACTCTGGAGGTAGTTGGCCTCCCTCCTTCCCGGGTTTAAAACCCTCCCAGCGGCATTGGTTTGCGGTCAATTTATGATTTAGTTATACGTATTAGGTACATGGATAATTGCTGCTTGCTCTTAATTTGCGGAATTTGAACTGAATTCCTGGTTTTTTTCTGTGCTTTGTCAAATTTTAAATGAAGCTCTACCGGCGATATTAAAAAAAAGTAAAATATATAAAATAAAAAAAAAATATATTTAACTTCGCCAATGCCAGTCCAAAGCCCAGATGTGAAAGAAGGATGGAAAATATTATTTTATGATACAACACAGAAAAATAAATTTAATAAGATAGGATTTTGTAGGATAACACATTTTACAACAAAATATTGAAATATATTATTCCGGGTATGCATTATCAAGTGTTGGTATCATACTGAAATCGAGATTTTAGTTAATATTTATCATAGAATTTCGTTTAAAAATTGTAAACGCTCATAAAAAGACAAAGAATTCGATTCTTAGTTTATAACTTTTGAGAAAGGAACAAATATAAATTTTGCAAAATGACTGAATAAACAATCGTATGACCGCGGTCCCTTGCCACAAAGAGGGGTATTATACGACGAGGGGTTCGAGTACCTGTTCCCGGATTTCGAGGGTAAGGCCTAACTCCCGCTGCGTTGGGTCCTGAAACTAAGACTTCGGGTACCCGTGACCGTCATAAAAGGGGGGGGAGCAAGAAGCCGAGTATTTTCGGCATTCGTTCCCTGGGTTAGTAAAATCTCTCCCGAATATTTTCGGCCTTCGTCTCCCTGGTCAAGAAACTTACTGCCGAATATTTTCGGCGTTAGTAGGGAAAGGGTGAAAAGAGATTTTTTGTGCAAAGAAGTACCTACCAATGAAATGAAGGTTTTATTTAAAGTCAGAAAATCCTCCAGATTTTACATTTTACATGTATTACCTAAATTCTTCAGTTTCTACAAAGGTATGCTATCGACTGGCAGAAATAGGATTACCTTTTGGGGGAGAGGTGGATGGATAAGAGTTAAGCCCCACTGGGGAGGGGGAAATTTATTGGATTCAACCCCTCAAAAGTATTTTTGTGGCTGAATTCTTTTCAGTGGTTTTTAAAGTCGAAATTTCCCATCCAATGATTGATTGATCATCCTCTCTCTACCCCCCATTTTTACACCACTGCTTCCTTATCTTTTTTTGCCTTAATCTCTTGTAATTTCCTCTTCAATATGGCAGTCAACTTACTCTGGTACAAGATTATTCTCATATATTGTTCTTCCATTCTCTATATGTAAGTTCACTGGTCTACTATTGCTGCCCCATAGCATCTCCAGGAATTCTCTCCAACTATCCTGGATACCATCCTGTTTGATTTGTGTCTTCCCTGTTTTATCCTCAACCTTTGGCATTGCTTTCCCTCTCTTACCTCCCGATAGCATTTTCACTTTAGTGAGTAGTGCACGAACTTCTCCCTGTTCCTACTGCTTTTCTATTTCCTCACATTTTCCTTTCCATCAGTTTTCTTTTGCATGAATGGTTACCTGCCAGGGTTAATTATTTGATTCCATGTATTTCCTCATTTTTAGGGCTGTTGACATATACTGACATACGTCTCTTCAGTTTATCTGACAATTTCTTCCACAACCCACTTCTTCATCACCCTTGATCCTATTGTTTTCTATGCCCTTAATATGTCTATTTTTATAATTTTCCATCTTCTCTCGATTGCTATCAATTTATTTGCTTGACCTATATTCTTTTTCACTAGCTCCTGGTATTATCTCATTTCAACTTTTTCAATGCTTCCATGTTCCACTTCTTTTACTTCCTCCTTTTAAAAGGCCTTAAAAATCTAACATCTCAGTTCATCGATACTAAGTTACTATCTTTGTCTATACCAGCTCCTTGATAACCAATTTCTTTTTGATATCTTCTGTAAATATCTCCCTTGCTGTGATCAATTTGATATCTTGCACTATCAACCAGCATTTTCCTTTTGTATTTGCACATATGGTGTATTAAACCATAAAGGAATAAAATAATTTGTAACCTGCAAATTTGAATCTGCAAAGATTTTTTTGATGGATTAGTGCTTTGAAAGTCCTGCAGCATGGTTACAATTCTTAGCATACTCCATAAATTTGGTTTTACATTTTTTAATGTCGCGTACCGTTTAAATGTCAATGCCAAAATCTCTGGATAGTTTTATACCCGGTTCCCATTTCTCTAGTCTGTAAATTCATTCAAGTTTCTGCTTCATCACAAGCACAATTAACTTGCGTTTATTAGCTATGATATCCAGCTATGGATTGGTTACTTATTCACTGTCCAAATGAAATAACAATGACGAAGAGAATTCTCTTCCCTGATATAGCTGAGTGAAGCTGGGTTCATACGATGGAAAACGTGGCAGAAGAGGAAAAGCCAATCACAGACCGGCAGTGAGGAGACGAGGAATTTTACTTTTTGAGAGCGAAATGTGACGTCAATACATAGTAGAAAGAATGAAACAAAATAAATGGAGCGGAAAATAAACAAAGCGAGAAAATTTCTTTCCATTCCCTATTTGTACAATGTTGAAGCCTTCATTAAGAAACCTCCTTTGAGACTACTTCACTGACTTTGACCTCACTTTCTTGATATTACTCTCTAAGCCCTTAAATGCGATCAGTTTCCTGCGGTGTGAATATTTGACCCTGAACCTCTTTTGATATTATAATCATCTGGAGTTTATTTTTGCACCATTGTCCTTTCATCGAGATTAAGTCTCCCTTTTGTCAGACAGAAGGAGGGCTGCAGTTGAAGCGTTTTCTACATAGCAGGTGGCGGGTCTGCCCCTTAACCCGCCAAACGACTTGTAATTGATTGGATACTTTTCCGTTTTCTGCTCCATATTGCCGTCATCTTGAGACCCAGTCACTACATCAAAACATTGTCACTTACATCTGCAAAATTGAGTTGAAGAAGGTATCCACAATGTTCCGAAGGTTGCGGTCAAAGACGAAACCTCTCATGTTTGATTGTGGGTGAAGAAAATCCCAGTTTTCCTAGGGCCTCGTCCATGGCAAGAAGCTACCACTCACTACAAGCCACAATACGTGACACGCGGCTGCGCCGCAATGCTTGGACGTACGACAGGGCTAAAAGCTAAAGGATTCGCTATAAAGCGAAGAATACTTTACAATTCCACACATGCATGTCTCGGTAGTTTGTGGTAGTTTGCTTGAGCAAATTTTGAAGCAAAAGATGAAATTATTACGGTCAAACGAAAGAGTTAAATATTTGTGTTATAATACACTCTATCTCCCTTCTCTCCTCCTCTTTTTTCTTCTTTTCCCTTCATCTCTTATTTTCTCTTTTTTCTCGCCATCGAAAAATGCCGGGGGGTTTTAACCCCCAAACCCCCCCATGGCTACACGCCTGACCCATTGGCAGATGTTGGGAGAAGGGGTCGGGAATAAGACTGGAGGGATCTGAGTCAGTTATGCTACTGGGTTGCGTTCAGGGATCTTATGGCGGCCTCGACGATGGTGCGGTGCAGCAGCCAAGGAAGAGTAAAGTGAGACGCAACCAAAATAAAAGCTTTCGGCTGGCTGAATGACTCTCCATAACAGCACAATGTTTTACTATGCCACACTTAACGCTTAACATTCATTTATCATTATAACCTTTCGATACCTATATAAATTACTGTAAACAGGTAAAAATATTTACATTTTGTGAATTTCTTTATGCATTTTAAAAATCCCCCAAATTTTTATTCCCCCCAAAATTTTTTTCTATGGCGCAACTTGCGCCATACATCCCCCCTGCGGGCAGCCCTGGCCTTCCTCCTATTTTTCCCTCTATTCTTCCTATTTCTCCTATATCTTGTACCCTCTGATAACATAGTTTTGCTAAGATTGCATGAGATGGAGAGCCTTGCCTCACTGATTGCCGGGCATGACACCTGCCCTAGTTAGCTGTGTCCTGTAGTTTCCAGGATTTAATCATCTGTTATTGACTTTCATATTCAGGGTAATTGATAATCAGGAGGATTGTCACCTCTGCTCACTTAAGGCCACTTTACGCGAAACATCCTATTGTGCAAAAGAATGTATGAATTCTTTCATGAGAATAATTGTACAGTGTAAAGCAGCAAATTGTATGATTTTCTGAATGACTGAACGGGAAATAGAACCTGCTCTAATTCCTTTCATTTTCTTATACAATAAATGATACATTCGTCTGTGCAATAAAATGCACCATGTAAAGCGGCCTTTAAAATAATTTTAACATGACAGTAGGGTATGAACTACCTAAGGATATGAACCATCACTCTTATCAGTCTAGCTCAAGGGGTCATTGGAAAGAGCTACCCCTTCCACCTTGTCATGGTGGAAGTCTAAGGGGAGTGGAAGAAGGTTTATAACGTAGTAAACATGAGGTCATTGCTCAGATTTTTCTTCATTAAATAAAGCTTTAATGCATGGAATATAGAATGTATTTTCTTCAGAAGAACTCAAGAAAGTGAGTGAACCATTAAAATAATATAATTAAGCAACCCTCTTGGGGATTAACAAAATTTACTATTTGTGTCCACAATTTAGAAGAGTTTTTCTACTGGACTTTTTATGCATGAAAATAACACCATACATAGCTTGTAAATGCAGGGAAACTCTGCTCATCCCACAAATAAATGGGATAATGAACCTCAAAGACTTTTTTGCCTTAAATTGGGTTGGGGTACTTACAAAAGGTGTTGACCGAAGGGTGCTAATACAATGTGGAGATAGAACATATGTAATCAACATCACAACCGACGTTAAAAGGCAAGCAGATGCTGTAGTGAGGCAGGAGTCATAAGAAAATCCTATAGCCGATGTTTGGCTGTGCCCGAATTTCAGAAGGAGGCCCTGAATTATACCAGCAAGAACCTGCAAGAAAAAATCGGTTAAGCTGAAATACCACTCAAGATTAGAAATTCTTGTGAATCTCAATGCACTCAGCAAAGTATCCACTGTACTAAATGAAATGGACAGTAAAAAAATCTACTTTTCATTTCTGAATATGTTGTTTACCATACCTTATGGGAAACTGTTGACTTTATTCAGCTTCATTTTTGGAATCACGAACATTATTTAAATAATTTAAATTGAAAACACATAAACACCTTTTCTCCATTTCTCATGTTGAGCTCTTTGTGAACAATTTAATCATTATGTGCATTAGTGTTGAGATCAATCATCATTATGTGTAACTGTTTTTCTTATTTATCTTCTAGAGAGTCTCGTTTCTCAAAAATTCTCCAATTAAGAGTTGTGTAACTAGGCAAGAAAAGTTGGTGTGCTAACACTATTTTTAATGTCCACCAGCAAAGCCATTTTAAACTTAGTATGTACTGTGAAACTCAAATTGGCCATTCCATCCTCAACAAAGGTAATTTGGTACAAAAATGCATACCTCATGTAGACATATGTCAATTTAATGGTTACAATGTACAATTGGATTGTGATGCTTCATTCGGTGCATCCCTGAGAATTTGATACAAAAATACCAACCCTTTTATACAGTTATCTATTCATGACTTTTCAGCTAAACTGGTTGGAGTTTAAGGAATTCATAATGTGTGATTATATGACACCCAATAGTACATTTTGGAATTTTTTAAAAATTCTTTGAAGGTTTGATGGTGATCAAGTACTCCTAACTTAGTTCAGGTACCCCCAAATTTACAGCCAGGATACATCCTGAAGATTGTAAGTTGAGTTGGTCATAAGTCGGTTTTGATAGGTGAAGTATAGGAAGGCATGTCTTTAAAAAAATCTAGACTTATACTACTAATCTCCTGAGTGATGCAGCTTTGCTTTTCAAGGTCATTTAATTTAATGGGTAATCATTTTAACTACCATTAAAGTTAGCAATATTAGCCTTATATTAAAACATTATTGTCTACAATACCATGAACAGTTTTACAATGCTGCCACTACCTATTATCTCCGAGGAGAAGTGCCTTAAAGACCTTAGATACAGGAGCACCGATACCAAGAGTCAGTTACCAACATTATTTGGGTGCCATATTTTACACAAAAATTAACTACAATCATTGTACCTGCCACCCCTGAGATAGCTTAGTTTAACTGTCGAAAAGTTTTTTAAAATGTCCATATTCTTGATCGGGCACCAATCAACCTATCAAGAGCCACCTAGTGGTGTGCATGTGTTACCATGGGCGCCTTTTGCCAATTGCCAAATTTCTTGCAACCACTTGCACTATGATGAATGGCCTTGGATTAGAGATAGCAATGAAACATTTTTGATGATTTGAAATATCCAATGTTTATCCAGTTAAACATATATCAGGAAGCAAAAAAACTCCTGAAAGCATTTTTATGTTGATGCCTGAAGTGATGTGAGGAAGGACTTCCATCTCTCAACTTTAATCAAAATGAACATCTTGTTCAAATTGTTTTTGATTCTATCTTCTCAGTGGAGATCAGCTGAATGTGTGTCATGCATTGATTTCAATGAGCTTGATGTCTGGAAAGTCGCCTTTGAGGCTCAATATATTGCGGGAATATTTTTTTGTTGTTTTATCAAATATCCTGAGGTTCAGCCAAGTGGTTTAAATTTTGCAATTTTAGGCCATCTTGGTAAAAAGTTGAAATATTCAGATGATAATTATTTTGTCATAAATGTTAACATTTTGTTGGAATGTAAGTGAAACTGGCATGGCAGTGGTTTCATGAGTGGAGAGCCCCCCCAGAAAAGGAAAGAAAAAGTAAAAGTGCAATTCACGATAGGCAACCCAGCAAGGACATTTTGGGACAATTAGTGACTAATGTATATTGTGAACATTTAATGCATTGGTTTGCTTTGTGTGTAGATTTTTTATTTTAAATTAATGTTATGTATTTATTTAAGTTAATTAGTTGTATGTTTATAGACTTGCGTCAAGTCTACTTTGAATTTGTACAGATTGGATGTGAGAGTGTTTTCCATATGAGACTTTGATGAAACAAGCCATTTACTGCTGCTAAGATTGAAGTTTTTAATTTTATCCTTTTTTATTCTGTTTTCAGTTACAAATTCAGTTATTGTCTTTCCATCCACTGCAGATTGTGACTGTTAATTTATGCTTCTTCCTGCCATTCACTATTTACTGTTAGTCACTGGTATCTGTTGTCTCAAGCCTTATATTTGACCATCAACCTGAAGAATATGAAGGAGCAATTTAAGAAAAATTTACTACAAGTAAACTTTGAGTATTTTGAATGAGATACTGTGAAGAATGTTTTTCTGTATGAATATGTATGATGTATGACCTCAGTGACCTCATTGGGAGCCATCCAAATGGCATAAAATGTTGCATAACTATCCAGGTAACACACTACATTGAATCTTCTCTTTTTCAGATACCATCACTGCCCATACTAGTCATGCTAAAGATAGATTCAAGCATTCAAGATGATGAAGAGATTAAGGAGCCTAGCCAAAATGTACCCAGAGAATGTGCCATCAATGAAATACTTACTGCTTCAGCAATCTTGTACTTTGCTTCTGTAGACGATAGGACATTGAAATTAGGGCAAGGGAAGCATCTACAGCAGCAACAGCTTCCACCACCCTGGCCTCCTGTAGGGCGACCTCCATGGGTTACCACTCTTATCACTCTTGGTTGTCCAGTACCCATTGTACAGCTGAACCTTTTGTCCAATTGCAATGCCTGGATGGTAGAAAGTGAGTCATTATTTTCCACAGTTCATTCACCTTCAACAGCAGTGCATTCATAATATATTGCTCTATATTGTATGTACCCTGTCTCTATTGATGAGCTTCAGAAAAAGTGATTTCTATGATGGACCTCATAGTAGTTCTGTGAGAGAAAATGTTTAAAGCTTGTGTGAAAGCTTATTACCTCTGTGGAGAAATGAGCCCTGAATATGAGGAAGTGCATAGTTAAAAACCAACTGATGCTACATGGAGGCATTTCACTGATGTATCGTAGACCTGGAGAGGGTAGTGCTTTCCCTCCAAGTTTTTTCCTGTAGCGTCAAAATCCATTCCTGCTGCTACAATTCTGAGCTTTTATGGGCCATAAGCTTTCACTCAAACTATTCATACATTTGTTTTACTGGTAGTATTAAGATGTAATTATCAAGGGATAATAATAACAATGTATTTTAAATGTATTCTGCAAAAACTATAATCAAAGGCTGAACACAGGAATTGATAGAATCATGGCTCATTGTGGTGATCATATTATTTGCAAGAGGTAAATGACTGATTAATCATTTTCCTGGTTACTGTACTCTATGTCTTGTAGCTGGAGGATTATTTACAGTATAGTCATGTTGGTATTGATTGTATAATTATTGTACATGATATTCCCACATAGCGGAGGTATATGCCAAGAATATTCCTGGAATATTCTCTCAGGAATGTTGGAATATTCCAAGCATGTTCTCAAAGTTCTCAGAATATACCAAAATATTCCCAGCATATTCCTTATGTCCACCCGGTAGCATATGCTAGGAGTATTCCTGCGGGATATTCCTGGGGGACTTTCCTGGGATATTTAAATATAAGGAATATTTAGGGTAACATTTTCATCAAACAAATTTTTATACTCTCTCTTCATTTTGAAAAGTAATGACACAAACTCATAACAATTCGTCAAAAAGGGAAGAAAAATAATGGCCCATGGGGGCATCGAACCCACGACCTACACGTCAGAAGCGCAACACCCTAACCAACTGAGCTAATGTGCTACCTGGCAATTATGGCAAAAAATATAGAATATGTTATTTCTAGACATTTTTACTCGCCTTGACAAAATCGTTAATATACTGAATATATTGTGACAGCAGAATCCATGGGGCTGAATATGATAAAATGGCCACAGCTAATGTACGTTGTGATAAGTTAATCCTGTGTCCTTTCTTTTCGGGCCGGGTCAAAATATGTTCCAAATACTCAAGTCAAAGAAGGCAGGGTCAAAAGTTAGTCGGAGTAACTACGGTAAACCGAAAGAGTAATCCAAAACGGGAAATGAGATGGGACGAGATGGCGTACTGGGTCATATATTGGTACAGTTCTCAAAACTCCTAGGCCTACTTTAAAGAATATTGCAGGGACATTCCACTATGGTTCGCAAGGGTATATAATGACGAAAGCCGTGGTAGAATATCCCAGGAATGTTCGAAGAAGGATATTCAAATGCGTTTTATTTGAGAACATTCTACGAACATTATATAATGATCCCAACGTCCCTGGAACCAAATAGATATATTGAGAATCAAAATAGAATATTCCTAGAATATCCTCTGCTGTGTGGGTTTTACTATACATAATGATATGTTGAATTCAAAAATGTCACTCTTCAAATTACTGAGTGTAAAATATGCATTAATGCTAAATACCCTGAGATATTATGAAATAATCCTGCAGACTTATATTAAAATACTTGATAGCTATGTTCAGGAATGACATTTTTGGATATGAGACTCATGCAGTGAAACTTCTCAGATAGCGGAGGGTTATGTTCCTCGATGATGCCATTTTATGAGAATCATCATAAGCCATATGGAAATATTAGCCATATGGAAATAAGGGGGTTCCATCTCCAATTGAAAAGAAAATTCTGCTTCTGACTTTTTTTCCTTAGTATAACACTTTTGCTTATTTTTCTGTATCTTAAAGAAAAGATTGTTCTTGTTACTCACTCAATTACAACAATATATTCTTGCCTACAATATCAATAAGTTCAAAATACAATCACAAGTTCAAGAGTTTCCATGATTCTACACAATGAATTCTGTGACTCAATTTTTCAAGTTCGAAGTATACTTTTTTTCCCTGTTCTAAATACTAATGAACGTACACTGTGGTAACGTATATTCTTTTTATGGAACTGAAGAAATAATAATTTTAAATGTAAAATGAGAATTTCATAAATAAATATAGATTTTCAATTAAGTTCTCTCCATCGATCGGCTCATGGGCATCCATATGCCATTGGTAGATACCGGCAGTAGGTTTTCTGTTATTGAAATGATTATGTGCTTTCATTTATTTTTTGGTGATTTCATCCAACCCTAATTTTTTTGATAATGCATCAGTTTAAATGAAGTTAAAATGAAACTTAACATAGTAAAATTTTCTCATCGTGATCTGGCAATTTCAACTTGTTCATATCTTGACTGGGGGTGTGAGCTGGAGGAATGAATCTCAAGATTGAGTGGCTGCTTTGACTTTTTCCATTCCCTTAGTAGTTCAGCGAAGGGATATACAGCTGCATCAATACCCATCTTGAATGACAAGCTGCTTTCAATCAATAAATCAAATCCCAAGGGTACCTGCATAAATATCCTGCCTGCTTAAATAAAATTGCTAGAAGCCGTCAACTTAAGTTGTTCATGCTCTGAATCACCATCTTCATGTTCAAAATGAAAACACTTAGTTTTTTCCACCAATGTATTATAAACACAAATTAACCGGTTTTGGCCTTTTCAGGCCATTATCAAGATTACAGAAAAAAAATATCAAGAGACAGCACAGCTATATAGACACTTCCTGAAAAATAAATACAAAATTTCCATGTATAATTCTGTGACTCGCCAGAAATTATTATTTAATTCTAAGGATGAAATTGACATGAATGATAAAAGTGGGGTATATTTACTAAAGTGTCATACTCCTGAATGTAACTCTTTGTATGTTGGTCAATCTGGATGAAAGTTGAATATAAGAATAATGGAACATTTTAAATCCAGTGTCAAAGGTGGCAAAAAGTCAAATTTTGCAGAGCATCTAATTGATGAAGGTCACTGATCCAATTTTACCCCTAAGCTGTTACACGTTGTGACAAGGGAGGGAAGTTGGACTTCCTGGAAAATTTTGAAATTCTGTCATATTACAATGTGCACGGCAATAAACTACTCAATGACATAATCCCTTCAACTGCCTCACCCTTGTTCTCTGTGCCAGTACCCCCACCTCCATCGCTGTAGGCCTTGAGCCTGGTGTCACCACCAGTTTGTTCCTTCTCCTGCAGTTTTGCCCAATCAACTCCTCAAATCTTACTCTCCTCTCATCCCCTCCCTTCTTTCAACCATCTTCCTTGAGATCTCTTATATAAACTGTGCCGTCTCTTGGTATTTTACTCTGTAATCTTGATAATGGCCTGAAAAGGCTGAAACCGGTCGATTTGTGTTTATGATACATTGCTGGAAAAAACTAAGTGTTTTCATTTTGAACAGGAATGATTTCTACAAAGTGAACTTGCCAACCATTGATTTCACCATCTTCATATCCATCTTTGCTTAATGGCTGCACCATTATAGCCACTTCACCAGTCAAAATTTTTCCTTCCTGAGACTGGTATTGCATCCAATTCTCATTCTTCCATGACTTGAAATCTCTTGTCCCTGATTTGCCTGGCAATACTAATGATTTCCCATCCCTGGCATTATCAGGGAAACTTTGGAAGTTGCTAACAGTATCAGACCAAAGTGTTTTTCACCAAAGATTCTCCGTTTCACTTCTCACACGTGATCCAGAATTCTTTTGCTTTCAATGGCTTTTGATTTATCAAAATTTTCCAGCAATTGCTCACTTAAAGAGATAGATTTCCCTCCAACGTGGATAGAATGCTCTCAAAACTTCTGTGGGTTAACTTACAACTTTAATGGCCAGTTACAGGAATGACACATGTATTCTATAAAGTTATGGGACCCATAAGCCTTGGCAACTATTCCATAGTGTTGCAGAAACATTCGATAAATTTATTGGCTTCATAACTTATGGCGTGGAGTCATTGGTGCCATAAGTAGCCAAGATGGCAGATGCCCAATGAACCACTTGGAGATTTAATTACTAGATAAAAGAGTTGTTTTGAGACAGATGAGTAGTTAATTTACTCTTACTAACTAATCATTTTGTGCATTAGCAATTTTTTATAGGCTATAATTTCATAAGTTTTATTCGGCAATTGAAGATTAGATCAAATATTTGAAGCTATTAACAATTGATTAATAAGTTATGTAACTATTAAACATGTTCCTGCAACCTGAATGTTTTTATGAGATCTGTAACTTCATTGATCTCATAACTAAATGCTCTTGCAACCGGCCATAAGACAGCAATAACAGCATAATCTAAGGGCATTAGAATGTTGGTAGAATTTGGTGAACTCCTCCTTCATTTCACTTTGACCCTCAGTAAGGGGTTTTGCATGGCCTGGTGCTTTATGTGGTGCAGCTGACTTCTAACTCTCAGTTAATTAATGCTGTATGTTTATCCTGCAAATATTATGCCCTCCTACTTTCCTCGTAAGATCATCACGAGCCTTTCCACCGAGTTTTTTTGTATCCATTTTGGGAAATGAAAAAGGAGCAAAGCTCACATGATGCTCCTTGAATGACTGCTGTGGAAACCTAAACCTTGGCGTATTTGTTGACTAGGGAATGATTGGGAATATAATACCTTGGCATGCTAGCATATCTCCTCAAATTCTGATTTTCCAGCATACATCTCGTCAATCAATCCCCTCTCCGAATAGAAAGGAGGGTCTGAAGAATGGCATGTCTTCCTAAAATAGGGAGGTGGTTTAAAAACCAGGATGTCCTCTTGGAATAGGAGGCAGGGTAAGAAGAATGGGGGTACCTGGGGAGACACTGTGCTGACTTGGTATTTTTAAATGTTAGAAAGTCAAAGCAAGGTGCATCTCGGCAGATGCTGACCGTCTGGCATGTCATCTGTGATAAAGATTATTCTTGGCTATCGTCGCCGTGATATTTTTAGCTTCATGATGAAGTGAGATCTTAGCATGGAAATGTACTTCATATTTATATCCAACTGGATAGGTTCTCTTAATCCTTTATGATTGTTCCGCGCAACAATTGGTGTAGTACCAAATGTTGAGAAAAAATGTAGTAGACTCATGAAAATGATGA
This sequence comes from Ceriagrion tenellum, assembly GCA_963169105.1. Taxonomy (NCBI): domain Eukaryota; kingdom Metazoa; phylum Arthropoda; class Insecta; order Odonata; family Coenagrionidae; genus Ceriagrion; species Ceriagrion tenellum. The sequence goes on along the minus strand of OY720637.1, from coordinate 77,037,779 downwards.
AGCATCATGCCAAAAAATTGACAAAAATTGATTCCAGCAAAGACTGACTTCGACATGGAAAAGCAATTTTCATCTGGATTATGGAAGGAGCATAAACAATAAATATTTATCTCTCTGGTGCTTGAGGTTCAATTCCTGCATGAAGAATCACTGTAATGAAGTAATATCAATGGCCAAGATTGGGTAGTAATTTTTTAGGTTCCTATCATACCTGGAAAAAATTGTGAGAACAGCCTCCAACAGAAATTACGTGAAAGAGATGCTTCACGCCAAACTCAGCAAATCTTGCCGCCACTTTGAAAACCACGAAAATTTGATGGCACATTTGGGAAATTTCACTGCATATCAATTGGTATTGCCTTAATGTTGTAAGTTTTTGACTTAGGCTTTACAATTTCGTGTCCTAACCAATAAGACTGTAAAGTTGATCAGTAGAATTTTAGGAAATGGTGTGCCTTTGATATTAATTTAGATCTCCATGTATGGAAAGAAATTATCATGACATAATTCCTAATATTTTGAGAGCAACTCTTTTTTTGTTGCTGATAAACCCTTACTCAGAGCCTAATGCCCAATTAGCAGTGGTGTCTTTCCTTGGTTGTGGCATTTAGCTCTGTGGTTCCCTCTATTGTTGTATTTTCAATGCATATTTAGATAAAATGTATTACAATAAAGCAGGTGACATCTACTTAGAAAGAAAATAAGTTGAAATCAATCACATACAACCATATTTAAGTGTATTTGATCAGCAATCAATGGAAATGCTAGAATCTTCACTATCTGATGAAGTATTAGTCAATGAAAAACTGTAGTCTTAAGTTAAGGTCATTCAATTACAGTAGTTGTACCTCTGAAATGGGAGTAAAAATTGGTGGAGGAATGGTTTAGTGTGCTAGCTCAAGTAATGAATTCTCAGCCTGTGGGCCTTCTTTTGTGTCACAGCAGTGATAGGTTGGCCATTCTGTTGGTAAAACCACTGGAAATGAATTAGTATCTTCTGGAGTTATCTACTCTGCCCTTCTGATGAAACCATTAACTATTAACCTATAATGAAACTTTGTATAATACTTATGCTGGGTTTCTCTTATCCCTTCCCCCATAACCTTTATAATCCTTCATTTAATTACTATCCTACTAACCTATCCTAAATGGTGTAAACAGGGATGTTGAACAAGACTGAATTCATGGTTTTGGAATTGTTCAGAGTGGGTTTTCACAGATCCAAACAGAAAGTAGGAATGAAAGTCCTGGATTGAGAGTGCTTTCTGAACGAAAGTGTAGTGAAAATATTTTGAATGAAATCCCTTAGGAACGAAAGAGGAACCATTCTGATTTCAGTTTGGGCTTGGAAAAGTTTCATTCCTACCTTCCGCCCTATGGTTCCGACTTCTGTTATGAGGAATTTTGAAGAGTACATTGATTTTTCAAAATGGCCTGCTGTCATGTATACCAGCAATATGTAAATGCATTAAATAATAGCTTAAAGTGCAAGGATTGTCATGTAGCAGGTGTGTTTCGAGAAGGGCGGCATCATGGGCAGCAATAATTTGAGTGCTTCCTTTAGGTCAACAGGCATTCACAGTTTTGTTTTTCCAAAGAAACTCTCTGAGAATATGTCATACATTCCTTAGAAAAGAGTAAATTGAGTAAAACCCTATCAAGTAAAAATTGGTGCTGTTTGAGTGTATGTGTGGATCTTTATTCTACCTTCTGAATATTGCCAGGGTTATGTGTCCTTATGTCCTATATCATCGATGAAAAGTAGTGTGAACTTATTGTTGATTGGCGTTCATATCAAAATACATGTTAGCAGTATTGAAACTACGTTATGAAAAAATAGCCAAGATACGAAAATCAGGAAAAGGTCCTGGTTTATTTATTTATATCGACTCATTGTTGAGGTTGAGGAGAGCATTGATTGATTTTCACTAATTTGTATGGTCAGTGTTTTACCCTTCCTTATTACTAAAGATTATGAGCATACCTTGTTTGTGACGTCTTTTTTTGTATTTGAAGCTGTTTAAATTAAACGTATTCCCTGAATCTGGTGTTTTTCAAATTTTTGAGTAAGTGTAATTATCAGTCAAAATTTTGTTTTCTGAATTTTTTCTACTTTTAATATAAATGAAAACAAAAATGAGTCCAGCTATATTTTAAGACATATCTAACCCATTGTTCACTATAACCTATAAATTTATCAATCTATCTTTTTGTTTTTTTTAAATTATAATGGCTGTGTAATTAGGGTTTATGTAAGAATTCTAGTTATTTTGAATTGTAAAACGTAATGTTGGCTTAGAATGGATCAGAATTTGAGATTTTAGAACCTAGGCAGAAAATATCCCTGATTCTACCAATATTGGTGGAACATTTTGGATTGGTGTCTCTTGGATTTGGGACTGGCTCCTTCCTTTGGATTGTAATTGAGAATTGTAAGGATTATTTGTGTGGTTTAGTTGTCTTTAAATGGTCTCCTATGCCGTAAATAACTTTTTTTTTCAGGAATAATTCTGATAATTTCCATCACTATTCAAATGGCTCTCCATTATTTTCTTGAGAATATTATCCATTCAAGTTGTGCATGAGCATACTAATCGGACCCATCATACAACGTTGGAGATTCCAATTGCTCCAGTGTCAAATTGGATCAGAGGATGTAATTTTGCCCTCTTTATAGTTCTTAGTAAGGTGCTAGTGATAAAGTATTAGTAGATTAAGGTAGTATTTGTGTTTGACGGGGGATGGCTACTTTAGGGACTATTCAATAACTGCCCATTCACTCCATAGTCTCTCAAAACCTTCCACAATTTCTTTTTATTTACTCTGTCATAAGCCTTCTCTAAATCAACAAACGCACAGTACACTTTCTTTCGGACACTCATACATTTTTCTATCACTTGCTGAAGTGCAAAAAGCTGGTCACTACATCCTCTCCCAGGCATAAACCCAAACTGCACACCCCATATGTCGGAAGTAATACTCCTCACTCTTTCGATTAATATTTTACTGAACACTTTTCCCAGGATACTCAATAAACTAATGGCCCAATAATTATTACAGTCAGTCTTTCCTCCCTTCCCTTTGTACAACGGAATGATGATAGCATTCTTCCAATCCGCTGGAACAACAGAAACCTGTAAGCATAAATTGTATAGTTCACGCAGTCTACTAATTAGTAATTTACACCCACACTTCAGCATTCCACTGGATATCCCATCTATACCTGCAGCCTTCCCATTTTTCAATATTCTCACAGCCGTTGTGACCTCCTTTTCACTGATATTCTTTTCCATCCTCTCATTCTCACATACCACTTCACAAGGCTCATCCTCAACGCCTGCAATGTTATTGTACAATTCTTCAAAATACTCCTTCCAGCAGTCCCTGATATTGCTCTCGTCCCACATGATCTCTCCACTTTTGTTCTTTACCGCATTCATTCCCCTACCTTCACCAATCTTAGCCCTTTTTACCCACTTCCAAAACAGCTTTTCATTACCTTCAAAATCGCTCTGCATCTTGCTAGCTTCATCCGCACGCATTCTTTCTTTGCTCTCTTTCACAACAATTTTGCATTCATTCTTTTTCTTTCTGTAAATCTCTCATGCCTTAGTACGCTCTTTCGCAGATTTGGCAGCAATCATATTCTTGTATGCCTCTTTCTTTTCTCTTACTGCAATTTTCACTTCTTCATTCCACCAAGCATCACCTTTCGTTCTTCCAACCACTCCTTTTCCACATACACTTTCAGCACATTCCACAATCATTCCTTTTAAACACTCCCATGCATCATTTAGGTTCTCGTTTCTGATATGCTCGTCCCTTTCTCTCTGCTTCAACGATAGAGCATCCTCAAGCATGCAACCATACTGCGTTCTTACCTTGCTGTCTAGCAACCTTTCCACTTTTACTCTCAACTGCATACGTGCAACATTTCTCCTTGGCATCCACTTTCAAAACCTTTCTCAGTTTTTCCCAAAACTCATCTTTCACACTGTCACTCTCACCATCCACTGGTGCATAGCACGCCACAATCACAACTCTCCTAATACCTACTTTCATGCGCACCCAGAGTAATCTAGGGGATACTAACTCTTACTTCCTTACTAGAAACTTAGCTCTCTCATTAAGAATGAGCCCTACACCTTGACTGCCATGTGCATTATCTTCAACTCCTGACCACAATGCCAGACTACCGCCATCTAATGTAACAGCATCCCACCCCTTACGCTTAGTTTCACGTACACAAAACATCCATTCGTCTCACTTTCATTTCATTCAGCAAATCATGCTCCTTTCCATACACTCCTCTCACATTGCAAGTACCAAGAGTGCAGTTAGTTTCCAGTCCGTATCTTGATGGGCCAACCTTATTCAGCTTCCGCCGGCCATCGTGGCTTCGGCTGTCCGAGGCAACATTTTGATGTTTAGCAGTTAGTTGTAATAGAGTATGCAAGGTTACCAGCCTTCGCAGTACCCACACCATGTGCAGCTTTCCCTGCTAATGGTTACGGCGCTTTACCGGTCAGTTTTGGCTCATTTTTGCCAGTATTGCCACAAGAGAAACCAAAGCATAGTAATACCCTAGGCCCTCTTTCCCTATTCTACTCAAGCTAGGATCCCTTCCTAAAGGACTACCTTGAGAGCCAGCATACTGTTGCCCGCAACCCACCACTAGGAGGTATATGCGGTGTACTGACACACCGGGGCACTACTTCATTCCATCCATTAACCTGTTATCTCTCTTCCTCTTCCCTGCTTGCCCTACATCCTCTACTTACCACAGCCTTCAGCATATCCTCACCTCTCATTATCTATTCCAACCACCTACTCTGCCTTTTCAATATAATATAGGAAAAATACATAAAGCCTAATTATTGATCTGGCAATTATAATAATACAGGTCATTTTATGTGTTTCTTCTTGACCTGTAGGTCCTTGGCTGATATTATGAGTGCTATAGTGACCACGCTTTTCATCTGGATAACTAGAAATGCGCCTACTACTTGGGGGAAATGCAGCCCTGAGATGCTGTTCAGGGATTTAGCATGGTTGCAACCCATTCAGGATGGTAGCCCATATGTACTTATTTTTATTCTTATTTTACATTCATTTATTTCTATATACATTGATGTCACAAGCATTGAAAACTGATATTCAAACCTCAATAAGCAAGTTACCCTGGCTGTTTTGCGGTGAGTGGGAATGGGTGATAGAGCATTTTTCGAGCGTTTCCCGAGCGTTCCGGCGATTTACGAGCGTTAGTTGAGCACTGCAAATACCTTGTGGGTGCTCTCTCAAGAAAACACCTTCTAAACGCTTTTATAATGCTCTACTAGGCGTACCTCCGGCATTTACTAGCGCTCGCCAAAGGCTTGCAAGCAAGCTCTAAATAAACGCCCAACAAAAGCCTTGGAATGCTTCCCTCGGCGTTTGCTTGAGCGTTTGTAATACTGACTACGAATGCTTAGTGAGCGGGCGTTGTTACGCCGATAATGAATTCTCATTGAATGCTTTTCTCGAAAGATTTTCCAAACGCATAGTTCCCCCAATCAAAACAAGGTTGTGATTTACGCCTCATCATCATTTGCTATATTGTATCAATGGTATCAATCTACATCGACGAAATACAAATCGAGCCAACTCGAGGTTGTGTTGCACGGAGTGATTCGCGGAAACGGAGTAGTATATGACAACGAAGCGTGTTTCTTACTTTGTTTCGATTATAGCAATCTGTGTATTATCTTCTTTGGTAGCAACTGTGGCGTACCGAGGAGATCGATCGCGCCCGGAAATTATGTCACTACAGTATTGTTTCTCGACTGATATCCAGGATCCGAATCATATTTGGCGTCACATGGACTCGGCCGAAACATTTGGGGCTGTCTCCAATAAGGGACAAACGCTTATCGGTAGGGCAGACAACGCCTAGTGTCGGCGAAACGCCCACAGAATTCCCTACCCTTAATATGATTCCCTACCTCCCGGTCCCACTAAGCGTTTTCATTTCTCAACGAACGCCTATGAACCGCTGTAAAAGCCATTTCCGAGAACACTCAACAACGCCTGAAAAAACTTTACCAATACAATAAGCGTTCACGGAGCGCCCAGGAAACACATAAGAATCTTTAAGAAACGCTTACAAAATGCCTTAAGCGTTCACAATTGTGTTAATTGAACGCCTATTTGAGCAATGGCTCAGGATTTACGACGCCTTATTGAAGCTTAAAAAAATGCTTAAACAATGTCGAACGCCCTCTCGAAAACCGCCAGGGTATTTGTCCCTGGGGGGCCAGGGAGGTCCTTGGCACTGGAAAATGGGGAAAATTCAGTACAGTTTAGTGGTAGTGCAACTTCTTAACGAACTTAACCTGGCCAGCACTGCGTACCAAGTGCTTCGGGTCCATTCTTTGTGTGTTGTTTTGTGAGCTCTTCAGGAATGAATATGATAAGTCACATTTATTGGTTTAAATGACGCCTCTGGAAGCTTTTCACAGTTGCAGAGTTGTGAACCCACGGCAAGAATGAGGGCTTGAACTAGCACTGCCAATACGCATGAAGAGAACTTGGAACGGCATTTCATTGACATGCAAGCAGTAAATAGCCCACTGCATCGATTCTATAATTAATTCCTTCAATTTTTCGAAGGATACTGCTCTTCCTAACAGTTTTGGTGTTTGTACCGTCTCAACCAAGAACATCAACACCATCGAAGCCACTGAGGCTTGAATGTCAGTTTTCATCCCAAGTGACATCTCCCTACCAAAAAAATTGTCGCATTAACAGAACTAAAATTAATGACAATTTTGATGTTTTCGATCGAAAATTTGAAGCAAAAATGTTCAGAGAAGATGTGATCCGATTGGAAATAAGTTTTATTTTTATCTATTATTTCTACGTAGGTGGGCCGCTATTGCCGGGTATTACATTTCACTCCGAGAAAAAATTGGCAAAATGATCCACCCTACAGTGTTACTCTTTTGAAAACTATTCTTTGATTAAATAGCGGTGTATTTATGGACGTTTGTATCGGCTTTGTGCGGTTCGTACATGATTTTTGAAAAATCTCAGTCGTATCTTAACTTAAACTTACCTCAATCCGGATTATATATATGGTAGATGCCTTCTTGTGTTCCTTCCCTCGCGTCGAAGTTCGTTTTCGATGAAATAGTTGTCCACTTATGAGCTCATCTTCGGGTGCGAAACTTGGAGCTAGGAGTCGGGTTGATTTTGACTCTCTCTCACTCTTGAAGGCTGATTTTATACTCGTCTGCTCGTGTCTTCCTTCCGCTATGCGGGTGGTGCCGCCTTTCCCCTCCTCCGGCTCCTGTTGACTCGCACCCCTAGCGCTCGGCTTCGTCTCGAGAAAAGTCCGGGAGGTGATGATGAAAACGACTCGCAGGGAGGCAATCGCGGAAAATTTCTCCCATTTCCCTCATAACGTCTCTGATTTGCCGACGGATGACTCATATCGAATTTTTGCTGCAACAGGGAAAGATTCACGACAGAAGGATTAGGATTTCGTATCAGTGTTAGGTGTTTATTACGCACTCTAGTATAAAAAGGGATATTTAGTCATTAGTCCTTATGATAACACTCAGTAGTGATATCTGTTTGGCTGTTTATCACATTTCCTCAGCGAATTATTTCCTGTTGAATTCTTTGACGCTCAGATCATGTAGATGAGTATGCTTTAGTACTTAAGATAGCCGCCGATAAGATTGGATTTGTATGTTACTAGTTTAGATGACTCAGTTGTCGTTTTGAATGTATGTTGAGTATTTAGTTCCCTACCTTTGAAGGCTCATTTAATAGTAATGTATATTTTATACCAATTTGATTTCGCGATAATTACACGGAATTAGGAATCAGAAGTCACGAGTTGAAAGGGCTCAATTTCACTGAATCATTCCCAAGCCAGCACTACATCACGAATTGCCCCGAAATATCTTGGGACTACACAGATATCCCAGAGATATCATTAACCTTAAGGGAAAATCAATGTTTTCATCTCGTGAATGAGATTTTTTGCATTGAGGGGTAATTTCCCAGATGCAACACCGGCTCCACGCATGCCATTAATTATAGTGCCGCCGTAGATGCCTCAGTATACCTATTTCCGCTCTGTGGTTTATAAATAGATTCCAGAAGAATAAATGCGTGGCGTCGCGACGGCTGTCTGGACCCCGTCTGTTTTTTTTCCATCGGGACTTCGGCAAGGTCGGGGAACACAATTCGAAAGACTAGGGTGCTTTATGTGGTATACTTGGCTTGACCGAAGATGAATATTTATCGTCTTCGAGACGCAAACGCCCCTCATGACCCATAGAACTATACTATTATTTTGGTCTGAACTTTTGTTTCACTTTACATGGGATCAACATTGGACAGTAAATTGCCGGTTGAGGTAGGTTTGGATGGAGACAGAATCACCGCTATCTGTATCATACTTGAAGTTGGAAAAGGGTGTATACATACTTTTGCCTTCCGCTGAACCTACCTCATGGCGTGATTTCTCTCCTCGGCGCGGCATAATTTCTACCGCTCCAGCTCATCCATAGGTCGTATTCTCTTGTTCCCTTTTCCCTGCTCACCAGATACCCTCCTCTAAATCACGGCCTTCAGCGTGCAATCGTTCGTAATTACGTGTTCCTCTCGCCCTTCCCGCCTCCCCATCAATTCCTCCAGTTGGTTCTTTGCCTCCCATACTATTCCGAGCATTTCTTAGTCTTTCTGTCTGTTGAACCTTCTCCATCCACCTGCACACCCAGGTCACAGAGTATACTCTGTGCCCAGGTCTCAAACGCTTCCATTGTGTTCTCACCCCTTTCCTCAGTTTTCTGATTTCTGCGACTTACAGCGTTACCCTTCATCAGACTTTTCCTATTATCATTACATTTCTTGCCCATGTCGTTAGTCTTCTCATGTTTTGGCCAATTGAGGCGAAAATTAGGCTCTATAGTAAGAGTTGGTCCGTTTCCATCTGATCTCGCGGCACCAAAAGTACGAATCGGCAAAAGAAGAGCCCTTAACTGTTAATTCATTTTTATTCGTAGGAACCTCTGAATCAAGTTAGTCAATAAACTCGTAGTGGTGTAATGCAATTCCAAAGAATGGTTCAAAGCCCAGTCTAAAGTCGGTTTTGAATGAGTGGGCCTTCATTTCTGTGCTCATATAAATGCCTCCGATGAACAGTCTTTCAGGGCTAATTGTCAGCGCAATTGGCGTGGACAATTTTCAAGTAAACAACGAAAGATCTGCGAAATTGGCGGACGAATTTTAAATTGGGTAAAGCACTAGAATCCAGCGCTTTAAATGTGGGACATGATCAATTGACTATGAAACGCTGCTTAATCGAAATGTGGGTGTGCTTCGTAACCGTGAAGTGTGATGCGGTCACCTGGTCTTTCGTCCAAGGTTTTTTACGTTTCCGACTCATCTGCGCGCGCTCGCGACTATGGGCCTACGTGGGAGGATTAATCTGGATTAAATATGGATCTTTGCTAACATAGTGTCCAAAACTTTAAATTTTATCTAGCTTGAAGTAGGTAATATGTCCTTTAGGTTGTGTACTATTAAATTAGATTCTATATAGATTTTTAAATGATTTATTCCAAGATTTTCTACGCATAAAATCCAGATTTTGAAATCTTTTCTTGAACAGCGCTGCCAGGAGGGGGATATACTGTATAGTTAATACATTTCACTTTGATTACACAGCTATAACATTTACATAGGAGCGGATTTAGGAGCGGTGTCGCTAGCCACTTGTAGTTCTTTGGAAAATATACGAAATTGTAATTTTAGGGTTTATTCTCCTGCACAAGTTTTCATCTGTTCCAACTTGGGTATTCTATTCTGCGTTTAATTATAACTTCTAACATATCTAAATGCCACATACATACCGATGCTCTCCCATGTCCCCATTTTGTTTTAACATTGCACACCCCCTAGGCACTGTGGAAAAATGCAATCCACAGCTGAGCGAGTTGACCCTACATCCTTATGACAATTGCTCCGTCGGATGTTTGGCTGGCTCACAATGGCATCGTATTAAACTATTTTTGTGTCTTCCACAGATTTATTATTACAAACACAACCGGTTTCGGCAGATTCGCCATCATCAGGTACGCCTGATGTGTATGATGGCGTAGCTGCCGAAACTTCGACCTTCCACCAAGTGAAGACTTCACAATTTGAATCTTCACAATGGCAATCGCCTCGCGTTTGCATTTACATTGCTGCGAATGGAATGAGTGTGTGAATTAGAAAATAGCTACCTCCAGATCAGAGTGGTGGGAAATTCCTAATTTCAGAACATTTCAACTCTTCACCTGGAATCTGTTGTTAAACAATTAACGTTTTTTCATTACAATTTTTATCGCAATATCACATTTATCACTCAAAACGTAAAGTCAGAACGTTTTTTATCACAATTTGGGCCATAATTGTGATAGCCCATGCTATGAGGAATGTTTTAGTGCAGGAATCTGGTTTTTCTAGTTCGTGGCCCCCATGTTTAATATAATGTTCCATTGCGATCAAGAATACTTAATGGATGTGGAGTTACATCAGTCGCGTTTATCTTCTGGCTCTGCTTGATTCCAATTGTATGTACCAGCTGCTGACTAGAAAGTTCTTCAGTTAACTGGTGAGGTAAGTCATCCATTATTATAGTGAGAAAATGTTTTCAGTTTTTTAAATATACTCTCATTTACTGCTGAAAATTGACCATTAAGTGATTGATTTATTTGGCACTTTTTCGTAGGATATACGGGTAGGATACTAATGTATATATTCAAAATAAAGCCTTTTTTCATAGTTAGGTCATACTTCTGTGAAGGGAATGGGGTATTGACCTGGATCATAAAATAATGTGAGCGCGAGAAAGTGTAGAGGAGAAGAAGCCTTGGACTCATTCAATCCCCAGTTGCACATAAGACTTCTTGATAGTATCAAGCCTCTATTTCAAATAAGAACGTGCTCCATGCATGTTTTACATAAGCGCTTCCTTACTTTTAAGCTTTCATTGCAATATTGAGCGTTAATGTATTTTTTTGAGGGAGGCTTACTACCAAAGGCCATCGGTTGGCGAATCAGTTTACTTCCTGCTTTTCTCAATCCTGTGAATTTGTCCTTGCTACTCCCAGGTTCCTGCATCACAGCGAGTGTCGCTAAAGGTTCCGATAGGATCCTTTGAAGGACCGCCGAGGCAACTCTTTCATGCTACATATGTGGAATATGTCAGTCTGGATGAAGGGGATTACTATCATTGTTGGGCCTCCTCCCCTTCATCACCGCTGCCTGCCTCCCCAAAATACTGTCGGCGAGCCTGTTTGCCTAGTTTTGTTCATGAATATACATTATGTACATTACATGTATATTCATAGTTTTGCTATTATGAGACGAGGGACTTGGATTTAGATAAGTGAAAGCCAGCTTAGGTCCTTAATCTCAGATGGTTGATATAGTTGGCAGAAGCAGCATCCTCTCCTATAATGAGTTAAATACCGTATTGGGCCTCAGTCCGCTGTTATTGCCTCCAAAGAGGGTTTTAGCTCCGGCGCAGTTTAATTCTGAGGGGACTGCGCGGGGTGATAAAGGCGACTCGAGAGAAAATAGGAAATTTGCCGACATTTTCAGCGTAGTAGTTAAGCACTCCTATCCATGACATCGTCCTAAGATTGTCTTCGGTTGAACTTTGAGATGGGTATAATCTAAAATAGTTGTCCCTGATTCTTGCAAACATAGAAATTTAAAAACATCTTTGAAGAAGACCACTATCAATACGGCTTTAAATGTCTATAAAGAAGCTGAGGATTGGCGTCTGTTAGAACAGGTCTTTTGCAACAAGGATAATAGAGAAAGAGATCTCCATAGTCCGTGGTTTGCAATTTCGGCGGGTAGCGTGAACAAAAGAAGGTGTGAAACCGTCAAACTGATAGTGACATGTTTATCAGTGTTTACTTTTACCGCTTTTACCATTACCCCTTGATGAATCGCTGTTGTGGTGGGAGTTTTGAGAGTTGGGGCTATTGACTGGTGAATCCCATGGTGATAATTTTGATAAACGGCGGATTCCGTCAAATGTTTTCCTCTGTAATCCTATTCATCAGCTGATTTAGTCATGGGCGAAGTTAGTTAAAATATGAACGTCGGTATTATATGGCGTGTCTCTGTCAGGCCTTTATCTGCCGAATATTTTCCCTGTCCTCTCAAATACTACAGACTTGTGATTGTAATCGTCAATGCTGACGGTGACATGTCGTTAAATCACGGCAGTGCGGATTTGGGAATGCTGAACAGCTGTGATGATGATCCTTTTAGGTCTTACAAAATTGCCAATCAAGATTTTATGAAAGATCTCAGCGATCGGAGCCCATGCCCCAATTGTAATAAGTCCAGGAAATACTATTGTTATACTTGTTATGTGCCTGTCAAGAGCATTGAGGGGCGTTTGCCAAAAGTTAAGGTGAGAGCTGTTCGTATCATTTAGAGAGATCAGAGTTGACATTATGATGAAGTTTATTTTTAATGTGGAAGTTATTTTTTGTGAGGGACCCACGTGCAGTGCCCATTGAATCCTGTTCAATATTTTAATATGTAATTTAGACTTGTTATATTGACTGACTTGTTGACAATTGTGGAGAATTGATGTAACTTCTATGTCAGTCGTTCTGCATCTGACATTAAATGTGGCAAAGGATATACATCAGAATGGTACCATTAAATTTCAGAGTACTGTTTCTCTCTTGCTATACAATGTCATTTGTGAATATCATCATTATACCTTCATAAGAATATTCACCCCCTCATTCGTTCAAATATGGGATATCAATGTGTCAACAGATTCAATGTGTTTTAAAGAACTGGAGAGCTCAATTTTCATAACTTAAGGCCGATTTACACGGTACATTTCATTGTACAAACGAATGTATGAACTCTTGCATGAGGAAAAGTATACCGTGTAAAGCGGAAAATTGTAGGATTGTCTGAATGACTTAACGGGAAATACAACCTGCTCTATTTCCATTCAGTTCCTTGTACAGTATATGATACATTCGTTTGTACGATAAAATTACAATGTAAAGCGGCCTTTACAGCCAGTCCGCTTGTTTATTTAATTATTAATAGAATGTGCCTTGTGGCATGACTCTGTGTTCATTGAAATAACAATAAACTTTTTATATACATTTTATGGAAATAAGATTTATCAGATGATTAATAGTTGATCGTTGGCTGCCGAGGCAAAACCTCTTCCTTTTTCTGATTACCCGATTATAATCAGTGTACTTATTTCTCCAAATTAATGAAGAAGATGCATCGTACCATAAGTTAATTGCTGGTGGAATTTATTTCAGCTACCCTTAAAGGTTGACATTATTAAACATTCGCGTGAAATTGATGGAAAAAGTACTTCATCTCATGTTGCTGTGCTCGCTCCAGAAGATGTGAGCATATATACATATCCATGCATTCCTGACTATAGTCCTGATGAAAATGTAAGTTTTCTGTACACCTTTGTGGTTCGTATATTATGGGGACCTCTGCTATTGTTCTTACGTTTTTCTTATCTGCAGGTTGTATTAGTGTATCCTGGAAAAGATGCAGTCCATGTTGCAGAGTTCATGAAATTATTATGGTGGGTGGTTTTCATTATTATTTATAGATCCCCTTCAGCGGTAATTGGGTCATTTTCTCCTGAATGGCCACTCCCACTTGGAAACCAAGAAAAATCCTTAAAACCGGAAATTTCCTTGAATTTGACATTATTTTGGAGTTTCCTCTTGATTTAACAAGATTTTATTGTAGTATGTAGTGCTACTGGAGTTCCTACTTTAACAGCATCATGTGTTTGATCCTGTACATAAAGTTTTTGAGAATACCAAAGCATTTCATGTCAATGGTTGATTGGAAACTTTTCATTTCTTATTGTTCCCCATTTTAATACAGTTATGCTTGTGTTGCTGCGTGTCAGCTGTTTTATAAATAAAATTTCTAAGCCAGTATTTGCTATATTTGGCCAAGCCTCCCTGTTGTGACATCATGCATTGTCCTCAAGTCATTGGTATTGTCCAAAAAGCTGTTAAATTCATGAAATAGAGTTCTATGCAGTTTTTCCCTTGTTTAAATACTTTGAATTCAATCATACTCAGTATAATTAAAATGGAATGCCTTGTCCAGGGTGTTTTGGTTTAGATATCATCATACCAAGAGGTTACGTAGTAAATTCCTCTGCTTTTTACAGTCTGAAGCAGAATGGCAAAAAGGACCCTAAGATTCCAGATTGCCGTCAACCTGTCATCAATCGAGCTGTGTTCATTGACAGCACCTGGAACCAAAGCAAAGGGATATACAAAGATCAGCGTCTAAGAGGTATACTGTAATTTTTGTAGACTCAAATTTTGGTTTGTGGATCCTGAAATTTTTCAATTTAAGTTTTTATTAGCTGATTAGTATTTATGTCCTGTACACACCCAGTATATGTGCTTGTTTATGTGATGTAATTGAAAAGAATTACTAATAGTGTAAATAATGAAACTCAGCAAGTCTGTGAAAAGCTGCTAGAATGTTGTTGACATATCTCTTATGCTCCTTAAGGTGTGAGGAATGTGCTCCTATGTTTTCTTGGGAGCCGATGGGAAAAACATTCATGTACAGTTGAACATCACCCGTTTCACCTTTTCTACTGCCTCTTTTAATTTCATGGGCTTAAAAGGTTCTAAGGCTCACTTATTCTTATTTTTCCCGGTGTAGGTTCCTCTATTTCTGGGTGAAAACAGAAAGGCATATGACCCTCTGAGGAGTTTATGACCTCAGTGATTAAGTAATTTTGATATTCGATCCAAATCCAGAAATTTAAGTAATGTTTGGCTTTAAAAAAAAGAGGAAACTGCTCTGAAATTATGTGTGGGGCATGCGTTCTGTAAAATTTTCGTGTAAAATCAATTCTTAGCTAATGGGTTTCTGCTTTGGGCTTGACTATGACTCATTTTCTTCCGCTCACAAATTGATACTGATAGAGCGGAAGGGTGGGGTCGAATGTCATTATTTTGTATGGCAGTGACAGAGAAGCGGGTTGTTAGAATTCTCTCTCAGAATATAATTTGGAAAAACTCTTTAAATGTACATATCTATATATTATTTTATTTTTCTTAATGATTATCATATAACTAAGACTTATGTTTATCTTTCATAACAAAATCAACGCAAGACATGGCTTTTTAATGATAACTGGACTAAGTCATAGGTTCATTTCATTGGGTCATTTGGCTCAGCCCTCAGAAAGTAAGAAAAATTTCATGTATACTCGTGTCCAAAAAAAACTTACCACCTTGGAGCCAAAAAATTTCTAAGTCCCAAGTTGATGTTGATGTGACTACAGGGTCGAACCACATCCCCTGCGTGAGAAGGAAATAAACAAAGGGAACGGGACAAAGACCTTCCTCGCCATAGTTGGAGAGGGAGAATATACTTGATGGGAAAAGTTTGACCTGCAAAAGGAAATTCTTAATGGTGGGAGGAGGGCCCAGGCTTCTGTTCACTTTATGTGTGAGCGAGAATGAAAGAGGGGTGGCTTGTTACGGTTGCTTCAAGAGACCAAGACCTCTCGTTGTCGACGACTGCCAGATGTGGTAAGCTCAATCTTTGTCTTCGTCATGTGTAATGGAAGTTCACAAAGTTCACTCATGTGTTTATTTAACCCTTTTACTGCCTACCCAGTTTGGGTGGGATGTGCGAAGACTACCAAGGCTGTTTTCAGGAAGTTCACATGATTTCACATTTTTAATTATTTCTTGTACTTAATTTTATTTGTATGCATCTAGAATTTTTCCCAATGCTGAAGATATATTTGGGCCTTAGAACCATGGAAGAAAGGAGGTCTATTAAATGGGAGCCATGAAATAGGCCTCATATCATAAAGTAAAAAAGTTCGGCTGATAAATCGGCCCATGGCAATTTTCGCACATCCAACGAGGGCCGATATATCGGCCCGCTGGAAGTAAAAGGGTTAAACTCGCCTGCTGCACAGTTACATGCATAAATGGAATCTGAAGATGATAACTACTTGAATTGACTATGTTCTCAAAGAGAAAAATCGATTGCCTGGCCTAAAATTCGATTTTTGTGTAAATGAATTAATTTTTTACTGTAGCTGCTGTCATAAATGTTTCCTCCGCTGCTTTTGGAACATTGGGACTATGCCTTTATGTATTTGAAAGTGATATTTTTTCCACAAATAGCTTTACAGCTGCCTCTTAGAAAAATTATTTACTTTAAAGTTGGATTTAAATAACTCTGTACCCAATAATTCTACTCTTAGAATGCTTTTAAACTAACTTCCAACCACTCAACCATAGAATTCAGCATTCACTCAATTTTTGTTTCCTGTTAGAAATTACTTGGGATGAAATGCGCTGCTTGCAGGACAGAGGCTTGCTTGAACACTTAGTCCAACTTCGTCTCGTCGGCATATGTTACACTGCAACCTTCTACTTCATAATAAAAAAAAAACTTTTAGTTGGGCATTAGGGACTCGGTCAAAATGATATCCCAGGGCAGCTTTCAAATATCAACTCCCTAACTTATCACAGTCATTGGGTTGGGTATGTTGTTTACATCGCATTTGGAAAACGGAGCATTGGCCTCATTTTTAATACATTCGTAAATTTTCTCTGCAACCAAATTCACCGATTCTTTGCATTTTATTCACCTTACAGAACTCTACAACGACACTGAAAGAGCTTCATTATTCTATGGACATCCTCCCCAAATTCAATGGACCTGTTATCGTCTAGATGATTATGAGTAAAAATGAAATAGCTGCTGACATTGGAATATATGGCGGTTAGCTTTGTATATCGGTAACATTCCTTTCGTTATCTTTATAAAAAGGGTATGGCAAAGGAAACCAACTACTTTGGCTTCTTATCAAAACAGAACATTCATATTCAAAGTAATTATAAACGGGATATATTTCCCAATGGAAGTGGTTGGCTAGACATACCTCAATAATTACTGGTTTTATTTAATCAAGTCATATTGATTCAATCGTCATACCTTTCCGATAACATGTGATTTCTTGTTGCATAACTTTGTAATGATATTACAATGTCTCCATTTTACTTTTTACGAAAATCTTTGAAATCGACCAAACATGTGGCCTTTACACTAAATCCCTACAGTTAAAAATAACTCGGTGTCACTTATTTGACCATGAAGTGCCGTAAATAATATCTTCAGTTCACTCAATTAGTGAGTTCAGCCTCCACTCCATTATCCAATATAAAAAGTTTTTAGGGGACACTATCATAAAAATTACTCGGCCCCAACGTTTCATGTTCACTGCTGGGAACTTCGGTAGACTGTGCTAATGCTGCCCTTTGTTACCTTACCATTGATGCAGGAAACCCCAAAGAAAAAGCCGGAAATTTATATTCTATTTTTTTAAGGCATATCTCCATAAAAATCATCTAATTAGGACTTTACCTTGACTCATAGTATACAGGGTTTGTCCCAGAAGTAATGTGTCACATTTTTTTCTGATGCGACTGTACGTCGCAGACTGACGGGACAGGTTGGGGTAGGTTGTGGGGGGTCTAAGCTTTCTAGTGATCTACGTGCCAGTCGCCTCAGAGCTCTTGGAGTGTATGCATGCGTGATTTTGTGAACCCGTGTAGTGTGACCTCGTCGAGGTAAAAATGGAGCGATCTCTCGATCAACAAGTGGCAATCAAGTTTTGCCTTAAACTTAATAATCGCCACTGGAAACTTTTCAAATGCTTCAGCAAGCTTTCAGGGAAGATTGCCTCTCCCGATCCCAGTCGAACGGATGGCACAAGATGTTACTGGAGGGCTGAGAGGACGTCGCCGACAAAGCTCGCTCAGGATGCCCGTCGATGTCGCGGGGCGAGGACAGTGCTGAACGTGTGCGCAAATTATTGAACACAGACCGCCGATCAAGTGTCAGGTTAATGTCTGACTTACCAGACATGCCTAAATCAAGTGTTCATCGGACTGTCTGAGGATTTGCTCAAGCGCAAGGTGTGTGCGAAACTTGTGCCGTCCAATCCGAGATCAGGAATTTGTGGAAACTCCACCATGAAAATGCGCCAGCAGACACCGCCTTCGTTGTCACCCGCTAATTGACCGGCCAGTGCACTGAAACGTTGCCACAGCTGCCGTACAGTCGGGACTTGTCACCCCCAGACTTATTTTTGTTTCCCCGCCTCACAAGGGAGTTGAAAGGTGCGCATTTCGACACCATTGACATCAAGGCTATCTCGATGAGGCTTCTCAAGAGCATTACCACTGACAAATTCCGGGGTGCCTTCTGGGCGTGGAAGAACCGCTGGTAGAGGTGTATCGACGGAGAAGGAGATTAATTTGAAGAATTTTAGGTTGTTGTACGATTTGGATAAATAAATTTTTCAAAAAAAATGTGACGCATTACTTTTGGAACAAATCCTATATCAACACCAAATGCGAAGTGTTATGTTTCCCTTGGAAAATGGTAAGGGCACAACAAAGGCTTTATGCAATGCAGATGGTAATGATGAACTTAAAAGACTATTATTTGGTTGTATAGCATATTTTCCCATCTCTGATTACCTAAAAATTCCACTTCGGCGCGCCAGAATCAATATTGAGAACCCCCAACCTTGGTCCCCCGAGGGAACTCTTGCTGGCATGAACCTTGAATGAAAGAGCCCGACAGACCACACGACCGCTCCTTCTCCCCCACTCCAATCTGTAAGCGATGTCGCTGCTTCCTTCCCTTGCATTACTTATGGTGGCCTTGCTAGGAAGATGAGCGAAGGTGGCGAAGAGGCTCTCTTTCGTTTTGGTGTGTTCACAGTTCACACAGTTTAGTTGATGAAAGTGTGATTACAACCAGTGTGGGCTTTCCACCACTGGTGATCGTGTATGTTCATTCTATGTTTAATCAGCAGAGATTATCTGTTGAAATTCAGCGAGGGGGATAAAATATTGAACATGACTTGGGGGATACAACCAATATCCTCTCAATTCCCTGCTCAAAGCGTATAAGCAGGTGTGAAGCAATTCAGGGGACTCGGCCAGACAAATTCAATTGCTGATTAGAACTTGGATGATAAATAAATTAATGTGAATTCATAATTCTATCTATTTAAAGCTACTTTATTCTTATTTACAAAAACTTTGTCCAGTATGACAGAGAAATACTGTCAAATGATTTCCTTGAGGGCCATACTGTGTGGTTAACGTGTTTTTATCGTCTCAGACATCAGTGATGTGTTGTTTAAAATATTAAACTCAAATATAATTATGTATCAAAACTCTTTTAGTGTAATAGAATGATTATGTATCCAATTCAACACAATTCAAACCCTCTGAGCGACGATAATCTGCGATTGATGCCTAGATAATGGAACCTCTATTGTTTGTTAGACAACTTGTTGCTATCAGAAATGTAAGCGTAAAAAATGATTTCTAAATTCGATTTGACCTGATTCAACCTCTTATGACAACGCTAATAGACTTTCTGCAGCCTAATACAAGGAATACCCATCAATTTCAGCAAATGGTTCCTGTGCGCCAATGAATACCTGAAATGGAAATTTGAGTTCTGTCTTCCATTCCTGTAGCTTCCGAAAACTATGACGATTTTGAGACTTCGTCTTCCCATTGACCTTCTCTCCATGCCTCCCCATCCCGACGGGATGGGACGAACACAATAGACCCAACCCACTCTCACCCCACCCCAGAGATAATTCCTGACAGTTGAAAATTTTTCGCCGAGGGGTGTTCCCTCTCATCAAGTCCGTTCTGAAGGTTTCTTTTCCATCCCAAGTGTTTATTGCATTCCTGCACATGGGGGTGTGGTTCGGCGTTGTCACATTGACGTCAACTCGGGACTTAGAAATTTTTCGGCTCTCAGGATGTAAGATTTTTTTTGACAGGAGTATATATGTTTGTTATTATTTGTACATTTTTCCAGAGCTTGAGAGCTCATTGAGATTTACTTTATCATTCCTATGTCTACTCTCTTGGAACTCATGCCTAAATTTGAGATAATAAAATTTTATAGCTTTCATTATTTCTACTTATTTTAGGTTTGCAATGTGTTATTCTGGAAAATCGACTGTCACAGTTCTGGCGACACCAAGAAGGTAGCCCTCGATGGTATCTTGCCACTGTTGAAGCAGTCCATGAGTTTTTAGTGGAAGTGTTCAAAGCTACAAATACTGTGGAATATGATGGGCAGTTTGACAATTTACTCTTTTTCTTTCGCTTTATGTATAGCAAAATCCATGAATTGTATGACTCTTCCTCTCTGAAAGCATACAAACGTCCTTTACACATTGACAGAATAAGCAAGAAACGGAAAGTCAAAGACTCTGCTCATGAGAGTTGTCATGTCAATGATTGATTTTTTAAGAATCATTTTAATACATGTGTAAAATGTTTATTAATTTTTCACTTTTTGTATTGTGGGTTCATCTGACATTTAAATATAGATAACGTTTAAGAAAACATAATCCTACTATTTCCCTAATGCACTGTGAAAAGATGGATGCTATTTTGCTGATAAATATAAAATCTGAAGATTTTTACGAAATTGAGTGGAATATTTGCATGATAAAAATAAAATGAGTAATTTTCCACAATAATAAAATTTACTACATTTAATAATTAGTAAATTTTATCTTTTCAGAAAATTGCTCATTTTATTTCTGCACTATCTTGCTGATTTTCACTCGGCCTACAGATATCTTTGATTTTTAAAAGTGTGCTTTCTGATATCCAGTTTGAAGCATTTTAATAGAGACTGAGCCCTGAAGCTTTGTGAGTTGATTAAAACTGGCAGTAAGACCAGTGAGTGATACATGATAATGTTCATACGAAAAGGTTACTTTTTGTGGCTTATTGATCAACATTTTAAATTATTTGTAGAATAAAAGCTGAATGTACTACCTAATAAAAGTAAAAGTTGATACAATATTTTAAATTTATCATTACCACTAGTGAAGCATTGGCAGGGGGCATTAGAATACTTCTCAAATATCTTTGCAACCAAGAGGCAGGCCTAAGTTTTCTGGGGTTGAGGGAAGAGGGCACTTGACTTTGCAGAAACTAACAAGAATGCAGTAGGTGGATCCTAGCCTTTTGGAAATGCAGCTTTCAGACCTCCGTCATGTACGCTTCGCGAATCAGTTGTTTTGCCAAACCTCCAATGCATTCGTTTACTTGGTGTGCCGTAGTGATCTTCCTTCGATCTAACCGTTTACCCACATTTTTCTATTTGCCTAATATCTTTTCTTCTTTTTTCCATCACCACACAATCTTTTCTTCACATAAGTGGTCTTGTAAGTGGAATTATTTTTGGCAAATATATTTATTTTCCTTTACATTCATCGGGTATATGTTAAAATTTAATATCTATGTTTGTAGTTCCTGATTGATTTTAGACCATACAGCATACAATTTCATCGTATTTTTGCCAAAGAGCATGACAAAAACTTTTTCCAATCACAGCAATAGTCAGAAATTACTCTGTCTAGACTCGTTTTAATTGGCTTGATTAACAGAAAATGAGTTAAACATTTGTTTGTAAGAGTAATTTAATTGAAAATAGTTATGAATTCTGTTTTTTACTGTCCACTTCTGAGTCACTGGCCGATCAAATGCACACGATACTTTTGACTGACGACCTTTGAGGCTGGTAAAAATAAAGAGTCTGAGTGGGGAAAAAAAGGGCTAAGGAGGGGTTCATCCTTTCGACTGCGATGCAAGATGAGCCTCCTGCCCTTCACAATAGGCCACATGGTGGCTTGTGGGATGTTACAATGAGGTGGTCTTTCATATCCATTTGCTTCCAAAGTCTTAAGAGAAAACATGGCAACATCCACCTCTCTCTCCTCACCCCACCTCCCTGGTGTCAAAGTCCCCACCTCCTGCCATGATGGCACTCGAACCATTCCAAGCATGCATGAAGAGCCATTCGCAAAGATATTTGAAAAGGATAATACAGTAGAAACTCGAAATTATGAAGTTGACAGGACCGAAAAATTCGGCATTTCATATGAACGAGTATCTTTCAAGAGAATCGCGATGATGCTATTTTTTTGTTTCCTTAAATTACAACATACTCTCGCGATGTACCTGCATGATTTATAAAATTATAATTTGTTTGAAAGTTAATTTAAATTTGTATTCATGCCAACAGGGTGCACAAAGTTTAACACACCTAACTTGTCGGATGGTGACGTTTCTGATTTTCGGGATTTCTGCTGTGTTGTCCCATCCCATTCATTACTGGAAGAATTGACCTCCATCCATTCTGCACGGAAAGCTACGTATAAGCAACTAACTTTCGGTACTTTATAATGAGTAAGAAATTAGGCAATCAAGTGTCTTTGCAAAATTTTCACGCAGTATGGAATACGCCTAGGAAGCTTGATAGCACATTTTTGTATGCCATTTCTTGACTAGAGAACTCATAACTTTGGCATGAGCAATACCAGTAATATTGATTTATGAATGCACTAAGGTAGTGAGTGACTTGCGCGATCATTAGTACCAGATATAGAAATTAGAGGAATATATTTTCGATAGAAGAAGATAATATGCTCCGTGTCAGGCATAATATATGTACCTATATCAAGCTAAAGCCTGAATCACATCATACTTGACCTTGTACAAGTCTGAGGATGCTAGCTAGCATACTAGGACTTGTGCAAGGTCAAGTATCGTGTGATACAGACCAACCATACTAGAAATTGTGCATGATCGCTGGCATACCAGCTGGTATCCTTGTTTTCGTAATTGGTGCAGTACTAGTTTGGTACTTGCTCCTAGTAGGACCTAGTAGCCACCGACCAATCACCTTTGTTCTTTGCAATATAGTCGTCAATTTTTGATGTCAGCACCTCAATAGTCCCTCATGACAATTACAATTTCCTGTAATCAAATAAACAACTCAAACCTCACAACAAGACACAATGGGTAGGGTACCTGAGGCAATTGAGGTTAAGGAGCTTCAGCGGCTAAAAGCCGTCGTCTTCATTCCAAATTATCCATTTCGGTCGTCAAACTCCTTTCGTGACTGTACTAGATCAAAGATCTAATTAACAGACCTTGTGAAAGTTCAAGTATTGTGTGATAACTCCTAGGAAGATTTCAAGCATGCTAGGTTTCGTACTAGAAATCCAGTACTCGGTAGCATCCTCGGACTTGTACAAGGTTAACTATCGTGTGAGTCAGCCTTAAGACGGTGAAAAGATTCTCTTGTGGAATCTATGCCATGCATTTATGTTATGTATTTTGTGCAAAAAATGACATGCCCATCAATTTCGCAAAATAACAATCATTATTCTCCCTTGGATTCAGCTTATTATTGCATGGTTATTTCCAAGGTGATGGAGCTGAAAGAAGAGCCTCTGGAGGAGTCCAGCTAAATGTGTACCTCCATTCAAAAGTATATTGTACAAGTCACGCACTTCAACGGTGAGGGTGAGATAGTTCCATTTACACTGAATCGGCTACTAACGATGCTAACATTACATATCAATATATTTCTTTTTTCACTCTACTATCTGAAAGATTCCGTTGTGGTTCTGTTCAGATTAGGTCGCCTCATCTTCATTCATTAAATCTCAGACTTCATATAAATATTCGATATTGAATAAAATGTGGGATATTTTTTAATATAGTTTTTCCTCTGCTTACGATCAAGCAAGGAGATTATTGTCTGAGCATTTCAGCTCCAGGTCAGGTCATACGCCAAGCCGGAATCTCCTGTCTTGCCCTCCTTTTCCCTTTGGGGTTGCTGCTGTGGGGGTTACTCCATTCACCCTCTCACAAAAACAGCTGCGAGAGCCATGGCCTCGGGAGTATCTTACGTCACTAGGGAGGTTGATCTAGCTGGAAGACAAGGCGATGCATGCGAAGAATAAACATCGCATGAATCATTGGCTTCATGCCTGGTCATATCCTGTCTTCCTACTCTCTCACATCAACCGGCTGCGTCGGCGGAGAGGGAGGACATGACTCTGGAGAGTGGAGATATTTATCATGAATCAAGATATGCACACATCACAATATTTTGGCTGTGTTAGACCCATTGGAGTGCTAAGATTCCTTGTGAGAGGGGGGAGGGGGGACTTCTTAAAGGTCCCAAGAGTGGTCTGGGTCTGCAGAGTCAGCTGGGGACATTGTATCCTGGCCTAGTATTGAGCAGGTGGGAGGGGGCAAGACACGAAGGGGCCTGATCTTTTGGAGGGCCCACAAGGGGAGCTTCGGTATGAGGGGGATGGCTTCCCTCCCATAGAGCAGGTGAGCTCGAGCAGGGAAGAGGGACACGGTGGGTCACTAGAGGGAGAAATATGACCAATAAGGGAGGGAAGAGAAGCATTTGATAGGTTCACAGCAAGTGAGAAAGAGAACGGGGGAGAGTAAGCCAAGGTTTCCAAGCAGCGGAGATGGAAAGCTTGGTGAATTTTCCTGGTAGGAATTGCCGGGTGAGGAAAAAGAATATGGGAATGGGCGGGCATTTCCATTTCGCATTTCCTTAATTTCCGATCCATTCCGACAATCTCAGAAAAGGGAGTCAGTGAAAAATAAGTCAAGAGGTAATACGAATGAATGTTTATTATAAATATACTTCAGTTCTTCTGTCGACAGAATCACTAATTTAACAAAAAAATCAGAGAGATCAGGACTTAGTCATTTTTGTCTTCGTCGCTGCTTTCCTTACTGGACCCTGCCACAGGCTCTTCCCTTGCAAGCTGTAGCATTGGATCTACGCAACCATGAAGATCGTCATCCATCGACAAATAATCGCTGGGGATTGCAGCCAATGAACTGCCAACCTGTGACAAGCAATTTTGAAAATCACTTGCCAAACCCTTATCTCGATAGGTATTTTATCCTGTACCTCTTCCTAAAAGTTAAAATTGACGAATAAATATTCGTTTGTGGTGCCAACAGGAATTCATTCACAGTTAAGGTAGTTTGATCGAAGACTAACCTCAGGAACAGGATAATTAGATGCTTCTGGGAAAGAGAATCCTGCCACTCTTCAGGATAGTTAATTTATAATTGTTTTTGAGGATACCTCACTCCATGACTCCCTTCTCCACATATCTTCAGTGACACAATGTTGATACGAGATTCAAAATTGCTCAGCCAGCCAACGGTTCATTTAAAATGTTCCATTTTCTGACATAACGGAATCTCTTCCACATCCTGTTGAATTACTGGAATATGCTGCTCACGACACTTGCAGAGGAAGGCGTAAAATTCATTTTCAATTTCAGTGAACTTAGTGCCACATCAATTTTTCCTTTTTGGTGATACCCCCTCCTCCACTTTCACTAGAATTTTAGCGTGGTTGGCGACGTTGTTAAAAGTGCTGAAAATGAGACCCTAAACTTTTCCGCCACAGCACTTTTACGTAACTTATTTGATTCAATTACTTGAATCATTTTCACCTTCTCCTCCAACGATATTCCCCTTCTTTTCACTTTAGTTTTGATAGTTCCATGCCCATGACCGTTATAACACTCGGATCACCTTTTCTTTAATGCTCCTACCCAAAGATGCTGGCCAATTTGTATCTTGCTTTCGCACTGGTTAGGTATCAACTAGCCCCCACACTCTATGTCCTTCAGGGAGTATCGTCTGATAACCAAAGGGAAAAATGAAAGCACCTCCAATTGGTCTAGGATGCTGATGAGGCATTCTGCTTCCTCTCCGACGGCGTGACTTTTGGTGTCTCATAGGACGGTTCCACTTATCCTCTTCTTATAAATATGTCTAATAAGGATTAAGCTTCAAAACACTTATCAGATTCTCCATCAATCTGCAGGAACCTAGCTGACTTCTCTTTCAGGATATTTTTTTTAATTGCTTGGTTGGGGAGGAGGGAACACCATTTTTCAATATAAATACATATAGGTGCTTGAGCATTTTTTCTCGTAGATTGCACATGCAGCCACAACTATTCATCCTTCACAATCAATGTGCGTCAAACTATGTGATTGTATGAACCATGCGAACTCATATTTTCTCCATGTTTCTTGGCTGTTGGCAACGGAAGAAGAGAAGGCCAATGCTTACGAAGAGCCTTGCTTGATGACTACATCAAAACTTTCAATTAGGATGGTTGATTAAACTTTTCTTTCTTCTCTTGTCTTTCGATGATAAATATTGCCAGCCGGAATAATTATGCCGTGGCACAAGTTGAGTGTAATCAGTCTGAAATTGTGAGAAAAAAAGCTTCCTTGGGTGATATGCATGTCTGAATTTACCGCTGGATTGCCATAGCATCATCTCCAAACTAAGTTTTTTGAGCACACACACAGCAAAAGATTTCTGTAATAGGAATACTCTACATGGATTTATGTTTGGGAAAAATGGGTACAAAAAATGCCAGGGATCATGAGAGTAAAAGGCTGGTGGTAGCAATTAGTCTCCTGTGGGCGAGTGTTTGTATTCGATTAATTCACGCTTTTTTACTCGTTGTAGGTAACTCTGGACTCGTGTTGACAAATAATTTCGTCCCATTGGTGTCATCATTTAAGATCTAATATGCCTTTGCTTAAAAGTCATCCTTACTACTGCAGAATTGAAAAATGTATAATCGTTCATTTAAGTCACATTCAGTGCATGATGTACTCGGCAACGATGATCAATGTCTTCATTCTGACAAGGACCGCCTAAAAAATGCTGCTGTGGTCTGTCATCATTCATAAAAATGAGTGACTTTTTCATGTTGGGACACAGAACTGAGGTTTGTAATTTCAAAACTTA
Source organism: Ceriagrion tenellum (assembly GCA_963169105.1). Taxonomy (NCBI): domain Eukaryota; kingdom Metazoa; phylum Arthropoda; class Insecta; order Odonata; family Coenagrionidae; genus Ceriagrion; species Ceriagrion tenellum. The sequence continues at coordinate 77,010,984 of OY720637.1, read as the reverse complement.
GTTATTTCGTAATATTGCGTACTGTTACATGTTCTTAGATACCCTTTTGGCCAGGACCGAAGATTTTGCTTCGTAAAATCAAAATTTTGTAATTTCGAGTTTCTACTATAAATCATTTTGTCTCATGGAGATGACAGATCTTGAGAAATAAAAAAATCATCACCACCTCATAACCTGCATTTCACAATTATAGATTTGCTTGGTCAGGTCTATAATTAGTTCACAGCATTTTTTTGGGATTGGGATTTACCATTGAATAAAATGTTTCATCAACATTATAGGGAGAGAATATGTCTTTGACTAATTTTTTCAAAAGGGAGCGAGGTTCTTCCAAGAAATTTATAGATAAAAAAAGAAGCCAAAAAAGAATAACATCCAAATATACAAAATTTTAGTCAATCCTGCTTCATCCCTTATCCCACAATATATCCACACCCTGACCAAGCCCTGAACTCTAACCCCCACAAGCCTGGGGTCCGAAAATGCATACGGATGTCCACAAAACGAAGCAGCTTGACTGTGCTTTGACATTTCTTACCCGATACAGTGATGAGGGAGATGAATTCTTAAGCAGGATAATGACCGGTGATGAAACTTGGGTTTGTCATGTCACTCCAGAATCAAAACAACAGTCGATGGAGTGGAGGCACACAGGATCCCCAAAACGAAAAAAATTCAAAACAACATTGTCAGCACGAAAAATCATGAGCACTGTGTTCTGGGACAGACGCATTCTGCTTGTTGAGTTCCTTCCCAGAGATGCAACCATCAATGCGGAACGATACTGTGAAACAATCACCTGCCATACAGCCCCGATCTCGCGCCTTCTGACTTCCACTTGTTCTTGAACATGAAGCGTGAGTTCGGAGGAAAGCGCTTTGACAGCGATAACGATGCAAAAAATGGTGTTCAGCAGTGGCTGTCTTCACTGGTGGCATCTTTCTTTGAAGAGGGCATACAAAAGTGGAATCCCCGCTTGACTGATTGACAAATGGCTGAACAATGGTGGTAACTATGTCGAAAAATAGGTTAAGGAATGCTCTTTCATGTACAGATAAATGTTGCTGTGAAAACAAATATTTTGTGCCTTTTTTTTCCAAACTGGTACTTACTTTCCGGACACACCTCATATTTTATTTACTTCATGTATTAAACTTTAGTGTGCAGCATCCAAAATCCTAGTGGTATATTCCAGATGTTGCCTAACCCCAGTAAGTAGCTTCTCTTGGTTACTTTTTACTCAGGGAACTTTATTTTTATTATTTCACCTAATCTGAATTCTTTAATGCAATGCCATTAAATTGTTTCCTCCATGTTAGGCCCTCATAGTCATCTTGATTTGATATTAGAGGAGAAGAATCTAATGGAAGTATTTGACTCTTGGGTCTGACAATTCTATTTAATATTTATAAACCTCATGGAGAATTCAATGATAACAAATGTTTTTGTGGAGTATAAGTTAGTCCTGCCCCAAGACCTCTCATTTAATTGCCAGACCTACAAATGAATGAAATGTGCATCTGTTTTAAGCATGCATTGGTACATACACGGTACCCATAGAATACTACTAAGGGCCTCAAACTTTACATTGGGGTAAAGTGTAGAATATATTTGAGATAAAGGCCATACCATGTCATGCCTCAAACGAAAAAACATATCCGTTCAAAATTTTTAAGTTGTGGATTCATTAGAATTGTTGGCAGTGTACAGCTCAAAGTTAAATCCTTTGAAATTATCTAACTTCTATCTTAATTATTTTTTCTATAAGTCATGCTTTCATTCTTAGACCACTGAGAGGCTACCATTTCTCATCTTCCATGTAGTGTTATGTTCTTTACTCATATCAATTGAGACCACTATAGCTTTATACAAATTGATAAATATTTTGGTGCTGATCTCAAATAGTGGAAATGCATGTAATCTGTTGCAGTTATGCATATTCTCTACTGCCTAATCCATATTACTTTTAACTCATTTGATAGAACTTGAATTTAAACTCTGATGATACTTAAAGGCTTGGCTTTCTTATTTTTAGTTAACATAAATGGCAAGATGATGTAGCCTTAAGGACTTAATGTCAACTGAGAGTTCAGGTAGTCTTTTCTACATCAGACTGTTACTGGACTGCCATCGTTGGGAAAACATATTGACTTAAGTTTTCATACTGAGGAAATATTTATCTAGAAATTTAAAACCAGGCTGTATTGTTTTTCTGAAGTTAACATTTGAGCCAAAATGACTATGTAGAGGGAGTTTCCTTGCCATCTTTCACTGGTGTTTCTACTGACTATGTACTCTTATTCAATACAGTAAGCTATACCTGCATAATGTAGGTAGAAGGAAGAACTTTCCTCTGGAACCCCTGGGCTGGGAGATCACTTGAGTCAACCTCTCTACTTGTACTCTGTCCTAGAATTTCCCTGATTCATTTATAAGATAAGCCAAATAAAACCCATTTCATTAATGCTGGCTGTCCTACTGAACTTCCTTTGCATTTACCCACCCAATCCGCTCAAGAAATATCTTTGCCATCCTAAGCAAATATTTGTAGCTACTTTAGCATTCATAGTCTTTTCAGTTAGGAATTTAAGACACTTTTTTCTAATTAATTCTTTTCCATCTCTTGGGTTTCCACTGTGTAGGGTATTTTTGAGACTACAGTTTCACAACAGGCATCTTCACGTTGAAGACACCCTGTTTTTCCTACTTTCACTCAAATAAAACAATTTTTTTAAATCATCTGGATATTTTAGTTAAAACATTTATTTAGGTATATATAATTTTTGACAAACAGCTTACACAAAAATCTTCCACTATTTATCTAATACAAACTTCCAAAATGCAATAATTCACTAAGGTCTTTATCATCACTCTTTCAATTTGTGTAGTACAAGAGAAAACAGATGAAAAGGATCCTCATTTCATTCTCACAGGCCATAAATCTAACAACACCCCCAGACAACAATTTAAAACATTGCTGAGTATGGATTGTTTAGATCAAGTTAGAATTCTTTCTTCTTCACAAAAATGCACCCCTAAATCATTGAAATGCATGTCACCATAATATTTAACAAACCCATCAATTCAGACACAGCTGATGCAACACAAATGCAGAAACATCAGCAAGAGCCCATCCAAATATAATAAGAAATTGAAAACCTGTAAATCTATTTCTGTAAATATTTAAATCAAATTTAGTTTTCTCCCCTCATCTACTTCTACCAATACAAAATTTCCCTGCAATTAAAAAACGCTCGTGACAGAGGTTTGATACTTTTTGTAGAAGAATAATCAGGTACTTTCATGTGAATCACAAATGTCCAAATGTTTCAGCAATTTCAAAGAATTGGCATCTACTGTTTAAATGTTGATGAAGAGGGAAATACTTCGATTAGATGCATTTTAAGAGATAAGGTAACTCTCATAGAAAATTTGAGTACTAATACCAGTAGTTCATAAGGTATACATTTTGAACTTGATTGAATCAGCAAATCAGGAGTTCCAGTGCAAAATTTTAAGAGCAGGCTTAGCAATTGTTAAGTACACATCAAGATATGAGATAAGCAATATCACTGTAAAATAATGGATTCATTTAATCTGCTGCAAATACATAAACAATCAAAATATACTAGTGCTTATAAAACTGAAACACATTATTAGCTCATCACAAACATCAAAGACTGCTCAGGTGACTAGAATCAGTATTCAATCGGCACTTGACATATCGTCCACCCTTTATGTTGCTTTCCACCAACAATGTAACTTGATAATATTTTAAAATCAAATGGGAAGCTTCACATATGTTACAAGATAATATTTTGAGTACATATGACTTATTAAGTGTTAAAAAGGAATAGATATTTATAGTCCCAAGATAGATTTTATCAATACCAATGGAGGTAAGGTTAGAAAAGATAACCATCCTGTACAAGGATTAACTTCCCAGTAAAAGCACAAATAATACCTTTAGGTTGAATGATTTAAAATTTATCCTCCTTGTACCATAAATGCATTATGTGCATAAATGAACCACTTAACATTGAACTAGATGAAAAACAATTCATCAATATATACAAATAATACTTTTATGCAACTTAATGCACTACAACAATTAATAAAACACAAATGGAGTCTATTATACAACAGTTGTAAACAATAAATGATTGAAATGTTTAACTTGCATGTTTTGCAAAGTTTGTGAATACCTGAACATTTTTTAACATAAATAGCTAATGCCACTGTAATAGCATTTGGTGCTGCTAAAACATACATTAAGGAATGTATGGACATAAAAGGAATGGTGATGTAAGTACTTAGTGACACATGGTAACATCATTGTTCCACAAAAAATGGTCTTGCAACAAGAATCTCAATCTGACTTAGAGAATATAAAAATACAGGTGGCAAGTGGAAGAATTTATCCAGTGGGCACAAGTACACTTGAAGCTACTATCAGAAGAAATTGTTTTTTTAACATGGCCATGGGCATAACTTAATGGAAATCTTTCATACTTAAGATTTTTCAAAGGAACAAATGACTTCGTAAATTTCCAGTCCTTATTTCCAAGGCCAAAGCAATGCCAGCAAGCCTGATCATGTGCATTTGCAGAGAAGCCATGGTTGTGGAAAATAATACAAAGTTTAAATTGTTCCGATACTCTTTTTTCTAAATCTCTCAATTAAAGTTTTTAAAGGGGGGTTGATAACAGTTTTCAGTAATTGATAAAAATATAGTATGTATAAAAACTAAGCTACGTAAAGGAAGGAAATACCATGAATAAGCATGTGTTTATAAAGTTGTTTTGAAGCCCACATCACCAACAATGCCTACCATACATACTCGAGTATAAGTCAAGAGGCTTCTTCGATTTTTCAGCTTATGAAAACCTACCTCCAGTCAATAAAACCATTGTATAAGGAAAATATATACTCTGTAAAGGAGTGTTACTAGAGATATCATACTTGAAGGGAGGCTTTCTTGAATTAATGGTGAAGCATAATTAATTTACTGATGATCCAATTACAACCAAATATTGCATTGAAAAGGCTGATTCTTATCTTTATCAATGGTACCCACTGATTTCAGCTATGCATACATCTTGTTACAAATTCATTAGATTTTTTTTAATTAGCAAGATATTACTATCTTAAATGACAGCAAGTGTCCTTGTACCCAAATGGCCATATGCACCACCATTTGAAATTATCCCTTAAATCATTATAACTAATACTGGCTGACTTAAGGCATTAATACTAATGGTAAACTATTTATTATTGCAAAAACAAAAAATATATTAAGAACAAATTTAACAGGCCCCAAAGCAAAATAACAAAATACAACCAAAAACCAATAGTAGTAGCCAAGTTTTGCCTAATGAAGCCTGTTGATATCACCTTCTTGTGCTTTTGTTCTCATGAGATTTTAGAGTCATGTTTATTTTAAAAGACCTCGAGTTATAACACATACTTGCTCACAGTTTGTTCAACAATCTGGACTCACTTGAAGGACTTGTTCCTTATCAAATGACTAATTGTTGAAATAATTAATATAGATGGTGTTCGCACATAGTTTTAAAAATCTGTTCTCATAAATCTCCTAGCCCACTAATGAAAAAACTTGACTTGTTGGCACATCAGGTTTTTATAAAATGTACAAGTGACCGAAAAGTACCCAAAAATATCATAACTCTGGAAGTATCGGCAAGAAGGAAGAAACAGTTCACATTCATTTAATCAGGACTAGAAAAAATGTAGCTAAAAACTATATCACCCTTCTCAGCCCATTTTTCTTAATAAAATAAGAAGTTACCCAGTACAAATAAAAATCATTCAGATAAGCTTGGCACCACATAATGCAATTTTCATTTACATTTTAGTTGCTCAGAGCAACTTTGTTCATTATCTTCTGTGCAAAGAATAATGCACTCATTGAAAAAAAAAACTCAGAAATATAATACTGCATTATAAAAACATGAAAATTATCATGAACTTTGTTCAGTAAATAATTAGATATATTCTACTAAATGCTAAACCATTATATCTCATCTTCCATAGTTTAAGAGAATTCCATTTTATTAAAAGTATAAAGTTATTTTAATAAAATCTTCCTCTTTCACTCCATGTAGAAAACTGGGATTATTACTAATGATCACGGCAATTAAATGTTTCCACTGTCCAACAGATGAAAAGTTTCAACAATGCAATTTCATTCTAAGCATACTACACTATCAAGTATAGGAGTGATGAACTCCAGAAATACAACATAGATTTGGGCTTAAGTGCTGTGTCATGACTAGTCATCTTCAGTTCAATGCATTTTTGATAAATATTTGTTTGTTTTATTGGTTCATTTCCCCTGGCTTAAGAGTTGATTGGTGGCAAAAAAATCTTTTGGGCTTCGCTACAAACTAAGTAAAAAGTATTTTTTCTAGCTACCTGAAGTGTTTTTCTAACAAATCTATAATATATAGAATTCTCCTAGCAGTCATGACAAACATGAACACAGCAACATTTGGATGGAGTTCAGAAAAAAACTTATAACTACAAAATATTGACGAATCTTCATTCTGATTCTCCACGCTGCCTCAATTACTATAAGAGAGATGCGTCTTAACACAAATTAACAAAGAAAACTGAAAAATAAATTATCATCACTTCATACTTATCTTTTCCTAAGGTAGAAAATTTTTACTGACTCTTTAAAATGCATAACAAGCCGATAAGAGGCTAATCACTATATACAAAATCTCAGAGTTATGATATTTTCATAATGTGAAAGAAGCTTCCCACTTCATAGCACAAACTCTTTCAGATAGATATTCCGAAGAATAATATTAGGGGCTTTGTAGTCTGTGTACACTATTGCTTTACAGGATACTTAAAAATATTTTTAATCTTCTTCAGTAACACATTACCTCTTGGTCAAATTGGCTCACACTGAATTGTAATTACTCCACAACTGTTGAAGTTCATACCAGCAGCGTTCAGCCCAGTAAGAGGTAGCTTAAGGTAACTGTGTTTCTAAGCAGCCACAGGTGGAGGGGCCCGACAGTAGCAAAACTTACGAAGATTCTCAGCATCAGCTTCTATGCAATGAGCTGCTCGGCCATATTTGTTTATGCGGCTGATGTCTTCAACCTTAAATGAGCCAATATTCATGAAAGTCACTTAGTGTGGCATACCACTGACTAAATATATTTGAGATACACACATGAAATGACTAATATGATTGTAAATGATGATGGTAGATGATTGTAAAGGCGTGTGCCCATTGCTCGAGGACCATTCAGTGTGAGCGTGTGTGGTGATCAACATGTATGTCCTGTTTGTTTCTTGTGTTATACACATGAATTTCCTGATTTTTTACCACCTGGTCCATGTTTTGTTTCATAAAAACAACCACACTGTAAATGTATACACAATTTTGGCCTCCCTAAGTAAAATAATTGATTTACTCTTAAATGGTTCCCATAAAGAAGCATTTTCCGGACCTTTTCATCTGACCTAGGCAAAAACTAAACATATGGGTGCATCAAATCTTTTGCTAACCATTGCATATGATTTGAAAAATTTATTCTTAATAGTAGTTTAGGTATAGAAGTCAATTGCTATAGGAGCAGGAAAAATTTAAAGAGCCAGATTTAAATCCGGCAGTGAAGGTCAACTATTAGACATTAAAATCTGGCGCTTAAAGGTTAGTAAAAGTCTTGACAATAGTTTTTCTATAGGATATGCACGCAATTACCAACAACCATAAGCATAAACTGAAATAGTGGCAGTAAATCTATAGCAAGTGGCCAAGGTATAAGTCATCTCTTTGGAATTACAACTAAAATTATGATGCCATAAATGATGCTCAAAGTACAACTATTCATGTGAATAAAACCACAGAGACCACTTACTTTAACTGTGAAAGAATTTTCTCGCACATCATACTGAAGCGACGCTTCAAATCGCCCAGCTCCTGGCTGAGTTTCTACTTTCACTTGATAAATTTCTTGTGTCACCTCAGTCTGGGCTGACAGGTCAGGCACAAACCTGTTAAATATAATTCAAAATGGTATGATAAATCAAATCAAAGCCACAAATAAGCATGATAATGGAAAAATGGTAGTTATCTAAGGTCAAATAAAATGATCAGGTATGAATAAAAAAATTAAGGTTTACATCCAAAGCATATTTACAAATAAGGAGTCATATGAAAAGCAGAAAGTGTTTAATCTTTAACTGTGAACTGAGTTGTTGAACTTAGTAGCCAGAATAAAAATTGTCTCTTTTATACATAAGCCTGCTCTGTCACACTTTAATATGTATTAATAAGTAAATCTTCAAAAAGTTCCATTTGGAATCAAAAAGCATTATTTCCTTTCATTCTAATTTTCACAAAGATTATGCTCTAACTTAGCAAAATTAGCATAAGTGAAATAAATGCAGGAAATGACTTAAAAAAATTTTATACTTATTTTTAAGAAAATCTACAGTAAAATTGCCATGTCAGTCTTAGCAAGTCCCACCTGAACTTTGCTGGCAATGAAAAGGTCAAGATGCTGATTGAATTTATTTTGAACATAAGGGGCTTATAAATTTGTATAATATCAAAAACTATTAAAAATACTCCAACATTTGCCATTGATAAAGGAAATGTTTTATTTGAATCCATTTGGACACTTATCTATTGAAATTTACTATATAAAATAGTAACTATATATTTATACATAATAAAAACTATTTATACTATTAAAATCTATGAGGCATAATTGTCCAGTCCTGTGCAATAATAAGTCCACCATCATTTATTTATGATTGTAAAACAAACCCATCAGTATCAGCATTCTTTCTGAAATGCAGTAAGCCGCCTCCTGGTAAAAGCCTTGCTGCCCAAACTAGCTTCGCTGTTTTCAATGGGTGACACCTGGTACGGTGGCCTTCTGTTAACTTGTTCATGTAATCCACAAGAGCATTGGCAGCCAAGGCAGCCGTGGACAATGGGTTAGCCACCAAAGAGAGGGAAGGTGCTGGTAGCTCTTCCCATGAAAGACATGCACACCAATGTGCTTCGATGGAAGCATCAGAACATGTTCTCTCACTGGGTATCTATAATATGACAGAAAAAGAAGTAAATAAAGACAAGTCACAGTGGGTACCGGGAATGTCATCTCTCACCCAAAAATTCTATTTTAATGGTGAATTCATAAATAGCACCTTAAAAATGACTTTGGGTAAAAATTTTTTTTTCTTACACTCATCCATTCACTCAAAAATCAAATAATGAAAAGCTGCTGCCACATCAACTGAGTAACCAACATCATCAGGTATCCCATCACCATCTTGTGTCTGAATGATAATGAAAGTTAATATTGAGAAGGAGAAATTAAATAACAACCTTTACTTTTTGGTACACTAATATTTTTACATAATTAAGTTCTTGACATGAGAGAGACAGCATGTAGATGCATACCACTTTTAATAATTTCCAAAGCAACCCACGCAGGACTCAAAAAAATGTCTCATGGTTACAGGGAGACTTCTGAGAGTCAGAACAGAACACCTGCCATTTTAATTATTTACTTAAGTATTTATGTATGAAGTAATCATGTTTTTATCACAAAGCCTATGAGTGAAATAAACATGTGTAGGTAGAGATGGGCCATTCTGAATATTAATGCAATATTTTTGGAAATTACCATGGTATATTACGTAATTTACTGCAAGCCCTGAATATTATCGTAATTTTCGGTAATATTCTCCTCTGTCTCAGATATTTTTTATATCAATATATCCCAAACATATTATTTTAAGCCAAGACTATACAATCTCAATTATGAATATAGGCATGTAAAACTCATTTGTGTAATATTTTAATACGTGGGGCTATCATTTTTAACGGTTTGAACAAAAACTCCTTATGTCAAACAAAATAATGCGTGTGGGTTGCCGCATTTGTTTTTAAATTTTCTTTCATTCTGATCCATTAATTTAGCAATAGTCATGGTTTAAAGGCCATTAACCCATTGCTATTGGCTTTCCCATTAAATCCTCTACTAGCTATTGATAGCAGAAAATTAAAAATTACCAATATCACTCACTTTCGTCAGTCTCACTTGGTGGTATTCCATCATTAAAAAAAAAAAATTTAAGATGTCAACTTTTAAAAATTACCAGGAAAGTTATGGTAATTTTTGTAAAAAATTCACCTGTTTCAGATATTTTTCATACTGATATATTCCAAACATATTCTATTAAGACAAGTCAATATATTCTTCATCCAGGCTTAATTGTAAATAAAGGCACGTACAACTCATTTGTGTAATAATTAAACAATTTTTACTTCTGGAATGTTTGTGGGGCTATCGTTTGAATGAAAATTTCTCATACAATGACAAAAGAGAGCCAAATTGCATGAGGCCTGCTGTATTTGTTTTTACATTTTCTTTGATTATAATACATTAATGTAGCAATAGTAATGGTTTACATGTCGTTAGTCCTTTACTGTTGCCATTGACTTTCCTATTAAATCCTCCATTAGCTATTGATAGCTGAAAGTAAAAAAATTACGGTAATTTTTAAAACTCGGTAACAGTAAATTACCTCAAATGAAAATTAAGGTAATTTACCCATGCCTGGTAAGGGGAGGATAATAAATTGGCATTCCCGATTCAGGGAAAGGAGGAAAATTGATGCATGAGACACAGATGGAACTGCATGCTGAGGAGTATGACAAAGTGCTGTGCACTGGGTAAGCCTGGAAGAGGATGGAAATGGATAGGAATATTGGACAATATCAGGAGAGACAAGCATTAAGACAAAATAATTAGAATACAGTGGAAAAATAGTTATGTGCACATGAGTAAGTAAAAATAACCCAAAATTGGAGAAACTAAGGTTGGGACTGCGTAAAAAATCTCACAATTGATAGGTGGAATATCCAATTATGATGATATAGTTTTTGGTTTTTACTTTGGGGATTGAGAATTACTTGCACCCTTATTACTACATCCTTAAACACTGACAGATTTACAAAAATGGCTTATTGCAACAAAAACTAGCTCGCAATGAGATACAATCCTACCTCTTTAAATAAACTGATGGATCGATTTCGTAAACTTCCCTTGCCTGCCCCTCGGAAATGAAGGACATCCTTCAGAGTTGGGTTGATATCAAATGGGGTGGTTAATCGCCGGGTGTTAACCCTAAAAAGAATAAATATTGTTAAAAACCAGAAACTAGGTTATTTGGCATTAAAAAACACTTGGGAGAAACACTGCCAAGGGCGCAACAACCGCCAAATCATGGGGGGGCAAACTCCTTGAAAAATCTGTATAAGCTAGCTAAGCGGGGAGGTGAGGGGGGGAAGAGAGTCTGCAAATAAATTTTCACCCAAATGGGTCTGAGAGTCTGCAAATTTCAACCCACTAAGGGGTGAAGGCGCAAATAATTTTGCAAATCAGGCAGTGTCCATTAAAAAGTGAGCCACAACCTCTGATTTCTGGGGGGGCAATGCACCCTCCCTCCTCCCCCATTGTTGCACCCCTGAACACTGCAAAGGAGTAAGGGCAAAAGTATTCAATATTGAAGGATGGTATTCATGATGCACTTTTATTTGAATTTTACTGCCTTATTATTTTCCTATTGATTCTACATAGTATGACAAAAGGTGACATAGCTCATGCTTACTGTGATTGCTTCAATTGCATCAAAAATGTTCTAATACGAAAGATCTGAATACAAAGAGAGAAGATCTTTCCATGGAACATTCTGATTAAAAATCAATAGACAGTCAGTGAACATTTTTACTGGGAAACTATGCAATTTTGCAAGTTTTTTAGGGCATGAACAATAACATTGTGCCAAATGCCCATTAATTAGGCTTTGCCCTTTGTTCGGGTTGAGGGATCGTTTTCCCCTGTATGTCAGATATGTTGTCTTCAGTAATAGGGGTGCTGAGTAGTCACTCTAAGAGACGGTCATATCCTCTGGAACTACGCAGTAGAACATTCTAGAAGAGGGGAGGGACCCTCTCCCCTCTTGGAAGGATGATGCAATTCCCCTGGGCCTGGCCAACCGTATATAAGGGCCGCAGAACACATCAGTTCAAGCTGGTCAATCCCTAGCGGTAACAACGCTCCTGTTGCAGTGCTCTCGGCAGCAGACTTCAAATGGCATCCGAAGCGCGGTGTGTGCAGGCAGAAGTCAACCAATGCCCAGAGAAGTGAAGACATTCAGCAGTCAGCCTACCAGTGCGGCCAAGGGCCCCAGTATTCTGCCATTTCTCTCTCCAGCACTCAGAGTGAGAGACCTGTTTGTACAGCCTGCTTGTGTATAGAATCCAGTGATTTGAACCCACCTATTAAAAGCTCTTCATACAGTCCACTTGGGTCTTTTTTTTCAACAAGCAAATCCTGACCCCTTTCACCCTTTTTAGCCCCTTTAGTTCAGCCACAAATGGCACCAGCAAAAATGACCACAAATGGCACCAGCAAAAATGACCACAAATGGCACCAGCAAAAATGACCACAAATGGCACCAGCAAAAATGGCTGATTTAAGTAAGTAGTTTATTGGTCCCGGAGACATAAAAAACATATGTATAGGTAAGCTTAACACACACAATAAAATTGAACTGTACCATCAGCATTGTACCTACACGTCCGAAACAAGATGAGACAATATGCACATAACTTCCAAAAGTTTACTATAATATGAAGATATTCAAGGCAAGGGCTTTACCAAAATGTATCCCAATAAATAAATAACCTTGTTTCTTTCCAGTTTCAAATTCAGAATTGACATCCAATCTTTCATGGCCTGGGCACTCACATCAGCAGCCACCTCCTATAGGATGCAGCGAAATTCCTCTTCTTCCTTAAAACCTCTTAAGTCACTAATGGTAGCATGAAAATCTTTTAAGTTCATCTCTTGGGCAAATTTCTCTGCTATGGCTTTTATCATAGGGCCACTACACTATCAAACTTTAATACATCATTCATTGCTGGGTAAACTATTGAAATAGTGCCAATTCTAAAGTGATATTATCAGCCGGTCATGATTTCTTATGACACCTGGAGGCATTTTCTAATTTCGAAGGCAGTGGTAATTTTTTCTTGGCTGTTTAAAAACTATAATCGCACCTTATAAAGTTTTGCTAATTGTTTGCTCCATTATGTGACGGCGATTTGTATTTTGTTTGCATTCTTTCTTTCTCATACCTGAATAACTATGAATATTTGTGCTAAACATAAAGGTTATCTATTATTCCCCACACTAACACTCCAAATTAATTAATAGTGAGCTTACACAGTAGACCATGAGCAAACACAACAAATAACTCCAAAGCACTTACAATAGCATTTTCCACATTTAATTGGCCTGTCTGAGTGATATCTAGTTTCAAATAGTTAATTACTTTGCAATACATCACACCAACATGAAATTACACCCTTATATTATGCAATCAAGATGACAATTACAGCACAACAGCCTAGTTACAGGGGTCTAGCCAAAATATCCGCTAGTAATGCCTGACAGAATTTATATGCTTTTAACATTGTGACCAACTATGGCCAAATAATGACTTGATATGATGCCCTTCTCACATTAGGCCATCCCCGTTATAGTGGCCATATATATGCAATTATTTAGGTAACTCTAATTAACTCTATCTTCATACCTAACAAGCATACACTGTCTCTTTTCTAGGGGACAAGTTTTTGATTTTTGTTTTGAAAATGAATATGCAAATGGTTGTTCTTTTGATAAAAAATGAAAATTTTTTGCTGAGATGTTTTATTTTTCAATATTAAAAAATAAAAGTTTAATGAAACATTAATATTTTTATTCTCCATGCATAACTATAGCATAGAAAAGCATGTCATAATTCTGGACCTCTCTGAATAGAGGACACCTCTCAATAGTGGAAGATTTTTCCAGTTTTAAAAATGTGCTATTGGAAGGTTTGACTGCATATGACTTTCCCCAATTGGAATAGCTATTCGCACTTCAAATGAGATTACAATTTTCTCTTAAATAATGGCCACTCAGGTCCCACAAAATATCACAACTTTGAATGATTTGATTAAAAAAACACCACTTATATACATAATCACTCTTTTGAGACAGATATGAATTAGGTACTAAGAAATACACTTATTTGTATTTTATTTGCTAAACCTATAAAATTACACACAGAGCTGCTTCTAAAATGATACTCATTCCAACGTTTTCTGAAATGCTCAACCAAACAAATCTTTTAAATCACTCTCACAAGTCTTATGTTGTTCAAGTCCATTGTTTAGCAAGCAACTAATTTGAAGGTGACACAAGCTTGCTATCCTTTTCTACTTGGAAGATAACAGATCACAAAAATTAAAGAAAAGAGCTCAAGCTTTTTATGATAAGCATGTAATTAGGGTAAATTATAAGTAAATACGATGTCAATAACATTCATAATTGCATGTGTAACTTTATGAAATTGAGGCATAGACATGACAACAAGAACTTTATATTCCACCTTAATACTTAAATAATGACCTAGGTTTCAAATGCTTTGCAGCTTGTCAGGTACAATACATCATTGTCATCTCATCAGAATAAGTTAAACAAAATAAATCAAAAGTCCCTCTGCCAAAGCACTTAAAACGGTCAAGACTTACACATAATAAAATGGCATAGTAGTCATCTTCTGTCCATGCCCCATAAATACTGAATACCCACATGAGAGGTAAATTCACAAAAGTATTCATACGTAGGAAATTTACATACCTAAAGTTTGCCATTGCTTCCGGATATTTATTTTCAAACCAAGGAGGGAACACAAAACTGAACATTGGTAACCGTTCCTCTTGTTTCCCCTGTTGCGTATCACGGATTTGAGCAAACCTTCAGGAAAGAATTTGAGCATCAATTGCGATGACAACAAACTTCGAAAATTAGGTGTTAACAATTAACCAAAACACAAACCAAAAACTTGTAGAGAAAAAGGTACATGTTCCAGGTTAATCAATAGCAAGAATAAATACAAAATTCAAAAAGTAATAATGCAGGTGAGGTCCGAGAATAAAAAAAGCAAAGTTTGAATTACCTGTGCCCATGGTCACTCATAACTATGAGTAATGTATTATTCAGATGTCCAGATGAGTACAGACCTTCAAAAAAAGCCTTAAGATCTTTGTCTATAGCCCCAATCATGTTGTATGAATCATGAGACAGCTCAGAATGAAAGCTGAACATGAATTTAGGCTTGTCTCGGTACACATCAAAGAAATCTCGGGCATAGTTGATCATAATCTACGAAAAAAATACATATTAGCATCACAAAGTTATTTCATACAGTGATGGGATGGAGCCATACTGTTTATGCTCTTTTGATATTCACATGCATTTGCTTCATTAACAACTGATTTCATGAGTAGACAAAAATACCCTAGTTTTTCAGTGAAAATCCTACAGGAAAAGCTGTAACAGAACATTTAAAGAGCCAAGTTAATTATCAGCATCATAAATCAGATAACATAAAGGAGTCAATAATTAACACTAGATAAAAATATAAGAATGTTACAAAAATAATGAATAAAGCTAAAAAAAATCCCTCTAAAAGTACCGGAGGGACTAGGAAAGGCCAATCTGGTCCTAGCCTCGAGGAAGGGAAAACCCTGATTTTCACCTCCCCGTGGTAGAGAGGGAGCAACACTTGTTTTAAAAAGTTGCTAACGAGCACAGGGACCGAGTTTCTCCCGGGATAAGGGGATCCTCTCCACCAAGTGCGGACAACTATGGAGGGCGGATGAGCAGGTGGAGATTGGGCACCCTGTTGTCCTAGGGGAGGGAAATAACCCCTAAAGGGGAATGAGCCATTGAGTGGCCAACGGCATAGGAGGCAGAAGGTCACATCTGTAGTGGGAACCATCAGTGACCTACTGTACACCACGCTCCAGGAACTGACAATCCCTGGTTCTAATTTCCCAGTGGAAACACTGGACTTACAAGCTCATAAGCAATCATAACTCATGCAAGTAATGACGATAATACCCCAGGTGGTAACCAATCCACCCATCGACAGACGGCAACCAGGAATTCGGATTCTGGGGAACCTGGACTTTCACCATCACAGAAAAAGTCATGAGTTTTCTGGCAAACTTTTACATAAAACACCCACATACATTGGCACCTTCAACATCAACACATTGATCCAACCGGGAAAATTGCATAACCTCACATCAGAACTAGGAAAACAAAAGATACTGATACTGGCTCTACAGGAAACATGCATCACAGATGAAGACATGGTGGATTACGGGAACTACCGCATATTCAAAAGCAAGACAGAAAAACGAATCACCAAAGGCGCACCAATTTATGGTGAACAAAAAGATTGTGGACTCCATCAAGGAAGTGACCCCCATAAACAACAGACTGATGACAATGCGCATACAGTGTGCTAATAAGAAATATACTATGGTCAATGTACATGCCCCTACTAATGGAGACAACAAAAAAGATCCCAAATCAACAGAAAAATTCTGGGCAACACTAGAGAAGGCGATGGCTAAGGCCCCAAAGAATGACATCAAAATTCTACTTGGCGACTTCAACGCACAAATTGGCAGAGACAGATTAACTTGAAGATCATGTCCACATCTCTCAGAAATTCACCTCGAAAACAGAAGACTAGGAGATAACCTATTCAAGAGATGGGCGAATTCCAGATAGACCATGTGGCGATCTCAGTGCAAAGAGAAATTCATGACGTCCAGGTCCGGAGAGGAGCAAACGTTGACTCTGACCACTACCTAACTCGAATTAGAGTTGAATTCACCCCAAGAAGAATCCACCGCAAGAAAACACACATTCAGAAATTTGATGCGAATAAGATCAAAGAATCTGACATAAAAGAAGAATGGGAGAAAGAACAAGAAGGACACACGGGAAGAATTTTACACAAAAGTCATGCAGAAAGCAAAGGAATTAATCCCCCTGAAAAAGAATACGAAACATTCATGGTGGGAACCGGAATGCGAAAATGCACTGGAAAGACGCAAGCAAGCATTTCAGAGTACATCAGAAAAAAAATCCCCAGAAAGTCAACAGCTGTTTAAAGAGACTAGAAAACAGGTCGCAAAAACTATCAGGCAAACTAAGAGGAAGTATATGAAGCACCAACTAGAGTCCATAGAAGAGAACTTCCGCAACTACAACATGAGAGACTTCTACAAAACTTTCGCAGGACAAATCCGAGGACACACACCACAAAATCTGTGCTTCAGAAAACGAGATGGAAAATTAGCACTGACCAATCAGGAAAACTGTTTAGTGCAAGTGCAGTATTTCTCTGATCTTTTGAATTGCCCCGAACCAAGCACAAGATTTCCCAAAGAAAATTACACCGACATCAACCCAGAATCACCACCACCAACACAGATAGAGATCCACAGACACATACAGAAACTGAAAAATAACAGGACTTCTAGTGAAGATGGTATCATTGCAGAGTTACTGAAAAACCTTGGGCCAAAGTCACCACAGGAACTCTAACAAATCATTGGGAATATCTGGCAAACAGAAGAATTGCCAGATGGCTGGAAATGTGCTCTTATCCATCCACTACACAAGAAAGGAGACCGAACAGACATGAACAACTACAGAGGAATTTCCCTATTACAAGTTCCCTACAAAATCCTCTCAGCATGTCTTCTCCAAAGAGTACAAGAGCAACAAGAACACAAAATTGGCGAGTACCAGGCAGGCTTCTGCCCTGGTCGCTCATGTACAGAACAAATCTTCAACCTGAAAGCAATACTGAAATACAAAGCAATTAGGAATGCCCCGATCATATGCACATTTGTTGACTTCAAGAAGGCGTACAATTCTATCGACCCACAATCTTTGTTCAATATTTTAGAAGAACAGGGACTTGATGGAAAAACACTGTGATTGATCAAACAGACATTGACAGATATAATCTCGAAAGTTAAATTGATGGGTGAAATTTCTGAACCTTTCCAGATCAAAACTGGAGTACGCCAAGGAGATGGGCTATCTCCACTCCTCTTCAACTTAGTCCTGAACAAAGTCATCAAGGAGCAGGAAAAAGAACTGAAAAACCAAGGACATTGGAAACCAACACAATTCGGACGACCCAAAGATGACGTAGAAATTTCATGCCTAGCTTTCGCTGATGATATAGCCATACTCACAGATAATGAAACCACAGTAGCCAAACAGATATGCAAAGGCTGGTAACCTTGCATACTCTATCACAACTTACTGCTAAACGTCAAAATGTTGCCTCGGACAGCCGAAGCCACCATGGGCGGCGGAAGCTGAATAAGGTTGGCCCATCAAGATACGGACTGGAAACGAACTGGACTCTCGGTACTTGGAATGTGAGAGGAGTGTATGGAAAGGAGCATGAGTTGCTGAATGAAATGAAAGTGAGACGAATGGATGTTTTGTGTACGTGAAACTAAGCGTAAGGGGTGGGATGCTGTTACATTAGATGGCGGTAGTCTGGCATTGTGGTCAGGAGTTGAAGATAATGTACACGGCAGTCAAGGTGTAGGACTCATTCTTAATGAGAGAGCTAAGTTGCTAGTAAGGAAGTACGAGTTAGTATCCCCTATACTGCTCTGGGTTCGCATGAAAGTAGGTATTAGGAGAGTTGTGATTGTGGCGTGCTATGCACCAGTACATGGAGAGAGTGAGAGTGTGAAAGATGGGTTTTGGGAAAAACTGAGAGAGGTTTTAAATGAATGTGATCCTGGTGAGAGAATAATTTTACTAGGTACATGAATGGGTGGGTTGGTGTGAGGCGGGATGCATCTGAGAGAGTGGTTGGGCCTATTGGTGACCCCCGAGTGAATGATAATGGTGAAAATTTGGTGAGTGTTGCTTGGAAAAAGGATTGTTTGTGTCGAATACATGGTTTAAGCATAAGAGAATACATATGTATACTTGGCAAAGGGGTGATTGTAAAAGTATGATTGATTTTATTGTGTATGATGAGAGATTGAGAGAGTTAGTGTGGGACACGCAAGTGATGAGGGGTGCTGAATGTGGAACAGACCACTATTTGGTACTCTCCAAAGTGAATCTGGGCAGAAAGTGGGTGCCAAGGAAGAATGTTGCGCGTAAGCAGTTGAGAGTCAAAGTAGAAAAGTTGCTAGACAGCGAGATAAGAATACGGTATGGTTGCATGCTTGAGGATGCTCTATCGTTGAAGCAGAGAGAATGGGACGAGCATATCAGAAACGAGAACGTAAATGAAGCGTGGGAGTGTTTAAAAGGAGTGATTGTGAAATGTGCTGAAAGTGTATGTGGAAAAGGAGTGGTAGGAAGAACGAAAGGTGATGCTTGGTGGAACGAAGAAGTGAAAATTGCTGTCAGGGAAAAGAAAGAGGCGTACAAGGATATGATTGCTGCCAAATCTGAGGAAGAGCGTACTAAG
Source organism: Ceriagrion tenellum (assembly GCA_963169105.1). Taxonomy (NCBI): domain Eukaryota; kingdom Metazoa; phylum Arthropoda; class Insecta; order Odonata; family Coenagrionidae; genus Ceriagrion; species Ceriagrion tenellum. Next base: position 76,991,547 of record OY720637.1, on the reverse strand, counting down.
GCATGTGAGATTTACAGAAAGAAAAAGAATGAATGCAAAATCGTTGTGAAAGAGAGCAAAGAAAGAATGCGTGCGGATGAAGCTAGCAAGATGCAGAGCGATTTTGAAGGTAATAAAAAGCTGTTTTGGAAGTGGGTAAAAAGGGCAAAGATTGGTGAAGGTACGGGAATGAATGCGGTAAAAAACAAAAGTGGAGAGATTTTGTGGGACGAGAGCAATATCAGGGACTGCTGGAGGGAGTATTTCGAAGAATTGTACAATAACATTGCAGGCGTTGAGGATGAGCCTTGTGAAGTGGTGTGTGACAATGTGATGATTGAAAAGGATATCAGTGAGAAGGAGATCACAACGGCTGTGAGAATATTGAAAAATGGGAAGGCTTCAGGCATAGATGGGATATCCAGTGAAATGTTGAAGTGTGGGTGTAAATTACTAATTTGTAGACTGCGTGAACTATACAATTTATGCTTACAGGTTTCTGTTGTTCCAGAGGATTGGAAGAATGCTATCATCGTTCCGTTGTACAGAGGGAAAGGAGGAAAGACCAAATGTAATAATTATCGGGCCATTAGTTTATTGAGTCTCCCAGGAAAAGTGTTCAGTAAAATATTAATCGAAAGAGTAAGGAATATTACTTCCAACAAAATATGGGGTGTGCAGTGTAGGTTTATGCCTGGGAGAGGATGTAGTGACCAGCTTTTTGCACTTCAGCAAGTGATAGAAAAATGTATGAGTGTCCGAAAGAAAGTGTACTGTGCGTTTGTCGATTTAGAGAAGGCATATGACAGAGTAAATAGAAAGAAGTTGTGGAAGGTTCTGAGAGACTATGGAGTGACTGGGCAGTTATTGAATGTTATGATGGCGATGTATGACAATAGTAAAGCAAGTGTAAGAGTTAACGGGGCTCTGAGTGATTGGTTTGTAATAAATCGGGGTGTAAAGCAAGGATGTGTAATGTCTCCATGGCTGTTTAATGTATTTATGGACAGATGTGTTAGAGACTCTTGTAGTGCAAACGACGGTGTTTTGATTGGAAATGTAAACGTGCAAGTTCTTCTATATGCGGATGATGCTGTTTTGATCTCAGACAGTCAAAAGGGATTACAGAAGCTCCTAGATAAGTTTTGTGAATCAATGGAGAGAATGGAATTGAAGGTAAATGCGTGCAAGACTAAAGTAGTAGTTTTTGATAAAGAGAATGAGGAGGATAACTGTATGATGAGGGCGAATGGTGAAGTAATTGATCAAGTGGATGATTTTGTTTACTTAGGTAAGATGTATGCAAAAGATGGAAGAATTGATGAGGAGATAAAGAGAGCATATCAAGGAATGAGTGTTTGTCTAAGGAAGCGAAAATTGCCGTGTACAAAAGTGTACTTCTTCCCACTGTGCTATATGGAAGTGAAACATGGGTATGTCAGGATGGACATAAGAGTAGAATAAACACTGTGGGTATGAGTTATCTGAGGAGTATTTGTGGCAAAAGTAGGATGGATAGGGTCAGTAATGAGTGGGTCATGAGTGAATGTGGGTTAAATGCTCCAGTAATGGACGTGTATGAAAGGAGTGTGCTTCGTTGGTTTGGCCATATTGAGAGAATGGATGAGAGTAGAATAACGAAACAGATATATGAGAGTAGAATGAATGGTGTGAGAGGTAGAGGTAGGCCGAGATAGTTGTGGTTGAATGTGATTGAGGAAATTCTTAGGAGGAGGAATATTAGGAGTCTTAAAAACAGGAGGGCGTGTATGAAACAGTGTATGGGGGTGAATGAGGCAAAAGAGGTTTGCAAGGATAAGTCAGAATGGAGGAAATTATTGAAGCAGAGTTATGTGTACAATTATGTATCAACGAGTGAAACATTTTGACTGTGCCTACCCCGGAAGGGAACGGCGTGATGGGTATGTATGTATGCATGTATGTATAAATTGAGTCACATTTTAGATATCTGGGCGAGATCCTTGAACCCACAAGAGGAGAGATGATGGCACAGAAGACTTGATTACAGAAAATGAAGTGGGCATATGGCAATACATACAATATCTATAGCAAGAAATGCATTTCTATAAACACAAAGATCAGGCACTACAGCACTGTAATCAACCCAGAGGTTCTATATGCAAGCGAAACTCTTACGCTTCATATAAAAAGAGATATGGAGAACATACTGAAGGAAGAGCAAAAAATCATGAGGAAAATTCTCGGCCCAAAACTAACAGAAGAAGGGTATAGGCTGCACTCCAGGAAAACTACGGAGATGTCCAACCTAGCGGCGGATATCAGAAAAAGAAGACTGCAATTTTTCAGACAAATCAATAGACTCCCACCGACAAGACTCATCAAAAAGGTCATCACCTATTTACAAGGTGTCAAATCAACAATACTATGGTTGTCACAAGTCAGAGGTGATCTAGAAAAAGCAAAATTGACCCTAAGGAAATTGAAAACAGAATCACCTACAGAAATAAGATACACCAGTGGAACGTAATGCCAGAGAACGAAGTCCCAAAGAAACCAGGGACAAAGTGGATGGAAGAGAGAAAGAGAATCTACGGAGAAAGAATGAGAGAAGTGTGGAAGATAAGAAAAAACTAAGAAATGAGTCGTAATGCTTTGCGTGATCCAATAAAAAAAGGGTCCATATGCAACTAAAAAAAAATCCACAGTAAGTTAGTGGCTTAGGAACAGGTTGTTAAAAAGCCCCAGCCCAACTGGTTTTTATTGGTTTTTTATTGGGTTTTATGGGGTTATATTGGATTATAGTATTCAGTTAAATTACCATTTATATACTTGAAATGGGTTTTAACCCTCTTAGTGCTGACCCCTGCCAGCGGTTCTAATGAGAAATGCGAAGGGTAACTTAATGAAATGTATCACTCTAGGAAAATAAATATTATAAAGTTATTGTTTAAAATATCCATATGCAGTTTTTCTTATTGCATATACATTGAATTACGTAATAATAAAAAAATGCTTATACTTCGTACAAAAAATAATTGTAATTATATTTGTGTGCAAAAGTTAAACAATATTTTGCCTATGAGCCGATATATCGGCCCGCCACACTAAGAGGGTTAATGTATCTAAGCCATTCAATTGTTTTTTTTCTGGAATTTAATGATTCTTGAAAGTAATATTCTATTTTATTTTGCTACATGTATATACTTATACATAATTTGCTGCTTTTACATTTATAAAGGCATATTGGTCACTCTTAAAATTGATGAATTTGCTGAATGTTATCGGATTTGATTGTTTATGCTGTAATTACATTTTTTTATAAATAATATAAGGTAAAATAATAAACTCTGCATACTTTTTTCTTTTGATATTTACTTTCAGAAATGTATTTCAGTCGTATAAAAGAACTGTTACGATTTGGCAGAATTTCCCTAGAATACTGCTGTAAGAAAAACACCATTCCGATGAGGGAATTGAATCAACTGTTATGGGGTTTTGAACTCTCGTCACTTTTTTTCTTTTGATATTTACTTTCTGAAATGTATTTCAGTCATATAAAAAAACTGATACAATTTGGCAGAATTTTCTCTTGCATACTGCTGTACGAAAAATACCATTACGATGAGGGAATTGAATCTATTGTTATACGGTTTTGAACTCTCGTCATTTTTTTCTTTTGATATGCACTTTCTGAAATGTATTTCAGTCATATAAAAAAAATGTTACGATTTGGCAGGATTTCCCTGGCATACTGCTGTATGAAAAACACCATTCCGATGAGGGAATTGAATCAACTGTTATAGGGTTTTGAACTCTCGTCATATTTATCCTACTTTCCTCTCCTTCACAGTTATTTTGACCTAAGAGACCATGCCGCTGATGTAGTTACACTTATGCATTTTCACATAAAAATAATTTTCTGATTAAGCCTGTTCCAAAACTTGAGTAATCCAGATAAAATAGATTAGATCATTAAAATCATTAGATAATGAGGATCCCCCAAAGGTGATAGACTACTATCTAAAATTCTATCACCTTGGGCTCCACCTGCTTTACTTAGAAATAGATGGGGAAAGAGACTTATTCTATACTTGTAAGTGCAACTGGAAGAGTGAGGTAGGAGGGAGAGGAGTAACAAAACCTTTGTGTTACAAAATGTCTTTCTTTGTTGGAACTCTATCTGCCCTTAGGCAGGGTAACATGCCACTCATAAAATGTATGGCATACGCTGAGATTGACTGATAATTATGTCAATGTACATACTGATAATTATGTCAATGTACATAATTATAATTATGTCAATGTACAGTGTCTCATTTGGAATTTCTACTAGCCACCACTTAAGAATGAAACAGGATTTTTAAAAGCAATATGCAAAGAACCACTGCAACAGTTGCAGTGCATACTTCAAGACAAAATAAAATGCTGAAAATGAGACAAATTTTAGCTAATGACCCCACTTGCTAATATATGGCTGTTCAGCACACTACATAAATCTCTTGAAGGAAGAGGTTACACCAAAAGCAGTGATGAAACATATAACAGAGGTTCATACATTTTTTCACAACCAACATCAACCTCATGGGTGGTTAAGGGAAAAGAAAGGACTAATGCCCCAAATACCAAACTCAACAAGATGGATTTCCTTGGAGGATAGTGTAAACACTTTTATACAAAATTTCTCCAAGTATGTACAGATAGTAACGGAGCACCAAGAGATTCTGAAAAACATTTCCAAATTACTGCATAATACTGTAATGTATAGGGAAGCTATTCATTTCCACAAGCAACGCACAGAAATTTGCAGAGTGCTGAATATTCTCCAGGCAGACAACACTAATATTGTACAAGCTGTGGAATTGTGGTTGGATATTTTAGTAAATCCAGACTTGGAGCAATACAAGAATGCAATCAAGAGGAGGATGGATCAAGCTTTAGAGCCATTTCATTACTTTCCTAACATTATGGATCCGAGATTCAAAGGTGCGAGAAGAGGAAGTTGACAGTTGGCTTCGAGAAAACTAACCAGACTGGATTACTACTGTAATGGCTTTTAGAGTAGCAGATCCAGAGTATTTTCCTTCATCCATGTATCTGGACGATGTCTTAAAGCAATTTACTCCAGTAAAATGGTGGAAGATAATGAAAATGGAAACTGCAAAAAGAGGGAATATACCTCAGGGATTCATTTCATTCATGATGAACATCAGCAGTTGCCCAGCCAGTGGCACATCTATAGAAAGCAAGCTTTGAGGCGACAGTGAACGTATGACTGCTGTATATAATATAAGATGAAATCAGTTGGAATTCATATATGCCCTTCCTTAAACCATTGCAAAATAAACTAATTCAAAACAATTCAATTAACTGATGGTTTAATTGCCAAAAATAAACAATGTTTAAAAAAACCCAATAAAACCCAGATTTTTCTGGGTTTTTTTGAACCCAGGTTTTTTTTAAAAAACCCAGGTCGGTTAAAAAAAAAACCACCTGGGTTTTTTTACAACAACCTTGCTTAGGAGAGATAACCAAGGGATGTAGTATCAGAAAATAGCACCAAATGGAGCAACGAAGTTTCAAACCCTAACCCCAGCTAATGCTGATCTAAAGGGCTAATTTAGAATAGAATGACCTCTTCGTGATAAGGAGAGGACTACCTCTCTTTCCTTTCCACATTTGGTCTCATGATTATCTATTTCCATATCTTTGCACATCTTTATTTCACCCACATTTATATTTAATAGGCATTGAGAACATAACTCCTCAATCAATGCTTAAGGAGGACCACCTAAATTTTCCTTGCTTTAGCAGTGCTAAACCACAAGCAAAATGCGGTTTGCGGATGAAGCAAAAAAAGCGGTTTCAAGAAAATTTTTCAGGATGTATTAGTAAGATGCATATTTTTCGGCAGCTAAAAACTTAGTTTATCGAAAACAAAAAGAAATATTTTCAGTCGATCAGTTGAATAAATACTAATAACGGCAGGCATAATGAATGATCTGCAGCATGTGCATGCCAGAATACAAAATGTTCGGGAAGGTAATGAAGCTCAAGCACCATGTGGTGATTTTTTAATGAAATTACATGTGTCTAATAGCTATAAAAATCTCTTCAGATATGCATATTTATAACATAATGAATGTTCACCCACATAACCACACTTAATAAGTGCAATGGCATTGAAAAGGTTCAAGGTTAGATTTTGAACAAATTTAAGATGGAAGACAATGAGTTTACAGCAATGTAGTGCATATGCCACCTGTAACACATATGCCAAGAGTCAAGGCATTCAAATTTGATCAAATCTTGAATCCAAGGATGCAATAAGATTCGATCGAATCCTCTAATCCTGACCAAATCACTGCAATATTCCAAATAGAAAATAAATCCTACCTTATGTCTAGGTAATGATCCCAGGCAATATTTCTTATAGCCACCATAATCTGGAGAAGCTGCCACAAAAAAGGGACGCATATAATGATCAGTTGGAGGTTCAGAAAAACCTTTTAATCTGTAGGTAAATGTTCCAATACTAGGGCAGTCTTCTGCGTAGGCTAAAAACAAAGAATGTTCCATTGAAGAGAAGTGTTTTATGGCCAATGCAATAAATAGCTTTAAGATATCTCTAAGGAAAATATCTGTCTACAGAATCACCCATACCAGTAACATATCCATTTTCCCTGAACTGATTCCATACAAAAGGATAAACATTGACATAATTGGCTTTCTCACCCATCCTCTTCCTTGCCTCAGGAAGTTCAAGTTCTGTTTTACCTAAAAGAGAATAGAATGTATTTTTAAGAATAAAAAACTTGAGGTAAGTAAGGATATAAAATTAGGTAGGCTTACCTCACCTAAATATATTCGCATTACCTGTGAGAATAGGTATTAGAGCTTGAGGAGTACCATCTCCAACAATATTATATCCTTCAAGAGTCAAGGCATTCAAATTATTTTGAAGATACTGAGAAGTTAAAGGTAATTTTCGCAAGAAAGTATTGCGAGAGAGAGAGTCATGACCCCAGATAAGGACATTGAGACCCAATGCTTCGGGAGAAAGGTTGCTCCAACCACTCCTAGCTGCAGCAATATCATCACGTCTCACACCAGACATTATATTTCTCCACCTGAAAATAATTTCAAGGAGTTTGGTATTCAATATGTTTAAACTGAACAAATTCCAGGGGCGGATTAAGGGGGGTGGGGGCAGCCCCCCCCCCCTCCTTAATTCCTGGGAAAATAGGAAAGATGGTAATCATTAAGGTGGTTGTCCAATGTAAGTTTTTATTTCACCAGCTCAACATATAATGTTTAAAGATAATTGGAAAATATCTAAAAGCCACTTGTCTAAACAGACACAGTATCCCTGATGTTCACAATTGTACTTTTGTAGGCCTTTTGAAGAACAATGTTGTGAAAGCTTTGGTGCCGTAAGTGAAAAATTATAAGGTATACACTATGTATGCAGAGAATTGTGCCGCGAGTTTTGGGCAGTTGAGTCATAGCTACCCATAGCCCGTCTGCGAGATGGGATTAGTCTCCAAGCCCTCCTTCAGCACTGCCTACTATGCGACATCCTACCCTCTCATGCTCATCGCGACATGTCAGTTGCCCGGCTCTAGCAAGTGTATTGTTCCAGTTGTAGTGCGTGACAAGTTCAAGAGTTCTTCTCATGTTTTGGACCCTGCGACCTTTTCCTTTATTCTGTGATATACCTGACGCGAAGATCAGCCTTTCAGCCAGAGATGGTAAGTTCAATCGATAAATTACAATGACATAACTTATTTGCGCCTTCTTGTGCTCGCCATTAGGGTTGGGCAGCCAGCTTCAAGCTCAGACCCACATCACATTACCCTCTCTGGCTATTTATCTGCTTTTTGATCAAGGAATTGAACACCCACCTATTTACAGTACTCATTTTTTTTGTGTTATCATAGATCTTCCAAGAGGTCCACCCACTGTAGTTTTGGCCCTTTTCCTTTAGATAGCAGTTAAATCAAGGACTTTCTAAGTAAAGCCAAACAATTTTCTAGTATTACACTAGAGGGTTAGAAAAAGACATGCTTATAAATTTTTTTTGGAACTCGTCGCAGAAGGAATAGCTAAGACTTACTTTTGTTTACAGCATCCTCTTCTAGTAGGCCTGATACAAAGCGGAAAACTAACAGTGCCTCTGCGGACTTTCAAAGCTTTTTCTCTCGCCTCCAAAAACAAAAGACGCCAGAAGCAGCAGGAGGAAATACACAATTTGTTAACACCATTCCTTCATGCTGCACAACTGACAATGAGACTCAAGCTGAGTCCATAGTCCTTTTACAATCTCCTCCACGTAACCATGAAACATCGACTGAAGCTTCAATTTCTTCACTTTCTTTGGCTGAAAATTTCCACCCGCTGTGACGTAGGTGTCTTAATTTTACCACCTGATGATAGGAAAATAGCAGGACTTTTGGAAAGCCCTTTGACACCCATAAGCGACTACAAGTATCCCTTTTCAACTCATAGGAAGGGAACTGCGGAAGGGCGTCATTATGTGAGGAGGGAACATCTTGAAAAGTACCCTTGGCTTGTGGCTTCTCTATCAATGAAAGGACTTTTTTTATAGGTATTGCCCTTTTTTTTTTTTTTTGCCCAATCAATGGCAGCTTGTGGTAAAAATTAGCAGTCAAAATCCCTCGTTACAGAGCCATCAAAGAAGTTTTCAAAACTGCTAGGGAAAGAAGGTGATCTGGAAAACCACCAAAACACAGTATATCACAAAGTTGCAGTGCTGTTGGCCCTGAATTTTCTGTAAAAATACAAAAAAACCTGAAAATCAAATCGCAAGCCAACTGGACTGCTACAGAAGGGAGAAAACAAGGGAAATAGAGAAAATCTGAAGCTGATACTAAAAAATGTTATTTTTCTTGGCCATCAGGACATACCATGCAGATGTCATCGGGACGACAGTGCATTATCATTGGAAAAGCCCTTGACAAACGATGCTAACTTCTGAGCATTACTGCGTTTTCGTTGCGAGGTTGGCGATTCAGCCTCACAGCATCACTTAGAGACTGCTACCTTAAGAAATATGCTTACTAGCAAGAAAATTCAAAACTGTTTGATTGAGTGCAAGAGATTTTGGCTAAAATTGTGAAACGAATCAGGAAGGCTACATATTTTAGTTGTGTTTTTGATGAAACAACTGACATTTCTCACATGTCACTCATTATTGGGTATGTGTTGAATGAGGAAGTCAGATTGGACTTTGTAGGATTTTTAGATTTAAGACAAGCAGTCATTGACCTCGACCATTCTCCTTCAGATGATGTGGATTAAGAAAGCTAAGAAGTTGATTTACATATTGAACCTGCTGTTACTGGAATAAAACTTGGCCAAATCATAACCCAGAAAATCCATGGTTTAGGACAAGACATAACGAATTGTGTCAGTAAAGGCACAGATGCCTACATGTGTCCTACAAATATGTATCAGCCGCCGTAGGAGCTGTGCAGAAAATTCAGAAGAATGCAACAAATGTTATTCGTTGTCCTTGTTACAACCATAACTTGAATTTAGTAATTTTCAAAACAAATCGCGTACCATCTGTTCGCAATGCCCATGGTATTTTAGTGGAAATCATTAACTTTTTCCGCGCGTCACCGAAATTATATATGGTTTTGAAAAATACCCTAGGAGGACAACTAAAGCAACTTTGCCAGACCAGGTGGGTAGAACGCCATGATTCTGTGCTACAGTTTCTGACAAATATTGAAAAGGTGTCAATGGCTTTGGCATTCATTCCAGATGGTCAAATGAGGATTCGTCGGCTCAAAAAGCTTAGAGTTGCGAATGCAGCATTCGAGATAGTGATTTCTTAGTGTCACTCTGCTGTCTCACTGAGATCCTGGTTGTTACCTGCAACCTAGGCAAGTTATTACAAACAGAACACTTAGGTGTTCAGAGTGCTTCAGAGGCAGTTTTCACAGTCAAATCTCTTTTCAGAATTAAAAGACTTTCTGTTGAAAAATATTTTCAAGGTGTTTTTGCAAAGGCAACGGCCGCATCCCGCTCCTTAGAAGGAGAGATGAATGCCCCGAGAATGGCTCAATGGCAATCATGTTGCTCATATGCACCATTTCAATCTGCTGAGGAATATTTTAGAAGAAACATCTACATCCTCCTTTTGGACTGGGTTCTGGAGGACTTCTCCTCTAGATTTTCTGATGCGATTATGGACATTTTCAGAATAAATATCTTTCTCCCACAGGCCATTTTGGCTAAGAGTGCCGTTCTAAAAACTGTAGATATTAAAAGTGATATAAACTTACTTTGCCAGAAGTATTCTGACGTCTTTGGTCTCCAAAAAGAATTTTTTTGTTTTTCAGCTAAAATCAGAGTATGAACAGTGGATAGTGAAATGGAACCAGGATATTGATTATGGTAAAGTTATTCCTTCAACTGTCATCGATGCTTATTATGCATACCATCCTGTCCTTTTTCCACTAATAAAGAAACTTTTCCTTGTCCTCTTAAGTTTGCTTGTCAGAATTGCAAGTGCTGAAAGGTCTTTTTCTGCTCTATGCCTTCTGAAAAGTTACGTGCGATCAAGATGCGGTGAAAGTTGCTTCAATGGCCTTGCTATGTTGTACATCCACCGTTATGTTCATGTAGATAATGTAATAAACCGGTTTGTTGAGCAGAAAGAAAGCAAAATTTGCTGTAGTAATTTGTATTCATAAATCTCATACTGTCAAGACCTAGGCTATTTGCATTAAAGCTGGTGCTTTAAACATTACAACTAAATAATATTTTCTTAATTTACGTGAGCCCATAGACCTGTATTTGTGAGGGTGGACTACATTACCTCAAAGCTTTAGTTTGTTTATTTCATTTATTTTAATATTAAGTAGGGCCTACTTCTTTTAGTCGTTATTAAAACTATTATAAATATATTTTGCAGCCTGGAAGTTCTTCTTTGAATGTTATCATTTTGACTTTTGCAGATAAAATAAAAATATTAAAGGAAAATAATATTTTCTGAATACTTATTTTTTTATTTCATTCCAACCAATTTTCATTTTGCATGGCATTAAGAAGAAAGGAGTTTGAAATCCTTATGTAGGCTGCCACGGGTTGATTGTTGTGAAGATGCAGGTCTTCCGCGTTTTACACCACGTTGGTCTATATTTTCTTGGACGACAGTTTCGTCAGCATTGGAGTCGGCTTCTTCTGGTCAGTAAATTGAAGGCGCAGCCATTCGTCGTCTCATATATCTCAAGCATTAGACCTGACTCCAACATGAGCGATACATAAGACGATGAATGGCTGCACCTTCACTTCACCAACCTGAAGAAGCCGACTGAAGCGCTGCCGAAACTGTCGTCCAAGGAAACATGGACCAATGAGGTGTAAAACCCAAAAGACCTGCATCTTCACAAGAATGGCATTCTTTATATCTTTGTTCACGTTTTACAAATGTGATTAGAGAGATATACTCTTTCATTTATAACATCTACTATATAATATAGCCACATCAAACCTACATTCCAAGAACTTCATTTCTTTTAATTTTCCTACGGAGGTCCACCTGGACCCTCATTTCATTGAGAGGTATTGCATACCCCACCTGCACATGGAAATTAGTGACCCCCCCCCCTGCCAAAACAATGACCTTAATCTGCCCCTGACACATTCAATGGATATACTTCATAAACAGTGTGTGGGTAGGATAGAAGTCATGATTTAAATTAAGTCTCTTCAAACTCAACTAATTTTTTAGCATGTTTGGCACATCATATCAACTTAGCAATCTGCATACCATCTTCCCCATTAATGCATATGAAACACACACTTCACAAATCCATGAAGTGAAATGAGAGTAACTCTATGAAGAGATGAGTAACTCTATGAAGCTGACACACAGGCTTTTGTTGGATGTAAACATTGAAGAGTAGATACTTACAAGTTCCATAAGGGGACCCCATGCAGTGAAATCCTTGAGAATCTATCACAGACAGTAATTATACTACCTGACAGTTATATTATAGATGTTATGGATCAAGTAATAAAATTGGTAATAGCCAACAGAACAGCCCCATCCACATCAGGCAAGTAGATAGAATCAGTTTCAAAATGGAAACTGCTTCAGAAAGTGTATTCAGCCCAATTAAAAGATCAAACAGCAGAAAAATATATTTAGATGGATAATTAACTCTAACTAATCTAAAGCTAGATGATTATCTGCAGGCTATTTTGATGCAAAAGAGATTTAAGGATATCAGACTGGTACTGTTGCATGTTCGGATTTATTGCTTTCCCATCATAATGAAACTATAATGTAATAATGTAAATATCTGTTAAAAAAATTAACTGCAAACTTAGTTTGATTTGAAGAACTTAGTACTCACTAAATCTGGACACCTCACAGAGAATATCTGACCTCTTTAACCAGTCATGAACAACTAGAATGTTTAAAGCACAAAACAGATAAAAATATTCTCTCATTATATCATCATGCATTGGTCATGCAAATAAAGCCAAGAGTCACCCTTCTCACAACCATTGATTTTTCACATTTAAAACTGTATGCATCAAAATGTAAGTGCCTAACCACAAGATGCAAATAGCATTAGTTGAGTGCACAGCAGAATTGCATCAGAATACACCATCAATACAGAAACCCATTGGGCAAAGATTTTTTTTAGTAATTTCTAGAACACATCACAAGCCAATAAATGAATCTAAAAGCATCAAAATGCATCAGAAGAATTAGCCAAAGAGCAACACTGACTAGAAAAATGTTACAAAACATGCCAATAGCACATATACCTAAAACCCAAAAATAAATGGACTCTAGCCTTCATAGGAGATATTGTTAGAGACAACAAAATTAAATGAATAAGGAAACAGAAAGATGTAGTTTCTAATATTTAGAGGTGTTTGAAAGTATTTTTTTCAGAGAATTGTTGGTTTGAATACCAAACTATGGTGTCCTGTGATTGCAGAGTCAACAACAGTTTGTGGCCAGCACCTTGCTGAGCATATATTTTTTGGCAGGAAGTTGATTTTGCAACTTTATGACTAACACATTCAAGCTATTTGTGGGCAAAGACATCAAGAGGGAACAACAATATGGCATTAAGTAAGAAGTAAAACTATAAATTAATTTAAATCATGTTGAAAACAAATTTGAGTCCATTAAAAATAATAATTTGTATGAAACAAAATCATTAAAATCTGGATTGCTAAAAAAGACAATGCCAAAATTGGCAATATTTAATTAAAATGATATAAATCCCATTATTCCAGAAATTCAGTTTAATTTTTAAAGAAACTTGCAGCCTAGAGACCCATAATGCACAACTATAAAAAATAATTAAAATAACCATCCACATTATGACATTTAACTATGTCTCATACTGTGACAGACAAACACCTCTACTAAAGAGCAAGTCTATCACATGAAAATTTCATTAAAGTATGTAGGCACTTCCTCTAGGAAAGTCACAGTGAAAAAAAAACCATTCAAAAGGAGTAAAAGACTACAGTTATTGGGTGACAAAACTAACAACCGAGGCTGTTAACACCATGGAGAACAGATCAGTAGGTAGGCAAGGGTGTAGGAATTGGAGGGAGGGTTGGAGAGAAATTTAAAATTGACAATAGCCATAAGAAAATTAAAGGCACCAAAGAGTCCACATTTCAACATCCACCCCATGGATGCAGAGCCACTCATGAATTATCCTTTACAGACCCCAAAGGTAAGGAACTATTTGCCACATTAAATGTCCTTTGTAGCCAGCACTGAACTATAGCCCTCAAGAAAGGAAACCCAAGAACCTAGCCCCCACACAAACCCAATCCTCCCTGAATTAAGGGAAGATGTCAGGACATCTTAAGAGGTGAAAGCACTAGATTCAGGGAATCTTAGGTCAGTCCAGGCAAATGATTGTTTTTACTAAGTCTTCAGTTCATCCATGTTTATCTTCAATGAGTGGCAAGTGACTGTCATGGGCAGTTCCATGGCATTCTGAATGAATACAAGACACTGATTTCACTGGCCAATCCAAATTGTCAAAAAAATTGATGATTTCAAAATTATTTTATTAATTTTGAAATCATCAATTTTTCTGTTCTTTACAATTTTATTAACTATGCATAACCGGTTTCATAACTGTAATTTCATCACCAGGTGATTTTACAGAAGATTCCTCCCATTAAATACCATAGGAATGCCATTACCAATAGTGCACCTAATACCCACCACTTAGTCTCCCTTCTCCAGGCCACCCAGTGATGATTTAAAGACACTCTAGAAAGTGTGGTGTTTATTGTAATACTATTTTGGTATGTTAATTGTTCATTCATGGTGATACTGATTTTGTATGTCAAATGTCTCGATGGTGTGCATGTGGCATCCCCTGGTGGCAGATGGCAGAGTGAGGGGAACCGCATGGCGGTGGTTTTTGTATGTGTTGTGTAGTAAAATAAATATCAGTGTGCATTTGACAAGTGGCATTTTCTTTATGCGATAAATATATGACAAATTGGCGACGAGTGATGTTTTAAATTCTAAAAGGAAGAAGTAGTAAACCTACGCTTGTGTTTTCACTTGTAGTGCCACGGAATTCTAGGCTCAGGAACTTGCTCCTGTCGAAAGCCGAATTCTTCTGCGCCAACTCTTAAGTCTGTGGCAATAGTACAGGCCTGCTCGAAGTTTGCGTACTTTCTAGCAATAGTCTCTGCCTGTCTATTGCAGACTCCAACCCACACACAAGTCTATCCCTAAGGGCGTCATTTAAGAAGTCACCAAACCCACAATACTCACCCAGTTTCTTTAACGCAATTATTAAGTCTTTCACACTTTCTCCCATCTGCTGAGATCGTAAGTGAAAAGTATATCTCTCTGAAATCGTCAGCCGCATCGGGGCATAATGTGCTTTAAGAGCCGACACTAATTCCTCGTATGATTGCTTACAATGTAAAGGTAAACATGGCCAAGTGCAAATGGTTTTGCAAGTCAGTAAATTATTTGGGCCATACAATTGATTCCCAGGGGGTACGTCCAATGGCACTTAAAATTAAGGCCATCATGGAGGCAAAGATGACACACAACTAAGGGCGTTTGTGGGGATGTTAAAATTTTATCATCGTTTTCTTCCCAACATGTCAAGCCTCCTAAAGCCCTTGAATAACCGAACAAAGAAAACTGCTCCCTGGAATTGGACTGTTGAGTGTGACCAAGCTTTTAAAAAAAGCAAGGAACTTTTGTTGAGCCATTCACTGCTTATTCATTACAACCCAAAGTTCCCCATTGTGGTGTATACTGCATTACGTAAAATGTAATGTATAGTGCATTAAAGGTATATACATAGGGTGGAATGCTTCACCTTATGGAGTTGGTGCAGTGCTTAGCCAGGTGGTAGATGGGTTGGAAAAACCAGTGCTATTTGCTTCCAGCACACTATCACATCTGTGTTGAAAATAATTGTTTGTTAATGGGGTCTAGGGTGGTCATTCTGCAAGGGTTGCAGAGGGCCTTGCTAAAAATGTTGCATGCATCACACCCAGGAATGGTGAGAATGAAGGCATTGGCTCGTTCCATCTGTTGGTGGCCAAATATGAATAAAGACATTAAAGATGTTGTGCGAAATCGTGAATCCTGTCAGGTTGTAAATTTCAGACCAGATTGTTCATCAACTGCCGCATGGCCCTAAGCCGAAGCATGGGGTAGACTGCATTGTGATTTTTTTGTAATGCAACAAAAATATTTTCTTGTTGTTGTTGATAGTTTTAGTAAATGGATTGAAGTGTTTCATATGCCACATGGGACTTCTGCTCAAAGAGTATGTGATGATTTGAGTCTATTGTTTTGCACTTTTGGGTTTCCTTCACAATTTGTGTCCGATAATGGCCCACCATTTTCCTCTGAAGAATTTATTGATTTTTGTAAATCCAAGGGAATTCAAGGACTTAAGGTTCCTGCATATCACCCCCAATCAAATGGAATTGCTGAGAGGGCTGTCCAGACTATGTAACGGTCCCTTGCCAAGGAGTTAAGGTCAAACCCTGGGGCTCTCAACAAACATAAACTCAGTTCTAAACAAAATTTTGTTTGCCTATCGCACAATGCCCCTTTCTGGTAGTGAACTAAGTCCTTCAGAGCTGCTGCTAAGGTTCAAACCACGTACACTCCTTTCCTTAATCAGGCCATCTAAGAATATTCCCAATTTTCCAAATCTAAAATATCCAGAATACCAGGAAGATGAGAGGGTTTTGGTAAAAGTTAAAGCAGGTAATCACCCAGTAATAGGGATAATTAAAAATTGAGTTGGGCAGATGACATATATGGTGGAAATTGCAGGGCAACTACACCATGTTCATATGGACCAAATAAAATGTCTGCCGGCATCTGGCACCATCACAGAAAATAATACTTTTGATTTTCCATTGCTAGCACCTACAGGCAATTCCTCTGAGGGATCATCAGGACAACCCTCAACGCAGCTGACTCCTTCCTTCCCTATGACGTCCTGCCATGGCCCACCCACTCCTACCGCTATCCCTGGTGATGACAGTGATATTACCCCTCCTAGACAACTCCCAAGTCATGCTGCCCCACAGATTCGTCGGTCCTGCAGACTGTCAAAGATCCTACAGCAGCTGAATTTGTAGTGCTGGCAAGGACTTTAAATCCAGTAGGGGAGAAGATGTGGTGTTTATGGTAATACTATTTTGGTATGTCAATTGTTCATTCATGGTGATACTGATTTTGTATGTCAAATGTCTCGATGGTGTGCATGTGGCATCCCCTGGTGGCAGGTGGCAAAGTGAGGGGAACCGCATGGCGGTGGTGTTTGTATGTGTTGCGTAGTAGAATAAATATCAGTGTGCATCCGACAAGTGGCGTTTTCTTTATGCGATAAATACATGACAGAAAGAAACCCTCTCCACACTATTCCCTCTTACTTTCACCAGAAACCACCACCCCACCAAAACCTTAATTAATGTGTATACATACAGGGCTTTTCATATGATGGAACTGTGTTCCAGGACCTTTTTAAGCTGATGAAAACTTGTCTAGAAGGTTTCAATTAACTAACTTGCCATTTTAACATGGAGAATATGGATCCAGTAATGTATAGTGCATTAAATGCATATACATAGGGTGGAATTTAGACTACCCACCTGCAATGAAAAGTTTCATCTTTCACAGTGAGCATGTTACCCACGAACTCTTACTCACAGCTGAGTATCACCACATTTTTATCCAGAAAAAAATATCCTGCTTATATGCAACAAATCACATCCAGATGCATTGCTGTTACAAAACTGGTTATGTTAGACAAAATAATTGAGGAACTGTAAATTCTTACTTTCCCTTACTCTATGATTAGATGATTACACAAAGTGCCACCAGAGATGGTGTATTTATTTGACTACAAATAAAACTTTTTAACTCAAAAAAATCAAGGGGAGCTTTCAATTTGAACTATTGAAGCTAGTACAGGTCAGAACAAATCAGCTGACACAAACTATGATAAATACAATTATGTGTTTCATCAAAACACAAGAATTCGTTTGGAAATCAGCAGGTATGTAGCATTTTGTAAGCACACATAGTCAAACCTGCATATTTTATTAGGTTGCAATAAAAGTGCAAGATGATAACTTAAAAAGATAAGATTGAGACTTTCCTAAAGATATTTTATACACAGATTTCAGTATATAGATCTCTCCAAGTTTCCGGGATTTCTTCCGCGTAGGTTGTTTGTGGGACAAAAGTTTTGCTGGCAGTCCTGCCAGCGTCTTCAGGTCGAAGTGAAACTGTTGTCCCACAAACAACCTATGCGGAAGAAATCCCGGAAACATGGAGAGATCTACATTCCAGCTCCGCGGAAACCTGAGAACCAGATTTCAGTATATCTTGGCCTTCTGATACACTAACATTGGAAATGTTAGGAACTGATTCTGACCGACATTTGTGGAACCAATACATGATAATTAAAACAATAACTAGGTAATTACTAATCCATACATGGCTAATACTAGGTTTCAGGAGCTGATTGCAATATCCAAGGTGCCTTATGGTAAATGTAATGTAATAATTAAAAACTTTACAGAACCCATGTTTGAAGCATCTCTGTTCTCTGAAAATCAACAGAATGATAACTATAAGGGAATTGAGTATAAAGCTCATGTATGTTCTACACATATGTACACCTTGGTGCACATCAACTCACCTCCAAATCTACTTTTAAGTGCACTGACCAGTGCACAGAGCATGAAACAAATGGGTAGCAAATGCATAATGGTAGGTTTCAAAGTGAGGAGCACAATAGAGTGGATGGAAAGCACCCCATGACTGGCATAAAAGAAACCTCTGCTACAAATGTTTGAGTCAACAACCAAGGCTTATATAGAAAATAAGAATCATTGACTGATATTGTGAGTCACAAAGTTAACTTCTGGATAAGTTCCACATTCTAAAAGCACTATATATATGGGCTATAGCTTTGAAAATTTCTATCAGCACTACAGGAAAATTAAGTTTGTGATAGAAGGACTACAGAAAAGTTTTCCTTTAGGTTGAATAATGTAAATTTAAAGATCTACTTACTTCTTCCCATTGGCATGACAACGAACTTTGACAAAGTCACTGCCTTCCAATGTGTAGTCAGTGTGAGTAGTTGTTGTGAGGCCATAGCTGACCAGGCTATCAGATTCACGTCCTATATCTGTTAAACATAAGTTAACAGGTGTTTTCATGACATAACACTGGTTATAGCAAACATTTACAAATACAACAGGACATGAAGGTGGATATCACAAATAGCAATCTAGATGAAAATATTTTACTCAGGAAATGTATAGAGGGCATGAATTCAGACACTACACAGAACATTGTATGAGAATGGTCCAGGAAATGAGTTCAGCTGGCAAAATATTGTGTGTAGTCATCCCTCTCAATATTTTATTACAAAAATAACTTTCAAAGTTACCAATGCATATAATCTCCATACTCCATCACATTACATGCACAGCTATTCAATCTTAATCCATGCCTGTATTACATTTCCCACTCACTTCTCAAAAACCTTCAGCACACTATATTTCCACCAGGAATAAAACAAAAGGTTTAATGGATGATCCAACATCATTATATGATTTAAAGTCACTAGACATGCAGTCATGCATAACCTGTAGTAATTTCTTCAGCTAAAGATTCCATCTGACTCAAGAAGAACTAGGACCAGATAACAGGGCATGTACAACACACACTATGTGAACAAGTTTACACACAAGTTAAATGACATTAAATGTGATAATTCATGGACTACTTTGGGTCATTTTCAAAAAGTCTGCCACTTACTGAAGTTATATAAAAAGTAGATAGTTTAATGCCTTGAGTATTTAAATTTTTTTGACATAATTCAGATGAATCTTTAAACTAAAAAAATTGAGCAAGTATTCAAGGAAGCAATGAAAATCAGGGCTGGAAAAGAAATATTTAAATAATGATACAGGTTGCTCAATTAGTTACTCCTGGAAACACATTCTGAAAACCACAGAACAAGACAAAGACACAAGGTACCAACCAATGACATACGGATGAGGAAATGTAAAGCAGCCATCTTTCAACATCTTCAACAGAGGCCCCTAAGGCTATGAACAAGTCATTCAGAAAAGTATCAGAACCAATGAAGTTTCTGACCCACAAAAGAAGCCAAGAAGATTTCAAACACACCAAATTTCACTTTCAAAACTCTTGGCTCATTCAAATATGAATTGCATACTCAAGCATGCTCGAGTGTGATGCTTCATTTTTGTAGAGCATACAGGACAGGCAGTTACAGTTATTGCATTTGTTGACATGAGTGTGCAGCTTAAGTTTTAGATCTTCCTTTGGCATTAAAAATACTTCCTCAGGAACCACCACAAATCAGCAATCACCACCCAAGCATAAGCACTCATGACATAGGTACCAGGAAACTTTTATCATTAAATTTTTTATATCACCAGAACAATAACTCGCCAAAAAAACCAAAAAGTCGTGCAATTAAAATTTGGGAGAGGTGGGGGGGAATTTTGAAAAATTATTTTAATAACAAAGGCAGAAAATAAGTAAAATAATATTTAAAAATCTGGACGACAAGAGTGACAAACGTAATTGGAAAAATTTTTTCATGGGGAGGATATAAATTAAACATCATACACAAAAAAATATAGGACAGGATTTTTAGGAACAAAACAAAGATTTTTGTTCTAACTTATAATCCTTTTCTTCTTTATAAAGATTACCTTTTAATGATAATATTATTTTATTTATTATTCAAATTTAATACAAGGAAGCCGGAAGGAATAACAGAATTTTAGGGGGGGAAATAGGAATTTGGGGGCAGAGGAGGATGGAGAGTTTGCACTATAGCTTTTGACGGGGAATGGCACTGCTGACCAAAAGCAAATCCGAAATCTTTGTCACCAGTCAACATACGTTCAATCTCTCCCCTGCATCATTTTTATCTATGGTATATCCAATATTCATATCTTTAGTAGCCAGTCATTTATACTTAAATGAATGTAATATTCGGTTATTTTTTTCTAAGCTGAAAAGGGCAAGTTTTGCAACTCTTGGTGTCCAGCACCCACCAATCATAGTGGTGTGACAAACTTAGTTATTCTATTAGTCGTGGTCTCACAGTCCCTTTTGAGGATCCAGATGCATCAAGTACCCCAGCACATGTTATGGCTCAAGCCAGGAGATAAGGGCCGTCAAAACTTATTACTTTTTTTAGGCATAAAAAAGAAGTACATATGCACCAGGGTTTGAAGCTTTCAAAATATCAACCTGCGAAGGGATTAAATGCAGTTAAACCTGGATTATACATAGCTGGAAGGATCAAAAAAATGGGGACAACATGACATCAAAGTGGGTAAAATCAAGCAGTGGCCAAGAAGTAACCAACAATGCAAGGCATAAATGTATATATTCATTGTCTGACTGGTACAAGGCTGTCTCTCACATTTTATTTTAAATGAGCCCTCAAATACACAATTACAGATATGAGGAATAAGTAAGAAAAACTACATATTTTTCATCATAGTGAACTTATGTGTGGGGCCAGGATGTAGCTAGCAATGGCCTTGAACTCCAAGCAAGCGAACAATACACCCCCCTATTGACTCATGCAGGGCTCCAACGGGCACAGGTGCCCTTGGTGTTTCCAGGAAGGGCAGAGAGATGAGGAACTCAAGCTGAATGTGTACTCTCTTTTTCTATGATGGAAAAAAGTTGAGCCGAGTAAATGAGTTGATACAGTACTTGAGATGTGACCTAATAATGTAATAATTTCAGTGGAATAACTTCTCTATTTCATTTTATGGCTCAATAAATTGTAGCCTATTTTTGCAGTGCCTCAAGTGCTTCCCCAAATTAGTTCACCAATCAAGGAAGCATACAGGGACAGGAAGTCAAAAGAAAGCACAAACTAGCAAAAATATTACTCCTGAATAGAAAACACCCTCAGTTAACCCTTAAACCCTGGAAAACCAGATGGTGCTGGCACCACAATGGACTTCTCACATCTGAAAACACAACAACAGTCACCATGACGTAGTCAAAGGGTGAAGAAACCTAAATATTGCAATGGTTCAGGCCATTGCCCCTCTTTCCACCTCCATCTCTCCTTTGTATTTGGCTCGCTGGGGGGGGGAGTGAGATGTGGTTGAGTGAATATATGTGTGTTTGAGTTATGCGCCCGGACTGAGAGTGGAGTGAGTGAGGATGAAGTGCAGTCAAGTGTGGGGATGAGGAGATTGTAAACTTCCTCAGTGGCAAAGTTGTGTCACGATGACATCCCTCATCCATGCCCCCTTCCACATAGTTCCACTCAAAATCGCTGAAAGCATATATAAAGGCGAGAGGGCTTCTCAAGAAAAAAAGACTTGATCACCATGCACACTACGACGTGGAAGCACTGACGGATCCAGGAGGGATTCCTACAAAAGAGAATTGCTGGAGGCTCCCAGTACTGCAACCAGCCATCGTCCAAGGATTGAACCACTTCCCCGAGATTACCGGCTGTCAACGGCGACAACACGGCATTGTGAGCCTGGCGTCCACTGTCGTCTCAAAGACCAAGCCCGACGTCCTTAAGTGCCCCACCCTGATGACGTTCTGTGGTGAAATCTACAGTCTGTAGTCACGTAAGGTCGTCGACCCCTGACAAAACTTCTCAATCTAGCCTCCAAGGATTCCCTGCAATAACTCCAACCGTCAATTGTGCAGTCTAGTGGCAAGTGTTATTGCCAAGTATGATCACTCCCAAGAGGAAGTGAGAAGGACTAATAGTTGCCTTCCAGTCAATTAATTATCTAAATTGTGACGATTCTAAAGTCAGAACTCTGTGTGTGAATCATTAGTCCTTAATTGTGGGCACAAATATAGATTAGAATACATATTTCAAGTGCAAGGAGGGAGTGCGAGGGTGTTTGTGTATATGTGTTCCGGTAAAAAATCTGGGTGGCTGGGACCATTACAATATATTATATTATTGAAGTTGAGTAATGTTTGCCAGGGGAATCCAGTTTGGTCATATTTTTATGTATCTTTTTGCAGCTAAATTGACTGTGATTTGACTTGATTTTTTAGCTTAAGGGGAAGATGTAGTACCCTTATTGTGACAGCACTGATTAAAGAGAAGTGAAGGTGTGCACTTGAACCAATGGTTGTAAGAGCATGTAAAGTAACATGCTTGTACAATAAAGCGATTGACACAAAATGTAGCTATACCCAAACATTAAATCCATCCCTCTACATTCTAAACTGTATCTTATTTGTCGGACAAAACTCTCACATCTTCCCCTCTCACCAAAACGTACCCTCCTATCACACTTGCAGCAATGTAATGTTTTTTCTTTTAGTATTCTACCAGTAAAGGTAGGTTTTAATGAAAGTCAGAGACTCTTCCCCCAGTTTTCTACAATTTCAAGGGCCTAAATGCCTACAGTATTTTCCTTTTCATCTCCGCATACAATCTACCCTTCTCCATCCCATCCATAAAACCTATTCACTTTCTTCCCCTTCCCCGCTTGCCCAACATCCTTCCCCCAATCACAGTCTTGAGCAACCCATCACCCCATATTATTTTCTCAGGCCACCTACCCAGCCTACCTCAGATTTTATTCAGAATTTTCCTTTCCTCACCCACCATCTCAAGTACTTCCTCGTTTGTCTTCCTTCCCGTCCACCTTAACTTCTCCAATTCCACATCTCAAATTTCCACGATTCTGCTCCACACAACACTACACTCCATATCAAGCTCTTTACCTGCCTCTTCTTCACATCCTTACCCAAGGTCCTCTCATCAGCTTCCTTCTATTTCCAAACGCCTCATTAGCTAACACTATTCTCCTCCTTATGTCTTTGCCACTATGCCCATTTTTTTAGCGTGCAGCCTTAGTAATTAAGATGATCTCCTTGTTCAAGTGTGTCCCCTCCAACCTAAATGACCAGCCTTGCTTTCTTTGTCCTTGATAATATCATTATTTTTGTTTTAAGCATTCATATTTCTTAGTATCCATTATCCCCATCACAACAAGGTCCATAACATGTAGTCATCAGTAATCTCCAACAACACAACTGAACCTTCTGAAACATAATTCATCACATTTATACCTAATTTTAGACATTTTTAAAGCACCTAATGCTATATACAGCTCAAGCATTGCTGAATTTGTTAATTTTCAACTGTACCTGCAGCAAAATATGCTTCTATTCTCTATTAGTCATGTTTTGTGTACATGATTGTTTACTTATTATTGCATCAGGGTTTCCATTTTTTTGACGTCTATATCTCTACTTGTTAACTAACAGAATCAAAATTATATTATTATAATTAATGACCACAGGAACAAGAGTGAGACACCGTCCTATCGAAATATCTCATTCTGCCTCTCCCCTTATCCAATTCCAAATTAGCTATTCTATCCCTTCTCAAGGCTTGAGACCCCCTGCAACTGGAGTGGCTTTCAGGGTAAAACATCGATAAAGAAACTTCAGATGCTAAAAGAATTGCAACTTTTCTTTTACCCAAAGTAACTTAGCCTGAAGCAATTACAGCTTGTATCTAAGCTCATGGCCCCTCTCTGGACATTGCCTAGCGTGAGTCTACTTAGACGAACTGGAACTCCAAGAAAGTGTAACCAAAAATACCCTTAGTCCCTCAGGACTTAAAAATCTTGAGACAATAGTGCTTCACCTCTTAGTTTCCTCCCCACAGACCTCTCCTCCTCTCACTACCATTCCGTACATCAATAGAGGCCATTATCTTTTTTCGACAGTGGAATAGCTATTATATGGTACCCAGGGCAGTGCCCCTCAACCCCGAAGAGGTACAGTTATAAATTTTAAGAAAATAAAAAAACTTCTTTTTTTCCATTATTTGGAGAATGTTTACATACAATATTGTCAAATGGGTATTTTAGTGTATACTGATGAGTATTTTAGTGTATATAATAGTGTCAAATTCTAGGTGGGGTAAAGGTGGCCTCAATTCATCTGCCAGCCCCAGGGCCCAAGAGTCTAGGGAAAGCCACAGTCTTTAGATTCCTAGTCATACTGTAATAAATAGTATCCTAATTTAATCATTATGTGACTCTTAAGAAATGTCATAATAAATACAACAGACACTCATAGAATAAATTAAGTGATTGTAGCATTTTTCTGATCGGCTCCTAATTTACACAATTTCACACCACACCCTATTAAGTAGTTCTACTCTGAAGCATGGAGCTACAATTATGCTATTTTAAAATACAGTCGTATTCACTTCATGACAATCAGCAAGTCACAATAATGGCAGCATATACCAATATGCTACATTTTTTAAAGCTTCACAGAGATGATACTTGTAACATCCGAGGAAAGGAATAGATGTAATCATCCCTGTCATAATACTGTCTCCTGCACACATGAGCCTGCAATTGAACTATATCTTACGGCAGAAATACGGAGACTTGGATTAAAATTCCTTCTACCTAGCTATCATATCCCTTTACCTGTAAATGAACATTCAATTTCACCATGAACTTTTTTGGCACTTTCTTTTATTCTGGCCATATTTCCAATTATTTCCACCCAGTCCGGTTTATCTCCACAGTCTATTGGAGGAACATCTTTCATGTATTTCATTATATCCTTATTTCTGACATCTAGATTCGGGTGGCGGCAGGCTTGGCCACTGGATCTAGTGCATAAGATACATCAGAAAGGTATTACGCACCGTGGAAATTGTTATAGTCAAGAATATATGTCAAAACATAAAGTTTCAAACAAAGATATGACCAGTAACTTACGGATAGTAGGCAGAGTGGGAGGAGTTTATTCTTAAGGCAACGCCCCTCCTACGAAATGAAGAGACGAATTAAACATGAGAAGATGTGAGTTTACCCTAAAAACTGTTCCAAGGCATAAATTACTCACAGTATTGTGTTTCTCTCTAACTCGGAGTCAGTTAAACTAAACTGAGCTCGCATCAGCTGAAAAATACCATACAAAAAGCAGGCCAAAATAAAAACGTACAGTAATCTTCTAATGTGAAACAACTTCGTCATGATTACTGCTGTCATTTTATGTCAAACAATCGTAATATCAAATGATCATATTTTCCGATGCATTGGGAGATCATAGGGCCTCGGATGTAATTAAGTCATGTCAGTTACTAATATCAACTTCGGCCTTAACATTGCGCTGTTTTCGCACAAAAACAACACACTCTCCTCATCTCCCCGATAAACAAGTGAGTAGCGAAAATCAGCTCAGGTCGCAACAGGCATTGGTAGCCCACGTTTTCAGCTAGTCTTCAGCATTGGGTTTTCGTGGCGACCAGAACTGTTGATCTGACAGTCAGTGATTAGTAGAGAATCATCGAACACTGGTAGGAAATAATTTACGTAACATTCGTTCAACACTGTTCTTTCGTATCCAGCTAGTAAGTGTGGTGAAATTGCATAAAAGTAAGTGTTGTTACGTTAGTATCACAGGTTAAAAATGGGGAGCTCCAAGAAAAATGGGAAAGGGCCCTGGAAAGAAGGGTTCAACAGATCTGGCCACAGTATGAACCCTGAACGGTCCAAAGAAGGTCTTAAGGGAGTTGCCAAACCTCGAACGAAGTCAACAATAAAGCGGTTGCAGATGTACAGAAATTTCAAAGCCAAGAGAGACCGATTTGGACATATTGTGAAAGAAGCTCCGTATCAAGGTCGACTCGCTTCTGGTACAGTAGCCAGGGTTGAACCCAGTCCCAGGTGGTTTGGAAATTCTCGTGTAATTGGACAATCTGCTTTGCAAAGATTTCAAGAAGAAATGGGAGCTGTCGTCAAAAACCCTTATCAGGTGACTATATGACTGAAGTACCCACTATTCTTTCAGTATTCGAGCTCCTTCTGTTTCTTTAAGAGTGGTCGCGCTATGTATCCTTTTCCTTGAAAAATGTAGGAGAATGTATTCTGTGCGTGAAAAATGCTGAATTTTGTGGAGTGGCCTGTAGGAAAAGCTAGTCGCTCAGTTGGGCCAAAAATTCCCGGGAGTCGAGGGCCTATTAAGAACACATTCCTATCATCGCTTATGTGTTCCTTGCCATTGATTTTGAGGGAAGTCACTTCAATGGGGTGGGTCCTTCACTGGCCACGCTGAATGGGATTGCACTGAACAATTTTTCCCTAAAATATTCTATCCCTATTTACTATCCCTCTTAGATGGTGAAATTTCACCTTCAGATGTAGTTTTTCCTCTGTTCTTTTCTACTTTCTAAAGCCCTTTCTTATCTTAATATATTGTGTGAAGTATGTCTTTTTAGAGCTTTTTATACCTAACTAATTCATGAATTCACAGGTTGTTATGAAACCTACAAAGCTGCCGGTGACTTTGCTTCAGGAAAAGGCAAAACATGCCCGTGTTCACCTTCTTGACACTGAGAGTTTTGATAGTGTGTTTGGACCCAAGAAGAAAAGAAAGAGACCTGCATTGAAAGGTGTGGGGGATCTGGAGGAATTGAAGCTAGCAGCTGAAGCTGCCCAAGAGGCTTATGGAGAGGGAGAAAAGGACAGAGATCGTGTGGTTGAGGCACCTGACATGTGGAATGCTCCTAGGGACTGGATCATGGGTGCCGGGCAAAGTCGACGGATTTGGAATGAGTTGCATAAGGTGAGCATTCATTTATGTAAAAAGAAGTGAGTTTTATTTCTTATGATATAGGGTGCAATCCTGTTTAAAACCTATTCCCTCGTATGTGGTGGCTGCCACGACATAGTCTTCTTCCAGTTCCATTTGAAATTCGGGTGAGCCGCTACAGTTGTTTCATTGTCATGATTTATGGTATATGAAATTAATTTATTGCTTAGCTGTAGTTTATTGTGGGTATGATTCGCATAAGCCAGAAAATAATGCATATACTTGATTCAACCATATCTGACCATCTGCCCCTATTGTCTTCAATAAGAGTGGACCCATCTCCACGTAGTGCACAGACATATTTCACTAGTTTATTCACAAGAGAACCAGGACACATTTTTATCACTTCTTGAGTCACATGATTGGTCTGGAGTATATAAGTAATACTAGTGCATTTGATGCAAGTTTTCAATATTTTCATGACTATCTTTAGTATAGTTTCAATGTTGCCTTCCCCCTCCTTCCTAAGAGAAGAATGATGGCATCACATAAAAAACCCTGGATAACGGACCAAATTCATCATTTCTATGCCACTTTAAAAAATCTATCAGCTATAGTAAAATATTCCAATAGTTCTCTCCTTCATGAGGAATATATAGCCCAAAAAAAGAATTACAGGAGACTCCTAGAACATGCCAAAAAGTCGTATAACAATGAAAGGGTACTTGCATCAAAAAATAAGTCCAAAGTGTCTTGGGATATTATATGTAAGTCAAAGGGAAAATTCCATCAATGTACTGTACCTGAAATCAATCAGTCAGGGGATAATTTACATGTTAAATGTTCTGACCTAGCAAATGAGTTCAACAATCTCTTCACTATAAAATCACCAGCAACCACTCCTTTAACTTCTTCCACAAACTTGTTTCATAATCTGCCTCATTTTGCTTCTTTCTTTATTCGATCCTGCACTGAACCTGAATTAAAAGCCATAATATCAACATTTGCTAACAAAAATTTTTCAGGCCCAGATGACATCCCTGGGAGAATAATATCTCTTTCCTACAGATGTGTAAAAGAACCTCTCCTATTTCTAATTAATGAATCATTTAAACAAGGGATTTTCCCTTCTTCTCTGAAACATTCCAAAATAATCACTTTATATAAAAACAAAGGTTGCTTTAATAATTTGAATAATTATAGACAATTGCACTGCAAAATGTTTTGTCCAAAGTTCTTGAAAAAGTGTTCTGCATCCAATTAATGTCATTCTTAGAAAAATATGCCTTATTATCTTCAAATCAGTATGGCTTCCAAAAAGGCCAATCTACTACCTCTGCTTTATTTCAAGCTACTGATTTCATATTGTCTTCACTTGACCAAAAACTTAAAACCATAGGAATATTCTATGATTTTTCCAAGGTGTTTGACAATGTAAATCACTCTTGCCTCCTCATCAAAATGAACCAACTGAGAATAAGAGGTATTGCAAACAAATGGCTTCACTCATACCTCAGTAATCGAACTCAAACTGTTTCAGTCTCTGTTAACGCTAACAGCTACTCTTCTAATTGCACTACCACCACAATAGGGGTTCCTCAAGGGTCTATATTAGGCCCAGTTTTATTTATGATCTATACAAATGACGTAGCATTATCTTTCAATAATATCACTGATGCTAAAGTTATATTATATGCTGATGATACTAATGTTTTACTTTTCGTTCCAATGCAAAAAAGCGTTATTAAAACTCCACAACAGCAAATGAAAACATATTAAAGTGGTGTATTGTTAATTATTTGAATCTTAATATCCAAAAGTCACATATTGTTCAATTTGGTTGCAATAGTAATTTATTTGATAGCATTTTGATTAAAATTCACAATAAGTCCTTTGTTAATGTACTTCATTCAAAATTTCTACGAACTTACCTGCATACCAACTTGTCTTGGGAGATGAATATTGAAGTCTTATCCAATAAACTAAGCTCTGTATGTTATTTCTTACGCCATCTAAGAAACTCAGTTGACACAAATATCCTACTGACTTAATATTATGGTGCATTTTATTCACTCATGTCTTATAACATAATTTTTTGGGGCTCTTCATCTCATGCTTTCAAGATTTTTACATTGCAAAAACGTGCAATGCGAATAATACTACACATCCTCCCATTTCCATGTGTATACGTATTGTCAATTTTACTTTTCGTGTGACCAAATCTAAACATGCTTGCTGTAAATTCTGGTCTGCATAGTTATGAAACAAGAAACATGAAAAGTCTTCATTACAATTCTATAAGGACTAACAGAGCTAAGTTGGGACCACAAGAAATGGGTCTCAGAATATATGACAAACTCCCTCAAAATTTAAAAATCATTGCATCTAATGAGTTGTTTAAAAAAATGTAACATGTTTTCTACATGAAAAACAGTACGATTCAGTTAATGAACATCTTTTTGACTCAACAAATTAATACTTGTTGTTACTCTAGTATACAAGTATTGAAGATGTGGCACTATAATATGGTATCTATGTTGTGTGTGTGTGTATCTTTGCTGAGGCATGTGATTTTACACTGTTTATATGTTTTTGTGAACCTACTTTACTTCTTTTGAACCTACTAGGTATATATTTTTTTTACTTGTCTTATATCTTCTTTGTAAGATCCTTGGACAAAATAAAGTATTATTATGATTATTTTTTTGTTACTTCTGTAACTTTCTCCTCCGAGTCCCCGGCAAACATTGGGTTTCGTTGCCGTCATAGTGGCCGAGAACTCGAGAGGGGCGGTGCAGAGTTAGTAGCCACTTCCAAAACCCATCCGATCAGTGGCTATGCTGCGTTCGGGCCATGCGCACGAAGCAGACGGAGCGACCCCAACAGGACGGCCTTCTGCATGCGGGCTGCAAGTGATTCCGCCTGTGCCACGCAAGAAGGAATACACTTGATGCTCTGTATCAGCGAGCCCTTGATTCCACCAAGCACACCTATGACTAGGACTACTAGTTTTACACAGTGTCACAGGTACATCTGCCGAAGTTCGAACTGTAGGTCTTGATATTTCGTCCATTTTTCCGCCTCTTTCGAATCCAAGTTTGTGTCGGCCGGAGCCGAAAACTCGATTACGAACATGGAACGCGATAGGCGGTCTAGGAGAACGATGTCAAGCTTGTTCGCCTCCAACTGCCTGGTGGTGGGGAATGAGTAATTCCACCAGATTTTTATTTTGTCGTTCTCAACGATGGACTCAATATCTTAAGGGGCATAGAGCAGCACATGCACTCCGTCGATGCCATAATGATGTCGAAGGTGGAAATACAACACCCGCAGAGCTGCGTTGTGCCGAGCTAAATATGCTGACTGCGCGTAATAACTGCAGCCGGAGAGAAGGTGACTCGAAGTCTCCGGCTTGGCTCGTCACGCTCTGCATCTCGTGTCCGCCACCTCCGCCTTGAATACAATTCGGCGGTACACGAGAGTGTTGATGACACCATCCTGGCATGCGAGAACGAAACCCTCTGTTTCGGACCTGAGACCCGCGGAACGAAGGAAGGCAAACGTCAGCTCCTTCGATGGCCCATGTTTTTCAATGTTTCGGAAGAAACATCCATGCATGGGCTTATCGGTATGTGTCTTGAGCAAGGTCTTCTGCTCAGCCTTTTTGATCTCGAGCTTCAAGACGTCTGCCCTCAGTGACACGATTGACGTGCCACTGTCGTTTCCATCGGATGACAGGTCAAAGTCCAGTATCACTGTATTGATGTACGATGTCCAGTGCAACGCGCAGGTATTTGGCGTTGGAAGCGTAGAGTTTAAGGTCATCCATGTGAAACAAATGGGTGACCTTGTGCTTCCTGTCACCAGGAACACCGCACATGTATCCTCGGCCTCAGCTTGAAGGGGAGGGTGGAAATACAGAACAGGAGGGGGCTCAAGCTGTCGCCTTGAAAAACGCCATGGTGGTATGTTACCAACTCAGTGGAGATGGTCCGCTGTCCGCTTGCCCGATGTCAAGACAAAGCGCATTCTCCAGAGTGGTAACAGGCGTTGGATGCAGGACACAACCTCTGGGTGGACTTTCATCAACTTCACCATGGCGATGAGAAGCTCATGCGAAGTGGTGTCTAAAGCCTTGCGATAGTCCACCCAGGCCATTGATAGGTTTTGCTTATGTCGGGCAGCATCCTGATATTATTATTATTATTATACATATCCATGAGGACATTCCCTTTTTGGGTAGGCAAAGAAATTGAATTAGTGGTGATGTGGTGCTAAAGCCAACCCCACTCTACTAATTAATTCTTCACTGCTCTGTCTTTGCCAATATCTTTTGCCCCAGTGACTCATTTGTTGCTTCAGACATGCCTTCCTGTTCTTTCTTTTTCATTTCATTTGTGTTTTCTACCAGCTGATTGGTAGGTTTTTGAACAGTACTTATTCTAATGTCCTTAGTTCAGCCATACCATTTTGTTTTCCCTCCTATAGGTGATCCGCCATTAGGTCCCCTTAGATTCCTCTTAATGCCTTCCTTTTCATATTTTGACCAGCATTCCTAGCCTCCTCCTTTCTCTTCCATGGTTCCCCAATGCTCACTCCTCTTTCCCTCTTCAGCATTTCCTCTCTTTTCAAAACTTCCTTCGTCGATCACATCTGCCTCCTTCAAACCTCCTCCATAAACTTCTTTTCCTCTCCAACCATGTCAAACATCTCCTTATTCATCCTTCTTGCCACCCACATCTCAAATTCCTGAAGTATATGTGCATCCTACCTTTGCAATGACCAATTCTCTGATCCTTACAGTGCCATGCTCCATGTTAGAGTTTTATCCAGCCTACCTATTTTATCTCTACTAAGACCCCAATCATCAATTCCCTCCTCTTTGAAAATGCTTCTTTAGCCATGGAAAGTGTACATCATATGTCCCTACCACTAAACCCATTCTATAATATACTACCCAGGTATGTAAACTGCTTGATTTGCTCTATTTTGTACCCTCCCACCCTTATATTCAGAACCACCTTTTTGCTTCTAGAGAATGTCATGACTTTCATCTTCTTATGGTCTGTCTTCATCCCACACCTCTCGCACTGCACCTCGAATGCATTCATCATTGACTGTAACCCCTTAGCTGACTTACAAACCAATGCTGGTTTACCAATCAAAGCAGTTGCATTGTTATTTACCTCAATAACATTTTTTTTGTTCAAAGCATGGGATATCTTTAATTTTGTCTAACCCTGACTTCATATTTGTCTTATTTTCAGGTCATTGACTCCTCTGATGTCGTACTTCAGGTATTGGATGCTAGAGATCCCATGGGGACTAGGTCTTCTCACCTTGAGAAGTTTCTTCGGGATGAAAAGCCTCATAAACATCTTGTGCTGGTTCTTAACAAGGTATAAATTAACTTATCTATTTGTCTTTTTGATCAATTTCTGCAACTTTCTTTTAATACATTCTGGTAAACCAAATTATGATAGCCCTTGTGTGCTATTCAAAAATGTAGTGAAAGTGAATGCATCCTGTTGGTCATAATTGGAGAGGTGTAGGGTGTATTGTTGTTCAAATTGAAATGGAATGACCCTGCTTCCACTTTTACTTCTATCCTCCTGAACCCTGAGTGATTATTTTTTTTATGCATGGGAAAGAATACTGAGGGTTTGGTACCATTCGTATTTTGTTGCTGATGATTTTTTTGGAAGTCAGACAATAATGTGCTTATTTAAAGTATGTTGGTAAGGTTCTTGAGCCATGCTGACTGAAGAAGTCGAAATGAGAGCAATTTTTTTTTAAAGTTGGATAACTTGTGAAAGTTGATACCTTTAATTATTCTAAAACCCTCAGGATATGTTATTAGTACTGTGAAAAGAAAAAAGTGAAGTTTCCCCTCTCTTAAATCTGACTTGTTTCACCTTGAATAGAGGTCAAAGTTCAAGGTCACAAATATAAGGTGTAAATTATATGATCATTCTAATTCTAAAGCCATGAGTGACCCATGACTATTTTTTATAATATGTATACTACTTGATACTAGGTACATAAATAGTTTGGTGGGTCACTCATGGCTTTGAGGATCAAGGACATTCAAAAATGTTGTTTTCATTGTTTTTTGTCTTGTTATCTGTCTTAATATCTGCTAAAGCCATAAGTGACCCAAGGAAATAACTATTGCAATGATTGTACACCATAGGGTAGTACTTATAAAATAATAAAACAGCATGGGTCACTCTTAGCTTTCATTGGTGACAAAAATAAAATAATCTATGACTTGTCATGCATTAGGGAATTGCACCCATTTGAGGAATGACTTAAATCTCTTATTGAGAATCAAAATGATGCCTAAAAATGTGCCAATCCACTCCCTGTTAGTTGAGTGGCCTCTTTTTCATACATGTAGCTTAGGCAAATTTTAAAAAATTCATGAAATTGGCGTTTGAATTATATAATTTGTTTTCCCCCCATCATAGGTGGACCTTGTGCCAAATTGGGTGACACAGCGATGGGTTGCTATTTTAAGTGCAGAATATCCGACAGTGGCATTCCATGCATCATTAACTCATCCTTTTGGTAAAGGTGCACTCATTGATCTCCTACGTCAATTTGCACGACTCCACGCTGACAAAAAACAAATTAGTGTGGGGTTGGTGGGATATCCAAACACTGGAAAGAGTTCAGTAGTGAACACCCTACGCTCCAAGAAAGTATGCAGTGTTGCACCCATTGCAGGAGAGACAAAAGTATGGCAGTATGTGACTTTGATGCGCCGAATTTACCTGATTGATTGTCCTGGAGTTGTTCCTCCATCTCCTGATGAAACAGATACTGATAAGGTAAATTACTCTTGTAGCTATTTTTTTTTAAATTAACAATCTGTGTGGAAAACTATTATGGGAATATGTATGTATCAGTGTATTTTGACGTGATTAGGTTGGTAAATATGAATGGAGTGTTAGATTAAAAATTTCCGTTGAGAATACATTACCGTTGTGTTAAGAAATGAATGAGGATTTATTAAGAATGACTCCTTTTTATCTTTTAAATAAGATTTTTTTCCTTTTAAATGACCTTACTGTGGACCATACAACAGGTACAACAAACAGTCAACAACCAAATAACATCCATGGAAACAATAGACACCAATATTAATGTACATAATATTCCAATATGCCTCGTTACATTTATATTAACAAAACATTCACAAGACAAGGAACATCATTTTCTTACATTTAGTAACTCTCTGAATTTCACAAATGTATTTTTGCCCAGAGATTTGGTAAAAGTACCTGCTACATTATTGTTTAAATCTACCTTTACTAGGGATGGACGATTATGATATCGATTCTTTTGTATAATTAATCGAAAATTTGGAATCGATTAATTCGAAGCCGCAGCAGCCGATATCGATTATATAAACCCGATTAATTTGACCGATTATCTATTATTTTGGAATATTGTCTGGTGAACTGTGATGGCTAGGGCAGCTAACGTTCGTCTTCAGTTCGAATGTTCGACTGTGGTCGAACTTTGCATGTCGACGCCATAGAGGTATCAGAAAGTAGAATACGCATGACGTCACTCTACACGGCACCACCTTTTTCCGGCTGCTCCTGTGTCATGTGTCAATGTCGCTTCGCCAGGCATTGCCATGTGTTATTTGCACTTGTTATTTTGCTAATAAAATTGGTTACAATGAGGATTTATTTCTTTTTATTGGTACAGTGTGTTTATTGGTATCCTCTTCACGCTATCAATAATGCTTTTACAAAAGTCGCTACAAAGAAATTCGTTGTCCACAATGTTGGTGGTTTTCTGTGAAACGTTACTGTGTACTGCGTTCTGTGCTTTACGATCAGCCCTCATGGTGGAAAACTGACCTGGTTGCCTAGTCAAGCTATGTTTTCACACGCTAAGCATGATGCAGCAGCACCAGATGACCTCTGGAGCTTTCATGGCACTGAAGCAGCATCACAGAGGTCTCTGTATACTGAAAATGTCGCCAGTGGGGCACCATTGGGGTTAAGACAATTCCTCAACCGACCCGTCGTCGACCGCCTTTTGAATCCTTTTTCAGTGTGGGAGTCAATGAAAACTGAATACCCTCACTTATACCAGGTAGTCAGGAACTACCTGCCAGGAATAGCAACATCAGTTCCATCAGAAAGACTGTTTTCTGAGATGAAACTAATTCAATCTGATCAGAGAAGCCACCTTACCAGTACCCACTTATCAAAATTGCAATTTTTAGCTTCAGTTCCTGTAAACATGTGGCAATCGTCCAAAATTTAAATTGAATTAAGAAATTGTTCCCACCTCAGTCACACATCCTGGACGTTTATCTAGATGTTACAATATTAACTGTACAATTTAACCTCATAAAATTTAAAAGAAATTGTTTTACTTTATTTATGGAGGGACCATAAGCTCACAAGCTATGTTTTTCATGCTGTTATAATCGAATCGATTAATCGATGTATCGATTAATAAAAGCAGTTAATCGGGCATGATTAGTCGGCTGCTTGCCATTAATCGATTTACAAAATGTCAATTATTTTTCGGTATCGCCCATCCCTAACCTTTACAATATCAATGATTCCATTTACATAGCTTTCATTAACACGTTCAGCGCTCACGGAATCGGGTGATGCAGGACGTTATAGAACGTCCACATTCAAGCCATTCTTTACGGCCGGCTAGCAGACTCAAGTCACTCGTAAGCCAGTTGTGATTTCACTGGAGTCATAGCTTAGGCTTTAACCTTTTCTATGGTGTGCTGCATTCTGGAATGTGGTTTTTAGTTACTTAACGGCAATGTTTAAAACTTTTTCAATTTTTATGTTGTGAATCGTTTGATTAGAAGTGTATGTTTGTTGTTTTTCTCACTTTTCTTTCGTTTCGGTTCATCAGATTTGATTTAACGTTATCAATTCAACAAATGCAATAAATATATGCGATTCAGATAAATAAAATATTGGCCTTGAACTGACACACCGTGGGTTCGAATCCCGTTACGAGTGTATATATTGTAGCTGTAATGTTACCCATAGGTGACGTAGTTCGATGTAACTTATATCGTTGGTGCATATAAATCAATCTATGAAATTAATTAAGATTTTTGAATCTGCAGCTAAATCTACAGGATTCTACAATACTTGGATATACTGTTTCTACAACACTCGGAGCCACTGTTAAGGTGTATGGTAGGGAGTGCTGTAGGAATTGCTCATATATGTATTTATCTACGTCCACAATTTTTATTCAATCTATTCACACATATTCCTAATTAACGGAATCTATACAGTAAAGAAGAAAAGCAAGTATTCACAATATAGTGAATGATATATAATGCATTTAATAATAGCAAATAATAAAATGTAAAAAAATTTTCTTTTGACGGTTGATTGTCAGTTGCTCCCTAGTGTCCAATGTATTACAATGCCACTTTTCTAGTACCAGTTATAATTTTTTAGTTTCCCAGGTGGCTATTTCATTTTGTATTTATAATGTGGAAATTACTGTTAAATTTACTAAATTTTTACCTCTATCTCTCCCACGTATTGTATTTTCTTCATCTTTGCAATCGTAAAGCCCTTTTTCACCATGGTCTTGTAGCAGATTGGCAATCCATTTGTCAGCGTATACAAACTTTTTTGATTAAGAAGGTCGAGGTTGAACTCTTCGCTAGTACAGTGGCGGAAAAATAATACAAACAATAATTATATTCACTTCTTTTGAAGCCTAATTTTCTTATTAATACCTCAATACATTATGATACTGAATATACATATGAATACATCATCAATTTATAATCAATCTTCTCCTTTCTAAGTAATATGTTTACCTGTGCTATATTCAGGTGTCCCAGCCTTTCATGCCACTCCATCAAACTAACTTTCTTCTCTCTGGATATCTGAACAGTTCCATGCTTAAACTTCATCTTCATTCTGTACATGTTTCCATTTCTCTCTGCAATGCACAGATGTCATTCCTTTTATTCAATACAGAACAGCCAGCCTCATTAACTTGAATATTGTATCCCAATTTTGTAACAGCACACATTGAAAATAAATTGGCCTCTAACTCTGGGATATAAAGAACTTCATTCATTTCGGAGAGATGCCAACTTTTCCCATCAAACATATAACATTCCTTTTCCTATTCCTTCAGCTTTCATTATTTGTCCATTGGCTGCTTTGACTTTATTATGAGCTTCCCTCAGTTCTGTAAACCATACTCTATTTCAACACGTGTTGACTTGCTGCACTGTCCAAATGCCATTCTGATTCAGTTAGTTCTTCGAAAGAGAGAAACGCAGGTTTTACATTCCAGTTACTTTTTTACTTTTTATTTGAATTATTTCTATGCGACCCATTTCTGAACCAACAAACCTTCATTACATGCCCCCTTTTCTTGCAATGGTAGCAAACTTTGTTCTTGCAATCCTTTTTTAAATGCCCTGCTTTGCCACACTCAAAACATGTAGTTTCTTTCCTTGTATTACAGAGCCTTTCCGAGTACAATGGGGAACTCGGTTCACTTGTGTTCTCCGCTGATTTAATTCTTTCTTCCTCGGTAATTAGCCACCTCATCAAGTTATGTAATTTCTATTCTTCAGTTGGAACGTTTTGCCACACCAAAATAAAATGTTTAAATTCCTCTGGAAGTGCCATAATGATTTTTGTTTGAATCATAAGTTCTGATATATTTTCTCTTGCCTGCTTTAATTTATTTAAGATTCCTTCAGTTTTAGTGATGAATGATTCCATATTATCTTGAACCTCAAATTTCGTGTTAAAAAACTGTTGCTGAAGCAGATGCACACTGACTTCTGAAGTCCTTTCATATACTGCTTTTAGCTTCGCCCACATTTCTCCAGCTGTGTTGCAGCTCAATAGATGCATCATTGGATCTTCAAGACGCGTAACCAATATTTCTTGGGCCTTTACGTCGACTCCTTCCCAATTTCCTTTATCCTTTTCCTCTGCTGGGCAAGCTGCATTTTCATTCACATGCTTAAAAAGTCCCTTAGACTTAAGTAAAATTTTCACCTGAAATTTCCATAGTTCCCAATTTTCTCCACCTTTTAGTTTTAATGCAAACTCAGCCATTCTCAAAAAGTTTTTTTTTCACTTCTACTTCTTCAAAAATATTTTTCTTCTCACTCCAACGATCAATTCTAATTCCTATTACTGGGACCCTATCTGGGCCCATATCCTTTTGCAGTTTCAGTTTTATTGAGATCGTTGACTTACATCGTAACCAAGCATAAAAGCCAGAAAAACAACAAAACAAGTAGCCAAGGCACCGCTGCTTCAACTGTTCTCAACAAGAAATCGTGATGTAACACTTCTTTATTTTCAGGTACATAAGAATACATTTCTTCCAGTTTCCATAATCTTCACCGTCAAAAATTGGAATTGTAATATCCGTCATTTTCTGGAACTCTATTATTTTTTTCAATATCTTTTTTTGCACCTCAACCACGGAACTCTGCTACCATATTAAGAATTACTCAGTTTTATGTTTTAAATAAAATTTTTTACTTTTAAATGATCTTACTGTGGACCATACAACAGATACAACAAACAGTCAACAACCAAATAACATCCATGGAAACGATGGACACCAATATAAATGTTCATAATATTCCAACAGGATTATTCATAATTAGATTTTCTGTTATGTCTAATGCTTCGTTATGACAGAGCGTATGAAATGAAATTGCTAATATGCCAAAAATGACTGTGATGCCAGATATGCCTGAATATTGGTTAGTTGTAATGTGATGTAATTTGCAGTGTTATGCCCATATGCAGTTGTGTCCATGGTGTTTGCTTGGCCAAATCCATGTTTGTCAACTAATATGCAGTGGTATCAGGGGCCACAGCTGTATCCGCCATTGTACTAAACTTTCTCCTAGAGGCAATACATAGTGATCTGCTTGATCTATCATTGAACTAAGGCTTAAGCATAAAATTTTTCTTCCATCGTTGTTGGTCTTTTTTAAAAAGTGCACATTGTGCCATGTTGCCAATGTTGAGGATTTGAGAATAAATAGCTTTTAGTGTGGTCTTTCCAAGTATAGTCTCTTTTGTCTTGTGTCGGTGTGAGGTGGTAGGTCTCAAAACTTCTTATCTTTTTGGCTGTTGTAGATGAGATTTGGGTTTCATTTTTTAAAGGAATTTTTTTAGCTGCAGCTCTATATGATACATTTTTGAATTTTACATTACCATCTAAATGAGAACAGAAGATGGTCTGAAAGGTTGTAAACAACCAGTGGGTTACTCTGTTGGAAAAATGTAAGAATCCTCAAATCTTTCAAAACTTGTGGAAAAGTCTGAAGAAGCATTGAGATGCTTCCCAATATATTTTGCATCATCTAGGTTGTGAATCAATAACTTAGGTATAAAAAGTCTGTGTTACTAATCCTGAATATCTGGTTCATATGAGGTGAGCTTTGAAGTGTTGATCACCTGGTTAAAGCTGTATCCCCTCATAGGTGACATAGATTTGTTTTTTACTTTTTTGCTGGTAATATATTTTTTTAATTGTAAAAGAAATAATAATCTTATCCCTGGTGTGGCAAATTTTATAATCTGATTTGCACAACACAATGGGAATAATGCAGTCGTATTGTGTTAATACAGCTTTGTTGGTCATTCAGTCATAAGATAGGCTGACTTAAGTCCTCTCTTTCCCTATTACTACTAGTTTCTTTACTCCTGGGTGGTTCTTAAATGTATGAACATTCCTCTTTATTTGGTATCTGTATTCATCCCTTCGCCTTCCTTGTGGAACTTAATTGTCTTATGTTCCTTTAAATATATTTTCCACCAACCCATTGTGCCTCAGTGAATGTCCAAACCGTCTGTTTCTTCACTAAGGTGAAACTAGTTTAACTCACCATCCCCCTTCCCCTTCTCCTGGTCGGAATTTTATTAAATGTAAAGAAAGATAGCTATAATTTTCTTATTAACAAATTTTAAAATATTTAAAATTAGGAAGTTGCTTAAACTGTGATTCTTGAATAGGTACCTAGTAATGTTACAGTGTGTAAAAATATAAAATCCCTAGAGTAGAAACCATTAGTATTATATTTTAAGCACCTGTTCGGATCTTATGCATTGAAGTTTGTGCATCTTCCACGCGCTGCATCAAAAAATCTGATTACACAAATTTCCTTCGATTCAGTAAAGTGGAGTCATTCATAATTTCATGTCTGTAATGCTCAATCCCAAGTCACCTGTTATCCTGTATAGGCTACTCTGAACCAGCAAAATACCACCAACTAACTGCTAGTTTGATTATTTATCATCCAACAAGTTCTGTCTCCATATAAGACACGTGCTATTCTATAAAGCTTTCCTTAGGATAAAAGCTGCTTAAAATTCCTAAATTATTTGTTAAGGGGCTTTATTTTCCCTATATATTCAAATCAGCCTCAGCTTCAAGAATAATGTAGGTAATCAAGGAGACAGTTCACCTAAAGGACGTAATTTTGAGCAATTTTATGGATTTTTTTCCCAAATATTCATGAAATTGAAAGGAAAAAAATTGCCCGGAAGATTTCTTGGTCTCCCAAAATTGTTTCCATCCTGCCTGTAGCAGATGATAACGCAGTTCCTTAAAATGGTACCTGCATTCAACTGCTTTTCCAGTCTCATTATTCTCATTAATTTTAAAATTTCATCTGGAAAGCACATTTTATGACTTAGAAATGTGTCATGCATATTTATTATTAATAATACAACTTCTATGTGTACAATGTGGGTACATGGAACTCTCTGTATTGTGACCTTTGTTTGCAGGGCTGTTCATCTAGGTAGGAAAATAGATTGAGCAATCATTTTGTGGCCAGAGTGTATGATTATTGATTTAGATTGCATTTTGTTTCTCTTATTTGATTTACCTGTCTGTCAAGTCAAATACAAGAGTTAAATCCATGAGTACACCAATAATAAGGATGACTCATCATGTAATTTGCTATTCTTGTTCAATTTTAACAGGTATTGAGGGGTGTTGTACGTGTGGAACTTGTACCTGATCCAGAGGATCATGTCCAAGCTGCCCTATCACGCCTCAACTCTCTGCATTTGGCGCGAACATATGCTCTACCTGAGGATGTTGATTGGAGAAATGGATCTGCCCAAGATTTCCTGGAAGCCCTTGGTAGAAGATTTGGGAAATTGGTGAAAGGTGGTGAGCCAGATATTAGAACAACTGCAAAAATTGTGTTAAATGACTGGCAGAGGGGCAAACTTCCATTTTATGTTCCTCCTCCTGGCTTTGAAGTGCCTGATCCAGAAGCTGTGGCAAAGCGTGCTGGTCTCTCTCCCATGCTGTCCAAGGTCGAAGTCAAAGAAAGTGGTGAGGGAAAAATTGACCAAAGTATAGTTGAGGACACCAAAGAAAGTGAGGTAGCCAATGATAAAGTGGAGGAAAGTCATAAGACTGCTGAGTTGAAAATTACGGAGACAATGGAAATACCCATTGCATCTGTAGTTGAAGATGACTCAGCCAGTAACTCTAAAGAGATAGAGAAATCACCGCATGAAGAAATCGTAAGCATTGGTGAAACAAAATCACTCAAAAATCAAGTAGAAGATCCACTAGAAGCAGGCAATGTGGAAGGGAAAGTTAGTGATGTAGACTACAATTTGGACAATGCCAAGGAAGTGGAAACCGTAGTGGTAGAAAAACCTGAACACCTAGATGCTCTTGAACCCAAACCTGAAATTGAAAGTGATTCTGTATCTGTTACTGCAAGTCAGTGCACCACTGTATATTCACAAACAAATACCTCTCAATCAAATCGGATGCCTGTTTGTGTCAAGCAAGAATTTAAGAAAATCAGAGTTGCAATCCCATTTTATCAATGTGAAGATCGATTAAAAGATATGCAAATGCCAGAGAAGCTAGAAAAAGTACATGAGAACATGAAGAAGACAGGTGGAAAACCTGTCCATTCAAAACATGTTCCAGGCAATAAAGTGCAGGAAAAAGAAAACAAAGAAAAAATTAAGGGGAATGAAAAGGTTTCTGTCATAGCTAATGAAGAATCTGATGACTCTTCTTCAGATGATGATGATGATAGTCCTTATCCATCGATTAAAATATCCAGCAGTGGTGAATTTAAAGTTACAACCAACTCTCCCACAATGACCACAGGGCTAGTGAAGAAACAGAAAGGACAGAAGATGAATGATATGGATGAAGAAGAATTTGCCGTACCTAAACTTACTAGCAAGGTCAGGCGCAGGCTTGAAAGGGCACAGAGGAGGAAGAAAATTGGCAGCAATTTCTATGAAGTGACAAATGTCAAAAATAGAAACAGAAACAGGAACTAACTCCTGTAAATATGTTAATGTATTTATGTTGAGAATATATCAACTTGTTTTTAAATGGTTTTCATTTAGTTGAAGGGAGGCTGGAACATGAAAATTGTCATTTTTTTACATTTTCTGTCTAATATTGTTTGAAGTTCATGTAAACGGGTCATCAAGTTCTTGAATTTTGACTTTATATTCACTGATGCCTTCAACAGAGACTTGACAAAATATTTACCCCTTTTATCCTTCCTGACTGATGTATCCCTCCCAGTAATCCCCACCTGG
Source organism: Ceriagrion tenellum (assembly GCA_963169105.1). Lineage (NCBI taxonomy): Eukaryota > Metazoa > Arthropoda > Insecta > Odonata > Coenagrionidae > Ceriagrion > Ceriagrion tenellum. Next base: position 76,948,818 of record OY720637.1, on the reverse strand, counting down.
AGATCCGATTTGGGGACTATTTTACCAATGGAATATTTTACTGGGAGGAATGCCATATCATAGTTATATAATGCAGGGCTGCATCTTTTAGGGAGACTAATGTGGTTTCCCTGTAACCTTCCACTTTGCAGTACCCCAGCCCATGCTGTGAACTTCAAACTCTCCCAAAGGTGTGGGTGTTGATACAGGTCTGATCTTCTTGACTTGCATTATCAATGCCTCCTGCTGAGACTGTTGCCTCTCAGAAGTTGCATCAAATTCTTGTGGCATGTAAAATTTGGGTGGCCAGCCAGGAAAATTTTTTCCATCGCGTGGCCTCAAACCTGCTATCCTCTGAACCGGAGTCGAACACACTACCTCCGGTCCAAACGGCACCCCTGACCCCACATTGTGTTAATAATAGTTAATGGCACAATGGATTTAGTCATTTTTCTCTGAATTTTAAGGCATATCCATTTTTACAACTTGGAACTAGAGCTAGTTTTCATTTGTAATAAGAAACAAAAATAAGTTTATTTAACATTATCACTAATCGGGAACAATACCAGGATGCCAATTGTATTTTTATGTCTGGTGTCTTTTTTCTTAATTATGATATTAGAAGCATTTAATTAGTAAAATTAAATGAGTTAAAGACGCATCTACCATTCCCTCAGTCAAATGTTAAGACAAACATTTTTAAATTATTTCTATATTTTAGGAAACTGACTAATTCCTTCACTTCACTGTTCTGTTTTCTTTGGACAAGTTGCAATTAAGTGCTGAGTGGAACCACACCCTTAACAGGCGGGTTGAAATCTTTATTTCAAAATTAAGACTGATTAGGCAGTTTTCTTTCATTTCACCTGTTAGTATTAGTCTTTTTAGCTCCTCAAAAGAATTCACTGTCATATCCTCAATCATCCTTGAAAATAATTGATCAATTCATGCACCTCATCTCTCCATACCATCTCACTTCATTAGACTGCTTTTAAATCACTGCTCAACACTCCTGCCCTCAATTTATTTTTCTTGAAAAGTAAATTTTTCATGACTTTATTATTATCAGTCCTAGCCCTTTCTCAAGGTTCCCAAAAATTAATATCGTTGATCTAATGGGGCAGTAACCCTAGCAAACAAAATAACAGTTGGTGTTCTGGAATACCAGCCCTATCAGCTTGTCTTTGTAACATTTAAGGTGCAAATTAATATCGTCACTATGAGGGTCTATTAGGCTAGGTTTTCCATATAAGGGTCTATTAGTCACTAAAGTATGTATTAGTCTATGCCCTGTGAGCAATTTAAGTTGGTTTGAGAAACTTTTATCCTTCTGGAACCTCTTTGTTGTTTGGCATCCTCCCATTTATCTCTCTTCTGCCAATCTTATTTCCTCGGCTTCTTATTCCAATGTTTACCTTTCAAATCTTTTCTCTGCTTGTTCCAATCTTTTATCTTCTACCTTACTTTTTTCAACAAACCTTTACTTTGTCAAGAACATCAGCAACTCTTTAACAAATGCCTCACTTGTTTTCACTATCTTATATTGCTCATTTATATTATGCTATGCAAGCATTCTGTCCCACATTACCTCCTACCTCACAGGCAATGTCCTTAGTGGCTCTAGCCAAATATGCCTGTATGAAGGATTAATTTGTTTCTGTAAATCTACGACAAAACCATGCTCTTATCTGTGGAAGTCAAGAACAGTTCCCAGAAAGTGCAAACCATCCAGCAAAGGGCTCTCACCTATTCAGCAGCTCAGTGCCACACCAACGTGATTAGCTGCAACACACCTTAAGCTGCTGACTTACAAAACTGAGGTTAGTGGCTCCTCACTTAGGACTCCACTCCAACACGTCTTTTTGCAATGCCTTCCCACAACTCTTGAGCCATCAACTGCTGGCTGTGACACCTTCCCTGAACTAACAGCCATTGATGCCAAATGTCTGCTTCTGAAAGGATTTTACTTGCAGAATCTGGGTGCTCCTGAGTCCTTGCATAATCCCTGGGCTACTGTGGTTAACTCCCAGGGTGATTTTCTTGCCGCTGCCACCAGAGAATAGGGTTTGTGTCCACATCTGTAATGTCTCACTTTTGATAAGATCCTTCATGAATTTTCTTTAAATAAAATATTACCCTCTTACCGGAGTCCACATCAAACCCTTCTCCTTTAATATGCCCTCTCAGTCAACTATTCCATTACTAACTCTTTCCGATCAAAAATACCCAAACGTATTTTAACTAATAAGCAAACATCAGCTCTGATATAACAAAAATTTAAAAATAATAATAATAACAAGTAATAATGAAGAGTAATTATCATCAAATGTTACAGGATATGTCGCAAAATTGATCTTTATTTGCCAAATTGTTTTATATTGAGCTGGTAAGTCTGCCTATGTTTCTTCCTTTTTATGTGCCCATCTAGTGGTAGCGAGGCTATTATTTTATTCTGCACAATTTGTTCAGGGATTCAACTAAGCTAGTTACATGAAAGGTTAAATAAGTTGTGCTATTAGTTGTGTATTATTAATAGAGTGACATTAACTTTATCAACTGAATGAGGCTGGTGTTTTGTGCATTACTTAACTTTTTAAAATGTAACATTTAGTTAATAGGATTTTTTAATGAATTACTGTTCTGTTTATCTTTGTTTTATTGATTGTACCAAGGATGAGCTAAACTTGAAGCGAATTTAGTGTTAGTACACTTAGTGGAATCATTTCCTTTTATCTCTTAGAATTAGGGCTGTCAAAAGCCATTCACTGAAAATTAGGTCATTTGAGCCAAAACATGAGAACTTCAATCCTTGACCCACCATAATCATTTTTGGCGAATTTAGTGTTAGTACACTTAGTGGAATCAGTCCTTAGTATGATTATAGCATATGTCATGCTTCTCCATGCCATGGGTGCAACAAACCGCCCGAATCGTGTGGGGGGCAAACTCCTTGAAAAATCTGTTTAAGCTAGCAAAGTGGGGGAGGGGGGGAGAGAGCCTGCAAATAAATTTTCATCTTCTCCATATGAAATTTTGCGCAGTATTCAAACTCAGAGCGGAGTCGCTAGGGATGAAGGCGCAAATAATTTTGCAAATCGGGCAGTGTCCATTAAAAAGTGAGCCACAACCTCTGATTTCTGGGGGGGACCATGCCCCCCTGATCCCCCCCCGTTGTTGCACACCTGATCCATGCCATAAACCCAATCTTATTTTTGCTATTAAGGTCTCCATTCCAAGACACCTCTCTTTTATTTAACTCCTCTCTTTACAAACTTAATGGTTGAAGGCGTAACTTTGTGGAATGACTCTACTGACATGACTATAAAGAGAGAACTCTTAGTATATTCCACACTTAAAACTTTCATTCCCGACCCAGGTTTCGACTGCCTTGCAATCATTTTCAAGGTACATTATACATGGTATGCGAGTTAATATATAGATCTGGGGAGGAGGGGTGGGGGAAGATGTGGTTGGTTGACGTCAGAGACGTGCATCACGGTTAGTGGGAGGTGGTGGGGGGAAAGTTATGGATAATAGGGGAGAGTGGGAGGGAAAAACACATTCATTTAGGAGATTCTCACTTATGTTCTTGGCAGCACTCAAAATTTCGAAATGTTCTAAGTTCATAGTCCAATTTGGCTCCTTTCTTCTCAACATGTAGCACTTCCAGCAAAAAGTCACTTAAATGGTCCTCTTCGATTAAATGTTTAGCAAAGGCTGATGAGATCAGTCTTTGTCTGTGGACTTTGACTGTGTGTGTCTTTTTATACCTTTGCGGATTAACTCGCATACCATGTGTAATGTACCTTGAAAATGATTGCAAGGCAGTCGAAACCTGGGTCGGGAATGAAAGTTTTAAGTGTGGAATATACTAAGAGTTCTCTCTTTTTAGTCATGTCCTCTCTTTATGTTTAACAATTATTAAGTTGTTTTTCCATCTTGCATTCAAGTGTGTCTCTCTGCTAAAACCATATTTAACTTGATTTTTAGTGCATATCAGGGAAATTACCTTCATGCTGTTGGCTTTATATTTTGTGATTGCCTTCTTCACCCAGTCTGCTGTCTAATTTATTATAAAGTCAGTACATGTTCCAGCTTTCACAAATATTCTCTTGAGTTCTACCTTTTCCTCCTTGAGTGCCAGCTGTTATTTTGTGTATGTACCTGCCAATGTTTAAAATCTCCATTTATAAGATTGTTTCCTATGCCTATGAATTCCAACACTGTCTCTCTTCATTTCTACTCCTTTTTCCTTTATCAGTCCCAACCTACACTTTGCTTCTCAATGAACTCCCAACATTTAGCGTTAATGTTCCTGCAACATTGCCCCAGTTTATCAAAAATTACAGCCTTCAAGTCTCCTAGCATCCACCTTTTTATTTTAGGACTAATGTAGCTTTGGCTGGTTTATTACACTCTCAATATTATAATCAATAATGAATAATCTTTGTCGACGAGATGTGCTGTCACATGAGATTGCTTAATGGTCCTATACCTTTCAGTTCAAAGCTTTGAACATCGTGTATAATCCATGTGGGTCATGTTATTACCCCCATTGTAGGTTATGGGATATCCTTCCTGTTTCTGGAAAAAGCTGCTCTATATTGCTTGACTGTATGCAGTAGCAAATTGAATAGTAAGCTCCCCTTCCCTATCACAAAGGGCATTCCCATAAATAATATTGTGGATTAAACACAAGGATTATTTTTCATGGAATAATCCTCTCATTTACCTTATTTAATCCAAAAACTTATTTTTTAATGTGTCTTTCATCATGCAAGTAAATCAGTAATGCATTTGATAAAAAACTTAAACTGTATAAAAATAGCAATATATTTAACAATATTAAAAGTAACAATAGTTAACATCAGCCAGATGTCCGTTCATTGTCAACAGTTTCACTGTGCTGTTGCTTGATAAGGTTCCAGTAGAAACCTCCTGCTTTGACCAGTGCATCATGACGTCCCATCTGAAAAAATTAGGAACATGAATTCAAACACCCGTTTAGGCAAAACTTAAGGGAAACTGGTGATCTAAGGATTCCTCCAAAAAAATTGCTTGCACAATTTTCTTCTAAATATTCTTGATGAAAAACTCAATTAAGAACAAATAGTTAATGGTCATCATTATGTAATAAATACTCTGTACCAATCTGTGGTGGTCTACTCAGTCACACTTTTCAATATCTCATTTCTTTTAATCTGTCACAATTATTCAGCAAAGTTGTGCATTATGAAATGAATTTGAACTAAAATTTGAAATGATGTAAAATACATGAGGACAAGTATAAACTAGAAAAATATAAATACATATTTATGGACACAGTGTATACAATGCACAATAGCATACATCACAGGTAGATAGGTATATACAATATCTTCTCAGTCTCCCTTTTTTAGTATTGTAAATGGCGCTGAATTTAAGAAATAACATGTGGACTTACCTCAACAATTTTACCTTTGTGAAGTACAGCAATTACATCTGCATCTCTTATAGTACTGAGTCTGTGTGCAATGATGAGCACAGTTTTCCCTTTTATAACCTTGTCAAGTGTTTCCTGAACAATTTTCTCTGACTTTGCATCCAAAGCACTGAAAATACAGCATGTGAAATTTACAACACTACCTCATACCAAAATTCGACTAAGAGCCTGCACATTTCTATAACTATAATTTATTCAAGATCAAATATTCATACAATCCCTAAATTGAGTATCAAGGTATTTAGGTTCATTAACACTTTCGACTTGCAATGCCCAAAGATGGAATACTTAGGCAAAAAACATTTTTCACATAAACATGTTAGGAAATAACCTTCTCTGAAATTAGGTGGTTTGATGTCAATGTCCCCATTATGATAAATAAAAGAATCATGACAGAGATACTAAAACCTATTTGCCTGGCCAGATTAATAGGATTATCATCTCACCTAGTTGCCTCATCCAATATTAGTACAGTTGGGTTTTTTATAAGAGCTCTGGCTATGGCTATCCTTTGTTTTTGTCCACCAGAAACTGTAACTCCTCTTTCTCCAACAACTGTGTCATAGCCATTTGGGAAACTTTGAATAAACTCGTGAGCATTAGCCATTTTTGCAGCCTCTATCACCTGGAAATTTAAAAACTTATAAGTTACGGGTGCAAAAAAATTATGGTTTTTGATCGATGCATTCTTCACCCAAACATTCTTATTATTCCTTTGCCTAATAGGACTTCATGAAACCTTTATTTTAGAAGCATGCTGATTCTTACCTGCTCATCAGTTGCATTTGGTTGTCCATATCTAATATTTTCTTTGATGGATGTGGCAAAGAGAATTGGCTCTTGGCCAATGTATCCAATTGCCCGTCCTCGTAACCATGAAGGGTCTAAATTTTTTACGGATATGTCATCAATTTTCACACTTCCTGCATCAACATCATAAAACCTGAAGAAGAGCACTGTAATCAGTACTACAAAAAAACAACCACATCAAATTAGTTCTTCATTAGTTGTTTCTTATGCTGCAGTTGAGATGGATATTTGCACAGAGGAGGGTTATCCTTACTAATATATAAACATGTAATGGTGTCTGTCTGAATGTTGCACTATCACACAAAAACTACTGGACTGTTTGAGATGAAATTTGGCATGTAGATAGAAAATATATCTGGTCATAAAATAAGCTATTTTAGAAAGCCCTCAGGGCCCCCAAATGCCAGGGTGGTCCATGCTAAGCATTGGGTTTGGTGCAGTGGTTTTACTTTTGGCTTTTTAGAAGTACTTAATTCAAGACAGAGGGCTGGGATATTTTTTATTGGATGGCTGAATATATGAAGATTCTAATTCTTTCAATCGATTTCCTTTTATGCTTTGTATTAGTCTGAAAATCATATTTTTAACTGAATAATCTCACATTTTTCTCTGAAATCAACAATAGCATATTTCCTTGGCAACCAGAGATTTGATTTTCTAAGGATATCACTCCTCCAGCTTAAAAATATCCATTTTCCTGCAGGCCCATGAGAGCATGTAGAAAGAAAATCTGTATGAGAAGAGCCCAGACTCCCAAGGTCAACATGCCTAATAGAAAAGAGTAACTTTTTGAAAAATTCTTCTAAAGCTAGAGGAATGTCTTCTTGGCGAGAAAATGAGCCCTCGCAAGAAAAATGACAAAATTAGACTGAGGGAAAAGCTGTAGATATAGTGTACAAGTCTATTTTCCAATGAGTTGATACAGATGATTTAATGATGATTAGTGTTAACAAACATTAAATGAAAAATAAAAACAAACACAAAAAAATGATATATCAAGAAAAATGGGAAACTAAGTCGGTCACCTCCCCGTGGTGTTTCTCGGGTTACGCTAAGAACAGCACAAATTTCATCCCAACTCAACCTGCGCACAGGTAATCAGCTTAAATCTGGTTCAAATATAGGTCCACCTGATTCAAAACTTCAATTTTTTTTAAGATGGAGGATATTATAATGAGGTTCCATAGTTTGAGGCTCAACTATGTGGAAGTTGAATTTCACAAATGAAAAAATAACTTGGTTTTCTTCCACAGATTTATTTTCTTGGTCCAACATGTTTTGGCACAGTGGTGTCATCTTCGGGTACAAGCTCAAAAAATGTTTTCAGATGTATATATATCATGAGGGGTTAGTGGGAAGGTAAGAGGGGGAGGAAAAACCTTGAAGTTCCACACCACGTCAACCCCTACCCCACCCACCACTCACGTGGTCCCTCACGGGTTTTCCAGATTCCTAGCCCAACCGCCATCCCTTACCCCTCCCACCTGGTTTTCCCTCTTCACCTCCCTCCCCTCCTACCTTCCCCCAAACTCCTCATGATATATATACATCTGGAAAAATTTTTTGACCTTTTACCTGGGGATGGCACTACCTGGCTGTGTCGAAACATGTTGTACCAAGAAAATCTGTGGAAGAAAACCATGTTACTTTTTTATTTGTATTATAATGATGTCACTACATGCTTCATACCCGAAAGATGAATGGGAAATTCTGCTCAATGAAGGACATCTGTGCATGAAAATCGGCAATTGCACTAAGAATCACCATAGATTTTTGATTTAGTAACTGAAACCAATGATTATGGCTACCCTATGCACAAAAGGCAACAGGGAGACGGAGGATTTATAAGTCAATAAATATGGCTGCTACTGCATAAGCTCCTTTTGACATAGTCCACCGCTAGATTGTACCCTACTCTACGATTCTGATTAAGATACTCAATGTGTGTATCAATGTTGAATAGGTCAACTCAATTAAGTCATTGAATGCAAATTTATGTATGTACACAAGAGAAGCAATGAAGCTGTTAATTCACTCAGAAGATGACTCGAGAGCCAGAGGAATGAGATGACCATCTATCAACCTGGGTACTATTTAAGTAATGATGAGTCTGTGTGGCCCATTTTTGGATTTCCAGAGCATGCAAAGGGACCAACAGCCACCCATCTCTATGTGAACCTGGTAAACAGTCAGTGTGTCTACCACAACAAACTTAATGTACAAGATAGGTTACTAACTCCTCAAATGACCATGCTGACAGTATTCTTCAGGCTTTGTGGTTTTCTAATAAAATTAGTTTAACGTTTTTCAGACCCGTTGAATTTCAACAGGTACCTTCCGATAGTTATAGATAAAGAGAAATAGAGTTAATTGGGTTCTATAGGAAATATTAAGCCTTGAGAGGACATACTAATCTGAGCTGAAAATGGGACATGCTTATAAATAAACTATCATGGTATTTCCTTACATCTACAGGCATCTCTGTCATCAATTGATGACTAAAATAGGATATTTCATTATTCTTCTATTAAACACTCAGATATGATTTCTTCTCAAATGAAATCACAGGCACCAATGTTATGCTACTTGCATTAACATCAACCTCATTATTTTCCTTGTTTAGCAACTGAATAGAAAAGTATCACATGTAAGTGGTTTGTGCTCTAGCAGTGGAAGTAGAAAAAGTGCCCATTTTTTCACTTTCCCATGGCCTTAATGCAACTTAGGACCAGTTTAGAAGCTAATGTACACATTCAGCCTACTCCAAATCTTAATAAAACCTACAATAAAGGGTATTATCCATCAAATTAAAAAACTGAAATATTTAAATATGTACTTATTCTAGCAGAAAATCAACAGAATGTGGAACTGCATGACAATGTAAAGTGAGACTGGGAAAGAAGGAAATTAAGACAGGATGAAAAATACAGAGAGATTCCTAGTAAACAAGTTCAAAATGTTTGCCACTCAAACAGTAATCCATTACCATAAGGCATGAAGTAGCAAAGAATAAACATCTCAGGCAACCAAATGAGGCTTTAATGCACCATATGTAAATGATATTGCCAGAAAAAAGCAGGTGGATATTTCAGGATGATTTTCCTAAATATTTCAGGAATTTAGGTGACAGATATCGTGAGGAAGAAATCTTACCTTTCAAGAAGTGCAACAACTGTAGACTTTCCCGAGCCAGATGACCCGACAATGGCCACAACTCTCCCAGAGGGTACTTTCAGATTAAAGTTGTTGAGTACTACCTAATAATAGATGACAGTAATGACATTATTGTAATATTGTACTTCTATAATATAAATACTTTTTGTGTGTCCTAAATTTTCAACTATCGATTTCTTCCATGTGAGGAAAGGTAATAAGATTCAAGGTTGAAGAATAACTTGCTTCATATTTTCATTCCACCATGCACGGTGAATGTTCTTAAAAAATTTATATGACTCATGTTTACTCACCTGATTTGGTCGAGTTGGATAAGTAAATGAAACACCCTCAAAGGTTATGTTCCCAATCAGAGAATGGAATGGAATAATTTTTCCACCAGTTAGTGGCATGGATGGCTCCTGATTGATGTACTAAAATAAAAAAATTCAATTCTCACTTCATAAAAAGGACAAAAAATACATTCAGGGTGGATATAGAAATGAAAATTAGACATCATTTGTAACTGAAAAGGTACACAATGAGCAGATTACAAAATTAACTAGATGAATTTTAGAGTAGATATGACGGACAAGTCTAAGACATTAGATATTGAGATTTAAATTAAAGGAGTGGAAGTATATATCATCCTGGTAGGACTCTTGAGAATCTAAGGTGAAAAGGATATTCAGAGATTTTGTTAAACTTCTTTGTGGCAAGATTAAGTCAGTATCAGCTGATGATTTTCAGGTTTAGATCTTGTTAGGTGAAGTCCCAAAATTAAGGACAATAGAAAAAATACTTATGATGATAGTTCCTGAGCAATACTTTCACAAACAAAGGGGACACACATCAATCCTCAATTTCATTCTCACCAGTAAAATATTTTCTTGGAATAAGAATAGACGTCAATATGTTCTCCCATTGATAACGCATATGAAAAATAATTAACATGTAGCATTTTTTGAGCATACCCCCCCATTTATTTCCTCTTTGGACAATTTATCCTCTGCGGACTATTTATCCTCTGGACTTGCCCGAGGCGCGCCACTGACATGCTAACGACAACTGTCGCGCTTACGATGATAGCGAACTCCAGCCATCTACGCAACTCAGCATCTCCTGCCAGCAATTCCTGCCTGCCCCGTCCATCCGCCACGTCCTCTAACCAGATTCTCTCTCGTTTATATAGCAGTTGGAGACAGAAGACTACGAGGATGTGCCAGGGCAGAAGTGCTGGGCACAAAGGCAAAAACCAGAAATCCGTGATCGTGGATGAAAAGCAGTTCCTAATCTCCAATTGCAATCCTACACCGCATGTGTTCCCATTCCACAAAATTACCTCCCCTGAAAGGCTGCCAATCACATGTTCTCCCTTACTTCCCCTCGCAACTTTCACTTTTAACCTTGAGGAAAACTTCCCCTCCGAGGTAACAAATCGCCTCTTTTCCTCTGCTCACCCTTTCCACTCTCCCACTGTCAGAACTTCCCCTCCTACGAGAAAACCGTGGCTCGCTCTTATTGATAGTGAACGTGGTCTTGAGAGGTTCTACTCTTGCTGTCTCGAATAGTTGGTGATTGATTTTGAAACTTAGAAGTCAGAACACAGGTTGGCTGACCCTTAATTTGTTTGTACATGTTATGTTGCTGAAATATATTATCTTTCATTTGGTGGTAATTTTATATACTTGATTATTCCCGATTCCTCCTGTTTCTCTCACTCGTATTTTGGGAAGAATTTGTTTTTAGGGCATTCTCGGAGAGACATCTTAGACGAAATAACAGCTATATAAAAATACAGCAATAAAAAGTACAGCTACATCATCTTGCAGTAAATGCTAACCAGAGATAAAGCAGGGCTAAGGTGAATGATTTTATTTATAATTATTAGGTAATTATTTTTATAGCAGTATGGTAAGAGTAGTTGAGAAAGAATTATGCGTCTTAAATTGTGCATTCATATCTAAAAAAAACTTTCCAATTTCTCATCTTCTTAAGTATACTCATGTAATTTGCTGGCTTCACTAGTCATGTTTCCACTGTTTTCCCTAGCATATGTGATGTTCTTGTTAATGAACCCCTACCAAGAATGCATGCTTGTGGGCTTCACATACAGGGCACATGCTTATTTCGCATTAATTCATACTCATTTTTTACACAAGTATGAATGAATGCCAAATTAGTATTTTACAACATTATTTTATTACATTACAACAATACTGTTAAAATTGATGATAAACTCCTACAATCATCAGCTGTTGCCTTTTTTTTAACACTTTACTGTAAAGGTGGAGAAAGTGAAGGTGTTAAACATACATGTCAAACAAAGTTAAAAGAAGTTTAAGCTTCACTAACATCTTGTATGCTTAATTTTCTCTTGAAACAGCAGAATAGAAGAATCTCATTTCAGGAAACAAAAAACTTTAACAAAAAGCAACATTGTGGATTATAATAATAAATAAATAAATTGATAGCCCAAAGATAGCTAATGTATTCTTACCTCAAAAACACGACCGCCAGCACTCATACCACGAACAAAGTGGCCAAAAAGAAGTGATAATTGAGCCAATGATCTCTGAATAGTTTGTGTTGCTACTAAAAATGACATCAAATCTCCTGGAGTGACTGAGTTTGTAGATACCATGTAGCCTCCGACATACAGGGTAGCCAGAACGAGGCCGTTGAGAAACAAATTAGTTCCTCCCTAATTCAGAGCAAAGAGGAAGAACCATATATCATCATATAGTGGGAACAATTTTTTCCTTATATTTTACACAAGTGTACTCAGATGAAATATTTAAAGCCTAATCAGAAAGGAAGAAACTTCTTAATTACTCAGGTATGATGACATAAAGATTTATGTATAATTTAATTTTAAGGAATAATATTTGTTCCATGATGAAAATTTGAGCAGTAGAAAGAAATCTCACCATGGAAATACAGGTCTGGGAAGAAAACCAATGCCTTACCTGAAAGAGCCCAACACCAAACCCAAGGATTTCATTGATTTTGTTTGAGTTGTCAACTTCTTTATTGTAAAGTTCAACTTCCTTTCCTTCGGATGCAAAGGCCCTTACTGTACGGATATTTGAGATAGCCTCTTCACCAACCACAGTGGCTCTGGCTGCCTGAAAGCATTATAATATATTCATATCTTATGCCAATATTTGGCAATCAAGTATTTTGATTGATTTTGTTTTCACTGCTTTTTTTTTCTTTGTCACTGAAATTCTTAGCATCTAGAATACAACAGTGAATAACTCTTATGGTTTTAAGTATCACCTGGGAAATGATAATATTTTATGTCACAGTGAAAGGCATAAGTACAGCAGTGAAAACAAGAGGGATTGATACCACTATATAGCTTTGAATGAGGAGAGAGAGAAAAATATATTACATCACACACCAAATTTAGCTTCAGAAATCTTATGATAGAGAGGGAGGGGAAAAATATTTGTGCCTATTGAGGTTAATGCAAAGAGAAAGGAAAGCAAGCCAAGAGTGAAATCTTTAAATTAGGTTGGTTGAAATCTTTAAATTTAGTGAGGCTACCAACAAATTAGGTTATTTTGACCATTAATTGACTGTTCTTTCAGGGTTCCGAAGGGCTTTGAAGTCTTCTCAAGCTAGATTTTTGTATTCTCCTCTACATTGGCTCAAAAATTGTTAACACCAGCCATCCTGCCTTATGGCTTTCTGTGAAACACAACCTTACTGTGAAACACACCCTTACGGAAGCCATGCTGACTGCTGTGTAAGAAGTTATGATTATCCAGGAATGCCATAATATTGCTAAAGACAATGTGTTCGAGGATCTGGCATAAAAGTGATGTTAACGGTATAGGCCTATAATTTCCTGAGTCACTTCTATTTCCTCTTTTAAATATTGGTGTGACACTGGCTATTTTCCAGTCTTGGGGCACCTTGCCTTCGGTTAATGATTTGCTAAATATAATTTCTAAAAACGGTGCAATCTGTGGCGCTAACTCCTTGAGCACGCGTGCAGGTATTCCTTCTGGACCTGGGGACTTGTTACTTTTAATCGAACACAGTTGTTTAATTATTCTATCATGCTGAATTGTTATGTCCTGCTGTGCTGTAGATTCACCATTTAAAATAGCACAATCAAAATTAGTAGTGGTTATAATATAGTGGTGACAAAACATGCCAGTCATTGTTGTTTTTGTAGAAAATTCAAATACAGTACCCAGTAAATTTTGTCTCAATTTCATAAAGCTACATCTAATGTAATGGAGGAGTTTAGACAGTAGTTTCCAATCATGCCATCAAATTTGGGTTACTTCTGATATGCCCTTGCACTTAGAAGCAAAAAAATAGCATTAACTCTGCTTTAAATTAAGTTTGGTAGTTAAAAGTTCATTTAACTCAACATTCTCTAAAAAACAAGAAACTTGGACAAAGCCAGATGCAAAAAAAATACTGAAGATAGAACAGCCTGAACGGCATCCTCAGTTTGTAAATCACACTAGAAAAAAACCAAAACCAACCTGTATTTGAGCCTGCCTTGAAATTTTTCTGAGAACTGATCCTATTAATGTCCCAGTTACTATGACAAGAGGAATGACAACCAGCATTCCACCAGCCATCTGAGGGGAGATGAGGTACAAGGACACACCACAGCCAGCTATCTAAAAAAGAAAGTTTTTTTAAATTAATAACAACAATAGAGTCACATCTTAAAAGGTAAAAGTACTTTTTATGTACGAAAAATCAATCTTATAGTTTCTAAATAGTTTCTGCATGTCGTGGAATTGCATATTTATTGTATGTGCATGTTTCGAAAATAATTTCTATAATTTTCACTTTGTTGTTCGCAAATACCCAATGTTAACCTCTAACCTCAGAAGTACTTCAGATAAAGCAGTGGACTTTGACGTACACCAACAGTAGAAATGGTGCACTCTGATTGGCTGACATTTTGCCTGCTGTAATGATGCGACTTGACCATCTCCCTTATAGCAGTATCTAACAGCTTTAGGCAGGACCTAGCGGCTCTCTCACGGCTTATGTCCATTGTAGAATGGGCTTAAACCTTACCTGACCTGACCGATACATGGTCAAGTAGTTGTAATCACAAGGTTAGTATACTACCACTGTGATTTTAAGTATTTTACAGAGAAAGAAATGAAACTGCATAAATTGCATATGAGCCGTGACTCCTCAATCAAAATGACTTATATGGCACTGGACTCATGGTAGGATCACTAAGATTATTGCATATTGTTGGAAGAGGATAACTATGGAAGACTGACTAAGATGGAAGCCAAATGTGAATATGTAAAAGGAGCCAAATTTTTTATTAGTACAGTTGAAGTACATGAATTGTAACACCTTGTAATTGAAAATATTTGTTTTAAAACAAAATACACATAAGGTAATGGTCACAGATTACTTTAAAAAAAATGGATTATTAGACCATTACAGGAGAATCTAATTGAATTTACAGCCAAACATCGAACTCCTCACTGCTCCAATCTCTGTTGGAGGCTTTTACAGTGGTCAGGTTCAAGAATGTTATCACTTAACAAGATTTTTAACAGCAATGGGCATATAAAATTGATTATAACTTCCTCAAATATTGAGTATTTTCAATTATAAGTCAATCTGAGAACTAGTTGAAGTCTTTTCAAGTGATAAAATCCACTGGAAATCAGTTACTTTCGGGTAAGTTGAAGGGAAAAGTGCCAGATCTCCTAGCTATGCGATTAAAAAAGCAAGCCATTTAAGGCCCAGGAATATGACTATATTTATAGACAGGAATGAAGATAAAAACAGAAAGCCAAAAAAAATGATAAAGTAACAAATTTTTCATGCCTTTAGTGCAACATAATTAGCATGAGGATATATACCTACAGTGTCCTTGGAAGCAATTATCACCATTATTGCATTATGGGGCAGTTTCATCATCATATTGACTGAGAGTTCTATCATCTTCTGCACCATCGCCAACTTTAGCAATTGCACACATAGTGTTGGCATCATTTCAGTGGGTCAAACAAGTGGAAAAGCTATTGGCCCATAACAAGCGATCACGTGAGCACTAACATATGCATACCTGGGTAGCACTCCTCAACCCTTGAGAAATGACCATTTTGAAAGAGCTCTTGAATTCCTGAACATCAGAAGTTAATCTGCAAATTAAGAAGGTTTTCACATCACATATGGATAATCTTTGATTAGTTTTAACACTCAACCAGTTAATCAGCTGGCACAGCAAAATGCATACATGGAAAAAAGAAATATAAGAACAAGGAATGCTAATATAAATATTTACCCCCTTCCAATCTGAAAAAAGTTCCCATTTTTATAGCTGCTGGCCAAGTAAATTATCTGACTATCATTTGGAATGTTCAAAAGGACTTTTATTAGATTTTAAATAGCATGGTGAATCTGGCTTTGGGGGCCGATGACATCTTAACCCTTGAGCAGTCACTGGCACAATGAGTGAGCCATTGCATGAATTCTATTTAACTTCTTTCTCTCTACTCATACTACATACTTTTATCATCCTGCCCTCCTCAAGTCTCACTTCCATGATGCTTTATAAGTATAAGTCAAATTTTGCTTTCATTGGATATAATTTTTAGTAATTATGATGCTTGTTTTGAACTTATGTCAGGCACATGGAGTGAGCCAGCACGACTACTCAAGTGAACACAACAAAAAAGCAAACAGTCTAAGAAAAGAGGGCAAAGTGTAGTTGGGCAAAAAATATTATCAGAAACATGAAAAGCTCCAAGCTCCCAGTGTCAGAATTTTGTGGGCACAAAATATGAGCAAATGATAGTCAAGTTCAGCACGTGTAATGAAATCAAGAACAAGGTAACTGAATAAGGGGAAAAGTTTAAAATTTGGATCTTACAGTTTTACTGCCATTGATATTATGTAGTTAGAGTATCACTGTAAGGATAAAGAATGGACACAAACATGTTGACAGCTTAGTACATAAAATTATATTTTTTCCTCTAATGAATCACACTTTCCATTGAAGCAAGACAACGCTATCCATAAAATGGTAAAGCAATGAAGTATGCCTTCTATAAACTGTTAAAATGAAAATGAACATATACCTACATGTATTGATAATATTTTTGTATAAAATCATCTATCAGTAATCCTGCATCAGTAAATAAAAAAATGTTTTTGGGAAATTTGGGCAGTTTATTAGCTGGTTATTTTTCATTGGTTTAATGAAAGACTAGTGCCCTTAGTTCGAGAGGAATTTCATTGCATTCGGGCAGTGGTTTGTCATTTCCTAAATTAAGGTGCTCAGTCAGAAGGAATGGTATATACAGTAGACCCTTGCTTTACAATGGGTTCACTGTATGATGGATTCACTTTGCGATCTGCAAGTGCTGCACGTGAATTTCAAATTTTGACGATATTTAACATACATAATTAATTACACATTTCTTAAACATTTAAACCCTTGAATATTCACTTTATGAATGGTCGCGGGGAATGGATCAATACCATAAAGCGGGGAATAAATAGATAAGGAGCGGGAGAGGGGGGATAAATATTTACTGTACATGGAATTTTACCTAGATAACCTAAAGAGCAATATTTCAACATTTTGAGCATGATTATTCGGATTGTCAGGAAAAGTATTTTAAATTATGAATTAAAATTACCAATGTTTAAATGCTTACAAATTTTTCAGCTGGCTTCAAAATTAAATTAAATAACTTGAATTTAAGACTATTTATTATACAATAATCACTGGCACATTCAGTGTGCTGGCACAACTGCTCGTGTTCCATCGCAGAGCACAACTGCTTGAGGGTTAAATAATTGATCTTTTTACAAGAGAAATATTGAATAACTAACACCTTTTGACAGTATAGAATATAGAGTTG
Organism: Ceriagrion tenellum; assembly: GCA_963169105.1. NCBI lineage: Eukaryota > Metazoa > Arthropoda > Insecta > Odonata > Coenagrionidae > Ceriagrion > Ceriagrion tenellum. The sequence goes on along the minus strand of OY720637.1, from coordinate 76,931,514 downwards.
AAATATCCCATTCAAAAGCATTTATAGCATACAAGTTTTACCTCTGATGTCATAATAAATGAGTTTAACCTAGGGTGCATAACTTTCTGCAGAATGTGTCACAACATTCATCTCATTAAATGATTTTGATCAACAGCCTCATAGTTGTGCAGGTGCATGGTAAGTGATTAAACGAAAACTTCACAATAGAAAGCCACAATAAAAGGATTAAAACTTAAAATTTCTTGTCTGAGTTTATGAATGTACAATTAAGATAAGAGTCAAAATTACCATCCATTTCAGAACTACGAGTCATTACCTATCAACCAATTCTCCAGTTCGGTGAGTATCAAAGAAGGCCATGTCCTGCTTGACAATTGATGCAAAAAGGTCCTTCCTCATTTGGGCTGCCACTCTCTCCCCAACAGATGACAACAGGCATATGTACAAGAAGGTGAACACAGACTATAAAATATACATATTAAAAAATTAGACACAAGGAAAGATGATCAAAAACATAAAAGCACCTTAGGCTATAGGGTTAAAGTATTTCTGCCAAAGGCAGGCAGTTCAGCAACTTATTTGACTATACCTACCATATCATTTGTAAGCCTATTTTTCTCAAATGTGTCCCTGACAGCTGAACTCTCATTTAAAGGCCATTTTACATGCTGTTATGTCAGCACTGATTTCAAAACTATAACCAGCACCAAAACCTCAGAACCCAAATTGGGACTTAAATTGAATTCGATGCCTCAGAGCCTGTTATTACATGATAATGGTTTCAGTGTGCACTGGCACTGTCCAGGCATTCACTGAACTATCCAATGCACATAAATTGGGTCATATTGCTTCGGCATAGTCACTGCATTGTTTATAATGCATTCTAAACAATCTTCAGAAAACCAGTAATAGAGGTCTCAAGAAAACCTTTTCTTAATTACAGTTAACACAAATTTTCCAAAAATGACTAGGGAAGACTACATCTCCCCCATTGCTATTCTCTCAAAATGCATGACTTGCCTGCGATTGGTCAAAGGATTCAAGACCCTCATGGAAAATACGTAACATACTTATTTTAGTTTTTAGTACTCAATTTGATCCAGTAAACAGATATGATCACAACCTTAACACCATATAATTTCACCTTAATTAGAGGCTGTATTTGTCACAGATCATCATATTGATTTTCTCGAAAACCCATAAATTATCAAGCAAGTATCTTTCTGCAAGTCAGGTCAGATCAAAAGTAAGAGGTCACAGAAGCAAGAGACCTTTCTAGACAGGGGTGCCCATCCCCCCCAATTCTCATGGCGCACTCCCCCCCAAAATCTAACAACTTGACGTCACTCAAGTTCAGCACATCTGATAAATCAATGCTCTGGTAGCTAACTTTGTACAGTTGACTAAATACATCAACTTCTTCACAAAGTTCCTCACCATCGATTCCATAATACTCACACAAGTCACTGACAAGAATTGGCCTTAGACTACTATCCATATTTTTAACAACATTGAGTAAACCTTCATAAGAAAAGCAAGTCATTTGTTTGACAATATTCAGAGAACTTTCTGGAAACAGATCTTGCAGCTGAAGACTTAGGGAATCAAGGATTTGAAAGTACACTTCTGATCTTCTTTTCATTTATTTCACTTCTGATCTTATTTAGAACGTGGGTACATATATATTGTAACCTTTTCCTTCGTCCTCCTCGGAGCGTGGGTGGGCTCGTGAAGGGAAAGGGGTGGGGGCGAGGAGCGCTGGATGCCAATATTATTAAATATTAATGCTTAACTAATATAGTTTTACAATAAAAAAACTGAAAATAGAATTATTCAATTATATCTAGCTCTGCTACTTTGCCAATTTCAACCCTTCCCTAAAAATAAACTTACCAAAAAAATAAGAAAATATTTTTGAATTGAAAGTTTTATATGTAGAGACAAAGTTACTTAAAAAGGGGAAGAGGGAACGAGGGGTTGAGACAAATGCTACGGTTGTCGACTAAGTGAGGGTAAAAAATTATTGTAAAAGGTTACTTGCAGTGTATGCATGATACATAAGTCTAAGCCTTTCGGCTGCAGTGTGATGTGACCCGTTGGCAGATGTTGGGACGAGGGGGCAGGAATAAGACTGGAGGGATGCTGAGTCAGTTATGCTACTGGGTTGCGTTCAGAGATCTTACGGTGGCTTCAACGACTGTGCAGTGCGGCCGCCAAGAAAGGTATAGAGAGACGCGACCCAAATAAAAAAAGCTTTTGGCTGGCTGAATGATTCTCTATAACTGCACCATGTTTTACTATGCTACACTAAATGCTTAACATTCATTTATCGTTACAACCTATCAATGCGTATATTAATTACTGTAAACATGTAAAAATATTTACATTTAATGAATTTCTTTGTGCATTTAAAAAATCTCCCCCAAAACTTTTTTCTATGGCGCAACTTGTGCCCCCTGTGGGCGGCCCTGCTTCTAGAGGTAGAAAGGGGCTTCCTTGACAGCACGTATGACTTTCTCTCAACAGTATGGAAAAATCACATTGGCTTTTCAAGTACAGTTACCAAGAATATACTATATATTAACACGCTATCTAATAATTTGGTGGGAATAGGGTACCTGAGATGAGTTTTCAGGAAAAGTAAAATAGATCGGGTTAGGAATGAGTCAATTATGACAATGTGGGTTCCATGCCCTAGTAATATGCATATATGAAAGAAGTGTGCTCCATTGCTTTGGCCAAGTCAATAGAATGGGAAGATCAATAAAATAATTGGTGAATGTGGTAGAAGAGACTCCTAAAAAGGATGAACATGAAGAGTCTTATGAATAGGAGAGTGTGCATGAAGCAATGCATGAGTAAAAGAGAGGAGGAAGTAATTTGCAAGATGAGGATGTTAGAGGGAAAAAGTATAAAAAGGAAGCCAGTATTCTAGGGCTAATGTCAATAATTAAAATCTTAGATTAGGCCCACCCCAAAGTGGAATGGCATAATGGATATAAATTATTGCATGTTTAATAAGGACGTCAAGGCTGCAGGCTGCGGATGGCCATAAAAAGCTCAGCATTTAGGTAAAACATGAAAGTGATGTTTAATTATCAAGAGTCATGGTGCTGTATACTATTGATTTCTACCATAGCAAGAAACAATCAACCAATATTACCATGTAGAGACATAACAAAAAATCCATGAGATAATAAGGTATTATTAAAGTCATGCCCTAATTTACAATTTACAGTGTTCTCTCCTTATGCTCCGCAGAAAGTTGGTGGAGGAGATTTGGAGGGGATGGAATTAACTGATAAGGGACATATGGAGAGCAATAAAGGGGGAAAGTTACAACTAAGAACAGGAGACAATGAGGGTGGGAATTTTGTTGATCTAAGAAGGGCTTGAAATGAAGCGAAAGGACTCATCACAAAGCTAATCGAAAGCCATGTTTGATAGGTTTTGAGATGACCCTACATGCAATAAATTACATTAAGGAAGGGACAGTCTAGAAAAAATTCCAAAAGAGACATGACTTTACGCTGTAATGAAGTGGTTCAAATAATCCTCCCCAGTGGAGATACGACTGAATACAAGGAGAGTGAGAGCTGAGATGCAGTATTATGTGAAATTTCCAATAATTATGACCTAAAGAGTGTTTCGAAAATTGCTAATACATTTGAGAACCCAGATGAAAATGGCCACAACTGGGTGTGTCTCATGGTTCACCCAGCAGGCTAAATGGTTATTCAGACTGAGAGGCTGTGAATCAACCTGGCCATTTTGTCTATCTGGCCATTTGTTGTTGCCAAATTTCCATTTGCGGCCACTAAAAAATAAACACACTCCAGTCCATTTGTGGCCGTATTTATTTTTCCAACGCCTATATTTTCCACTGCTCATCTACATGCATATTATTACATGACCATAATTTTTATTCATATACATCAGAAACCATTCATTCCTTACCTGAGCGACGTATAAATTCACAAGGACCATAACAGAATCTCTCACTTCTGAGGTGAATGAGGCACTGGAGGACGCTTTGCCCACAAATTTGGCGACAATATTGACTACATTTCCAAGAAGACGAGGGATTTCTATATTCAATAGAGCCACCACAAATGCAGCCTGTAATCATATACATCAATGAAAAATGCAAACCAACATAGATAATGCCTTGACATTTTTTATATCAATCAAGAAGTGATAAAAGTTACCAAAACGGCAGTAAGTAGACGCCAGACATCTGGTCGAAGAAGCCGGCCGAAACCTTTCCAATCAAATTTTACTTCCTCTTTCCCAGGATCAACTTGCAGAGACACCACTCTAGTACCTCTAGGAGCCTGACAAAAAACTACTCTGCGCATAGTCCACCAACTAAAGCCGCATCCTAGGGAGACTCCAATGCTGATTTTTTCACTAAGAGTCAATTGTCTTTTCATGTTTCTGCTCCCATGGCGAAGTGTTTCATTTCTAAGAGTGAATATTTTATCTCTTAGCAATTTTCCCTTAGTCTCAGGCCAAATATTAATTTTGGGGCTGCATAAATTCCAAACATTTGCCCTAAAATGAGATAGGAAAAACAATATTACAAAAATTAGATTAACACAGCGGATTTGTGGTACTGTTCCTCATCAACCTTGACTGAAGGATAATACGAATGATTGTACCTCTGAGTGGTGCCGCAGCAACGATGGCAAAATCTGGCTAATAAAATCATTTTTAGTTGAGTTTATGGGCAGGTCGAATCCAACATTTCATCACACCATTATTCGAGCCATGAATATAGTCCCTATATTCATGATTCGAGCGAACAGCTGATGAAGCGGACGACAAAAGAAGGTATTGTGGCGGGTCGCACTTTCGGGCGGGTTTCAATTAGGATCGTTATTAATCCTTGTCGATTATTTTAATGGTTTTATTTGGCATTTATGATTTTTTGTGAATATGATCAATCAGAAAAAAGGGTCAATGGCAATTGTAAATAATTATAGAGCGGTTGGGCTGATATTTTTCTGCAGAAAAAGAATACTACTTCCTCTTGACTAGAGAAGACTATAGTTGCGATACTCACTCTAAAGCGGGGTTGTCCTGAATTTTTCGCTTGCAAAAGTAGCGATCGCAGAGATAAAGCCGCGACCTATCTTTGCCTTACAATTAGTAGTATTTTAGTTCTCGCATTTGACGGCGTAGGTCATTTCCCACGTAATGACAACGGGCAGGCAGGCACAACTCGAATGGATATGGGGACCAACTCTTCACATTCAAGCGATGCTAACGTACCGACGGTTAAATCTTGGCTGACCATTATCCTACTTAACTTTGTTCTTTTGCATTCATCAGTTTGTTGAGTGAAAAAGAGCATTCATCAATTTGTATTTAATTTGGCCTAATCAAAGTATGAGATTGTGTACCACCTCCAAGGGTAAAACTGATAGCAATTTCAGCAGTGATTAAAATACAGGAAAAAATAAAGAAAGCAAAAGATGGGAATCATAGGGAATTACTGTGACACAAATGGAAACGAAAAAAATAATTAGGGAATTTGATCAAAGTTTACCCAAGGCTATGTGTACTCATGCCCAATGCAGTGAATGAAATTAACCTCAATCACTGATCGAAAGAGATGGCATCGCACCAGGTATCCCTGACGGTGAAATCAAGGAAGCACTAGTGACATGAAGAGGAATAAGGTGGTGGGAATAGGTAACATACAAGCATATTTTCTCACGAGTATAGGCCATAACGGAATTGGGAAACTTATTACACTAATTCAGAGAAGTCACGAGGGTGGAGTGTGACCGGAGGACTTCATTAAGACAACACTAATCCTGATACTGAAGGTGAGCCGGACAAAAATTTGTTAAGTCTACTGGCCCAGGTACTGGTTCACTCCCCAGGTATTCTTTAGCTAGGCTAGTATTACCTAGGGTTTAGCTAATACTGGACGATCAGTTTGGGTTTAGAGGAGGGATGGAAATGCAGGATGCAGTAGGAGTGATGAGGACTATGATGGAAAAATCTAGAATATGGTCTGAATATTTTTGCTTGCTTTGTCAATTTTGAGACGACGTTTTAAAGGGTGGTATGGGTGAAATGAATGTAGGTAAGTGCTGAATAAATATGGGATGGATCGTAAGAACATAACACTCATTTGCTATTACACATGGACTGGGGGTCGTAAGTTAGGGTAGCTGATTGAGAATGTGGATGGGCCATGATAGGTCAGGGAGAGTGGCAGGGATTCCCACTATCGCCATTGCTTTTTAACGTGTATTCCGAAGAAATGGTGAGAGAGGCATGAGGAGACATGGAGGTCGGAATAAAGGTAGGAGGAGAACTGATGAAGTCAGTAAGACATGCAGATGGTCCGGCATTGGTTTGCCAGCAACTAAAAACTAAAGTGATGAGTTTATCTAGAAGCAAGAAAGCAGAGGTGAATATAAGGGTGGGGGGCACAAAACAGAAGCAATCAAGCAGTTTACATATCTGGGTGGTAATTGGAGTAGAATGGGTTTAGTGGTGGGGACCTAAGATGTAGACTTTCCAAGGCTAAAGAAACATTTTAAAGAAGGTCTAAGTAGAGGCATAAAGAAAAGGCTGGTGAAAACTCAAACAAAGAGCATGACACTGTATGGGTCAGAGACTTGGTCATTGTGAAGGGAGGATGCACATACACTTGAGGTTTTTGAGATGTGGGTGTGGAGAAGGATGAACAAGGAGGTATTTGATAGTTGGAGAGAAGAAGCGAGAGGTGGAGGTCTGAGGAGGCAGAAGAGATGGATGGAGGACATTTTGAAAGGAAAGGGAATTTTGAAGAGAATTACACAGGGGAGAACATTGGGGAAGAGTAAGTTAGAGGGTAAGAATTCTGCATTTAATATAAAGAGGGAGATAATATAAGGAATTCACAAGGGATCTAATAGTGGGTCATGCATGAGAGCCAAAGTGGAACAACGTTCAAGTGAGATAAAAACTGTTCAAAAACCTACCAATCAGCTGGTAGACTACTCAAATGAAATGCTGGATCAGGGCAGCTAATATGACTTTGTACAAGGGATACATAACTGCCATTGGGGTTCAATAGAAGTCAATGCATGCAACACACCTAATTTTAAACCTCTAAATTAAAACCAACTCTACACTAAATACTAACAAAGAAATGTAATAAGAAATGATTTTTAGCAGTGGTATAACAAGTAAAAGCTTTATCCAAGTTAAGCAGTGGATTAAAAACAAATACCAAGAAATAAAGTTTTAGATATTATTTATTAAAAAAACGTCCAAAAACGGAATAGAGATACAATGATGTTTTGTCAAAATTTGTCAACTAGTTGTAAAATGTGTTGCTGTTCTTGTTCTTTCCAATCAGAGTCCCCAGCATCTCCCAAATTACCAGCATATTCTGAAAAAAATTAAGATGGGCATAATATAAAGTTTGGGAAAATGAACAAAATTAGGATAAATAATTTAGGTTTCACATAACAGATATGGGAGAACTGAATCAGGAAAGTTTATGGTAGACATGCAATTTTAGAAAAAATTTCTCATCCCTCAACATATTAACAACAATTGATTCAAAAGCTGGAACAGTCACAACACCAACAATACAACAGGCATAAAAATATTCTGAAATCACAGAGGTAATGTTAAAAAAACACACAAACCTCTCATCACGTGACGTATTGTTTTCAATGATCCTCCTCTTAAATTCAATATCTGTGTTACTCTTTGCTTTAGAGATGGAGGTCCACCACCTCCTGAGCAAACTTCTAAAATGATATAATCCACCAATTGCAAAGTGAAGAGACCTCCTTCCAGCCTCTGAAGGTAATTAGCTTCATCTCTTTCTTCTTCATCATCATCACTATCATCTTTGTTCTGTAAAATGAATTAAGAATGAAAAAGTGATAAAACCAACCATTAAAACTCACTTTCATACTTGCATAGAAACCACTTACCCTTCTATTAATTTCTATTTGATTATCAACCTGCTCAACTTTTTCCAGGTACTTAAAGTGCAACTCGAGCAATCGATCAACTTTTTCATGATCATTTTCAGTGAACTTGCTGAGCAAACGTTGTCTCTGTGGTCCACGGCAATTTCGAAGCATTGATGATATGATAGAAACCACATGTTCTGCATAAGTAGAAACACAACTGTCAAATTGATATTTACACGTGCAGCATCAGAATGAAACATGTACAGTAAAAGTAATTACTTCTTGAAAGGATGCTATGATTCACTGCACTAGGGCTGCTACTCTGAATGAAATAGCATTAATGCTATCTGCCAGAAATAGTTCTCATTACGCTTTTGTTTCGAAGAATAAAACGCTACTCTTCAAAAAAATTGGACAGAATGCTAATTCTGGCGTATAGCGTTAACGCTATTTCATTCAGAATAGCAGCCTAGGTAGAGAATAATTTTATACATATTTTCTGATAAATTAAAAGACTTTGGATGAGAAGTTAATAGATTAAACAAAAATCAGAGATACTGTAGGAATTTTTTTCCAAGGATGAAGCAACAGTTGGGAGATCTCATTTTGTATTAAATCGTTTCAGGCTTAACTTGGTGGATATGCGATATATCCATGATAAAATATAACAACAATAGTAATATCCACACTTTAATGTACTACTTCAACACAGACCATGGTTTCGACATGCTATGTCATTATCAAGGTCAACATAGTATGTCGAAACCATGGTCGGTGTTGAAGTAGTACATTAAAGTGTGGATATTACTATTGTTGTTATATTTTATCATGGATCTCATTTTGGCTTCAGCTAAAGAGATTCCATGGAAAACTGCAGTTTTCAAGAAAAATATTTTCCCAATTGGATAAGGGCTAACATACTGTATACTTAGATATTAACTAACAATGAATGAAGAGGTAACATTGCACTTATCATAAAATATGGAAAAAAGGAAAAGAAGTTTACTTTTACCTTCATGCTCTTCGGTAGTCAAAGTTCTTCTCCGATTTTTCTTCGGTGTTTTCATGAAAAGGGGAAATATGGTTCTTAGTCCCAGAATATCAACAAATTTGTTGCAATTTTCTTTGCCATCTGGACCAGACATGGCATGATCAAGCACTTTTAAGGATCCATTCCTTGATAACTTCTTCTCTCTAACAAAAAATCAAATAGAAAACTTTTACAATTGAAAAATATAACTATTACCCTTGATTGGTTTTCTCTTCCTTTGATTACCACTACTCTTATTTCCAACAATCACAACTTCCATTACAGGTATATAAAAATGCTACATTTCTACAAACAAATTAAACTATCCAGACCAATCACAGTTAACAAACACTAGGATTGTTATGAACACATGTATTATGGCAGTCAAACGTATTAATTAGAATAAGAAGTGTGGATGATGGGAGGAAAGATAAAGCTGACAATAATAAAATATGATAAGAGAATAGGTAATCCCAAGAACAAAATTATTGACACTGAAAAAGTTGAAGATAAATGAAGGGTTGGTAAAGTAAGAAAGTAGTAAAAATTATGAATATAAGTCCAGTCTATTCAAAATGTCAACAATGGCCAGAGAGACAATATTTCAGAATAAAGTTTACAAATCTGGACTAAGAAACTGACAAAAGAAAAGTTTAGAGGTTTTTAATGTTTCAGTATACAATTTACATTTTTGTGATCAAATATAAATTAAACTTAAAAAGAACAACAAAGTATTAATCAAGATATGGCATCAACATTTTAATAAAAGGAGAGCTATAATATGTGCAACAATAAAATAAACTATCTAATCACGTCTAGGAAATAATCAGGTATAAAATTTAAGATACATATATGCACATTACCTCAGCATCAAATTCATTAGCTGCAATCCTTCTCCTCTGAGGAATCTTTCTCTATTTAGGGCATACATTAGACTAGAGCAGAGGCAGTTAAATAAGTTTTCCATCATTTCATTCTCTTCATTAGATGTAGGGTCATGACGTTTGTAGAACTTTAAAAAATACAAATAGTACAAATATGAAGACATTAAAATGCAGAAATATTTAAAATTATAATCTATCATGAATTAAATTTACATTCACAAGAAAAGCACAATTAAATTCATTCCATAAGCTCTGGATTTAATCAGCGCATACCCCAAACAACTTTTTTCTTTTAACACCAACTTTTCAACCATTATCTACCAGGCCAAAAACACATTAGCTCTGTACATCTTAATCGCATGGACTCAGCAGTAACGTTATCATTTTATTATCCTCAATATGAATTCACAAAACAAATTTAAAAAACAAGAGAAACTGAAAATAAGGCATGTATTATTGATGTGTAGAAGAGATAAAAAAGTTATCAGTGAGAATCTGAGTTTCAAAATAATTATGAAGTCATACAATAGAATGCATTGCCAAAATTTTTAATTCATGGCATAGAGTAAATTCTTGCAACTCCTTTGGCATATGACGGACTAGATATTGAGTTTTTTCTAGTTACATTGGTTATATGCTAAACTTCGTAGTCTGTTAGGCATACATAAAAGAATCAAAGGATTAACTTGTAGAATATTAGATTACCTGATTAAAGGGATAACCTACGTCAGTGATTAACATAATGGTAGGTGAGTGGCTATTACTGGTTCCAAAACACTATAAAATGAAATATCAGACATTATGGACAAAGGGATAAGTAAGAGAGAAGTTATGGTGAGCCTTAGTATTGACAACTGCACATGAACCCATGGCCACATAGACAGCAAAAAGGCAGTCTGCTGACAGTCCAGCATTCGAGTCCACACCAGGGATGTTTGTAGGTGGGGACTTGCCATGTTGATTCATGTGATCTTTTTTCTGCAGATTGACAAAAAGAAACCCAAACATCATTGCCACCTCTTCAGTTCCAGCCCCTTATCGTATTTGGCACGTGGGTAGCCTACACCAACCTTTTTTTCCCCTCACCTGATTAAGTATCATTACCACTCTCATGGGATTTTTATATTTGATAATTTGAAATATTTGCATTCTTCAATCATCTTGTGTCTAGAGTAAATTGTGAGCAATCACTTGAATGAATGAATAAAATTTATAGGTCATTTTGTTTTAACTGCTCCATTTTCAGCAAGAGACAAGTGGAAATAATCACAGGGGGAAAGGTCTTAACTAATATACAAGCTGACTGAAGAGGCACCAAAGACAGCAAAAAAACCTATCACACAAACTACAATGCCCAAAATGAAAATCAAATTTCAGAGGAAACAGATGAAGTCATTACAAATATTTGAAGTGTTTTGGTTTCATTTTTGAGTTATTTGATTAGTAATACATGCTTTGCATCAGGCTTGATTTTCTCTTAAAAAATAGATGCAGGGAAAATAATATTAAACACTTAGTTTTTAGCATTGCAATCCAAGTGATACTGATTACTGGACTATTCAAATAAGTAAAACCAAGGTTTCACTGAACTAACATATTCGATTGTTATTTGACAATAAAATCTGTAAATTTCAAAGGACATGTATGTGCAAGTATCTACTCTGCCACCAAATATAGACAATGTTTTCATAACAAGCATTAACATACGTATATATATAATAATATAATTCCATATAATATATAATTATTTTTCCATATAATTATTTTTATTCATTTATAAATTTATATTATTGCAAGAATATAAGCCTTTGTATTTTAAATTAGGAAGAGGTTAAAGCTGACTATCCATCTAATTTGAAAGTATTTGTTTAACCCCAATGATAACAATAATAAAAAAACAACCACCACCATGCCATTGGCGAGTTGTTGGTTGCACACACACAAAATGGATTGAATTGGATTTTGGGGAGGCGATCACCAACTAAGGTCATTAGCGCCATGGGGGATAGGTAAGGGAAGAATGGTGGATAGAAACCCAGCGTCAGCATTAGCCTGCTCTTAACAAAAGGTGCCATGGGGGCCACAATTTAACATCTCATCCGACAGACAGAGTACTGTACTTAAAGTGCCCTCCACAAGACACTCAAGTAGGGATCGGGTTTCCTCTGAATAACATCATCCTCTGCAGGGATTTGAACCCTGGCCTCCTGTATGGTTAGCCAGTACGCCACACAAATTCCTGTCTACTGTTGACACTAAAGATGATACAACCTTTGAGAAAATCATGGCATAAAATCATTAAAGCTGTTTAGTAATCGCTGAAGCCTTCTTTCTTTCTACCTTCCCAGCACAGATTTTTTCCTCATTCAAATTTAATTGAATTTAGTTCCAGAAGGCTTAGTACAGAACCTGGCCCATATTATAACATCAGAATAAAACTGTCTGGGGAGAAATATTTCCACCTTGGAGACCTTCAGATAGAAATAATAAACATCATCCTAATGTAAACAAAGATGAATAATGGAATACTATATAACTAAAAAATTTGCACTGACCAATGAAATTCTTGATGCTCCGCATGGTATTACATGGGAATGTCATAAAAACTACAGAAATGGGGGACACAGAACAAATGAGTCCATTTATCAACAGTAATAATTTTATTGCTATATACTATTACTCTATAATATTAGTTTAATTACTTCGAAATAAAACTAAATGAAATAATGAACTAAGGCAATGATCATGTGTTTCGACCGTTTCAACCATTAAAAGATTCATTGATCATTTCTAATATTTCATAATATCTACTTTGTTAGTTAGATGGATAGGAATGAAGTGCAAGAAAATCTTTCTGAAGATAACTAATAAATTCAGGCTTCACTTTGTGGAACCTCTCCATATCTAAAATCAAAATATTCAAGTATTGGTCCACTAATAAATTTATTCTTTACGACCTGGTTTTCGTGACAAAACCAGGGTCGTAAAGAATAAATTTATTAGTGGACCAATACTTGAATATTTAGATTTCCTTAAAGAAAATTTTCACAAAGAAATCAAAATATGATAATTATCTTGACTGATCCACAAAACACATGAGTATAGTACACAGTTTGTCTTAAAAATGGTGCAAAGTGTACATCAGTCTGCTGAGCAGATTTAAGGGAGAGATAGGTGTGCAAAAATAGTAATGCAGATCTTGTGAAAATGGTGCAAATAATGTTAAGAAAGAAACTTTTGACTGTCACAACACAGAAATTAATGAGTCCGATCAAGTGGTATATGAACTGAGGAAAATTCAGTAACCACATGTAACCATTCAGTAACCATATTTTCAGAGTTAATAGAGAGTACCAATATGAGTTACACAATAGCAGATGAAAAATTTATGAAATTATCTATTTCTGCCACTTTATATAAGCTTCTGATATTAATATGCCAGTACAATTAATGAAATCTAAACTAGCTTGGCAACCAATACTCAACCAAAAAAAGGTACAGCTACCATATTATGACACATATCATTAGCTTTTAACTTTCCTTAAATACAGAGCAACTCTAAAATATTCCACCGTTTTAGAAAATAAAATAAAAATTCTGATAAGATGATATTGTTAATCAACATAAGCAAAAAGCCAAAAGTGTAAATATTTAAACACTCCCAAACACATATTTGTAAACATAATATATCATACTGGAATTCTAAATAAATCAGATCAACTACCAGGATACCAATAATCATCAGAAATAGTCACGTTAATTGATCAACGTGATTCTGTAGCCCAGCATTTTCCTGAGGCTGCTTCAACTTTGATATCTACAACAATTTACAGCTTATACAGAATAGTTGTACATCACTTACAGCTAACTGCTGAAGAAGAACGTCTATTCCATCAAGGTCTCCAAGTAACTGTCTATTTTCTGGATGGGACTGAAGGAGAATGGCCAAAACCTCACTTGCATACAATTTATTAGCATCAAATGGTCCTTTTACTCTGAGTCGCTTAAGAACCCATGCCAGTAATCCTTGCTTGGCTGCTTCTGGGCACACTTCTGGTCGACATTCGGAAAGGTTTTCAAAAATAGCTGCAAAAATGAAGCGGTATGTTAATAAAAACTCCTAAAGAAAATCTCAAACAAAAAATAAAGTCATGTCAAAGTCAAAAATCGAAGGAAAAGTAGAGCAAACACAAAAAATGAATTCCTGCAAGGAAGGCAGCATAGATGGAGAAATGCTATTTCCAAGCAGAAAATTTTGAGCTACACACCAAATTAAATTTGGTCCTTCAAATTCCATATGAATAACTATGGTATTGGCAAGATGTCTCACAGAAACAACCCCGTCCAACATACTGCCTGTTCTTTTCACATTGATTTAATTTTTTGACTGAAATTTCCATAGACTATCACTGCTATGTAATATGAAATAATCACATCTTTCTCAGGCATATAAGTAAATGAAAGAAAGAAGATGAATCCACTGTGGCCAAGTTTTTCAGTTTTACCACTTTTAGTATTCATATCATATCATTTATAGCATAAATTGTCGCATAATATTTATCTTTTACTTATAATAATTTTAGCTATGGTTAAATTTTATAAAGCCTTAAGAATAATATACAGATGCTTTGGTACATTTTTAGTTAAGAGTTATGTTGGAATCATGAGTAATATTCATAAAAAGTAAAACTATACATGCCTGCAATTCTCATTTCCTAGACGTCCAATGTAAAAATAAACAAACTTTGCCTGCCATATCTTTAACAAGAGGACTTAAGAAAATTGCTGATGAGGCATTATACACCATTTTTTAGATTAATTTATTAGATAATAGATTAATTAGAAGCTCTACATTCATTTTTGATGCCTTGTATCCACTGATATAGAATTAAAAAATTTAAGCCAAAATTATAATATGCACCACCTTCACAGATACATTTCGTACTTGTACTAGTAGTTATGGCAAAAGAATCTTCAGTACTTACCAATGTTCTATTGGATAAAACACTATAATTTCATATCAGTATCATAATGAAAATGATGATTTGTTTATCACCCCAGAATTATAATGTGATCAATTGAAGTACTACTTATTTAGGTACAACCAATAATATATTTAAGTATGTACTTACACAATGTGTTATGGACCCCCTCAGCTTCCTCCTTCACGCTCTCATCCAGCCTTTCCATATTCTGCACTAAAAGAGCACAAGCCTGATGCTGAAGCAAAGCATCCATTAGGGCGTCAGCTCCTTCTTTGCTCTCATGCAGGATATCCACATCAGTAAGTTCCTATTAACATATGGGATCATTTTCAAGCTTTATAACCAATATAAGGATTTCATTAAAAAAAAGATCCTTTCATTTATCTAGTAATTACCATCTTTAAAGTCTTGTTCATCATCACTACATAAAAATAATCCTAGATTTTTAATTCTAAGTAATGTTACAACATGTTTGTACATCTAAGAATTTATAGAATGATCCACAGTTAACTCCTTATTCTCTACAGTAATTAGCTGTAAATTCATTATGACTGAATAAGTAACTATACTTTTAATTTTCACTTAGTTTTACAAAAGGAAGGCGAAGAAATAATTACATAGGAAAAATAAAGAAGAAAGTATACAAGATCTACCAGGGAGAAAAGGAACTAGCATTAGACATGAAAGGATGGAGGGCTGCAATCAAACAATCTCAGAATTGAATGACCAATGTATGAATTTTCACTATGGCTCATTTGTAGACAAGCCATTACATCAGAAAGGTTAGATCATCACAAACAAGAAAAGTACAGGATCTATATTGATAACAGTAGTAGGGAAGAAGCACAGATGTTTGGGGGAGGAAGGCAGAGGGTGATAGAATGGGTGGAGAGAGGGAAGCTAGAGGAAGGGGTGGGAAGAGATTGAATTAGGTGGCCATTGGATATGGAATGGGTAGAGATGGGCCATTCTAAAAATTACCGCTGCAATTTTGGAAATTACCATGATATTTCACGTAATTTACTGCAGCTGCTGAAAATACCGTCATTTTCGGTGATATTGACTTCCGTCTCAGATATTTTTTATACTGATATATTACAAACATATCACTATAAGCCACATCTATATACACTTCATACAATCTTGAATATTAATAAAGGCACGTCAAACTTATTTGTGGAATATTTGTACTTATGGAATATTTGTGGGGATATCAATTTCAATTATTTGAATGAAAATTTCTCATGCAAAAAAAACTCTGAATTACGTGTGGGCTGCCATGTTTTTATTTAAATTTTTTTCTTTCTAATGCATTAATGTAGCAATAACAATAGTTAAAATGCCTTTAACCCCTTGCTATTGATACTGGCTTTCCTCATCATATATATCATATAGGGAGTAAATCCCTAAAAAAATAATCCAAACAGATGTTAACTAAGAACTGTTTTACCATTACCTACCAACAAAAAACTACCTCATAAAAAAAGTACAACTGAACTTGAAAAAAGTATGGTCTGCTTCTATGCAGTTGATATTTCTCACTGTTTAAATAATATTGTACAAGCTGCTCTTTCACATTGTAAATTGAATCAATAGCAAAATGTATTCCCAAAAAATTCATGAACACTTGCCCAACACATTTATTTTGTATGGATTGTTGTTTTGGTTTCAAGTACTCCAATCTGCGTATATCCAGACCTTGGGTTCATTCATTGTGCAAAGAGAGTGCAAAGAAACAGGAGAATATGAAGATTTGTTGTTCAAATAATTGGCAGATTCACAGAGTATTTTTCTACTTCAGTTGATCCTGTATTAAACTTTTTGTCAATTAGCATACTCCTTCTATAAATAATACATATACTTTCAATTACAACAATGATTACCACAACCTTGGACTTTGGCTTGACCTAGACAATGCTAAGTTTGGTATGGTACTTATGGATGCTTAAGACTACCAGAGGAATTCAGAATTTTATAATTTGGCAACCTACCACATATTGACAATATTAGATATAATTTTGACAGATATTGCACACAAAAATTTAACTTGTAGATTTTTATAGTTACTAAGTTTTCAATGAAACGTTAAAGATCTATATCAAAACTCAAAAATTCATGGCACTAAATGTATGCAACTCACTTTGTACTCACAAGGTACATCAATAAACACCATTGGTTCTCAAATCAGAGCTGCCATTACTCACAAAGTTTGGTTTAATCCTCATACAGAACTTTAATAATAACTTGAAAAATGGTGTTGTCCAGAATCAGCTTAATCATTGATATTATAAAGCTCAAGCTAATATAATGGATTTATCAATTCTCAACATTGGCTTAAAATGAAATGTAAGCACCAAATTTTCTTGACATATGAAGTATTACATGTACATGGTAGAACATATCTTTCAATGTAAAAAGGAAGATTCTTTTCCATGAAGCAATGAATCAAAGACTTGTAATAGGCATGAGTAAGACGAAATATTTAACTACTTACTTGAAGTAGGTCCACCACACTAACAGCTATATCAGTATTCTCATGAGCAAGGAGCTCAAGAAGAGATGGAACTGCCTGAAGTTCGACCAGCAGAGGATAAAGATCAGGAACTGTAGTAATAGCATGAAGCTCTTGAATAATCTCATGAAGTTCCAATTCAGATTCCATAAACCTTCGAGAGTGTTAAAGTCATGAATTAAGGATTCTTCAAAATTTGAGAAACGTACTTAAATCATACAATACGCTCACTGGTAGCAATTAACGCTTGATTTACTTAATCAGTAGGATCCACTGACAAGAGCTTGAATGTATTGGCGGAAAAATGGGATTAGTACTCTAAGTAAGTTATTTGGTTCCGTGATTTTAGCCCAAGAAAATGTAGCCCAAGTTCAGGGGTACCAAAATGAATACGAGTAACGGTGGAAAGTATCAGTATTATAACAAGGGTGACATAATGTGACTAACAGTTACTGTATACTTTAAGTATCAGTATTGTAACAAGGGTGACATAATGTGACTAACAGTGACAATATACTTTAGTTACAATGACATGACCAAGTGGTAAATGCGTCAAAGAGCGTATTCGGTGACCGACTGAGAGGTGAAATAATTATTTGTTTATACAAGGGATACCAGAACATTGAAGTATGTGAAAGTTATATATGTTGTTTATAAATGTGTACCCCTAGTATATGTAATGGTGAAAGTGGCGGATGTCACCTACTATCAGAGGAATAAATGCCCAACTGTTAACAGAGTCAAAAACAGTATTCAGTGACTGTCGACGGTCGGAGATTCATTTGTTTATACAAGGAATACCAGCACATACATATCTCTGAAACTTTCAATTATTGTTGATTACTGTGTACTCCTAATAATGCTAATAGTGAACGTCGCGGAGCTCATCTATTATGAGGGATATGAAATGACAAACTGGTAACTGCAACAAATAATATTCAGTGACTGAGTCCGAGGTTGGAGATTCTTTTTGTATACAATGAATACAAGAACATTCATACCTCTAAAACTTTGATATATTGTTTATAACTGTGTACTGCTAATAATGCTAATAGTGAAAGTCGTGGATCTCACCTACTATCAGGGATATTAAAAGACAAACTGGTAACAGCAACAAAACCGTATTCAGTGACTGATTCCGAGGTCGGAGGTTCATTTTTTTATACAAGGATAATAGCACATTCATATCTCTGAAACTTTGATATATTGTTTATAACTGTGTACTCCTGATAATGCTATTAGTGAAAGTCGTGGATCTCACCTGCTATCAGGGATATTAAATGACAAACTGGTAACTGCGACAAAAACCGTATTCAGTAACTGATTCCGAGGTCGGAGGTTCATTTTTTTATACAAGGAATACTAGCACATTTACATCTTTGAAACTTTGATATGTTGTTAATAACAGTGTACTCCTATTAATGCTCATAGTGTAAGTCGCGGATCTCACCTCCTATCAGGGGTTTTTCGATGACCAACTGGAAACTGCGACATAAACGTATTCAGTGATTGATTCCGAGGACGGAAGTTCATTTTTTTATAGAAGGAATACTAGCACATTCATATCTTTGAAAGTTTGATATATTGTTAATAACAGTGTACTCCTAATAACAGTAATAGTGAAAGTCGCGGATCTCACCTCCTATTACGGGTTTTTCGATGACCAACTGGAAACTGCGACATAAACGTATTCAGTGATTGATTCCGAGGACGGAAGTTCATTTTTTTATAGAAGGAATACTAGCACATTCATATCTTTGAAAGTTTGATATATTGTTAATAACAGTGTATTCCTAATAACAGTAATAGTGAAAGTCGCGGATCTCACCTACTATTACGGGTTTTTCGATGACCTACTGGAAACTGCGACATAAACGTATTCAGTGATTGATTCCGAGGACGGAAGTTCATTTTTTTATAGAAGGAATACTAGCACATTCATATCTTTGAAAGTTTGATATATTGTTAATAACAGTGTACTCCTAATAACAGTAATAGTGAAAGTCGCGGATCTCACCTCCTATTACGGGTTTTTCGATGACAAACTGGATACTGCGACATAAACGTTTTCAGTGATTGATTCCGAGGACGGAAGTTCATTTTTTAATACAAGGAATACCAGCACATTCATATCTTTGAAATTTTGATATATTGTTAATAACAGTGTACTCCTAATAATGGTAATAGTCAAAGTCGCGGATCTCACATCCTATGTGGGGTTTTTCGATGACCAACTGGTAACTGCGACATAAACGTATTCAGTGACCGACTCCGATGGCAGAAGTTCATTTTTTATAGAAGGATTACTAGCACATTCATATCTTTGAAAGTTTGATATATTGTTCATAACAGTGTACTCCTAATGACAGTAATAGTGAAAGTCGCGGATCTCACCTCCTATTACGGGTTTTTCGATGACCAACTGGAAACTGCGACATAAACGTATTCAGTGATTGATTCCGAGGACGGAAGTTCATTTTTTTATAGAAGGAATACTAGCACATTCATATCTTTGAAAGTTTGATATATTGTTAATAACAGTGTACTCCTAATAACAGTAATAGTGAAAGTCGCGGATCTCACCTCCTATTACGGGTTTTTCGATGACCAACTGGAAACTGCGACATAAACGTATTCAGTGATTGATTCCGAGGACGGAAGTTCATTTTTTTATAGAAGGAATACTAGCACATTCATATCTTTGAAAGTTTGATATATTGTTAACAACAGTGTACTTCTAATAACAGTAATAGTGAAAGTCGCGGATCTCACCTCCTATCAGGGGTTTTTCGATGACCAACTGGAAACTGCGACATAAACGTATTCAGTGATTGATTCCGAGGACGGAAGTTCATTTTTTTATAGAAGGAATACTAGCACATTCATATCTTTGAAAGTTAGATATATTGTTAATAACAGTGTACTCCTAATAACAGTAATAGTGAAAGTCGCGGATCTCACCTCCTATTACGGGTTTTTCGATGACCAACTGGAAACTGCGACATAAACGTATTCAGTGATTGATTCCGAGGACGGAAGTTCATTTTTTAATACAAGGAATACCAGCACATTCATATCTTTGAAACTTTGATATATTGTTGATAACTGTGTACTCCTAATAATTGTAATAGTGAAAGTCGCGGATCTCACCTCCTATTACGGGTTTTTCGATGACCTACTGGAAACTGCGACATAAACGTATTCAGTGATTGATTCCGAGGACGGAAGTTCATTTTTTTATAGAAGGAATACCAGCACATTCATATATTTGAAACTTTGATATATTGTTAATAACAGTGTACTTCTAATAACAGTAATAGTGAAAGTCGCGGATCTCACCTCCTATCAGGGGTTTTTCGATGACAAACTGGATACTGCGACATAAACGTATTCAGTGACTGAATCCGAGGACGGAAGTTCATTTTTTAATACAAGGAATACCAGCACATTCATATCTTTGAAATTTTGATATATTGTTAATAACAGTGTACTCCTAATAATGGTAATAGTCAAAAACGCGGATCTCACATCCTATGTGGGGTTTTTCGATGACCAACTGGTAACTGCGACATAAACGTATTCAGTGACTGAATCCGATGTCGGAAGTTCATTTTTTTATAGAAGGAATACCAGCACATTCATATCTTTGAAAGTTTGATAAATTGTTAATAACAGTGTACTCCTAATAACAGTAATAGTGAAAGTCGCGGATCTCACCTCCTATTACGGGTTTTTCGATGACCAACTGGAAACTGCGACATAAACGTATTCAGTGACCGAATCCGATGTCGGAGGTTCATTTTTTAATACAAGGAATACCAGCACATTCATATCTTTGAAACTTTAATATGTTGTGATTAACAGTGTACTCCTTATAACGGTAATAGTGAAAGTCGCGGATCTCACCTCCTATCAGGGGTTCTTCCATGACCAACTGGAAACTGCGACATAAACGTATTCAGTGATTGATTCCGAGGACGGAAGTTCATTTTTTTATAGAAGGAATACTAGCGCATTCATATCTTTGAAAGTTTGATATATTGTTAATAACAGTGTACTCCTAATAACAGTAATAGTGAAAGTCGCGGATCTCACCTTCTATTACGGGTTTTTCGATGACCAACTGGAAACTGGGACATAAACGTATTCAGTGACTGAATACGATATCGGAAGTTCACTTTTTTATAGAAGGAATACCAGCACATTCATATCTTTGAAAGTTTGATATATTGTTAATAACAGTGTACTCCTAATAACAGTAATAGTGAAAGTCGCGGATCTCACCTCCTATTACGGGTTTTTCGATGACCAACTGGAAACTGCGACATAAACGTATTCAGTGATTGATTCCGAGGACGGAAGTTCATTTTTTTATAGAAGGAATACTAGCACATTCATATCTTTGAAAGTTTGATATATTGTTAATAACAGTGTACTCCTAATAACAGTAATAGTGAAAGTCGCGGATCTCACCTCCTATTACGGGTTTTTCGATGACCAACTGGAAACTGCGACATAAACGTATTCAGTGATTGATTCCGAGGACGGAAGTTCATTTTTTTATAGAAGGAATACTAGCACATTCATATCTTTGAAAGTTTGATATATTGTTAACAACAGTGTACTTCTAATAACAGTAATAGTGAAAGTCGCGGATCTCACCTCCTATTACGGGTTTTTCGATGACCAACTGGAAACTGCGACATAAACGTATTCAGTGATTGATTCCGAGGACGGAAGTTCATTTTTTTATAGAAGGAATACTAGCACATTCATATGTATGAAAGTTTGATATATTGTTAATAACAGTGTACTCCTAATAACAGTAATAGTGAAGCCGCGGATCTCACCTCCTATTACGGGTTTTTCGATGACCAACTGGAAACTGCGACATAAACGTATTCAGTGACCGAATCCGATGTCGTAGGTTCATTTTTTAATACAAGGAATACCATCACATTCATATCTTTGAAACTTTGATATATTGTTGATAACTTTGTACTCCTAATAATTGTAATAGTGAAAGTCGCGGATCTCACCTCCTATTAGGGGTTTTTCGATGACCAACAGGATACTGCGACATAAACGTATTCAGTGATTGATTCCGAGGACGGAAGTTCATTTTTTTATAGAAGGAATACCAGCACATTCATATATTTGAAAGTTTGATATATTGTTAACAACAGTGTACTTCTAATAACAGTAATAGTGAAAGTCGCGGATCTCACATCCTATGTGGGGTTTTTCGATGACCAACTGGAAACTGCGACATAAACGTATTCAGTGACTGAATCCGATGTCGGAAGTTCATTTTTTTGTAGAAGGAATACTAGCACATTCATATCTTTGAAAGTTTTATATATTGTTAATAACAGTGTACTCCTAATAACAGTAATAGTGAAAGTCGCGGATCTCACCTCCTATTACGGGTTTTTCGATGACCAACTGGAAACTGCGACATAAACGTATTCAGTGATTGATTCCGAGGACGGAAGTTCATTTTTTAATACAAGGAATACCAGCACATTAATATCTTTGAAACTTTGATATATTGTTGATAACTGTGTACTCCTAATAATTGTAATAGTGAAAGTCGCGGATCTCACCTCCTATTACGGGTTTTTCGATGACCTACTGGAAACTGCGACATAAACGTATTCAGTGATTGATTCCGAGGACGGAAGTTCATTTTTTATAGAAGGAATACCAGCACATTCATATACTTGAAACTTGGATATATTGTTAATAGCAGTGTACTCCTAATAACAGTAATAGTGAAAGTCGCGGATCTCACCTCCTATTACGGGTTTTTCGATGACCAACAGGATACTGCGACATAAACGTATTCAGTGATTGATTCCGAGGAAGGAAGTTCATTTTTTTATAGAAGGAATACCAGCACATTCATATATTTGAAATTTTGATATATTGTTAATAGCAGTGTACTCCTAATAACAGTAATAGTGAAAGTCGCGGATCTCACCTCCTATTACGGGTTTTTCGATGACCAACTGGAAACTGCGACATAAACGTATTCAGTGATTGATTCCGAGGACGGAAGTTCATTTTTTTATAGAAGGAATACCAGCACATTCATATATTTGAAACTTGGATATATTGTTAATAGCAGTGTACTCCTAATAACAGTAATAGTGAAAGTCGCGGATCTCACCTCCTATTACGGGTTTTTCGATGACAAACTGGATACTGCGACTTAAACGTATTCAGTGACTGAATCCGAGGACGGAAGTTCATTTTTTAATACAAGGAATACCAGCACATTCATATCTTTGAAATTTTGATATATTGTTAATAACAGTGTCCTCCTAATAATGGTAATAGTCAAAGTCGCGGATCTCACATCCTATGTGGGGTTTTTCGATGACCAACTGGTAACTGCGACATAAACGTATTCAGTGACTGAATCCGATGTCGGAAGTTCATTATTTATAGAAGGAATACCAGTACATTCATATCTTTGAAAGTTTGATATATTGTTAATAACAGTGTACTCCTAATAACAGTAATAGTGAAAGTCGCGGATCTCACTTCCTATTACGGGTTTTTCGATGACCAACTGGAAACTGCGACATAAACGTATTCAGTGATTGATTCCGAGGACGGAAGTTCATTTTTTTATAGAAGGAATACTAGCACATTCATATCTTCGAAAGTTTGATATATTGTTAATAACAGTGTACTCTTAATAACAGTAATAGTGAAAGTCGCGGATCTCACCTCCTATTACGGGTTTTTCGATGACCAACTGGAAACTGCGACATAAACGTATTCAGTGATTGATTCCGAGGACGGAAGTTCATTTTTTTATAGAAGGAATACTAGCACATTCATATCTTTGAAAGTTTGATATATTGTTAATAACAGTGTACTCCTAATAACAGTAATAGTGAAAGTCGCGGATCTCACCTCCTATTACGGGTTTTTCGATGACCTACTGGAAACTGCGACATAAACGTATTCAGTGATTGATTCCGAGGACGGAAGTTCATTTTTTTATAGAAGGAATACCAGCACATTCATATCTTTGAAAGTTTGATATATTGTTAATAACAGTGTACTCCTAATAACAGTAATAGTGAAAGTCGCGGATCTCACCTCCTATTACGGGTTTTTCGATGACAAACTGGATACTGCGACATAAACGTATTCAGTGACTGAATCCGAGGACGGAAGTTCATTTTTTAATACAAGGAATACCAGCACATTCATATCTTTGAAACTTTGATATATTGTTGATAACTTTGTACTCCTAATAATTGTAATAGTGAAAGTCGCGGATCTCACCTCCTATTAGGGGTTTTTCGATGACCAACAGGATACTGCGAAATAAACGTATTCAGTGATTGATTCCGAGGACGGAAGTTCATTTTTTTATAGAAGGAATACCAGCACATTCATATCTTTGAAAGTTTGATATATTGTTAATAACAGTGTACTCCTAATAACAGTAATAGTGAAAGTCGCGGATCTCACCTCCTATTAGGGGTTTTTCGATGACAAACTGGATACTGCGACATAAACGTATTCAGTGTCCGAATCCGAGGACGGAAGTTCATTTTTTAATACAAGGAATACCAGCACATTCATATCTTTGAAACTTTGATATATTGTTGATAACTTTGTACTCCTAATAATTGTAATAGTGAAAGTCGCGGATCTCACCTCCTATTAGGGGTTTTTCGATGACCAACAGGATACTGCGACATAAACATATTCAGTGATTGATTCCGAGGACGGAAGTTCATTTTTTTATAGAAGGAATACCAGCACATTCATATCTTTGAAAGTTTCATATATTGTTAATAACAGTGTACTCCTAATAACAGTAATAGTGAAAGTCGCGGATCTCACATCCTATGTGGGGTTTTTCGATGACCAACGGGAAACTGCGACATAAACGTATTCAGTGACCGAATCCGATGTCGGAAGTTCATTTTTTTGTAGAAGGAATACCAGCACATTCATATCTTTGAAAGTTTGATATATTGTTAATAACAGTGTACTCCTAATAACAGTAATGGTGAAAGTCGCGGATCTCACCTTCTATTACGGGTTTTTCGATGACCAACTGGAAACTGCGACATAAACGTATTCAGTGACCGAATCCGATGTCGGAAGTTCATTTTTTTATAGAAGGAATACCAGCACATTCATATATTTGAAAGTTTGATATATTGTTAACAACAGTGTACTTCTAATAACAGTAATAGTGAAAGTCGCGGATCTCACATCCTATGTGGGGTTTTTCGATGACCAACTGGAAACTGCGACATAAACGTATTCAGTGACTGAATCCGATGTCGGAAGTTCATTTTTTTGTAGAAGGAATACTAGCACATTCATATCTTTGAAAGTTTTATATATTGTTAATAACAGTGTACTCCTAATAACAGTAATAGTGAAAGTCGCGGATCTCACCTCCTATTACGGGTTTTTCGATGACCAACTGGAAACTGCGACATAAACGTATTCAGTGATTGATTCCGAGGACGGAAGTTCATTTTTTAATACAAGGAATACCAGCACATTAATATCTTTGAAACTTTGATATATTGTTGATAACTGTGTACTCCTAATAATTGTAATAGTGAAAGTCGCGGATCTCACCTCCTATTACGGGTTTTTCGATGACCTACTGGAAACTGCGACATAAACGTATTCAGTGATTGATTCCGAGGACGGAAGTTCATTTTTTATAGAAGGAATACCAGCACATTCATATACTTGAAACTTGGATATATTGTTAATAGCAGTGTACTCCTAATAACAGTAATAGTGAAAGTCGCGGATCTCACCTCCTATTACGGGTTTTTCGATGACCAACAGGATACTGCGACATAAACGTATTCAGTGATTGATTCCGAGGAAGGAAGTTCATTTTTTTATAGAAGGAATACCAGCACATTCATATATTTGAAATTTTGATATATTGTTAATAGCAGTGTACTCCTAATAACAGTAATAGTGAAAGTCGCGGATCTCACCTCCTATTACGGGTTTTTCGATGACCAACTGGAAACTGCGACATAAACGTATTCAGTGATTGATTCCGAGGACGGAAGTTCATTTTTTTATAGAAGGAATACCAGCACATTCATATATTTGAAACTTGGATATATTGTTAATAGCAGTGTACTCCTAATAACAGTAATAGTGAAAGTCGCGGATCTCACCTCCTATTACGGGTTTTTCGATGACAAACTGGATACTGCGACTTAAACGTATTCAGTGACTGAATCCGAGGACGGAAGTTCATTTTTTAATACAAGGAATACCAGCACATTCATATCTTTGAAATTTTGATATATTGTTAATAACAGTGTCCTCCTAATAATGGTAATAGTCAAAGTCGCGGATCTCACATCCTATGTGGGGTTTTTCGATGACCAACTGGTAACTGCGACATAAACGTATTCAGTGACTGAATCCGATGTCGGAAGTTCATTATTTATAGAAGGAATACCAGTACATTCATATCTTTGAAAGTTTGATATATTGTTAATAACAGTGTACTCCTAATAACAGTAATAGTGAAAGTCGCGGATCTCACTTCCTATTACGGGTTTTTCGATGACCAACTGGAAACTGCGACATAAACGTATTCAGTGATTGATTCCGAGGACGGAAGTTCATTTTTTTATAGAAGGAATACTAGCACATTCATATCTTCGAAAGTTTGATATATTGTTAATAACAGTGTACTCTTAATAACAGTAATAGTGAAAGTCGCGGATCTCACCTCCTATTACGGGTTTTTCGATGACCAACTGGAAACTGCGACATAAACGTATTCAGTGATTGATTCCGAGGACGGAAGTTCATTTTTTTATAGAAGGAATACTAGCACATTCATATCTTTGAAAGTTTGATATATTGTTAATAACAGTGTACTCCTAATAACAGTAATAGTGAAAGTCGCGGATCTCACCTCCTATTACGGGTTTTTCGATGACCTACTGGAAACTGCGACATAAACGTATTCAGTGATTGATTCCGAGGACGGAAGTTCATTTTTTTATAGAAGGAATACCAGCACATTCATATCTTTGAAAGTTTGATATATTGTTAATAACAGTGTACTCCTAATAACAGTAATAGTGAAAGTCGCGGATCTCACCTCCTATTACGGGTTTTTCGATGACAAACTGGATACTGCGACATAAACGTATTCAGTGACTGAATCCGAGGACAGAAGTTCATTTTTTAATACAAGGAATACCAGCACATTCATATCTTTGAAACTTTGATATATTGTTGATAACTTTGTACTCCTAATAATTGTAATAGTGAAAGTCGCGGATCTCACCTCCTATTAGGGGTTTTTCGATGACCAACAGGATACTGCGAAATAAACGTATTCAGTGATTGATTCCGAGGACGGAAGTTCATTTTTTTATAGAAGGAATACCAGCACATTCATATCTTTGAAAGTTTGATATATTGTTAATAACAGTGTACTCCTAATAACAGTAATAGTGAAAGTCGCGGATCTCACCTCCTATTAGGGGTTTTTCGATGACAAACTGGATACTGCGACATAAACGTATTCAGTGTCCGAATCCGAGGACGGAAGTTCATTTTTTAATACAAGGAATACCAGCACATTCATATCTTTGAAACTTTGATATATTGTTGATAACTTTGTACTCCTAATAATTGTAATAGTGAAAGTCGCGGATCTCACCTCCTATTAGGGGTTTTTCGATGACCAACAGGATACTGCGACATAAACATATTCAGTGATTGATTCCGAGGACGGAAGTTCATTTTTTTATAGAAGGAATACCAGCACATTCATATCTTTGAAAGTTTCATATATTGTTAATAACAGTGTACTCCTAATAACAGTAATAGTGAAAGTCGCGGATCTCACATCCTATGTGGGGTTTTTCGATGACCAACGGGAAACTGCGACATAAACGTATTCAGTGACCGAATCCGATGTCGGAAGTTCATTTTTTTGTAGAAGGAATACCAGCACATTCATATCTTTGAAAGTTTGATATATTGTTAATAACAGTGTACTCCTAATAACAGTAATGGTGAAAGTCGCGGATCTCACCTTCTATTACGGGTTTTTCGATGACCAACTGGAAACTGCGACATAAACGTATTCAGTGACCGAATCCGATGTCGGAAGTTCATTTTTTTATAGGAGGAATACCAGCACATTCATATCTTTGAAAGTTTGATATATTGTTAATAACAGTGTACTCCTAATAACAGTAATAGTGAAAGTCGCGGATCTCACCTCCTATTACGGGTTTTTCGATGACCAACTGGAAACTGCGACATAAACGTATTCAGTGATTGATTCCGAGGACGGAAGTTCATTTTTTTATAGAAGGAATACCAGCACATTCATATCTTTGAAAGTTTGATATATTGTTGATAACAGTATACTCCTAATAACAGTAATAGTGAAAGTCGCGGATCTCACCTCCTATTACGGGTTTTTCGAAGACCAACTGGAAACTGCGACATAAACGTATTCAGTGATTGATTCCGAGGACGGAAGTTCATTTTTTTATAGAAGGAATACTAGCACAATCATATCTTTGAAAGTTTGATATATTGTTAATAACAGTGTACTCCTAATAACAGTAATAGTGAAAGTCGCGGATCTCACCTCCTATTACGGGTTTTTCGATGACCAACTGGAAACTGCGACATAAACGTATTCAGTATATTCTATAAAAAAATGAACTTCCGAATCGGATTCAGTCACTGAATACGTTTATGTCGCAGTTTCCAGTTGGTCATCGAAAAACCCGTAATAGGAGGTGAGATCCGCGACTTTCACTATTACTGTTATTAGGAGTACACTGTTATTAACAATATATCAAACTTTCAAAGATATGATTGTGCTAGTATTCCTTCTATAAAAAAATGAACTTCCGTCCTCGGAATCAATCACTGAATACGTTTATGTCGCAGTTTCCAGTTGGTCATCGAAAAACCCGTAATAGGAGGTGTGATGCGCGACTTTCACTATTACTGTTATTAGGAGTATACTGTTATCAACAATATATCAAACTTTCAAAGATATGAATGTGCTGGTATTCCTTCTATAAAAAAATGAACTTCCGTCCTCGGAATCAATCATTGAATACGTTTATGTCGCAGTTTCCAGTTGGTCATCGAAAAACCCGTAATAGGAGGTGAGATCCGCGACTTTCACTATTACTGTTATTAGGAGTACACTGTTATTAACAATATATCAAACTTTCAAAGATATGAATGTGCTGGTATTCCTTCTATAAAAAAATGAACTTCCGATATCGGAATCAGTCACTGAATACGTTTATGTCCCAGTTTCCAGTTGGTCATCGAAAAACCCGTAATAGGAGGTGAGATCCGCGACTTTCACTATTACTGTTATTAGGAGTACACTGTTATTAACAATATATCAAACTTTCAAAGATATGAATGTGCTAGTATTCCTTCTATAAAAAAATGAACTTCCGTCCTCGGAATCAATCACTGAATACGTTTATGTCGCAGTTTCCAGTTGGTCTTCGAAAAACCCGTAATAGGAGGTGAGATCCGCGACTTTCACTAATACTGTTATTAGGAGTACACTGTTATTAACAATATATCAAACTTTCAAAGATATGAATGTGCTAGTATTCCTTCTATAAAAAAATGAACTTCCGTCCTCGGAATCAATCACTGAATACGTTTATGTCGCAGTTTCCAGTTGGTCTTCGAAAAACCCGTAATAGGAGGTGAGATCCGCGACTTTCACTAATACTGTTATTAGGAGTATACTGTTATCAACAATATATCAAACTTTCAAAGATATGAATGTGCTGGTATTCCTTCTATAAAAAAATGAACTTCCGTCCTCGGAATCAATCACTGAATACGTTTATGTCGCAGTTTCCAGTTGGTCATCGAAAAACCCGTAATAGGAGGTGAGATCCGCGACTTTCACTATTACTGTTATTAGGAGTACACTGTTATTAACAATATATCAAACTTTCAAAGATATGAATGTGCTGGTATTCCTTCTATAAAAAAATGAACTTCCGTCCTCGGAATCAATCACTGAATTTGTTTATGTCGCAGATTCCAGTTGGTCATGGAAAAACCCCTGATAGGAGGTGAGATCCGCGACTTTCACTATTAATGTTATTAGGAGTACACTGTTATTAACAATATATCAAAGTTTCAAAGATATGAATGTGCTGGTATTCCTTGTATTAAAAAATGAACCTCCGACATCGGATTCAGTCGCTGAATACGTTTATTTGCAGTTTCCAGTTGGTCATGGAAAAACCCCTGATAGGAGGTGAGATCCGCGACTTTCCATATTGCCGTTATTAGGAGAACACTGTTATTAACAACATATCAAAGTTTCAAAGATATGAATGTGCTGGTATTCCTTGTATAAAAAGAAATCCTCCGACATCGGATTCAGTCACTGAATACGTTTTTGTCGCAGATTCCAGTTGGTCATCGAAAAACCCTTAATAGGAGGTGAGATCCGCGACTTTGACTATTGCCATTATTGAGAGTACACTGTTATTAACAATATAACAAAGTTTCAAAGATTTGAATGTGCTGGTATTCCTTGTATAAAAAAATGAACCTCCGACATCGAATTCAGTCACTGAATTTATTTATGTCGCAGATTCCAGTTGGTCATGGAAAAACCCCTGATAGGAGGTGAGATCCGCGACTTTCACTAATACCGTTATTAGGAGTACACTGTTATTAACAATATATCAAAGTTTCAGAGACATGAATGTGCTGGTTTTCTTTGTATAAAAAAATGAACCTCCGACCTCGGAATCAGTCTCTGAATACGGTTTAGTCGTAGTTACTAGTTTGTCATTTAATATCCCTTATGTGAGGTGAGATCTGCGACTGTCATTAGCAATATTATTTGGGGCAGACAGTTATAAAAAATATATTAAAGTATCAGAGACATGAATGTTCTTGTATTCTTTGTAATTAAAAATGAATCGGTTCCGTGATTTTAGCCCAAGAAAATCTATACCCTCCGAATCGGTTCCATGATTTTCGGTCCAGAAATTCACATTTGGTCATTTAATATCTCTAAAAGTTGATTAGTTCTGCGACTTTCAATAGGAACATTTTAGGTGAAGACAGTTATAAACAATATATTAAAGGTTCAGAGACGTGAATGCTATTCCTTGTAAATGAAATATAATAGGTCCCGTGATTTTAACCTAAGATAATGTATCCCCTCCGAATCAGTCACCTAATACGGTTTTTGCCGTAACGCTGCCTTAAGTGATAATAGTAACAATATATAACGTAAATGCGGTGGTATCATGTTGTATCTAAATCTTAAGTGACAATAGTAACAATTTTTGCCGTAACGCTGCCTTAAGTGATAATAGTAACAATATATAACGTAAATGCGGTGGTATCATGTTGTATCTAAATCTTAAGTGACAATAGTAACAATATGTAACGTAAATGCGGTGGTATCAGGTTGTATCTAAATGTTGGTAGCACTGCTTTTCCTGGGATAAATTTTCGGGGCCAAAGTAACGGAAGTAAGTTATTTTCATGAAGGGAAATGCGTGGGTCCTATCAGGCGAACATTTACTACGATTTCTAGAAACTGTATGCATAATCGAGGAGGCACAAGTAACAAGAGGACCGTCACGCAGCAAATGGTACATAAATCTACTTCTGTGCACTATATAAAATGACCTTCTCAAATGCTCAGGAGGCGAGAACGGGCGACAATATTCGAAATTCGTCATAACTTAAAAAATATTAAAGACATAGCAAAATCATACTTCTCCGGTAAATCAGGGAACTTGATCCTCATCTCCTGATTTTTTAGAGCTCTTTTCTCAAAAAGAAGGACCATTCTCTTCAGGGTCGACTCGTCCAAAGCGTCAACCTGAGGCAAATAGCTGGTATTAAGATTTTCTACAGGGTATAGACAGAGTTGCATACCACACACAATTATTCCTAAAGGCCTTGGTCTTACATCTGTCTCCTCGTTTTCCACCAACTCCAAAATCTTGTCCTTCTCTTCATCCGTTACCTGTGAGGCGGCCTCATCTGGTAAATCTTTCGGCGGCCTTTTCTTTTTCTCAAACTCAGAAGAAATTCCAAGTTTGCGATATTTCCTTTGCTTTTCATATTCACGGATATCATCGTCATCGTCCCCTTCATCTTGCGGACGTTTCGGTGCATTAGGAGGCTTCGGAAGGAAAAATATATGCGTTTAATGGTATGATCGTGTGTGAAAGATGATCGATAATCGGAATGAATTTATTCTATAGCCGAATGGCCATCTATAAGCGAGATATTAAGAATACCTTGTAGGACAACAATTCCCCGATATCCATCTTTCAAACGACGTTCACCTGAGTGAATTGGCTCATTGAACATTTTTCAAAACATGCAAGGTAGCCACATTTACGAAATTAACATACCATGAATATAAACCATTCAGTGTTGTGAGCTGAGTGTAATGGTCATTTAGAAACAGATAAAGGTTAAAGTATATTATTATTAAATTCCAAAGACCCTTTCCAGAGTTTCTCCTCTTAAAATAATCAGCAATTGTGCCGGTTTTGCATTTGGCCCAGGCTGGCCACATGTGAAGAAATAAAAAACATTAAGGGAAAGAAAGGCCTCACGAGGGACCCGTTGGACCCATCCAAAAATTATATGCACGATGACTCATCAGGGCTAGGATTAAGGTGATATGGGGGAAAGGCAGCCGTAATTCCCAGTTATAATTTATGACGCGAGCCCCTCTTGAGGATACCTCGCCCCTTCTCTCCGCTCATTTTCCACGGATGGTCCAACTCCCAAATGAAACTCTCCTTCTTGAATGACCCCATGGTTTCTGTGAAAATCCCTTTTCCGAAATTGAATCTGAACCACCCTAACAACAACTCAAAATGCATCAGTTTTGATGTCAAATAATCGATTTATTTCATTTACCAAAAGTTACTTGGGTGGCGAATCCATCACATCTCCCGCGTTGTGGAAATGCATACTATAACCGCTTGAGGGTTGTACTAGTCTCAATTTTGGGAACTACGCCGATATAATGAGCTCCATATCCCGTGAGATCGGTGTGTCAGAACACCGCATATACCTACTAGTGGTGAGTCGCGGGCAACAGTATGCTGGCTCTCAAGGTAGTCCTTTCAGAAGGGATCCTAGCTTGAGCAGAATAAGGAAAGCGGGCCTAGGGTATTACTATGCTTTGGTTTCTCTTGTGGCATACTGGCGAAAATGTGCCAAAACTGACCGGTAGAGCGCCGTAACTGTTAGCAGGGAAAGCTGCATGTGGTGCGGGTACTGCGAAGGCTGGTAACCTTGCATACTCTCTTACAACTTAACTGCTAAACGTCAAAATGTTGCCTCGGACAGCCGAAGCCACGATGGACGGCGGAAGCGAAATAAGGTTGGCCCATCAAGATACGGACTGGACTCTCGGTACTTGGAATGTGAGAGGAGTGTATGGAAAGGAGCATGATTTGCTGAATGAAATGAAAGTGAGACGAATGGATGTTTTGTGTGTATGTGAAACTAAGCGTAAAGGGCGGGATGCTGTTACATTAGCTGGTGGTAGTCTGGCATTGTGGTCAGGAGTTGAAGATAATGTACACAGCAGTCAAGGTTTAGGACTCATTCTTAATGAGAGAGCTAATGTTGCTAGTAAGGAGGTAAGAGTTAGTATCTCCTAGATCGCTCTGGGTTTGCATGAAAGTAGGTATTAGGAGAGTTGTGATTGTGGCATGCTATGCACCAGTAGATGGAGAGAGTGAGAGTGTGAAAGATGGGTTTTGGGAAAAACAGAGAGGTTTTAAATGAATGTGATCCTGGTGAGAGAATAATTTTACTAGGTTACATGAATGGGTGGGTTGGTGTGAGGCGGGATGCATCCGAGAGAGTGGTTGGGCCTTTTGGTGACCCCTGAGTGAATGATAATGGTGAAAATTTGGTGTGTGCTTGGAAAAAGGATTGTTTGTGCCAAATACATGGTTTAAACATAAGAGAATACATATATATACTTGGCAAAGGGGCGATTGTAAAAGCATGATTGATTTTATTGTGTATGATGAGAGATAGAGAGAGTTAGTGTGGGACACACGAGTGATGAGGGGTGCTGAATGTGGAACAGACCACTATTTGGTACTCTCCAAAGTGAATCTGGGCAGAAAGTGGGTACCGAGGAATAATGTTGCACGTAAGCAGTTGAGAGTGAAAGTGGAAAGGTTGCTAGACAGTGAGGTAAGAATGCGGTATAGTTGCATGCTTGAGGATACTCTATTGTTGAAGCAGAGAGAATGGGACAAGCATATCAGAAACGAGAATGTAAATGATGCGTGGGAGTGTTTAAAAGGAGTGATTGCGGAATGTGCCGAAAGTGTATGTGGAAAAGGAGTGGTAGGAAGAACGAAAGCTGATGCTTGGTGGAATGAAGAAGTGAAAATTGCAGTCAGAGAAAAGAAAGAGGCGTACAAGGATATGATTGCTGCAAAATCTGAGGAAGAGCATACTAAGGCATGTGAGATTTACAGGAAGAAAATGAATGAATGAATGCAAAATCATTGTGAAAGAGAGCAAAGAAAGAATGCGTGCGGATGAAGCTAACAAAATGCAGAGTGATTTTGAAGGTAATAAAAAGCTGTTTTGGAAGTGGGTAAAAAGGGCTAGGATTGGTGAAGGTAGGGGAATGAATCCGGTAAAGAACAAATGTGGAGAGATCATGTGGGACGAGAGCAATATCAGGGACTGCTGGAGGGAGTATTTTGAAGAATTGTACAATAATATTGCAGCCGTTGAGGATGAGCCTTGTGAAGTTGTATGTGAGAATGGAAAAGGATATCAGTGAGAAGGAGGTCACAATGGCTGTGAGAAGATTGAAAAATGGGAAGGCTGCAGGTATAGATGGGATATCCAATGGAATGTTGAAGTGTGGGTGTAAATGAGTAATTTGTAGACTGCGTGAACTACACAATTTATGCTTACAGGTTTCTGTTGTTCCAGCGGATTGGAAGAATGCTATCATCGTTCCGTTGTACAAAGGGAAGGTAGGAAAGACCGAATATAATAATTATTGGGCCATTAGTTTATTGAGTATCCCAGGAAAAGTGTTCAGTAAAACTTCGAAAAAATATCGAAAGAGTGAGGAATAATACTTCCCTCAGAATATGGGGTGTGCAGTGTGGGTTTATGCCTGGGAGAGGATGTAGTGACCAGCTTTTTGCACTTCAGCAAATGATAGAAAAATGTATGAGTGTACGAAAGAAAGTGTACTGTGCGTTTGTCAATTTAGAGAAGGCATATGACAGAGTAAATAGAAAGTAGTTGTGGAAGGTTATGAGAGACTATGGAGTGAATGGGCAGTTATTGAATGTTATGATGGCGATGTATGACAATAGTAAGGCAAGTGTAAGAGCTAACAGGGTTCTGAGTGATTGGTTTGTAATAAATCGGGGTGTAAAGCAAGGATGCTTAATGTCTCCATGGCTGTTTAATGTATTTATGGATAAATGTGTTAGAAGCGCATGTAGTGAAAACAATGGTGTTTTGATTGGAAATGTAAACATGCGAGTTCTTCTATATGCGGATGATGCTGTTTTGATCTCAGACAGTCAACAGGGATTACAGAAGCTCCTAGATAAGTTTTATGAATCAACGGAGAGAATGGAATTGAAGGTAAATGCGTGCAAGACTAAAGTAGTAGTTTTTGATTAGGAGAATGGGGAGAATAATCGTATGATGGGGGCGAATGGTGAAGTGATTGGATGATTTTGTGTACTTAGGTAAGAGGTATGCAAAAGATAGAAGAATAGATGAGGAGACGTGAAGAAGAGACGTGCGAGTGCTGGAAGGAAAGTGGTAGGTAGCATGTGGAGCATATCAAGGAATGAGTGCTTGTCTAAGGAAGCGAAAATTGCCGTGTACAAAAGTGTACTTCTTCCCACTTTGCTATATGGTAGTGAAACATTGGTATGTCAGGATAGACATAAGAGTAGACTAAACGCCGTGGGTATGAGTTATCTGAGGAGTATTTGCGGCAAAAGTAGGATGGATAGGGTCAGGAATGAGTGGGTCATGAATGAATATGGGTTAAATGCTCCAGTAATGGAGGTGTATGAAAGGAGTGTGCTTCGTTGGTTTGGCCATGTTGAGAGAATGGATGAGAGTCGAATAACGAAACAGATATGTGAGAGTCGAATGAATGGTGCGAGAGGTAGAGGTAGGCCAAGAAAGATGTGGTTGAGGAAATTCTTGGGAGGAGGAATATTAGGAGTCGTCAAAACAAAGGGCGTGTATGAAACAGTGTATGGGGGTAAATGAGGCAAAAGAGGTTTGCAAGGATAGGTCAGTATGGAGGAAATTATTGAAGCATAGTTAGGTGTACAATTATGTATTAATGAGTAAAATGTTTTGACTGTGCCTACCCTGGAAGGGAACGGCATGATGGGTATGTATGTATATCTCAATTTAAACTGATCTTACTACCTTAGCCTAGTTTTCCTTCGTCAGTGAGAATTAATTTATTTCCTACAGCAAGTGTATTTGGAACATGATGTCCAAGGATGATGCGAAAGTAACTATTACACCATTCGATCAGTATTTAGAGATAGGGAATATTATGGGGAGGATGCAGTAGGCAAGGCACTTAAATGTAGCTAGTTTAACTACTTTTGGGTTAACCCGGGCCCAACTAGGCCTAAGCTAAAAATAATTTGGATGGTATTCAAACAAAACCTTGGTTTGAATACCATCCAAAGCATGCTTATTGTTTCTCTTGGGATCAAAGGAAATTAACTTAGGCGTTGGTTATGCTTCATGCTCTATTAGCCCAAGCAAACTTCTTTTGAAAATTATGATCTTCCTATCACTGGCATAAGTAGGTACCTAGGGTTTTTGGCAGGGGCGATCC
Source organism: Ceriagrion tenellum (assembly GCA_963169105.1). Classification (NCBI taxonomy): domain Eukaryota; kingdom Metazoa; phylum Arthropoda; class Insecta; order Odonata; family Coenagrionidae; genus Ceriagrion; species Ceriagrion tenellum. The sequence continues at coordinate 76,894,257 of OY720637.1, read as the reverse complement.
CAGGAATTTATTTCGGGGGGAGACTACCATTAAATTATGGCAATATTGTCATCCTAAATAACTATAAAACTGTTACATCATTAAATGAGCATAATATTAACTATTATACTTTTCAGATCAGTGTGTTTAATGTTGTATTTGAAAACTACGTCTAGTAAAAATTATTTTGTAAAACCCAAAATTTTCGGGGGAGGGATGTATCCCCTTTATCCCCCCCCTGGGATCGCCCCTGGATTCTGGTGTCCCTGGCAAAATGGTAACGGTAGTTGGCCTCCTCATCCCACCCCCAATTTACTCTTTTTGTTATTAATGTATTCTCTGCATTTTCCTCTTAGATATCTAGACAAGATTGTTTTCCTCAACATTATCATACCTTTTGGGGGGGAGGGAATCACTGTGCTAACCTCTCAGTGATGGTGACCCAGGTGGGGGCCAGCCCCATCACCCATTAAGTACCCCACTGCTCACAATAGATATTTTGCCAAAATTTAATCCTTTTCAGAGCAGCCTTCTCTAGATAATTGAGGTTTTGAAATGTATATAATGATAATGTCTATTTAATGCTAAACATAAGACACCACGCCCTTTACAAGAAGTGAGTAATAGTTACTGAAAGTTTCAGTTTTGTGTATTCAATTAGACTGTCAGTTAGATGGTAAGTGATGGGAGAATGTGTTAAGCCACAATTTCCATACAGCGAACAATTAAATAAAGAGAAAAATTCCTTTATCTCGGGCGTGATTTCGTGGAATTTGCTCAACATTGTAAATGAAAAGTATAACTTAGTTATTCCACATAGGTTTATTGACAGGACGTCCTAGGTTTCGATGAAGCTCGTCATCATCAGGTACTGGTACCAGAAAAATACTGGACAATGTCACCGAGAAAACTTTGTCTTAAGTTTTCAGAAGCACTTATCCCTATCCTTTATGAAGATAACTTAAATCAGAAATCATGTGAAAACCCAGAACCCATTCAGTTCAATACGATTAACACATGAAAGCAACCTCTTCTCTCTTCAAATCAGATCACCTTCTTTTTTGAAACCATCATCCACCTCGATGACATATCACATAAAAAGTCCACTTATATCCTCTTGGGGCTAGCATAAACCTCACATTTGGTGAAATACCATTCTTATATTAAAAACCATCACAGCTAATTTGAAGACATCGGCACTAAGACATGGTTTGACACATATTATGCCTTGGCTGACAGCAGAGTTAGGGTTCACTTCACTGAACTTGAATTGCCCTCCACAAGACACTTCAGCAGAGTTCACACCACAGTTCTCACTCAGGTTATCAAGATTTCAAACCTACTCCTGAGAAAGAGTAATGTTCATAAGGTGTGCAGAAAGTGTTCAGGAAATACTCCTATTTTCCTCAACACCATAGTCATCATGAGCATACTCAGCTCTAAAATTATTGAGTATCGCCTTACTTGTTTGCCTCCTCTGAATTTTGAAAATTATATACCTAATCAATTCAAAAAGCAAGAGAAATCTAGTTTCAAATCCATGTTTGGTAGGATATTCTTCCCTTGATTGAATTATGGGGAGTCGACTGATTAAGGTCATTTGTGCCATTGGGGTAGGTAAGAGAGGAAGGGTGGATAGAAACCCGGCATCGGCATTAGCCTGCTCGTAACGAAAGGCGCCAAGGGGATCACAGTTTAACATCTCATCCGACAGATAGAGTGCTGAACTTGAATTTCCCTCCACAAGACACTCAAATAGGGATCAGGTTTCCTCTGAAAAACATCCTCCTCTACAGAGATTTGAACCCTGGCTGCCTATATAGTTAGCCATTACTCTAGCCACCACACCAACCTGACCTCTTCCCTTGATGTCTCAGTCATCTTCATGCACTTTGCTCTAGCTTTTCATGTTATCATCAACCAACAAATCTAGTCCTTGCTGTGTACTATGTCCCTTCATTTTATGCATCAGCACTCTCAAGTAACATTTATTTCACCTTTTTTCTGGACTTATCATTGCACGCTAACCACATTGGAGAAATTATTCACCTTTGTTTCCATAGTTCTCATTTTTTTGTTTACTTATAAACTCAGTACTGGCTGCAACCAATGGGGAAAATAATTAGATATTTTTCAAGTCAAAGGTCGAAAAGCAAAATAAAATTAGCACAGGATGTACACTAGATAACACAACAGCTGACAATATTTCAACATATTCATGCACTTTAGATTAATCTATCAGCTTCCTCATACTGCAATATTGAAAGGGATGACTGGGATCTTCACTGGTCAAATAAAACATTTAATAGGGACAAATACCTACCTTCTCTTACATTAGAGATAAATTATCATGGCAACAGAAATGATAGCAATGTTAACACAATAAATCTTTGATTTTTTTGGGTCAAATGATATTGACCTTTTTCATACTGTGCCGATTTCATCACTTGTTGCATGACAGGGTCAATAAAATGAAACAATGAAAATTCATGTTTCTATATTTTCCGCTGAATATATGCACATCCTAAGACATCAAGTCTCTTCTTTAGTACCACAGTACACAATGAGAACAGATACAATGAAAGACATCACTCAGATCTGCTATTGAGTTAACTTCATTTAAAAATGCCATAATCACAGTTTCAATGACTCACTCTCATTGTATTGTTCATATACTGACAGCCTAAGGTTAATTAGTGCCTGAATATTAGGATTGTAGAAGAAGAAAAGATAATGAAAGGAAAAAACTGATGCCAGCATCAGCCTATTCTAGCTAAGCATATAAAGTTTTACAGGGGATACAATTGCAGGAGGATTTGCTGAATAGATGTAAGCACGGATCACAGTTCAATGTCTCATCTGACAGATGGAGCGCTGAACTTGAATTGCCCTCCACAAGACACTCAAATAGGGATCAGGTTTCCTCTGAAAAACATCCTCCTCTACAGAGATTTGAACCCTGGCTCAGCAAAGCCTCCCTTATCACCATACGGTGAAGTAATAAGACCAGGTGGTTAGTTCAGTTAAAAAGAGTTGCGTCAAATACTACAAAACATAGATGCTAATACTATGATCACTGAATATTCATCCAAAAACACAGGTAAGACCAGGGCTACTACATTCTATTTCTGGGTAATATAGGATCATTAAATTAAGGATTGAACTCTTTGAGCTATAAACAAAACAAAATATACATACTCTCATTACATCAATCACAAAGATGCACACCTAAAATTGCAAGATTCTACTGGTCACAAAAACTGAAATAGGTCATGAACATTCAAGTATCTTCCAACAATGGCATTTATAACAGCACAATCAAGAAACTTGAAATTCCTTATGATAAGTAAATGAAAATGAGATGATTAAATACAGACAGAACCTAGAGTCATTGAGAGATTATTATCTTCCACCATATAAAGTTCTGTTGGTCCTTGAAGAATGACTAAAGATATCTAAGCGGACTTCTCAGACATTACAGGTACATTTTCCTGTACAAAATAAAAAAAATAGTATGATTCAAAAGGGTTATCACATAAGCCAAAATGGCTTGTTACAAAAATTTAGGATGAAGAACCTGCAGTGCTAAATGCTCATATAATTGAGATAGATTAGCATTTAGATACTGAAGGGTTTTTTTCAATGTTAAATTACCTATTTGCAAGAATAATTATCACAAATACATATAGTCATTAGTAACCTTTGTGGAGTGGCCAAACCAACTTTTAAATCTTTATACAATCATACCACATTAAAATTAGGGGAAGAATAACTTCATATTACAAACATTTTTCCAAGTGAGTAAAATATGAAATAAAATACAGAACTCATTAGCAATGAGTTTGTTTGCAAGTACAGTGGTTCATAATTAATCAGGTGAACATGTTAAGCTTAGGGCCCCATACGATCATCTGTCTTCTTTTGTGGGTTAACTAGATGCACAAACAGGATTTTCAGTCTGATATTATAAAGAAATAATTTCCCTTCCATACTTAATGAATAAACAATATGGTAGAGAAAGAAATAAACCATCGTAACTTACTTATTCCGATGCTCAACAGATAAAACCATATTTTGACAAACTTCATGATACATAAAATCATTTGAGCATGCAGAGACTAGATGCATTCTTAGCACCAAAGGTTGTCACCAGAGCAACTCCAAAATGCACGAAATCATACATGGGAAAACAGGATACAGCATTGTACTCTTTTAAACAAATTTAGTCTTCCTTTTACATACAGGCTCTGCCATGGAAACACTGCAAATCGTATAACTTCTTACAGTAAACAACTTGGCTAGCTGTGATCCTCCAGGCAAGATTGTGCACAGGAATAACGCTATATCTAAGCTGAATATGCTCCAAAGATAAAATATAAGATTTAAAACATTAACTCACATGAGAATGTCAACATATACCCATTAAGTAAGGTGAAGATTGAATAGAAGTTTGGCTCTAAACTCTAAAACACCATTCTCAAATAATCTCCATTTAGAATTCAAACAATTTGACTGAATCATATTTTTCTGTAGCACCATTAAAGCAAGACCAAAACCTTTTAAGGAATGTAGTTCAGACAAATTTTACTGACCATTCCAAAGACTGGAAACAATGATACCAATTATGTGAACTGTCAATAAGATTTATCACTTTTGAAATTGACTCACATACTCCTTAAACACTTCCCAAACTGCAAACTCAAGTATGTTTATATGCTATTAGATATAATGATAGTTACTTTGCATGAACTAATTAGGGACCAAATAGAAGATACCATTTCCATACAATAGTGCAGACATGATAATTACAATTCAAATGATCACACCGATTCATATATACATCACATCTACACTGAAAGACTAATGGCAGGAACTAATTCAATTGACCAGTGGATAAGCATGTGAAGTAATCTCTTAGACACAATACTTCACAATTAGCTTCAAAATGGTCAGTGGGCTACAGGTCACACACTTAATTACCTAGGACATAATTCATCATCATGGACACAGAACATAAAATAATGTACTTACTATGATTTATCAGCCAAGTTTTCATAATATGTAGTGAAGAAAAGAAAGTATATCTTTTTCATTGATAGTCAATGAAAGTAATAATTTAAACAGAGCTTTCATGTTAAGAAGATTGTGGGAGATGAAATATTAAAAGTTTTTAGCATCTTCCTATGCAAATACATCTGATCACTGAGATTTTATGAACTGCAAGCAAGGCTTATCTTGTGCACACATTATAAAACAACTTAAGAAATGTCGGGATTATAGAGCACTATCATAAACAAATAAATTGTGCAACAAAAGCTCAGGTAGTCTCAGAAAGAGCACCTGAAATTGGCAAACTGACTGAACACAGTGCCCAAAGAAAATTAAGGCCAGAATAACGAGTACAAAATTTATAATTAGCATCTACAACAAAATCATGAGAAATTTGGAAGGTTTTCAACACATGGAAATATAAGTGCGGTGGGGAGGCTTGGCAGACGAAAAACCCAACAAGATTAACAAGGGGTTGTAAAGGATCCACTATATCACATAATCAAATGTACACCTCTTTGAGGACATAGCACAGACTATAGAGGTAGAACAGTAAGGCCATTAAGATCGCACAGCAATTCTAGCAACCATGGTTAATTGTCTTTGTAAAGGTGCAGATAATTCATAGGCTAAGACTTATAGCTAAATTGTTGGGTGTAAAATGCAGACTGAACCAAATACATAGGTAATTCCAACTTGCTACAGAGAATCAAAGTACCAAATTTTATACCATGTATTTGGTAAACAATAATAAATGAGATTCTTGGCTTCTAGCAGCCATAATAATGATACTAAAGCAGTATGGTGAATGAGAGCTTCAGAAGGTAGTAAAAGGCTTTAGAAGCAAAATTTCAATCACAAATGATGAATTTCAAAAACCATAAACATAGTTCTTATGTTACCCATTTCAAGAAACAATAATATAACAGCAGATCGCGAAGCAAGAGAGTGTAATTAAGAGTATAAATAGGGAAATCCCCACCATTACTGATGCACATAATCCCCACAGAGATATCTTAGAAGATTTGCTCAAGTATGATATTTCCATAAGATTTTTCTTTCCCCCACCTAAACCTCTCAGTGGGATTGAAATTTTAATGGCTACACCCAGCAGTGCCACAGGTTTTTGTTTCGTACTCTGCATCACGATATTAAACTATTTCTTGGTGTATTACAATATACATCTTAATTCAATGTGTATGCTTCCAATTAATTAAACCCATGAACTTTTGCGGTTTCAGTTTTTTATAAGAGTTAAAATGCATATTCGAAGCCAGCTGGGGAATCATAAAAATATATCACTGAGTGACCCTCAAAGTATTCAACTAATTGCCAAGTATTTTTCAAAAGTATACCAAGAATACTATATCTGAGGAGTGGAATTCGCTGCAATAAGTCATCAAACTGCATTCCTCATGATGGATTTAGGTAAAATTGTTATGCATATCTAAAGTGCTCTGATTCTCAGGAAATCTATCACCAACTTGGCAAAGCTAATATGAATAATTCAGAGAAAGATCTATCAAAAACATCAAACCAGGCAACAATGGAGAAAAGCAACACAAGTTGGAGAGTACACATAGTGAGATAAAATCATAGGGAGGCTTAATTGAAAATACATTCATAATTTCAATGATGGAAGATAAGGATGCCCCTCTCACTAAGCATTCCTTATCTTATACCCAGAAGAGAAAATAAAAGAAACTGAAGAGATGAGAATCAAGGGAAAGGAAACATATGGATTACGGTCATTCTCCAAAAAGCAGTGAAAATTGCAAGTATAGGCTATTTAAGCCACCATACTGGTCTGATTCTGAATTATTCCTTCAAATGTGAAGCAGCAATGAGTGTAGAGTAGTGAGAAGGTATGAATGTAGTTGCAAGGCCATGCAAGCAGACTAAAATGACATGACTAAAAACAAAGCATGAAAAGTAATGATGAAATGAGAGAACTGTCACTGCAAAATCAATGAGTCTTCAACAAGAATGGGTAATGATGAAAGATAGCATTTATGAACCTAACCTGAGAGATTAAGGGTATTATCATGCCAAAGCATCACCTGAGAAGAGCATTTCCAACTGGTATTGTAGGTTTGTGGCTAGATGTATCCAAAATATTTTTTTCATTGAGAGCACTTTGCATATAAGCAACGATGGGAAGATTTCACAAGCAAGGTCAAGAATACAAGGTTTGAATTCTACAATAAGTTTTGTTAAATATTAGGGGTACCATGAGAATTGAGGAACAAAAATGGCATTGTTTAAAAATTAGAATCAAGAACTAATCATTTGAAATACGATTTTTCATATATTGCTGATGTGAGAATTGCAATAGAGATGGCTTTCTATTTTATTCCAATGATTGAAAAGAGAGTGCAAAATGAAATTTGACAAAACATCAAAGACCTTGAGGAATAGTAACATAAAACAGCCATTTTATTTCAGCATGTAAAGAATTTGAGTGAATAAGAGATGGAGAAAGTTCAATAATACAATTAGAAGTGATAGCCACATGGAGATGTCAGAAACTTTCACTTTCAAGGGCATTAGCCAAAAATGGCATGGGCAAAGGAAAATAAATAACCATTGACTGGTGAATCCACAGAAGCCTCCTCTCATAACAACAAATTGAAAGAAAAATTTTCAAACATTTAAAGAGCAACAATTACTGTATATAAAAGGGATTAATTATCCTCAAGCACATTCAAGAGAGAGAAAAAAACTTCTCTGAGTACAATGGCAAGCTAAAACTATTTAACTGTCATCTGAACTTATTTTTTAGTATTCTAAAGCATGCAAACAATATTTCCCATTGTGGCAAAATGAAGAAGTTCCAAACCATTTTTTCATATAATACCTAAATATAAAACAGGTATGATAATGAAAATAGATTTAAAAAATGTATATGTAAGAGCTCAAGATAAACTTTGCTTTTTCAGACCTTTGTTATTTCTACTATGCCTGTATTTCAAGCATTTCTATAAGTTTTCATAATGTTTATTGATTGGAGGGACATGTTACACCACAAAGGTATTACTTATTTTGGTGATTGGAAAATTATGTCTGGATAATGGATCAATTGAGATAGAGAAATTTATACTCCAATATTTGCACATCAATAAAGATGTCACTGTTATCAATACTCACATTTTGAAATAATGAGGAAATTTGAAAGGACCATTCTAACATTAAAAGGGTAAAGGAATTCAGAAGGCATTTATATTTTGGCATTTTCTGAATACAAATTCTACCTTTCATCCTCATTTCCACCACTTGAAGTTCATCAGCATGTGCTCTCTTTGCTTCATTGCATGAATTGCTTTCAGTGCGAGTAAATTGCTAGAGCCTCATGAAATTGATAACTGTATTGTGGTCATGAAAAGTATCTAAAATACATTTAAGACTTTGTCTGACAATTGACGTTCATCAACAATATTTCATCCAGTACCATGTTCAACAGTATCCACACAGAACCTATAAACATTGAAGGATGAAATAAGACTGTTTGGAATCAGAAATGATAGGTAAAATAATTATGGATAAAATATTGATTATCAAACTACCATAACATACTAGAAAGGTTCCTTGGAAAAAGACTCCCACATAGATGTGGCTGCATTAAGTGAATGAGATCTCGCCGAAGTAAGTTTTCTAGACCAGGTAACAACTGAGGCAAGTTGAACACTTGAATTTAGCATAAAATTTCTAAATAACTGAAACATAATCCACAGACTATCAGATATATCAAATTTGCAATGAGATATTGCAAAACCTTCACATAATGAAACTAATCTCACACAATTTTTTTTCAAAAGATGTATTGAGGAGGCTGGCACCAATTTCTTTCACAGTTTTACTTGGATATAACAGAGAAAAGTTAATTACATGAAATTATCATTTAATGACAATCATATCATTGTAATTATATTGAGCATAGACAAATCAATCCACTGTAGAATGAGCAGAATATTTTTTGCCAAAATTATAAATACACGTTTAAAAAATTAAAACAGGTACCCAAGTAGAAGAGTGTAGTAAGATCTTAATAAATGAAAAACGAATAAAAAGAATGTAAGACATTTAAAACTATCCTTCCTTTAAGTTAGTTAACAAAAGGAAGAATAAAGAAGCAAGTGATCAAAACAATAGGTAATACAGAATGAGGTAAATACTGAACAAGAGATGTCTTAGTATATTACTCCCATTACAATCCAAAGCTATTTACCAGCTGGGCTAAATTTGTAAATACCTATTAAAAATCCTGTACTATTGGCTTTTACAAACATCATGAATTCAGAAAGGATATATTCTCAAAAATTTACATAAAATTAAATTTTATGCATTATGAAATTATTAACTTCTTAAATTTTCCCAAACTGCGACATCTAAAAAATAGTGCTGGTAACACTTTGACTTACACCAAAAGTCATACCAATGGCTAGTAATTAACTGCACTAAAATGCACCACAATTGTCTGGTCATGTGCAGACTGGTAGATTGTATAAATCAAATAAATACTTCTTCTAAATAGAGGTAGACAGTAAAAAAATATGAGGACCTTTCAAAAATGCATGTTCCATTATAATTTGAAAACATGCAGTTCATAAACTGTCTTCAGATATATTTCACACTATAAAAAAAGGTTCAACGGTAAAAATTTAAATAAAAATCTAGCTGAAAGCAATAATACATAAAAAACTTTTAACATTCTACCTGATCAGACTAAATGAGAAAAAATAAACATTTTTTCCTGTTATTATATAAATAGAACAGAGAATCCAAGTCCAGAGGGCTATGAGTCTCTTTTAAATATCAAGAGTGCTATATGTCAATAATAGATTACAATTACATTAGTGACAAAAATAAATATTGATCATCGCTTGGTGTAAACTTCCAAGAAATTATTATGTTCATAAAATATATTTTTTAAGCATGGCAATGTAAGAAAGACAAAACAATAGCTGAAAGCAACTAGTCAAAATAGTCAAATATTGAAGTATGAAAGTAGAGAAAAATGTAAGTCCAATTCAAGGATCTACAATTGTCATGGCTTTTTTCCTCAAAAAAAATAGTGGAGACTAGTGACCAATCATAACCAACAACCCACAGGAGTTGCTGAGACTAGAATAACAAAATATAAATGTCACTTGAAATAGGAACTGGTGTTCCAGCTTCCTAGGAAAAAGGTTCCAAATTGTACCTTACCAATATTGACTGAAATGCTATAAAACACGAATCACTAGGCAAACTTTCCTCCTCTTCACACATTTGCTTTGCCATAAAGAAACTAACTCTCCATGGATGACAACTATTATGGAGGTCCATTGCTCACCCCAATAAGAGTTTTATTCTTGCATATTTTTCTTACTTTAACTTTCATGAGTCTTGTCACAGCATGATTTGAGATACAATGGCTTAAGAAAGCCAAAAACAATCAATTAGTAAGCCCAAGGAAAGTTTCACAAATACTAAAATCACAAGCACAAAATGTTTCTGCCCCCTGAGTACTAACTCTGGCCACCACCACTATCTTCAGCTTTACCCTCATCAGGCCTTTTTGGATCCTCTTCACCTGGAGGATTTGCATCTTGTGAGGTCCTACTGCTTCCATCAGATGCATCATCTTTTTTACATGGATCTAAAAAAAATAACAGCAATGGCATAAGTGAAAGTACTATAGCTTAAAATTAACAGATTAAAATAATGGGAAATTTTTAACATAGAAAACAACACTCCCATAACACCAAGAGGGCATGGGTTAAAAAACAGCAAGTCAAATGGAATTACAAGAACAAGAAAGATGAAATGACCTGCATCATTAATCTACTCGATGTAATGTACATAAATTTTTTAAATGGGATAAATATAAGTTAGCTGACTTGGCTGAGCATACACTGAGCAGTGATTTAGAGAACTCACTATAAAGCAACACAATCATAAGCATAATTGAAAAGCCTGCAGCAGGAAAACCTTGAATATGGACAAAATGAAGCAATTTTTTAGGCTTGAACATGGCCACTGGCTGGGTACAAGGGCAGTTGTAGGTGGAAAAGGAAGGAGGGGAGGGGTGCAAGGAAGGGGTCATCCAACTGATTGTCAGATAATTCGAAGATCATTTAACTGAATATGGAATAAATGGCGCTTAACTGTATAAGAAATCATACCTTGACAAGTTAATTTCTGAAGTTGGGAAGGAAGATCTGCAGCAGCAGCACCAAGGGGTGATGCTGAAGAGACTGTTACATTAGCAGTCTCACCAAGAATGTCAGGAAGGGCATTTCGACGTCCTGTACGACCAGAAGTCAAGAAGTCATGGGCTATATCATCACTATCATTTGCACCACTTTCACAGCTGCCTCGAGAGGTCGACTCCATCACTGCTAGCATCTTCATCACTGAGAGATACATTGTGTACTACAGTCCAAACAATTTGCAATATTAATCTGCTCAGTTTTGGAATTAAAATACTTTTTAATATTAAAGTAATGAAGGAGATCCATAAGGAATAATTTCACAGTACATATTTAGTAGCACTGAAAACTGCTCTTAAACTCAGTACAGTCAACAACTCAGCATATTCATAATGGTATCTGACAACTTAGATAACTCCATTTTAAAGTCAGGATAAAAGAGTAAATAGGAAGACCTGATTCGCATATTTTTCCCAAGCCATATGGTATGAAACAGTGATTGACAAAGCCTATCCAAGCGAAAATTCAATACTGACAGCACAAAAATATTTCCAGCACTTGCAGCTGACTTTGCCCCCATGTAATGATTTTTGATATCATCTTGTGGGAAATTCATGCATTTTGTAAAGCATTTTAGGGGATTAATGAGACTATGGCTCTTCTTATATCATTATAAATGGGCTTAATGGGGTCCGAGAACATCTTACATAAGATTTTTTAATTCTTGAGACAGTATTTGTTTCACTTTATTCATTGTCCCTGTATGGAAAATCATAACATTTTGTACTTGACAATGCATAGGAAAGGTTTCTAAAAGTGCAAATATATATTTAAATGATAACATAACTAACAGTTATCGTCACTGGGGAAGGGTTCTCCGATAGCTTAAATAACTAGTTTGTTGAATATTTAATCCCTCCCACACCAGGGATTAAACACTAAGAGAAACTTCACTATAGTGGGGTAATTAAAGGCAGTACTGATCTTGGATAAACAATTTATTCTGTAAAATACCCGTGAAGCCAGAATTTGGGTTAAAACATATTGTTTACTTGCACAGCAGGACGTGAACAGTCCACATATTTCCAAATTTTATAGAAATCATTGAATGTATATTCATAAAAGAATATTGTCCTCTCTGAACAGTACTCAATTAATAGTCAAAACTCGATCATATTGCCGAGAAAACTGGAATGTTATTTAAAACCTGTAATGGCAATAAATTTCAACCTAAAACTGTCAGCTAGTTCCTAATATGATGTGCCAAGACTACCATGGCAACACTAGTGAAATTTTTAAAGTGTTGCAGTTTTAATACATGGTCTGAATTAAATTAAATGCTTTTCTATAAAGCTTGATTATTCAAAGATTTGATATTCTGATGGACATTTAATAGTGATTAGCATAGCATCTACATACATTTTGAACAAAATGAAAATTTAAAAAACTTATCTCCATATTTATTCAATTCCAACAGGTAACCTGATTGCGGTAATTTTCATATTGGCTCCAATTGCCAAGAGATTGGCTGGTTGATACTAAAAAGCGCTAATGCTAAAAAAATTCATGTGTAGCCTACTAGAATAATAACTGGGCCATTATCTTGCACAATAAAAAAATAAACAGAATCATCATCTGAAATGAGGATGCACACACACTAGGGCAAAACTTACAACATGCTACATGCAGTCATTAGCTTACGCCTCAAGGAATGTAATCAACTCATTTTCACTCCAAATACATTTTAACAATATATGGATTTATTCAGTCTTAGGCTCATATGTTTAAAGGAATAGATTTTCGAAAATTTGAAAAGGTTAAAAGGAATTATAATATTTTTTAAATGAATTTCATCATAGTTAAGTACTTTTCTTGATACATTTGATTCTCATAGTTGAGAGAATAGGTTAAGGAGGTTCCACCATAACTATGTAAGTCAAAACAACACAAAATTTCAATATTTTTCTCAAATGGTTCTAAAATTCCTGCTTTTGCTGATGGAATGTATTAGCTATTGAAATCCAAAATTGATGCACAAAAAATGCCAATTATTCCAAGGATATATATTATTAATGAACACTTTTTTCAAGCCACTGATGCTGACTACAGTGCCATTACTATAGCATTTCCACATTCTGACTTAAATCCTTGCAGTAATTAGCAACGAACTCACAAATTTAGGCAGTGCAACACATCGAGTTCATGTTTATACAATTTTCCAAACTTTTTTCTTCTTAAAAAGTTCCAATGAAAATGTCATGTTAGATAGAAAAATATTATTTTTCACATGTTTTCCGATTCTCCCATAGAACACCACCAAATTTTAACTTCGATTTACAAGAAAATTAGCATTAAAATGTAAGACTTTGTTATAAGTGGTGGTTTCAGGCATAACTTTATGGAATTTGTTGACATAATGATGCTAATTAATAACTTTATTTTTCCACATGTTTTCATGTAGAACAGCGTGGGTTTCAACATTCAACGTCATCTTTGACATTCAACTTCACCTGAAGATGATGCTGAACGTCAAACCCCGGGTCGTTCCAAATAAAAACATGTAGAAAAACACAGTTACAAGTTATCATCATTTAGGCTTTGTTGATCATATCTAACAGAGGAAATTATTTTCTATAAGCATACAGAATACATAAAAAATGACATTAATGTATTTTCCTGGTGGAACCACCTCAAGTCCCAAAAAAATATCACTTCACTGCAACTATTTTTGCCTCGTAGCACTGTAATCAAGCAAAAATGAAGAGTATATACTAATGACTTAGCAGAAATATTACCACACATTAACAGACTTTTATGAGCTATAAGTTTACCAGGAATATGCATATTGCACAAAGAAAAAAATCGCAACATCATGATTTTCAAGAGAAAAAATGAAGAATTAAAGCTTATATTGATTAAAAATCATGTGAAAGATAAATGAACTTAAAGACACGTTGAAATACCTTACAAGTATACCATAAAAAGAGCACACCAAAATTCATGAGTCAAATCCCAATTGATCCTGCATGCATAATGAGAACAATGTATTAGTAAAATGAAATGTCCTTTCCCCTTAAAATGATTTCGCTGTAGTGCACCAAGTTTCCTCAAATTAATGTCTTTATACTATAATTATCAAGGCACTTTTAACAAAAATGATACAATACAGAACAATTAAAGCAAATGACATACACTGGCTTTCCAATGGAAGAAGAACACACATGAAGAGCTTACAGATTAACTTTCCAAACTTTTCCTTCATATTATTTACTTCATGGTGTCCACAAAAAACATATTTCATTTCAAGGGGAAGATAATTAATGTGGTAAAAATCCCAATCGAACAACATTTTACATCTAACTTTGCCATTGCACTAATCCAAAATATACATCAGGAGACAGAAATCCCTTGAGCAGGGCAGATATTGTTAGACAAGAAAGCATTCATTAAGAATGACAAAGGTTAAACAAATATTTAAAGTCAGTTTGTGGCTCCAATACCGCACTTTATAAAAAATATAATCATCACAAAAATAAACTCAAATTTCTCACTTGTGCAAAGGTGCATTGAACTATACATAACAAAGGATTATAAACACAAAAAAAAAACAATGACATTGTCAAAGTTATAATGTGTGCTTGATTTCAAAGGCTGTCAGGCATTTCTCAAACATAAATGCTCACTTCAAATCAAATAAAAACTTTCTTGGCTATGTTAGTAAAGGATGGAGGCGGTTCACAAGCAAAAGCTAGCAGAGTGTGTAGCAAAAAAGTAATAGCATTAAAGCTTACATGGTCAGCCTTACTTTCATCATTACTGAGCATGCAATAATGTTCATTTTTTCAGGCCAATTTACCAAATTTTATACAGTTTACATCCATTTCACAATTTTTTTAGACTCCTCTAATTTTCATTAAAAATCAATGAACTTTTTCAATTCACTAGCAAGATGAATATTCAATCATGAACTCCTGAAGCCAGGTGAACAAGACAATGGATTTCAGAAAATCTAAGGGACATGTGACATATATGGACAAAAATATGCACTTGTTTTCACTGTTCAGGATGCTGAATCAAACATCATATGTACTAGGTTGGTCCAAAACCCCAGGTTTTTTTTAATTAAATAGGCCTTGATGCTTATTTTTTTCCTTTTGATGCTATCACAAGTAGCATTACAGTTGGAGTCCATTAAACCCAGGAAAACCGTACCACAGGGGTGCCAAACTTATTTGTTACCTTCTTTAAAATCTGATAAAAGTGGCAATTACCATTGCACTTTCTCTGTGAAGTATATACTTCACAATTGGCCATTTTGTGAGACTTAAACATTAATAAATTAATATTATCATTTACTAAAAAATGGTTTAAAAAAGGGTAGCCACTAGTGGCAAAACACAAAACATATTTCCACGTCATTATCTGATGGGTTTTCCATTTGTGCCTTTTAAAGAGAAAATCTAACGACATCTACAAGTTGTATTGGATTATGAAGAAAAAAAACTATTATCATCCTTGAAAATTGCAACCTGGCAGCATAGGCGAGATTAACTCCAAATGTTGTTAATATTATGTCAGAATCAAAAGCAAAAAATTAAGTTTTAAGACCTTAACTTTTACACACTTAGAAATTTTGCCCCTTCCTAATGGGCATTTTCATTTATTCTGCTAATACTGATGATTCTAGTTTTATATTGCAGGGCTCATTTCTTGGCAAATTAATTTTTATCATGAACTATCCTTTTCGATAAAGTCAAACCCAACAGTTAATATATAAAATGCCATTTCACAAAATTTGAATCAGAATTTTTTAATGTCTGAACAAAATATAGGAAATATTCAGCAAAAATTACTTTCATAGTGTCTTTAATAGGCTTGTTATTTCACACGTGAACGGGTCTAAGAATGCCAGTCATTCCTCAAGAGATTGCAATCAAATCAAAATTACCTGCCCGGTAAATGATTTATATGCCCTTTGAAACAAGGCCTTCAAGGGACTCTTACTCCAACATTGATTCCATTGATAGGCTGATCATCAAAGGATTCAAGTTTTTATTTTAAAGGCACAGACATTTATTTTACAAATTTCCTTGTCACATTTTTCGACACCATCCTCAACAATCCCACATCATCCCACATGCTAATCACTCCTTGATGGAACTAAAAAATTTGTGACAAACGACATTAAAAATGTTTTCAGACACAAGTACTCAGATAGTTCTAATACACAAAAAACAACTTGAAGGCAGTTTTAAAGCTGATTAGGCCTATTCCCAAGCATTACAGAGTTATAATAACATTAGCAAAATGAAAAGTTAGGGTAGAGATAAGATCATTCTACACTTCAGAATGTTATAAATAAAACTTTATTGATATGAATTATGGTATTACGTTATTTTAGATTTTATTTGCAATGCTGGGTCATTGGCCATTGAATGCCTGAGTGGTTTTATTTCTTTGAGCAATAACTTGACCCCCCAACACTTTAAGGTTCCAATATTAGACTTCATATAGGGGAAACACACAGAAAAATATAGTGATATAAAATGTATTTTGACACAAATGAAATTAGAAATTACCCATTTACATAATTCCCAATGAATGCATTCAGGTTGCAATAAACATTACCTTCATGTTTCTAAGCTCTTATTTTTACCACATAAACATTAAAATCAGATAACTAGATAACTTACATTATTTTTACTTGAATACTAAAAGACAGATTGAAGATGAGGCCATTGAAAAATGTGACAACTAAAATGAAGGTGAAATTTTCAAGCATCATTACTTACTCATTCATTTACACTTTGAAAAAAAAAAGAAAAATAATGATATGAATACATTTTTATTTAAATATCGGAACATTAATAAATTAATTACTGCTTTCACCTTATATTCCTGGGTATCTTAAAGTAGCTTTCATAAACATTTACTGGGCAATGGTTAGGTTATTTAATCATCATTCAATTTTGGGAAATATTGGTGGCATCAAGAGACCTTTTATAATTCATAATCACTCATTTACTAAATAAAAATATACTCTGAAAATAGTTTTTCCTACAGTTTCATTAATATCCTTTGAAAGCAAAAGTGACAGTTGTGGCATTAACTGAAACAGCTTTAGGAAAAGATGGAAATTCCCAGGAGAACAGTGCCATTGTCTGGACACAGCAGACACCACCAGAATAAGAAACAGCTATAATGACAAGTTCTCTCTTTTGTGATTCGGATATGTCCCTGACTCCCCCAAATAATACTCTAGCAAACTAAGAATGCCAACATCTGCATGATGGTAACACGACTAAATGCATACAGATTATTCCATCACCAAATACATTAGTTATAAACAATTGACAAGTCAAAAAATAAAAAAATAAATAAGCAGACAAAATGAGGCATGGAACCACAGAAGTCACAAAACAAATAAGTTTGTTAGATAGGAGCAATCAGTAGAGAAGCGAGTAAGAAATATTTTTCAAAAGATTGCACAATACCTGCTCTGCGACTGAGGGTGGAGACTGAAGAAGAGGGGGAGCGACAAGCCAAGAGCATCGGAGGAGCACAGGACGAGGTGGGGGGAGAGGAGTGGTGGGGGGAGGGCTGAAGGGGGGGCGGGTGGGAGAGGGAGGAGGGAAGGCGCGAGAAGATGGCCGAGGGAGGAGCTCGCTTTCCACGGGCAGGTCGGCTGATCCGACCACTGATGATCGATCCCTTGTGCTTGTTCATTGTGATTCATGAAACCCCTCTTCCTCTCTCTCACTCACACTCGGGCCTTCCACCCTCTTGCTCCCTCCCCCACCCAACACACCCCCTTTAGTCTCCACACACAAGCACACATATATCCTCCCTCCTCCTCTCCTCTCTCCTAACAAATAACCCTCTCTCACTCTATAGACCACCCTGCCTTGCATCTGCAGCTTGTAAATAGAAACACATAAACACAAACATAAACATGAGGCACAACAGAACATGAATTAAGACTTGAATGCAAATGTACATTAGTTGAATGGAAGATAAATCATTTTAAACTAAAAAGGAAAAGATAGATATTCCCCAATTTCTACTTCACGCAAAAAGTAAAAAATATCCATGGCTGACTATGATGTGGGATGTGAAAATGCCCTAGAAAGGGTGGCCATATAATTATTACTTTAAAATCAAGGAATAAATAAATACGAAACTTAATTGGCTAGTGAATTTTTTGTAGAGGTTAAATCCTTATAGACAATTTTATGCAAAAGGAAACTAACTCCCGTGCCAACATTGCACTTTAAATTAAATGAATAAAGACTTTATGTTAATTTTCATGCCATTTCAATGAATCTGTGGAAGATAAATTTTTTATTAACCATTAAAGTAATTAGGAGAAGATAACATGGAGATCATTAAACTGTAAAAAAATTAATGCTAAAATCTCTGCAGGTGAAATTTGAAAGAACCTATTATTACAATACTATGGACATGGCAATATGTGTCGTTGAAACAGTTGTGGCTACCACAATGGTGAAAATTATCTGACCAATTTTATCAAACAAGAAGCAGAACTGCTCCAATGTAAGCTACAGAAATTATGTGAGTAATAAAAAATAAATAAGCCAAAAGAAGTAACATACTTGTTCCTTAAGTAAGAACTTCAAGGTTTGCACTGAAACAATAACCTTTAAAGAAAAATTTTATATAGGGCTAATTTTAAGTTCAACATTACTTAAGTTGCACTGGAAACATTCCATGTTTTGAGTAACGGGATAATGAAGGAGATATTCTCATTTCCTCTCAAAAATCACCATAAATTCTTGGATTTTTCTACGGTAGCAATTTCATGGAGATTTCATAGTTTTACAGGATTTCAAGGAGGAAGGCCACCCTGATTCTCCTGGCGCCAAAAATAAAAAGAATACCCAGAGCTAAATAAGGTGAGGGACAAATGGTAATATCCTACACGATAGTTTTTTTTTAAGAAAAGAAAGCCATGTAAGCCATTTTTGTCAAAGAAAATGTTAGGGGGTATTATGAATGTATGAACTTGTGTGGCTTAAATGAGTGATTTTCAAATCCCATTTGAATTCATTCTTAAGGGTGGTGAAGGAATTACTAACAGACAAGACAATACTTAATACTAAGGTAGCACCCAATGGTAGAAGCACTCAAATGAAATATCAAGACACAGACTAGAAGAAAATCACAGTGTAGACATAACTCCAATGATACCAACATTCACTAAGTTAGGGTTAAACAATTTTAAGAACTGTTTTTTATAAATATTGTAATTCACGTGACTCATGGATCAAAAAGGAAACTTCTTTTGAGTTGCGGCAGTGAATTATAACATTTGCACCCTTACACATTATGTTAAGCAGATTTCCTTGAAGTATCATTAAAATTTGTAGACAGGAAACTGTAATAACAAAAAAGCATAGGACTATTTTACTGCTACTTTATGCATGTAATTATACTAATTATGTGTATTTAAAACTCAGAAGTAAGAGATGCATGTCACTTAATGCACAGTAATGTTTAAATCATAAGTGACATGAGAGTCCCAAAGCAATTCCAACCATAATCACTTTACAATGAAGAATCTCAAATTATCAAAGGTGTGCCATTCTGTTTGGCACAACTGAGCTGCATTTAAGTGAAGTTTTACTGAACTCATGGAATCATTTTGAATTGTTTTCATCACACAAATTATGACTCATACGTTAAACCTAAAGTTTACTTTTGGGGACATCACAGCATAGAAGCGTCAAGACCAGATAGCAGTCCCACACAGAATGAATTTCAGTAGGCACAATGATTAACATTACTAACTGAAATACTTCCCTACCTGAGGCTTCCAAGATTACAGAGTAACATGCCACAATAAGGTGAACAATATTCATACATTAAATATCACATCTTATTACTGCATTCAGCCCTTCCATTAATTTACCTTATAACATGCAATGTAGAGAATCCTGCATTAAAACAACTACAAAATGTATAAAAATAATGAAGAAATGCCATCTGAAGTGAGGTGTTGCTAAAGACCCGGTCCATTTTCAACCTGGGTGAGTCTATTACAACTTGCTGCGGTATTAAAGTGAAAGACAGCATTATCCTAGGTGACCTCATTGACAAATAAGAGTATCCAATGCGAGATTCTTGGATTTTGATGAAAGTAGGCAGATGGATAGTATCAGGGGAGAATTGTATACGATTCAGTGAAGCGACAGATGCCCCCTTTTAATCTGGGGAAAAGAGAATAAATGGTAATCATGTGGTATTTCATACCACCTCTACTACCAGAAAGTAGCAATCCACCCAGCCCTCAAAACAACAGCCTCAGTCCACCCATGGATAGAGGTAGGATAGTATTTTACAAATTTCAACGAAACAAACCTTTAGGGGTTATAAATCCAAAAATTTAAAGAAAAAATGAGGTTAAATATTTTTACTGCCAGATTTCTTCAGTCCAGATTGAAGTATGATCGATAAAACTAAGGGAGAATGTGAAAAATTCTGAACCGAAGTATTCAGCAATTGGGGGATAACTCTATCTTGAAGCATGCCCATGACAGCTGCAGCAAAAGATAGGGCCAATCCAAAAACTACCAATCCATATGTGGTACACAAACTTATGGTGATTATTTCAAAATAATGTTTTTTATGAAAAATGAGGTGAGATGTTTTATGATAGAGCCTAGGAAGAAAGGACTTTCCTGATTAGCATATACACATGCAAAAGGTCTTGGCTTAGGTACATCAATTGAAAAAAATCATCGGACACATACTGGAGGGGAAAATAAAAGGGAATCTTAGTTAAGAAGACCAAGAGATAATTACCCCAGGCAAACAAAGGGAACAGGGAAAGAACTAACAGGAAATCGGTGAAATATATGTACATAATGGGATAGCAATTCTTCCATCAGGTAAGGCATTCAGAAACTGCAGCTAATCGGATGGAACCTTAACATTGCCCTATGGGCATCGAGTGCGTCTGCCTTGAGGAGTATCTATAAAGAATTCACATTGTTAACTAAAAAAGACCATCTTCCATTAACACACATTACGAATATAAATAGATTTTAAGCTACATTGCTACATCTTAAAAGTTTAGCTACCTCACCAGTAATCTTTCCAACTACAGAATGAGATTGCAAAATGAATCATGCCAACTGCTTCTCATTTCCTTGTCCATGAGAATGGTACTTGTACAAAATTTTGATTCAGCACAATCAGTAATGAGTAATCATTTAAAAACAGAGGGAAATGTGATTTTTGAGGAGGGTTTATGCAAACTAGATGTTCACGCCTCAAGTCTACATAGTAACACATGAAACGATAGTCGTGCTTGAAAGGCCACTATTGTGGTAGATAAACCCAGCATTGTTGTCGTATAATGGTGAACTTGACAAATTCCCATCATTGCAAGCACGACTACTGTCTCATGCGCTACAGCTAATTGAGGCGTGAACATCTAGTTCGCATAAACTCCCCTCGAAAATTGCCCTGAAGGAAGATGGCTTGGTGGTGTGACTGGCAAACAGAGGGCTATCCCCAAAATTCATACAAGCATGCTACAGTATCTGCATGTATACCATGGTGTATAGTCAAAATATGGTGAACTGTAACCTACAATATGTTTGCAATAAATGTAAAGCATGCTCCACAAATATTCAGGTCATTAAGAGAGCCAAAATTCGAAGAATAGTTCTATTTTTCCTAATATTTATTCTGGAGGTTTGGTAGATCACACTAAAACACTCAAGAAAGCAGGTGAAGAAAAAATAACAAAACAAGCTGGCTCTCAATAAGTGATACATTCCAAATTATGGTGAAGATTACGGTAGGTGATTCATTGCCCAGAAATAACGATTTGCTACAAAAATCGGTGAAAAATGTTAGGTATTTACCACTATAAGTTAACTTACAATGTTTCCTTCTTCCAAATAACATGTTTAAAATAAAAAAAAACTTGAACATATTTGAGCCTGCTCTAGAGAGAAGTCCTCAGAAAAAAGGCACAGAAAAGAGTGAGTAAAAACTAATGATATTAATCATAGTGGAAGAGGAAGTTTCACATTTCCTCATAGTCTTAAAATCCCTCTAATTATATGCAAAACTACAACAAGCGTCTTCAAAATTTTAACTAATAATAATTTATAGGATATTTAGTTACACTACATTAATAATAATTGAACAAAAGTGTATCTTTGATAAATGTTTATAATTCCCAAACAAGAAAAGCCTTATTACTTACGAGCTATTAAAAGAATTGGCCATAAGGATCGAAAATTATTTCTGCCATGGCGGTCCAGTCACAATAGAGATTCCATTTCCCACATTATGGTCCATAAACAACTCTGAACCAGAAATCTTGAGTAACCTGTGGTTAAAAAGCATTCAAATTATAGAGAATGGCATCTTAACATCCCCATGCAGAGGCTCAAAAATGATCGAGGACATAATTTAGATTCTCTAGAGGTATTCTACCGTTGATTTAACATCAAGGCCACCACTTTCAGGTGAACAACACCATTTTCGGTAAAGGGTGACGATACAACTTGTAACTCACTGAGGGCATTAATTGCAGCCATTTCAATGAAACACACTAGCAGTGATGATTGCAATCCATACAGAGAACGATAAAACGGCAATAGATTCACAGTATATCTGCAAGGATGCATAAACACTATTACCCGATAAAGAGGAAAGCAACAACAGAGACCTGTCAAGTTTAATGAAATACCCCTTTGGATCCGATCAATATCATATTAGAAGTCACATTGTGAAATAACATAATTCTTGGTAGACTGGAAAAGGGCATTACCTACCCATTATATTCATGTAAATAAAAGCAACCGAATGCATTTAATCAAATATTCCTAAAGTGAGATATTATTAACAATTGATAAGCGAGAACAGCACCGGTAGTGAGTATTTACACAAAGTTCCAACCTCATCAAAATAGGACGATTTGGTACAAGAAGGTACAACATTTGGAACTAAAATGACACACACAAAAACATTCCAAAATATTGTGTGAGATACCGATTCATCAACGTAGTTAGACAAAGAGAACTCTCTAAACGAACAGCGAAATTACAAAGGTATACCATAAGCATGATGGCAGTTGCACCGGTAGGAGTCGATACCAACAACTAATAATCCAAAACAATCATGGTTAACAACGTTCGCAATATTGTCGCGAATTGTGATCATAAATTGCACGGAGCGAGATGATGTAACTTACGTACCCAGCATAAAAGCTGCACTAATTCGTTCGATTCTTTCATCTGGCCATAACTGGACTTAAACTCTCCAAACTTTGGTATCCAAATCACACCGACAGCAATTAAATTTTACGCTGACAGGACCCATCAACCTCATCGAACTCAATTCAAGAGTTGAATAACGAAAGGTCAAATTGCGTGGCGTAGGCGGAGGTATTAGGCGCCAATTTATGATTATGCTAATTAATTACGTGAATTGCATAAGAAATAGGCATGGGGAAGGAACATCGCTCTTTTTTCCCACCAATTATCGAAGAATTCATTCATGCTAATTAATTACGTGAATTGCATAAGAAATAGGCATGGGGAAGGAACATCGCTCTTTTTTCCCACCAATTATCGAAGAATTCATTCATGCTGAGAATAACTACTTAACAAGGAAAAGGAACGGATGGTTACCCCAGTGTTCCAATTGTAGGTGAGGTACCCAAAATATTAATGTCTATGACATTTTTGGTAAAGTGCGGCTTCTCACAAAAAATATTTTCGCTGGTGTGCACAAAGCCGCACTTTGCCACATTTTAATCTAAAAATTAAGTTTAAAATTTGAAGCCTTACATACGGTAAACTATTTCGCGAATTTTTTATTTCGAAGCCGCTATAGCTTTTTTAAGAAAGATAGGACAGTTAACTGAAATTATAATTTTAGTTAACTGTCTTATCTTTCTTAAAAATACCGAACGTGAGTACTCTTTAAAATTGAAACGAAAGAAGCATGAGAGATAGCTCATTTTTCCCGTTTGAAGCTAACCTAGCTAGCTAGCTAGATAAGCTAGTTTGATGCATAACATGTGCTGTCGGAAGTCAAATATTGGCCTTCTCCATAGACGAAAAAGAACTATGATCATGTTAATAATAAGTAAAATTTCTGACTTCTATTTTTCTAATTTCATGCTATTATCATTATTATTCTTTCGATGTGGTTGTAGATGCATTGGATATTTTCACTTGGATATAATATAGTTGTTGTACTATGTTAGCCATTTGATAGATATGCTCATCATTTTCATCAGCTGTTGCTGAAACTTTTTCCGCTTGAGCGACCTCCTTTCATTCAGATTTGTGTTGTAATGAAATCGATAAATTGCATTTATTACCATGAAATAGTTTAGTTAATTTGGGAGGCTTTTGACTACAGAGGACATGTTTCTTACTGGGGTTTTTTATCAGGTTGTAAATGGAAAGATTACGTAAAACCCTCAGTATGATAAAAATGAATTTGGAGATGCGATGATGCTGTTGGTCACATAGATTTCCACTACAGAGATAACTCTGTAGTGGAAATCTGCGGTTTAACAAAACTTGTTTTCCCAGCACTGTAAATTTACAGTACTTTTACTTAACTACATACAGAAGCATGGGAAATAAATTTTGTATACAAGCTATATCGAGGAAATTATACATTTCATTGTGTCCTTGAAGTAAGCCATGATAATGTTTCAGTTGAATGAAAGAGTTCTTTGCAGTTTTCTACTTTTTATGAGAGTAGAAAACAGCAAAGAATCCATTCTTTCACCATGAATAAGTTCTACCATATCTGCCTGGGGAAAACATCATTCATTCATGTTTTGAACTTTGTGTCCAGTTCTGTGAAAAGCAGTCGTGCTGCCGAGATTTTTGATGCTTTGTTAAAATTTCAGCCCCAACGTAATGTACATTAGACCCATGCTTTATGCTTTTAATCTGTTCCACCAGACCATTCCTTTGGTGAATTCCATCGTAAAGTGAACCATAGTACCTATTACCAGTTGAGGGATTGCTTTAAATACATCAACGTCAGTGTATTCAGTGGTGCAAATTGAGTAAAGGTTCAAAATATGCTGGAATCAAATGATTTTTAATTTTAACCAATTTGTAAACTCTTCGTAAGCTAGAGGAAATTATCAACACATTGAATTGCCTTACATAAAAAATAGCATGTACCACCTCACTGCTGTACTTGAGGTCTAGCTGCAATCTCAGTGACTAAATATTTGATGAAATTTTCAAGCAAAGGAAAAAGAAAGAGGACTGTAAATTATTTGAATCTCATTATACTTCTGATTACTACTTAACATCAGCATTGAGGCATCTTTCTTTTGATTTCACGTCAACATCTCTTCATCATAATTACCTCAATGATACCTGAATAAACGTGTGTAGAGGGTGGTTTTGTGAGCTTATTAAAAGTAAGGTATGTACCTACTTATTGTAAAATTGATAGAAGTTGGTTTGTGAAACCCAATCTAGATGAGATCTTTTTCAGTAACCAATTACTCAATTTTCATTGCTGCATGATAAAATTTCAGTTCTGTCTATGTCAGGATGATTTACCATTTTTTTTACCCTGTCCTAAGCACCAAGTAATTCTGATATTTCCCTGTATGTTATTTACCCGCACTCAGTGACCCAAGAAAGAAAAAATCCTGAATCCATTAACTTATTGATTTTTGGAGCTTGATATCCTGATTGTTTAATGCTAGCATTTATACTTGTCTTGTTTCTATCTATGTAATATCCTTTTTTGAGATACAAATCCATTTCAGTTGCCCAAGGTTACTTTGTAGAACTTAACAATTGTAACTCTGATACTAATAAAACACAACCCGACCCCACAAACGCACACACAATCTGTAGATATCTCCTATTGCCCTTATCATTATTTTTTCTTTACTCTCCCTCCCATACTACTTTACCTTTAACTACCATACCCTTTTACCTTCTGAATTTGGTTTTAAGTGTTGGCAATTAGCCATAATCCATTGTGCCAATTTTTGCCGATTATTGCTTATGAGGAATGTTAAAAACAGTTGTAGCATGATTGTATATACATAACAATGACTGTTCCACAATTGGTTAGATGGGTGTGGTTTGTATTCCTCTTTTTCAGGTTCTCTATCTGCGTTCGTTAACTTTGGCTGGTAACGGTTTCGATAGTCATCCTGCTACTGTCTTCAGGTTGAAGGTGGGAAGAAGCTGTTTTGGCCGCCGTACATAGTGCTGGTAGTCCTGGTGCTGGGCTGCGATTGGTCGGAGCAGATAATCCTTCTCCATGAGCTGCTAAGGGGATACCCATTGTCTCGGGGAATTTCCAAATCTCTATTGCTTCCTTGAGAAGGATCATCTGCTCTGACCAACCACAGCACCACACCAGGACGATCACCACTATATATGCTGGCCAAATCAGCTTCTGTCACCTTTGGCCTGAAGACAGTCGCAGGATGGCTATTGAAACCATTGTCAGCCAAAGTCAATGGACACTGATGTAGAAACCGAAAATGTGGAATACTAATGGACATTGCTGCAAAAACTTTCGCAAGAAGAATGACTCTGTTAGATTTGGAATTGAAAGGTGTATCGTGATGTTATGGAAAGTATCTCCTTTGCATAATTGTGAATATCTGAATATTTGGAAAAATTTTTCAGATTGTGACAACTCACGTAAGAGTTCAAGAGGCAATGAGTAGACGCTCATTCCTGTGAATGGAAGGGAGGTGCTACACACCATGTGCCAGCACAGGGGGAAAGAGGGAGAGGGGTATGGCCTCAGAAGGGATGGTAATGGTGCAGGCTATTCTTCATTGGTCCAGCGGTGCTGGGTAGCTCACGTCTGGAGTATCTCAACCTGCACAGGACTGTATCTTAGAAATATAGCTAGATACATGAAAATGGACAAAATTTTGGGTCTTGCTCAGTAGGGCTTCACAACTGCATTTTACTTTGGAAGAGAACTTTGTCTGCCAACTTTCGAGTTAGCAGTAAATTACGATTATTTGCGGACAATACAGTTATCTTCTATGAAATAAGTGAAGACGCTGACTTAGAAGTTCTATCATCGGACCTAAACAACGTTCATTTGTGGTGCCTGGAGTGGGGGTAGAGTAAAATCGTAGTCAATGAACCACAGTTCACTTCCTGCAAAAGACATCACACAAATACCATAACATTACTGTGGGTGGAGCAAACATAAGATCTTTAGATACAGTAAAATACCTTGGGATTAACTTGACTTCTGATATATCGTGGGGAACACACATATGCGGCACAGCATTGATGAAACTAGGTTTTGTTAAGCAGATAGTAGGAAGGTCCTTGGATGAAAAAGTCAAAGAGAGATGCTACTTCACTCTTGGTAGGCCACACCTTGAATACGCTACGAGCATTTGGGACCCTGCTCATTAAGATTTAACCAAGAAAATTAATATAATACAAAGGAAAGCAGCGTGCTTTGTTAAAAACTGCTACGAGCGTGCATATAATGTCTCACAACTTTTAGAGGGATTAAGGTGGGAGCCCCTAGAGACTCGGAGGCTACCCGCTATGCTTAGCTTGCTTGAGAAATTCAGAATTGGTGTGATTCAGAGCGACACAGAGAATATTATCATGAAGCCTCACTTCATCTCTAGGTTTGACAGAAGTGATAAAGTAAGATAGATTGCCAAACAGATAGGTACAAAAACTCGTTCTTTCTGCACACAATAAGTGACCACAATAAAAACTCAGCTCCACTAAATACACTCCCATAATACACATCACCATTTCACCTCACAAAACCTTATATATTTAGACGCTGGTGTTCTAACATCCCCTGCCACATGCCCATGTGGCAGCTCGTAGGGTAGTATGTAGATGTAGATGAAAACACATACATATTTAGTATCGAAGTACTAAGGGCCGCTGGGGTACAGGTTCCCCATCAGCAAGAGTGATGAAACGTTAATACATTAATTAGCACTCCACAACTTTCATTTTTAGCTGTGGAAAACATAACTTATCTCAATTTTAAAAAATAAGTGCTACCCTTTGTACAGTTAACCTTACATGTAACAGATTCCTAGGGAGTAATGAGAAAATCTGATATAACCAAAAAACAATAAGTGGTGTCCAGAGCTGTAATGTTTTGTCAGTAACATCATTTCTTAGTATTTTTAACCAAAATATGAAAATAAGTTCTAATATAATATCTAATAAAATATCTTTTTACTCTGTGAAAAATCATGTGACATGTTTTATATTATTCCAGAGATCCATAGATCAAATAGTTCATATTATTCTTCATATAATGCTAAAGTTGTTCATGCTCTTTTGAGGTGAGTGAGGAGAGGAGTTTCAATGAACAAATTGTCAAAGTAAAGCCGAAATGGTAGTACTTTCTTTTCTTCTGGAAACTTCTCAAGAATCTTGAGCATGAGCGTGGCAGCCTTACCAAAATCACTTTCATACTCAGTGTTAGGTTTCAGAGACTTTCCCTGGTAAAAGTCATATGACACTAGATAACCTGCTGGAGTGTTCATGCACCAAATATTATAGCCAATTCGGATAGGCTTTCCTCGGATAAACTGTTTACATCCATGACAACCAAAGTAAGGCACCACGCATTCATTTTAACTTAAATGCGGTTCTTTTCTAAACGTAGGCATAAATTTGTCCTCTAAAATATCAGAGAAGGGCCTCAACTTCGACATTTTATCATTTGGATCCGGTTTCGTTCTGCTTGCAATGTGAACAAAGCTGCAAATTTGTAGAAATCTATCTCATTCTATCTAGCATTACAAACTACATCACTGAGTACATCTCTCTTTGATTCCCAATATGAATTTTTAAAAGGAACTTTGTTGTATCCAGACAGTAGCAATATAACGATGAAAATTTTCATCTCTTCTATGGTTATATTTGGGTGTGGAAAAATTTTTGTTGAAGAGTGTACTTTTGGATTCGGCAAAAGAAAACGAAACGTGTTATCGTCAATGATTTATTCAAGTAGTTCTACTGGACTCAAATTACGCTCATTGGAGTAATCTGGATCAGGAAAAATAGGAATAGTTTTCTGCTGTTCCACTGCATTCCACTCCTGATGCACTTATGTTTTCTTTCTCCTCTTCACCATGGATTTACTTTATCTGACCACCTTGTGATTTGGGATAGCTGCCGTCGTTGATGCTTTGGACAGTACAACTTCCGTAGGGCGCCGGAGCTCTTGGCTGCTTAGATTATCAACCAGACCACTATTATCCTCATTGGTTGAATCTTCGTCGTGAGGTCATTTACATCTGGAGGTTTGATGTATAATTTATCAACATCCTCATACTCCAAAATGTCAAGAGCTTCTTGCAATATCAAGTCTCCACAAAAACTATAAACGTATTTTAATAAAAATATGGTTGAAACATGCACAAGTATATAAATAGTTTCAAATTACGACATAATATTAATGTTTGCAGAAAACTAAAAGAAAATAGTAACCCCCGAATTTGAAAACAATAGACCCCATACATGCCTAGCATGACCATATGGTCACACCCTTGAAAAACTACTCATAAATTATCTACTAAAGCAGATATATATAAAATAATATATAAATACATTAAAATGAACCTATATATGCCATAATTATTAGTTAAAATACATACATTTACCAAAGTATTGCCCTGTGACATTTTATTGTTTTGGGAGTATAAAATTTCTTTTTTCCATAACCATATGGTCAAGCTAGGCGTTAAAGGGTTAACCAACCCCCTTCGGTTGGACTGCCAAAACACATGCAGGGGAATTTTAATTTTAGCTCGTGGATTTTGCAAGCAGTGGTAGCAGCGATAAGGGTATCATTTCTACCTTCTGACAGAGCGTGGGCTCTGTAAATCAGCATAGGTCTCACACGAAAATCGCCAGCTGCATTAGATCATAAAAGAAGGGTAATGCGGTCTTTACTGACCTTGAATCCTGGAGCAGTTTGTTTGGACTTTGAGATAAAAGTCTGCAAAGACATTCTCTTCCAAAAAAGTCCCATTTCATCGGTATTAAAGACTTGCTCCCTTGAGTAATCAATGAGCTTCATAAAATTATCAGGACACTAATTTGCAGCAATGTGGACTGCCGAGTCAGTGGACTTCGCCAGTAATATTCACATTATGGAGATTATATTCCTTCTTAAAATTCTCGAACCTACCTTTACTTGCAGTAAATTCTCTGTTACCACTGCGTTCTCCAGATGATACGAAGTATTTATGTAATTGCATGGCTTTTTCACAGATTATTGATGTGCTTAATGGCACTCTGTTTTATGTCAGAGACTCACTGAAAATATTCAATGCTTTTTCTGTTTTTTCCACATTACAATCTCGCGGCATGTAGGACACTTTTACACTTGCACTAGTTCCACTTTCAGCGCTAGTTTGAATTGACGACTCACATTTTTTAATTGTCCTAATGGTGGATTTGTTCACTCCCAGCAACCTGGCAACAGAAGCGCCGAATTCTCCACGAGTAAGTCTGTCGAGCACTTTCAATTTTTTATGCAGTGTCATTACATATCCCACCCGTTTTACGAAAATTCTTTTCTCCTCACTTGATTTATGTTTCAACTCCATCACATGTAAAACGAAATCATCATCCCATGTAAAACGAAAAGGCGTCGCTCAGAAAACAACTGGGACTTCACTACGCACACTCAAGTTTCAACCAAGTTAGCCTGAGCCTGAGTTTCAACCTGAGCTGGAGTTAGGTTTTGCCCTCTGGAGATGCAAAAGTAAATAGCACAGTAGGGATAATAGGCCTTTCGGTGAGGCAAATATGACAAAGTTGCAGTGTTGGATTAGCAGTCAACGCGAATCTAAACTTCTAAATTATTCCATATTTTTATCATCTATTTCGATGAAAGTTGCATCAAGTATATATTATTACATAACATGATATTATAAAAAAACTCAAAATTATAAAACGATTCCTTTCACATATTCTATCATTAATGCAATATGATACGACGTATATAAATGTTAATAATGTAGTGGCACATTACTGTATGGCAACATTTGGCATAAGGGACGTGTTCAATGTGGGTCCGGTTTTGAAACAGTGAAAGGAAATTATGTCATAATCCTGAATACCATTGCTTAAGCCCCAGGAATGACTGTATTTAAGCGATAGTGTTCATGGGTAAATTCTAGCTTGATGTAAAAAATTTTATTAAAAGCGTGTTATATTTCCGCAGCATGGGAAAATCATGGCTTGAAATTTGGGAGTTTTTTGTAAAAGACTTTGATTTTGAAGGAAAATAGTTTTAAAAAGCTGCAGAAGGCATCAATGCAAAATTAAATTACATTCCACGATCAGCAAAGCTTGGTAAAAATTTGAATACCCTGTAAATTTGTTCTGTGTTATGGGCAGCTGCGTTGGGCAACTTGTAGACTGCAGTTAATGAGGGAAACCCCCGCGGTTGAGAAGGCTGGTCCTCTAAAAACAAACTGTGGATACTCAAGGGCCACTGTTGACAAAACCACAGTTGAGGAGGGATACCTGTATTGACTCAAGCTATGCCAACAATCAAAACAAGATGTAAACCCTTTTATTTGGCTGAAATTCTAAAAATGGAAACCAAAGGTGTCAGAAAAGTTAGCTGGCATGCACAGGAGACTAATTTCCTTGAAGCAGAACTATCACAAAATGATATCTACTGTGTTAATGCACCTTGCATGTCACTTTTCATTCCTTTTCTTTCCTAATTCCTTCATCATCTGCTGTTTCATTCATTATTGACCATCTACTCTCTTAGTTCTTTATGGTGGATTGCAGGTTTATTGACATATTAGGCACTTCTTTAGACTCATATACATTTTATCAGCATTTATTCCTTCTGAGTTTTTGGTCCTCCTACTGTCGAGGTTACATCAAAGACCTTTTTTACAGACCTTCCTTACACATTTGCTACATCCTTACATTAGATTAACATTTAAATCCATGTCTATTTGTTTGCCAGACTGCAAACTTTTTTAGTCTGGCTACCATTTTCAGCTTTGCTCTCAATCTAATGTAATGATTGCAACCTGCTCCTGTGATGCATGAGTTTTTTTGTTCCATGGTGATGTGTTCTTCTTTTTCCCTTTTTTAAAATCATTTGATTAACAAATAAATTAACTGTTATCAACCAGAGTATACAAAGCTTTCATGCTTGTATACAATTATTTCTTCAATGGGCATGGATGGTTTTATATCTCTAGAGTAATGTATGCCATGCATATGATCTCTTCTCCACACCAATGCCTATGGACTGCCAGCATCGAGTTGGAGGAGAACAAATTCATAAGTGACCACTGCCCCTGCAACCTGCACAAAGGAAGATAATTGAAATTAATTTAGTATAAGAAATCACCCTTGTCTTTAGATTTTTACCAAGATGTGGTGAAACTTTATATAGAGCAATATATTCATTAGCATTGCAATTTTTGCTACACAATTACCTTTTGACTGTTTTACAAAAACTAAATATGTACTGTATTTCCTGGCCTGTAAGACTAATTTTTTTACTTGAAAATGTGATATAAAATCACCCTTTCTTATGTGCCAAGGATATATGTATTTATAATTTTTTTCTGTAATCTAACCCAAATAATTGCAGTGCATCTTATGGGCCAGGGACTACAGTATGTACCAAATTACACAATGTTGTCCTCAATCACTGTTCTAACACCTATATCAGACTCAACTACAAAATCCATCACTCATAATGATCATTCATTATAAATTTTCTTAGCATTGCATAACAATGTATGATCAAGTGATAAATAAGCTAATCATATTTTTATGCAGGCATTTATGCATACATTATCCGAGGACTGTCATGTCTCCACATCATTTTCAGTCATTGATCAACTTGCTTTGCTTGAATGAACGGAGTATTTGATTCTGGA
Source organism: Ceriagrion tenellum (assembly GCA_963169105.1). Taxonomy (NCBI): domain Eukaryota; kingdom Metazoa; phylum Arthropoda; class Insecta; order Odonata; family Coenagrionidae; genus Ceriagrion; species Ceriagrion tenellum. The sequence continues at coordinate 76,861,104 of OY720637.1, read as the reverse complement.
GTGGAGCTGAAGTATATATAACATGCATAGTGAGCTGAAGGCCCTGCATATGATTGTTCTGGCACTCCCTGCCATATCCTCAAGCTGTATGAAGCTTTCATTTTATTGTACACCCCTACCATTTCAGGAACTTTTGTTGTACCTTTCTCTAGTGCAGTGTTTCCCAAACTTTTTCGAGCCACTGCTATCTTGCTGCCACACACTTGTACACTAAATCCCCCTACTGTTAGCTTTAAAATCGTAGACTACATGGCCAAGTCAGGAGGAACATTGAGATAAAGAGAAAGTGATTATGATAAAATCACTGTTTAGTTCAAATCAAACTGATAGATTGTTTATTCAGACACGTGTGTGATTGGTAGCTTTTGGTCAGGACCCTGCCTCAGAAGCCCTCCTGGCACCCCCTTCTTTCTTTTTACCCGTCCCTTCCCCCTAGGTTTAAGCACTCACCTCCAGGGGACAGTAGCACCCTCTATAGCAATCACTGCTCTAGTGTCTTGCACAGTGTATAAATTTTCATTATCATATTGAAATCTTTTTAATGCAGAAAATAACTAGTGTTACTTATTGTAAAGTCCTGCGGTAAAAGTTAAAAAAAAAACTTGCTTTCAATCTGCCCAATCCTTGTGGGTAATGACATAGAATTTGAATTTATTAGTCACTTATGGTTGGAAAAGAGGATTAATCAAGTCATAGCTCACCCCGAGGAGAAAGTTCCTTGTGATATTGAATAGATTCAGGCCAGACAGTGCAACAAAGTCAGTTGTAAGTTCAGTCATGAACCGCTGTACCTGTAAAAAATAGAGCAATGATGTTGTTGGATTAACCCTCAAACTGTGACACTAAAAAAGCTATGTGAACTGTGATGTTGGTCTCATTGATTGCTGTTCAGTTTTTTCTCTCATCCTCATTTTGTCCGTTTCTTGGCTTGAGGTGTATGTTTTTAACTATTCTGTATCTTTCACATAACTTTTTACTAGGGATGAGTCGATTCCACTTTTTTTCGATTCCAATTCCGTTTTCGATTCTTTCAAATCGATTCCGATTCCATCGATTCTTATTCCTAATAACAGGTGGGATATTGATATACCAGTAGCGTACGACTATTATTTAAATTCAAGTATTCGCCGAAATAAAATAACAAAGACAATTAAGTCTCTCAAAAAGGATATTTATTAACAAATAACAAATATATCCCCAGCTTATTGAGGTGGATAAAAAGTACAAATTGATAGCCTACACCTAAAATTACTGAGACAAATATGATGTGATAAATGAAATTTGATTTGAATATTTATCCATCTGGAATCGATGGAATCGGAATCGACTATAGGTGATCGATTCTTGATACCGATTCTAATCCTGAGAATCGGTGGAATCGAGAATCGACATTTGGATTTGACTCATCCTTACTTTTTACATTGGAAGCCTGTGGATCAGATGATTATACATACATATCACTTTCAAAATCCCCTGTAAGGCATGCTACACTCAATTCAATACTGCATCGCACTTACACATGGCCGCCCCTTATTATGGGATGCGATTATCATATTCCTTTCTTACTGGACAATGGCATTTTGAGTGACAGTCTTTCCTTGAGAATACCTAACTTTCCCCTTGGTCCCTTACCATAGTTATCAAACACCTGCCACTGCCACACACCCGGGTCCATCTCCCTAGCATGATCCCATACCATAATGAAGCCTATTCTGACCTTCTAGCCCTTGTTTTTCAACATGCGACTATGTCCCATCTCTATAGTTTCTCCCCTTTCATTCAAAATTCAATGATCTTCCAATTCTTGGAATATGCATTGTTACATGCACCTTTGGAAATTTCATTCCAAGTTCCGTGGAAAAATCATTTCTTGTCTTCACAGGTGTTTCCTGGTAATGAAACTATATTAAACAAAAGCATTTACTCCAGCAATGTCCATCAGTCAATAAGTTATCACCAAAAGTCAGCTAAATGCTTTACCAATTCTACTATAATGTGAACACTTTCGTTCCAATGTGTCCACACCTCCTTCTTTTGAGTCATTAGGTAGAAATGACATCTGGGTCATGCGTGATACATATTATTCTTTTCCTTTAGAAATCTGAACTTTCGAAAGCCAACTGTTTTCCTTGTTTTCTGATGAAAAAAATGGTTGGAATTTTCATTTTTAGTCAGAGTACAGGTGAGATCTTTTTTTCACAACTTCTGTCGTAATTTCTTGGGAGAAAATGTGTTGTTTGCTGTTTCATTTTTGTTTGTTTTTAAATGGCTTTGCAAAGCTTCACAACCCTCTAGGAAGGTTTTTGCAGGTTTAATTCGATTAAAGTTTGACAATATCTGACAAATATGTGCATCATACAGGTGATTGCTTTGATTATCTACTAAATATCTTTTTGAGGTAGAGTATGACTAATTTTCTCTTACTCTTTTTTATCTATGATTAATTTTTCTCTCTAGCCGGAAACTTTATTGCCATTGGCCTTTAATTTGCTCTGTTGGTAAATTGTATTTAATTTAAGGATCCACCCAAAAATTGTCATCCTAAATCTATTCTGTAATGATAAGCATTTTAATTATCATTATATTATTGTCTAGTAGCTGTATCTTCTTCTGTAATTGCCATCAGGTGGATGCATTTTTCCAACAATTTTTCTCCTCCTACCCTGGAAGCATCTTTAGGCGGAATTTCAATCATTTTCTCGTTGCTTACTTGTACCTTAATGGTTTTGTCATCTTTGACCCAAAGATGCCTCCAGGCGGAAGAAGAAACATTATTGAATAATTTGACCACATGATGGAATTCCTAGAATGGAACGGAGCCACTACAAACATGTTGTAGAAACCCTTGAAAGAAAATAAGTCCCACTTTCCTTAAATTTATCTTTATGCATGAATGAAACATTTAACTCTAAATCATACCTCTTTACAGTAAGACTGATGAGGGCAGCTGTAAAGATGTTTTGAAAGATTCAAGGTCTCTTGGTTTATAGATGAGGCGAATAAGATAACTCCAGCTGCTCTTCCCACCATGAATGAAAAAGAGTAGAAGTAAAAGGCTGTTTTCTCTAAGGTCTTATGTGTAGATGTTCTGAAAAAGAAATTTAAAAATATAAGCACATAAAATCTCTTTACTGCAATCATCTATGGATGCCTATTATTCCAGTAATATATCTTGGCTTCTTTTGTGGAGAATCATATTGGGGAAATAAAAACATCTGGTATGAAGAAAGTTAAACAGTTTCCCCTAGTGTTTTGGGGTAGCCCTAACTTGTTATCTGTACACTGTCCTCTTTCACTCAAATGTCCAATGAGCCCTGATGACCATTTCACTGTTATCGGTAAAGGTTAAAGAGAAAACAAAATGCATCTTCTGATGAATTTTTGCATTGAATTTCGTCAGTAAAATAATTTAAAGTAGAGGAGAATGCCTAAGATTTATGCCAACCTGTAGGAAAAATTAAGAAAATATTTCGTTAAATATTAGGTTGGGGACTTTCAATGGCTGTTCATTATTCGATCAATGAGCAAGTTATAACTAATAACAGCTGGTTGAACTTTGTGAAACCTCTCCATACTTAATGGAAATTAAAATACACTTTGTATAGTTTCACTAGATGGGTTTATTGATAACGACCATGGTTTCGTCACATAATGACATCTTCAGGTGGCAAAAAATTATTTATATTATTTACATCATATATATACCATTTTTTGGTGCATGGGTGAAGGAGGGGAAGGAAGGGAGAGGGAGGAAAGGGCGGGGAGGGAGAGTGTTGGAGTGTGATGGTTGAGGGGCAGGTATGAAGAGTTGGGCGGTGGGAAGAGATTAACCGGGCGGCTGAGGTTGGAGGAGGGGAGTGGGAAGAAGAAGCATGGAAGAAATTAACACATATACATTTCCGAGAAATACATTGTAGACAACAGAGAATAGCACATCCAGGCTTTTATGCAATTCACATATGCAGGGGGAGCCATATGGGTCCCAAGGGATGTCTCACTGATAATTCTTCTCCTGGGAAAAACCGAGGGGGCGGGGTGATAGGAAAGGCACTAGGGAGGGGAACGGATGGGGAAGTTGAGGGGCAGGTATGAAGGGTTGGGCGGTGGGGAGGGATTCACCAAGCAGCTGTAGAGAAATGGGAGGAAGCATGGGAGAAGGGACAGCAATTAACACACATACATTTCTGAGAATTACATTGTGTGAAAAGACAACGGAGAATCATATGTCTGGGATTTTTAGATGCAGTTCACTTGGGGGAGAAAGTCATATGGGGACTTAGATGATGGCTCACTGATAGTTCTTCCACTGGGAAAACCAAGGGTTGGGGGGGTGGGAAGGAGTGAGAAGCACTGTGTCACTGAAGGAAAAGATCATTGAGTGGGATGGAGAATAAGGGGGAGTGGGAAGGAAGCACTTGCTCGTTTGCCAGGGGAACGCCATCTTTGAAGTGCTGAATGACTTCCAGTGTTTCCAACGCGTCGAGTCTCCTCCAATTTCCCTCTGAGTGCAGAATCTCCGGTGTAAAATAACTCCTATGATTATGGTCCAGAAGGTGCTAACAGAAACTGGACTGCACTTTTTCCTTTCTAAAACAACAATGGTGCTCATTCACTCTTATGTTGACAGTCCTTTCTGTTTTTCCTATGTATTTAACACCGCACATGTTGCACTTAAGAGAGTAAACACCACTTCTTTGAACGGGTGGGAAGGGATCTTTGGCATCGAAAGGAATATTTTTAACACTCTCGCTGCTGGGCACTTCTCGCTGCCGGATAGGTAGAATGCTGTGTATTTTAAGCTTTATTCATGCTATCACAGAAAAATAACTGTATAACTTAGAAAATGCAGTTTATATTGCTTTAAAGCTTGATTCTACTACCTTTTTTAATTGTCAGTTGATTGTAAGTTGGTTGGAATATGTTTCTCAGCAGCTAAGGAAACACGTCAAATGACAGGATTAGCAGCGAAAGTGTTAAGGGTTGAGGGGGTATAATAAGCAATTATGTATTTGTCCTTATGGAAGCAAGATGTTACAGAATGCGAAATCTTCCCTAGATATGGTATCCTATGCCACTTCTTTAGAATGTTGAAAGGTGACAGTGAAGTCACCAATGATAGGGCCTGTTTCTTACAGGATTTTTCTAAAATGTTCAGTATGACTTCCGGTCGGTAACCATTTACTTTGGCGATGTAGTTGATTCTGTTCCATTCCTTTGTGTAGTTTTCTTCACTGAGAGGGATTTTTATAAGCCTATTAATTAGCGCATAAAAATCTGCTGTCTTGTGTTGGGAGGGGTGGCATGAATCGGCTGGGATAATTACATCTGTGGAGGTAGGTTTGCAGTAGATGTCAAAGTAGTGCTTCCCTTTCTTCACCTGAATGTTCAAATCTAGGTAGTTAATGGAATGGTTCCCTGTTTCCATAGTGAATTTAATTTTGCTGTTGAGTGAATTAATGAACGTGAGAAATAAGTCCAGTTGCCTAGTAGTGCACGTCCAACCGCATAAAACGTCATCCACATATCTGTGCCGATAGTGAACATATTCAACTAACTCTTGGCCTTAAGTAAACAATTTTGATTCAAAAGCATCTAAAATGATCTCTGCAAGTAATGGAGACAGAGGCGACCCCATAGCGAGTCCTTCTAATTGTTGGAAATGCTCATTATTGAATAAGAAATAATTTTGTCTGAGGCATATATTGGTGAGTTCCAATATTTCATTAATGATTACTGGATTGACTTTCCTGTCTTGAAGAAGGTCTGTGATTATTGCAGGCACATCATTTTTTGGGACATTAGTTAATAAATTTTCCACATCGAATGATATCAATGTTGCGTTTGGGGGAGGATTTGAATATTTTAATTTATCAATCAAGTCCAGTGAATTTTGAAGGCTGTATTTTGGGGTGAATTTTGTGCGATCTTTGATTATATAATTCAGTTTTGATACTAGTTTATAGGTTGGTGAGGAAATGCTTGAAATTACTGGCCTGATGGGGAAAGTAGCCTTGTGTAGTTAAATTAGTCCATATAATGGTGGTGGAAGGGGCTTCTTGTGTAAAAGCCAATTTTTCTCTCTGAGGTTGAACAATCCATTGCAATTGTGGACCACTGCATGTGTATCTTTTTGAAATGAGCTCGTGGGGTCTTTGGTGAAGAGTTGAAATTCATTGTTATTAATGAATTCGTGACATTTTTCTACATAGTCTTTCCTATCCATAATCACCGTAGAATTCCCTTTGTCTGATTTTGTGATCACAAGGTTTTCACTTTTAACTGATTCTATTATGCTATATATGGAGGAGGTGGGTACACTGCTATAATGCTGAGGGATGAGAGCTGATCGCATATTCTTTCTAAGGGTGTCTGCTACAATTTGCTCGGGCCTGGTTTTTTCTTTCCATAGCGAAATTTCACAGTCCACTATTAACCTTTATCTTCCGAGTGTGTCTCTCCGGCACAAAAATTGTGTCCCTAGACTGCCGAGCGTGTTCGTGTGGCACATTGATGGACATTTAAAAAACACTGGTCATTTAAAAAACCCCGGCCAGCAAGGCTTACGACTACTGAAAAACTCAGGAAGGTAAAGGTTAAACTTTTTGCAAGTGCATGGGACAATGGCCTTTGCGGTGTGAACTTCATACCTTTCTTCCCTCTCCCTCCCCCTTCCTTCCCCCCTTCACCTGTGCACCAAAAAATGGTATATATACGATGTAAAATAATTTTTTGCCACCTGAAGATGTCATTATGTGACGAAACCATGGTTGTTCTCAATAAACCCATCTAGTGAACCTATACAAAGTGTATTTTAATTTCCATTAAGCAATGAGCAAGTATAAATTCTTGTGTACCATGACGTGTTCTCGGAATTCCAACCAGGTTAGGTGTTAGGCTGCTGCATATATGTTGACAGATGGCATTGTCTTTCGAGCCTTTTGAAGATATTGGGAGTGTCATCTGTCTGAAGGTCTGCTGCAGCTTATTTCCTGACTTGGTGAGTATCTGGAGAACACCTCACTTTTGTCATTTGTCAGGAAAGCACCTGGCCCTTGATGTTTACTGTCAAGAATATTAATACTATGGTGTTTACTTTCTGTCATTTTTCATGAAAAGATCAGATTAAAATTTTCTTCTCATTCACTTCACTATTACATATGATATGTACCTAAGATGACTTAAGGGCAGCAAAGTCATTGTTAAAGCAAGTGATGTGCATTGATGAGGTGTGAGTTATCCAACACTATTTAACCATTAACCCAATTATCTGAAGATAATCTCTTTTTGGTTTTTATCAGCATCTCTATTGAACCCCTATTTATATACTGAGAAATTATGATTAATGTACTTAAAATAATCAATGGCAAACTTACTGGAGTCCAGAAAGTAGCTGAATGCATATAAAGTAGAGATTGGAAGCAATAGAAAAAAATGTTATCCCATTTATGTGATCATCCAAAGTAGTTGATAGTTGAGATAGGGATGCATATTGGCATCTCAAACTCTCCCAATGGCTAGGCTTTACTACCTGTATGTGAGAACAATTGTAAAAATTATACAAATGAGTGATAAAAGGAAGATTTCTCTTTTTATTTTCAATGAAAGTAGCAATCATGTACTTAATTGTGAAATGTAATGACTATTTAAATGTATAGATGTAAATAATGTGAATTGCATCCTGAGCCATCTTTTTTGGAATTGTTTTTCTATTTCTGCCCCATGGAGGTGAATCATAATCATAAAGGGAATAATTTACCTGGAATTTATACATTGAAATATATTTTTAATGGTTACACTTTCTCAATTTGTCGGTAATTGACTACATATTTTCATGGACTTAGGATCTGAGAGCATAGGATTAATTTACTGTTAATGGGTACTCAGGAAAATGGGAATAGATTGGCAAGACAGGAGACTAATTCGAAACTTATACATGACTCAAAGGGCACTTGCCATTGCTTTTAAACATTTTTGCTGAGGAAATGGTAAGACAGGCATGGGAAGAACTTGAGGTTGGAATCAAAGTAGGAGGGCATCAGATAAAGTCAGTTAGATTCGTGGACGATCAGGCATTGGTTAGTGGATCTTCGAAGGGACTGCAAGCTTTGGTAGATGCTATAGAAATACAGTGCAGGATATTCAGAATGAAGTTAAAACAAAAGTAATGAGATTCTGTAGGATGAAGAAAGTGATTAAAGTTGGAGGACAGAAACTGGAGCAAGTAGAGCAGTTTAATTACTTAGGTAGCATGCTAGAGGAAAATGGGCATAGTAGTAAAGACATACGGAAGAGAATAGCGCTAGCTAAGGAGGTGCTTAGTAATAGAAGAGAGCTGATGACGGGGACACTGGGTAAGGATGTGAAGAATAGGCTGGTGAAGAGCGTGATATGGAGTGTAGCATTCTATGGTGCAGAAACATGGACCCTCAGAAAGGAGGATGAGAATAGGCTTCAAGCATTTGAGATGTGGGTGTGGAGGATGGAGAAGGTGAGGTGGACAGAGAGGAGGACTAATGAGGAAGTGCTTGAGATGGTGGGCAAGGAAAGGAAACTTTTTAATGAAATTTGAGACCGGCAGAGTAGGTGGGTAGAGTATATAGTAAGGAGTAATGGTTTGCTCAAGAATGTGATAGAGGGAAGAATGTTGGGCAAGCAAGGAAGATGAAGAAGGAGGATAGGTTTCATGGACAGGATGAAGAGGGTAGATAGTATATATAGAGGGTAGCTGAGGCAAAAAAGGATATTCTAGAGTATAGTCCCCTGAAAAAGTAGAAAAATAGGAGGAGATTCTCTGACAATAAAACCTAAGGCTAAGAATACTTTATTCAGTTTGATGCACCAGCACCTTATGATGCAGCAGCAGCTCTAAAGACTAAGTTATTTTTCCTTTTATATTTTAGAAGAAAAAGTTAAAATCAGCATCCGTTAACGTTATCTTTGTGGCATTTCAACATGTAGAAATTCTTATTTATTAATACAAATATTGGGATTCTTTATGTAATAATTTTTTCACTCTAGAGGCTCAGTAATTTGTGAGTACTTTCAGAACAATGCTCCAAATCAAATCCGAAGAGAAGAAAATGGCTTCGAGTTTCAATCATCTGGATGAAATGTAGTTTAGTAGTAGAAGTTATGAGTAATGAGTAGTAAGCAGTCATTGGAGCACCTTTGTGAAACATTTGATTTTATGAATAAAGTAGCGCATTTAGTACTGTTTGTGTGAGAGATATATTAAAAAAGGATTGATTTTATTTCAGTCAGATTTTTTGCTTAATGAATGGAAAGTAGGTTCTATCATTTCTATTAGTCTTATCAGTCAAATTATATGAAATACAGTCATTTTTAACATAGCATATTGACTAATTAATAGTCTGTCACATCATGTCAGGTATATGAAGGCGCTTAACTCAGAGCTGACACCTTATCATGCAATGCTTCCCAGTATAGTTTGTCATTGCATTAAGTTGTTTGCTATCATATCTTACACTTGTTAAAAGATGGCAACTTCCAGTCACTCTTTAAAGTTATCCTTATCAAATTAATTCATATACCAGGTCTTCCTTAAACTAGAGCATAGCTAATCCATGTTATATCTACCCTTTCAAGCAATGGATAAACAACTTTCTTTTAAAAGAATGTTGTACAATTCTTGTTGACCAATTAAACACAATTTTAAACAGTTATGCATTTGGTTTATGAAAGTTAAATCTAGGATCTCACTGTCCATATTTCATCAGCATCTGAATTTAGAATAAACTTTATCAAGAATTACATTAAAAGTTTATTCTGATTAAGTTTGAGAATAACGTACTATACCACTAGTGGGTGTGAGGTTAGGTTCCGAAACTAGTATTTACTGAGTGGGAAGTGTTACATTAACATTTAAACCCGATATGACTCTACACAGCTGAAAATTTGGGGTGATGTAGATGATAATTTACCTTTCCTTGAAGATAACTCAGCTTGGTGTTAAGCTGCTTGAATCTTGTTGATAAAGCCATGCTTAATACCATGATGAAAACATCTGTAAAGTTCCATATGAAAGTGGCTACAATGCTTATTCCTAAAATAGCCAGACCTTTCCATGTTGCATAGGCTGTCTGTTCATATACAAACCTGAGAGAGAGGAAGAGATCGAAATTTGCGTGACTCCTGGGTGCTATTAAATTTTATTATCGAACAACTTGCATGCGCCATAACATGGGATGAGTTTGAACTCTTGAAACCATTGCCATTTAAACAGCTTTCTCCTTTCCAGCATTTTGTCTTTGTAGGGAATATGTTGCATTATATGTCACGTTGAGAGGGCCACTGGGTTTATTGCCTCTAAAGGCAACAGAGAGAAGAAAAGGTTGTTTAAGTGCCATTGATCTCAAGAGTTTGGATTCATCCTTTTTACAGTCATCTTTCTCAAGTGCAATAGAGCTCCACTTTGAGCACCATGATGGATGTCGCAGCCTACATTGGATACTTGGTTCATGCCAGACAACCATGAAATAACTTTATGAAAAATATGATAATTCCCTCCTACTCTTTACGTGTACCATACATCCACTCAGCGCGAGTGGGCTGGGATGTTCGCAGCACGTCCCACTTTTTCATATATGGTTTAGAGATTTTCATGGTAGCAGGCTATAAGATCCTACCATGTAGGGGAGAGGACCTGAAGTTGAGCCCCGTTGCCCCATATAGAATAGGCAGCAGGGTTGGTATGATAAGGACTGTTTGGAGAATGAAGGAGAAGAAGAGAGAAACCTAGGGTGCGTTCCGAATCGCGCATGATGCGCTTCGCAGCGCTTCCGGGTCGTTGCGAATCGCGCTTTGAAGCGCGATTCCGAAAATTACTATCCCAAGAAAAAGAAATTTACCGCAGTTACGCGTGCACTGATCCATTCTCTCGTTCCAATATCCTCGTAAAATCTTCAGTATAGAGTCTTTATAAATCAGTGACAACATGCATAGCCTGAAAAAGTTGAATTCGAGGAGTTAATGTCCACAGAACTTGAAAAATCCAACGGAAGCAACTTTTTGCAAATATTTTTACGGAATAATCTAGAAATATTTTCAATTTATACTCTGATGAAGTATCCCAGAGACCATTTTCCGAGTAAGGATTATATTGTCTACTTTATGAAAAATTTTGTCAATAAAAGGGTTCGCCATTTTGTGACGTAATAGCACTCAAATATAGGCAAAAATATCTGAAACTTATGCATAGTAGAGAGAATGTACCTTGTTTGCAAATGGTAATGTTTTTTATTTCATAAAAATCCTTCCTCCACTCCTATATCTGCTCAACTTTAAAGATTTTCGAATAAAAATGAGAGCGGGCGCTTTTTTGGATATTTGGTCGTGTTTGAGCCTCTGTATCTATATGTATGTATGAGTAACGGGTAAGACCTATGAGAAATGACTTAACATTCCATAATTACCAATCATTTGTGTGTATATGTGCCAAGTTTCAAGACGTTATCTAAAAAAAAGCAATTTTGGACTTTTGTCCGACGATTTTCGATTTGAGCCCACTGTGTAACGCTTCAAGAGCTTCAAAGTCCGTCAGCAATTCGGAACGACTGCTCCAGCGGTGCAATCTTGATGAGCTTCATGCGCGATTCGGAACGCTCCCCTAGTGGCTTCAGTTGCTTACCAGTAGCGAAACGAGCCGAGGGGTACACAGTTTTACGTCCTTCATTTCTTAAGTTAGTTGGTTGAAGGGTTTGTCTCGATTTCCTGGTTTACCACGCCTTAGTGGACTTCTTGTGGACTATTTTTCGCTTGCTATCCTGCAGACTTTCTCAGGCTCAGTTGAAAACAATAGTCAGGAGGCGCCGCCTAATACGGGGTCGTTTTTTCAAATTTCTTCGGCTCCTCGTGTTCAATTAATCCGCCGTGGGTTTTCTCGGATAAGTGTTTTCCTCACTGCTGGTAATGGGTAGTCGTCTCTGTGGAAGCTTTTAGGTTTTTTCATTGGTTCTACTGCTTCTTTAATATTACTGAGGAAATATCTTTTTTTTCGTTGTGGAAAGGCTTTTGGGATTAAAATGTCGGGTTGCAGCCCATCCCTAACATATTTGTCAATTGGTGAAAGTTGGACTTGCCTTTGTCCTGTGTTTCGCTGATGCTCTTCCATTCAGCATTCGAGTGTCATGCAAGTTTGTAAAGAAGGTCATTTGTGGGTTAGAAAGGAAATATCTAGGGGTTGGAGGAAGACTAGATGAAAACCCGGCGGTGGAACTAACCTGCTATTGACGGAAGTCGCCCTGAGATCCGAAGTTTACCGGCTCTTTCTCCGGACGGAGCCATATGCTTGTATTCTCCTATGTTACCATAGCTAGGATCGCGATTCCACTAGAAAAAAATCTCCGCTGTCGGGACTCGTATCCACGGGTTGAGGAATTGGTATTATAACCACCTAACTGGCCCGATCCTCACGAAGAGTGATTTTTTCATCCCTCAGTGCACAGCGACCTAGGAATTTTCGACCTTGTGATGTCAGTATCTTAAAAACACTGAAAGAGATTTTGTAAACGGAAAATTTTGGCACTCTAGATCTCTACGAAAGCTTTATAGGTAGCTGAAGAGTTTTCATTACTCGAACATTCTCAAATGGCTGTCGAAGCATTCTGGTCACTTTGATTTCTCGAATTATCTGTGAAACTTAGCAATCTGTCCATGGTATTTTGTCTATTACGATTTGAAACACGAAGAAAATGAAAAAACTAGGAATGTCGCTGTCTCACTTTTACCATCCATCTGTAAGAGAGTGGACGTTCTATGAAACGCAATATTTTTCATTTTCACTTCGGTTTCCGAGTTGATCAATATAACTTTGATTATAGGTTGAAATCATAGAATTAACGTATTATTGAATTACCATTTATTTTTTATTTAAATTGTCTAATTTTCTGTAATATCTGTATTCAACTTTGAACATCCATGTACCTAGTGGGATATTTTTTTTGCTTTCTTAAATAGTGTGATTAATATATTTGCATCGATTTGCTAAGTTTAAGTGCTTGTTGAAAGTTGCATCGCCGGCTCACGTTGGTCCTGCTGGCGCCCTACAAGCGCAATTTAAGGGAGACTATAAGGTCATTGTTCCAGGTTTGCATTCAATTAAGTTAATTCAAATCTACTCCAAAATCCTCCTATTTTTAAGCTAAGGCATGTTTTTGTAGCCTGTTTTAATATCTAGCTTTGGCAACTAGTGTTATGGTCACAAAATTTCACATGAGATGAGGCGTTAACTTTTTTCGTCATTCGCAAGCCATTACTACTTTTTTTTAGACAACTTCGGCGTAATCTTCGCAGATTACCTCGGCAAAGTTACATCTTGCGTTAGTACTTTTTCCATTATTCGAGAGAAAAGACTTCTTCAGCCAATTTTGGAAAATCATATTAACCAGTGTTGCTGACTGATACCAATGTAGACAAAAATCTACCCAGCGCTTCCCGACGGGAAAAGAATCGACTGGCTAGCATTTGTGCCTTGCTACGGGACAGTTTGATAGCAGTCTTCCTGAACGTGGACGCTATGACTCCTCAATTAAATGCTCACGCTTGTAAATTTTTAGAATGCTGTCACAGCAAATTCACTAGAAAGCCTCTGGGCTCGATGTCCTCATTCTGAAGAAGGCTGCATGCATTTATATACACTGTTTATTCCGTTCAGAAAGTTCTTTCGTTCGAATGAAATGAATGTCCTCGTGGTAACAAACCGGTTCAAATCATGATGATGCTCCACGAAGCCTAAATTCAAGCCTGCCGGAGGAAAGTAGTGAATTTTCACTCCAAAAGCATAAGGGCTAATAATTAAATCTTATTAAGAGAGTTTTTATTGTGATTTCACGTTGTTATGAGTCTTATTCCATTGTCGGATTTTTGCTGTCTCCTCTAACTTTTCCGTCTCCAATTTCCTTCTTTTTGTCAAAGCTTCTTAGGCTGCTGAAACCATTCGCCATATATCTCTGCTATTAAACCCATTCTCCTTCAAAGTAGTTTTGAGGTTAGTGAACTGTTCCACCTGCTTTATTGTATGTCCTCCCAACTTTACATCCAGTCCCACCTTCCTGCTTCTATGAAGTCTCATTACCTGCCCCTGGGGGTTAATATCCATGCCATACCTTTCGCATGGTATCCCTGACGCACTCATCATTGGATGTTATCCCATGGCTGACTGGCCATTATTATGGCCTAATTTATTGAAGGGTGGAGATGGTATGAATATAATACCAGTAAGCATATAAAAGGGAACATTTTTCAATTGCAAGGTGTACAACATTGGGAAATGGGTGACCAAGGAACTCGCAAAGTGTAAGAGGTTAGGAATCCACTGATCTATAGATTAAAACGAGCAAAAAATACTTCGAGAATGCTGTTTTGTTTGTAACTTACCAGTGCGAACGACGGGAGAAATTCTCCAAGACTTGAAGCGCAAAGTTAGAGTCAGTTGGAAAAATGGTATCCAGACATGTCACTTCCGGTTCGGAAGAATTCCCTCCAGTTACTGAGCCAGGGTATATGTCATCCATTGATGCGGGTGATCGAAGGGAATCTTTTTTGGTGTTGCAGGCATTCACCTCATTCCAAGATTCGATCACCCTGACAGTCACGTGCCACACATGCTCAGCTGTTGCGGATAAAAATAACGAGGTGGTTTCGAAGAGGCATGCATGTTAGTTATATAAAAGCCATCGCATAGAGCATTTTTAGAGATATTTATATACATTGTCATTCATTTATTCATTTTCCTCTCTGTCCCGGTTGTGTAATGTCTGAATAATGCTAGTCGCTCGCTGATCGAGTCCTTTCGTTGAATGATGTAATTTGAAATTTTAGATTTTGTGTATTAAAGATTCCGTTATTTGACTTGAGAGTTATTAATTAGAGAATTTTATGACGACGGTTTTCTCTCCAAAAACATTATTCAATCACTGGTTATAAAACTGGGCCTTAGTTGTATATTTTAAGGAACTTATGGCTATAGTTTTAATATAGGTATTGAAGTGGTGAAGAGTGGTGAGCAAATATTACAACTAGTATATATCTTAAGCGTCATCACTAGAGAGCGCAAAGAAGTTTTAATAAGTTCTGATTTTCATCTCTAGGAAGAACTAACACGTGTCCTCTGATTAGGAAAAATAATGCCTACATACGAAAAAAAACTTTTGGAATCATTTTGGAAGTTTAATGTTTGCTTTGAAGTTAACTCTAGAAGGATTTCCGTGACACGATATAGATTTATTTAGAAAATTTCAGGAATTTTTATGATGTTTCAAAATGACTTTCAATTATTTGAGGAAAGGAAGATTGTTGGAGAGAAAGCCCTTGTCGTCGCCAGCCTTCTCGTATCGAAAGGTACCTAAAATCCTCTACTTTATCTTACCATACGACGTAGGGAGGATTTTGCTTTGAATACTCTGCACAGAGCATCCAAATAGGGATCATGATTTGACTAAAATTGTTACACAACTACATGGTTCATGATTCGGTACTTCAACGTAGGAGGCTGGCGCCATACCCATCACACCATCCGGTATATTCCAGTCGCAGGAAATGGAAAATAAACTGTGCTTACGTATCACAGACTAGATCAATTTAAGATGACGTATGTAATTAAGGGGAGACTGTGTTGTGTAGTGGAAACGTGGCTAGAGGAAAGGAAGCAGCTTGTGAAAATACGTGTCACATTGTGAATGAGGAGTCTGCTAACAGCCATTAACAAAAGCCTGGAAGTGAGGAAGCTCTTTATTCGAGCGTTCATTTGAGGCTTCTATATCAGTGAAACCTGAACATTAGCTTCTGCAAAGCAAAAGAGATCGGAAGCAATGAAGATGTGGTGTCATCGAAGAACTATGAAGATCTAATGGACAGATAGGATCACCAACGAAGAAGTCCTACGAAAACGAAAGTTGGAGAGAAAAGAGGCTCAATGGATACTCAGAGAACAAAAGGAGGCGAACTTAGGGGACACATTTTGTGACACAAAAGTCTATTGAAAACTAATGGAAGGAGGAAAGAAAAGGAGAAATTGCCGAGGAAGAATGGAACGCATTAGGCTAATTTCGAAGGACGTCCAAGTAAAGAATGATGCAGGAAAGAAAAAGTTGGCGGAGATGGCAATGGACTGAAGCTCTGCAGAAAACCAATATTTGGATTGATGATGATGATAACCATGGATTAGAAAATGGACCCCAGGAAAATTTGATTAGATTGAAAAGAATCGGGCCCTAAGAACTAGCAGTTTTGTTGGAAGCCGAGGATAATATAGATTGGAAAACGGAAGTGTACAGAAGTGCATGGACTACTACACAATTAGTGGAGCAGGGTAGGCTAAGTGAGATATATGACAAGAGAATTTGATGGAGATATTATTGGTGGGATAGAACAGTGGATATGTCACGAGGAATCTATTAATTAGGATGCCGGGAATATGAAATATTAAAACACTTTAGGGAATGCATTCGGTTTGGTAGAGCTTATTCTTACGGATCGTAAACCATTCGTTTGAATAACTGGCGATGAACCAAAAGTACGCTCATATATTTTAATTTGTACTCTACCGAAAATTAATCGATTTTTCATGAGTTTTAATGACATATTCTCGAGCACGAAACTTTTTCTCCAATGTGATTTGGGGATTATTGAGTCAGTGACTTGTCGACGGTAGTGGAGGCGTTCTTAAGGCTTGGTGACAATTTTTTTCGGGTCATTTTTTGGAGTGTTGGCGATATATACTCATTTTAAGGTGCATGTATAAAATGACCAGGGTCATATGGAATCAAAAGAAATTTTGCTTAATTTACTTATTGCGAGCGTTAGAATGACGGCTGTCAGGCGGGCAAAGCGGCTTTTGAGAGTCTGCGGGAATATCTTGTACCACAGTCGTGCCTTTCGACTCCTGAGATTTGCTGCTTGTCTGGGCTTAAAAATTTTCCCGTTATCACTCTCGCCTTTGTTGAGGAGGAGCGGTGCCTCAGCTTTGTGCCAGAAGCCGAGTAAGTGACTCCAGCGCGTGGCCAGCCTCAGGTGGAGCAGCGTTGAGATGAAGGAGCAGCCGTAAAAAGCTGCTCCTGCCGTCGTTTGCTCGACCGTTTCTGAGAGAAAAATTGAGAAAAGAGGTTGGATTATGAGTAAAATTGGGTAACTCGTCTCCAGCGGCATTCATACGGCAGCGAAAATATTCGTGTGTAGGAAAAAATGTAATTTTTTAAAAACATTTAATTGGTGTAAAATTGATGCTGGTATATACATATATGTTATTTGAATAGTAATTTTAAGAACACGAGGTAAAATAATGTCACTCAACTACATTTTTTTAAGTGTTGGCTTGCAAGGATTACATAACACACCTTAATTATGTGTGTGCAAGATTTTGTGCACTGGCCTATTAAAACTTATTTCGCATCGTTTTACACATCATGAAAACCAAAATTGACAGATTTGTTTAGGTTCTACATTTGATATGCTGATATTCAACCGTCTCTTTCAAAGGATAGAGGTTGAATCTCGACCTCTTTCCTTTGGAAGATACGTTCATCGGCTGACCATTCTCCTGTCGCGGCTCTTTTAGGAACCGCTACAGGTGAATGTCATTAATCGTCGATGAAGCCCGAAAGCTTGATGCTACCCGACCAGCAACTCTGCGAAACTTAGGGGCTGGTGTAGAGAAAACAACGTGACGGATATATCCCCTTGCATATTTGTACCATTAAATCCCTAATGGAAACGTGAAATACTAAAAAGGTCCAATTATCAGAGATACCCCTCGTTTATTTGAATAATTTGTTAAGTTTTAGGTACATTACTTATACTATACCACCACAAGGCAGTAGGTATAAAGTATTAGTGGCGTATGTTTTACGTAATTATTGAGTGGTGTTGTGCACTAAAAATGTTATACAGACCAAGTTTTGTTGAGTAGTAAAATCCGTCGAACATATATTTCACGGCCGTGGCTTCGATGGTGGCTAAGCAGGACAAGAGGAATAAAGTGGCCACTGTCCTCCAAGATGACCAGGAGAACGTGAATGAAACATACTGGTGTCCACGTGGCCGTTTTGGTTTGAACGCAGAAACTGGAAGCATGCCAAAACAAGAGGCTAATTTCAGTGTCGGCAGCAAGGCCAAGGCTGTCCACTCAACCGAGGCATCCTGTGTGTAAGATTCAGGAAGATGTTTTAGTTGAAAATTGGATAAGTCAAGGCGATTTGTTACTTTGAGTTTCGATATAATACTCCATCTTGATCATTCCTCTTGTTGCTCGTGGGGTGGTGAAATTATGGGCGCAATACAATTAGAATATCGTGTAAAATTCAGCGATGGTTTATTTGATTAGCGGGAAAAATTGTGTTGAGGTATGGTGAAGGATTTTAAAAGATAATTGAACAAGGATAGGTTAACCAGGTCTTAGATGATGAACGATTGATCTGACGCTGCCATATTAATTGACCCTCCGACAGTTAACCATGAATCAATGGAAGAATTATATAAATTGGCACGGACTTAGAGGATGAATTACTTAGGTGTAGCCCTACATGAATCACAAACGTGTTCATTTTTAGGACTGCCAACTGGCTCTTTCTTCCGCAGAAAATGAGGACATTAATGTAAACAATGATAACTTTTAGCGACTTTAAGTATTCTCACTGCCTTGTTTTTAATGTTTGTTTAACAGATTTCTACATGGTGGTCGATTTCGGATTTTAGGTGCCTCGTCTAACCGAAGACCTTAATCCTAAAAAAATACCACGGCAATGCCTGAGGCGAAAGCACTTCAAACCGCAACCTTCTGAATACCAGGACTGCGCGTTTTCATGTAGACTTCTTTGCTTATCGCTGTCAATCCCATTGTTTCAATAATCCGCTTTAAACAAGGGTATGGAGGTTTCAAATCGTGAAAGCCAAAATTATGGACATATGCTAATTCCTTCCGGACAGTCCTTGCTGTATGAGCACATTTACGGGAAAATGAGGACTGTTGGTAGCAAATAAAATCGTTTCGGTCAGAGGATTTGCATTGTCTAGATGAAATGAGGTGTGATTTTTGGAGAAGATCGGAGAGGATGAGATGGATAGCGAGAAGTCGAACGAAGAATGATAGGACGTGGCGGGAGATGGAAGGGAACTACCCGTGAGGTAATATAGTGAAAGATATACTTCTATATAATAATAGAAGTGGATGGAGTATGTGGTGGAGGGGAGGAGGTTGGGAGGCGTGGAAGAGGAAAGGTATTGGGGTTCAGGGAGGTGGAGGGTCTGAGAGAAACCTGATGACGAGCAAGCATTGGTCAAAGAGGAAAATGAAATGGAGACGTAATGGGAGTATTGTCCAAAAACATAAATGTCACCTGGTTGAATATACAATGGATGAATTTCGCCGATACGTTCATTGGGCTTGACTCCATTAAGTTCATCCGAGGATAGTCCCGGTAAACTCGAAATCAGTCTAAAGAGCCAACACCACCTTGTGTTCCAAGTGTGGTTTTAACTTTCAGGCCGTGGCGCTAAGCGCACGACTTGCAACTGCTTGTAACACTGTATGCGCGGCAGACGAGAACATCTTGCCCCGTAAAGCCCACAAAAATCCATAAGGGAAGAGGACGCCTAGCTTAACTGGCTAAAGCACTCGGTCGATCCGGGTTCGAGTCCATGTCAAGAAGTGACTTTTCCTCTGTGAAATTTCGCACATATATGCATTGCGGGTGACTCCGTAAAGATAACCCTTGACTAGTCCAGGTATAGTAGACATTGATGAATACCAAATCATGTGATCTTTGTCAGATTGGCTCCATATGAAGTGATCGTTGGCCGTTGCGAGGATAAAAAATTCTTGTGTACTTTATGTTGTCTTATTGCATTGCCCGGTTTCGATGAAGGTAACAATTGACTCGTTATAAGCTTGTACTAAAAAATTACGTTACTAACAGCTGTTTTCAGATCATTTTTTGCATTAACTGCAAACATACATGAGTCATATGTACGCAGTCACACGCTCGGGAGCAAAGATGGATGAACTTCGCCGTGTGAAGATAAATTGACTTGACCGAGTTCCGATCTGCCTGTGAATGGCTGAGTGTCTTACCCTTGGTACATTTTTTGACTGGTTTGGAAATTACCAATAGTCGTTCGAAAGCGACAATTTTTGGGTTTATCGTCTGTGACTTATCTTGTGCGACCTCGTCCGCTGAAATTTGCTTTGAACTATGAGATGGTTTGGTGGTGAAAGTGGATCGCTCACTAACCGGCAATTGGGAGTTCCAGGTTGGAATCCCGGTCAAGTGATTTTTGTCACGGTAAATTTCATTCATTGTGTGATTCTAGATCTCCTCAATGCAGAGTGATGACACTCGAACAAGCATGTATTAAACTTTAACGAGCACACCGGTTATACTTAAATTTATAGTTGTGCTTTCACATCTTAATGGAAACTTACCCTGAGATTGGTATCTGGTTCAGCATCCAAGAAATTTGTCTTCTCAAAAACCTTTTCCCGCTTGACATCAGGAATTGATATTAGCGGTTGAGGGGAGACTTTCACGGGAGAGTGCCTCCCAGAAAAATCCGACTTCATTAAAGCAAGTTTTGGGAACATCTTTCGTTTGCTGTACCACCGTTCCAGTGTTGTGGTACATGTGTTGATGTGTCGTATTCACGATCCTTATTCTCTGGTTACTGTAAGGATACCTAAATTTGAAAAAATAATCAAATTAGTGTTTTAAGTATTACATGCATTTTTCTTTCATGACGTTGTAGGAATGAAATTAGGATGAGTTACGTGTCATTCATCCAAAATTCTCTCTTCCTCCAGCGTGGAAAGAATTGCCAATGAAAAACCCACCAACTCTGGAAGAGATCGACGCGAAGAGACGTAATGACGTGGGAAACCAGCCAGCTGTTCGTTCGGTCGAGCGGAGCCACAGGTGAGTAGGTCTTATCTTTACAGTCAAACCGATCCAGTGTTGGATTTTTACGTCTACTTACGACCCCTGGAGAAGTGACGAGGTCGTGTGGCTGGGTATGTTGGGACGCCAGCCACAAAAGAAGGTTATGGCATAAAGGAACTGGGGAGGAAAGGGATGATTATTGAGGTGCGCTTTGGATGAATAATTCATCGATTTCTGACCAGTGGAGTTTTAAGCCCTCACCAATTTCGCTGACTGAGACGAAACAATATTTGACTATCGACTGCATCTGAGACGCATTTTAGAAACGTCCTACATTATAGATTGGAATTGTAATTAATTGTGCTCATGGATATATCTCAATAATAAAATCAAGAGCCACAACAATTTTTCGCAGTTATAAGAATCGAGTAACCCTAAACTCAACATTTACTGGATGCAGAGGACGAATTATCTTCTACAGGTAATTTACGACTTATTCCCTCGTATGATTAAAATATGAAGTGCAGAAGAGTTTAAAAGTCAAAGATGTCGTAGCAAAATTATTGAGGATTGTTCAGCGTATGTGTGGAAACGTTATAAAAACCTGAGAGTTTGGTTTCCAAAGAATCTTGTTTCAACGTGACTAAATGAGCTTGGTACGTGTTGCGGATGAAAAGGAAAAACGTAGGAGTGAGTAAAATAGGCCTCCCACGAAGCCAAATCGGCTGTCATACGGTATGAAATTTCTTTCCTAAAGACAAAAGGCCAGGTATTTCAATTAACGAAATATTTTGAAAATATTTGAATGGTGAACTTAAAGAAATTGTCGCTTTGCTAGTGTCGAAAAGGATTGAAGTGTCACCGACGACTCGTCCCGAAACATTCGGAAATATATAATAGTTTAGTTAATATTTCCTGAGAAATAAGATGTGAGCATTCAGCTGTAGCTTTCATGCGGGGAACACCTCTGTTCGCCTCAAACATATTTCATTTCTCTGCGAGGGAAATCACTTGTTGCGACAGTTACTAAGTCATTACAAACCGAATTTCCCGGACACATTGTCTTTCCCACGCCTATAAGGAGGGCCTCCTGTGTCATTTGAAAGAAAAATTGTTTTATCTACGGGTAGTCGAGGAGAATCTCAGGGCCTAATTTGAAGGCTCTCTGTTCTTCATTTCCAAAGTCGGGAACAAAGAATTGGGCAAAAACATAAGCGGTGAAAAAGGCCAGATAACATCTTCCGGTAGCAGGTGGATATTAGGGGATTTGTGTGACGCTGTAACGCGCATAAAAAATTTTTACCGTTCGAAGATGTGCTCATGTGACGGGGGGTAAGGTTTTCCAATGAGGAGCCTATGTAATCTGGTGCGCGAAACATTATGCATGTGTTCTTCAAGGCTGGTAATGAGCCTCATTTTCTATAAACCATAAAAAAATAAAAAAAACAAAATGCGATAATTTGGAGAAATTATGCGACAAAGGTTCAATCAAGAATTCCAGTATCTGCATAATTATGCTTGAAAGTCCGATGGATTTGGTGTAAGTTATACTTTTCCTCTCTGATTAATATAATTATTTTTTCCGTAATTGGCTTTTTTCTTTGGAAGGCACAGACAGTTGAGGTCTTTTTCGCTGTTGGGAAGCGTTGGAAGTTTCTTACCTTATTTTATTATTAAGGCGACCCTGCGTTTGAGATAGGCTTAAATGGAAGAGAGTTAAAATCCTCCTGATTTTTTTCTGGCGGAGATCCCTATCTGCGTTCGCAATTCCTTTCGTCATCTCAGGTGACCTTCCTGTATTCATCCCCTTCATTAAGCCAATCCCTATTCTCCCCCTTCACCGTTTACCCTGTATTCTCTCCTCGCTCTTCATTACCAACTAATATACGTACTGATCCCCTCCTGAAGTTTAATTTCCTCACCTACCATATCTAGCTTTTCCTTGTTTGTCTTCCAAACGAACTTTTTCCACCCTCCTTCGTTCACTCTTCGCAGACGCTTGCAGTGTAATGCTAGTATAGTCCAATACTCTGCTACATACAGCGACTCAATCCAAATTAAACGATTTCACGGTCTTTTATTAGCATTTTCACGTTAGGTTCGTGTCATTGCTTGTCTCATAATTGTGGAAATTTCTTTTTCCAACGTGATTCTTTTTTTTGAAATGTTAATTAATTCAATTGAACTCCTTGATCCGATCGGAGTCCTACCTTAATTACCAACTTTGCTTTATTTGCCCTAGTTTATCTCATATAATTACTTCTTATGACTAATCTTCTTTATGCATTTCACACCTTCATATTTTAATGCATCTACCAATAGATCCAGACCTGTTGATGCCTGTTGTACCTTGAATTATCGACCAACCAACGCTTGGCATTCAGCTTATATAGCTGACTAATTTAAATTATTAATAATTTAAATTTCTACACGTAGCTCTTTCCGTGCCTCTCTCACCATTTCTTCGGTGTATCGTGGAAAAGCATAGGCTGCCACGAAGAATCTTGTCTTAACCTGTGGCTTTTAACTGATTAACCTGATTCTAACATTGCTCTTACCCTGATTCTTCGTCAGCTACCCCAAATTGTGCCATCAGCAAATTTAATATGGTACCTCTAACTATCCAATCTGCTCCAATTTAATGGGTTAATTCATTGACTTTTCTCCGTTTGCTCCGCCAAAGGCTTTATTTCCTCGTAAGCCAGTTGAGGTTTGAGTCAGTGCTCCGTAACCATCTGCTCTAAAAACTATGGTAAAAGTAGGCGGTGTCATTTGAAGAAGAACCCATATATACTGCCGATGCATTTGTGTTGATGTACGTAACTATTCCATCATGTGATCACGAAATATTCTTTTTCTAAAATTTATCAGTTATATTTATAGATAATAAATCAACGAAACTCGTCTCGGTTCGCCGTAATGTGAACCGCACCCGAGTCGTGTAAGACTGCTGTGATGAGCTGTAACGTGTTCACTAACCAATTTGTATCAGCTCTTCCTCAGAAAAACAAAAATAAAAATGCCTTTGCAATCATTGGTGGTATTTTGTGCACCCTCTGAGGTGTATCTGGTTTGAATACCCTTGCAGGAAACATTTTTTCCCCTGAATTCCCTAAAATTCCCTGGCAATATCCAGCGCATGCCTATTTAGTTATTCTCCGCCCGTTCGTAAATGAAACATCGCTTGTACTTGAGAACAAGCAGGTGTATGGCCGTGGAACTGCTGTGTCAGGTTCTTTAGTTCAAACGACTGTCATCCAAATATTGATGGTTCGCTCACAATCACGTGGAAGTGACACATGTCACGATTAAATTTGTATAGCTCTAACCTCTCTGGTATGCTCTCCTATTGTTCCTAACTTCAGCTTCGGCATGAGCATGTGTCAAAGGATTTGCGTTGAAATGGTCACTTACGTGAGAGTCCTACGAACAGCGTGCGTGAAAATCAGTTGGAAATATTCGCATTGAAATTGTCCCCTACGCTGTAGTATTTTACTGTAAATCGTGAGCAGATGGTTTTGAGGTTTGTTTATTCCACTGCCCCCTATCTTTGAAATTTCTATATTTTTATTTATATTTACCATTTATCTCCTGAAGGCATTTATAACCTCATTCCAAAAGAATTTTTTGCCATTCCTTGTGATTTTAACACCTCATGTGATTGAGGAATTATCGGAAGAAGTCCACCTCTAATACACATACCGGGTATAATAAATTAATGACTCGGTAAAATAAAATGAATTCAATTGTCTAGATATACTTGCTATAGGATTGGAGAATATACTAATTACTTGTGCCCCTATACTGGTACATACTAGATATTTCATAAATGTTATTCGAGTTACCACGAGAATTATATGAAGCCTTCTACCTTTTCTTGAAGAAGCAGCTAAATAAGTAAATTACTCTTTAACGATAATTTGTTTTCCGCTGGCCTTAAAAAAAAAGTTTTACGCGGGATGAAACTAGCTAGCTATATCGCATTAGCAAATATATTCCCTCCTTGTTTCTGGTGTTACCAATGCTAGTCGTTCGAGGCTATTCATTTAATTTTGTTGCGAGTTGTAAGACGGATTAGTTGCTAGCAGACAAGCATTTAAAGCTAAACTAACAATTAGTGAACTAAGTGAATGTTTTAAATTGATGAAAACATAAAAATAAAGTAGTTTTCTAACCATTATTGGGGCTTGTAGGAAATAGGATCCAAAATTAATGCACGTGAACCTCAAGGCAAATCAAAGAAGAACATCCATATCTTCTATGATCTGAGCATAATGTTACGTCTCCGCATGACTTATTTCTACAGCAGTTGAACTTACTTTGCCTCTATAACTACTAAATCTTAGAGTGGTATGTGAGCGCTACAAAAGGAAAAATGTTACCTATTTTAATTACTCAATTAGGTAATTCCATGGCAAAAGGCCAAAATTTACCCTTGACTTCTCCGAATTCGGCCAAATTTGAAGGACGTATTCCGTTTTGGCACATTGTTGATACATTGTACATTAGCCCAATTGTTTTGCGAAATGTGCATCTGTTGGCTAGTTATGGGAGTATGAAAAATTGACTTTTTCGATAACTTGTATTCGGTTTGTCTTCGATATCACTGGATATAAAACACTTAATTCGAAGCAAAAATGCTCACTTGACAGGGGAAGCAACAGTGCGTAATACTGTGAGGTCAGTAATACTAGAGTTTTCATTTTTGTGCGTCAATTTTTGAAAACTTCGATTTTGCTCTTTTTCTATATTTTGTAGATTAGTCTATGCAAGTTATGCTATGCAATCGTAAAAAATTGCAATGGTAATTTTTGTTTAAAGAATGGAATTTATTTTTGTATCCTCATGTTCGCTCTTTACGCCTATGTTTCGCGGCACCCTCGGCTAGGGAAGAGTGTTTTTATATTGGCGTGCGATTTAACACCACGCATGCATCATTTACATTTAGGGGAATGATGTAATGCAAAAAACCCAACATTTAGTGAGTACGAAATGGCAAGAATGCTGTCTT
The DNA here is from genome assembly GCA_963169105.1 of Ceriagrion tenellum. NCBI lineage: Eukaryota > Metazoa > Arthropoda > Insecta > Odonata > Coenagrionidae > Ceriagrion > Ceriagrion tenellum. The sequence continues at coordinate 76,835,208 of OY720637.1, read as the reverse complement.
AACAATGTATCCATGTCGAAGAATCTAAAAATTTCTTCTTGAGCTTTTGAAGCTGCGTCTCCTTGAACCTTGTCTTTGTTAATGCTCAACAATCACATTTCCCTCGTCAATAAGTGGTAAAATACATCCAGTAGAACTAGGAATTGCCAATGATTGGGAGGCATATCGCCGAAAACTGCTTGCCCAAATTCATCTATTATGAGTTATAGCCTCTATGCAAAATGCCTTGAGGACCGCTGTAAGTACTCGTTGGAATGAGCGCTTTATAAAGCGTGCTCTATGGTAAGTTATTTTGTATTGACTAGTGGTTAATCTTCCTGACAAATCCCTTTTCCTGACTCCAGAGATAAATTTCCTCTCTATCCCCTGTATGACTTAAGTTCGGCGTCCAATACGTAGTCGGCCGGACACTAGTTACAGCTCATCTGAATTTTCTAACGAATGCGCTTTTACAGTTGCGTGTAGTGATTTCAAAATTGAATTTCAATCGCAGAAATGTCCCTCTGAATGTTGGTAAGGATAAACTTGTATGTTCAGCGCTAAATGTGTGTCCTAAAAGGCTTGAAAAAATCAATATCATAGTCGACACTCAGATGAGGTTCTTCCCATAAATCAACTAGGTGACTATACCGTCTTGTCTGCACGACAGAAACAGTAGAGTTGTAATAATAATAACACTTGTTTTATTGGGGTGTGATAGGATTTGGGGCCTTCTTCCTTCTAACCACTATGTGTGTATTTATGTATGTAGCGTGAGAAAATAGTCTCAAACTACTCCACTCTGGGCAAACTTATGCAAATTTCAGTACAAAAATTCACTATTGAGTTTGAAAGAAAATAGGCGATTATGCCCAGGCATTAAATTGATGCAGACGATAATACTTTTGAATCAGTCCTCAATTTCGACCAAAGTACAGGAAATCAAATAAGATAGTCTTCAATTTAGAGATAAGTTAAATTGTTTTCACAATGTAGCATAGAAGTTCTGGAATTTGATGTTCTTTTTAAATCATATCGTACTGCTAATATCCATTAAGTGTCTTACCTTCCTGTTTCGCTATGAACATCTTTGTTACCTGAAGAAGAAATTTTTTCCACTTCGCGGAAAAAAACTTAAAAGTTTTCTGATCACCAGTAATCAAAATAGTGAAATGATTTCATAGTAGAAATTCAGAATTGTTATCCGGCAAGTTTCCCTTGCAGGTTTTGAAAGTGTGTTTGGGGTAGGTGGAAGAAGTTAATCAGAGACTTCCGTTTTGCAGCTGCAATAAATAACTACTATATCAAATGAAAAGGTAGATCTCACAAAATTTACCAACTTTTGAAGTCCGGAATACGTTGGTACTAATTGGGACCTTAGGCAAGAACACAGTGTGCGCACGCATTATTCAGTAGCACTTGAATTGCAACTTCTTGGAGGCCAAATTGATAGGATTTTGCGAAAAGAATAAATAGTGTTGCTTTAATCCTTGAATTTCTGAGGGGGACGGCTTGAACATTTCCTTCGTACGGCTTACTGAGGCATGATTCATTCGCATTTGCGAGCAGTGGTGAGTCATTCATGATACTCGCAGTGATTATAGAGGAGTTGAAGTACAATTAAAAAAAATGGAATTGCAAGGAAACAGTGGGCTCCGATGGATTAGTAGAACCTTGGCGCTAGTGAAACGAATACTACTCTCCTTACCAAGCTGTACTCGGTATCTTGAAATTGGTGGTTCTGCGTGTTCTTTCATCGCCAGCAAAAAATATTATTATATATCATAGTATTAAACATAATTTTCTCGAAAATAACTTAATTTCTTTAAACAATAATTACGGTAGGAGTTGACTCTTTTGTGCTACAGGGTATAAATATAGCTTTTTATTGGATTGAAGTCTGAACCATAGTATGTCTGGTGCGAATGACCTTAGTCGTCGAAGCACCCTAATCACCCTAATACTAACTAACATAGTATGTCCATTCCCATGAAGTGGGTTCGTCTATGGGATAACGTTGTTGACTAGCCAATTTCTATTCTGTTTTCTGAACCAATACCTTCATGTACATTTCGATTCCAGAGGATTATTGTATGCTTCTAAGGCCATATTCCAATTTTAAAAATAATACTTTTTAGCCTCCGAAGACAATAAAACTTAATCCAACGTGTAATTCTACTGATGTTACAATTTATTAGAGGACATTATTATAAAGGTATTTCTCAGCTCCTCGAATGGAGTTAAGTTAAATATTTTTGGCGCTTAGTTTCACGAAAGACCTGATTGACATAAAAGGAAATCGACTGGGTGTGATGTTATTTATTTGAACATTTTATTTATGTTAGTAATATTAAGCGTTAAACATGAATTAAACAATGACGAGATTTCAAGAGGTCCAGTGAAAATAGAATCCGCTATCATTTCCTGGTGATCAGCAAATTATTGTAAACTGACGTGGTAAAACGCGTCATTGCTTCGTATAAATGATTTAATTGATGTTTCTATTATGATTTTGGCTGAAGTCTTCTACAGACTGAGCAAATTAACCTTAAATATTAGTGTAAAGATAAAAGAGTATTCGTTGCATAAACTGCCTGTTTAGTTTCTTATTATTGATTCGCAATGAGCTAGCCATAAACTGCTCATGTTGGCTCCTACGCTACACATTTGTAATTAATATAGAGTTGCTCATTTGTTTTTACGACGCAGTACTTTTATAAGATCTTTAAGTCAGTAATTGCCTCTAAGAAGTCCTGTTGCCGATATTGTTTTATCTTGTTCCTGCGTAGCCCATATTTCATATGACAAATCTAACATTCTGTGTATTACTGGGCGCTAGTCCACTCTTTTTATTTAGTAATCTGCGGTTGGATCACGGTTCCTTTTTTCCAGTTGTCGTTATCAATATCCAAAACGTAAACCTCTCTGGAAGGATGTAGTCTCAGTTACTGCCTTATAAACGCACTCTGTTGATTAAAACAAGTCATGTTAAGCACCTGGAAAATATTTCAAGGATATTCATCACGTTTTCGCGCTCATGAGTGCAATTGAAAAATAGCGATGACGAGAATGCACGCGTTGTGGAGAGCCGTGATCGCGCCCTTAATTTTTCTACTGCTTATTTTTCCATTTTTTTGGATTGCCATTGGCAAGGTTATTAATCTATGATGTAAATAGAAAGATACTTCATAATTTTATTTACATTTTTATTATTAAATAAAATTTTTTTCACTCGTAACAATATCACATGAAAATGGCCATGTTGAATTTTTCATTGCAATGGACCTTGCGCCGAAATCCAACCTCTGAAAAAAATAAAACGTGGAAAAGCGCTGAAAACATAAGTGAAAAAACAATGAAAATAATGTAACTTAATATCAAGTCGTTAGGATATCTCTCTCTTTGAAAATTGTCTTTTTGATGTTTCTTCTCCATTCAGGCGACGCACATCCACTTATGGAACTATTTCATGCTTTCTTCTTGAGCTTATTAGGTTTATTTTTTCGTACTGCCTCGGCGCTGTACGCAACGTCAGGAATAGCCATCTGCCACGTCTCCACGGGAAACTTCGAAAGAGCTCCTCCAAAAACCTTAATGTGAGACCAAGCACCAATTAATTATTGCTGTAATTGTAAATTTACATGATACCGACACTCGATGGGATATTATTATTGTTCGAAAGAGCCCAGAAAAACCTGACTAAAAAGTTTGGATGAAACACAGCTTTCCCCCGAAACTGCGTATTGAAAGCTCGTATATGGCTTGTGCATTCGCTCAGAAATAAGAGTCAACAGACATCTTGGGTGTGACCGGGAAGAAAAGCAGTTTCTCTAGGGTTGCAATGATCAATCTTCATTGAAATATTTACCGGAGCCATAACTAAGACTACTTATAAATTTACATCCAGAAATAAATCGGATTTCATTCAGGTATACTATTGCGGGTTGCGCTGATGCAGAAATATTAACGTTCCTCATTTGTATACCAAATACTTGTCATACATGTGTTTATTATGCGTCATTAAAAGGGAGCTGCAATCGCCCATATAAGGTTAATTAATTCATAAAGCATTTCTAATGAAAATCGTGAAAGTTCTTCAACTCTAGTAACAATGATAGTGATCAGATTTATGCTTTTATTTATCTCGGAAACGCCACTTTTATGGAAATTCAGGCCTAAAAATATACGGCTTCACCGATATCTTGAAGTTGTAGCCATGCTCTTGCAATTTCGGGAGATCAGTGCTATTGATTTTTCTTCAAGAAAAGCATATGACTGAATAAATAAATTTTTAAAAATTGAAGTTTATAATTAATTTTACGCAAAGAGAAGCATTATATATCTGATTGGGATATTTGAAGTATTTAGTTGATTCTTTGGTAAAGGTAGGCGATAATTGAGATCACCTGTGTCGTGAGGAGAAGTGGGTGTAGCAATGTGGGAATAATCCATTAAGATATTGTGCAAGGAAAGGGAAAAACCGGTGTCCGTATTTGTCTACCCCTGGGATTTTTTACGGGGAGGATAATTTGACTTTTGGGGGCGAAATGATCATGTCATGACAATCAAGAGTTCATTCAAAACTGGGCTGACAGACGCTGTGGATTGGTGACTAAAAATTAAATTTGCAGACATAAAACCGAGTATGGAACTTCTAACAAAAAATTGTCAGTCACAAGGATCCCGCGGAATAAATAAATATGGATTAATATAAAGTATTTTATTGTTCGCTGATCTATGGGGACGATTGGGAAAAATTTTGTCTTACAATTCTTTTACAGGGCGACGGTTAAAAAAAGATTGAGAAACCCCAGTGTATTCTATACGAGGGGGCCAAAGGGTTCCTCAATGTAGCGTCACATTTTACGGACGGTGTTTCACATTCCAAATTTCTTACCATGTGGGGGTCGGGATTCCTCTGAAAGACCCTCGCTACCACCGGGATTCGAACCCGCGACCAACCAGATCCTCAAATTCGAAGTATTATTCGAAGCATTATGTTGTCAAAGTAGATATATCGCTATATATATAACGGCATGTGCAAGCGTCGTAAATTACTGCCGAATCAAAAACGGTTTTGTGATAAACTCCAAACTAAAAATTAATACCTATGCCATTTTAAGCCGTAAAGTATTTTATTTCCATTTTTAACCTCTCCTCGTCACGATTATGCTCGATGACGGATTTAGCGAAGCATACTCGGGGTTGAGAATGTATTCTAGCAAAAATAAAGTATATTTTACTCACCTTCAAAATGATTGCGTCTATCTCCTTTGAGAACCGAGGTTTAATTTCTCTAATGAGTTCTTGTGACTGCTCATTAAGGACTCCATTCACCGTGTCTCCTGTTTTGGAAAGATATGTATTATTCACTTATTTTAGCGGTGGATTTATAAATCCGTCGTGGGATTATTCGGTCACTACCAACTACAGTATCGTATATTCTTATGGGGCGGTTTGCCGAAATGGCTTGGTCCGCCCTTGCACCGTGTATTTCCTTTCACTTACCCAAGAGCTTGTCCCCGTTGAATAGGTTATCGAGCCGAACTCGCATGCGGCCAATGTCGAAATCAGTCTGCGTCTTTTTTAGCCGTAATCCTTTGTGCACAGCCTCGACTATATTATAGGAATCAGCAGTGACGCCATCTTGTAGGGGTTAGAAGTCGGAATAAAGTTTGATTTTAGTTATTTTTTATTGTTATAATTAAATATGAAAACATAATGCCGAATAATTTTTGGAATAGGTATTGCTCGACAGATCTTGGACGTTGAAGGCACATGATTTAGGAACGACTAAATATGGTTGATATATGCACAAGTGACTGAACGAGTTTAAAATCGCTCCCAATCATAAAATGTATTCCATGAGTCTTGAATTATTTAAAATATTTACTTCGTATTTAGTACAGTATTTAGAAAGAGTGAAAACTTACTCAAAAGTGACCAAAATGTTCCTTGGCCGGAAATGGGAATCATGAGCAGGTTCCCTGAAACATCATAGTCACCGCTTATTTTCAGCTCACGAAACTTAAGTCCCAAGGTAAATCGGTAGTTTTCTGGATCTGACCTGAAAGGGACAAAAAGTTTTAGGGGATACATTTTTTTCGGACTTTGTGGAAAAACGGATTAATGGAGGACGCAGGCGCTAGTGCACAATCATACCTGACCGCAATATTGGTGTAAAATTAATAATCTGCATTCCGCATGCAAATGGAAATAGGTACCTTGCGTATGTCGTGGTGTAATTGCTGAGGCCGTGCACTTCCAGATTCTTGAACGCGGCTTTGATTTTAGCAACTCCTCCTCCTTGATTAATGACTATTGAACTAATCTTCAATGGCTCCATGCAAGGTATATCCAAGTCTGGCACACCTGTAACAAAGATAAATTTTAAATTTGAAAAATAAGTCCTATAACCAGAGCCAAATATGAAGGTTTCGATGAAGTTAGTCTGGTTTTTCCATAAATCATAATATACCCATTGGGGAACATGCGCAAAATTCATTTCTCATGTTTAAGTGGTGTACACGACAAAATATTTCCTCAAGTACTCAGATATGAAATCAGTGCTTTTATGCTTCCAGATGGATTGACGTCATCGCACGGTAACGCTTCTCCAATCCGTTTATTTCATATATTAATCATATATTTCAACGTGGAGGATCATGTTTGCTACAGTTAGTTGTCTTCCGCAAAGGAAATCAATATTAATATCTACTACGAGACTACTACTTAGCGAAAAACTAGCCGAACTTCTTAAAAAAATTATTCGCTTTTCGGGAAGCGGTACCGCTCATTAACGTCATCCTCCGTGATCCTGATGGCGTAGAGTTTCTACTCCGTAAAGCACATGATTTTTAAGAAGAAACATTTCCATAATACACTTTATTGAGATATAACTCATGTCTTGTGTTTAAGAATCTGTATTTTGAATAAAAATAGATTTTAAAAGTAAAGCATGTTCTCCATTGATAACGAAGGAGGCGCTTTGTTAGGCGTGGCGTGTTTCTCTCGAAACTTTTTAACTGCCTTCTTCCGTGAAACGTGTTCCCAACATTTTTTGGTCGCGATTTAATAGTTGACGATCCCCTGTGACCCATGCATGATTTGACTTTTAATACTTAAATACGGTAAAGATATAATTTCTCACTTCCTCGCTGTCCCTAGAATTTCTTCGACCTCCATAATCAACGGCTGGTGGTCCCTGTCCCTTCGATGCAACGCAATTCATACCTCTAAGTTCGTTAATGATTCCGATCTGGTGTTTATGTTACTAGCTAACCTTGCTGTACAACTTGATTGTTGTCGATGGCTGTCATTTGGCAGGCCATCGTCCAACAGTGCGAACTTAACAGATTTAATTGATTTCAGTGATCGAATATCCCCTCTTGAGACATTATTCCAAATCTTCCTCTTGCCTCCATTCTCTATATTGCGACTTTTTACCAACCCTATCACACCTTTAAATTAACTTGAGTTATTATCCCTTAATGTCTATTCCAAGCGTTTGAGAAGTCACGTGGGTGTCGTATCCAAGTTTTTTTTCAGGCTGAAATATGCATCGAAAGATTCCCATTGAGCATTGGGGGGGTTAAGGCATTAGTTGTGTGGGCCCTGAGGCAAAGAAAGTAACGCAGTTGGAATGTCCAAGCTATAAAGTCCAATAGTCCAAGCTATAAAGTCCAATGATTGAACAATGAAAAATTTACGGAACAGACCTATAAAGTAGGTTTTAACTCCATTCCTATGTAATCATAAGGATCTGTGATTCTTTAAATATGAAACGAGGAGTAATATAGAATGATCATCGCGATGCGCGAAATTTTATCGAAGTAATGATTGCATTTAATCAAAATTAATGACAAAAAATGCGAGATAAAAATTTCCTTGACCTTGAAAATTGCCTTTGGATTTCAGTTTCGCGGGATAAAAACGCGAATAGTCAAGAAGGAAATAGTTATCCTGTTTTCATTCCGAAGGAATACAGGATTTAAGAATATTTCTTGTACTTTGTCTACACTGTATGTGCACTTGAGTGGTGTTTACTTAAAATCAGCACTGAAATGCAGACGAGCGTCTACACGCAGATATGTAATCTACAGTAGCCCCAGCTAGTGTTCATGGAAAGAACTTTGCATTTTGGTGATTTCTAAATGTGTCTAACAGCATGAACTAATGAATAAGAATATACAAAAATACTGAACTCCTCATATAAATTACGTAGACCAAAGTATGATGCATGTGATAATCGAAACTCTAACTATTGATGACGAGGCCGACCACCACGATGGAACACTATCGATATCACCAAAGTCCACTTGATTAGGGGACCCAAGTCCACTTAATGGACCACTTAAGTGATGAGAGGGCGCCTACACGGTGCACTTAAGTGAAAGTTGCTATAAAATGCTCACATAAGTGGTCTGCGTAGACGCGGCATTGCTCTCTCGAGATGAAGGGAATATCCTTAAAAGTAGAATAGGGATTGTATCATAACTTTCCTATAATCGAATGGGGTACAACTTTCAACTTGGCTTCAGAGATGGGCAAAAAAGTTATCTCTAAGCGACGATCATTTCTACTTACCATTGTGCATATGTTCCCGTAGTCCCTCGATCAACTCGTACAGGTATTCATCCAAAGTTTCGCGATCATGGACTTCGATGTCTTTCACGAGGTCCTCTACGAAAGAAAATTTCCTTTTTAAAACACTGCAAGCAGAAATCAACCATGGGTGTGATACTCGCTTAAGCATACTAAAGAATGGACAGCAGCGGTGATGTTTTACAGGTGATGCTTAGTCGCCAAAACGTGCATCGTGATTTGCGTGAAACGTTAACGGCTGCGAGGAAATTTTCTCACTATAGTTCGTTCAATTAAAATTTTCACCATACGCATTAGAAGAGGGTGACTTTAGAAACTAGTGCACGTATAAAACGATTGTGAGACTGCATTTTGTCCACATCGGAAAATCTGAAAACTCAAATTTTAGCCAGTATTTTTAGCATTAAGATTCTACATTGGTAAAGCAGCTGGTACCATACAATTATTCTAAAAATGTGTGTCAATGATAATCATATACTAGGTTAATATGCTATCGTATTTTTTATGTGAGGCAAAATTTTGTGGTTTTGAGATCATATTTTACCTGTTGAAATGAGGATTACTGTAAAAAATTAACGCATGAAAGTAACAATTTTAATCTGACTCCTACCTAGATCCAGTTTTTCTATGGACGCTGCCGAAGCAAACCCCCAACAAATAACAGTCACTGCGATGTACCTTGGAAGAGAAATCATGGTTCTGACTGCCTGTCAACTGTGTGTTCGCTTTCTTGTATCTCGTATGAATGAGGATTTTGAAGACTTGCCCTTATGAGCCACTGTGTTGAGGCTATGGGCTCGAATGATGCCAGGTGTAAACTAAACAGCGTGATAATCATAAATAGAAGTTTGGCGAAATATTTAGGCAGTTGGAGTGTGAGCTCCTTGTTGTAATCAAGAATGGATAAATGGAATGCTCCTAGATGCGAGGTAAGCAGTGGCAACTTGTTTTCATAATTAAGTCCGTTGTGTCGTTACGTAATGAGGAATGAATGAAGAAATTCGTTTACATTTCTGTCGAGCGTCTGTGCACCACACGTGGTACTCGCGGAGGAAACAATAATGAGCGTGATCCTTGCTGCGTTCTGGCAGAGAAAATAACTATGATGATAACAAAGAAAGCACTAATGAAAGAAATAAATAAATAAATAATGAAAACAACAAGAGACAAACAAATTGGACATATTTGGAGGCCCTGTGTCTGTTTGGTGTCTATTGAAAACAGTAATTGAAGGAAAAATAAATGGAAAAAATCACAGTGGAATGTCTAGGATGGGATCAATGAATTAAATTACGAATATTGAATAAGAATGCAGTCGAATGAAGCTGTTGGCGAGGAGGAGAATTGAGTGGATAGAGAACATTAATCTTCGGATTGATGACCACTGATGTGATGAGTTCTGGATTTTAGTAAAGGGAAACATTAAAGTATTGGTTGTTTATAAAGATAAAATAAATGGTATCAAGTGCATAAACGTATTAGAACTAGAATGGCGATGTAAATTTCCCTGACACGATGTTACTGCAGAAGGCAAATGTCGATACCATTGGGGAAGGAAATCGTACAGAATTGATATCACCCGTTTGTATTGGTGCTCTTATTGATGAAGCAGAATTTTAATCAGTTTGATGGAAATTTTGATTTACGTAGTAATTTTGATATCATAACCTGACATTATTTTGCGTACAAATTAGACTGTTGGTAATTTGATTTGGCATCAGTGACAAATGAAAAATCCTGTTCGAAGTCCATTGTATATTGTCGATGGTATTACCGAATACTGCTGACTTGAAGCATACCGATCAAATCACCATTCCCTTGAGAATCACTTTACTCACAAGTCATTTCATATGTTCGTTGAATGAACATACGTTAGTTTGCTTTATTATGAAGTAATTAGTAGAGTTTTGTTCGTGAACACGTTCGAAATCATTTTGATTCACTTTTTCACCGATAAAATGTTAAACCTGTATCTCACGAAAGTTTTTCGCCTGGTGTACTTCATAAAATCGGAAATTGATAAACCAATTGCATAACCATAATTAAAACTCAGAGAGGTCCCCTTATGTTTACCAAGTGATCTCTGTAACAGAAAATATTATTTTTAATATAACGTGCTGCTTCTTATTTCAAAGAAAATGACAAATGATTACATGGTAGACTTGGTTCTATTTTTCTCGTAATTTTTAACTTATCGGTATATCGGTACCTTCTTTTTCGGATCCAGCCCAGGTAATTGTTCTTTGTGGAGAAACGTACTTTTAAATATATCATACGGATATTCGCTTATTTCTCTTTCATTTAGGAACCTTCCTAATAATTTTCCCACTACTGTACCTTCGCAAGTACTGCCATAAAGTGCACGTAATAGTGCCGAAGTAATTAGTTGTTTCGACTTGTAATCATCTTTATTCCTTACTTCAAGCAAATGTTTTCTAACGCCTACAATTTATACCTATGACCGCAATACTTCAGAAGACCGGCTAAATAACACCCAGGCTGACGCTTGCCCATTGGCAATCCTAAACGACTAAAGCCGTGTTCCTTTATCTCGTGCACCAGCTCATTTCTCCTATAATTTCTTCGGGATAGATGCTGAAAAGACATGGCTACTAGCTACCTGGTCAGAATTTTGAGCTATGACTACCCACTGAATCTCACTCTCCCGCAATCCCTTATGCCACATGAAGCTTATACTTGTTTCTAAAGAGTATTATTTTTCTCCAATCCACTCTCACTTTCATTAATGTCGTCATTATCTTTGCCTTGGTCAATCTGTTGAACGCATTTGCGAAATTTACAATACTTACTATACTATTAGTTACTAATAAATATACGCTGTATTCACATCCTCGTCACTGGAAACTTATCCCGGGTTGCCCCCCTTCCCTAAACCAGAGCATCTTCCCTAAGAAATGGTGCGCCCTCTTTGCCATCCTTCTAAAGGTGTCTTCAACTAAGCACCAACGTATCCGCACGTGGAGTGTAAAGTATCGATGCCATAGCCTTCAGTCTTATCTCAACGTTTCTTTTCAAGAGTCAACTTCTTATAGCTTCATAGAACAATCATCGACAGGGAACCTTTCTGTATCTATCTGTTCGATCAACGTTTCCGGTACATCGGTGCCTTTATCATCATGGTCATCACATAAGCTAATCATTCTGAAATATTTTTAGCACCGTCTCTTCATATGGCCTTTCAACAACTTTGATTGTCTGTACACCGACTATCTAAGTTGAGGAAACATTACAGCCACCATATATTTTCTTGTTTTTCAACTGACTCAGACTAATTTCCCGATGTTTGTATTCGAAACACGTATTGAAAGCTGCGGAAAAACAATATATTTAGCATTTGGAAATTATTTCAAATCGGTTTTTCTTTCCTCTGTACAGACATACCTTCCTAGATGAGAAAAAAATATTCCATAAAATCACTATTGAGGTGAGAGTTGGAAGTTGTTTAGGTGACAGTTGACGCGATTGCTGATGATTCTATGGAAACAATCCCAAGTAAAAGGATGAGCATGACAAAAAACTCCATTGTTATCCGCAAAAATAAACTACTATAAGAAATAGTGCAAGGCTTCACTGATATAGACCCGTTATCACAGAATTTTTTCTCCTGCTATCTTTTTCTGAAGAAAATCCTTAAGCGAAAATAGGTATTTTGGTCGCTGATGTATTGACTTTTTTTGAAGCCACATGGTCATTTTGACCAAATTCAATGTGGAGCGTAAAAATGCTGTGTATAAAATTCTACGATTTTACATACTTTTACTATTTTACATGCATTAGGTTCGCTTTTTTCCCTGTGTACGATAATCCATGGGAATCAATGTAGAAATTTTACCTCCAGCGAATAGTCGTGTATTGCTAAGACATCGTGACGTATGCGAGCTCGTGGAATAATGATGTAACAGGTTCGGCTTGGGTGTGGGAGTTGAACTTTCATCACTCCGTAATAACATGCCTACGAAAGCAGCCGGTGTCTTGGCTTGCTTGCACACAGCCTAGATGTGTATAAGATGCTATTTCCTATGCCAGCCAAGCTGAAAGTAATGGCGGATTGAATACACACAGTTTAAAAACAACTCACAATAAGCAAGTTGTTCTTGCGCTGCCGTTTTCCCATATGTTTTTCAATATGGTCTTTGAGATTCAGCTATTCGTAAAAATTTTGAATTCCTTTCATTACACAGGGCTTTGCAGTTGATATAAGAGCGCCGTAGACGTATTCATTGAGTAATTTCTGCGCGTGGAGACTACCTAAGGTAAGTTGGGATTTAACATTTATTATTATCTACTGTAAATTTTAGTGGCCTTTTAATGAGCATGATATATGCGTACAATGCTCAGGTGTCCTTATATTTTGGGTTTGTGGCTAAGAGATCGACAGTATTTCCATTTAAAATGACTTTTTGTCCGATAGAATCGTGATGACTTTCTCTACATGGCGCTATCTTTTGAAAATTGATGAATCGTTGAATTGGTTATGGAAATTCAATTGAAGAATTACCTCAGCTTAGTCTAATCATATGCGTAATTTACTTGATCGTATATTATTTCTATTCGGCGAGTAGGGAATGCGCAGGTAAATGAAATAGTTAGGAATAATTTAGCCCCTGAAGCATTAGCTGTAGAATTGATTTTTAAAGAAAATTTTGAAATAGGAAGTAACGGGAACGTCGTCGCATTTGAAGTGCGGCGTACGATTTCAGAATCTTAGGGACAATGCCTTTGTGAATCGAAAAATGTCCTTAGCTCTGTCATTTTCTTTGGTACATTTTTGTTTTGTAATCCACCACGAGTGGAGCGGGCCGTGGTACAAAAGAAGGAACTACAATTAATCTTTCTTTCGGAAAGTTTATTTTGCTTATTCGTATTTTATTTATTTTTGAAGTTACGTTACAAAGAAGCCGAGCATTTTTTCACTCATTGATGCCAGTCTAAGTTTTGCCTCTGCACCTAGTGGCAGGTTACCAATTTCAAATCACCTCTTGGTTAAACCATCACGATTTCAGGCGGATGCATAGGCGTTGCCGGGGTAAGGTAGGGAGACAGCTGCTCCTCCCTGAACGAGACATTTTATTCCTAATCTGCTTTACGGAGCCAGACAGGATGACATCCTGTTCCCCCACACCCCGCTAGCATTAATCCACAGCTACGAGTGGGAGCCCGGCCTCTCCTAACATAAATCCAGGCTTCGCCCATGGATAGCAGATAGGGTTTGTGTGATGGTAATAGTTCCGGCTTTCCGATCTGAGGACCCAGATTCAAATCTTCAGATATTTGTTGTGGTAACTTAATCTCAACATGGGTGCTGAGAAGTGGACAATACTCTATCCATCGAACGGACGTTAAACTGTGGACGCCTTTCATTAACGATAAATTAATGCGATGCCAGGTTTCTCTACACTGTTCATCAATTCAATATAATCTTCCCCAAGCAAACTAACCCTAACCTACTATCATAATGTGTGCGACTTATTTGGCACAAATGATCAACTTCATATGCGCCGGGGTATCTAACTATAACGATTCCTGCAAAACTCCGACTTCGATTAATGACATCGGCGAAAGTCTAGATTCCCATTGACTGTGATCTTTCTCCTCCTTTTTTCCTCGATTGGCATGTTGGTTAGGGTCCTAATTCAACATGTCTGGTTAAAAATGCCATTCCAATTTTTAGTGAGGTCCAAGCGCAAAGTACATACCTACAGCAATGGCTAAAAGTTAAGGTCAGCAAAAGAGTGATGATACGCCAATCGGGTATGGTCAATCGTTTAAGGATAGGGTTATCCCATGTCAAATAATCCAAGAAAAATGTAATTGGTTTTATGGCCATTTTTGAAAAACAAATTTGCACCCGTATACCAGCATGTATAGCAGCGAATTTCGATGATTTTTTTAGAATTTTATCCCTCCTCGTTATACGCGGCATTCATTTTTCCAAGATGGCGTATGCGAAATTTGATAGTGCTGTTGCTTACCCTATCATTAATATCTCGAAAGGTAGCAACGGCAGAGGAGAGATACTGAAAACATACTATTTAAAATGCAATGGGTAACATTTTCTTTCACTTTTCTTTTTTCCCCTTTACATTTCTTCATTGTTGAAATAGAACTTGAGGTCGACATTATATTCTTCAAAAACTGGTTATCGACTCGAAAAAACTATACGAAGATGGGGTGTCTCCTATTTGAATATCTTTGTGCTTAAAATAATTAAAGTAGATGAAATTCTTAGATGTCGCGATAAGTGTGGAACCAATCCTTTCTTTTCTAGAAGTTAATAAAAATATCATCGCGTTCAAAATCAATCCAATTCTTAATTCGTTTCCTAATGACTTAATTCATGATTTTACTCGTAAGAGAAATATGGTAGTTGTAAACTGGCCTAGCACTTTAAATGGCGTTGTGGCCTACAGACTAGGAAAATATGCCTGACAATCCAACTTCCAAGTATTTCCAGGGGAACGACATTGATACAGGAAATCTCAGAAACTTAGTTCAATTTTCCGCTTTTAAAACTGCTGTAAATTTCGTGCGAGTAAAGTCTCAAACTTAATGTTTTGAATATATATACTGTGCTTCTTCATATCTTTCTATGGCGCATTTAACTGCCAATACGTGTGGTTGTACATGTGCAAACAATTAATTTTTCATAAAAGGTCATGCAACCTTAATTGTATCATTTTCAATAACATAAAAATAGTTCCTGTGAACAATGGCTCGTAATTATAGGCTTATTTGCACTTTGATGGCGCTAGTTCTTTCGTCCACCGCCATGTATTTTACGTGGGCGTGTATGTTTGGTAAAAAGCATTTGGTTGACTGGAGATGAAAGTCCGATCTAGCCTATATTTCTCCACGTTTATCCAACCTGCTCCGTACTACGGGATCCTCACGGTTTGACCCTCGGTATACCGCTCTGTGTGTCGTTTCTCTTCTTTCTTCTTTATCCATGCCTTCACAGTTTTCCTCCGATTGGAGATATTAAAATTAGAAATAGAAACGAAAAAAGTGGTAACACAGAGATAATATTGAGTCTTTTATGAAACTTGACTCCCACTGGTTACAGTATTTATTGCTTTGCAGAAAAAATGGCATCAGCACCCGTTCTTGGTGCCTTCTTGCTGGTTTGTAACCTGCTGAGGTAAGCAGAACGGTTGTAAGATTTTAGAGTATATAAAAAAGAACTGCTAGTATTTAGGTCCTACTAGATAATTTCATTTAAAATATTGCAACTCGTGTTATAAGCTTTTTTGTTGATTTTTAAAACCTGCAGTTTAGCTGAGCGTTCCACTAATCATATCTTGTTACCATTTGTCACAGCTCGTCATTTCTCGCTGTTAATGGTGATATTGGAGATGACAAGAAAATTCCAACCACGTTGGAGCTTGTAAGCCCCTCCAAAAACAATACCATTACAGCTGAGGATTTCCATCCGTGTGTTTGTGCGATTTTTCTCAGTAGCCAACTCGATGAAAATGGTGGACCTCCGAAAGGCGAGCCCTTAATGCAACACTCTCATGATGGGCCTTGTCTTCCCAAAGGACCCATTGGAATCAAGATGTGTACAAACAAATGCGTTGAAATGGTGAGATGAATATTTTATCAATTTAAATGCAAGAATTTACTTGCGGTAAAAATGATTAATATGAGACATAGTTTCCGGCTCCACCTGGTGGAAATTAATGATTTCACTCATAATAAAAGATATGTGCTTTGTTTTATTCCACACTATTTAATATACTTCAACTCGACCATGGTTTCGACACCGCGTGTCATACTCAGGTAAATCTTTTGGGTCGCGTTCCCCTTACATATAGCAAACACACACGAAGTATGGAGGGGGAAGGAGAGTGGAGGGAGAAGGGGGGAGATCTAATTGTTAACGGTCACATTTGAGGTTTAAAGGGGGGGGGGGGCAGGTCAGAGGGCTTATCTGTGACGCCGTCGAGACGGTAGGTGGATTCGGAGGAGGGGTGAGGGAGAGAGGAACATTTGGTCATTACATAAGGTATCAGGGCTATTTGTGATTTCCAAATGTTCAATAAAAGAGGAGCATAGAAGAGATTTTATTAATAATGACGAAACCACTGGAATGGTGAAACATTTAAGTGAAGAAAAAAACGGGTGTAATTTCGACCCAAGAATTGTATTAACAAACATTGTATTAACAAAGGGCGGAAGCTTGATTTTATTGAACATGAGGATGTCGAAACCATGGTCGAGTTGAATTATATTAAATAGTGTGGAATAAAACAATGTACATATCTTTTAAAAATGATTAATAGTGAAGCAGCGGCATAAATGTGGGCGGAAAAGAATGATGTTCTCCCATCGAGATTGCGAAGTGCTTCATTATATATTTTAAAATTTGCTTTAAAAGAAAATAGCTTTTTTCTTTGTAAGGCATAGGTATTTCCGTAACGCACGATTTCGATTCTGTGGACATAACCCTCAAATGTATATCCGTCATTGAAACTATTGAAAGCCCACCTGTCGACACCTGATAAAATCGGATTTTTTCTTTTCGAAACACATTTTGGGTAAAATCCACGCATGAATGGATGCTTTCGGGCATAATGTCAAATATTCCCCGAAGTTTAATTTAGGGATTCACCCGCTGTAAGTTTTGGGAATTACTGCGAAAGTGCCATATGATATCCTTACAATTCTCTCTACTTTTGAAAATTTCCGATTGGAGATGACTTTGGCTTTGTTTTACGTTGAAGTTTACTAATTTTAAAGCCCGGAAAATGGTAAAAAATTGGCGAAGCTTCAGTATTGAAATATGAATTAAGAAACCACTACTCGAGGATTTTTATTGCAATAAAATGATTTTAGTTCGGATGGATGTAAAAATCAATTATTTGACAATCTTAGTTATTTACATGGTGTGATCTCTTCAGTATGCGACACCCAACGCGTACCCTTGAGGATGCTTGCTTGACGATCGAAGGAAACCTACTCAATGTATATTGCAAACGGTTAGTCGCTCAGCTGGGC
Source organism: Ceriagrion tenellum (assembly GCA_963169105.1). Taxonomy (NCBI): domain Eukaryota; kingdom Metazoa; phylum Arthropoda; class Insecta; order Odonata; family Coenagrionidae; genus Ceriagrion; species Ceriagrion tenellum. Next base: position 76,817,607 of record OY720637.1, on the reverse strand, counting down.
TACCAAAAAGAACATCTATCCAATGAGCAATGGGGACTTCTAGCATTTAGCCACCATGTCTATTAACGAATGTAATTCCTTCGAATATTCTCTAGGCATTGTACTTAAAAACCTCTTTGTGATAAGTTTAAAATCATCCAAAACTGATGCAAAAGTAATCCGTTGTTTTGAGTTGTGATCAGCTGTTAAATTCAATCGCTCGCCGTGGGCAAGTTTTAATTAGAAATATGCTGATTACAATCAATTTTGATAATTTTTTCAGGCAGCGAAACATCTTCATCACAGCAAAGATATAGTGTGTGCGGTTTCAGAAAGAGATATCGACCGTGAAAAGGTACTATATCATGGTTTTAATCAAAAAACAATTATTTATTTAGCGTAAAAAGCCCATTTAAACGAATCTATATGTTTATTTTTTAGGCTCATCTGTTTGTGAAAAACTGTGAGGATAAATGGGTGAAAACGAACTTGTCATCTGGACGAGAGTATTGCTGTAAAAATGGTCTTCCAGTTCCATGTCCAGTGACACCAGCATCACTTTTGTTTAAAAGGACTACATAATTAATCAATGAGGGACGGATATAAGATCCATAATCTCGAGGAATGCTTCAGTCTCTCGGTTCGAAGGGTCATCATTGACAAAAAATCGTTGTAGACAATGTAAAATATATTTTGGGGCCATGTACTAAATAAATAGAAAGTAAAATACGTTTAATGAGAATGCCACCCTGGTGTTTTAGTTCTATGTACGATTAAATATCCCGCTATTTCGTGACCACTGCCCTCTGTTGGTTGGTTTTGGTACAGAATAATGTAGCGATTCAGTTGACTGAAGGATGGCGAAGTGTTATGGGTGTTATGCGCTGTCGATTTTAGTGAGTGTTGGATTCCCATTGTGAATGAATTGGTAGAAGTGTGAAACGTCCACCAGAGAGTAACTGGAAATTAGCCAATGTAATATTCATTCATGTACGGTATGTAATAATATGTTCGCAAGTAGTGAGTTGCGCCTGCATATATCCGCTGCTTTCTCGGCAACTATACTGTTGCCCAATAAACGGGAAATCAGCCACCACTGGCTTAACAGCTTGTGTGCAGTGATTAACAGACTGTTCTAGTGTCCTGAAATGTGATGTTAATTGTTAAAGAAGCATGGTTTATCATGTAATAATTTTATAATAAAATCATGACGCTCAATGTTGTTTTTCTTAGCTGTGACCTTGATCTACCTACCTAATATAACACGTCCGTTATGCTATTTTGGGAATGATATCCATTATACTTTAATCATTAATTTATTTATACTTAGTGAAAACTTGAGTTGATGAGTTGTATCTTTAATGATTCATTATAATGTAGTGGCATTATTAATGACCGTCGATGTTTAAGCATTCATTCACGCCTGATAAATTTTGACATTCATTAGCGGTTTGTTTGTGTCTTTCGTCCTAGCCAACACACTTGTGAGTCTTCATTATGTTCATCCCTGTTTTGAGTGGGGTTATTCCTCGTTAATTCTGCCATAAAAAATTATTTGACGCCCATTCTCTCAGATTTTGATGAAACTGGGCATGGTTGATCATTTTATGGACTTAAGTAAGCATGCAATGTTTTTGACTCTACGTCAATCGGTATAGGTTTCACAGCATGTTAAAAGCTTGCGTAATTTTTCAGTTTTGATCAACCAGACTGAGGGAGCTTACTTTGTTTTTTTAGAAAACATAACTTCCATGTTTGCCGACCAATGTTGATGACTTTTTACAAACAAACTTTTTACCTACAAATACCTACTTAAAATAAAGAAAAAGTATGTTATTTAATAATTGACAAATGAATGATGAATATACATGCTGAGTGGAATATCTTCTGAAGGGAAAAGTAAATGTGATAAACATTTTTATTTCAAAAGACATTCTCCGCAATCTAGTGAAAAAAAATTGATGCGTTTTTATCTTCATTATTTTTTCTCATTTCAGAGAAAAGAAAATACTTTTTAAAGTTATCATGTAACTAAAAATTACTGTTGAAAAAACATTGTTAAAAATTTTTAAAATCAAGATATTTATTTATTTTTATTGGGTTTTCGAAGCTAATTGAACATGAATCTAGCATCAATGAGATATTGGGTAAGTTCCTCTAGTTATTGTTGTTTGGGAATTGCAATGGCGTGAGGGATGGGTACTGCCCGTGCTTATCACTCTTAGGCCAGAAAAATGATTTTGATGGTCAATGAGGATCCTCACAGTATTTTAGTATGGTGAATTCAGAAGATGATGCGACTACAAATTTCATGTATCCATACAAGAAATTTGTAGTCGCATCATCTTCTGAATTTACCACACCTAAATACTGTGAGCTGTCTTAAACTCGAACAGTTAAACATCCTGAGTACAAGTCTTATATTTTCACTAGTACAATTTTTTGTGCTTTACTCGAGTTGAAAGTGAGAGCTGGTTTTCCATCATTGCTGATCCTTCTAGCCTCAGTCATTCCTATATCATCTATTGGCTGAAAGCAGTGGAATGATCTAATTTGTGGGAGAGTTAGAACACCCCTAATGTTTTTATCCACAGCCAGGCTAGTTGACTCAATCATTTCATTAGTATTAAGGTGGGAGTTAATAATTGTGATGTTTGATTTGCAAACCTTGAAAAGTTAGTTCGTTGATATAATCCATCTTTACAAATGTTCAGTCTTCCTAGTTAAACACTTTACAGTGGCCCCTATTCCATCACACTGTTTTAGATTAACTGGTTGCAACAAAGTCCTCTGGTAGACACTGATTCATGAGATTATTTATTTTCATACCACCCCGCACACTTATCACTGAGGTAGTGAATGTTTTTATAAGTGGTTGGTTTTCTTTCAAAAGGTAGTTACAATGTTTTGGATCTATATACCATACATCATGTTTTTGGTCATCAGATATGATACAAAGATATACAATTAGTTTTTCATTGCTTGCATCCTCACAGTGAGTCATGACAGGATGGACAGTGGATGAGTTTAAATTCCTGTGGTAATCTTGAGCTTCTTTTATTATGAAAGAATGTTTTCCCTAGACCCCTTGAGATAGAAGCTATATATGATGAAGCTGTTTCCTATTAACTTGCCAAAAATGAAGCTTTTGATTTGGCAGTGAACAATTGAGGTATTAGCTTGTTCAGTTTTTGTACTAACTTACTGATAAACTCACCAACTGCTCTTGAGCGTTGCATCATCTAAATTTGATCTGTCAAAACCTAGTTAATGTTCTCGACAGTCTTAATCATCATTGAGGTCTTCAAGTTTTGGCTGTAAAAACTGGACTTGTTATCTTTTGATGTACCCATTGTCATAATGCCTAAGCATACACTTCCCACTCCTCAAATAATTTATGGCCTAAGTTCTCTGTAATCCTCTTCAATACCTGCTCCTTGAATCAATAAAACAACATTTTGATTGATTGTGCATACACTTACTAAGTGTGTGCCACTTGGATCAGCCAAATCACACCATGTGGGCTCCGGAAACTAAATTTTTGAAGCCCTTTTTCAAGTTAGGGTATCCCCATTTAAAATTTGAGTATTGCTCTCTTAGAGTACATAGCATCTAATATCATGTTTTTTATCATGTTTTTCGTGTGGTCTACACATCCTTTATCCTGGCATATTGTTATTTATCATGAAACATTGTTACCCATTTAATTGTTTCAAAATTGCTGTTTCCTAAGCCTACGATATGGTTCTGCTAAAAACCCCATGTCTCTGAACAGTATTTTGTCGTACAACCAGAATAATTAGATGCATCAAAAGTATTTTATTTTTCTTCTAGACCTCATTATTCAATCTGGTACTGTCAATATTTGTATAGTATGTTTGTTTCTTGATGCACAACTCCATTCAAGTCTTATTAGATAGCCTGGAGGGTGAGCTTGTCCAGATCTTCAGATTTATGTAACCCACTTTGTCCCTTCACTTTTCTCATCAATGCTTCCCCTTCCTGTCTGCTCAGATACATAATACAAGAAGAGAAGATGCTTATCGCACCTGGGAAACCCAATGGCTGGTTCCTATATTAGTTTCCGTCGATTAACTAGTTGAGAGGATAAAGGTATGGGAGAGATCATCACATTTCACCCAAACTCAAATTACTGTGTAAGGCATACTGGTGGAAACCTTCATTTAATCAATCGATGCATGCTCAGAAAGAACATTTTGAGATTATCTTTCTGATGCCCTATAGCTAAATGTTATTCCCTCATTAGTCATCTAAAGGCTGGTTCATTGACTCTGGGACTCCAGCCCACTATGAACCGTCTGTGGATTACATGTTAACTAATTCATGCATTTTAGGAGCTCTAAGGCTGCTCTTTTCCTTCTGCTTCTTAGATCAAGAATCTGCACCATGTCGCAGCTGAGGTTGGATGGTGGATAATAAATGCTTTATTCAACTGACCAGGACTGCATAGTAAACTCAACAATCTTTGCTTTAAAAATTAATGCAATCTTTGCATGGGCCCATATTTGTGGTCTAGGTGATTATAAGGAGAACAGATATTGCCCCATAACCTTACCTAAATGTGTCCTTAACCTTATTATTATTGGTATGACTTCTTGTCCTCTGGAGAAGATGAGGGACTCAGAATTTACCTCGGTACTCAACACAAAATTTAGGATCCTCCACCTTCTTTCGAAATAGAGTTTTGCAAGTGAGACCTTTGTGGATCATTTTAACAGTTGATTTTTTCCCTTGATATAAAAATAGGCTGTAATTGTCGCAGTAGTTCAGTACTAGTAGTATCTTTTGGCTAAAAATTAAAACATTTTTAAGACAGTCATTGAACTGGGCAGGTGCTTTTCATGGGGAAACATTGGAGTTAATCATTGATTGGTAACTAATTCTACCAAACGCCATGACAGATGTTGGCTGAAATCTATTGATATGAAAAAGAGATCTTGACTCATGTGATCAGGGTGTTATGAAATATATCAATTCCTTTCCACAAGGAATCCACCCTCCAACATTTTGTAAATAATACCAAAAAAATATTATGAAGATAAGAACTGAATTCCTTCCATGTGATAATTCTACTTAGAAGTTTGTTATGGGCATTTTCACTAAAATTATTTCCTCTTTTAGCAGACTGTAATGACACTAATTGGAAGTACTTACTAGTAGTTGTTCTAATGAAGGTATGTATGGTAAATGTCATTACATGTCCTGCATAGTGAAATCCATGACAGAAGTACCATTAATTGCACAGCCATGGCTGACTTTATCATCATGACAGCAGTTTTGACTCTGATAAGTAATTGTTACTCCCACTGATGTTATTAGAGAAAGTGAGAAAAGCAGTTAAGGCAATGATGATACATGTAGATTATGGCTTGGTGTTTTTACATTCTTAAGTGTTTGTAAGATGCTAATGGGTTGATTTTTAAAAACTCACCCTGTCAGGAAATTCTGTGGATAATGGGCAGTTAAATAAATTGGAAAAATGAAATGAGTTGGAAATAATAGGACTACTTTTACCAATGCCTTTACCAAACAAGTTGAGATTTTTTTCTGAAAAGTGAGGATTCAAATGGACTGTGAATTAATTTTTTACCACAATTATACAATTATCAGTGACTCATGATACATTCAATGTTCTCCCTTTAAAATAATTTCGATATCTGTGGAGTTGTTCCCGAGATATGTACCCTAGAGTGAGTGCATGTGACCCTAATTGCCGGGCATGCCTTAGGCATCCTTCCATCAGCAGGGTCGCACTCAGTGTTCACTCTAATATTGGCAGAATGAGTGGCATTCTTTTGCTTTATATTTACTTGGTATGATTTCTGCATCTTTATTTGTAGGGTCCAAAATGCTCACGATGTACCTCATCAACTTGCAGATCATATGCACCTCAGTGAGACACCCACCCAGCTTTTATAAGTGTTGAAACAAAAATATTTATGGCTTTCTTCATTCTAGAAGGGGTTTAGGAGATCATAGTACTTTTGGCCAGTGGCAAAGCCATCCATTTGCGATGCTCTCTCATAGTTTAAGCTGCATTTCTCGTAGTTATGATGAATCTCAGAACAGTGTATTTACTTCAGGGCATCTTACAAAACTTTTCTTATGTTTTTTCTTCTACCATAAGTAGATTAAATTGATTTTCTATCAAATAATACAAACACAATCTCTCTATGATGTTTAGATGGTGAGTGTGTGCAGAGAAATTCTCTGAGCTTTGGTTTTCAGTGACTTTTCCCCACTAGTTCTATGCTACTGCTATCATTCATGCATGACTAGACGCATGCAGTGAATATGGCTGTTATTTCTCTTTCAAGCTGTATATACCCTCAGCAAATGGTATTTTGCTATGAATGTTGGTGCTCAAATTCTCGTGAAATACCTAGACATAACACAACGTTTTTCATAAAATAAAAACAATAGAAAATAGTGAAACATCGACCTCAAAAACTTTAAAAAATCAAGCAAATACATGCACAAAGTGAACATCATATACTGGTGAAAGGGAGTTCTAGAGTGCATTGAGTTGGATGGTAATGAGTGAATGCCTGGAACAGCAAGCAAGTGAACTGTAATCCCTCCCAACTGACTCATGCAGTGCTTCAAGGGGTTCAGCTGCCCTCATGGTTTCCCGGAAGGGTAGAGAGTTAAAGGAACTCATGTGCAGAGCATCTCTTCATTTTCTACAACCATTTTTGGGTTGATACAGTACCTGAGATGTGGCCTATGTACAGCGGAAGAACTTCTCTATTTCACGTTATGGCTTAATGAAATGTCCTTTTTTGCTGTGCTGTGAATGTTTCCCTGCATTAGGTCACCCACCAAGGGGGTATTTAGCACATAACAGCTTCCTCCACGGGGACTCAAAACGATATGGTTGAGACAGGTTCTGGTTCAGACAGGTAAGGCTCCCGTTCCAAAGGTCTGTGAGTGATATATATTGAAATGCTGGAAATTCTTCCTAAAATCAGGAATATTTTGCTTTCAGAGGCTTAAGTGATTATATGTAAAACCAAACAGCTTCATATAATGAATAAATTATGTAAAATCAAGTATTTACCTTAGAAATTCTCATAGTTCTTTGCCAGACCTAATTATCTCCTTGAAAAAGTGTGTTCTACATAAAATCGAGGTTTTCCTGGAGCATCGTATTTTGGTCTTAGAGTATATACAGAAGAACCTCTTAATAACGAAGTTCAAGGGACCGAAATTTTGCCAGTTCGTAAATCGGGAGTTCGTACCTCGGATGTGATTTGCACGTTATAACACTCCAGGGGCAAATTAAATATCCTGGGGCTGTGCCGTAATTTTCCGGGGAAGTGGTTTGCAAAACTCAATTAAGGGTAAAATATCCGCAGAGGACCGCAAACGTTTATTTTCCGTTCTATTAGAAAGAAATTCGAGAAGTCCAGTTTACGGTTGACGTCAATAATAACTTCAAATCTGAAGTCAAGAAGATTATACGGGTTGTAATGAATGCTTTGACGATTACGTTAAAGTTTTCACCGCTTGCTTAGACCGAGAACGAAAGAGTTCAACCACGCTCAACTTAAACGTTTACGGTTGACTGTTAGACGTCAGCGCTCGCGCAGTTTCTTATTTTCCCGCAGCATTCCATCTCGCCGCTTAGCCATGGAGGTAATCCTTCCATGCTCACGAAGAACCTTCTGGCAGTCCTTTCGCTAAGCCAGAAATAAGCTGCAGACATTATTATTACGTAATTGGTTTGAAATTCCGTTTAAGCTATTTGAATTGCAACGAATCACAGGACGAACTACAGTTGACGGCCCATGGGTCAGGGTGGCAAGGCTACCACTGTAGCGGCCACAGCGGCTGGGATTCACCGTTCTTCCTCGATAGGTCGCCTTGTGGCCGCTACGGAAAACAGCGGGTTGGCGGAAGTCTTTATCACTACGCGCTTGAGCAACTCGACGAGGAAAAAGGAGGTCCAGCTACACCGCCATGATGGTTTTTTTTCTGTCGCCTAGTGCCTTAAAATTAAATAATAAATTGAGTCTAGAGGATTTCGCCTTCTCATTCGTTCAGCGCCTCCTAAACTGTTGTCCTCGACGTGAAAGAAAGCTTTTTGTGGATTAATTATGCGCGAATGATTTTTACCACCACTGGGCCCAAAAGACTCGCCAACCGGGGTATTTAAGTATTATTTTTATGAGTTTGTGTTACGACGGATGCCGAAAATAGTGCCGTTAACCGCGTAAGTGTGCGCGCCTCCCCTTTTGGCCCGAGTTATTGGCCCTGTGGTTTGTCCTGTTAGAGACTTCATAAGTTTTTAATAATTATGTAATAATAAGACCATTTAAGTGAGCTCGACAGTTGGTACGTGGCCGAGGACATCGTTATTAACCCATCGAAGGAAGGAAAGTACGAGACATTAAGGAGGAACTAATGCGGCGGCTTTCCGCGTCGCGCAAGTAGAGAATTCGGCAGCTCCTCGAACACGAGGAAATGGACAACCGTAGGCCGTCACAATATCTCCACCACCTCCGAATACTCGGGTTTACATTGGAAACAGGGTTGCCACCATCCAACAGAAATCGCAGCCATTGATTACTTATAATACTCGTCCATGTTCTCGCTTATTCGTAAGTAAGAAATGAATTCACAGACGGTGGCACTCGACCGCATGAAAATATCAGCTGCAACGATATCCAACCGAAGATAAACGAAGTTAACCGGCGAATACCGACGCACATTGCTGACGGTTCCCTAGCCATGCTGATATTAAGTCATGGACGCAAGTTACCAGAAATGCGATGAACAAGGTGCTTTCTGGTTTGCTAGTTCTCACGGAGTCTCTGATTGGCCATTTTTGCTTTTTAACCGCAAAAAAGTCGATATAAACAATTTTTTCAGAAAAATACGCTATGAAGAGGTAATACGAGTCAGGGCTAATCTTTCAATTCGGTGATCGGGAGTTTTCGTAAAGCAGGAGTTCGCTCATTAGAGGTATATACTAATGCTTTTACATTGGGATTTGGCGGGACATCTAGCATTTGTTCGTTCACCGGAGTCTTTCGTTTAGCGGGAGTTCGTAAGATAGAGGTTCTACTGTAATTTGAATGAATTTAATTGCAAAACCAGCATGCAAAATCCTGACAAATATTGTAATGTTGGATAAGGTGCTGCTAAAACTGGAGTACAAGTACATATTTTGAAATTAGCCAATATTATTAAGGACTTCCTTAAAAGTAGTCGTAGACGGCTGACTTCTTAATTAATGGTAGTGTACTAATGGGAACGTTTTCATTAGCAGTTACTGACTACAGGGGACTACTTCATTGTCAGTTGCCAACTAGTGGGAACTTCTTAATAAGTGATTTCTAACTACTAATGACAGAGCAAATTGGGAATAACTAATGGAGATACTTAGGAAAATGGGAATAGATTGGAGAGACAGGAGACTAATCCAAAACTTATATTTGGCGCAAAGGGTACAGGTAAGGGGTGCTGATGGTGAATCAGGGTGGGCAGCTTTAGGTTGCAGAGTTACGCAAGGGTGCCTGTTGTTGCCACTGCTTTTTAACATTTATGCAGAGGAAATGTTAGACATGCATGGGAAGAACTCAATGCAGGAATAAAAGTGGAAGGACAGCTGATATAGTCGGTTTGATTTGCAGAATCACACATTGGTTAGTCGATCATCAAAGGATCTAAAAGCTTTAGTCAATGGTTTATAAATTCAGTGTGAGATATAGGGAATGGAGATTAATCATAAGAAGACGAAAGTGATGAGGTTCTCCAAGACAAAGGAAGCAAGGCTGATCGTTAACGTTGGAGGATACAAACTAGAGCAAGTTGAACATTTTATTTACTTAGGCAGTTCCTTGGAAGAAAATGTGTGTAGTAGCAAATATATAAGAAGGAGAATAGCATTAGCTAAGGAAGAGTTAAGTAATAGAATGGAGCTAATGATGGGAATCTTGGGTAAGAATGTGAAGAAAAGGCTGGTGAAGAGCTTGATGTGGAGTGTAACATTGAGGAGAAGTATGGAGAAGGTGAGGTGGACAGAGAGGAATACTAACGAGTAAGTTCTTGAGATGGTGGGAGATGAAAGGAAACTTTTAAAGAGATTTGAGATCGGCAGTGTAGGTGTCTGAAGGATGAAATAAGGGATGATTGGTCGCTCAAGAGTGTGATAGAGGGAAGGATGTTGAAGAAGGGGAAGAATAAGAATTGGTTTCACGAATGGGATGAAGAAGGGCATATTATATTTGGAGGAAAAAATGGAAATACTGGAGGTAATTAGGCCCAAGAAAGTGCAGAAAATGGGGAGGATATTCTCTGACTTTCATCAAAACCCACCTTCATCAGCAGAGTACCACAAAAAAACTACTGATGACTCTTTTATGGACTAGTCTGTAACAACTGACAACTCTATAAGCAATCACTGACCACTTGAGATCCTTACAACTGCTGGGTAACTACAGAGGGACGATTTAATGGCTAATAGTCCCAAGTTGGTATTTTCGATTAGGGCTTGCTAAGATAAATTACTTATTTACGACATGATTAAAAAATTTTAAGTAGTAACTAAAAATATTTCCCCTGTAAAAGGATAGAACTGGTTCAAAATATAGGGCAAAATGCATCTATAATTGGGATTACTGCCCACTTGTCTAAGGCTAGCCTAAAAATTATAAGGCACAATAACATTTCACTCTTCACCTTCTAATTTATTTTAATTGGATATTGTAGTGGCCTCCAAATCAATGTTTCTATTAGATGGAGGATATTTTACTCCTAGAGGGATTATAACTTAGCCCATAGTTGTCATCCTTGACAAGAAAACCCTGGGAAGAGAGATACTCTGAACTTTCTAGGCCAATCAACAAAACACAATGTCATCTTAGGTATGGATAGTTAAATAGTATAACATTAGTTAATCACCTCATGTATTTACATTGCTGAAAAAGAATGCTGGAGGTATAACACTTGTAATGGAAAAGGGCATATCCATCGTTAAGAGATTGCTGCATAAATCTTTGAAAACTTCCTGGTCTATTCCTTTTGCTGATTGAAAGAAAGTGGAAAGACTTAGTGAGGATATATTTATTCCACAATACTAAGTTACTGTCATTTTAATGAAAATAACCCACAAACAAAAGACACCTTTTGATTTTAAGAAACTCCATGTCTAAGTCTACTTGATTTCTGATCCAATGAGTGGAATTTGTCACACAAGGATGCGTTCCAAGAGATAATGATTGATGAGAGGGAATTTTGCATGTTCAGTAAAATCTGGTTGTAATGCAGGTCACAAGGATGGATGTACACCAGAATTGTGGCCAACTCACACTATTTTGGGGCGGAAAATGTAATTGCATCAGAATTATGATTTCTGCGCACATTTTGAAGCTCAAAGTAAATATATGGGGCAATGTTCACATTATTGTTTTATTGATGAAAATATAGTTTCACCTAAGTATATTTTCATATTTTGACTTTTGAGTCTAGCATCTAATTGTTGCATAGGTCAGAAGACATTAAGTATACAATTTTCATTGGGAGCGTAACTGGCTCCTGGCTATCTAGATTATTAATCTTCAAAATTCTACTGAATTTTTCCACAACTATACTGTGCAGACACTCTCTCTCCATTAATTATTTGCATTTGCATACCACTGCCAGAACTCGTAAGTCTGAGTACCCCACGAATTCCCTCAGCCAAATGAAGGACCTAAATTTGGGAGTCCTCTTCTGCCTCCTCCAAGCCAAGAAACATAAGCTCAGCTCAAAATATGATGAAAAGAGGTTTATGGCCTTTGAAGATAATGCAGTTCAAAATCGTAGAACTGGTTAGGAGCATCTTGAGACCCAAAGTTAACATTGCTAAGTTATTTCAGACCGAGATAAGTTCACTTTTTCATAGGACTGCCAGTTCCAACTGCCCCTGTTATCCAACCCCACACTACTACAAGAGATAATGTTACAGCAGTTCCTCACTCAATGTTCCTTCGACCCTGCTGTCCATCCGAACTATCCAAACACTTAAGTAAAGTAGGAAATAAAAAATCTTCAGGCCTTGATGATATCCCTGGTTCACTTCTTAAAGATTGTGGGGATGCAATAAAAGAACCACTTCTGTACCTTATTAACCAGTCACTCCTTCTGGGTGAATTTCCCGATACTTTGAAAATCTCAAAGGTAATTCCAGTATATAAAGATAAAGGAGATAAGAACTCAATCAATAATTATCGGCCCATATCTCTTCTTTCTCAATTTTCCAAAATAATGGAATATGTTTACTGTACTAGGTTGATGGAATTTTTGGAGAAGCATAAGGTAATATCCCAGTCACAGTTTGGTTTTTGCAGAGGGAAGTCAACTGCCCAAGCTCTCTTTTCTGCAGTTGACTTCATTGTTGAACAGCTGAACAAGAGTCATGTTGCCCTGGGAATTTCCTTTGACCTCACTAATGCCTTTAATTCTGTAGACCATGAGTTACTCCTCAGGAAATGTGACAGTATAGGTATAAGAGGTGTAGCATAAAGTCGTATTTGTCCAACCGTCAGCAGGTAGTAGAGATATGCAAGGATGGGAAAAAGTTTATCTCTGATGTCCAAGTTGTATCCACTGGAGTTCCCCAAGGCTCAATCTTGGGTCCTGTCCTCTTCCTCATTTTTGTTAACGACCTATCAGTGACCCTGCTGCAAAAAGAACCTGATAAGGTAGTAATGTATGCTGATGATGTAAATTTCCTAAGTGGCCAACCAGGCTATAATGGCCTTGTGGAGGTATGCAATGAGACTGTGGTTAGGATGTCTGATTGGTGCTGGGGCAACAAACTATGTTTGAACGAGAAGAAAACACAGACTATTCTTTTCGGCTTCCTCAAGACGTCTTCATAAATTGCATTCTTGCATTGATGAAGATCTTCAACTGGGGGATTGGGTTAAATTTCTTGGTGTCCTAATCGACCCACTATTAAATTGGTCTCACCACATCGAGAATTTGTGTAAAAAATTAAACTCTGCCTACTATTTATTGTCCACAGTTAAACACTCACTTAGTGTTGAAGTGCTCAAAAGTGTTTATTATGCATATTTTTACTCTCATGTGTCGTATGGTATTGTTATTTGGGGTTCTTCCTCCTTACTAATCAATACTTTTAGAATTCAAAAGAAAATAGTAAGATCTATGTGTAATGCCCAGTTCAGGAGCCATTGCCGACTGCTTTTTAAAAAAATAGACCTGCTTACTGTGCCATCTATTTATATTTATTGTACATTGGTTTTTACAAGGGAAAATTTATCTTTGTTTGTAAAGAATGAGCGTTATCATGAACACAATACAGGACATATAACTGATGTACATGTTATTCAGCAAAATTTTAAGGTCTCTTCCTCAGGTCCCAGAGTTATGTGTATTAAATTGTACAATGCCCTTCCGGTGCATTTAAAAAACACTCCAACAATGTCTGCATTCAAATGCCAGCTAAGGAAGTTCCTGATGTCAAAGTGTTTTTATAGTGTGGAAGAGTACTTTTTGTAGTGTTAATCTGTTCATGCCTTTTTTGTGAACCATTTTCATCTTTTTTATCTTGACCTGTCCAATACATTCCTGTAATGTCTCCAGGACGGAATAAATAAATAAATAAATAAATTATAAGAAATACCTAGTACACAGCACCCTTAGGCAACCATGGAATATTGAATTATGTTCTGCAGTCAGCAAAGCACTAATTTGTGTTCTGCACTGCACTGCTTCAAAATTCTATTAAGAGTCATCCAAAAGAATTCTACCATTAGGTGAAATTTCTCAGCACTCAAATTGTAGGAATTGATAGTCAAGGGTCACGGTAGACAAAACTGCAGTTTATGAGGGAAACCTGAACACACTAATTTGTAAATTTCTGCCGGGCAATGATGGATCTAGTGGGCCTTTACTGTCATAATTTGGATTTTGAAAGAATGGAATGACTCATGATAAATTTGATGCAAAGTTAGTAAAAGAGAAAAATGAACTGGGGGCCAACTCATTTCTGTGGTGAATCCAAAACTGCAGAATTTTGTGAGGCATGTGACAGTATTCAAGTCAGCTGTAGATGTGGTGGAGAAATATGTAGGAATTGACACAAGAAAAACGCAGCCTGGATCAGGAATGAAACAACAGATCGTTGACTTGCTGGGCCAATGCACAGACCACAACGCTACTCAGGCTTCCTGATGCTCTACGCAATTTTTTGCAGATGGAAGGGAACTAGGTCTTTAGTCCTCATCATTCATCTAAGATGCCAACACAAGGGAGGTGAGGGCTTCAAGGAAGCCACAACCAATTGACTGTATCCTGATCCAACACTTATGCTGTGCTGGCTTATGTGACATTATTCAAGCCAGCTGCGGACACTGCAGTGAAATAAGTAGGAGTAGCCTCAAGAATAAATCTTAAGCTTAAGACCTAGTTCCCTTGTATCCACCTAAAAATTGCTACTAGAATTTGGAAGCCTGGGTAGCATAGTGGTCTGCACATTAGCCTGGCAAGTCAATGGTGGTTTCATTCCTGGGCCAGGCGGAATTTTTCTTGTGGCATTTCCTATGTATTTTGAGGCATATTATAACAGTATTTAACTCTAGTTTGCTAGTTAATGTAATATAGATTTTACAGTAGTGACAATTTTCATAATTTCCAAACCAGTTTTTTATCTTTTCCCTGATTACAGATTTTCTCCTTATCTTCTTCCAATTCTACCTAATGAATTATTTCCTTGATATGGAGGAGTATTGTCTAACTTGGAGATTAATAACCTAAAATCCATAAAAAATTACCATGTGACAAAATAGTCCTAGAGCTTAATTTTCATAAACCATCTTCATAATTCATCACCAAGGAACCCTCTCCATCATCCTTCATCCCTCTTCTCTGGACCAACTTAACTTAATGAGGACTGTAAAAATTCTAAATGTAAGCCTCACCATGATGCAACATATACTGGCAATCATAAAAGTCAATTCTCAGTTTGGGATGCAGCATATATGTACAGGCAATTGTAAAATATAATTTTCCTTCAAAATCAATTGCTCAATCCCTAATTGCTAAGATTCCTTATCTCAACACAGGATGTTTACTTGCAGGTAACAAGCGAGTCTCACAATGTGCCCTCCTCCACTTGTCTGCCCATTGTGTGCCAGTGCTGGAGGATTTACTTCTCCAGGAGCTCTGTGGCTGGGGCTAATAGGAGTTGCAAACAGACTCTTAAGCTGCCCTGTTTGTCATGAGCTTCTCCTTGGTTTGGATAAACTCACAATTCATCTTGTTTCCCATGTGCCTGATCTTAATGTGCTAGCATCAAGCATTGGCAATCATATTGACCTAGGCCATAAAACCAATGATGAATCCACGGTGACTGAGGCCAGTAGTATGAAGGGTCATTGTACCAATGCTACCATAAAAAATTCTACGCTGACTAGAAGAAAGCAAAGTCCTAGAATGAATGCTAAAACCAAAGAGATTACTTCACCCCATGGTATTTGCCCTCCCAGCAGCTTTACTGAGATCCCAACGTCGAATAACCAAGATTCTTCAACTCTTGAAGATAATTTATTCAACTCACAAATCAACCGTAACCAACACTGTTTGAATCAAGTACAGTATGATATAAGTCAAAGTGCAATTACAACTCTATTGCCATCAAGTGAAACTAAAGAGAATCCTGAAGTAATCACCGCTCCTAGTAAGGAAGGAGCATGTTCCGAAATAGCTCATTTTAAATCAAACCAAGAAAACTCAGCAGATAAAATGCCAATGGATATTACATCAGGACCAATGGTTGGGATCCTTAGGGAGAAAGATGTTAGTGGAATTGGTGAAACAAGTAAATCTAATTTAGTACAGAACTTACCAAAAAAGCAGGACAAATACCTTGCAGATGTCAAAAGTGATTCCTACTGCCAGACACAATCTTTCTCCAAGCCTTCTGAAAATATAATTCCAGTTGTTGAACCTATTAATAGACAGATATCTCCCTTGATTCAAAATGATGGCAATGAATGGAAGCATTATGAGAACAAGTATTTGGAAGTGGAAGATAGTAAATCCAAAAGTAAGTCCAGAATATTAGATTACATCAAATTCATTGGAATATGCATTAGTATTGATACTAAAATACATAATCTTTCTCATTTTATTTTCAGGTGAAAATAACAATGTTAAATCTAGATGTCATGTTTGCAGTATGAGTTTTGATGATCCAAAGTGCTTACAATTGCACAACATAATAGTTCACTCATCCCAAGATTTGTTGAATTCTCCATTCGACCAAACCACCTCACATCCAATGGATAATTTCCCATGCCAATTATGCAACCGGAAACTGAGCTCAAACAGTGACTTGCTTGTCCACATGAGATTTGCCCATAGTGTCATTCCAGGAAACTCACCTGATAATGATATAGAAAGAAAACTATTCTCTGCTGAATCTAAGGAGAAATTACTATCTCAGATAAGTTTTCTAAATCAAGAAAGTCAAAGCAAGGGTATTCAAACTGATGTAATGCTGTCAAAAATGAACAAAGTAATTGAAGTTACGGGGAGAAATTTATTAGAAAAACTAGAAGAAGAGAACTGCCCCAGAAAAAGTGATCCTAGGGAAAACATTTTAAGTATTGATGACAGACAAAATAATTCTAATGACAGTCTGCGGACTACTGATAATGAAAATTCATTGGATACCAGCAAGGATGAATACAGTAATGGCAGCCCTCCTCAACAATATATAATCGATGATGAAATAAAACATACTTGCAAGGTATGTATAAATAAAAGGTGATGTGACACATTAAAAATATATGATTTTTCAGTAATACTTATGAGGCAGAATGTCAGAATTAAAAATAAAACATTTCTCTTACTAAAAGGTACTTGTGTGGTAATGAACTCATTTGTAAAATTTTGTGCAAAGAGCAAAGAGACATCTAAATTATCTACCTTTTTAAATATAAGACTGCAATGCATATAATACTTTGCCAGCACATACAGTTGACTCTTGTTTTAACAAAGTTCATGGGACTTGAAAATTGGCGGTCCATAATAACAGACTTTGTATCAATGCATTTTTTACATAGATTGCAAAAAATATCACTTTGCTATTTCTATGGTCTGGTCTATCTTTTGGGTATTATAGCTTTGCAATGGAATTATATTAGATGCATAGGTAAGTTAAGCGATCTAATTATGCACAAAGATATGAAATCAACTTATTATAATATGTGATTAGAAAATTATGCATCATGTCATTTCTTGTCCAAATCATCATGAGCCACGAAATTAAGCTGGGAGATTAATTCTGGATAAAAACTGCCTTGCTGCTTGGAAAATTATTATGTAACAAACTAGTATAGTAGCATCTTGGTTATAGGTGTACCGATTGCACAGATAATTTTATTTCTCACATGTGAATGAGTGGCCCTAGCTACTTCCTTTAGTTATTTTTATGGAATCATTATTTCAGTGCAAGTAAATGCCATTCAACAATTTGAGCAAAGCTCTTTTGGTCCCCGGTGGTCATAGTGATTTGATTTGATGAAATGAAACCACAGGATTTGAATAAACTTCAGCAAAGTTGGCCAAAATCTCACCCATCTTGAATGAACCACCCACCCTTGTCTTATGCTAATGATTAAATTAATCGTTACTTTTCCCAATAGTTTCATTTTCGGAGCATTGAAATATGTAATCATAACAGAGACAAAGAGGAAGGAGGAAGTTTTCTATACCACTCTGGCTTGGCATGCTTGGGCACCAGGCCAGAAGAAGAACCTCTTTTTGATAGTTTTTTTTCGTACTTTTGATTTGGTATTTTTCAAAATATCAATGAAAGTTATCCTGGAAATTAACTTGCTCTTCTTCATTCTTTGGCTTCCTCACCAGTTAAGTGCAAAAAAATGTAACAATTTTATGAAATTTATATGCAATTGTGCAATGTATAGTGATTTTGCAGCCAGAAGTTCAATGAGCTTCTGGCTGAAAATGGCTTAAAATGTACTTTTTCAGCTATGGAAACATGGTGCTGAAACATCAAATGCAACATAATAATTCCAGCTAGTTCAGGCAGAGAGTTCCATCCACAAATAACAAATTATTGATAAGGTTTTGCCTATTCAGAATCCAGTGATTTCCCTATCAATTACAAGAGATACCGTGGAGCTGCCGCTGCCAATGGGGAAGAGGGATCTCAAAGGGTTTATACAATCAGCATTCAAGCCTTTAATACTGTTGGTTGAATGGAGAAATTACATACCAATGACACAATTGGATGTGTAACAGATAATACCCCCTGTATAAGCCTTAGGTGAAGGACATGTAATTCTTACTTCAAAATTCATTGTACCGTAGGGTAGATCGAAAAACAGTTTTTTCTCAAAATTGGTCTGCGGCTAGTGCTTAAAGTTTGTGGTTGGTGGTCCTTATAACCCATAAAAAATGTTAACCTGATCGGGATCTTCAGGCTGGGCTTTTTAGTCAAAATTTTAAATTTTTATGAAAAAAGTAAAAAATTTGCAAATTTTCCTGATAGTTTCTAGATGTTCCCGGAATGATTTTATGGTAAATAATTTTATGTATTGCTTTTATGTTGCTTAAATTTAGCAACTGACTGTGTTTGAATCAGGCAAAATGGTTGAATAGTTCGTCAAAAAATGCCAAATATACAGAAATGTTAGGTAGGCAATAACCCACCATAATAACTCGATCCCACCGACTTAAAGTTACTAAGAACGTAAGGTAATAGGACAGGAAGTAAAATTCAGCTCTTAGTTCATCGACTAATCGACTATCCAGCACTCACCGCAAGGAGGTGGCTGCAGTCGAGTGCTGCGCACCCACCCACCCGGGTGGAGTGGCCTATTTAGGTTTTAAAGTCCACTTTGATATAAAATTTTGGTAATATTTTCCTTTACTCCAATCGAGCTCTAATGTAACCATCTAGGGAGTTATAACCACATACAGCAATTGATGCAGCATTTGCATCCTTGACCTGCCACTCCTTCACTGCCTGGTCATGGCACGGCAGGTCAAACTAAGTCTGCAGTTTGCCTATGGAATCGTCTCTTCCTGCTGCGATCTCTTCTAAGTGTTCATTGGTAAGTATGCTGCTGGAGGTGATCTTATTTCTTCTTTTCCCCAGTGCACAAAATACACTGAACTAGTATAATCTTTGGCATTCAAGTTTATCACTGGGTGTCCAAATTTTGTAATGGTGTTGTTTGGTTGGCTTTGGCTTCCAGGATCTTCTTCACCGCGTTTTGACGCACATTTGGCCGACTGTCTGCCAACATACCAACAAGTGTTTTCTGGATGCCCCCGTAAAGCGTTATTTTGAAGACATTCATAGAGAAAAGTCTTTAAATCGTTTGGTAAATACTCCAATTTTTGTAATGCTAGCCACAGGTTTTTTGACTCATGCTTGATAGCTCCATTAATACATGTCCTTTCAATGATGAAATAGCATTTGATGTGAAATCACATGGGAGCGTAAACTTTAACGACAAATATTGTGAATGTCTTAAGAGCAGGTGATGGATTTGAGGTTGCTACATACAGTTGAAGGATGCGAACTGCAAGAGTCAGACATCGACCATGGTGAATGGGTCCAGGAAAACACATCGCAAGATCATTTGGACACACTCCACTGTTAGCAGCCTGGCATATTTTGTAGAGGTAAACCTGATCTTTGCTGAGAACATCAACGTCAATATCAGGAAGAACAGTTTCAATTTTTTTGAACTGGACCATTGGCCGGTCTTGCCAGGGATATAAGCTCTTTCCTACATTGCCATGGAATCCCTTTGAGCCGGATGTCTTACCATCAATTTTCTCAAAAATGTGTCTTAGAGGCAGTTCATTATAATGCAATCAACACATAAACCATTGGAGAGAATGCTGGATATAGTCTTCTAAACGCCGAATGATGGCGGTGTGCTTCCCAGTGTCCTTCCTCTCTCCATCGGATCCTATGCATGACAATTCCGTCAACTCTATGCCTTCTTCGCAGCAAAAGTTCCAAGTAGCGGCAGTTGATCCTTCTGCGTCTGCTGTTTTGGGTGTAACGTGGGTAAGGTAGAATGAACCAGGTTTCTCGATGAGAGAAATATGCTCTTCTGGACAAGTAAGTGGCACGGGCGATGACGCACGGGCGATGGAAGCACTAGGGTGATGGAAGATGACTCCTACCAGTACAGGATATAAGCAATGCACGCTCTGGAGTAATTAAGGAATTTACACCTACCCTTTCATGGTGAGTGTTGGATAGTCGATTAGTCGATGAACTAAAAGCTGCATTTTACTTCCTATCCTATTACCTTATCGTTCTTGGTAAATTTAAGTCGGTGGGGTTGAGTTGTTATAGCGGGTTATTGCCTACCTATCATCTGTAACATTTCTGTATAATTGGCGTTTTTGATGATTTTTGACGAATTATTCAACCATTTGGCCTGATTCAAACACAGTCAATCGCTAAATTTAAGCAACATAAAAGCAATACATGAAATTATTTACCATAAAATCATTTTGGGAACATCTAGAAACTATCAGGAAAATTTGCAAATTTTTGACTTTTTTCATAAAAATTTTAAATTTTGACTAATAAGCCCAGCCTGAAGATATAATCCGATCGAGTTAAAATTTTATATGGGTTATAAGGACCACCAACCGCAACCTTTAAGCACTAGCCGCAGACCGATTTAGAAGAAAATGGTTTTTCAATCCACCCTACTGTAAAGCCCTTGTCAGGACTTCCTTTTCATGTAAATGACTTTCTGAGTGTGTATGAATGGGTTAGTGGCCTTCAGAGGGACAAAAGAAGAATGAGATGCTGGGGAGGGATGAAAAGGTGAAAGAAAAGTCCTAATCTTTAGTTTCTTACCTTTCTGCCCCCTTCCATCTCTCATGTTTCCATAGTCCCTCCAAAGCTCACAAATCCAATGGAAGTACCAGCCCTCAACCCAGCTAATTAGCTCATGATATGCATCCGTCGGTTACATGGTAGTTCTAAAGTTCTTGGGCACAGTACCCATGGCAAAGCTTCATGATTTATAATGCAGCATTGTTGATACTTGCATGAATGTTGTTTTCTATACATCAATATTAATGATAAGCTATTTTTTGTGATATTGGGGACTGGAACTAAGGTTTGTAACTTGGTGATATCGGAAATGTCGTAATATTGTTTCTTCTATTATACATTTAAATACTCTTTCGATTGAGACCTACAATTTGCATCGTAAAAACAAAAACTTCCTATGAACGTGGTTTGTATAAAATGAGAGTCTACTATATTATTTGTCACAACCACTCTCAATAAGGCACTCACAATCAAGTCAGAAGAGTATTCAGTTCATGGTTTTTGGAGAATTTCTCTTCATTTATTCCATGGTTTCTTCTTCCATTTTTTACTTTATTGCAGATATGCAATGCACAGTTTAGCAGCATAGCTGAGCTCATTGCTCATAGACCTGCACATGTGGAAGAAAATGGTTGCATTTGCATGGTATGTGGCAAGTCATTTAAGAAGGTAAGGAGCAAACATAGAATTGAGACAAATCCACCTTTTACATGACATTTAATCACAACCCAACTGTATGCAATCAAGTAAGAGCTTTCACTATAGGATAGTTTAATTCTATCATCGTGATGTTGACGTTATTGGCATGCCACTGACAATCCTATTGCATGCCACTGCCAAACAGTCCGAGATGCAGATATGCTAGGCTACCATTTGCATTACCATAATATACAACATAGACTCATATTAATTTCTTCTAAAAATGACATGGAGGCACATACAGTTTAAAACTACAAGTTTATTTTGGGGGACCCTTCAAACCTCAAGATTTCATGCATTCTACCTACCTAGCCTACCTTTGTCATATTTTAAATAAGTGTTTTACTGGGTGGAATGTCAATTTTTAATTCAAATATGTGCACTTCTTTTGGCTACTTCAATTTAAACTTTCATTTTGTAATATAAGTGAAATTTTTTTGAGAATTACCTGGAAACAAATTATCTTGTCTTCTCCTTTATTTAATTGTAACTTTTTGACTTAGAAAAGTTTTATTTTACAATGATTATTTTATTGCATTTTATTTATGCTATTCATCGTACTCAACTTGGTAGCAAAATTATTTATATGAATAGTTTTCTATGAGACTCATTGTATTCAGTCAGTCATCCAAAATCATCCAAAGGAAATGAGATTTTATGCACATTTTTTCAAGTGTAAGAATATTTTAATCAACAATGAATTTGTATAAAGGCAAGATTTGTTGATAAGCAGCATCATAATTTCATTTTGAAACAGAGCATTATTAAATTTTTAGGAGCAGCACCTTCAGCAGCATCTCCGTACACATGAGGGTAAACAGTGGGAGTGTGATGTGTGCTGTAAGTTCTTCACAACCAAATACTTCCTCAAAAAGCATAAGCGACTCCATACAGGTACTTCAATTTCTTTAATAATCTTACAAAATTACACTTGTGGATTTCTGTGATATGTATTTAACATCAGCTTTTTAAGAAGGTTAATAAATACACATAATATTATTTATTTTACCATGTTAGTTTGACTATTTGTTCTCATCAAAATTAGGTGAGCAGAAAAAATAGACAAATACTGGTGTATCCCTATCACTACTTTTACTTTACATTTGTACTTATAGAACAACACAGCCTTTAAGAGTTGCAGAGGTTATGAAATTTATAATGGAATTCTGTCATTCGAGGGAAGAAAATTCATGTTTGTAGTGATTGAAGGGATATTCTCCTCACAAAAAGTACAAGTGGAATCTATTATCCAGGTGGAATTCAAACTCTGAACCATTAGATCATGGGCTGTAACCCCTTCACATTACCACATGACTACTGAAGTCAGTTTACCAATTGAGAGGGATCATGCATCTCAGGGTGATCCACTTGATGGGAAATATTTGTTAAATACTGATAGGTTTGAAAAGTTTTTTTCAGTACTCTTTGTAGTGTTACACTTTCTACTGTAAGTTGGCTGTTAGGTCTCTGAGTTTGAAGAGAGTTTCATTTAACACGTAATATCCCCCACCTCTTATATATACTTTGCTTGGAGCGTATTCCTCTCATCACAACTTCCTACTTGTATTCTCTATAAACAACATCCCACCCCATAATCCATTTATTGTTGACAGATCTGAGTGATAGAATAAAACATGTTTGGGGTACATTATTTCAATGAATTATAGTAATACTTTTTTCACATACCCCTCATTATTTAAGTGTAGAGAAAAGTTCTTCAAAAGTTTTCTCTCTTACTCCACCCTACCTCCCTGGTGTTGAAGGGCCTGTCACAAAGATATTTGCAAGGGATACTAGCTTGCATAAATTAGACAATCACACTTACAATCTGAATACATTATGGGTCTGTCATAATTCTTGATTTGTCTTCCAAAATGTCAAGTACCAGGGACATATTCCTTGCTGTGGTCAATGTTAACCCAGGGATGGAGCATCTGCATTGCTCACTTGATCCTCATATATAATTCATCTACATATTACCTATGGGTTGGAGAGCTGGACAATCACAGCAGCCATATGGAAGAAGATTGAAGGTTTTGAGCTCTATTGCTTCCAAAGAATGCTTTGAATATTATGGACAGAATGAAGAACAAACGTGTCCATTCTCTCCCAGCTGAAAATTGTGGGCAGAGACCAACTGGTGCCAACAATATATCGTAACTTTCTCAAATTCTTTGGCCACGTTGTTATGCGTAATGGTCTAGAGAATATAGTGCTCCAAGGCAAGGTCCAGGGAAAAAGACAGCGAGGTCGGCCACCGCTAAGACTGAAAGACCAAATAAAGACACCAATCTAATTCTGAGTGAAGTAGTCCACTCGGCCCAAGATAGAGGAAAGCGGTGCCAGATAGTCCGAATAATATAAACTTAGTCCATATGGGTCACAACGCTCGATATGGAGCCAATGACTGAGAGAGAGAGACCTATTACCTTGCAAGCCATCTCAAGGGTGTTTGGCTGTGGGTGAGTTGTCAAAGAAAATTATTGCATTTTTCTTTGTCATAAACATGAAATTGGCTGCATTTTTCTGATTCATTTCAGTTGCATAGATTACACTGTTTACACAAATAGAAGGAGGTATGCTTTGCCTGTATTCTCTCTTAGTTCCAAGACAATGATACTTTTCTCCAAAATTGCCAGTGAATGAATGGCTGACAAGTAAATATTTCTAGAGGTATTCTCTGAATTACCGTAAGACTCACAATCAAATGCAGTAAAACAATGTCTTCCTACGCCTATCCATATTATACTGAAAAAGGAAAGGCATTCTGGCAATATTTTGCTTTGGATTCGTCCAAAACCAAAAACTTTGATGGCTCCACATATTTTCAAATTAAGAATATGATTACAAATGCTTCACACACAAACAAATGGTTCCAAAGAGTATCTTTTAAGTGTAAAAATAACAGCCTGCTGCTTAATAGGGGCAAGTGCTGACCCAAAGCTTCCAAGAACTCCTTCTTTGAAGGATGTTCACTTCTCCATCACTGTCTCTAAAGAGGAAATTTTCCATTACATCGGGGAGAGGAAATTTAGAGGAAGATCATTTGGAGTATGATTCCAGTACTCAATCATGAAGGTAGATGATAAATAAGTGAGGCTGAAAACATGGGATACAAAAATGGTTGGTTTAAACAATTGTAATCCTGTTTAAAGTGCAAAACTAATAAATCTAATTTGGAGCCATAGGACAAAATATGCTACTTAAACATTCTCTCGAAGTACAAAAATATTCAATGTCAAAATTTTTCCTGTAACTGTTCCATACTTCATCTCTGAGAAACATGCCTATGCATTTATTGACTAGTAAATCAAGATTAAATAAGTCAATATTATTTCCTTAAATATATATACTATGATGTGTATTAAGTCATTCAAGTCAATAATACAATGCCTAAAGACCATTGTACATGAGCTATACCATTGCACAATTGAAATACACGTGTTAGCAAATGTGATCAAGGTATTGAAGTTTCAAAGGAATTGAGTGAAAAACAAATACTAGAATATTTGGTGGTAATATAATTGTGATTCAAGGGAGGGAGGGAGACCCCTTCAGCCCTCTTGTGTGAATACAAATATCATGAAGTTATTGAGAAGTTTCTCAGCACTCGTTAACTCAATGTTTTCAAATCTAGGAGAGATGCCATATTGCTGTGAAACCTGTGGCAAGACATTCACTTTCCAGCAGTCTTACCATAAGCATTTACTATATCACAGTGATGAGAAACCTCATGCATGCAGCGAGTGTGGAAAAAGATTCAAGGAGTTGTCAACTCTACACAACCATGAAAGAATTCACACTGGAGAGAAGCCTTTTACATGTGAATCATGTGGTAAGAACACCAATATTTTCCTCACTGAATCCATTTCAGAAATCACTGCATACTTGCAAGCTAAGTTTTTTCTCTCCTATGATTAAATCCAAGTCTGAATATGTGGACAGCATGCTGAATAACCTCTAGATAAACATTCATCTCCTTTGATGTGCACAAATTGTGTACAACAAAAATCCTCTAGTAGAAGTTTATTTTCTTATGAGTGCATGTTGTATAGAATTGATATGATCTACAAAATTGGAGGCCAGTCTACATACATATTACAAAAAATACCTAATTTATCAATGTTCATCGATTCATTCTTTAATTTTTTTGTTTAGATTCAGGAAAGATTTCTGCTTTTTTTCTTAAAAAGGTCACACATCAAATCTATTCATTAATAATTCTTCTATGTTATAAGTGATAAAACATTGATAAAAATCATCTTCATAGCTCTCATTTTTCAATGCTTAAGTCAGTTTGGTTGATTATAAAATGAAGTATTTTGTTCCCTTTGTTGAATTGATGAAAATTAGTGAATTTATATCATATTAAATAAAATTGAAGAATTCTATTTTCTCTTAAAACATTAAAATATAGCATTGATGCTTGAACATAGCTCAAACTCACCTGAAACTCAGTTTTTTCAGCACTGATCGACTTGAATTCAACTCATTGAAAATCTGGTGTCGGCACATCCCAACCAGGATCCATTGCATTAAGTTTCATTTACCTCAAAGTTTTTTTAACAAATTCAGATGGAAGCCTTTGCCACACCAAAAGCAAACTCATACTGACCCGGTTTTTGGATACACGATCACACCACCATCTCACTCATCACAACTCAGTGGTGAATACTGTATTTCTTTGTGCCTAAGGTATTTCAGATTCCAAATCACTTCCTTTAGAGAAACACTACCTCCTTTCCACACTAGAGATTAGTGGATATTCCATAAAAATTTTCCTTAAAAGAAGAGCAGAAAAAGGAAATTCGGCAAAAAACAACCAAGACCTGCCTTGAAAAAGAATAGAGGAAAAGTCAGCTGCATATACCACTATTCCAAACATTGTGGCAACAGCAGAAAAGATTAATTAAAATTAATAATGAAGCATTATGTGATAACCATATTATCTACTTTTAAAAAACAGACTATATCCTCTCTAAGCCAAAGGACAGGATTCTGGATGTCGAGCATGAAGGAGTATATCAAATTTTGAGCACATCTGGGCAATGGTACATTAACCAAATTGGAAGAGCAATGACAAATTCAGAAACAAGGAACACCAGAGAGGAAAAATTTCTATCTTTCTGCCTTTTTAGAACATACGTTGGCAGATACAGGATGTACCATTGACTTTGAAAATAAGTGCTGACTAAAGAGAACCTTATTTAGCAATGTTGTGGAGAAAATGAAGAATCAAAGAAGCTTCAACCAGGAAGATGGTTTCTCCTTCATAATAATGTGGAAGAGAGTAATTACTTGGGAAATCAGGGTGTTCAGCATACAATTGGAAATACTGCAGCCATTGACAATATACCGAAGCTATCAGCTACCATAGCAGCAGACATTCCAATGAAAATTCCTTACATTACGACAACTCTTGGAAGATAGGCAAAAAGTAGTGATTAAATGCAATTAACCTAACGCAATTAAAATTAATGAAATAAAAATTAACCTAATGCAATGGATCTCAGAAACAAACAATAATTAAAAATCATGGAAACATGAAGAAACAGTTTTTGATTCATTGGGATAGAAAATTTTATTTGGAATTAGAATATTCTATTTATAGTTGCAAAAATTCAGCAATATAACATTGTTAATGTATATACTCTTCTTTGCATGGGAAAATCTATTTGCAGGGAAAGCATTCAGACAGAGAGTGTCTTACTTGGTCCATCGAAGAATTCATACTGGGGTTATGCCATACAAATGCACAGCATGTGAGAAGAGCTTTCGTTATAAGGTTTGTTGATATTATTCAACCTTCAAGATGCAGACAAGATAAAAATTGATTCTAAGTTTGCTATTTTATTAAAACTTTTGGTTTATTATTAAATTATTTCATGGCCCTCATAAAATTATGAAATGATACAGGTCACTAGCAATCCTTAAATTGCTAAACAACGGCTGAATCTATCCCATTACCTTACAGTTATTCTTTAAATTATCTTTTTGCCTGCATATTCCAACAAAAAACAGATTGTGAGAATAATTTTGAAGACTGTAATTCTTTACTCTCCTAATAAAAATATTTTAAAATCAAATTATCCTCTTCCAGGTAAGCCAACGTACACATAAATGCTCATCTCAGCAAACAGGGACTGTGGTACGTCAATCCAGTGACTTAGTGGAAAGGCTATTGTCTCACCAGAAAGACAAGTCAACCACTGATGAATGTCTTAGCCAAAAAAGTGAAGTTACTTTCCTTGATGTGAGCGGAGATCAATCATCCAAAACTAATCAAAAAGATGGGAAGCTGGAAAACCTTTCAGAATTTTCCCCCCAGGGAGTAATCAAAAATAAAAAAATGAATTCCTTTAACTTGGATCCAGACACTTCACATCCAGAAGCAACCATAGTTTTAAATGATTCCCAGAATGCCAACAGCTCATTTTTAGAGCAAATATCATCCAGCTTAGCCACAGACCATTGCTGTCAAGGAAAAGCTATTTGCAATTTTGGACCAGCCCTTATGTGCGACTCAGGAGAGATAAAGGAAAATGATTTCAACTTTAAGCAAAAAATTGAAAAGGGGAAGACAGAAGGAAAGAATTCAGGAGCCACTCCTGTATCTTTAGAAAGAAGAGATACTGGTGCTACACTACCAGATATTATGGAAAGAGGGAATCCTGAGTGTGGCCCAAACTTTGCTTTCAACTGTGAATCAACCAGTAAACTTCCACATATTCCAGTATTATATAATGATGACCTTGAAAGAAAAGGAGCAGTGATTCATGGAAATGACAATGCAGTGGGTGAAGATTTCGGTTTGCCAGTTTTTCCAAGCACATCAAACATACTCACCCACTCTCAATCAGACTTTTTCGAGCTTGTATTGCCACCTGCAGACCCTGCTCTTGAAAAATTAGGAAAGTTGTCAATATCATCGGTGCATAGTCCTGAAAAGTCAACTTCTGGATCAAATTTTTCTACTAAAGAAAATCTTGATGAAAACTTACAAAACTGCGATTCTACCTCAAAAGACAATAATGTCTCATCACCAGTCATACAAAAGAGCTTTGATGACCATTGTTCAGATTCAAAAAGTGGATTCTTGGAAATGGACCATTGTCCAGAATTGTCAAGAGATCAGGATACTACAGCTAATGCATCAGATTTAAGCTCTTTTTTGCAGTCATGTTTGGAACAATGGCATCCCTCCAATTTTATCTCAAATGACAAAGATAAAGAGGGCATTTCTAGTCAAAGTTCTCTGCAAAGTGATGTAAATAAAGCAAACTCTTGCCCAACAGAAGATGAAGATAATCGACTTCACACCATTAATGAAGAATCTCTCAGAAGGCTGCTTTATGGAGACAGTGTACCATGATACATGTCCATTTTATTTATTGATTGTGTTTCAGCACAATCTATTCATTGGAGGAAAATAAGTCAATTACCATTCAGGGCCAGGCTACATACTTCAAGAAGTTTTATTCTTAATGTCTAGGATGCCCTCATCATTATTTTTTATGTGGGCATTTTTCCTAATTATTTATTTAAGTTATGTAACTTATTGCACCTATTTGTAAGATATATATGCACAGAAGTACATATTTGTACAACGGAACTCTTTTAATGAAAATATTATTGGTCCTCAAATTGTGTATACCATCAAATATTGAAAAAAAAATTGTGCTGCCAGATATAAAGGAGTGACTTGAGCAAATGTCTTCCTTCTTTATCCTCTAGATTAGCTCTTTAAGACATTGGTAATTATTTCAAGGTGACTGAGATGAAAAACATGAAAAAGAATCAAGGTTATTAATATAAGTATCAGTTACATAGGATCAGCTGTATTTAAAAAATAAAAAAGTCAGTCATGAATTGAAAAACCTATCATATTGCCAAATAAAACAACTACAAATCCTGTACATCAACATGTGAGGAAGAGTCCACTTTATTACAAACAAGATGAATGAGCTCTACAAACACCATGAGAAGAAGAGTCAACTTTGGAACAGATGATGACTAAGCTGAGTGACCTTTTGGGTACTTTTTATTAAACTTTACTGCTTGAAAAAAAGTGAGTCCCAGTATTATATTGATATCATTTGCAGGGCATTAACATCTTCAGAAATTCAATAGTGACTTCCTGAAGTTGAATAATTACCTACAGATTTGCTGTCAGTGAATTTTTATTCATGAATACATGGATATTTCTTCATTTTCATTACCTATGAAATGCCATCTAAATGCAATCACATTCTCCATCCATTTCCTCCAAGTATGAGCAATCTTTTTGAGAATTTACACTAAAGAGGTAAAACATACGAAGTTATATCACACTAGTCATAGTAACCTTAGCACACCTTAATTGAAATTTAATGGCAGCAAAATGGTTTTGAAAAATGTTTATCCTGTCAGTGTGTGTGTTGAAAATACTCAATTGTTTGAACCAAATTTATAAAGATTTAAACCAATAATGTGTTATCACAGAATTGTTGAGAAATTTAAGTTGTAAGGATATAACTGTTATCTAGAAAAAATAAAATTTCTTAAAATTTATTAACAAAAAATTGCCTCACCTGATTTCTAAGCCTTACTTCTGTTGTCCATCTTTTTCATCTTTACAATGGATTGCTTGAAGTCAATTTATTAATAATACATATTAGTTTTACACATTCAAGCCTACCAGTTAAGGTAGGCTTAAAGGGAAGAAATAAAAAAAAATACTTTTACAGGCCCTGTCTCCTTACACACTTCTCCTCATACATCTCAGCTTAAATCTTGCCTTTCTTCATCCTGCCATTGTTTTGATCATTGATGATTTACTATCATTTGAATAACCTATCAGGAAAGGTTAAAATGGAAAGGAGTAAAAATCCTCCAGATTTTGACAGGCAAAGACTGGTATCTATGGAAACCAAGAACACTACCTACAGCGTTCCTGATTGAAACTATGTCTTCCTTTATCTTGGCATACACCCTACCTCTCTTCATTCCTTCTACAAAACCTCATATCTTTCTTCCCTTCCTCAACATACCTCCCTCTACCATAGGTATTCAGCATGAATGTATTAGTATGTCAATAAAAATCTTGAAGGCTGTAATAAATGCAAGGAAGTTGGTAAGAGAGAAGGATGGGAATAAGTTTTGTGGAAGAGATCTACATACTACCCCGTGAGCCGCCCCATGGGTGCATGGCTGGGGGTGTTAGGGCAGCAGTTGTGTAAAGTTGTAAGGGAGGTGTAATGGAGGTTTTGGGAGGTGAAATGGTGATTTTTATTATGGAAGTGTATTTAATGGAGTTGTTTTATTGTGGTTGCTTATTGTGTGCAGAAAATAAGAGTTTTTGTACCTATCTGTTCAGCAATGTATCTTTCTTATTTTATCGCTTCTGTCAGACCTAGAGGTGTAGTGAGGCATCATGATAATATTCTGTGTCGCTCTGAAAACACCAGTTCTGAATTCCTCAAGCAAGCTAAGCATAGGGTGTAGCCTCGTGAGCCTCTAGGAGCTGCCACCTTAATCCTTCTAAAAATAGTGAAGCACTATGTATTCAATTGTAGCAGTTTTTAATGAAGCACACAGCTTTTCTGCATATGTTAAATTTTTTTGTTAAATCTTTATGACCAGGGTCCCAAATGCTCGTGGCATATCTAAAGTGTGGCTTAACCAGAGCAAAGTAGCATCTCTCTTTTACTTTTTTATCCGAGGACCTCCCTATTATTAACAAAACCTAGTTTCTTTAATACTGTGCCACATATGTATCACAACTGTATCTGAAGATTTTGTTTATTCCACCCACAGTGTAGGTATGGCATCTGTGTGATGACTTTCACAGGAAGTTAACTGTAGTGGATTTACTAACATTTAATTTTAACCACCACTCCTGGCACCTAAAATGGACATTGTTAAGGTCCGATGACAAATCTTCCAAGTCAGCATCTTTGCTTATTTCATGGTACATAACTGAATTGTATGCAAAATCTTAACTTAATGCTAACTCAAGAACTTAGGTCATTAATATAAATTATGAATAAAAG
This sequence comes from Ceriagrion tenellum, assembly GCA_963169105.1. Taxonomy (NCBI): domain Eukaryota; kingdom Metazoa; phylum Arthropoda; class Insecta; order Odonata; family Coenagrionidae; genus Ceriagrion; species Ceriagrion tenellum. Next base: position 76,786,020 of record OY720637.1, on the reverse strand, counting down.
AGGGCCGATCAGGCTTCCTTGAGGAACACCGGACTCGGACCGGACCGAACATGGTTCAAACCACAACAGAGCTAAAACCATCAATAACTTTTCACTTTCGATCACTGAGAAAGTCCTTTATCCAATTCACTATTTTTTGTTGACTGCATGATTGCAATTTATGAGTTTTTTTGTGAGGAACCTAGTCGAATGACTTCATGAAATCAAGGAATATCATTGAAATGAAATCAGGAAATATCAGGAAATGAAATCAAGGAATATCATATCACGTTGACTTGCTTCTTCCATTCACCTGATTTTAGGATATCATGAAGGAAGAGCGCAAGCTGTGTTTTGCAGGACCTGCTCTTACAGAAGCCATGCTGATTGTTATGTAAGAAGTTACCATTATCCAGGAATGTCACAATATTACTAACAACAATGTGTTCGAGAATCTTATAAAAGTGATGTTAAGGACATAGGCCAGAAATTTCCTGGGTCATTTATCTTTCCTTTTGAAAATATTGGTGTGATGTTGGCTATTTTCCAGTCTTGGGGCACCTTGCCTTAGGGTAATTATTTCCTAAATACGATTTCTAAGAATGGTGGTCTGTGGCGCTACCTCCTTGAGCACGTGTGCAGGTATTCCTTCAGGACCTGGGGACTTGTTACTTTTAATCAAATTCAGTAGTTTAGTTATTCCATCACATTGAAATTTGTCAGCCATCAGCTCGTTAAAGTCAGGAATGTCATCCTTAGTGTATACACTTTCAAAGTACTGGTTTAGTAAGTCGCCTTTAACAGTACTGTTGGTGACTACTTTGCCGTTTGTATCCAATGAAGACTCCACTGTTGAAGATTCGGCCTGAAGCTTCCTTGCGTAAGACCAGAATGCCTTGGGGTTTTCATCTATCCCACAAAAATGGATGGAGAAAGGTGGCATTATTTAGGTAATTGAAATCAATTCAGTAATTTTAAATGAATATTCCATACTTCATCAAAGAAAAGCACTGATGCTACAATCATGCATATCCATCAAATTCATCGCAACTTGGTGTATGCACCTTTCTGACATGTTTATAAGTCATAACAAAATTTAGCAACAAAAATAGACCAGATGTAAGTCACCGAATACGACAAAGCTGAGAAAACAAAACATAACTACAGTAGAGACAGATGATCAATTTCAGCAGTGATAACTAAGAACTGCCTAATTTCCAAACATTGCATTCACAAATTATATGTAACTGGCTAACACACCTGACCAGCAATTGGGAGATGCGGGTTTGAGTCTCAGTCAAATGATTTTTTCATGGCAAATTTCAACCCTTGGGATGAAAAGAAAGAATTGCCTCTCTTGATCCAACAATTTTCACGAGTACTCAGCCAAATGTCCTGGGAGAAAGTTCACCTAAGTTCCACATATCAAATTCTTGCTCTGAACACAGGAAAGATCTTGTGCTCAGAGGTAATTCATGGATTGGAAAGCTTTGACAGTGATTTTGAAACTGCACCAACTTGGACAAAAAAAAACAAAATTGATTTCGTTTACCAACATCATTAATTTTGGCACCATTGTTGTCATTACTGCAGCTATAAGTCTATGCCACTCAGAACAACAAAAGACATCCAATGCTTCTCCCATACCTCCATTAATGTTCTTTGTGGCTGAAACTGAGCCATTGCAGGCAGTTCACAAAGAGACACGTTGTTGTTAAAGCAGATGATGAGACACAAGCAATTACTTTTCCTTTGAAATTTTGAGTCAGTTATTCAGTTGTAGTTAGTTCACAACATTCATAAAAATTGGATCCAATGTAATTATCATTGTTACTATAAAACAAGGAATCATTTTCATTGACAAAAATGCTAAGAAGAGATGTATAAAAGTTTTCTGAGTCAGGGGACAAGCTAGTATCATTAACTAATTCCATTAATATAAAATAAAAAAACTGCACATCAATACCCTATACAATAACTTCATGTTTTTCCCTGAGATGATACACTTTATGGTACAACCTTATACATTTCTCACTAGAATAGCTGGCGGAGGGTAGCAGTAACAGGTTAAAATTTTCCCACGAACCACCTCCTCCATATTTAAACCTTCCTTATTAGTCCTCCTCTCCACCCAAGCTTACCCCTTCCATTCTTCTCTGAACATTTCAAAAGCCCCAAATCTACGCTCATCCTCTTTCCTCATGGATCAAGTTTTGGAACCATATAACACTTTCTCTTTTCTAGAATCTTTCTACTTATTTTCTATAAGAGAATATTCACTGTTATTTTCTTTACACTCACACAAGTATATTCCTCACTGAATTCCTTCTCTTAGCTACTGCTTCTTTGACAAGAGCTATTAGTAATTACATATGTACTTTCTAAGGGAGTGTATAATTACAGAAAAATAACTCCTCCATTCCTGGAACATTTGCAAAAGTGAATACTGAATTCTTGTTTGCAAAAGCAATGCACCAAATCCAGTAAGCTGCAAGAGTACTTCCTGTTATATTATGAATCAATGAAGAGAGAGGTTCATTTACATTGATAAATACTTTATTATTTGAGATGGTAAAACAGTATAAACTTCAAATTACCTTTTTTTTAAAAGAGGAAAACAATTTTTTACAATTGCTAATTACTTCCTATTAAAATCTACACATACAAAAAAACTCCTGGATAACCTCCTATAATTCAGGAACTTAAAGTAGTATTGGTGAGTTATATAAGAAGAAACCAAAGCAATTGCACTCTCTTTAAATCTGAGAATTCAAGTGTTGAAAAACAGAGACTTGATTAAATAAAAAACAAAGAGAATTGATTAAATTACTAGATACACTTAAAACAGTCTGATACCATTATATCTAGCAAGTTGTTTTCCTAGCAGATAAGGATTAATTTTAGCATTGAAAATGACAATGCTAAAATGAACGAAGTGGTAGTATTCAAAATGTCTTTCTTTTATGATCTTCAACACAGAGAATGTAAAAATAAGTTAAAAAACACAAATGAAAAATGCAACTGCCACTATTTTAAACATTGCCTTTATCTTCACAATACTGAACTAAATATTCCTCAATGTACTGATGAGGAATATCCCAGAAAACTTTGCCGCCAAATAAACTGAAAGTTAATGTGCCATATACTATCATTCATTTCAATTATTATAAATTAACTATTTGGCACAGTACCACAATACAAGTATAAGAATTAAGTAAACAGAGCATACACTTACATCACATATACAGCTGCTCTTCCATAGATATTTCTATCACATGTGAAGTTTGAAATGCGACACACAAGCTCTGGAGTTACACATTGAATTCATATCTCACTCACTACATCAGTAACAGACTGCACTACAGGAATGACCTAATACAATAGTCCAGAGAATATATGACAATTTAAGATTCATGGAGAATCATTAGCATGAAAAACAGTAACACACCTTAATATTGCACCCTGAATAGCTAACGGGATTTTTTAGTCAGAATTTGGATAAGGACTAACTGGTAAAGCAATCCATATACTGAGAGATTCCACATTCTGTGAAGCTCAGCCAAAAGCTAAGAAATCTTTTAAATGAAGGAAAAAAAAATTAAAAGTTTCTCAATAAATGCTACCAATAAGAAATTTTAGTAGTAATCTGAGAATGAAAAAACTCAGAAAATCATAAATATTAGAGGGAAGCAGCAGTTTAACTGAAATCCCTGTTTGGTAGCAAAACAGGAGCGACAAGAGTCCAGACATATAGACCCAGACACATCCAGCTTGAAACAGCTTTCACCCACATTGAAGCCTCGTTAGAGTTGAGTGTCTCCAAGGATGAGTTTGGCCTGTAAAAAATAGATGACTTAAATGAGTGACACTCCAATCAAAAAGATATTTAAGATGCCTACAATCACAAACTTAAGTTAAAAAAAATTTAAGAGAGAGAGCTTTAATAACTTACTTGTACCAGTTGGTCAATGTCATCATCACATACAGAGTTGCAAGCCCAAACATAACGTGGAAGAATGACCAAGAGTAAGCTGTTCCATCCTCTTCATTGTCCCAAACATTCTGTCGATTCTCTACATTGCCTGCTTGAAGACTTCCCGTTTCTACAGAATGAGAGAACAGTAATTCTACATTTTTGAAAAGATATATTACAATTGATGATGGCCTTCTTAATATGAAATATATTTAAAATTAATTACATCAACTTTGATATTCAAAACCCTTTGCAGCCTTCCAGGTAAAAATTTTCACCACCGAAATTACTTAACTAAGAGGAACTCATTCTTAAAAATAAATACTAAACTTATGAAGATGAAAATGTAGTAAATTGACATCTCATTCATGTATGTTTTTTCTTAGTATAGCTTAATAACATACGTTATATGTCTTACCACATTTATTACCCTTTATGTCAAATTATATTCACCCAAACTTCAGCTGGATGCATTTAAGAAAAAGTGCCAGGATTATACAACTTTTGTATGGCATATCAAGAAACACTAAAGATGTCACTTTGTGGAATAATTTTATCTTCATGAGAAACAATAAAAGCTGTTAAGTATACTATAAACTAAATATACTATTTATAAACTTAAGTATAACCCAGCTATTTAATTACTTGGTAGTTAGTTAGGGCACAAGTTGTCAAAACCTAAGTCAGTTATGTGATCAAATAGTGAAGATTATGCTCTAAGAATTTTTATTCTTTATTATGGAGATTTAATAAGGCACACTGTCTCCGAGGTCATATCTCACTACAGCAAATTCTGTATTACCTGAGAACTGAATGTTCCCATTGAATCTTTTTGTGAAACACCTTGGTATTACAAATACAATGTTCTCATTCTAATAAATAGTAAATACGTAGGAAATACAGGAGTTTAATGCGTGTATATGGGTGAATGTACACCAGTGCATTGGCAAAGAGCGAAAATGGCCCTTATACAGATGTCTTAATACACTCATAGATATGAGTTTCTTAGAATAAAAGAAGAAAAAAAAAGGTAACTAATCAACTTAACAAAACAAGTAAACCAAATGAATTCCATATAAAAGCAGTATGTACATTCGAGAGGAAAGCACTAAAGTATGCATCATGGCACAAATCTTAAAAATTCAGGGAGACATAAATTAAAAAAAAAATAAACTGACTCTAATGCCTGGTAGGAGATGCTACGGATCAGCTTTAGGCATTTCAGCAAGTGTTATGAAAATGTGCTGATGTGAAAAAAAGTATACTACATATTAATGGACTAGAAGGCATACGGCAAGGCAAATGAATATGAATTGTGGAATGTTTTGGGTAACTATGGGATACATGAACTGTTATTTAATGCTATGAGGGCATTGTATGTTACAAGTGAGGCAACTGCTAGAATGCATGGCCTATGCATTATTATGTTGAATTTTATTAAGGGCATAAAACACGCGTGCTTCAATGCCACTGTGGTTGGTAAATGCTTTTACATAAACATGTATGCGAGACAGATGCACATCTTAATAATGTCAGTGTAATTGTTAGAGATGTAAACGTGTGATTGCTATTGATAATTATGCTGTGCTGCTGTCTGAGTCACTGGTATTATTGTGGCTCTGGAATAACTTTAGAGGTGCAAAAAAAGAGAATCAATTTAGGGTAAATGTATCAAAACCTGAAATTCAGTAGTTTCTGACATGGAGAATAGTAAGAATCATAGTATATTGAGGATGAGTAGTTATATCATTGAAAAAGCATATGACTTAGGGGGACCTTGGCAGAAAGTCAGTGTAAGACAGATGGGTATATGAGGAGATAAGTCATGCTGATGTGAATAGGTAAGTTAAAGGTAGCACGACGAGTGTTTCAAGGAATGAGTATTTGTCAAAGGAGGCAAAAATCACAGTATATACACAGAAGTGTACTCCTTTCCACTCTATTGCAGGGAGGTGACACTTAGGTATGTCTGGATAAGAGTAAACTAAATTTAGAGTGCACAAGGTTTCTGTAAAGCTCTTCTGCTACAAGTACGGCAAAGAGAGGCATTCTTGATTTCTTAATATTCATTATATTTACTGTTATTTGGTTAATGCAGGGTAGAAAAGAGTCAACCTCCATAAGCTCATCCCCAACAAGTCCATCACAGGTTAGTTTAGCATATGTACCAAACAAAGGATATGAGCATGTTTCAAAGATTGGCAAACATAGTGTGAGTTGTAACCATATCAGTGCATTATACACTTGATCTATTTCAGTTTCAGGGCATATCTAAAGTCAATAATGGGATGTATCATGCATTGTTCCTGGGGTAATTATTTCTACATCTTGTCTAAGATGTAAGAGAGCCATGGCCTGCACCAAGCACGAACCATGGCCTAGGACATGTTTGAGAACAAATGCCAGCACCTAAGTTAATCAAGGATTTCAGGAAGAGAATACATAACTCAGGTACAGGAAGCACATTAAAATCATGTACATATTAACAAACCAAGATTGTGGCTGTCCTATAAACTCTTTGGCAAATACATACTGGTATTCTCACATGTATGAAGCCTTAGATAATGTGATTTCCGATAAAATATAAAAAATGTCATTGTACAAACACAAAAGAAATAAATTCAACTCTTCACACTTTTAGTAGAACCAAATGATTAATTTAGTTTCATTATAGCCCAGAATTATACATTATCTGAGTTTCAATGCTGCACATTCACCTTTAAATGTGGTTGTGGAGGCAATACAATCATTTATGAGTGACTTTTCAATGGACTGGTGAAGTCGTGATGCCACACTTATTCCCAAACAATATTTTCCTGTATATTCGGCGTACATTTCATATTTATTATGAGTAGAGTACTTTGGTATCCAATTGTTGAGGACACATTTTAACAGTCCATTTCAGCTAACTAAAATGGGGACTGGAATATATTACTCCTACATGTGTGGAATTCTCACAGCTAATTAAACACTTTTCTTCGGATACATGATGCAATCGAATCTATATTAGTCTTTGAGTATTGACATTTAGCTATTACCACATATATTTGTGTAAAATCCCACTTTTGGAGACCAATACTTAGGTCAAAAAAATTGCCAGATCAGAATATACAAAAGTAAAAATTTGGTGGCTTCAATTTTATTTTGAAAAAAAATGTGGTAAAGACTTCCCTAGACACTGGATTTTACCACAATACAGTGTACTGATTACTCATTTGATCCAAGCATCCACCGAAATCAAAAAATGAATGAAGAAAGAGCAAATGTGAGCTCTTCCTTTCCTCTGTGAGCAAATGCACAGTGAGTTTATTATGTCTTCAGTAGACCTACATAACTTCTATTTGATGATTTATGGGTAATGTAGGCCTGTTCTTTTTGCATTTAGAAAATAGTATCAAAGTGTTTGACAAAGTTTTTGGGAACAGAGGCTCATCACAAAACTAAAGGAGGATGAGACGTCCTGGGCTTAGGTTTTCATGTTTTTGTTGTGTTTACAGCAAGTCTGATGGCTGTGAATATACTTCGTAGTGAAATAGCTCAACCAGTCACATGAATGTGCTACCCTAAATAATTTTCCCAAAACATAAAAGAAATTCCAAATATTAGTGTACATAACCACAACCACTTTGAAACGGGTTGGTTGGTAATTTTAACTGCAAGTTGAGATCAAGACAACGTTGTAGTATTTAAAGGTAACTAAATAAGCCAGAATTATTATTTTACAACCATATAAATAGCTAAATAATTAACCGTAAGATTAATATCCCAGTGTGTTTGTGTAAGCAAGATTTTTGGCTACCACAACTTGTACATACCATCTATTAGTTAAAACAAAATAACTAAAAACTTTTCTTCTCTAGATTATGCAACAGGCAAAAATAAAAAAAATAGTTTGTCATTAGAAACTATAAAACTAAGGTCATTTAGTAAATGTAAGTTGAGTTTGAATTTCACGATATCAAGATGAAAAATATCCATCCTTTTATTTTTTCTACACCATTTTGTGTTCCAAGTATAGTAAACCCTTAGTACTTAGGACACCGGTCAAGGGAAAACGTAAAATTTTTTGGCATGAAAACTGAGGACAATATACACAGATGGCTTACACACAGGTATATATGGTATTTCTCTAATAGCAAAGGTATATTACCAATGGTAGTAATTGTGAATAGGAATATTAAAAGTTGATTCTCATATCAAAGTTAGACAGAAAGATGCTACACTAACAAAAATACATTCTAAGAAGATATTTAGAACAATAGTGATCACCACAATATTTTGAGTTCACTGGCAACAACAGAAGCCTATATCATTCCAGTGAAAAAAAATATATTAACTTTTAGACTAGTTATTTATTAAAGCAACATAAATAGCCTATAGCACAGGAGGAAGTAAAACTCAGCATTGAGAGTCATACCTTCATTACCAACCAAAGGACGATCACCTCCAGGATTGACTTGAGTGGGAAGGTGAATGTAAATAAAGAGAGAGACTTGAGTTAGGATGATAAGTGACTATAGTAGGAGGAAATAAGACATTAAAACATTGAAAATGTTGAATACTATTACTTCTACTCTTTCATAATTATGCCCTTTCCAGTGCAATAACAACAAGACCAAAGGAGGCATGTAGCATAAAAGAGCATTTATCTTAACCAAGAAGAGATACCATCTCAAATCATTGAAACCATGGAGGATCCAAAAAACAGCTTGGGATCATAATACTGAGAAGACCAGATTTAGGCATTAGCCAATGTGGAGGTTAGAGAAGCGTAAACAGAAAGTGTAGTGTTCTAGTCTTAAAAATGTTTAATATCTAGACATCTCAAGTTTTTTTAGGGTGCATAAGGGTATTGGACATAAAATACAATTAAAAGGCAGATGTGATTCCAGAGCCACAAAATTTCACCTTGGGCAATGAACAAACTAGCATGATTCATATTCCTTCACATCTTCCCACCAACTGCTTCATTCAACCAACTTAAAGCTAGTGATTAAGAGGAGGAAAAAACTACCCTGAAAATACATGGCAGTTGGTACAGATTAACCACAAGTAATAACCTTTAAACCACTACCACATTAAATCAGAATTATCCACACTTGACACAAGGATTCAAGGCATTAGGGATGCAAAAAATATCATATCGGCTTTAGAGAGGGTGGGTTGAACAAGTGATTTCTTGAATTTTGTGGGAACTCGCTTTAACCACTTCCCTGACGAATTAATTTGGGGTGTGTGGTCAAAAAAACATCAATTTTTTAATTTTAGATTCTTGTTATATATGCATATGCAAAATAACTTGTGCAAACAATAGCACTCTGAAACCTTTTTTTAACTATTTTGTTTAAACTTAATTTATTGAATTTTAAATTTATTGAATTTTTCCAAAATTATGCACTATTTGTGCTGTAGACATAATTTCTCTTTGAGAAAAAATATTGTGAAGCTTTTATTTTATGCTAATAAAATACCTGCACTTCAAAAAATGGTCCTCAAATGTTTTTTGCCATATGTAAAATTCTGAAACAAGAAGCTACGCAAAGAATCAGTTCACAATGAGGACAGTGATAGCTTGTTTCCTTTCTAAGTTTTTTTTTGTCATGCGTCTCTCTTTCAATAACATTGGAAAGACTGTTTGGTGGGGCTACTTTCTGTTTGGAGAAATTACTTTAGAAAAATTTTTATGTAACACGTCGTGGGTAAGTCATTGAGGGCGGCCTACCCACTCATGGGGTTACAACACTCGGGCGCTACACATCTATTTGCTGCTCAATCAGCCTAAGACAGAAGTCTAAATGCACTTTTCTCCCACCAGTAATACATTAGAGAACAAAATGGTTCCATATGGAAAGTTCTAGCACGCAAAATTTTTTTTGTTTTTTTTTACCCCTGTATGGGGTACAAAGTAATCGGCGGTGTTGGTCCACACGGTCCACTCCTCCTATCAAGTCATTACAGTCCACAACGACCATTAGTATTCATTTATTTTCCCTCTCATCATCTCACTCCATGGCACAGCTATGCACTGATGACAGCAGTGACACCACCTTCTAATCTTTCTACTAAATCTCTATTAGCTTTCCTTTTGAGAAGGTTGCCACTTCCCCCTTTTTCATTTTATTCCTTTCAGCACTGTTAGTATTCCTCACCTTGTTTTCATCAGTCCCGTAGGTATCTGCGTGTCCCGTAGGTATTGGGAAACCAACAACTCGGCTAATGCAGGAGACGTATAGAAATTGTTCATGGTCAAGCAATATCCTTTGTTGAGTAGTGGCTTCATCAGTGACACCACAACTTGTGACATTACAACTTGTGATGACATGGGATTATGGCTGAAGTCCTGATCTAGAACAGTTCCCTTCCCATATATATCACACTTGACCACACTCTCTGACTTGCATAATACAAAAAATTTGACACCAAAGAGAGAGTGTTTCACCAGCATGAACTGATTCCATCCCAATCCACCCTTGATAAGTCTTTCATCAATGGCAACATCCCTCTCTGGGGTGTAGAGCGCCTTGAACTTCCCCTCAAATTTCTTGTGAACCTTCCAGATTTGGTCCAGTTTGGCGTTCAGGTGGGTTTGGGGATCATTATCGGCATTATAAACAAAATACAGATGCTGTCTTATTATTCGAATCTCCAGTAAGATAGTCTGGCCAAACAATGGAGCTGAAAGCATTGATTGCATCAACCAATAATCTCCGTATGTGGATTTCTCACAGTGGTCTGTAATATAACAGGAGCCAAAAATACCCGAGTCTCTGCGGTCATGATGCACCACTGACACTCGCCACCATTACTCCCCTAGTTTCTGGTCTGACCATGCATCAACCCTTCTTTGTTTCTGATCTGACCGTGCATCATTACCCTGACTGCCTTAGGCCAGTGCTTAGCAGCCGGAAGGTGCGTGGTTCTGTTTTGAACTAGGATGAGTGAATGCCTTTATAGGGTGGAATTACCCTGTGCCACACACCCTAGGGGGGAGTTTGCTCGGTATTTTGTAGATGTAGGTACTCGGTCCTGCATTATTTTCTAATGAGGCACTAGCATAACGATTGGTTTCACTTATTAACACAATGAGTTTATCATCAAAAAAAGTTCAAAATACTTCAAAACACCTTACTCAGGGTCCAGATCAAAGCTCAATGAGGAATTCCCTTATAAAGGAAACCTTAACGATGATGGAGGAGGATTTGATGCAGACATTTCACCCTACTCTTGCTACTACTTGCAATGGTGTCGCTCCATCTTCCTAGTCGGGGCTTATTTCCCCAGAAAGGCTCAACTCAGAACCACAGTCTTCAATGTCTGCTTCCTCCGAGTCAAAGCAGGTGAAATCCAATTCTTCACCAAAATCCATCGTTGAAATATCCCTCACTACTTGACGAAAATGTACATTTCCACAGAAAGGGCCACTGCGACTACCAAGATATTTGAAAACGTGGAATCAGGCCAATTAGTGAAGACGATGTGTGTGCTTTGAAAATCAACGAGAAAATGAGGTGGACGCAGTGCGATCTGATGGAAATGGACAGCATTTGCTCTTATATACGAACGTTGTCCCTTGCATACACTCTCGCTTCCGAACATTGCATGTAGAATCACGGATACCATAAACATCTGGAGCACATGCACGGTGACCAACAAAGGCACTGTGACAAGAAACAGACTTCACACCTAGGTGCGAAGTCTGCCCCTCGGCGCGGCTTTGGGGATTACCGTCCTTGCCCGTCGATAAAATTTTCCGACTCCATAGCATTACGAATATACCATTACGTATATAACCATCACATCTCCTTTTGAGTAACGCACCGCTTGGCTAGAGTGAGCTACGGACTCTAACATATTCCACTGGCAGCAGAAAAATGAACTACTAACTATCGAGAATATCGAGAATTCGGGTGTGAGGAGAAAGATACGGACTTTTAGAGCTTGCCCGAGAATACTTGGGTGTGTCAGAATTTGCTGGTCTTCGGTGCCTGAGTATTCTCGGGCGCATCAGGGAAGTGGTTAAGGGCCTTCTACTGTAATTTCAACAAACTGTTACTAAATGTTGATAATTACAAAATAGTACTGCCTCATCATCCACAAAACACAGACGGAAAGAACATAAGTCTGCTTCCCAAAGCATGACAATATAAAAATATAAACATTATCATAAAAAGATCACCGAAAACAAAATTACTGAAGAGACTAGAAAACAGAACATGAGCAAGTAATTATAAGAAATATCATGAAGGCAACTGAAATGTCAATACACAAACATAGCATTGTCACTGAAGCAAAATTCAGTCATAGTGGCAGGTGCAAGCCATGAAATATCAGATAAACAGCATTTATTTATACCTTCAAAGCATTATGTCAAAAATATGTTCTGAAAATTTCTATCAAGAGTTGAATACATGAACAAATATCAATATTTCACCAAACCAAAGACAAATAAAGCTATGATCATGCATAAAAAAGTCAAATATCTTGATAAATGATCTGAAAATATCACTTGCAAAATAGCAAAAAGTTATCAAGGTTTACGAGGAAAACATTAAATGAAATTTATAGCAAGCTTAGATTTAATATTTCTATACTACTGACTGGTACAGCACAAAACATTTAACCCTAAATGAAACACAAAATAAAATAGTTGGGACATTCTAAATAAGACAATAGGCAGGACTTCTAAGAATGTTTCAACAATTTAAAATACTCCAAAGCAGATGCTAAATGCTACTCATCATACATTACCACCTTTAAATTATTTCTTTGGTAAACATGAACACAATTTTTGCCATTAATATGATCAATATGAACCTATTCATTCCTTACAATGGATTTAAGTATTTCAAGGTAACAGAATCACACAGAAATTATAGAAAATTTTCTTGAGACTTCCCATTGCAGTGTTTGAAGGAGTGACTCTGGCCATTAATTCATACCAATCGAGCCGTTCCCTTCCGAGGTTGGCAGTCACAAGGTTTCACTCATAAATACATATTTTTACACCTAACTCTGCTTCAATAATTTCTTCCATACTGACCTATCCTCGCAAACCTCTTTTGCCTCATTTACCCCCATACACTGCTTCATACATGCCCTCCCTGTTTTTAAGACTCCTAATATTCCTCCTCCTAAGAATTTCCTCAACCACAACTTTCTCGGCCTACCTCTAACTCTCGCAATATTCATTTCACTCTTACATATCTGTTTCGTTATTCGACTCTCATCCATTCTCTCAATATGGCTAAACCAACGAAGCACACTCCTTTCATATATGTCCATTACTGGAGCATCTAACCCACATTCGTTTATTACCCACTCATTCCTGACCTTATCCATCCTACTTTTGTTACAAACACTCCTCAGATAACTCATACTCATGGCGTTTAGTCTACTCTTATGTCTATCCTGACAATCAACCAACAAATACAGAATTAAACTTAGGAGGGCATAAATTACATTCAAGCTACTAAATTATCTTAAAGGTTTCTCAATAGATAATCAAACTTTTACATTACCCTTGATCTGGTTCTCGGGCATATTACCCATTTTGCAATCGAATCTTTAACCTTGCTGAATTATAAGCATCACTACTGACATGTAAGGCACTCTGATGGTACAATTTACAGCAATATCAGTTAAATTAATTGCACTCAACTATTTTTCTCGGTTCAAAACCAAGACTCTTTAGGCAGCTTACGAGTTTTTGACTGGTCAAAGAATCAGCTGAACCACAGGAGTGGTCTTTTTCATTTTCAACCACTAAGGTTTGTTACACACAGAGAGGGAGAGGAAAAATCATCACATGATACCATGAAGAGCAATGGATATGATACTTGCAATATTTCTTTTGCTCTCCTCATCACTGATACCTCTTGAGCGAGTAAATTCTTAAAGGCTGATCTTTGAATGAATTGATAACTTAAGTGTTTTTTATGCTACTACAAATATGCAGCCGATTCTTTCCCAAAAGGCTCCACTAAAGCAGTAGACAATTATAAAAAAGGAAAGATAACTACAGCAAAGTTATTAAAATAGCTAAGTGAATTGTATTTCCAGGCTTTTACTTATGCTCATTTATATTATAAAATTTAGTTAAGTACACAAACCAAAAGGCTGTTAAAACCATTAATGGGTAATTAAAATCATACATTGTAAATAATGCCTACAAAACAATTGATAGATGCTTGGGAGACCATTAGTAATTGTGATGAGTTTCTACACTGTCCAAAATCAAATCTGAGGCTAATAACTCTTTATTAGTACAATGCAAAATGGTGGTCTTTAGTCATTTATCCAAAGGGTAATAATTTTCAACTTAAATTGTGGATTTAAGGATAAGGATGGTATTCATATTTTGGGATATATGAGCCTGGATTGTATTAAAAATTATAATGATACCTACCTGCACCTGTATCCTTCACTAAGACATGCTCAGACATGGTGATTCGGGAAGATGATGATGCCGTCCGGAGACTAGAGTATAGCACACAACAAACCCAAATGGCAAGTCCAATGAGACCTTCTTTGTCAAAGGTCATTGATCGACTGCTAGGTTCTCCACCAGGAGAGCCAATTATACCTAGCAGGCCTGGGTTGCATCTTCTCTCTGTAAACAATAAAAAAAAACACTGCCAATTTCCTTCCCTAAAAGATCTCCACCATGATACAAAAAACTATATTCAGCCTAAATTACTAATGGAGTAAAGAATCAATCACATTTATTCAAGTTTATTTTTAATAAATCATTTCTATCTTTTCAGTTCCAGATACGGGTGCCTAGATTTCAACCGTTAAAATTCAAGGAATACTGCAGGTTTTTAAGGCAAGAAAGATAGCATTTTTCAAGGTAATTGCATACACTATGGGGCTCATTGATGCATATCTGAATTTTTCCTGCACATTAAACAGCATAGGTATAATACTCTGAGTATGATGAAATTGAAAGAGCAAAAAAATCTCTGAAAAACACAGTAAGGACTATAAGTCACAAAGTCCACAAAATATGCATTATTTTCCGACACAGGAATAGCTCAGATTTTTGAGGACATATGATGAGTAGCTTTGGGGCCCACTTGACCTGGATACCACATACATGCAATCAGTGCTCTTTCACCTATCACATAATTGAAAATATCAAGAATATACAGACTACATAATTGGTCTTTCAGGTGAGAAGATAGCAAGTACTTGCCGAGAACTTCTAGATTTTGAGCAAATGAGAAGATATTGCTAATGATAACATGGTTGAAGGCAGACTTCATCATTAATGACTAGGCTTACATTAAGTTGAGTGATGATGATTTGGGTTTCTTTTCATGGAATCACGTATGATATGTATGCTAGTCATAATGGATGTGACTGGCAGAAGTAAACTACCGAAACCAGACAGTTCCCCAACCTGAGTATACTTCGGGAATTAGTAGTAAAGGACAAAAGTAAAAATACTTTCCCCTCTGCTGACATCACCTAATCCACCAACCTGGTTATCCTCAAAGTCAGCACTAAAGCTGGAGGAGGCAACAGGGTTTCTAGAGACCTATAATTATTAAATTCCCTGACTTATCCAGGTCTTACATTCGATTTTATAGGCAAAAATATCCATCCTTTTATAAGTACATATTTTAATAAAGGCACGAGAACTTGAGCAATGCACATTAATGCTTCCACAACCTTTACTGATGGCAACCACAATTAAAGTCAAACACATGAAAACCCACAATGCAAGGTCCATGTTCCAGGCTCAATTTCAATTTCTCTGACTTTTCCAGGTTTTCCAAGACTGTAGTAACCCTGTAGCAAACATTTAGTGCGTAAAGAGAGATGATAACATGCAGCCAAATTTACAGATATGTAGTTTACAGCTAGAGATCAGAGGCCCCTTTGTTGGGTGATATGAGTGACAGAATTACAGAAAGGATATTTTTTTCTTACTTCAATTACACCTCTTTTCAATGTTTTATGCATCTAATTCCTTCTACTCCCACATTATGACATTTACTTATTCACACCCATGCCATCAGAACAACACATTACATTATTCATACCATCATTTGACAACATGGGAACACTTATTTCAAAGTCATAGTCATGACTATAGATGGTATCAACAGAATGAAGGCATGAGTAGAGATGGGTAAATTACCATAATTTTCATTTGTGGTTAATTACAATATTTTTTCAAATTGCCATAATTATCCAGTAATATTTAATTTTCTGCAATAAATAGCTATTAAAGGATTTAATAGGAAAGCCATAGCTATAGTATGGGGTAAAAGGCATTTAAACCATTGTTATTGCTATGTTAATGTATTAGAGATAAATAAATTTTAGACACTAACATGGCAGCCCACACACAATTTGGCATTCTTATTATGGCATGAGAAATTTTCGTTCAAACCATTGAAAATTATATCCTCACCAATATTCCATAAGTGAGTTGGACGTGCCTGTGTGTGTAAAAAGGAGTGTGCTAATATTGTATTAAAAGAAAAAAAGTAAAAAAAAAAGATTGTATTAAATGTATATAGACTTGACTTTGAAAAATATACTTGTAATATATTGGTAAGAAAAATATCTCAGACAGAAGTAAATATTATTGAAAATTATGGTAATTTTCAGGAGCTGAGGTAATTTACGTAAAATACCACGGTAATTTTCAGAAGGGCCCATCTCTAGGCATGAGGCTCAGATGGGGTTATAACCTCTATCTCCATTCAAACCATTCCAGCAAAGCACTCGTGTGCTTCACAATCTAATTCATAAAGTGACCTATCCTGATAAATGAATGAAAAATGTAAAGCGATCACTGTATAAACTAAGCTGCACAAAATGTATAATTAAAGGCTGAGTAAGCAACACACACACCGCAGGTGAAATGAGGGTTGCATCATCACAGGCAATTCGAAATAAAACATTCTCACAAAATAGTAATTTCACACAGCATCACTAAAGTGCAACTTTGCAACAGGCTAAACCATAAGTCTGGTTAAAACTAAAGCCCACCACACCCACCATCTCTCTAATCTTGATTAAATGTTGCCATAACATCTAGGGATGTGCAAACAGCTTGTAATTCGAGTCAAGTTTACAAAACAAGTTTACAATGCAAGAGCATTTTTATAAAGCTTGAGTCCAGTCAACAATGATTTCCACATTATTCAAAAAATGATATACAGTTAATGCATGAATCTAAGATGATGTTTTATCCCTTTTGGACTTTCGAAGAAAAGTCTGTTCTTCTTGCAATCAGTAACAAAATCCTTAACTTAAATCAAAGATCATAACCTAAATACTTACACTCACCAGTGTTGGTATGTACACAGTAAAGTTCTCTTTGAGTTTAAGTTTCTTCAACATAATCATGATTCACAAAATATTCATATTATAGGTTACGATTTACCTCGCTGGGATTATGAAAAGTATCAGCACCATAGTGGCATTAGTGCAACAATGTTGGCACAATGGATTCAGCGCAATGTTAAAACCACATCTTTGTTCACCACTCATCACATAGATCAATTCTGTAATATCATGCACTAATTGTTACAATTTACCCAAAGGGGACTGTAAAAAGCATGTATTAATTCAGCCTTGCTTGTGTTTCCTCCATGTTTTTCACCACAGAAAAAATATCCCAGTTGGGGATCTGAGCAGTGAATGTTCTGAATGATTAGTCTTCACGTATTGAGTTTGGTATGTGATGATATCCTCATTGTGCATGCAGTCAGCAGCAAGCATCTCTTATAATGATAAGGATCTTCCATCAGCAGCTCTGTTATGACTAGCCAAAATCATGTCATAATAAATCGTCACCAGTTGCCAGCTTGACCCATACGGAACTGTGAACTTGATCCAAGCTCACTTAAAATTGATTGTATTTGTCCTTTGATACCTGCAAAATATCAAATCAAACAACCCAGGCCTGACTAACATACTGTAGTGGAAGTTTACTTTCTGGCAAGCCCACATTGTACTGCGATATTAAGGCCTACAAAAATGAATCAGTTCTGATCTTTAAAAAAAATTTCAAATTTATTGATTTTTATTGTATCTCTCTAAAATTAAGTCTTTTGTTCAGATTCAGGAAAGTTTTCAACCAAAACTGAGCATTTAGTTCTATTTGTTGAATTGCTGAGAACCAGGAAATTAATCTTGAATTAACGGTTTCAAAGAATTTTATTTTCTCTTCAAAACTTAAAATAGAGCATGGATGCTAAAAATCAACTCGAAACCTGATTTTCATAGCATGATCGATTTGAACTTGACACGAGTTGATTATCTGGTGATTGCACATCCCTAATAATATCAGACAACCAAACTTAGGAATCCTATGCAAGAAATTAACTTTAAAAAATAACTTCTATGAATAACAAA
Source organism: Ceriagrion tenellum (assembly GCA_963169105.1). Taxonomy (NCBI): domain Eukaryota; kingdom Metazoa; phylum Arthropoda; class Insecta; order Odonata; family Coenagrionidae; genus Ceriagrion; species Ceriagrion tenellum. The sequence goes on along the minus strand of OY720637.1, from coordinate 76,767,692 downwards.
CCTGGCTGATTGCTTACTGCAGACCAAGTCAAGTAGATAACATAAAGACCAACAACTGATGACTGTAGAAGGCCAGAACGAGGCTGAGACTCTTGAACTGAAGGCAATACAGATACAATGCTAATGATGACAACTAAGATGAGGTTGAACGAAATGAAGAACTTGTTGAGAGCACATCCATCAGGCTGGAATGAAATCATAATCATATTTAATTTTGTGAGGTTTCCACACAAGTAATGCATGATAAGTAAGATTAACACAAAAAACTGAATTAATTACATGAATCTACTTACCAGAGTAAAATAGACATACAGCAGAACAATTCCAGTAATGGCAATAGCAAAGTTTATGAATGTTGCAAAAAGAAGGGCCACATACCTGAAAGGAAGATGATACATATGTACTTAAAAGGGTGAGAAATACCTTAACAATTTCTACAAAACAATGAAATATGTATAACACCTCCAAAATTATTTCCTTTACTATAAGGGAGTTTCCCATTTTTTATTCTTAGCTGTAACACACACTGTTGTTGTGAAAGTTCAGTGGATTAAGCATTGAGTTAAATATCAGAAGTACCACGACTCCAAGAGAGACCACAAGACTCATCTACAGACAGCTATTCCTAAGCAGTGTGATTTTTCTGTGAACCACATTTTCTTGAACCATTGGCATCACAGGGAACGCAACAGGGTACACTAAGCTACACTAATGTGTGCATTTTACAAGTCATCTGACCTGCTACTGGGAGAGTCTACATGCACCAATAAAATTAAAGTTTGACTTAAAGAGGACGGAAAATTTAATCAAGAGATTTAACCACATATCAGACATATTTCTAGCTCAGTGAATATTGTAAAAAATATGTATTTTTATGAATTGCTAAAAAATTTCAATAATAAGAAAAATCAATGGGAAATTGCATGCTGGTCCAGTGACATAGGCTAAATACAACACAGAGAAATAAATTCTACCAGAGGCATACATTGGCACTAAACTCAAATAGGTACCATAACCACAGGTAAATTGAAAAACATAAAATAATTTTAAATCACTGGAACACGACAGAACACTGATCTTCCATGTTCATCAAAATGCATTCCTATTGAGCATTAATAAATTACTATCATATATATTATCTATTTAACCATTAGATTTTATTTCTGGGCTTCATGTAATCTACAGATTCAGTAGTAAAACAATTGCAACCCACCCAAAATTAGGTAGGTATTAATATTTTTAATTCTCTTAAGCCTCACTTTTACAACCAATGACTGACATGCTATGCTATCAAGTAAAAATTTTAGTAAACAAAAGTATATCAGAGTAATACAAGAAGGGAAAACAATCCTTCAAAAACTTACCACCACTTGGATCCAGACTCTTCATAATTGCCAACCCATCTTTCTGCCCAGCTATGGGCAAAGTCGACAATTAATATCAACTGAATTATTATGTACATAAACCCTCCTATCATTCCAAAGTACATCCAGGTTGGACCAAAAGACCCTTCAGGAATAAAAAATGATCCAATAATCCCACCAATCACAATGAGGAATTTTATAGCCCAAAACCTGAAAGGAATAAAGACATAGATAGAGAAAGATACTCAGAGAGCACTCACTATACTTATCAGCGATGCTATACATAGATTAATGAAATAGGAATTCTATCTATATTAAGTTTCACTGTCATACCATTGAAATTAACTAGAAATTTCCACACTTGATTATAAAATTAACATTTCCACCTACATTCGTTGAAATCTCTTCATATTCTTGAACATGAGTTATGATTACAGTAAACTGACTGCGTCACTAAATTGATAAAAATAGCATAAAATGACATATGGTGCATATTCTCAGGGACTCAATAAAGCTTCTTTGGCTGAGTTGAAAATTCCACTGATAAAAACTGTACATAGGTATGCCACACAAAAATAAATCTACGTCAAATATTGTACTTATTCTACAGTAAAATTCCTCTAATAGAAGAAACTCTTCATCTTAGGTGGAACTTCAATACAAAAGGACCACATTCTACATCACACGACTAAAGAGAACAATAGAGGCTACTAAAATACATTGTCACTGTTGTAACATGCCCCTCTAAGTTTCTCTACAAGCAATAAGTTTCATTACTTCATCAAGGCCAGAGATGCAGTATATAGAAGGCGGAACTTCTTAATGATAGGACCTTGTCACATGACCAAAGAGAATAAAGGCTACTTAATATAATTCAAATGGCTGGACTACTACAAAAGAAAAAGCATAAGGCTATGGTTTTTATTAGGTACAACAGTTAATGAAATATCTCAAGGTTAATCCTTTGCACTCGGATGTAATTCTTTCGATTCCCGTAGACTACTTGGTATTTAATTTGTGGACCTGTGATTGTATGGCAGGGAAGGGGAATATAATGCCTCACCCATTCTGTATTCCAGCTCTTGGATCTTTAGATGACCTCACACCAATCATCATTAATGCCATGAGACAGAAAAAGCAGGTCAAAATAAAGCATATTCGATAAACTGCCAAATATCCCACAGCGGAGGAGCAATCAAAGGTCAGGCTGGGCGTCGCAACAGATAATGCCGAAGATACAGTAGAATGGGAAGAATTGCTACAAAATGGAACCTAGTAAAATGGAAATAAAAACAACTTGTCATTAGTACACAATGCATCCATTGAGCAAGTATTAGGATAGTTGGTGAATGCCTTGACAAGAGGTCAAGGAATGGGATGACGTGGACAAGCAACTCATTTAGTACCCATTAGCAGGTAGTAATGCTCAGTGGGTACACACAATGGTCACAGCCAAATGTAAAGTAAACAGTTAACATTTAAAAAAAAAACTTGCGGTAAATATGTTTAATATACAATTATATAAATAAAAAAGTATGCTTGTGAAAATCATATAGTGTTTCTTGCCTTCATGCCAAAGAAGTGCCGTAGTTTCAAACCTTTCACAGCTACGCACTTATAGTGACCCTTTTGCCATTTTCATGTATGGTTCCTGAGTACTGCTCCTGATCTGAGAGTCTTGGAATTCGATTACTTGAAATCCCAATCATGCACATTACAATATCAACAGTTTTGGACCCTGTGACAGAGTCATCACAATCAGAATAGCCATCCATTTCATTTGTTTGACCCTTCATTGAAAATAAAAACAAAAACTGCCATCATGGTTGCGATTATTGATGTTAAGTTCTTTCCAGGTTCATTTCTGCTCAAACAAACTCTGCTCCTCTCTGTTTAAGAGATCTGTCCAGTGTACAGGAATAACATAAATGGAAAGCAACTGAGCAGATGACAAGCAAAGTGTGCAGTAGAATAGTGAATAGTAAGACCCAGCAAGTTTTACTACATGAGGAATGGCAATAACATGCAAACATAAGCATCCTGAATCACAGAGAGAAGAATGGCTGGTAAGAATTATTCAGGAAAACCACGAATGGAGTATCTCAAGGAAAGAATATAAGTGGTAGTACTTCAGTTTGAAATGCTTTGATGATAATGTTATATTTAATGTTGTCTGTCACTAGTATCTCTATCATGGCTGGCATTTGCCTGAAATGAAAGATTTTCCAAGTAGATAAAAATATTGGAGAGAAACTGAGAAGAGGATTCAGGGGACATTAGCAGGAACCTGATCTATAGATTGATTATCACAGATGCTGCATCCTCAATAACACACTCAAACCTGCAAATCCTTTGGCATGATGTGGAGCCGAGTTCAAATGAATAAAGTTCAAATTCATCATTTCTCTTAAATGGAAAAAAAGCCAGAACAATGCCAGTTGCAGAGCAACAGAGGAATTCAAAGCAATTGAGATGTGGTGCTATCAGAGAATGATGAAAATCTAATGGTCAGTGAGAATTACAAATGAAGGAGTCCTGAAAAGAATTGAAGCGAAAAGAAGTACAATGAAAACCCTAAGAAGAGGAGCCAAACAAAAAGAAAATATTTTGTGACACTATACACTTTGAAAACAATAATAAAAGGAGAAACTAAGAGGGAAATGGATGTGAACAATTATGTAGGAATGATACAGATGGTGGAGAGTTGCAGAAACCAATCTTCAGATTGATGACTACTGATGATTTTGAGTACCTCATCATCCAGTATGTAGCAGATCATTTAGTAATCACTCAAAGAAATATATTCAAGCTTATATTTTACAGTAGAGTTTTCACTAACCCTAATAGAAAATTTTGCAAGACAACATTTTATAATATGACATATGCATAGTGAAGAAGAAAGACCTTAAAAAGTAAGAGAAATAACGGAGGATGAAAAAGGTTATACATGTTTATCACAATAACAAGAATCTTAATGTGCAAGAGAGAAAGAAACTGTCTTACTCTAGGAAGTGGCACTTCTTGGAAGAGTTGGGCTACTCGGCAGAAAATAATATGGCAATTGAAGTCTTATAGATATAAAATCACCAAATAATATTAGATGAAATAATGCAAAATTCATGAGGTCACTGCTCAGAACACTTTTTAATTAGTCATTATACACTACAGTTAAATGAAAAAAGAGAACAAGGTGAATCCTACAAAAGGAGAATCCAGAATTCAAGTAGGTTTGCGATGATGTCTGTAAAGAATAGATTTGAATTTGTCCAGAAGAGATTTGAATGAGAATGCGATGGCTTCCCTGCCAGTCTTTGTCATTGACAATATTCTGGTGCAAACACCAACCAAAGGCGGCAAGCAAGGGATATTCCTCTTCAACTAAACTGTACAGACTTAGGACAAAATGACGTGTGTACAGGAAAAAATTTACTTTCTTTCTTTTGGTGCATAAACATGTGGTGATCATGCAGCCCCACACTCATAAGAACGTTTCAAATGCCTCACATTTAGATAACACGGGAGTTATCTCCCATTTATGATAAAATCAAAGTGTCGGGATTGCAGGTAAATTTGAAATATAGAGTTGTCATTTTTTTTAAATAAGGATTAGTGCCAGCCAATTATCATTTTGTTTGTTTTGCAACGTCGTAATTAGACATGATTCTTGACAGTTTTTTGTTTATACTGCAGAAATGTTGGTAATATTGTCAAAAATTTTTGGAGGAGGACATTAATGGAAGGCAAATGGAGAAAAAGGTGAGAGAAGGGATAAGAACTAATAGAGAAGGAAACATTGGAAGACTCAGAAGTGAAAAATGCTGGTGCATCAATCGTGAGAACATTAAAGGCATTAGGTACAAGTTTTGGCATGACAATGAAATTGGGCAGGTGAATAGTGAATTGTAAGGCACTCATGTCATCTGATGAAAAAATATTTCAGAAACAGAGAAATACAAAATGCATCTTAGACATTGAGAAAAAACTTTAAGAAAAATTAAATTCCTTTTGCTGAAAAGAAAGGAAAGAGATAGTAGAGGACAATATTTGTGACATATGCAAACAGGGAAAATCAAAAAGGAAGAAAATATTTTTCAAGACCAGGGGCGAAGAATGTACAGGAGGAAGGCAGCAGAAGATTCTCAAAGGGATGAAGATGAAGAGAGTGGGAAGAAAGGCCAAAGGCATGAAAAATAAACCAGAAACTAGGTACGTCAGATCAAGAAGAGGAGGATAGTTAAATGTTTGATCAGTTGAGGATAATAACACAGAGAAGTTATCAGCCACCTACTTGAAACTTTCTGGTTGGCGTAACAATGGGCTTCAACAGGAACTAAAGCTGGCTGATAAGACATACGCCAGTGAAGTTAGAGATGGCTCAATGTTAGAGACTATTAAATCCAACAATGGTGAACAGAGTGAGGGTGCACCTTGGCAAGGTCACGCACATCAACTGACTTTGCAGAAGGCAAAGAAAAATTGAAGAAGGCAATAGCAAAGAGCCAAGGAGATTCAAAGAGTGAAAAGGAGCAAGAAAGGAAGGCAGCTGACATAGACTGTAAACATCACTCGCAGAGGCAGACTGACAGGCTAATTAGGGGGAGAGAAAATCAGACATGAGCAGGGTATGATCAGCTGGAAAACAGGCAGAAATAGAAAATCTCAAGAGACGCTTGTCCACCATTCTGGCAGAGCATGATGACCCACTGATAACATCCCTTAATGAATGCTTAATGAACAAACAATGCATCATTAGGGAGAAAATTTCTAATATAAAGGCAATGGCAGAATAACAGAAAGATTTAATGATACAGTTGACGAAAGAGCAAGCTAAAATAAATAACCTGGAAAAACATAGGATAAAAAAATCAGATGGTAGAAAAACTATAAAGACCCCAACAAGAAAATACAGCCACTTCAGACTCAAAAGGAAATAAACTAATCATTTGGCAATCAATGAAACAACAAACCAATGTAACTTTGACAGAGCAGACATTGTTATGTACACAGTCATGAAAAAAGTTACAATCCTCGGGAATTTTTAGAGTGAGATAGGTCTGGAAAAATGAGATCACAAACCAACATTTTCTTGTGATAATTCAGAAGCAATACACTTGGCAAAGAATAACATGATTTCTGATCAAACACACACTACGACATTAAGTACCATGCTTACAAAGAAATAGTGAGAAATTGCAAAGTAAGTTTGACACATCTTAGGTCAGCAGAAAAATATGGTGGACATTCTAACAAAAGCTCAATCTGGCATGATGACCAATGCATTAACTTTAAGAGTGGGGTTGTCCAAGAGAAGTGTTTTGTTCTTGAAATGCTGCTTGTAGCCCTAAATGGGAAAAAAGTGTCAGAAATAAGGCTAAGTGTCACCAAATTACCATTTTTGTTTTTCCTCCATTTTGCTGTTCCATGATATTGTCATAAGAGAAGATTCTAGACATTTTTTCTTATTCAGTGTTTTCATTGGAGACACAAATGTATGACCAAAAATATAGATGTGAAAAATACAGATTGAAGAAGTGATCTTGAAATCAAATGATATCAAGGGTCAACAAATGATAATGGACACAGAAATTCTGACACATTCTGAATTATTGAAGGGTAAGCAGCAACCATTACAAAACAGCCTTTTTCATGTCTTTCTCTTCTACAATACTCACCTCCTGTGAGTAAAACATTACTAAGAAACTCAAATACCAAATAAAGATAACTAAGTCTCATTACAATGATCAGGAACACCTTTTAGTACACGCTAGACATATTAATGGCTCAAACGCCCTATCATAACTAAAGGGGGAGTCGCATAACAGAAGGCAAATAAAAGAATGTTAAGGAATAATGAGGGAAATTGTCGAGTATGGTTGCAACATCTCACAAAGCTGTTTTTTTAATTCCTGTGTTTATCATAAGGAATTGAAAAATACGATGGTGACGAAGGACTACATTCACATCAATCTCCTCACCAGTGAACCAAAATGACCTCGAGCCTTATATAACTACAAAGAATAAGAACGATGAAAACGTAACCGCAGCAATTCCTTCCCGTGAACGTTTCTCCCCTGAGTCAAAAAAACAAAGGGGGTAGACCAGTGACAAGTAATTAAATAAATTTGTTCGAGAAAAAAGTTAAAAATGGAATAAAACTCAGATTGATTCACTTGAAATTCGATGATGTGCTCATAACTCGACCCATCACATATTTACTTCCAATGGCAACTAATCATTCAAGAAAGGATATTGTACATACAAATAAACACTCAAACTGAGCTCGATAATATGTCACAATCAGCAGTGCGACCGTTACAGAAGAACATATTACCTTTTTAAGAGCATCTTCCAACCCTGGAGATAGGGTAATGCATGCAGCAATTGTGCCCATTAAGAGCATAATTGCATACATTAGTCTTGTGGAAGTAGAGTTTCGACATGATGGACAAGCTGAGCAGCACAAACTGCATGCAGCACTTCCACAACAACAGGCCAGCTGTAAAAAAAAATACACGGCGTAAATTTGTTTTCCACGAAATGATTAAGATGAGTTAATTCGGCAGCAAATATGGACAAAGCTAAAAGAGGTTTCCGATTATTTTTTTATGGCAAAGGCAACGTACCTGTGTCGCAGTACAGAGACCAAGAACTGCTCCCATTTCCAGGAAATGGCAGAACTAGCAGAAGAAAGTACAACAGTTAGCACTTGAGCCTGCAATTGAAAAAGGATTCGATTAATTCCGTACCTTTATTTAGCAATGCAACATTAGTGAACCACCATAGCTTAACATTCTTTGAACTTTGCTTCTCACCTAATTCACACTGACATAACACAACATACGTCAAGCAGATCAATCAGATTATCGAGTTTATTTTTCCAAGGATCTTTCCCTCAAGGAGGTAAGTTGGAGATGAAACTCACTCCTCGTTATGTTACTACTAGCGATCCAAGTGTTCTTTCCTGTGAAACCGTCTTCCAATCGAAACTACCTAAGGTTCATAAAACGCTCGCTAGAGAGCTGTATAGTATGTCGTAAATAATCCTCTTCTAGAGGTTTCCCGGGCGAACGGGATTTTCGTTTCGTCTTGCGTCGTGTTAAATTGATTTTCGGCGCGAAGGCGCACATTCAAGAAGTAGTGGAGTTATTGGGGCCATGTTGCCGGTAATAATGGGTATTTTCGTTCTTACCCGGGCAACTACAAGTTTAATGGTTACTCCATTGAAGTTAGTTTTCCCTGAAGTGCTAGTGTCCTCGACATTTTAGTCTTTGTTGTACTCATGCTCTTAATAACTGACTTCTAGAATCCTTGTGAAACTAAATTTCGGAATGAAGAGATGAAAATAAGATTCGAATTTAATGCCAATATTCATACCCTTGTAGTTTCCTGAGAACAAAATGCTTTCTTTCTCAATACACTGCCGAGTTCAGGCAGGAACATAGGTGGTATAGTAGTCCCCGTATAGAGTTAACTATACATATAGAGCTATACGGGGTCTACTATACCAGAACCATGGAAGAGCCTGATGAGACCCCATATCGGGCCAACATATGGATAGTGTAGTCCAATGTGTTTACATTGGCCCAATCTGGTAGGTTATTTGGGGATTTGGATATCCATAGGTATGTAGACTTCTGCCATTTGCTAATGTACACTTATAATAAAGGAAGCATTTTTTTCTTAATGAAAACAAATAATTGCTCTTTTCTGCAATTTATAATGTGCAGAGCACGACTCGTTTCAACTCAGTCATCTTCAGGTACAAGGCCATTTGGGACAATCATGTAGAAAAGGAGGGTTGAACTGAAGAAACGGGGTAGGTGGTTTTTATAAAATTGTTTTTTTTTTCAGTGTAGCTTTTTATCCCCTCATTTTATATCACCTAGAAAGCCTAAGAACGTCAGTTCTCCATCTCCCACTTACCCAATATCCTCTCCTCTATCACAGCCAGTAGTCTCATTTCATTAATCTTCTTTGTCCTCTTACTGAGCCTTTACCAAACTTCCTCCTACTGCTTCTAACTCTCACCCTAAAGGCCCTTCATATCTCCTCTGGATTTTATTTAGCTTTCTAATACTCTTATGCAAACCTTTTCCTCACCTAAAAGAACAACTCATAGTCTCCCTCACTTTTCAGGCCAGAGGATTTTGCATAGCTCAGTTGAATGATCCATGTCATACTTGTGGCCAGCCTTTCCCTAATACCCTTTTGTCATGTTTGAATCAATAGACTTCGACTGAATAATGAAATATATATAATGAACTACATATGTTGCTGGGTAAAATATATAATTTTTTTCTGCATACGCCACTTTGATTCTTTGTATTGTCTTCAACAATAGTAGTCTTCATGTTATACACTGTATATAGTTTTATGCTCTATGTTAACTCCTAGCCAGCATTTCCTTGAAATCTGTACTACTTAAGCCCCTGGTCATAAGTTCTGTGCCTGCCTTACAAACTATAGTTAGCTGTCTATAGGTATCTTTGCTTTTGATGATTTTCCTGCAAGATGCTACAAAAGTAACTATAAAGTCTAATCCAGTCATTTACCTCATTTTTTGCAGCCATTTTGTTTTGGAAAATCTATTTACCTGTTTTCCTGAATTCTATCTTCATTCCATACATCTTGAAGTGATTGTTTCTTAGGTGTCTAACAATGGCTGTAATCCTGTGGCTGTCTACACAAATGAACCACGAGGAAAAATCCACCTGGATTGTGAGTCGAACCATGGGCAAATGAGTAGACCACTACCAGGGGCGCAACGACTCCCCGAATCATGGGGGGGGGGGGGCGGGCGAACTCATTGAGAAATGTGTATAAGCTAGCTAAGTGGTGGGTGGGGGGGGGGGGGAAGAATGTCTGCAAATAAATTTTCACTGAAATTGGTCTGTCTTCAAATTTCAGCTCACTAGTGTTGGGGGGGCAGTGCCCCCACCTGCCTCTCCGCCCCTTCCCCCCCCCCTGTTGTTGCGCCCCTGACCACTATGCTTCCCAGGCTACCTAATGACAATTTCTGTTAAGGATTCATGGGATCTAGCTGTTATGTCTTTGGCAATGATAGGGAAAATAGGGTTTCAAAGAAGCCGCAAGCTGTAGTTGAATCCTGTGGTAGAGCTGTTGTCATGCTTAGCTACAGATATGATGATTTTCATCCTCTGTGAATTATGGCAAGAAAAAACTGAAATGCATGAAAGAAGAAAAAAATCCCCTATCAACCTTGAAGGACTGCAAGCGCATTTAACTCTAAGTTCCAGTGAGTACTCCAAATATTGTCTTGAAGCTTATTTAACAAGGTTTTCTGCTCATTTGCTTGGCAAGCCAAAGACGTAGGGTTTAATTTGTCCCATCTGGATTATTACTTGTGGGAACCTCTTTGTATTTTACTGCCATATTTATGTATATTCCTTATAAACTATCATACCTGACTTTATCCCAACCCTTCCCATGCCTCTCCTCTTAGGTGTAAATGCTAGAGAGACATGACCATGCTGCTACACCTGTCTCCTCTGCCTGGCTCACCATCATATACCCTCATTTGTGTTGAACGGCGCCCAGAAACATACTATACCATTCCTGCTGGAGGAATCCAAAGAACCTGTCTTCTCGGAGGAAAGTCCTAAGGGATTCTTTGAACATATTAAGGAATTGTTATTATTGAGAAGTCGATAGAATTGACAGGGAAGAAAATGGTACTAATTAAAGTGAGAAGTTCAGAGAATCAAGCGGCAAATGCTCTTAATGTCTTAAGCAAGGGATCAATATGTCTCGAAATACCCACCTTTCCAGCTACCACACGCCTTTGAGGTGAATTTCAGCGTATTATATAAATGAACCATTGCCAATTATGGAAAATAGCTGTATAAACCTGGGGAGTCGGGTGTTCCGAGTTAATGATATGGAATTCTGACTGATGTTATTGAAACAACATTATAGCAGAAAATAAAAAAATCATTAATTTATCTCCTGTCACTGCTGAAATGAGCCAAAATTCAATGCAAATCTTGCGAAATGTTTAAAGCGGCTCAAATGCACTGGAGTTCAGTGTTCAAATTTCGTGACGTATCGAACTCGATCGATAGTATCGTGGTCGTGCTCAAATCACAACATACGTAACCAAAAGCTTTCTGCTGTGTCAGTATTGTATATATATAGTGCTGTATTAACCTATACTGGTGGAAATAATTCGCAGAGAATGAATTCGAAGGGTTGCTTATGCTCAGAATTGGATTGAAACCATGTAGGGGCATTTTGTTTTCACTTCCTGAGAAACCGAAGTTAATTTTTGCTATCTGATAATCAATGCGTTTCATCTTTATGGTAGATTTATTGCCTTTACGATGACGAGGTGTCTCAATGTATATTTTTTTATACCAAAACTCCTAATTTGGCTTACTAAGGAGGCTAAATTTCTTAAATTTACTCAAAAATAAGTGCATTGACGGTGGGCGGGGTGATGTCATAACTATTGTTATAACTTGGCTCATTTTTTTAACTCGAAGATTTTCTGTTGTCGTCGTTGAGTTGTATGGAGTCGGCATTTTTTAGCGATGTCAGATGGAATATTTACAACTGACAGAATATACGTTAGAATTTGACATATATCTTACGCCGAGCGATTGTCTCTTCGCAATCTTTGCAATTGTCTACCAAAACAAGATGTCTACTGAAATTTGGTGACTATGAAGTGTATCGTTGGGTGAAATTATCAGCAAGAAGTGAAATGTGTTGTTCGTTAAAATCATCAAGAATGTGTTTCACGTGTCTTTTATTGTGTAAGATAATTTTTTACCTCATTTAATGGAATAAACCCGCGGGATAAACCAGTCAACCCAGGGCATATCGGAAGTTATCAACTACGAAATTCATGGAATCCTGAAAGGGTATCATTTCTCGCTGCCTATATTTTCGTGTTATGATCAATAGTGCTTGAAAACGAACGTCTTTCTGTTCGTTAAAAAATTGGGCGATATTCAAATGATCACTCAATGGTTGACATCTGTCACAATTCACCGAGGAATCATTCGCTTATGAAACTTTGCGAAAATAATTGTTTCCCTGAGTTTATTCTTCCTCGTCATGTGTACGTCGATGGGTTTTTGAACCATGTCTCATCCTCCTGTCCCTTCACTTCCCTCCCCAGTATTAAACCTCCCTTTCAGATTTCAAGTTGAAATCACGAAATAAGCGCGTAGAACAAAATGAGGCGATAGTTTCAGTATTTCACTTGTCACGTATTCACTTGAGGAGGGTGAGTGTTTGCGATGTTATCCATATGATTATTTTTTTCAGGGGTCCAATGAATATCATGAGGAAATTCCGGGGAGGAGGTGCAATTCCTCCAACCTCGGAGGATGACCATCAGAACTCACAGCACACTGCTTTGGGATTAATGCATCTAAAGAAACTATTTTCTGAATATACACATCCTCAGCATCCCCTCACTGATCGTGAAAAAGATGATAAGCTGTACAATATGTTGCCATTGTTCTGCAAGGTAGGAATGGTTTGAAGTCCGATTATCTCTGCGTTTGGTACAAATAAAAGAACAAAGCCAGCTTAAAAGAAGAAATGGATTGGAGTATTATAAGAGTAAAGTATTCATTTTGCGTTTCGTCGACTCATTGTTGCTTTTAAATTATTCCAGGTGTTCGGTAACAGCCCATCATCGGATATGGTAGAGAAGTTTCGTGATTTACTAGCATTTTGTCAGCAGGTTTCATTGCTCATGGTTTCAGAAATCCGACATCGTGCATCAAACCAATCGACCGAAGCTGCTAGTTGTGCAATTGTTAAGTTCTTGGAAATAGAAAACTCTGAAGAATCGAGCAATGGCTGGATGCTCCTAACAACATTGAATTTACTCGCAGCTGGAGATAAGTCCTTAGTCCAGGTAATGTCATAATAATAATTTTATCAATCCAGCGATCATATACGTGATAGAGGATAGGTCAAAAGCGTACAAAATTTGTTATATCTTATTATTTATAAATTCATCAACACTAATACACTTAAACAAGTAGAAAGTGCTTAATTTTGTTCTTGAAGACAGAATTACTGCTAATACATTTCAGATTATTGGGTAAAGCATTGAAAAGTCTGCGACCCATTGAATTTGAGCCAATCAATGCAGTTTTGGTATGCACAAATGGCACATATATGCATTTGGCACTTCTTGTGTAATGATCATGCACTGTGTTCTTTGTATTGAGTAATATTATTATGTATATATAACAATACATACAATATATAAATACATGGAAAGGGTTAGAGGCCCAGCTTCCTAAAAATAGGTCTACAAGGGGCAAGATAGCGGGCATCAGTCTCAGCTCTTTTTTGTGAAAACTTCTGTCAGTATGAGGTGAAGAGCCCCAGAAAAAAATACCATAAGTTAAATGGGAATAAAATTCAGCATAATACAAACTCAACAGCGCATCAAGCGTTACAGTGTATCTTATAAATCTAATTAAAAAACATTTGGTACTCAACTTGTTAGCAAGAGAGTGGATATGGGATTCCCATGTTATAGAAGCATCAAGCTGCAATCCAAGAAATTTAACTCTGGATGCCCAGGGATTTGGTTTTTGATCAATTTGAACATCAATTTTGAGACAAGTTTTATTCTTGGTTTTACGAGGAATAATTTGTGACTTCTCATCATTTAGACTAAGAAGATTGCTGGAGCACCAGATGTCAAGGCTACTAGAAACCGACTTACATTGATTGATAACAGTATTAAAATCAACTGACATTAGCGTCATCAGCATAAAGAACTAGGTGGGCACCTGCAATTTTTGATAAAATATCAGATAAATCATTGACAAATTAAAAACAAAATGGGCCCTAGAACAGAACCTTTGGGAACACCCTGACTTACCTGTGCCTTATGTGAAGGATAATAGTTGCCATTCATTTGAACAACTACTTGCTGAAATCTATTGCTCAAGTATGATTTAATCCAGTTATTAGAACTACCATGGATACCGAGGTTCTCTAGTTTCTTCAAGAGTAGCATGTGATTCATGCTAACAAAGGCTTTGCTGAGATCAAAAAACATGGCAGCAATGTATAATTTAGAGTCTAAAGCAGAAAAATATGATTAATGACATCACAGGTTGCAGAAATTGTAGATTTCCCATGATGAAAACCATGTTGGTTGGGAGAAAAAAGACTGTTAAGCTCAAAAAATTTTATCAATCTATTATAGAATACCTTTTCAAACATTTTTGAAAAAACTACTTAATTGTGATAGGTTGATAGGAATTGAGATCAGCTGTATTACCTTTGGACTTAATAAGGGCAATAACTTTTGATGTTTTTAATCATTCAGGAAACATACAAAGTCTTAGTGACTCCTTAATTAAGTATAAAAAAAGCCTTAATTGCTTTGATGCAATAGGTTACCAAAAAATTAGGAGTATCATCTATGCCAGAACTCATTTTAGATCCCAAATGATTCACAATAGTTAATAGTTCTGACTCTGTACAAGGAGGGAGGAAAAGAGAGTTGCAAGAAGAGGCAATGAGACACATAGGATGCGATGGAGTATTTTAACTTGTTGAAGGAGTGGCAAAATGGTCATTGAATCAATTTGCTAAAGAGGTATAATGGAGAATTACTGTTCCTGATCCATCAACAAACCTAGATGAGGGGTTAAAGCAGGAATTGCTTTTAGGATTATTAATAATCTTCCACATTTCATGGGATTTATTACTATAATTAAGGACTCTAGAGTCATTACTTGTGCATTTGGCAGAATTGATCATTTTACGATTAGAGTCTTTCAAGGTATTATATCTATGTTTCAATTTAGGATTAAGACTAAATGTGTAAGAGTAAGTGTAACAGACATTTTACGTATTTTGTCGGTGATCCAAGTTTTAGTAGTCTTAGTAGGAAATACTTTCCTTGTAGTGGTAGGAAAGGAAATATCAAAATGATATATTAACTTATCATTAAAAAAATTGAATTTAGTATTGTAGTCAGATTCAGAGAAGACGTCAGACCAGTCCTCCAAACTGAGATAATTCAAAAAGTTAGATCTATCAGATTCCGTAAACAAACGCTCAGTTGGAAGTTTAACCGTCAGATTTTGGGTAATGGAAAACTTGGAAAAGGCTGGATAGTGGTCAGATGGGTCAATGGATCGACATTTTTCGCATTTTGCATTAACGGTAGGGCACCATTGTTGACAGACATAATTGTATTTTCAACTCTATCAGAGCTATGGGGAACGAGTGGACCACAAGCTTTTACTTGATTTTTAACAAGTTCTACTTCGGTTTTTAATAGCGAAAAATCTTCTGTCATCTTGAATAGGCCACAAAGCTTTTCAACCATACGTATCTTGCATGTCCAGAATAATGACTGGTGGTCAATGAGAGCATTATAACACAAATCATTTAAGTTTGAACACTTAAGATGATAATAAGTCAAACAAATGCCACAAAAAATAGGCTTGTCCACTAATAAAACAGTATTTTGGCAAGAGCTGCAGTTGTTTACATCTACGCACAATGCCATCGCCATCTTGGATCATATTTTTGCTTTAGGTAAAAGTAACAATAGTATGCATGTGTTCAATATAGAATGTTGAGTTGCAGAAACGTCATCGGTTTTTAGATAGCAATGGATTCATATAGGTGACTTACACAACTCATACTAGTTGATGTTTTGCGTTAAATTAATAACTTATGTTTAGAGAAACTGTATGCATTTAAGTTTGTAGCATGTTTGATATATGTGGCTTTTACAAAATTAGACCGACCGCTATATTTCTCTCTTCGGTTAATTTGGCTTTTACAACGTAGTAAATTGATCATCTTGTAATGAACTTTTCAGGTGATGACATCAGCTTCAGTACCATCAACGCTTGTGAAGTGCCTCTATTTATTCTTTGATCTACCTGAAATTGAAAATGAAGATACTCCAGAGGCTGGGAGTGATTTTACTCCCCGAGAGCGGAGGATACTTCTCCAGAAAATATTTGTTCAGGTAATGCATACTTTTAGAAGATAAAAGTTTTATGTGTGTGTCAGCAATGAAAATACTCAAAATCTCTTTATTTGGATATCTGTGATCATAAGTTCTTGAGAATCTTTTCTTCCTGTATTTATTGGTCATTGATCAATATACTCCCAAAGGCATTCACTTGATGTAGGTTATCTTCTTAAATCCTTTACTCTTGCATTACTTTTTAATACCTCTTCTTCTCTTCATAGAAATAAAATTAAACACGATAAAAGATCGTAGTCTTTCCCGGCGAATAGTATTAGTAAAATCTTCTCTGGTTTGGCACCGGGTAAAGTTATTTAAGGCCAACGTTTCAACGAGAAACTCTCTCATCGTCATCAGGGCTAAGATTGATTGTCTTCTCAGTCTCAGAGAGTTTCTCGTCGAAACGTTGGCCTTTAATAGCCTACCCAGTGCCAAAACTGAGAATATTTTTTACTAAAATTAAACATTTTCCTGAGGATGTGTGGTAAAATACAAAGAAATTGAAAAGGCAAAATCAAGAAAGAAACCCAGGTTAAATTTTATAATTTAATGACAGTTCTTACTGTGTTGATTAGTACAGACTGTTGGTCAGCAAAACAAAAGGGAATAAGGCAAATAGAGTAATCAGAAATGATATTTCTCCGAGTGTTGAAAGGGTGTTCAAGGTCAGACGAAATTTGTCCAGAAGATATGACCTAGGTGTTAAACTTTTAACAGATAGTTTAATAGAGAAAAATAGGCGGGGAGAACATGTATGTTCTCCCCGCCAGGGAAAGGTGTCTAAAGCAGGCTTTGTAGTATATGCCATTGGGTTTAAGAAGTGTCCAAAGACCAAGGGTGAGTTGGTAAAGTGAAGCTGGAACAGGCTTGAAGCCTAATCCAGGAAAGAAGAAGACTCTTCGTACATTACATCATCCTCATTTCATATTGTCGGAAACTCCTCTCATCATTTCTCTTAAAATTCAACATTCTCACTTCACATAGCCATATCAAAAATTTCATTAACATAATACTTCATTTGTGTCTCAGAGATTTACAATCACTAGAGACCTTGACAAAAAATGTAATAAAATGGAAAGGACTAAAAATATAACAGGGCTTTCAATCATCTGCCTTGACTGATATAGTTCCAGAGCCTCTCCCAGATCATAAAAAAGATTGTATGCTAGACAACCACAGAATCATCTTTTGAATCTCACCGGAGGTTCAGCTTTAACTTCAATGGATGGTTTATTGTACAGCCTTGCATCCAGTATATGTTACTGGTCCATTGTTTTCTCTAGCATACAATTTGTAATGTCAATACTATTGCTTGTTATTGTGTAGTAGTTATGAATATCCTTCCTTGTGTTACTATTACCTATTTTTATTTTAGTTTAAAACAATATCTAGTATTTACAATGGATCATGGTGATTATGTTTATGTTCTTTGATAAATAATGTCTTACAATGGTCTTCTGCTTTGGCATTAGCCAAAATCCTTATTGCCCTTTTCTAAAGTTGTGAAATACTTCTTATGTTATGACCTTTACCTCACACACAAATACCCTAGAGGAAGTTCCTGGCACATCAGTAGATAAAATTGTTAGCAGTGGTGACAGCTATGATAGCAAAGGCCCAAGTGTGGTCCTGAAAAAGAGTGAATACTATTTCCCACACATCAACCTTACTGCATTTCTTGTAAATACACTCATACAGGCCTAAAAGTGGTCAATGCACAGGTACCAGAAGCTTTCAACGAGGATGTAGCTCTTGAGAAATTCTACAATAATGCTGACAAGCAGAAACAAACATGAATGTTAAGGAGATGATACATCAAGACCAGTGGCCTTGGCTACTCTGTTGAAATCATACTACTAAAGTGGAGTGCTGGGCTCACTACTGACCGGCAGTGGCATGTTGTACCTTATTTAGGTGTAGCACCACCTTTCAGTTGTGTAATCCTAATAAGAACAAAATCACTGATCTTATGGCAATACTTGGCATGGATAATCATACTGTTTTAAAATACATTCCTGCATGAAGAGCATAAGTTGTTGCACTGGAGAGGAGTATACAGAAGTTGGTACACTTGGGGTTCCTCTGTCTGCTTCATGCGATTGACCTGGCAGCAGAGTGATCACTCATCTGGCACTGGTGGATGTGGTTACCAAACTGCAAAATCCTGACCAAGTCTCTTGCCATTGTGATGGCAATGAAATGTGATACCTGCTGGAGACTAGTAGGGTGATTTCGTGCTATGTAATAATTCACTTATGTAACGTGGTAATAATTCAACCACTTCCCAGTTATTCCAACTTCTTCTGCCACTCATAACTGCATAGTATGTATTCTCATTTTATTTTTCCCCTTTGTCATTCTTCTTCCACTTCGCCTGCCTTTCCTTCCTGATTCTTTTTCTGTTTACTTGTTAAAAAGTCACCCTACCTTAATTATTTTATGACAAAGATCAAACTTCAAACATATGCAATGATGTGTTTCATTTTTGAGTCCTTTGTATATTTTTTGTATCTTTATTTACTGTTGTTTTATGTGACTTCTTGATTGTATAAAATGCTTCCTTGAGTGTTGGAATTCTCTTCCTTTCTCTTTGGACCAGTTTGTTGACTGTGTCTCAAGTTTTTTCTTCTTTTTCCCTGATCTGTTTTAATATGTATTTCACTTCATCTCAAACCTGTGGCAATGTGAGATATTAAACATTCCTGCTTTGGCTATTAAATTCAATTCAATTCTTTATTCACCAGTTGACAAATATGTTCATTTGATAAGGTTTCGTCAGTAGCATACATCAAAGTCATAAAACATCGTTGATAAACTCTGAGACAAAGTAATAACATTTCTGTAGCAGAAATTTTTTCATTTCAATTTTGAATCTTTTTATTGATTCAAAACTCTTTATACACAATGGAATTTTATTAAAAATTTTGGTCCCTTTAGCTAATGGGCTTCTGGCTGACAATCTTCTCTTATGTAGAGCAACATGAATATTGGAGGAGCCCCTTGTAGAATCATTATAAACACTATTATTTAGAGTACATAAGTGATGGTTAGTCTTTATATAAATGGATAAGTGATATATATACAGACAAGGAATAGTTAATGCATTTAATTGAAGGAAAAATGGTTTACAATGAGCCCGAGATGGTTTTTTAAATATGATTCTGATAAGTTTCTTTTGCATTCTGAAAACCTTGTTCCACATTGTAGGAGATGAACCCCAGAAAACAATCCCATAGGTTGCTTTTGCCAGGAAATTTGAATTGTACAGTGGCGGAAAAAATTAACGCAAAACTCATTGGCGTCTGAATGCGGCGTACACAGGAATTAATTGAAATCGCTTTTCCTTCAACAACTTGACAACTCTGATTCAGCCAATGGAAACTGGGAATATTCAAACTCTCTATGAATGGATTACGATTTTACGAGTCACATAAATAGGAATTCAAATAAGGGTCACGTTCGCGAGACCGTCGTGGAGTCATAAACGTGATGAGTTTTCATTGTCCCACACCCAGTCGAGGTTACGAAGTCGCAGTCAATTATGTAGAGATACTTACCACATTTATTTTAGAGCTTTGGACCCTTTAAAAAACATTTTTCTCGATTGAAACTTTAAAAAAGTTACGATGGAGGAATTATTACTTGGGACGCAAAATGTTGGGAAAAAAATAATTTGTAAATTACTTATCTGTGTGAGAGATCAAATAAGTGTGGAATTATCTTGAAATCATCATTAAAATAGTTTTTTGAATTCTTCCCAGCGTTATTTTCTAGGTTTGGAATGAGAAATACATTAGCCATCTAGTTTAACAGTTCAAATTAGAGAGTGGAAGCAAATTACTGAATCATTTAAATACCTTTATATATTCACAGTGAAAACGTTTTCACTAAAATTACGTAGTTAAATTTTATGAGGAGCATTCTTACACTCACCCGTAAGTAATACTCCGACAACAATGCATCGCGTATCTCCCCTGTGAAAGTGATAAAGTAATAAAAATCACCTTTTCTATGTCGCGACTAAGCAGTAATTAGATATCTCCTGTATGTTCATTTGTATACTCCCCATAGGAAACGAACTGGACTCTCGATACTTGGAATGTGAGAGGAGTGTGTGGCAAGGAGCATGAGTTGCTGAAAGAAATGAAAGTGAGACGAATGGATGTTTTGTGTGTATGTGAAACTAAGCGTAAGGGGCAGGATGCTGTTACATTAGATGGCAGTAGTCTGGCATTGTGGTCAGGAGTTGAAGATAAAGTACACGGCAGTCAAGGTGTAGGAGTCATTCTTAATGAGAGAGCTAAGTTGCTAGTAAGTATGTAAGAGTTAGTATCTCCTAGATTGCTCTGGGTTCGCATGAAAGTAGGTATTAGGAGAGTTGTGATTGTGGCGTGCTATGCACCAGTGGATGGAGAGAGTGACAGAGTGAAAGATGAGTTTTGGGAAAAACTGAGAGAGGTTTTGACTGATTGTGATCCCGGTAAGAGAATAATTTAACTAGGTTACATGAATGAGTGGGTTGGTGTGAGGCGGGATACATCAGAGAGAGTTGTTGGGCCTTTTGGTGACCCCCGAGTGAATGATAATGGTGAATACTTGGTGAGTGTGTGCTTGGAAAAAGGATTGTTTGTGTCGAATACATGGTTTAAACATAAGAAAATACATATGTATACTTGGCAAAGGGGCGATTGTAAAAGCATGATTGATTTTATTGTGTATGATGAGGGATTGAGAGAGTTAGTGTGGGACACGCGAGTGATGAGGGGTGCTGAATGTGGAACAGACCACTATTTGGTACTCTCCATAGTGAATCTGGGCAGAAAGTGGGTGCCAAGGAAGAATGTTGCGTGTAAGCAGTTGAGAGTAAAAGTGGAAAGGTTGCTAGACAGCGAGGTAAGAATGTGGTATAGTTGCATGCTTGAGGATACTCTATCATTGAAGCAGAGAGAATGGAATGAGCATATCAGTAACGAGAACATAAATGATGCATGGGAGTGTTTAAAAGGGGTGATTGTGGAATATGCTGAAAGTGTATGTGGAAAAGGAGTGGTAGGAAGAAGGAAAGGTGATGCTTGGTGGAATGAAGAAGTGAAAATTGTAGTCAGAGAAAAGAAAGAGGCGTACAAGGATATGATTGCTGCCAAATCTGAGGAAGAGCATACTAAGGCATGTGAGATTTACAGAAAGAAAAAGAATGAATGCAAAATCATTGTGAAAGAGAGCAAAGAAAGAATGCGTGCGGATGAAGCTAACAAAATGCAGAGTGATTTTGAAGGTAATAAAAAGTTGTTTTGGAAGTGGGTAAAAAGGGCTAAGATTGGTGAAGGTAGGGGAATGAATCCGGTAAAGAACAAATGTGGAGAGATCATGTGGGACGAGAGCAATATCAGGGACTGCTGAAGGGAGTATTTTGAAGAATTGTACAATAATATTGCAGGCGTTGAGGATGAGCCTTTGGTTTCTGTTGTTCCTGCAGATTGGAAGAATGCTATCATCATTCCGTTGTACAAAGGGAAGGGAGGAAACACTGAATGTAATAACACTGAAAGGAAAAACTGAATGTAATAATTATCGGGCCATTAGTTTATTGAGTATCCCAGGAAAAGTGTTCAGTAAAATATAAATTGAAAGAGTGAGGAACATTACTTCCGACAGAATATGGGGTGTGCAGTGTGGGTTTATGCCTGGGAGAGGATGTAGTGACCAGCTTTTTGCACTTCAGCAAGTGATAGAAAAATGTATAAGTGTACGAAAGAAAGTGTACTGTGCGTTTGTCAATTTAGTAAAGGCATATGACAGAGTAAATAGAAAGAAGTTGTGGAAGGTTTTGAGAGATTATGGAGTGAATGGGCAGTTATTGAATGTTATCATGGCGATGTATGACAATAGTAAGGCAAGTGTAAGAGTTAACGGGGCTCTGAGTGATTGGTTTCTAATAAATCGGGGTGTAAAGCAAGGATGGGTAATGTCTCCATGGCTGTTTAATGTATTTATGGATAAATGTGTTGGAGACGCATGTAGTGAAAACGACGGTGTTTTGATTGGAAATGTAAACTTGCGAGTTCTTCTCTAAGCGGATGATGATGTTTTGATCTCAGACAGTCAACAGGGATTACAGAAGCTCCTAGATAAGTTTTATGAATCAATGGAGAGAATGGAATTGAAGGTAAATGCATGGAAGACTAAAGTAGTAGTTTTTGATAAGGAGAATGGGGAGAATAACTGTATGATGAGGGCGAATGGTGAAGTAATTGAACAGGTGGATGATTTTGTGTACTTAGGTAAGATGTGTGTGAAAGATGGAATAATAGATGAGGAGATAAAGAGACGTGCGAATGCTGGAAGAAAAGTGGTAGGTAGCATGTGGAGCATATCAAGGAATGAGTGCTTGTCTAAGGAAGCGAAAATTTCCATGTACAAAAGTGTACTTCTTCCCACTTTGCTATATTGTAGTGAAACATGGGTATGTCAGGAGAGACATAAAAGTAGACTAAACACCGTGGGTATGAGTTATCTGAGGAGTATTTGCAGCAAAAGTAGGATGGATAGGGGTCAGGAATGAGTGGGTCATGAATGAATGTGGGTTAAATGCTCCAGTAATGGAGTGTATGAAGTGTATGTAGTACGTGTATGAAAGTGTGTGTTTGTGAAAAACCAGTGTATGAAAGGAGTGTGCTTCGTTGGTTTGGCCACGTTGAGAGAATATATGAGAGTGCAATAACAAAACAGATATGTGAGAGTAGAATGAATGATGTGAGAGGTCGAGGTAATCAGAGAAAGTTGTGGTTGAATGTGGTAGAGGAAATTCTTAGGAGGAGGAATATTAGGAGTCTTAAAAACAGTATTAGGAGTCTTAAAGGGCGTGTATGGAACAGTGTATGGGGGTCAATGAGGCAAAAGAGGTTTGCAAGGATAGGTCAGTATGGAGGAAATTATTGAAGCAGAGTTTGGTGTACAATTATTTATTAATGAGTGAAACATTTTGACTGTGCCTACTCCGAAAGGGAACGGCGTGATGGGTATGTATGTATGTATAATTGTGTATATGGTTCTGTTTTTAAAATGAGGGAATTATTTTTACTAAATCGCTCTTTTCTTAAAATTTCCAGGTACTAGTGCGACTTTGTGGACATACATCTCCAGCTGAAGAATTGGCCAGGAAGGATGATCTGAATTTGTTATTTTCTGCCATCACAAGTTGGTGCCCCCCTCACAATGTACTCTGGAGGAAGAGTGCAGCAGAAGTTCTGATGACTTTATCAAGGCATGGCCTCAGTCAGCCGGTTGTCAGTTACATACACAGTAAGTTATTATTTTTCAG
Source organism: Ceriagrion tenellum (assembly GCA_963169105.1). NCBI lineage: Eukaryota > Metazoa > Arthropoda > Insecta > Odonata > Coenagrionidae > Ceriagrion > Ceriagrion tenellum. The sequence continues at coordinate 76,744,009 of OY720637.1, read as the reverse complement.
CTCTCAATGTTCTATTTTTTTGATATGGGAAAGCCTTGTTTGTTAGAAATATCCCAGACCAGTGAAGTTGAGTGACTTTGTGAGTTATTATTTTGTGCTGAACTGGCTCGAGACAACCAGTTTTATATCCATTTATTGAAGTTAATTTAAGTTATAGAAAGCTTATCATTCATCCATGATTCATTGGCTCATCTCAATGATTTAACTCACTACTCTTAAGATTTGGGAAACCTTCCAGTGTGGAATATCTGAGGCAGAGGACAGAATAAATAATTCCTTAAAATGCATGGTTCTTAGTTACTTAATTTATTCCATGAGTTTGACTGATTCATGATACCTCATTTATAAGTTGTCTACCTAAGTTTTTAGTGTTTTAAGTAGTGCCTCTTAATATGTTTGTTAGCGTGGTTCTTAACCAAAATAACCTTTCACGAAGGACAGATAGGCCAAGGGATATTCTCTGGATGATCTCTCTGCCGGGTAACCATCTGACCCAGTTGAAGAGTCTTATTTACAAAATCCTAACAGAGACATTTGACCTCTGAACAGTCCATTGCATGGTCCAAGCTGCTACCTAAGTGATAGCTCACACCCAGAAGACCACCTCTTGGAAGGACAAAGTGGCATGAAGGCTGGAACATTTGGAGTCCAAGATCTTACTGGTGCAATGGCAGGCATCAAGAACTCAGTATGTGATGGAATACTTCACATCTGAGTGAACTTTCTCTACTTCAGTTTCTTTTCACTGTGATGGCACCATCACACCCTGAGTACTAATTTTCTGCTTATCATTAAGCAGCATGTGGTTGATAGAGTATGGTTTCTCATCAGGCCCAAAAAATCTCCTCCAGAAGAGTCTGTGAGGGAGAATTCATCCTTTCTCCTACACCTGTCCTGCCTCTTTTGACCACCTCTGCCTGTCATAAAATCTCTACCACCCATCTCCAAGAGGTTGAATGTTTGTGGAGGGATTCTATGAAACATTTAAGCCATTCATTGGAAACGCTCTGGTCATAGGCCTCTTTAAAGTTTTGTGACCACCATCTACAACATGTGAATGCAATTCAAACCTCTTTCAGTCTCAGAATGGGGCATGAATAAGGCCTTCATGATTCCAGGAATGGATTCCGTAAATAACTTCTGGTGAAAGAAGTTTACTTCCACTCAACAACACCTCACCAGAGTGTTCATGTCCTGGTAGAGAATGAATTTAATTTAGGCTGACGTAGGGATGCATGTTTCTAATACCTAAGAAGGGAGTCTTGTCGGATCCTAGGAACTACTGTCATATAACCTGCCTCAACTCTGTGTAAGGTGTTCACCTCCACCTTGAGCGACCTTATCCTTGGCAATGGCCAGCGTGTGTTGGGGAAGTCATATGAGCAGAGGGGCTCAAAGTGTGGAATCTTGAGATGCAAGAACAATGTGCTTGTTGATAGGTGCATATGCCAGGATACCATCCAGCATAAGTGAATCCTACCAATTGCCTGGGAGGTCTATAAGGAGGCATTTGAGACCACTCTGCTCGAACTAATTATACCCCTGCTGAAATTGATGAAAATCAACCCATAGGTCCTGCATCTAATGCCTGTTACCACTCTGAAGAACATGCTTCATTCTGACTTCAGTCAAGCTGTCAGTTTCTGCCAAGTTGGTGACTTACTATCGTGGCATTTCCTAAGGCGATTGCTTGAGCCCCTCACTATTCTGCATTTCTCTCCTACCTCTCTCCCTGAGGCTGCAATGTAGTAGAGGGTACATTTGAAGTGTTCCAGGTGACAGTAATCATAAGGTCATCCATTTATATGAATGATGTGAAGCTCTATGCTTCTAATGTGAAAGACCTTCATGCTGCCCTGGATACTGTGATGGAATACAGTGAGGCTCAAGGGATTGAGTTTGGATTGGACAAGCTTCATCCATCCTGGCAGGAATAAGATTTTCTGAGAACAATTTGCAATTTGTTGATGGGAACATCCTTTGTCACCTCAAGGATGATGACAGCTACGAATATCTTGGGATCTCCAAGTGCCTAATGTGGGAGGTTGCAGCAGTAATAGTAAAAGTCACTTAACAAGTAAGTACAAGTATAGACAGGCTCTCAGAAAAACCTGGACTTCCGAGCTCTCTGGTAAGAGCAAGGTTCGTGCCTCAAACAGGTTCATGGTTCCTCCGCTTCTGTATACCTTTGGGTACATGAATTGGAACATCACCGAGTCGCAGATTCTCAAGAGGGGATTCTGATTCAGTCTTCTTCCAAAATCCTTTGTTGCCTGATTGTATCACCATTGCAATATAGTTGGTAGAAGTCTTTGAGCATGGAGTGTCTCCACAACAGAGTTGTCCTGGGTTCAGCATGCTGAGAACTCAAAATCAGAGACCCTCTGCTCACACTTTTAATAGAGCATGACAGTGCTAGAGTGGCCTAGAGGGCAGTGGACAAAACCTGTCTGGACTTAGACCTGTCGTCCAGTGGTAGCAATGCTGACTCATCTCATCTATCATGAATCACTCATCAAAACAGGAGAAACAGGAGAATGCCACGATGTTATATTTATGCAGAAAGCTTCTGGAATGCAAATGGCCTGTAGTTTAATTTCTATATGTTACTGCAAATGAATGTTGAAACTCGGTAAGCATAATATAATGTGGTTTTCATCTGCTGAATTAAAAAATAAAACTAAAATTATAGCTGATTTGCCTAGAAAAAATTACACCTCATGAGTGACTCTAACCTACAACCTATATGCTCTGTCCATCTTTCATCCCCCATTGAATTTCAACGGGTACCTTTGCTAGTTACATATAGGAGCATATAATGCAGTCAGATGTAAAAGAGTTATTTATCCATAACTACACCTAATTTGGGTTAAATTTTTCTGGACATTTATTCGTATGTTCTGCATTACTAGGTATAGCTTCACATTGAGCGGCTTGTCAGCAAGCTTCCTGAGATTAGATGAAAGAAATGTCGGAAAAATTAATCTAGATCATCCGGTATCAATGTGAGCACATTAATTTTTAATTCATGAAATCATATATTTATGTATATTTTCATAGTTTAGTCCCATTCTGACGAACTAAAGATAGATTTATATTGGGTCATGAACGATTCATTAATAAATATCCGTTTTGAGATCAAAACTTCATCAATCTACAAATTGAAAATCGTGTAAAATTACATCACGTAGAGAATATCTATTTTAATCAAATCTTTTTTGTATCAACACTTATAAATAAATTTCAAATAAATTTCGATTTATATTATTTTGGTGAAAGAGACAAAGGACGCATTATTCAACAAGATCCTCGGAAATTCGACCATATTAAATATCCCTCGGTGGTAGCAGATGAAGTTATAAGCTTATATTCAGAGATGGGTGGGATATTGAATAATTGTTATAAACATTGTTTCAGTAACAATGATATTATTCAATGTAAGAAATATGCTGAAATATACATAGTGATACACCTCGACTGAATGCACGAATAATATAAGAAGAAACATCGAAAAAGAGGTGATTGATGAGTAAATTCCAGGCTCTGGCAAATGTGAATTACATTGCGGATTTCAAATATTTCCAGTAGATGATGTCTTCCTCGGTGTTGCCAGTCTTTCGAAGTGTGTGCTGCTCCTAGAAGTTCCCAAGAATGCCGCATTCTTGCGTGCGAAAAATTTGGTATTAATTTCTTCCACCACCGTACCAGGGGTTTAAAATTAATCATTCCTCAATTGTATGTCAGAACCAAGTTCAGCAAGTTAATCCAACTGATTTGTGGTTATGTACATAGGTTCTTCATGTTAATTTATTTAAATTATTTCTGATAAATTAGGCACTGAAAATGTATACATTAAATACTGTCATAAGTTTTAGCTGACAAAAGAGTGGAAAACTGTGATCTCCATGGCCAGAGCTGGAAATGACCTTCAGTACTTTCTTTTGTAATGTAAGGAGAGCTTTAATTTTGCTTGTATGTCCTTAAAGCCTTAGGCCTTAGGTTGGGTGATTTAGAAAGAAAGCGGAGTAAGCAATCCACAGATATTCCTTAGGAACACAGTTTTTTGTCTACTGATAAGGAACAGCTGCCTTGGAATTTTTTTTTTAATAGTAGTGACATGACCATTCTAGGTGAGTTTACTATCACTAGTAAACCCTAGTAGCATAACAGAGGATTCAAGTTTACTTGCATTTCTAACATTACACGTTAACAGTACAGCTAGATGTTGTATTTTCTTATAATTTATCTGTAGTTAATTTGTAGGAAAATAGTACTTGGTTTTAGCTACTTAACTTTGAACTCTTCCCAGGTTTTACAGGGTTTGCAATCTTTCTTATGAAAGAAATTTCATCCGTCATTTAGGAAACAGTCTGGAGTGATACTGTTTTGCAGGTCATTAATCATTGGAGAAATGATAATGGATCAAATACAGATACTTGATTCACTTGGTGTCATAGCTCTAGTTGTTCATGAGTTAGGAGAGATCAACCTTCTTAATATATCACCCTTGGATTATAAATTCTGTAAAATCATAATCATGGAATTTATTGTTATTATTCCATGCTATTTTACTTTGTCAAGGCACATGTCATTGCATATGATCTATCATTTTTGTGGTTATCTTAAGAATGATGAGTCCTTAATTACATGTCCTTCAAGTTAGTTCACTGACAATTCAGTGTTCTTAATCTGAAGACTGCATAATGTAATGTAAAATTGAGTGTCTCTTTATAATTAGGCCAGAGGTCAGCCTGTTTGTCACTTATTTTATGTTTTCATTTTAAACAGGCAAGGGCTGTGTAGCGTTGTGTATCAAAAACATGCAAAGGGTCCAGGAGCTGTCACCATTAGAAATTGTTGAAATGTTTGTGACAGTCTTCTGCTTTCTAAAGGATTCGAGTGAAGTTTCTCAAGCCCTTCTGGAAGATTTTCGTCTCTGCCAGGGCTACCTTTTCCTGTCTGAATTCCTTTTAAGGTAAGAATTAAATCTTGCTAATGTATGGTATTATCCTATAATTAAAATTTGGTTACTAAGTGTTATGCTTTCAGGCAAAATTTCTGTACTTGACTCCAGTCTGCTAAAATATTTTCTTATATATTTTTAATTCTTGCCAGGCTGGAACAAGACCCTTCAGCAGAAGCTCAGGAAGCCATAAGAAATCTTGTTCTCATAGTTGCATCCCTGACAATGTGTGGTTTCATTGAGTTGAAACCAAGCCAGGCCAGTCTTGGGTCAATTTTTCACATGATTGACTTTATTCTGCCTCAGCCATCTGGATGTGGTAATTCATAATTCTTTTATCTTATTCCCTATTGATCTGAGTGATTTTTAAATGAACACAAAGTTTTAAAAGGCATAACAAAAGCATGGCGATTTGAGGGTTACTATCAGTCAATACAGATAGTCCAGAGTATCTGAAGATGTGTTCTTTAAATGAAACATAGTTCAATGAATCAGTTTAAATAGATATACTTCATTTATTATGAAAATTCATTGAGTTGTACGAGGTGATTCTCAATTGAAGACATGATCCTCACTTGAATTTCTTTGACTATTTAATGTTAATGGTAAAAACCAGAGAACTTATTCCTCTAATGAGTTAGGAGCATAAATATTTTTATAAAATTCTAGAGAATATAGGATTTTTAAGTGAAAAATGTCTCTACTAAGTGAGAAAAAAATGGTTTCATTGTTTCAGTTGGTTTAGTTTTTTTGCCGTCTTTTGTTGTTTGGACTTGATTACGTTCTTGATATCTGAAAGCCATGTTGAGTGGCATATGTAACTTGTTATTTTTACAGTGGCATTGTGTTTCATTCCGTCCCAGCAAACTCAGTAAAACTGTTGAAGGGGGAAAATCTCCAATTTGAGAGTTTTTGTGAATAATTAATGATGCAGTATAATAATTTGAAAGTTCGATTGTATGACAATGATCCTTTTTCTTATTGAAGCAAACTAAAATACTGTCTCTTCATAAGCAGCCATACTTGGACTTCGTGTCTTTGTTTACAGACTCCATATTTCTTTATCTGAGAGATAGAGTCGACAAAATTCTCTAAAATTTGCCTATGCTATGTGGGAAAGATGGACCAATGAGAAAATGGAAAGGGTTAAAATTTAAAATCATTAAACTAAAAAGAACATTTTATGTCACCCTAATTAAGGGGGCAGACTGCCCTATGCTACTTTACCTGAGACTTATACATTAAATCTGCTTAGATTTTGAAGCCCCCAATGAGATTTAAGTAAACAGCTTTTGTTAACTCTTTATAATTGCATGATGCAGCTTTGCCCTAGTCAGTGTTTCTTCTACTGAAAGAAGATCATATTGATGCTAAAAATTAATCTTTCTAGGTGCCAGTGTGCGTAACATTCAGGCTTTTCAAGTACTGCAATCAGTCTTCCTGAAGGCCAGTTCAGCTAGCCTGTGCAGCACCATTCTCGATGCCATATCAAGTGTTTACCACTCAGATGATGCAAACTACTTCATCCTGGAAGGGCAGCATACTCTCTCTCAATTTGCTGAAAGAATCCACTTGAAGCCACCTGAGATACAGGTTGAGTTTATACTTTGTTTTGTGGTAGTGGTATTGTTACCTATTAAATCTTAATAAAATCTTCTATGATACTAAGTTATCTACATAAAACCATTGTGCTTTATGATCAGCATATCAGTTTCACTCCAAGCTACAGCCCCAACCTTGTTTCTCTTTTAATGTGAAATGCTGATCAATATTATTCTCGTTCAATCCTGCTTATTTAGTAGAAATATTCTCTTTAATGGAATGATTTCTACTGTGCTTTCATCTATTGTGTTAGTGCAATGATGTCCACTCAGCGACAATGGTGCAGACAGAAAACATTTGCTCTGTACATTTCTTGGCTGTGTCATTATAAGTAAAATATTTTTATTCCATTTTGTCAGTACATACTTTTATTGGAATGATGAAATTCCAATTTTATAATCAGGATTGATGAGCCTTGTACCTGTTGATGGAAATATTTTCATTTATGGCGATGTTTTGAACATGAAATTGAAAATGTCATTCAAAGAAACCCTGTGTGTATGTTGTTTCAATTTTCCTGCAATTTATAGTGCACAAGTCATATGAAATTTTGCTATTGTGCTTATGCAGACAAAAAGCAGAGAATTTCAGTCCATGCTCTTATTACACTCTGGAATATGAGTAATCTATGATGCTTATACATTTCAATTTGTCCAGCTTAGATGATTTATTGAAATTAGTCTTCCTCTTCTCTCATCTCATTAATTTTTTTTTTAGGAGAAATTCTTCCAACTGTTGGAGTTCATAATTTTTCATCTCCATTTTGTGCCATGCAAGGAACTGATATCTCTCTCCATTTTGCTAAAAGGCCAAACATCTGTTAGCTGCAGCATAATTTGTATGCAGACACTTCTCAACATTCTTAGGTAATACATTCATCATTTTATTTAAATTAGTGCCTGTATGAGTTATATTAATAAACTTGTCAAATATTATTCTTGTGCCTTTTACTGCTGCTTCATTAAGAAATATTTCACATTTCAGACATAATGCCATATTTAAAGACGTGTATCGTGAGGTAGGAATATTGGAAGTTTTTGTCACTTGTTTGCACAGGTATGCTGCCTTACTGAAGGAGAAACAACAAGCTCTTGAAGAGGGAAAAGGTAAAGATAAAGTTGATGTCTTTATCTGCACTGTTTTAATGATTTAATGTCTCACATTTGTTCACTGTGGTTTTTTCAGTTAATATTACTGAGATTCTATAAGTGGTAGATAGATAGATAGATAGTTTATTCACCATAAGAAAACATGGATTACATTTGCATAGGTTTCGTCAAGTTCATACAAAATTAAAAAAAAAAATAAATAGATTACAACGTAAATTAAAGGATTAAAAATACAAAGTTTACCACAAAAATTAGTATCAAGATAGAAATTCTTCAATACTATAAAACATACTGAGTTAATAATTGGGGTAGATTAAGGCCAGTAAACAAGGTTTGTATTTGGCTGGGGCCAAGGGTGCCTACGCAGGGGTTACATGGCACAAGTTGAGCTACTGAAATTTTTGATGGGGAAATTTTGAAAATTTATTTTAATAACAAAGGTGGAAAAAGAATAAAATGAAATTAAAAATTTGAATGACGAAAGTGACAAACATAATCTGAGGCATTTTAGTTATTATTTTAGGGGCAGGGGACAGTAAGATTTGTAAAAATGTTTTCATGAAAGAAGGAAATAAGTAAAATATTTTACATAACTAGATATACAGTAGTATAGGATTTTTAGGATAAAAATAAACATTTTTCTTCTAACTTAATTTTTTTTAAATATTACCTTTTGGTGATGCTATTATTAAAATTTATTTATTATTCAAATTTAAAGCAAGGAAGCCAGAAGGAATAAGCAAAGTATAGGGGGAAATTGGATTTTGTGAGGGGCCGTTTAGCACTATAACGTTTGAGGAGGATTGATCCCTGGTTGGGGCCCAAGAATATTTATCATAATAGTTCAAGAGGATAGGGATACTTACCTGGAGAGTAATATGAGGGGCAGTAGGATGTTGAAGGGCCTCTTAGATAGGAGGATGGTGGATAAAGGGGGATGTGTGAAGAAAAGAACTGGAAATCTGGGAGGCAGTTAAAAACTTAGTGGAAAGTTGGTAGAAAAATTGGTGGCAGGAATTGTAGTGTAATAGTAGGGGCTGTTGTAAGTTCTATGTTTATTGGTCTTTTTTCCTAGGAAATTGGTGACATCTCCTTTGAAATGAGAGGTGTGATAACTTCCTAGATTACACTAATGACTAATACATAGTAAAAATTATTTTAATCAATGATATTATCTATTTTTTATCGATCTGCAGAATACAGCATTCCCGAAGAAAGTGAAAAGCTTGGTTCTCTGGTTATGGAGGCTTTAACTGCTCTTCTGGCTGGCAATGCAAGTAATGCTGGAGTGTTCAGAGAGTGTGGTGGGGCTCGGTGTGCTCATAATTTGGTTCCATATCCTGAGTGTCGCCAACATGCCCTTGGTGAGCATTAGTGCTATTCAGTGTAATATAGTCCAATTACTTTTTGTTATAAATTCCCTCATTATGATGGAAAACTATATGAAAAATTCAAAAGGTGGTCAGAACATCTGTATGATCAAATCTAAGACCTGTTTAGGTTACTATAAATTCTACTCATTGTATTAGCCACAATTATGCCAAAAAATTTAGGCATTTTAAGTGCACACCAATATCAATACCAGTTAATGGATGACCTCATGATAAGCAGCCTTAGAAATCCCAAATTAGTTTTGGGGAATGTGAATGGTTTTGAACTCTTTCTGGCATCTGCTTTCTGATGTTCTGAACTGTCTTGCACTATGTAGGTATATACCAGCTGCATACTGTGACTTACATGGAATAGCGCTAAACTTTGCCTAAATATTTTAAATTCATACGGAATAAAATTCCTCTTGAACATTTAAATTCAATAAATCATGTATCAAGGAATGATCCCATAAGTCTTGTTAGACCCAAAATAAAGTAAATTAATTAGTTGACTTAACTTCATGATGCTAATGATATACACTACTATACCTTGTAATGTATGTTAGAGTTCCTGAATTGCGGCATGTTTAATTTTTTGTTAAAAATTCTTGCATGATTGCATTAGCTTACTAATTTTTATACCTGTAACATGGCGGCAAAACCTTTGTATGACTTGTATTGACATAACTAGTAATTATTCCACACATTTCTCAGTAACTTGGCAGAAGTGTCAGTGTTCAACATAAATTTCAGGTTACCACGAACTAGCCTCTGTAAAACCTTAACTGCATTGCTTACAAGTGTACATCAGTAAAAATTTTCATTGAAGAAAAGTCATCTGCCTTTAGTGAGACTTAAACCCTGACCCTTCAATATCATGCGTAGTGCTTCTATGTGTTATTCTCAAATTTTGCTGCAAGTGAAAACCTCAGTGTTCAAAGTTTGGCTTTCACTTAGTGAATGGTGGTCTCCTGAGCAAGATTCTACTCCTTGATAGCATTATATGCCCAGTAGTTGTGAACATCCTAGTTCCTTTAAATCCCATAAATGTCCCCAGTGGAGAAGGATGCCATGGCAGCATTATTGATTAAAGCATTAAAAATTATAATCAACATCTGTTAATGTTAACATTGTGATGGGTAAAAGTTAAAATTGATTACTGGTAAAAGTAGCTGCTGTGTTAAAGCTATTGTTGTAGGATCCCAGAACAAGATGAATGATGAGAAGTGGACCTTTAATTTGCTGTCATAATGCAGTTTGCTAAGAAAGGAGAAAGATAGATGCCTCATACAGCAGTGCAAAATTGTATTCTTGAAAATGAAGCTGTACCCCTGGCAATGAGATGCAGGCAGATTTTCAAATGCATTTTTTGGTTAAAAATGTTTGTCTTATGGGCTGGGAAGTAGAATATTACATATTTCACATTTGATGTCAATGTGTTAGCAGCTTCATCAGCTTTTTACATGTCTATGTGTTAATTGAAATTGGGTTGTATGATAAAACTTTTAATAGATGTACATATACTTCATTCTTTTAGCTGAAGACTAAGATTTATTGGGAAAATATTGAAATTAGAGATTATATTTTTAGAAAGAGAGATTATATTTTTATCCAGTGAAACATCTGCACCATATTAACTGAAACATTAATGATACATGCCAATGTCATGCTTAAAAAAAGAAATACCTTTGATTTGTGTGTGTACTACCTATGTTATCATTTAACCTAATGCTCATTCTCATTCAGCAATTCATCCCTCACTTGTTTGGCGAATAAGTGGCATATACAAATGGAATTTGAAATATTGAAATAATATATTAATACTTTCAGTGAAAACTATATTAGTGTAGCATAATAATTTTTTTACTTATAGCCATTGTACGTGAATTAGTTTTGAGTCCTGGTGGTGATGATGACATGGGCACCCTTTTGGGAATGATGCATTCAGCTCCAGCTACTGCTCTTGAACTAAAAACTCATATATTGAAGGTTGGTTTTATCATAACCTTGTTCAAACTTTAATCATTAGATTTTTATCATATTAGCTGAATTATATTTTTATTTTATTAAATATATGGTGCTTACTAAGATCAGCTGTGCATGTTGCTTGTAATGTCATAATAAAATTAATGGCTCTTAACATTGTGCATATTTCAGCTATTCAAATGTAATAATGGTTATTAGATATGGGATGACTAGTTCTTTATTTTAGTTCCTCTGGTTTTCTTAGAAATCAAAACTTCGGGTCTGAAGTTTAGTTACTTCACCTAGTTACTTCTGTTTTAAGTTTTAGTAATTAGTTTAAGTCTATCTAAAATATAATAAAGGCTGCTGTATTAATGAAATTGCTCTAGTGTTGACATCAGAGTGGAACCAGTACTGGGAACTCTTTCAGGGAACCAGTTCCAAGAACTCAAACCGGGAAAAATTTGAATTAAGAATGATTTTAAATCCTTTAATGAATTAAAATTACCCGTATGTCCATTTTATTTTTAGTGAGGTATGAATGCTGTTATAATAAAGGTGAATTTTTTGGTGTGGTGGATGAGGAGAGACTGTTGAATTATTTTCGTAATTTATTCGCTGATAATAATGATAATAATAAAGGTTTATTGGTCAAAAGTATTCAGGAAATACAAAGACCTCTTCAAGAAAAAGTTCAAGTGTAAGTAAATATACAGGACATTCAAGAAAAGTATACATTATTACAGTTTATCATCTGCATGTTAGAGCATAATGTCACAAGTATTTAGCATTGAAAATTCATCAATAGAATACAAAGCATGTAAGGCTAGCCAGGAGTGAATCACACTCTTGAATTTTGTCAAGCTGGTCATTCTGGCTGAAATTGGTAGATGGTTAAATAGCCTGATACCTAAATTAGGCAGAGAATGTTAAGTTTTAGATAATCTGCATTGATTAAGGGAAAAGTGATTATTATTTCTTGTGCTGTAATTGTGAGTAGCACATATTGTAGGGAAGAGATCAAGTTTTTCTTTCACATACATGAAAACTCTGTACACATAGATACTATACACAGATAAAATTTTCAATTTTATGAACACTGGGTGACAGGGTTACCAAGATGGGGACTTGGTAAGTATTCTAATGGCCTTCTTTCGCAATAGAAATACTGATTTAATGTCAGGGGCATTCCCCCTTATTTCCAAGCCATATTCCAAGTGGCTGTTAAAAAAACCAAAATATATACATTTAATGAAGTAATGAGGGACTATCAAACTTAGCTTTCTTAAAATAAAGAGAGCATAGGAAAGCTTTTTATTAACCTCAGTTATATGATAGCTCCAGTTGAGTTTGGTATCGATGTAAAACCCAAGAAGTTTTGTTGGATTCTGATAACCTGAGGCGAACTTCAGGCTACAGATTAGCTTTTGAGTTTTTGCCCTGTTGAGTACAAAACAATTAACTCTATACCAGTCATCAGCCAATGCTAGGTGATAGTCTGTACTTCCAGCAGCAGTGGTAGTACTTTACAGACATCTATTAAGGTTGAATCATCAGCATTGAGAATGGAATTTGTGGGAATATTGAATGGAAGATCATTGATCATAATTAAAAATAAGATGGGACCTAGGACCGACCCCTGGGGAACACCATATTGAGTAAAGAGGAAAGAGGACTGTACTCCCTCCATTTCAACGCATTGTTGACACTGAGAAAGATCTGACTGAAATCCAACATGATTAATCCAACTAATAATGTTTTTATCTATTCCATATGCTTCTAGTTTTGAGAGTAACTTAATGTGAGGTACCTTATCGAAAGCTTTCTTAAAATCAGGGAATATTGCGTCAACTTGAACATTATTTTCACCCAAGAGTAAGATGTCATGAACGAAGAGAACCAATTGGGTTTCACAAGATCTACCCTTTCCAAAATCCGTGTTGGTTATCTATTAATAGTTCCTCCCTATCTAAATAACTCATAATGGAGCTTTCGATTATGTGTTCAAATACCTTACACGAAATGGATGTGAGAGAAATAGGCCTGTAGTTACTAGGGTCTTCCCTGTCGCCGCTTTTGAATATAGGTTTCATTTGCTTCTCTCCAGTTCTTAGGCACTACGTGATCTACTAATGATTTGGTAAATATTAATTCTAAGTAAGGTGCTATGTCTGATGCCAATGTTTTAATTATGCAAGCGGGAATATGATCTGGACCAGGGATTTGTTAGGGTTGATATTTTTTAGCTGACGTTCTATGCTGCGACAATTTGTAATAATTTCAGGCGTAAATGTTTGGAAACAAACTGGCTGCGGATCGAAAAAATGTGGTGTGCAAGTAGTGAAAATGCTTTGGAAGAATGAGTTTAACGAATTGGCTTTTTGTAGACTGTCGGTTAGCATATCCACTTTGATGTTCTTATGCGTGTGTACTGTTGTTTTATTTCCGTGAGTGTCCCTAACATATGACCAAAATGCCTTTGGATTGATGTTCAAGTGTTCTCCCAATATTTTAATTTTGTAATCAGCTAACGCCCTTCGGCATGCTTTTTTTTGCTAAGAGTTTAGATATTTTGTAGTTTTCAGTGACTGTGTATAGTTCTTCAGAGGATTTGCTTATTTTTGCCCTTTTTAACCTAGCATGACATGTTCTCTGGTGCTTTAATGTTTTCCTAATCTCCACATTATGCCACCTAGGCTCTGCATTGGCTCTTTTCCATTTACTTGGTATGTATTTGCTGACTATTGATCGACTAACATCGAAGAAAGTGTTCCAAAAAACCTCTGTATTACTGTTGGTACTCATTTCTTGAAAATTAGTAAATGAATTTTGCAACTCTCGTTTCATACTTTCATAGTCAGCCTTATCAAACAAGTAGATTTTTCTTTGGGGATTATGTTTCTTGATCATGCTCATGGAAAAATTAGCTTTAACTATCCTGTGGTCGCTTATTCCCTTATCAGTACCTATGTTTACAACCATGTGTGGAATATTTGTCGCTAAAAGATCAAGTGTATTTTTCCTTCTAGTTGGAGCAGTGACTAATTGATGCAGTGCTTGATATGTGAATGTATACAAAAGTGACTCACGAAGGTCTTTGTGTGATAAAGATAAAACTGTATGTGACCCAGTCTCCCCCCCGAGATAAAACTGTACGTGACCCAGTCTATGGACGGAAGATTGAAATCCCCACTGATTATCATATGACTCGTTTTTTTGAGTGGTTAATTTACTGAGTTTACTTTCTAGTCCTAATATTGAGCTTACATTGGCATCTGGTGGTCTATAATATGTACACACGTAGATTGTTTTTGCTTTAGGATTTTGAATGAAGCACCATATGCTTTCTACCTGATCGTCGAAAAATGACTCCCTCCTACTAATATAACAATCTTTCACTGCAATAAAAACTTCTCCCCCGGTTCTTTCAACTCTATAAACAGTGAAATTCTTCAGGAATACTTCAATATCTGCGATTTTGTTACACAACCAACTTTCTGTCCATATAATGAAGTCTGCGTCAGTAGTCGTAACCATAAGTAGGTTTGGATGAAAGCAGCCTTTAATTCATAGTCTGGATCGTGGTGTGGTTGAAGCCTTGTTCTTTAAGGCTGAAAACCATAGTTACTACCTTAAGGGATTTGATATTAGAAATGGGATAGTCTTATGATGAATATGTATATGGGAAATTTCTCTCTGGCCTGGGAAGTCATAGGCAGGATGATTTGACAGACCTAAAATTTATGTGGTGGTATACCTGTGATATTTCAAAAAGTACTTGATGCTCAAAAGACTTTTCATATTGGTAAGAACAGAAGGCTTCTATTGGTCGTTTAAGTATTAATGAGACACATGATATGTGAGCCAAAGATCCACAGCATAACCTCTTTAAAAACTTAAGGGGAACATGATGATTATTTCATTTTAAACATAAAAACCACATGCCTGTTGTATGGTCTCTGCTGGTGTGCATGGTCGAAAGGGAGCAATTAGGAAAGATATTTCAGTGATGATATATGATGATTTTATCTAAGCATGTAAACTTTTGAATTGACTGATTTTGGAAGAAAATATAACTAATTAAGTGCTTATTTTTTTAGGATATGTCAAATTTTGTGTTGAATTTATCCATTTTATTTGCTTTCAGTCCTTGCTGATATGCCTTCGAGAGAGTCATCGAACTCGAACTGTTTTTCGTAAAGTAGGGGGATTTGTATATGTTATGAGTGTGCTGGTCTCCATGGAAGGCTGTCTGGATGGTGGAATGAGAATAGATAGCAATAAGTTGCAAGAAGATTCTGTCTTGTATGTACAGTCATCACCCTTATGCCCGGTCACTACCTCTTCAGCCACTCCAACGCAGTGGGATACAGTTCCTATCAAGGAGATCCTTACACTTCTTCATACAGTATTCAGCACAGTAACTGTTGCTATGCGTTTTGAGCCAGCTAATGCAAAGTTCTTTCATCATGAGGTATGTGTAATCTGCTTATTGCTAGTTCTAAAGGAGCTTATGTACATTTGTATTAGTCAAATTATGTTTACCACTGCTTCTGATTCTCTTAAAATGTTGTATTTGGAAGTAGCTCTGAACTCAGATGTTTAAGCCTCATTTTCTTCAAGGGATAACAATGATTCAAATAGACATGATGACTTGGGCTTTTGGTTTAATGCTTAAATACATTTATTTAATTTTCTCCTTTCAAAAAATCTCTTTTTGGCTACCATAATTAAGAGTTAAGCTTCCAGTAGAATGTCTGGTAAAGAATTTTGAAATACTTGTTTTATGGATAATTGTATCAGAAAGCTTGATCCATGAACAGAGCTCAGAATTGAACAAGGCAAAAATTGTTACTACACTGATCGAATCTGAATTGCTACCATGAAAGTTGAATGAAGCTTTTTTAGAAGTAGAGTGTCAGTCATTCATTACTTATTCACTCAAACTTTTACATAACTTTCCTCATTCCTGGCTTGGTCTCTTGCCTGTTTGTACATCCTTTTATGCTCCCCACCTCTAAATTTATAAATGCCTAATAATCTTATTTTTGTGTATTCAACGAAAAGTTGAATTGCTTACAGCTTATCTGTGCTTAGTGATTTGACTTCTTAAAATGCTAGATATTCTCCATTACATTTGTTTACATTAAGGTTTAAACAATTGGTAATACACCATGTATATACTTGTTGAGAGACAAAGTTAGCTGCAGTATGTAAACCTGTGACATTAGAGGAGGTTATGACAAAATTGGCGTCGTCAGCATATACAACTGGGTTAATACCAGCTGCAGAGGAGACAAAGTTGGTGAGGTCATTTATATACATTAAAAACAGCATTGGGCCAAGAACTGATCCTTGAGGGACCCCTTTCATCAGAACTTTAGGAGGTGAAACAAATTTCTTACTCTTTGACTCTACAGAGACTATTTGTGTTCTATTGGTGAGATATGATTCCAACCAGCGGTTGGGAATTCCTCTTGTAGCAAAAGAGGTTAGCTAATTTAGCAAGATATGGTGGTTGGCACTGTCAAAAGCCTTGGAGAGATCAAAATACAAGCCAAGTACTTCAGTTTTGCTGTTTATCCAAAGAGTTAAACATGTGGTGAAAAGGTATTTAATATTAATTATCAGTATTATTCACATTAATACAATTATTTTAAACCAGTTGGCAAGATAGGTTTGACAATATTTACCATTACTTGAATTTGGAAGATACCTTAAAGCTTATTTTTGCTAATAGGTTGTACAGTAGAACCGCGATATAACGAAATTTAAGGGACTCAAAAATTATCAATTTCGTGATGGTGAAATTCGTTATTGTGAAGCTAATTTTTTTCTTATCAAAACACATACTCTATAGCTTCGTTGCTTGAAAATTAAGTATCAGTCAAGTCGATGGTATTTATTGTAATAACTACCTTTGGAAATTATTATTTTTATTTTAACGATAGTTATACTATTACTTGTTGTATGTCAGAGTCGAACCTCTTTGTGGGTCAACTTCATGGAGACCATTGTGCCATAAAAGACCGCATTAAAGATCACTATTCATAATAACTGTCATTTTACAGCGTTTTATTTTGTATTACGTATCAAAACATGTGTTAAAGTAAGTAAATTGAATTTCACGAAACTATAAATAAAAATGTTACTTCATTTCCAGATTCATTTATTCTTATTCGTCTCCACGAAGTACGATTTCCGTTTCCTTCTATTCTATTGCATGTTATATTTCATTGGTAGCACAATAAAAACTAAAGAACTAAAAGAAATACCTGACAATTGCATTCACGTTCTTATAATGTCGACAAAATCACCATTTATGGTGATATGAAATAGGTATTTCAATGCTGTGGGAAGCCTGCGTATTATTAATGATTTAAGATTATTACTTACTGCGTATTACTTACACATGAAAAAGACCAAAGATCAGTGAAATGGTTATTCATGCGATATCTAGGGAAAATAATAAATAATCAATAATAACAGAGGAGAATGAGCGAAGGATATAAATATTTTGACATTATTTGATAGTAATGCGAGTTGAAATCTTATTCCTACCATTTGACACAGTGAATCACCATGTTAAAGTGGCAATAAAAAGACGTCGAAGTCCCTTATATACCTGAAAAATGTAAAAGCTTTACATTTTTTATGAAACCTTGTTTCAACAAGAAAGAATTGAAAAGTAAGCAATGTGGGCACGATGTAAGCTGATGTAAACAAAAGCTTCCATCTTCAATTCTTCGTCTGCTCGCTTTCCTTGTCATCGGAAAAAGCAACGTTTGCCGACAGTTCACGGCGAGTTGGAGGGGAAGGCAGTTCCCGGCAGTGGCATAGCTAGAGTGTGTGCTGCCTGGGGCAGCCCTGAGTTTAGCGGCCCCGGCCCCACAGTGCCGCCCATGGCAGACCCCACAGTGCTGCCCCCTTAAAAGGGCGCCCCAGACATTTTTGTCCTTTGCCTTCTCACCTAGTTAAGCCACTACCTCGAACTTTCATCAAAGATGCATACAAGGGAAAAGAGGAAGTGTCGCAAAGCTGCCCAGTCGATGTTAATGGAGCCAATTATTCTCGCCGGATATTATCCTGCAAATGTTAGCCGTCTTGATGACAACCGTACACTCGATTTCCTCTCCCACCTCTTCACTTCCTCAAGGGTCAATGGACCTCAAAGCCATTGACAAACCAAACTTCATTGATAATTGTGATGAATTGACATATTTTAGTCCAATAGTTGTCAAGAGTACACATCTGCAGTGCTTTCTAAGCCATGGAATTGCAAATATCGGCTGAATTTGAGAAGGAAAATAAAGAAAAATACGACGCAAGATATATTTAGTGATTAATATGGAAACTGTTTAATTTTGACCTCCTACGTAATTGTGAAATTTCGTAATAATGAAGCTGTCCTATACTTTTACATGTAACTTTCGTCGGGACTGCAGAAAGTCTTTCGTAATACCGAAATTTCGCTATATCCGTGTTTTTGTTATATCGCAGTTTTACTGTGTAAAAAATCCATCCAACACTTGACTAACTGAACAGTAATGCCAAATTCTTGCCTCCCAAGTTGAATTATAGTGTAGATTTTCCTAATATTCCTTATTATAGTAAGCATGGTACAATTTGTAAAATGCAAACCTATTTGGTTAGGGTACAAAATGTGATGTCTGGTGGAATCAAATGGCTGCAAAATTTACTTAGTGCCATATGGCAGACAGTGTACAAGAACTTCAAATTCACTGTGAAGATCTCAGGCAAAAATGCATTTTATTATTGTGTATTGTTGGCACTGTAAAAGAGCCACCAGAGAAAGAGCTCCAGGAGCTTATACTTCTCAGGACTCCAGGAGGCCATATATAGCAGGTTTGATAACCTCTTCCCTTCAGAAAATTTGCTCAATAGATCCAAGGTATTGGAATAGAAGGGACAGAGTGCACCATATAATCATTGAGTCACATGTAATAATTATGGGATAACAAGAAAAGTATAGCAAAAATAACCAGGTGTATGACATAAGAATTAGGCGATGGTGATTAACTAGTTACTTGCTGGAACGACTATGCAGTTTTGACCTCAAAAACAAAATTTATTCAGGGAAGAACTTAGGTAGGTAGTCGACCATTACTCAATGAAAAAGAAACAACCGACTATACACATTCTTCTACCTATTGCTAAATGTCACAACTATGTGGGAGATGAATATCTATGACATATAGTTTTGGTCGTATACAAGGTGAACATCAGAACAAAAGAGTAGTTGTGGTCATTTTTTGCTTGGAGAGATGGGATATTCTGTGGTCAGCATAGGCTACTAAACATGCATGCATGAAGTGCAATTGATTATTAACAATTTTGGAGAGAATGGGGATGATTCTAGGTGAAAAGTTTGGGATCATGATCTGCTGGGGATGGGTTCAAACTCAAGAATAGTGATTAGTCATTTTTTTAGAAATGTTGAAACAGACATTTAATAATAAAAGGGTTATCACAGCATGAATTTTGCCTTATATGACAGTCTCTTGATGCAAAAAATAATATCCAGTAACTCCGGGAATGTTTTATTGAATTTCATGAGAATTGGCCCGTGTATTTTTACACTTGAGCAACAACCCTGTGAAAATTCTATAAATGTAACTTAGTGGTGGTATATGCATTGAACATCTCTTTTTTGTTCCAGTAACTGATATTAATGGTTACAATTACAGCTCTAAAATATTAATATATAATAGTTTCAGTCTGATTCTTATTGTTATGGGAAACTCCCATTTTGTACTCCCAAGTGCCCTCAAGCAACTTGAGTTGCATGTTATATTTCCAGGTTTAGAATTGAAAAAAAAACTTTTTGGCCTAAACAAGTTCAAGCAATGTAATTGAAGAAAAAAACAGGTAGTTTGAGAAAAAAATCATTTTGGTACTGTTGGGTTATAAACTATAGCCATGGTAATTTTTTAAAAACTAAGAAACATTTTTGTGTGGCTTTGTTTTGGTTTTTTGAGCAAAAATATCCATATTGGTTCAGAGTGAAAGGCTTTAAGACTAATTTCCTAATATTTCTGTTCTCTAGATTTGTTTCACCAGTCTCTGTGATACAATAAGACTTCTGGGATGTTTTTCAAATCAGCAATATTTAGAAGAGATGGATGATGTGGTAATTGCAAAAGAAGAAACCACATTTCATAATCTTTTTACTGGGAATATGCTGGAAGCTGTGTGAGTATGAGCTATTGTTCTTACTAAAAGATTTAGTTTTATTTTTTGTTGGTCACTGTAAAAACTCGATAATTGGAAGTTAGTGGAACAAGAAATCGACACTTAATATTTTTGAGTTTTATTATTTGGAATCTTTGGAACAAATTTTGATAATATTTATTTTTGTTTCCCCTAACTTTAGTGATCTATACGAACGTGTTGGAACAAGTTTTGGTTATTACTTATGAAAACATGCACTTCTAGTTACTCTTGTCTTTGTCACTCAATCATATGTTAAAAGAGGAGGGACTCAGTGCATGACAAGAAAAAAACCTTCTCAGATCATTGGTTGTGGTGTCAACCATACCATAAGCTGAATTTAGTAAGAAATATCATTTCACTCCAATCACCTATTGTGAGACAACAAATGGGGTGTGATTTGGCATATTTTCCATACCACTCTCATTTTAGGTTACGCGAAGTTTTCGGTTCTAAAAGGCAAGATTTTTTGGATGGATTGAATAATTATGTGGAGGCCCAGGAGAATAATACCTTACAAAATATGCCATTAACAGTTTGTGGAGATAAATTATGTCATCTATATCAACCCCTAGGTTGGCGAGGAGGATGTTTCACCTCCTGCACAGGAAATGCCTTCACATACAATCATGGCAATTTGCCATTTTAATTCTTATCAATTTTATGTCACTCATCAAAGTTCATTAATGAATCATAAACACATTCCCAAGCCTTTTTTCAAGTAAATAATTTGCACTCATAGTTCTGTTTGGTTAAAAAAATTACTCTTATTATGAAGCAGTATGATTATTTCTTATCTTAAAAGACTTAATATTTTCATCATCGCTTTGCTTAAGGTGTCTAGAGACATATGAAGCACCATTTCATGTGATAGTTTCTTTTCTTACCCTTTTAGATAGGCTAGAAAGTTTAGCACATGTGTAGATGTTGTATTTTTAATGTCAATTCCAAATTACTCCATAGTTTTGTGAACTTTTTGTATGGAAGTGTGAAAGAGAACCTTTGTCTCAAATGGGAATCATAGAAATAGTACAGATCCAGCACTCTCCATGTTGTTTATTAGTTATTATCTTTCCCTTGTCTAACTAACTATTTTCTTATGATTGCTTAACTTCATACTAAAGCTGTATAAATCTCTCTCTCTCTCTCTCTCTGAAAGCAGTCTTTTATACTTGTCAACATAAGACATAGACGATTGATGGGGCTGCCTGGCCTGGGTAGTTTGTTCATGGAATGGTAAGAGGAAGAGGGGAGTTTAAGGGGAGGGTCTTGCCTGCAGCTAATTGGGGGGACTATTTAGTATGACTTGTGTAAGTGCTGTCACCAGGGGAGGGATTATGAGTGCTTGGAGGGTTTGCTTGTGTAATTTGGGTGTCAGTGATGGGTGAGAGGCAGGAGAAAGGCTGTGGAAGATAGAAAACTGGCATTGCAACCAGAATGCATTATCATTTATGCATTTCAACCATTTGATATTTATATGAATTTGGCCATGCTGATATGTTAGATGTCTATGTCTGCAGAGGGGAATTTTACTTATGCAATTTTTTGCTGTGGTTTGTAGAAAACGAAATCTATTTTTCCCGAGGGACTTAATAGTACCATGTATTTAGCGTAGGATTTTTGTCAGAACCAGCAGTTTTGCTTTGTGTAATCGAAACTTTATAGTTTCATGCTTGATAACATCGAGTTTATGCTGTATAACCTTTTATTTTAGAACTCCTAGTGGTGTCAGTTGGTTCATTATTGTTATTTAGGTTGCATTTTTTTCCAGAATACCTGAGCATATTCACCATCAGCTGTCATATGCTTGCCTTGTGATAAGATTACTTTATGATGTTGCTCTTGATGCTTATGATAAGCCTAATATGGCAACAGTAATATCCTTGAAGTCGCCTTCTCATCGACGTCAACAAGTAGATGTATGTATGAGCTGTAATTGTTCTGTCATGAATTTTCAAATCAACTATTTTGACTACCTTTTCACTGGTATTTTTTAATTCAATATAGGCTCAGAAATCCTTGGATTCTCCATCTGGTAAAAGAGCTGCTGTGACATCGCTCAACTTAACCCCCCCAGTTCCTGATCCCATCATTGTCCACCCAGGGGTGGTGGTAGCAATATTACATCTCATACCTTCAATTCAAAATTCAGGGCAAAGACAGGTAAAAAATGTATTGGTAACTGATTAAATCATTATAGAAAAGAAAAACTATGCAAATTCCACTTAGAGGAAATTTAATGCACGACCCAGGTTTCAACACATTATGTCATCTTCAGGTCGCCTGAAGACGACATAATGTGTTGAAACCCGGGTCGTGCATTAAGTTTTCTCTAAGTGGAATTTGTATAGTTTTTCTTTTCTAGCATGGAAAAATTTCACATAATTCACCCTGAAACTGTACGGTTTGTTGATTAAATCATTGTCTTAAAATTTGGATGGCTATAATTGAAACATCAATGAAATATTTCCTTGGCCAAAATTTGGATTCTTATTGGAGAAATCAGATCATAAGTACATTAAGATAATGTACTCCTACTTTCAAATGTCAGTTTGTTGCTAATGTGAGTACTCATGCAGACAAAATGCCTGGTTGCTAGCCTAAAGGCCTGTTAACCTGGCGCATGTGCATGGGCCAGGTTAACGTGTATGCATGGTGCAAGGGCAAGGGTGAATATCTACAATGTTCACAAAATTAGAATAAAGGCTTATTTTTGGATGTGTTCTTGAATTCTTGCAAAGTTTCATGGTACACAATGAATTTTTGAAGAGACATGCATTGGAAATGATTCAAGTTTTCAAATCTCAAATCATTTCCAATATTCGTGGGCTTTGAAGATGTATACAAATGTCTTTAATATTCCTTTCTTCAATCAATATTCCATCTTATTAACTCATTAAATGTGAAAAGATTCCTTTAGTTGACTCTATTATTCATTATACTAAACATGGTTGATATTTGATGCATTCTTGAATGGTTTTCATGTTTGCTTTGTTTTATCTCGTATGTTATCTAGCCATGTTTCTTGCAGCAAGCATTAACCCTACAAGTATGTGCAGCTGAAGTTCTTAAATCATTAGTACGATCTGAGAGGAATCAGCAAGTCATGTGTGAAGCAGGCTTGCCATGGGAACTTTTGTGTGTGGGTCGCATTGCTCTTGAAGATGAAACTCATCCTCTTCACCCACCCTTACAATATATGCTTGAGCGTTTGGCTGCTCAAACTCTGGAACCCAGAGATTTGCGGTGAGTGACAAAAAATTTGTCATTGTTCTCATACTTATTCATTCAAGTGGCCACCCTCCATGAAATAACCGAAGCCCAAAAGCTCATTTCATTTGCAAATTCATTTTATCAAAACCAGGTGTAACCCTGCAATGTGAGGGCTTATAGGGATTAGCAGAAGTAGATGATTCATTCTTGAGTGAAGGAAAGCTGAACTTTCGGCTTTTCTAAATTTTTAATAAGTCATATGCTTCTTGTTGGAAATCAAAATTTTGTACTATGCATATGTTAGTAATTGATCGCTGTTTAAATGAATAAGTTGTTTGTGAGATATAGCAATATTATTTTTTTACAAAATAGTGTTTGAACAAAACTTTTGTATGAGTTGATATTATCACACCGCTTTTCTTGATGTTCTGAGGAAGCTGCTATATCACCGCGTTGAGTGTGGTTCAAGAACTTTTTTACTGATGAGGCAATATTTTGTTTCAGAGAATTTTTACGCTTGGGAAATCCACTTCGCTCAGCTTCTTTGGAGGATCCGGAATCAAATGCACGGGAAGTGTCTCATAGACCACCTCATCTCTCCTTTCCATCAAACCGTCATAGCCCATGTTCTCTCGGAGGAGGAGGGCCAGTCCCACTGACGCGGGTAAAAACCTTAGTTTCCATGACGACACCAAGAGATTTCAGACTCCTGCATGGTGGAGCCTCAACGGGTGCCATTCTACCACCATTTGTTGAGTTTGACATGAGTGCGGAGGGGTTTGGATGTCTTTACCTTCCTTCCTTAGCTCCTCAAAGCCTCTCGGCTGCCGTTGCCTCTTCTGGAGGTGGTGGCATGGGAGGCGGTGGGATGGGAGGTGGTGGGGGTGGCATGGGCAGTGGCATTGGATCAGTCGGTAGTGGTGGAAGTGGTGGTGGAGGAGGTGACATAAATGTCATTGGAGGAATAGGTTCAGGTAAACAAATTTCTAATTGTATGAGCCATACATTGCCCAAAGCTTTTTGTTTTATGATTATATATTCCATTATGTTAATTACTGGATTTTTAAAATGCTGGCCATTATTTAATTTTCTCAACATTGTAATCATATTTTATTGAATTTTTAAGGATCAATTTTTTAATGTCCATCAGGATTTAAACTTATGCTATGATTTTGTGTGAATTATCTTTCTTTTCTGGGCTTTGTGTCCTTTGTGTTTTGTGGATAAGATTCATACAATGTTCTACCCTTTTATTTCCAATCAATCCAAGGTTGGTGTGCTAACCCTGCAAAGGCATTTTTGCTTCTAATTTTTAATGTTGTAGTTTTTTTAAATTTTTAAGTCCATTTAATTATTCTAACTGGTTAGCTTTTAAAGATTAGACACACAATTTGGCAGTGATTGGTAAATAATAATGCATTTTTGTTGCATTTTGAATATTATGAAAGGTAACAATTAGTGTCTTGATGCATAAAAATGATTCTCAAAGGAAAGAAAAACTGGTACCAAAGGCCAATGGAAATGACTCTCTAGCAGCAAATAGGTTAAAAATTACCTTTAGTGGTCTAAAAGTTGGCTGTGGAGGTTTAGTTTATAAATTGTTCTTTTTTTACAGGTGATCGCATATTTCCTCCCCAAACTGGGTTGAGTTACTCAACTTGGGTTTGTGTCGATAAATACTCGGACCCTCGCACAGATCCCCATTGTGTTCGACTTCTGACAATTGCACGACACATGCCTAGTGTTGGGGGCTATGGAGGTGGTGCTAATCGTAGAGATGACCAAAGTCAGCAAGGCCATCACCTTGCTTGTCTAGCCTTCTTGCTGTCTGCTAGAGATAAGGCTCTTATTGTTACTACCAGAGAGACAATAATGCCTCAGAGTAAGATATATTTGCTTTATTTGCCTCCTCCTTTTTAGAATTTGATTACTGATTAGTCAAGTGAATCTAGCTATCTTAAGGGAACATGCCATGTCTAACTGCATTTCCCTTTGTGATATTCTTGTTCACCTAGTAGTTTATGAAGCAAATGGATATTATGTGTACCCATCACAATGACTACCATTGAAGCATTTAAAGTCCTAAACTCAGAACCATGTTGTACTGTGCTGACTCCTTTTCTCCCAGTCATAATGTTTCTCAAACTCTAATTAAGAGCCCAATGAAATCTCTAAAATAATGTTGTGGTGCTTCTATGCTGGGCTGTGCATACTAAACTATGATTAATCACTTAATAATTTTGAGCAGGTGCTGCTGAATGGGAGCCTGATGTAATGGGTGATGCTGGTGCCAGAGTCTGGTGCCCAGATCTACTTCAAGAGGGTCAGTGGCATCATCTGGTTTTGGTGCTCAATCGAGCAGTCTTGAAGAACTCATCTTTCTCTTTATATGTTGATGGCCAACATGTACACACTCAGAAGGTATGTTCGGTTCTATGTATTAGTTGTAACTTTTTTAATCGGCATAATATACTTGTGGAGTGGTTATTAGGAGCCCTCATTCTTTACCCCACGTTTCAAGCGTTTTGCTTGACCTTAAGTTTTGTAATCACCATTAGTGTTTTACTAATATCAGTAGATTCTGAGACATTTCTTTAGTAACTCATCCTCGTAATCCATAGCCATATGGATGAAAAACACTACACTCCCCACTACTGTTACAAAGGAATGGTGAAACCATTGAGTGCTAGCACCATGGACAAGTAAGGTTTAAAGGAGGCTGAGTCATGTAGGAGGGCAGGTGGAATCACTAGAGGGAAGGGGTTCATATAGCATGGTAACATTTCATTTTGCTACCAGAAACTCATGAAACAGTTTTTAGTACAAATTTAGAAACACAAAATCCAGGCTGTAATGGGAGAGACACATGTCCTGTGAGTAAGGGGGCTGAATAAGAATACTCCATAGAGGCCTTGCTGTATTTTATATATTACTGGATATGGATTTTCTTGTCATACAACCATTCTTGAGGTTGGAGTTGATGACACCAGGAGGTTTGCTGCTGCATGGGGAATGACCTTTGAAACCATTGTGGGAAAAAAATATTTTATTGGGTAACAAACAAAGTATTTAATCATATCTACTTATGTATCAAGCTCCAGTTTGCTATGCTGTAGAACTTCTCTGATAAATATTACTTGAGGGCAGAAATTTTGTTGTTATTTACATCAAATATGTGACTAAACTAAAAACTAGTATTGTAAAAAACAAACTTTGCATATACCACAGTTTTATTTTGAAGATTACATATTCAGGTACACACAGGTGTAGAAGGTACACACAGGTGAGGAAGATAGTTAGATTTATTACAATGTCGACCTTCCTCCATGTCAAATCTTCAACTTTTGAATC
Organism: Ceriagrion tenellum; assembly: GCA_963169105.1. Lineage (NCBI taxonomy): Eukaryota > Metazoa > Arthropoda > Insecta > Odonata > Coenagrionidae > Ceriagrion > Ceriagrion tenellum. Next base: position 76,717,205 of record OY720637.1, on the reverse strand, counting down.
TGAGAAACTAGTGTTTACCAAATGGTATGACCTCACGGTTCTCGTTGTGTATTCAAATATTCAATGTAATTAGTTCTCAAATTGCCTAACTGTGTCACATCATAGGGTGATGATATTTGAGGTGATTGAAATTCTCCCCTTGGTTAATTGATCGTGATCTTGCATCATGTATAATTTCCTCTATTTGTGGTATTCGAATATTGGCAGATGGTATTTGCCTGTCTCTGGTTATTAGTGAGATCATCTTGTTATCGCCTTTGGCAGTATTGTGAGACAGGAAAATTTTTCTTTTCAACACTTTTGTTCCTTACTTCATGGTTGTCCCCATTACAGTTGGCTATTCTTAAAGCCTCTCACAGAAATTTACTTTCTATTTGAACACAGCCCCTTACTATCTTTATCTTACTATTATCTTCGGTGGCTGAGATAGTGTAAATCATTGTTCCTTGAAAAGCTCATCAATCTGCCTCCAAAAATCTAAGCTATATTTTTGTAAGTGTGTGAGGTAGTAGGGAGGGTTTTAATGGAATCAATGACATCTTACATGAGGAAGGAGGTATAAATTGCCTAAAATAGTAATTGAATGACCTCCAATATTGTGAACTCCTTTCTGCAGTCCCTCAGTAACTCTACCAAGTTAGGGTAGAAAAGTTGTTTCAAGGTTTAGAAAAAGGATCCCATAAGTAAGCTGTAATTGAGTGATGGTAGGAAACTCTGGGTATAGTGTGCCTTAGTATGGCTCTTTGGTTACTTGATAGATCCTCTACTGCATGAATTAGTGTAGTCTGCCATTTCCGATGGTGAGGAATTTATTTTTCAAGGTACAATGAGTAGCATTTGAGAGAGTGAAAATGGCTGTATTTTGTGCCGGTTAGTTGTTTGTTGCTTGACCTGGGCGTAGCACCTTGGAATCCATATCTATTTTTTTTAAGTTTGGTATTTAACCTTAATGTGGCTGGTGGAGTTTTTATTTTCAGCCTTTTGAAGAAGTTTCATTATCTTCAGACTTTAACTTTAACCAGTCTGAACTTTAACCAGTCCAATCAAGAGAGTTGAATGAATGGCTTTGTCTTTATAATATTTAAAATATAACCAAGATAATACTTATGATTCTCAGTGGTAATATGAAATAAAAGCCATTTGAATACACTCTTGAAAAGAAATATCCACTAAAACTCATCAGCTCTTTGTGAAATTCACCTAATTTAAACTTTTGCCAATGGTTTTGATAATAAATTTTTGTAGAAATAATTTTGTTTTTATAAATTGTAGAAATATTATGTCTGGAACTTATCCATGGGCCCAATGTGTAACTTAAATAATTCTAACTGATATGTTGGCATCTCAGTATATTTGGTAGTGACATGTAAAAGGTAATAAATTAATGTGTTTTCAGCTCTGCTAGTTTTTAAATAGTGATATTCTTAAACTTATTGCAATAAGGATAAGGGTTTGAAAAACCCTTATTAATTTAAAGGATTGTAATTTTTGTTTAGGTGTTTGGCATTGATTCTATGTAGATTGTTAATTAATATACCTTTAAATTTTCTGGCAAACAGTTGCATTACATCTCTCAGAATCCTGGTGGTGGGGCTGCTAATCTAACTGTAGCATCCTCGGTGTATGGTTATATTGGTACACCACCTGCTTGGCGACGTTTTTCTCGCCTCTCTTGGAAACAAGGGCCTTGTCATCTGGTAGAGGAAGTTCTTAGCCCGCAAACTGTTGCAATGCTGTATCAACTTGGCCCACATTACATGGGCAGCTTGCAATCACCTGAGCCAAATGGTATGCTAACAAGTTGATATTTATCTTTGTTATTTGATTTCATCGTAGTTACTTATCTAGTTTAGTTCAAGTAACATATTACTTATGAGGTTAGATATAGTATGGTAATTAAGGGTATCTTTTCGTATTCAAGCCCTGAATAATAAATTTCTAAATTTGTTGTTGAAAATAGCTTAGTTCATGGGAATCTTGTATATAAATACCATCCAAAACAGCATTAGTTGTGTAAATTGTGCCATTATTCTGTAAGACCTGACTATCTATTTCATATCGTCTATATCTTTATCCTTAAAGGTTCTGAACCATTGGCTCCTCTTGTCCCTGAAGAGAAAGTGATTTTTGGGTTAAATGCCAAAGCTGTTTCTCAACTTACTTTGGCTAAAATAAGGAAAGTTTACAGCCGGGCAGATAATAAGTCCATTGCAAAACAGGTATGCTGTATGAATTTCTCATTTAACCTTTTTAGTCTTGAAAAATGGATTTTTAGTTCTGCAATTTTTGAAGTGAAGTTGGTGTATGTACAAAATTTTGTATACTATGTGTAAGGTAAAACTTTTTAAGTGGGAGTGAATGTTAACATTTGACATTTAGACTGATTTCATTTATAGTGGCCATTTTATAAATGCTGTTAGTGTAACTTTCATTAGCTGAGATCTGTAGTAATTGATATTTTTTTACAGCTGGGAATGTCGTCACATGAAAATGCTACTCCAATCCGTGTTCTGCACAATTCAGCAGGTCATTTGAGTGGGCCAGCAAGGTCTTTAGGAGGTGTAGTTATTGGTTATCTTGGAGTACGGGTGTTTTCACCTAGACCTGTGGCTAAAATTGTGGAGAATGTTGGTGGTTGTTCTGTTCTCTTAGGTAATTAGAATTATTTCTCATAAAATATTTGAATGAACAAGTAGCAAAATAGATATCAAGTTAGCTATTAGTTCAATTACAAGATGTCCAATTACAATGATAATGTTAAATTCGTGCATACTTAAACCTTTTTTGAGTATTCTATTTTAAGTCTATTTGTGTTCATGAAAATACTTCACATTTTTGAGTGATTTTTAAGGGTTAGGTAAAAAATATCAGTAGCAGAAATTACCTCTTATTAACTCTTAAATCAGAAATTTCCTTAATTAAAATAAATTAAATTTCAATGTTTTGTTGATTGTTGCTCTGAGTAATCATATTTCTCAAACAGAACATTTTGTCATAATCAATAGGTTTAATAGCAATGGCGCAAGACGTTGAAAGTTTATACGCTGCTGTAAAGGCATTGGTGTGTGTTGTGAGAAGTAATCGATGTGCTCAGAAGGAAATGGAAAGGCAATGTGGACATCAGACATTGGCAATGCTCCTTCGCCGTAAGAAAGCACTTCTAAACAGTCACATCCTTCACCTCACCTTTGGACTTGTAGGAACTGTGAACAGCGGGCAAGAGAGTTCATCCATTCCGAACATCATAGCATTCAGGGATCTACTCTGTGACCTAGAGGTATTGTTTTGATGTTTTCTCCTATTGTTACCTCTCTTTTTACTGTATAGTTCTGATTGGAGAATCTGAATTATCAATATTTTCTACATTTTATACCCTTTTTGTAGGAACAGCTGAAGTCACATTAATATAATCTACCATTCAACTATTTTTATGCTATTCTGATGTGGAAAATATTGAGTATAGGATTCCTCTGTTTTTAAAAAAATAATGGCCAAATTTCATTTGAATTTTTTTGTGAATGTTCTGTCAATTGCTCATTCTTGGAATTTGTTGGAATTTGTTGGAAGTGTTGAAAATTGTGTTCATTCATCAGTGACATGAAATATTGATCTAATATGGTAATAAATGGGGCCTTGCAACATAAATGGCTCTCATAATTTTGAGGTGACTTGGTTTATTTCACATCATCTTATGAAAAAAGTTATCTTCATACTTTCAGTAAAAATAGTATGCCACATGCATACACTTCATCATTTTCTGCTCTCATTCATTTTGATTTAATGTTGAATATCAATCCATTTCTTTCCTGTACTTACCTCTATACTGGTCACAAATATCTCTAATCCTTACTCTACATTCCTAAATAATGCACACCATTATTTAGAACACAAATGTTGCACAAGGCATGAATCCTGTGTTTGGGTTTTGGTGTTATCTCATTTCTCCTGTGAGGGCTCGACTATTCCATTAAGCTGATATCCCATGGTCTAAATTTTGTAAAATCGGCTGTTTTCCCCGAACATTTTAAATCAGGTCAAATATATATATTTGAAAACTATGCTCAATTTTGCATTTTGTCACCTGCTGTCACTATAATGAGCATTAATTTATTTCCACTAGGAATAGGAAACTTCAAGTAGGAAAAAATCAGTCATTGAATAGCATTGGCAAACTTAGGTTTCATCTTTCTCTCTTATTTCAAGAGGCCATTCTGGCATTCCTGTTGTAATACTTAGGAGACTTGTAATTAAGTTCTTGTGATGGCATGTTTTCCTCCTTTGAGCCTTTTTTAGTGTAATCATTTAAATTTTAAGTAATATAACCAAAACTGGCCCAATATGTTCCCACTGACTCTTCCACAATTTTTAACCAGTAAAATAAGAGGGCCTTTTGTATATCATCTTCTCTGTGATTGGTTCTTTTCTCCAAAAGTTAAGAAGCGTCTCTATCCAGTTTTCTCAGATTTTTTATAGAAATAGGATCAAATTTCATTTTCTTCGAATCTCAAACTTCATTTTCTATCATTCATATTCATACCTCGGGCCAAATTTGTAGGTGAAAATTTTGACCGTGGAACATTGGCTAAACATTCATAATCATAGATCTTTGATGTATAAAAGGAATGTTTTAATTTGTGTTATCTTCTGCATGGAGGTGTGGCATGAAGCCCCTGGTGAATTGGAGCGCTCGCTGTTTGAACACTTGCATGAACTTGTGGCCGAGTCAAGCGAGAAGCAGACCAACTTGAAGATTGCTCGGGAGCTGCAACTCCTGCAGAGATTGCTACGTATATTGCCCCGTGTCTCCTCCCCTCCAACACGTCACGTTCTTCTGTCACTTCTTAGGGCCCTCCTTGGCAACCATCCTCGTTCAGCTGATTTATTAGCGTTAGTATTTTTTTTCCTACCTGTTGTCAGTGTTGTGCTTAATACATTGATGGAGTTGCGCAAACATAATAGCCTAAAGCATACTATTTTTCTGTGAGCACATTTCTTGTAGCTGATAAATTTCATTTTATTAGCTTTCATACTGTTGATGAGTAAAACGCTCGTTGCACTATTCTGTTCTCATTTTTTTGGGGGGAGTATATTTCAAGTGTCTGTAGCATAATTTTATAGGCCTTTTAGGCAGCATATAAGGTGTCTTGAAAATGGTGCTGATACTGTTGAAATCCATGGAAAATAAATTGAGGGCATGGAATCGTACAAAGTGCTTTTCACTTAAGGAAATGGTGAAAGTGACAAAATTCCACTTAGTCTCCCCTGAATCTGCCATGTTTTATTGATTTTATTAACTCTAATTTTTAAGTGTTTGACCCCTTATTTGTCTTTCAGGTGATACACACTTGCATGACTCAAGGGTGTGGCACTGCACTTGTATTATTTTTTACATGTTTTAAAACTTTGCGAAGGAGAGAAGTAATGTACTTCATTTATTGGTGTTTTTTCCCAATTTATTGGTGTTTTGACTGAAAAATAAAAAAATGAGTGTCTCAGCTTTGTTTTGCCTCAAAGGCATGTGATTTTTCATCATTTTTTACTCATCATCCACGTTAGAATTGATTTCTGTTTGTTAGGTACATTAATACCTAATGAAAGGGACTTAGGAACAAAGATACATGAGAGGGTTGAAATTTAGTGAAAATGTGCGGAAAAAGATAACTGTGGGGTTTAGTGGCCCTTGTTTGGTAGAATTTGAGGTAGATAGATTGCAATTAACTTTTGCTATCAATTTATTAAACATTTAACCTGGGATTCATTCTATTGCCTTGACTTGGGCAGTTAACCTATGCTAATGTTACAATCTGAAACATGAATACTTCTCATCCACGGGCATAGCCAAGGGGCAGCAGGGGAGCTGCCACACCCCGCATCCACTAAATCACCAAGAAATAAAAGTACTAGACCAAAAGTAAAATAAGATGTACACTGGGAAAGTTAGCTTTTTTAACAATTGGTTTTGGAATTCTTTTAATATGGCAACATATCCCACAGTGTTGTGGCTTTATTTAACTCTTACATTAAGTTGATGGGCCTATATTTAGAATAAAAATTTCCAGTGTGAGATGGGTGTCCTGGCCTCCTTCCATAAATCCTGGGTAAGCCCATGTTCTCATCTACCTGCTTTACATGTTATTTGTTGTTGTGGTTATCAATTTTCATCACATTTCTGCATCTCACCAAAAATTCATTTTTAAACAACATTGTCGGTGGTTTCCTCGCATTAAGAGTAATAGTGACCAGAGTGAATGGTGTTGCAGTTAGGATTAATCTTTTTAAAACTATTCATTTCTTCATGTGATTTAGTGCTGCCTACCATGTCATGAACAAAGTTATAGAAGGAAAGCCCTCTGTGGGATACATGGTGACTTTTAGTAATTGTGGATGGGAAAAGTTGCAGATAATTGTGGAACGTTAACACTTACTTAGTATCATTGTTTCTTTGATTTTTCTCTCCTCCAGGGACTGGCAGGTCAGTCTTACGCTGAAGACTGACACTTAAGTCTCCATATCCTTTTTTCTTTACCGTGTATTCTTAATGCCTAAGATACCTTGAGATACACTCAAAATCCCATTTGGATAATACTTGGCGAAAAATGAATTCTGTGTAGTGAGCAAGTTCTATAACCTAAGGATGGTATGAAGATAGTGTTAATGCTACGGAAAAACAGTATTCATCTGAAAAAAAAACATCTATAGTGGTGCTCGTATAAGAAAAAAATAACTATTTACTATTTTTATGGTTGTCTTAGGTAAAAATAAATAAAGAATACACTCCAGGAATAATGTTTTCTTCTTGTACAAATGAAACTGCTTTGTGTCAAAACAAAATTATGATGTGGGAGTGGTGATTTATTAGTTTTTGGTAAGATAATAGCAGTCTGATGCCTCCCCCTCCAAGCTTTCTTTAAATTAAGTGTCTTGTAAGTATCAAATCTATAATGAATTATTTCATGTTATCAATCTCAATATTCTTTGTGCTATATGCTTAATAAAGATTATTCATAATAACTCATTATTAATCCCATTATCTTTGTTGTGGGGCCTTCCTATGAATTTTCCCTCTGAATGTGAATCTAGCCATCCCATGTGGTCAATAGATCTATCTCACCTGCCTAGATTTTCTTTCTTGTATTTTTTTAAATAGACATTTCTTTATCTGTTCATTTATGAACTTTTTCTCTTTATTAAGTCCATTTTATCTTCAGCAACTGCCTGCATTACCTGGCTTTTAGGACGTCTGTTCTTCTCTGGCCAACTTTTCCAATAGAAGACCTCTTTTTTATGCATTCAGTTTTTATATTGGGTCATAAACACAGCTTTTCTAATCAAAAAGTGGTAATTTTACAGAGATTAAAAAAAAGGTGAAAAAACTCTGGAAGATCAGCTGATAAGACAAGCTAATGGTTACAATACTCGAAGAGTTTGAAGCATTAATTTGAGAAATATTAAATTTGGTTGGACTTTCACAAATATTGACTGAATTTATGTGTAGTGGTCTGTTGTTCATCTCCTCATTGTCCATGAAAAATGTATGCCTCTTATTGTAACATATTCATGCGAACCCAAAATATTAGGTTGGGTATTTCATATCTTTTATGTTAGGTTTTCATTTATCATCTGCTATTTTTTCACACGGCATTGAGTCAAATTGGCTTTCATGTTAATATTTGCCATAGAATCGATGGCTAAATATTTTCTTGGAAATCAATAATAGTTTCTTGCCTGTCCACATTTAGTTTCTCTATGTAGTTGTAGATGTCAAGTATGCATTTTTGTTTCAAAGTCTTGTCGCTAATGAACTCCATTATATTAAGTGGTGTCTTAATGTCTATGCGATGTGTTAATTGTTACTAACTTTAATTCATTCCTCCATGCAGGTTTGGTCAGTTTATTGCTGCTACTCTTCCATCATTCGTCCTGCATGAAAAACAGCTTGTCCTTCAAGAAGGTGTTGATATGAACAGACATATGGAAGTTCAGGGTGGTGAAGTGGAACGTGATATGGGATTTCCTGGAGGTTTTGGAGATTCTGGAATGATGAACAGGGTTGGAGACCAAGTGAGTAGCATCCTGCTACGGAATCGCTGCCTCCAGTTACTCCACTCATTGTTATTCTGTGGGAAGAAGGTGAATGCTGGGTAAGGAAGTGTATATTTAATAAATCCATTTATGTATTTAAACCCTATTTATGTAAGCAATGTAGGTTATCATAGTACTATGGCAGGCAAATAATTTTCCATCTCAAAAGAATTGCCTTATTTCCAGCCCATGAGATGCACTGGTGTATAAGATGCAGTGTGATTCATCAGGTTATAATTTATTTTCACTTTAGTTATTTTCACTGGTGGTGTCACTTTCCTCATGAACAATGTCATCTTCTTTTTGATCTAGTGTGCAATAAGTACTAAATGCAATACAATAGTGAATGGATTCTAATAGATATGTGACTGTTGCTTCAAGTTTGGGTGTTGTCATAAAGCCTGGTAGGTTATGTCTGTTTACCCTTTTCCTCACTAAACCATTTGCTCTGCCATTGTGGTTTCATCAAATTCTCTAACCATATGGTAGTTGGTTCTTTTATCCCTATTATTCTAAGCTCAATCCCAAATAACTGTTGCTCCTTCGCGAAAATTTAGGAGGGAAATCATCCTATGATTTTCATGATGTAATCAGTGGCGAATTGATGTTCGTTGATTTATTGGACATTCTGTATTTTTTACGTCAACTGTCACAGTTCACATTCTTGGTCTGCTGTTGAACAGCAGGTAGCTATTAATGCTGTATCTGATGGAAAACATGTGGTAAACAGTTGATCATGAGAAAGTTTTATGAGGGCATTGTAGACAATTTCAACAGTCTATATCTTGCTTTAAACTATGTACACATGGTGTAAATTAAATTTTTTCTTTGAGAGGATGTATGACTTGAAGGGGTTTTACTGACCTACTCAATGTATTATCTTTTTCAGGTTTTGTGACGAGGTTTCTAAAGTTCTTGGGTTTGACTGGGTGCTCCTCTTCCTTCAGGGGCATTTACATGCCACCACTGTAGTTTGGGGTCTTCGAGTCCTTGTGGCTCTTTGTTCTTTACCCAATCTTCTTCAGAAATTTAGGGAAGCTTCTGGAAATGGTGGTTGGCTGCGAGACACGGACACTTCAGGACTTGGAGGAGGTTTACGAGAGGTCATAACTAGGCTAAGTAACCCAGGTATGATGGTGTATTTTATATTAATGTGTATGTATATATTGATGTGCAGAAGTGTGTGAATTGAGGTCTTTTGAGTGTTAATATGATTTGACTGGGCAACATACAATTTAGATAATATCTGTATTTAGATTGCTATTATTGAAATAGAATCATTAAATGTTCAAATTAATTTTATGCAATAACTATACTTGATGTTGCAGTACTCTATGAAAACTGTTATACATGTCTTTGGTCCAATATTGCAATTAAAATAATTGATTTCCATTTGTATTTTATGTAAGTTTCGCCAAGTTTGGGGCTTGAATGAATTGAAAAAAGAACCTCAGTATGCAGAGATCTCTAATTTTCAGCCTTGTATTATCTCTTTCTTTGGTATGGGGTGGAATTGTAACTTACTTTTTTTATGTTTATAATTTCATCATTTCTTATGCACCATTCATTATTTCAAATGCACCATTTCTTAAATAATGGTAATTTGTACCCTAAGGTTGTACTTTTTAAAATACTTTTATTTGCCCGCTGACAAGTATTATGCATACATTGTATATGGCACATCAAAAAGAAAAACTGGAGGTTACAAAGATAAATTACGAGACATATAATAGCATAATACTGCGTAAGTGAATGAATATAAAGCATGTCAATAAAATATAAGCAGGTAAATGAGGAATTATGTGGATAAACATCCATCAAGCGAATAAAAGCATTGGGACAATAAAGTCTTTTTCCTTGTTCTTGAATACCATCTTACTCATAGGAGCTTTCATTACAGCCATTTACTGCATATTTGAGCACATCATATTCTTGTTATCTGGCTTATATTTTCAAGCCTTTAAAAAAAATGATATGCATATATTGTAAGTAATAAATAGCATATTTTAATCACCCCAAAATGTTTGAAATAGCAAATGTGTATTATTTGTCTTGAAGCATATTTTAACAAAAATATATGCAGCCAATTGTCCGCTCTGCTAACTTTCATTTTTGTTCATGAAAGATTTTTGGTATTTATGTTTTAAATCAATATTTTTGGAGGGAATAGGTGGATTAGATATCAATAATCTTTCATTAGTCAGTAAATATTATTAAATCAGTATCAGGTTTATTCGTGTTTTAGCCAGGGTCTTCCATCAGTTTTATGCATTTATATTTCCCTTGACTTATGTAACTGATTGTATTTTATTTACAGGATATTATAATAGGTTTTCTCAGAACTGAAACTGTGATATTTATTTATTCAGTTGAAGCTTCACGGACTTGAATTTCCCTTAATGTGAAATATTTCCTTCATCATTCAACTTAGTTATTTTTTCAACTAAATATTGTTATTCTGTGTAATAAAAAAAGCTTAAAATAACTACTTTATTCATCAAGTTATATGAAGTTAAATGTTCCTTTCTATGAGGAATTTAGTGAGCACTAACTATTGTTGTCACCAATTAGTTATAGTGGGTGTTGATGGGTAAATGTTGTGACTAAACTATTATTGTATTTTTTCATAAAATTGGATGAATCAAGAATATATCTTCATGTACCTGTATCATTCTTCTTTATACATCTCTGATTCCTCTCTATATACATCTCTGATGTTTATTGCATTTATATTGTTTTTTTTTGGGGCCATGTCCACTGCTCAAGTTTCTCCAAGGTCCTCTCTAGAGACTAAAAAGGGGTTGTTCATTAGTAAAAGCAGCAAGGTCACCCTTTAGCATCCCTCCCACTTGCATAATACATATTTTCTTTAAGCTCTGAAATGTGAATGACGATTCTATTAAGGCTTTATATTCCATTGTTTCTTCAAAATGGGGTGCAAAATAAATTCAAAAATGTGAACAATTATCACATATCACTGGAAAAAATGTGGGTGCATTGTATAATGGGAATGTATTATAATAGGATAGTAATGGTTATGTGGCTACTGCAAATATAACTGTAAAATGTTGTGTCTGAATGCAAACACTGATAATTAAGTTTTGCAATGGGGACTGGAGAGGCAATGTCTGAGCCATGGTTGAAAATTGGAATATTTATTAGTTGTTTGCTTAATGGAAATGCTATTGTCATTTATTTAATTTCTTCCCATGGGTGCTGCTGAGTTCATTTCTGATTGAAAGTTTATGATAAACCCTTAAAGGATTGCTCATAAGAACTCATGTGTTTGTCATGTATCTCTATTCAGTAATTAATATTGGCTGCCATTTGAAGTTAAAGCTGAGAGTAACTTTTGCAGTAGAACATATGCCATAGTAGGTTTATCTTAGTCAATGCCCTTTTTTAAAATTAATCTTTTCTTGTTTACACTTTCAATTCCAAGGTTACCAGTTTGGTGGGTCATCTGGAATTGGTATGGGTGGTGGTGGGAATCCTGTTAGTGGAGTTGTTAGCTCTGGGGTTGGTGGTGCTTTGACCCCATCTTCAATAATTTCTACTACAGTGGCCAATCACCGTGAAGTCAAGGTGGAGGCCTTTCAAATTCCTGGTTTTCAAACTCTTGGTTGGTTACTTCCTCAGCATATTGATGTACCTGAAGTGTATTTTCTTCTGATGGCCCTTATGATGGGCCAACCAGTGAAACTCCTTCCAGCTGATTCTAAGGTTGGTTAAAAGCTTAGTAACTTATTTCCAAACAACATTTTGCTTTGAGTAATCATTTGGATTGCTAAGTTGTATTTGATTAAAACAAGTACATTTAGTTAAAAAGATTATTAATAGCTTTGTGAATTGTTAAATGGGCGATTCTTTTATGCAGGATAGACCACTTCCACTGTCAGAAACTCAACGAAATGTAAGTTATGTATAAGTTCGCCATTTTAAAATCAGCTATTAAATGCCTTGCTTGATGATATCCTAGAAATGGGCAAATAAGCTGATAAGGTAGAAGATTAGCAAATATAAATGCATTCATTGATTGGGGACAGTTGAGCATTTTATTTTCTTATGCTAGCACTTTCTGATGAAATTTTAATATGCACAAATGAAGGTGGGTTCACACTCAGAAATCTTATCATGTAAATATGTTGATTTTACACCTGTAAGTAAAAACATTGGTATATTTATAATTCATATAATTATATTCTGCTATTTCTTGTGACTGTAAATGTTGGTAACAAAATTTCAATTATCTGAATCATTTCCTAATGGAGGTATCCCTTTTCTGTCTCAGTTTTTTCCATACAACCAATTGATTTTGATTTGTTCTCCAAAGTTTACAGGTTGTGGATATAAATCTATCACAATTAATTATTTTTCCATCCCTAATTATCTTTCTGGGTTGTAGGTAGATAACTTTTTGCTTTAGTAAGCTGTATTAATTTCATTCATGGTGTGAACTCTCCTTTCAGTTAATATTGTAGTGTAGGAAATCCATTTGTATATTGTGCCCTGGATAATACCACTGTTATCCCTCCCATCACTTCCAATCCCCCTTTTCTCAATTGAATTTAAATCTCTTCTTTGTGCACTTCTTGGTCCATTCTTACAGTATGAATATTTCTTTTAAATTTGGAGTAAAACGAGCTGTTTCCATTTTGATAAGCATTATAAATAGATTTATAGGATTATCAGTATCATCCTAACATGATTTAATCTATAAATTGACTCCTAAGTAGGCCTTGCTTTTGGATTTGAAGCTCGTAATGCGGAAGTCAGGTGCTGAATTGTAATTTATATTAATGCATTACCCTATGATGCAAAGGAATTTTCCTCATAAGTAGTGGCTGCCCTTACCCTTTCACCAGTGAAGATGTATGAGATTGCAATCACCTGTGAAAATTATCATGATAATGTTTGTTGATTGGATATCATGCATATATTATTCTTAATATTTCTGGTTTTCTCATGCGTGTGCAGTGGAAGAAATATTAGATGTTTCTTTCACCCTTTGCACTTGGATTTTTTTTGCCCCTTAACCCATTGGCTTACCATTTTTCTTGCGAGCTACTCCCTAAAAAATACCATTTATTTTGAGGTAATATTCTATTGATAAATATGCTATAAATTGTAAAGTTTATAATTTATTTTATTGAAAATTTTGAAATATCTAGGTTAATATTTTGCCAATTATAATTTGTTGTTATTAATCCCTCATTTTTTATTATTGGACAGTGTTATTAACAATTATAAAAAGTTTATTAACAATTATAAAATTATAAACAATTATTTTGTGTTGTTTTTTAAAACTATTTTAATTTTTTATAGTATTCTTATTGTAAACTATGTCTTCTTTTATTCTTGAAAGTTGCATCGAAATGCACCTAAGGGTTCTGGAGATATTTGAAAATGTATCTGGTAAAATTCTGAAAAAAAAAGTTTTTACTTTCATTGGCATTTTATCCCAAACTTGAATAGCTTCTTTCAATATTTTTTTTATTCATCTTAAATTTCACTAGACCTGTAATCTTATCATTGGAAACTATATGAAAATGTAATATAATTGCAAATTCTTTATGAACAAATCGTCAGTTTTACCTTTAGGTTGATTTCGTATTATGAAGTTTGAAGCAAACTGGTAGGTGAAGGGCGACACAGCATTCTTCACACTCCCACCTGGTTTCGCTCTTCTTTCCTCACCACGCATTTAGGTGCACATCATCATCAGCATTTTGCACACCGTGCATTTACGTCATGGATTTTTCTTCACTGGATTTGGCGGGATATGAATTGGGAAATGCCCCCAATTTGCCGCCTGGAATCTCATGGGTTAGGGGCCTGATACTGGTCATCCGTGTCTTTTATAGTCCGGCATAGTCACATTTTCTAGAATTATGCTGCTAAATTTTCTCTGAAGTCATCAAATTGAATCTTCTTGCCTGTTGTTTTCTTATATTATACATAAGTATTGAATAAAACTATATCCATGGCATAAAAAATATCTTTTTATAATTGTTCACATAACGACGCATAACTGGAAACAATGCTAATTGCTGATCCTGCCTGTCAACAGCATTCATTTGTAGGTTGTAATCAAGATTGACTTTTGGCTTTATGATGGATTCTTTAGTTCTTACTGATTTCTTTCCAGTATCAGTCATTTCCAAGGCCTTGTGGTATGTTGTCAGTGCATGCACGTCTTTTTTATCTCTCCATTTCACAGCAGCGATTCCATTGCAATAAACTATTTTTGCCTCCCCTTTCTTCAACTGTATATTTTTTAATTCTACTGGCATATTCCTTCGATTTATTCTAACAGTGCCTAAGGCATTAGTTTTCTCATCAATCAACTTGAGAAATAGATCAGGTGATGTGTACCAATTATCTAACGCCACGCTTTCATCCACAGCAAGATTTCTCTCCAGAATGTACAAGGCTCTAAATTTTTTATTTTCATAGTCGATCACTGGAGATATCTTTTTCAACCAATCATTTCCATCCAATTTTGAATTATCAACAAAATATAGGAATTTTGATAACAACTAAGAACGTTAATATGGCATAACTCTGCCAAAAAAAGTTGGTTTCAGTGGTGATGAGTTCCCAAAAATCACCTTCGAGAAACTGGAAGAAAAAGTCTCTCTCACTAGGAGTGTTTCCCACGCTTCTGTGAATTCTTTCATTTATGCCAGGTTTACCAGAGAATCTAAATTCTCTCACACACTGGTTGATTTTACACCAATGCCAAATGTTTTCTACCTTAGCATTTTTTGGAACCGCCGGACAAATACTGCCTTCATTTTCGCTGGAAAATTCTGCACTGTCTTCACTACTCAGAGTTTCTGAACAGTCAGAATTATCCATGTCACTTTCTTCACTATCACTAACATTGATGTCACTATCAAAAAGAAACTTTTCTACATCATCGTCCATAAAAATCTTGCCCTTTTTGCCGGCCATTGCTTCGGGAGGAGCACGAGTATACACGGCCTCAAGCGCGAGCGTCCGTGGCTGTGGCGGCAGGAATACTGGCTGCAAACTAGTATGCATTATCAGAAGGGCACGACTTCATTCAGTAATTCTATCTTCTTTGTTGATGAGCAGCGATTGTATTACCTTTTACATAGTAGCAAGCTCAGTGAAGACGAAGATATTGGGTATCTTTCGTTTACATTTAACGGATGGCACTCATCATGTATACAAAGTTAAATATTGCTTCCTTTGTATTATATTGGCTACGAATAGGTGTGTCAACAATACTTGGTCTAACAGAAGGAGGATGGGAGAAAAAGGAAACATAGTAAGCCAGTGCGGAATGTGCATTGGGTTCACGATAAACTAAGCCGGCGTGATGAAAATTCTTTGGAACCATTTAGTATATATAAGAATGAAATATGAACTGCAATATAATAACAGCATCAGAATATGTATTAGCAGAACATGAAAGCAATTAAGAACATAAATCATCAATCTATCTGACATTTGTGCTCCAAAAGAAGGTTGGAAAAAATATATATACGAGACCGGGGAATCACCGTATTTGTAAGCCAATGGGTTAACTAGAGACCACTCAGAATTTAATTTTAAATACCCCAAAATTTAAGGATTGAGTGTCGAGTGACACTCGACACATGAGTTGCTGGCTCACATAGCCCTGTCGAGCCTCGCTTAACGCCCATGTGCAAAGGGTTAATCTCTACATTTGTATCATGTAAACCTTGTATGTCTTTTTTATGTTTGTTTTTTTCTTTGGAATGTAAATCATATGGAAAAACACCTAATATTTCATCCATGAATGGATGTATCTCTTTACCCATGAAGCTTTTTAATTTTAACTAGTTTAAGTCAAAAGTGGCTTGCATGGATTTGCTCCTGCTTTGTCCTTCTTAAAAATGCTAAGTGCATCATACAGATTTTAAAGGGAAAATATTAAGTTATAATTTGAACGCTTAAATCAGTTGCAATTTATCTATTTTTTGACATTATAACCTCCCATATCCAACAAATTTTAATTAATATAATGGACAAATCATATTCAGTGATGGTCTGTGATAATTTTTCAAATGTGAATAGTTAAATCCTCAGATACTTCTCAGCATCGTTTCAAATGTTATTAATCTACAAGGTGCTTACCCAAATTTTCAGAGAATTTATTCATGGCCTAAGTTTTTATTTTTTATCTTCAAAATTCTCAATAAATTTGTGCTATATCCCGTGTCTTGTGTTCATTCTCAGCTGTGAGTATGAACTGTCCGGAAAGTCCTCGTTTGGTCAACATGGTCAATTTTATCATGGTGCTTTTCTATAGTTCTTATCAATTTCATCATATATTATCCTAATTTTTTGAGGTTGGTTGAATCTGGAGTTGGCCTCTTGTTGGTTGAATACAGTATATCTGTAAACTGGACTTATGTTAGCATTATTGGAGAATAAGTTAGGGCTATTTCTGGACTACATTAAATGTGGTTGTTGAATTCTTGTTCTACTTGTCAGTTATGATATTGACAAAATAATGAAAATATGCTAGGTTTTGTTAATTATGTTAAGGCCATCGTATAAAATTTCTAAAATCCTTAGATAAATAAATTCTTTATGGTGCAGACAACTCGAAACACAAGTACTTTTACATATTTTTAACAGGGCCTCATACATTTTTCACTTTCAATATTTCCTGGTGATATGGTGCTGCAAGGACTACCATCTCATTCCTGTTTGCTTTAAAACCCCCTAGTAAGTTTGAAGTTGCAGCTGCATAAAACCATTGCCGAAATTCTTGAGTTACTGACTTGTTGTAACTCTTAAGATTCTTCCTTTCTGAGATAAATATGCATTTGATTGGCAGATATTTCTAAACTTCCATCATTAAATAAATTGTTGGTATTGCATCCATAAATTTTGGCTGAAGAGCTCATGGAATATTAAGGAACACATCTTACAGCACGATAGCTCTTGGCTAGATAATTGGGCATCCAACTTCATATGTTGTTGTAAATTGATGTTATGTCCCACTTTTGCACCAGAGTTCAAGTCAGAAACATTTTGGGCTTTCTTCTCCACCTTTTACATTCACTTATGCCAATAGGATCTTTACAAACTGCCCATGCAATGACATCACGAACTATTTACACCACACCATTATCACACGTATGTCATTCTGTGTGTGATTGTTTTCTGTTACTTGGTACTTAAAATTTCTATCTTGCATTATTTACTTTGAATGGAAAGCAGCCAATGGTAAAGGAAAGAGCTAAGAAAGAAATGAAAAATGGTACTGAAGTGAGAGAATTGGAAAAGCACTCCATTTGGGATAGTTTTAATTGTGATGCATCCACAGTGTAGAGGGATTTTATGAGACTATTTTCCTAATGCGTTCATTTTTTAGCTTGGTATGCTCTTTCAAATTCAATTTAACATCAATCATTCTAGTATGTATGCATGAAACTGTACATTAGAAGATGAAATTTTTTTTTCCATGCAGTTGGATCTTGATACTATATGGAACTTCATGTATGGTGTTCCTGCCAGTCAGTCTGTCACAAGTATTGCTGGAAGAGTGACTCTTTGTCCTGAAGCAGTCATAAATATTCTTGGAATGGTTCGCACGATGCTTAATCAAGAGGGGAAAAGGTGAATTAAATTCTTCTGTCTCTTATCTTGTCTCATTATATTTGAGCTCTTAACTACCTATGAGTGAAAGAATGAAAGAACTATAAACCTAATAGATACCTCAACCTTAAGGTATTGGTGACTAGTATGCCCTGTTTATTTATTTATTCTTATGAAAATCTAATACCTTTGACAATAGTGTCTCACACCTCATGAATCAGCAAGATAAATAACTTAAAATACAGATAATCCCTGGTTAAGTCCTCTAGGGTACCTTGTTATAAATAATCATGTGGATCTAGCTTAGTGCGTTCTTGCTCCTAATTTTTACCTCTTATTTTGACACCCACGTGAATTTGAATCAATCAATCTCTGAAAATTTAGGAGGAAGATATATCAGAACAGTTTTTTTTTGTAGATTTATAAACATTTAATTTATAAGTGTGAATTAATTCAGAAACTTATATAATTTTCTGATGTGTGTAGATGAGTAAGGTTTATGCTTGGTAACTTAAGAGTTAAATTTTCAGTTCTTGAAAGTGACTTCTTCAGGCACTGGTATTGAAAAAGTTGATTTTCTTTTTCATGTGTATATTGGAATCCTTGGAATGATAAACTCACTGAATAGTAGAGGGAGCCGAAACATATAAATTAGAATAGCCAAATAAACATTTGGTAAATCAGAGAAACAACTCATTTTTCTGTTTCTGATTATTTATTATTACTATGAATTTTAAGAGTATACCTTTTAACAAACTGTATCATCCTGACAGAGAAAGCAAGGAAAAAAAATACATAGATAAATGAAAACACTCTGCCAGAACATACCATAGGCTCTCTGACCCCTCTCTTAGCAAAAAATGGAATACTTCTGTTACAAGCACCTGGAAATTTTACTGTATGTAGAAAAAGGCACCCGAAAGTTTCAGAACACCAATGTTGCAGAAGGAATGCACATAAGAGAACTGAAAGGGATGCTGAATGAGAAGGGTAATCATGGTGATTCTCATGAATGTGACAGTGATTTATGAGAATGCAAGGGAATGGGGCATGGGGCAAAGCATTTGGGGATAGCGATTGGCTACGAAACATGCATGCATCTGGGTTTTCCACCCCTCCAACTTTTTATTTTGCCCTGCCATCGGACAACTCTTGCTATCTCAACTGTTCTGAAAGCCTTGAACAAGAAGCAAGTGTACAACACTCTCCTTCCTATTACTTATGCCTAACATCTTAGGGTCTTGTGCGAGGGATTTTTGGGAGAGTGGAGAGATTAGGAACTTGTTTTAGATGTGCATTTTCTATTCAACTACGATTTCTGAAAAAAGACCCATGTTTATTCAGGACAGTATCTGATGGGTACCTAAAATTGTTGTCATAGATGCTCAATGGAAATCTGATGATTATCATTTACATGAGAATAAGTTAAATGCAAAAAGTGAGCACTTATTTGCAACCACTAACAAATGAATGCCCGAGTCCATCTTGATCATTCATGAAGCCATTTGGGAATGCTCATGTGGGAATGATCAGTAATCGGAATATTTTACCCTATATGAAGTTTTATTGAAACAATAGATTGTGCTGTGTCAAATTTACTGTCCTTGTGACTTTTGAGTCAGAAGTATTTAGGGGACAATTGGTGTGGACATTTGAGAAGCTTCCATCTTCACGAAGGAAAATCACTTCTCTGAGAGTATTGTTAATGTGTATCTATGCTGGCAGTATGCCTTGTGAATAGTGTAGCATGAATATCTGTCTGGCTGTACAGCTTCATGGTATTTCCCTTGACAAGTAAACTGTACTCTGTTTCAAAGCGCTGACTTATTTAGTGAAAGAATTTTTCTGTAAAAAATAAGAAATTGACTTTGCTTCTAAATGTGTTTTACTTGACACAATTACCCTAGTTATGTTGTCTTTTTGGTAAATTTTATTGCATTCAATGGCTTCAAAGTGGTATCTCTTTTTCCTAAATGCAATTAAAGTAAAAATCGCTTGTAGATTTCAAAGGTATTCTACGTCCCTCACTACTTAAGCAGGACCCATTCAGGATGCAGCAAATAATGCTGTTAAGGTGACAATGAAATAGTGGTATCTTAAGGTGCCTTGATGGCATTATGTTACAATGTTTCATTAAATTTTATCTTTGAACAAGATATTTTTGTGTGCAAACATACATTTTTCATTGGTTGCCTTCTCAAATGAATTTAATATCAAATTTTGCTTTACAATGAGTTATGTTACAACAATATTCTACTGTGCACCTTCCTTGTTTTAAGTGTTCTCTATGTATTATTTTGTGTACTCTTTGCTGGAGGTAATATTTTCTTTTATATTCAGTCCTGACAGTTTACCAGAGTGGTTACGTGACTATCCGGTCACTATAATCCAGTTCCTGTTCTTCTTGTATCATAACATGGCAGATTTCATGCCTGTATTTATGAGTGGAGAAGTCTTAGGTGCTTTGGCATCCACCCTTTTCCCTCTTCCTCATACTTCTGGGAGTGGTGGTAGCAGTGAAGCGTCTTCACCAATTGAGGATGATGTGAAGGTATTGTCTCTCCTTTTTTACAATAAAAATATGTCAATTTCTTTTATAGTTAATCATTTATCAAATAATCATCTATTAAAATGAATTTTAAGCAGTAGGCCAGTTTCATTAAATTTAAAAACATCCTTTCTTCCTCACTTCGTTTGAAGAAAATAATAATAATGGTAGTATCATTTCCATTATGTTTTGTTTCAATATTGTAGAATAGTTAATTATTAATTCCTGGAGTTATGTGTAAGATAAAATTGTGGAATTCTGGAACAACTATTTTGTATGTTTTGCATTAATATCATTTTATTGCCCAAGAGAAATTTTTCTACAAAATACATAAGGCTGTCCATTAACAGAGGTCATACATAGGGATAGGTATATCAGTTACTGAAACGGGAAAAATAGATTGTTCAGAAAAAATATTTCTACAGTTTAAAAGTTCATATAAGAAATAAGCTATATATTGTCATAATGATATTCATGTATGTTATATTTAATGAAAAATTGAGTTTCTCTCCTGAGAAATATTAACCCATGGTAAATATTTCATTGGTTCAGACAGCATATTGTGTAGCCTAATGACCATTTCATGGAACCCTAATGTCATTGACCCAGAGAGGCGTAATTTCATTGACTTTAATTTAAACTCCTCAATTTCATGGACGCATGCTAAAAGATTATGTTTATTAAGGAAGTACATTATTACTTTTCATCCAGACTTGCCCTGGAAGTGAACCAGCTGTGATGGTCAGGTCACCATCTAAGGATACTGGATTGACTAATCACCCTGCCAAGAAATTTGTCATGGACTTTCTTCGTGTTATAGTTGTGGATTCCCTTTCTTTGCCAACTTCTGGAAAAGGACCTCCTGCAATTGATCTTGTTCTTGATGTAAGTAAATGACTTTTTGAAATTATTTATCCATGAAACCTGTTAATGATCATTTGTTGGCCTGTGGAGTTAGTGGGGACATTCTTAGTTATTTTACAGTGAGGTGTTTCTAAACCTTTCCAGTATTTTTTTAATTATATTGCAGGCTTTTACTGCTTTTCTGGCTAAAATTGAGCATTTTGTATATACATTACCGCTGTATGTTTGTGGCTTTGGAGACACAACCGTGGAATATAGCATCAGAATTTAGTTCAAAATGGCACGAAAAAGTTTCCAACTCTTACTCCAATTGATGTCAATATTATGGTATTATTTTGAAATTGAAGACCTTTTTGTGATTAATAGAGGACTATCTCTCTTTCCTTTCGGTATTCAGACTTGGGATTATCTATTTCCATATCTTAGTGCCTTTTAATTTTGCCCATATTTATATTTTATAGGTGTTTAGAATGTAATTACTCCTTAATCAATCCTTAAAAAGGAACAGCTAAATTTTCTTATATTTGTTGCATTAAACCATGGCTCAATGATGCAACAAAAAGGGCTTAAAGTAAATTTCACAACATTACTATATGCCAGAGGCCTGTCCGAGTTATGCAGGGATCCTGATTTAGCCCATCAAGATTAGTGAGGGTCTACTGTATTAGTTTTTATTTTTCTCTGTTAATCATGTGGTCAGTACGGTGTATGAAAATGAAGGTTTATGGTACCTTGCCCTTTTTTCAGTCACTCTCTCTCTCATTTTGTTGCTTTTTCTGTCCAGTGGATTTTATGTAGGACTTGAACAATGTTCTGTTTGTCAGTCTAAAGTTGAATTTATATAAAAGTTAAATTGTGGTCATAAGCATTTGATTCTCCTGTTCTATCATATTTCCAATCTGAGGTCTGCCTATAGCTGTGTAACTCTTGTCTTTGCTATTAAGAGTAGTCGATAATAAATGCAGTTTTCTAATCCATTTTGATGAATTCATTTGTTCATTCCTTAAGTGGTGGGCCACAATGTTTTCAGTTTACTTGACATGATGTGCGACTATAGTAAAATATCATGCCTTCTTTACAATTTCATAGATAGACCTTAATCCACCATTTGCTGTGTGAATCTCAGTCTCCTTAACCCATTAGCGACCCCTTTATTATTAACAAATTCATGCAGGAATTTTTTCAATAATTTTCACTGACTACTGGGTCGATTCTGGTATCCAAGAAATAAAAATGTATGAATTTTTAGATAAACAAATTCTTGGTCGCTAATGGGTTAATTTTCTAATCAGTTGTCTGAGAATTGTTTATTGCTGCATTGTAGAATCTTGCATTACTTGACCCTTTAATGTCTCCTATACCACCAGTGCATGGTCTTGGAAATTAAAAATATACAGTTGACTCTCCTCATAACGAATGACCTTATAATGAAATATTGCTATTACAAACTGATTTCTTCGGTCCCGACCAAAACACATAATAATGTACAGGGAATGAAATGATATAACAAAATTTTTGCTATAGCGATATAATGAACCGTAGTCATGGTCCCAATTGAAAGTAAAATTTCTTTATAATGAATACTGACTCAAAATCAACGGATTTGGTGCAGTCATTCGCGTGGGAGCATAGTGCAGCTAGAACTCGAAATATGATCCATTTTTTTGCTTGACTGGCTGAAGATAAGGGCTGCCACGTGATCAGTATTGCTTGCTCCAACTCTCCTATCCATTTCAAGAGTTGAGCAATACCATATTCATTCTCGACTCTTTTTCTCCCTCCAAACTTCTCCTACCATACACTCGTTCACGGTGGTGGAGTACCAACCTCTTTTTTCCTTTTCCACCCAACAACCCCTTCCCTTTCTTTCTCTCCAGGAGCATCCCTAGTACTCTTCAGTACCCCGTAAACTCATGAAACTTCGCGACATGTCTCAAGGGAGCTGACGAGCTAATAACTCACAAAATTCTTATTCTCTTGTTATTCTATACCTACTCTCCGCATAACAATATTTGTAGAATTTTTGGATTATGGATTCATTGAAGCCTAAGAAATCTGGAAAAGCCATATCGTTGGATGATAAAATGAAGAGGATCTAGGAAGTTGAAGAAAAGAAATTGAACAAGACTGCCGTTGTGCAAAAGCGTGAGTTTCACTATCGACGCTCTCCACGATTCTCTCCAGCCATGAAAGCTTGGGAAATTGGGAGGAGGAGTTTTGCTGAAAAGAAGGAAGTTGCATGGTGCTAAGTTTTCTGAAATCGAAGATTTCATAATGAAGTTAACGCTTTTTTTTGCTAGTGTCGTCGAGAGAACCTTCCTGTCAGCAGCCTTATTCTACAGCAGTAGGCGGAAGCAATCTGCTTAACAAAAATCGCCAAGGGATTCAAATGCTTCACAGGCTGGCTGACGAAGAGTAAAGCAAGATACAACATTGTGTATCTTAAGATCTGTGGAGAAGAAAATGCGTTCGACAATGAAGCGGTGGAGAAGTAGCATTTGGAAAATGAAGCACTCATCAATGAATGTCTCCCAGATAACCGCTTTAATTTTGATGAAACAGGACTTTTTTACTATGCTCTACCTGATGTCATATTAGGGCTGAAAGGAGAGAGATGCCATGGAGGGTGGAAAATTAAAATTAGGGTGACGTTGGGTCTCTGTTTAAATCACACAAGCACCGAAAAAATCAAGCCTATTTTCATTGGCAAGCACGAGAAGCGTAGGTGCTTTAAAAATGTTCGACTAGAAGAACTTCCTGTTTTCTACGATTTCAACAAGAGTAGTTGGATGACAAGAGTAATTTTTTTATCAAATATGCAAACCACTGCCCTCGTTGCTTCCATGGGAAATGGAGTGGGAGGAGGGGAAGGATGATTGAGGTCATGGAAGAGTGACCCACAGCTATCAGGTAACCTGGGAGCTTAGGTTTGGGAGTTATCTTGTTTTGCGAGCTCCCAAAACATACCAAATAACTGTTTTCTTTTTCCAAGTGAACTCCTCTCGCCACCAAGACATTCCTCAGGCCTTACCCACTGCTAGGGAGGATGAAACTTGATCCCATCACGGAGATACAGCGTTATCTTTCTTGCCTTCAGAGGAGAGGACAAGACTGGGGAAATATATTGGATTGTATGGGAAAAATGTAAAGTGAAATCTCCAACCCGTAAATTCTGGAAAGGCAGTGGGTCATTTCAATATGTTATAAATTGTGGATTATTATGCTAAATTAATGCATGGTAACATTCCTTGTTTATACATGATATAAATGATGTATATATTAAGGATTATTGTGTTTGATTTTCAAAGGAATTTTCACTTTGGGTCCATGCACCGCTGAAATAGGCATTCAAAATGCCCAACTTCGTCAAGTATAACAAGCTATTTCTTCATTTGTAAGCCTCATGGAAGAAAGGAAGGATGGGAATACCAATGTCGAACTTTGGAATAAAAACCAAGTGTCAATCTCGACGGGATCATGATAGTGAAAATGGAAAGAGCCTGCAGTGGTGGTTTTATTCTAGGTGTTTTAATTTTGGAAGGGGGCATCCCAATGGCTACTTGTGGTTGCTGAAAACATACTTGTGGGTGTGTCACAAAAGGGTCTTTTCTAGATGAGAGTTGACTATACACATCTTTCTGTGAATAATTAATACTTCATTAGGAATTCTAAATGCATTTCAATGCATTGCTCTAACACTCGAATGCTGGAATTGAACGGTCAGTCAGTATAAGGGCTGCTATTCTGAATCGAGCGACGCTATTTCTGGCTAATGCTATTCCTTGCTCGAGAATAGCATCAGAAGCGATTGTGAATACGATGCAGATATCCAAGGCGTCGGGTCTGTAACGCTATTATTAACCCCGCCCCTTTGGGTATGAAAACCTTCTGGTACAGTAATTGGAAATTCAGGCAGCCAATGACGAGTGATGTTTACGTTTTTCACAAACAGCTGAGACCTTCACCATGGATGCCATGAGTCTGGTGCATGAAAGAATGTTTTCAATAAATGATCCAACTAAATTCATTCAATGCTGTCTTCGGATACTATTATTATACTTTATTTTGTTCTGTATTCATCAGCTGATAGATAACACTGATAATTTTAGATTTTGTGAACGGGATTTCAGTTTAGGAGAGGCTGGCGATGTTTGTTATGCATACCTATATGAACATATAAGAGCTACACGAGCTGGGAAAACAATTTTAATTTCTATGATGATAGTTCACCTCACCTTCGTAAAAAATCGTATTGTTTTCATGTATCTTTTAGGTTAATTTTTTAATATTTTAACTTCCACAATTTATTTGAGGGAGCGGACGATGTTTGGATACATGAGACGTGCATGATCCAGCATTATCTTCAAAGTATACTTTCATTTGAAGTTATCATTGGATTTGTTACCTATAATAATCTAGTATTCTTTTAAATTCATCAGCTGATAGACAACTTTCGGAGAACCTGTGTGGTGAATGGAAATTCAGTTCAGAAAATTCTTGCAATGTTTGTTACATATTGACAAATAATGGATTACCATGCTGAGAGAACAATTTAAATGTGTATAATTATAGTTCAACTCAAAATTGTAACAAAGCGTATTGTTTTTGTGTATCTGTTGGGTTGTTTATTTTATTCTCACCACTTATCTGACTGAGCAGACGACGTTTGGATGCATACGAAGTGGGAATAATGATATATTAGTGTTCCAAGGAAAGTGATGTGATGGTAAATATCAATTATTTTATCACGGATATTTGCAATGTATTATTGTAAATAGCCCGTGGGCTTAATAAGGTGGTTAGACATCACAATTAGCCTCTTGAAAATCTTGTGGGATCGAAGGGAAATTAGAAGTTAGAAGTGAAGGTGAATATGGTAAGAAATATTTCGAGCCGACTTGTTTAAATAATACAACGGAAATGTTAGATACAATTCTTTATGGAGAGAGTGAGTTCTCATCCTATGCATGTAGAACAGGTTCTTCTATTTTACCTAAACTTGTTATCCCCGGCTGAGAGATGGGAAAAGTTATGCAATGCAAAATTAAAGCAATGAGACTCAGTCGAAAAAAATACCAGTCTACAATGAGAGGTACGGGAAAAGGCAATGCCAAGGAAGGTTTCCATTTTCATGCTTAAACTCTAATTGGTTAAGTTTTAAATAAGTTTGCTCACTTTTCCTTCCCGTCCAGCTTGGCACATTTCCCTACTTTTTATGAGAAGAATTTTTTTATGTTTACTGGAATATACGTATTGACAAGTCAGTCCTGCTTATATTTTTATGCTTTTAGGAATACTTTTCAATGCATATTTTGCTGAATCCTTGTTAGATAACGTGTGATAAAGAATCAGGTGGCCCTTTCACTTGAGAATATCTTGATGCTATTAGAATAACGTGGGGATAAGATCGTCGCCTAAAACAGCGTTGCTCCCAGGCGTCAGTCTGCGTTCAGAATCGCAAATAGCGTCATTGACGCTATTCTTCAAACCGAAAGCTGTTTTTGGCATATAGCTGTACAGCTACCTCATTCAGAATAGCAGCCAAGGTTTAAACACGAAGATTTTTTTAACCCTTTCGCTCCGGCATTTTCGCAGAGAAATACATACTTCTGTTCTGACAAGGTATGCCTCTCAAAAAAAAATCATACCATTTCTCGGTGCAACCTTGCCAACTGGCCATTTAAATCAGCAATGTGACAACAGTGTTGCCGTCATTCAACTCCCGAATGCTGCCGAGTCGGACTGATACCTCAAATGCCGGAGCATCCTAACGAAACATGAGCTCATAAAGCCTAGGCCCCATGATATTGGGGACTGAAAACTCACCGGCGTGGATGGTTTTCTTTTCCCAAAATAACTTACGAATGCCTTCTTGCAATGAAAACAAACATTCTTTCTCTGAATTTCCTTTTAAAACTGTATGACTTGGACTTTGACGGTGGAAGGGAATGCCCTAAAAGTCTCAATTAAACAGACATCGACACAAATGACGTATTTCTGTTCTATGTAAAGTAATACGAGTAGGTCGTTCAACTTAATTGAAATAAAAATTTGCAATTGAGGCGGAAAAAATCTGGTACAATTTTTTATTAACGTTGGGCAAAAAACACCCGCAGAGCTATAAACAATACATATTAGATGATCGCAAAATTCTGCCAAGCCAATGCTCCAGCCCTGTAAGAGCGACCTTAAAAGTGTGGCATATGCATTAGATTTATAAAGAAATATGCTTGTTGAACATTCACGTAATACAAGTTCAGAAATTTATTTCTTATGCTGAGCAGTCAGTTTTGAATTTTAAAAAGTAATTCTATCATTGATATTAATGAAAGTCTAACATAAATCTCACTAAACGAATACATAGTTTTCCTGCTCTACCGAAGAATGCAAATAATTGTATTGTTTCTATTATAATAAAGAATACATTTTGGGTCTTCTATCGAATATTATCTCTCCATATTGCCGCTATAATTTTGTTTCTAACCTCCTTCTGTTACCTTGTGTGATTATCCAAAAATACTCACAAATATGAAACTTACCTATAAGGAATGAAAATCATGGCAATCAATACATTCGAAAAAATTCTTAAAATTTCTTATCCTTGAAAACTGAAAAATCAAATACTAGTTCAGAGTATCCCTAACTCGAGGACTTCCTTAAAATTAACGGTAAAGAACCGTTTAAAATTTGCAAATGCATAGGGAAAAATAAGGAGTATACTTTTATGCCTGAATTTCCTTAATAAGCAACAAATAATTTTTAAAATATTGTGCTGACTGAACAAGAAGTTGACCACGGAGTCATGCGGTGAGCAGGGGAAACAGCAAGGAAGGGTAGAGATAATCCGCTCCCGTGGGCCAGGGAAAGGTCCTGTGTCCCATAGGTTGGGTTCGTTTATAAAGCCTCAGACCATTTCAACCAGCCCCCACCTCGCTGCTTGGCCTAAAAGCTGTGAAAAAATGGCATTCGTCCACAGCAAATTTATGCTGTGAAAACTCAGCACTCGTAGCAAAAGGGAGTTAAAAAAGTCTTTATAACGAAGTTCTATATTACGAGGTCCTGATTTTTCAGTCCCGTGAATTTCGTTACAAGGAGAGTCTACTGTAACTATTAATACTGAATTTTGTGATTTAAT
The DNA here is from genome assembly GCA_963169105.1 of Ceriagrion tenellum. Lineage (NCBI taxonomy): Eukaryota > Metazoa > Arthropoda > Insecta > Odonata > Coenagrionidae > Ceriagrion > Ceriagrion tenellum. The sequence continues at coordinate 76,688,973 of OY720637.1, read as the reverse complement.
ATTACAGTGAGTTATTTTGATACAATAGTATTCTTAGTTCTCTGCTTTCATTCTACAAATTTCTTTGCTCTTTACCAACTATCTTGTCATTTCTTAGGCATCACCTGAAAACTCAAGTAGCACACAGCAGGGACGTTTCCAAACTGATGTACTTGGTACCCTAATGGAGCACCTCTTGGCTGCTGATGTATTGATTGGAGAACAAGCTGCTCTTCCTGTTGTACCTGGAGGTAGTCTTCAGCACATTGCACCTAATGTTTTCTACTTGGCTGGCAGAATTGTTGACAAACTGTGGCAAGGTAAATATTTATTTAACTTTGAGCCAGAGTTTTACTAAATTTAGTTCGTAGCCTTCAGTTAGTGAAACTTAATTTTTTCTTTTATTAAGATAAATGTGTTTGATTTGATGAATGAATTTCAGTTTTTGCATAAATATGAGGCACGCTTGTTTTGGAGATAGTCTTCTTCTTTCAGAGTGGGAAAAGTATGTCAGTTAAAGGTGGCAACAATAATTTACAGTTCATACTTATGTATAGTCTGACTTTTAGTGACCAAATATTAAGTCAAATGATTGGGGATTCAGATTATGCATGTCAGTCTTTTGAAAGCTTCAATCTTTGCCCAAAAAAATGATATTAATCTTTTCTAAGCTACAGGGCATCACAATTGAGTATTTGCATGGGTCAGGATATGATGGCGAATGAATTATCAGTGAATTTTTACATAATGAATAACTCAAACCTGCAGTCAAACTTGATTCTGTTGTGTTATATATATATAATATAAGCCATTAAAGTTATACTTTTTTCGCATCGATATCAAGCAAAGCAAAACGTGCGCTGAATGGCCCTGATGTCATCTCCCTTACTTTCCCGGCTCGTGGACATTATTTCTTTGAAATCTAAGGGAATTATTTCGTCTCTGGAGTGAGTTTTGCTCAAATGGAGGTAGGATACTCCAAGGCATCATGCAATAACCTGTCCGTGGTGGATGCAATGATGATGGGAGGTTTTATGAAGTGAAACCCTCTCTTCGTGAGCTTTGAGCAGTGAGGGGTAAAAATTTACCGTAAAGAATGTCTCCTTAGCAACTACTCTTTTTATTTTATGCATTACATGCAAATTACATGAAATTCATGCTAAATTGTATCATTTCACTGTTCATAGGAGAAATTCCATTCACTGGTAGCTTTAATGATGAGGCAGCTACCCTCTCTTCCTCAGTTACGATGTCATGGTCTGTAGGGATGATCTGATCCATGGCCAACTCTTGTGAATTGGCAGAGTCCTGCTGAATTTCAAAAACTTTTCCCTACCCACCATGGGTTGGTTACAGGAGGCAGGACTATTCTTAGATTGACGTTCAAATATGTGTGAAATAACTCATTTTTTATTCTTAAATGCCCTCCTATCATTTGCCAATGCATGTAATTTTCAGCATCCTCTTTTAACAAGAAAGAGTCAGAAGAAATGAATGCAGTATATCAATATTTCAATACTTATCATAGCAGTTACTAATGCTGTCGTGCGAGTCCAAAAATTAATTTCCAACACCCTGGCTCCCATTTACACGCTATTTCTGAAACTAGAAGGTTCACACTGAGTAGCTGTTCCAATTATGGGTGAATACACTTTTGAATTAATATAGTCTTACGAGCAATACATAATCAATCACAATACGCAAGAAAAAGTGCATAGGCTTGGTTGTTTACTCTCGAGTGGTTCATAACTTTCTTTTACTTACGTTGAAATGGTCGGCACAGAATCATAAACGGGTTGTTGCAGATAAAGGCATCTTATCGTCTCGTCGATCTGCTGTGAGCCACTTCTACGGGACGCTGAACACTATTTGGAGTTAATACTCTCATACTTTTGAACAGTGGCGTAACAGTATTCTTAATAGTTTTTCTTTTTAGTAGTAATGTTGCCTTTGATATTGTTGGACTCCTGCCTCATGTTAATCAGAAATACATAGCGAATTCTACTTAATATTTCCATCCAACACAGAAAATATCTCCGAGTGCCAACGTAAACAAACCCAATGGCGACTGCTGTGTAAGGGGACTGCTTTACAGAAGCAGTTTGCAATAGCAGATGAGGAAACTTCATTCCAAGACGCGCAGATATTCCTCGTCGCATCCAGCATGTTCCACCTCCATATGTCTTGAACTGGAATATTTCTTGCGGTCTCCCTGATCATGTACCTCACTAAGTTCTTCCTATACGATCCCTTGAGGCAATAAACAATGCCCTGAACAAGAGGCTCCATGTAGCTAGTGGTGTTAGCAGGAAGGAAAACAACTCTAATATTATTTTGATTGAGCCCTTCAATACTGTGAGCAGTGCACTGATCTATTAAAAGCAGAATTTTTCGATTCTGGCCAGCCATTCTTCTCTCAAAACTTGTTAGCCACTCACGAAATAAAGCCGCGGTCATCCAAGCATTTTTATTGGCACGATAACCGCAAGGAAGGGTTTGAATTCCTTTGAAACACCTAGGGTGGGCATATTTTCCTATCACCATAGGCTGAAGTTTTTTGGTGCCATCGGAGTTGCAACACAGTGCGACAGTCAGGCTTTCCTTGCTTTTCTTCCCTCTGTGGCATCTTTCTCCTTTCGCGGTGAGCGTCTTATCCAGCAGAATGTTATAGAAGATTCCACTCTCATCCATATTAGAATTATCTTTTGGAGCATAGTCCTGTAAAATGTGTTTGACATTTTCTCGCCACCTTTCAGCAGCACCTACGACGTCCACTGATCTGCCTTCTCCAGACATGCGCAAAGACACAATATTATTCCTCTTCTGGAATCTCTGCAGCCACCGATTGGAGCACTTAAATTCTTCACCTAATTTAAGAGCGATCATTTCGGCCTTCTCTTTTACTAAGGGACCAGACAGAGGAATATTCTTTGCCCTACATTGGAAGAACCAATGCAACAACTCGCTCTCTACATTTTCGTGCTTGGCTCCCCGGTTTCTTTTCTTCCTACCATCATCCTTTCTGCTTTCTGCTTGTGATACAATTGCATCGCAATTTTTAATGTAAGTTGACAGCATTGATTGCGGAATACCGTATTGCTTTGCGATTCCGTTTTTGTTTTCACCCCAGTGTCCACCTCACGAAGAATACTCATCTTCTCCGTAAGAGTCAGTGCGTTGTGTTTTCTTTTCGAAGACATATCTGCACCTGTCTTTCGTCAGTAAGGGTAATCCTCAAAGCTATTTAAACCTACAATGGAGGAATAAATGCTGGGCTATTAGTGAGAATGAAGCTAAAGCATTTTCTTAGGCGAATAAAACAATTCAACAGAGAAAAACAATACTGGACTCAATCATTATCACCACATTATTAAGTTCCTCACGTTCGAGTGCCGCTAACATTAAAATGATATGACAGCAGAGTATTTTAATGTTTAATGCTAAAATTACTGTACCTTGTCAATACTCGTCTCTGAAGAGGTGGATAAAAATGATTACTTTTCCTTTCACCTGATAAGTCAAGAGGTCAATGAGACTGCCCTGGAGATGGTCAAGTCGTCAGGTGCGGAGCCCTTCAGTCAGGGTTGTCAAGGATTATGACCTCCAATCATCTGCCTTGACTGTTCGGGGAGAAGGGAGGCACCAGAGTGAGAGAGGGGAGGGCAATAGTCTATTGGGCTTGGGCAAGAGAGGGGAAGGCTGGCGACCCTTAAGAGCAGGCAGGATAGGAAGCTTTTTGCAGCCTTCTCTCAACAGATGCCTCTGTTCGCAGCCCGCGGCGTCCGATGTAGTTCCTGGAGTCGTCTGTATTGGGCGCAACAGTCGCGCTCAGGCTCCGTCCCTTGTGGGTGGAGGGAGGGGTGATGGAGAGGAGCAGAGCCTCCTCTCTTGACTAGAATTAACTGACATTTGTAACTTGATATTCGGGGAAAAAATGAGCCGGCTAAATTACCATGGGTTGTAGCTGTGACGGTATCGTGTTACGCAGGGGAAAGTGAAAAGAAGACTTTGAAGGGTGACTCAAGTTCCATTCCTGTTATAGGTATGGTAAGGAGACACTCTCACAGTCTACGACCCTTGCAGAGAAATGGAAGTACCTACTCATTAGATATGTGATATGGGGAGAACAGCTTAAGTCCAAATAGAATGTAGTAAAGGTTGTTTTCAAGAGCGGGACAATGTTAATCACTTTGAAATAAGCGCTTCCAACCTAGTAAAATGCGCCGCCGCCGAGGATGACTTCGAATTAACCGATAAAATTGGGAGTCACAGGGCGAAATGTGACTTCGAATTACATGTTTAGCGGTATTTTGAATTATCTGTACCATCTAGCACGCAATTCCCTAATAGTTTGCCGGGTCAACTCACAACTTTGAATTACGTGGTATTTTGAATTAAGCGGGTTTGAATTAACGAGGTTTTACTGTACTTGATTTCCAGCAATAAATCTGTTACTTTTTGCAATAAGTGATGTACTTGTTTCTTATTTCTCTCACAGCAATAAAAAATTATTTAAAAAAAAGCTAAAGATGATTTGAGGCATATATATTCAAATTATAATTATATGTATTATCATAATCTAACTCAATATTGATAAAAATATTTTTGAGTAAATTCAATGCTATGAATCCCAACCTCTCATATTCACTGTTGATAGTTCTTGGAGATAGGCCAATGAAAACATTATTTATCATTTAAATTGTCATGACATATTAAAAGGTGAATTGGAGCAGAGCCATGGAATTGCTCTGGTGTGTAGAAAATCAGCTCCTCAGACCAAGCAAATAATAGGTATCATATATAAATATATCAAATAAATGTAATGGAGCCAAATTTTGTAGTACTGATCATTTTGGTTAAAAATAACATTCGGTTGTGACCATTAGCCTATTGAAAGGCCATACCTGCAGATTTAACACCTGGGAGTGATACTTTGATCCTTAGTTTTGGAAATGAAGGTTTATCTCATATTTTGTCAAATACAGAGACTAGAAAAAAATATAAATATGGAATCATTATAAAAAGCCTTAATAGAATATCTCTTTCGTCTTCTCAGTTTACATCAAGCAATTAGTATCCCAGGTGAACTAACTTCAGCCATGCTAATTACATATATGAGTAAAACTCTTATCTTATATAAGAAGTTGATAATTTTGGAAGATGAGTCAATCAGAGATCATTCTAGATTTGCTTTGTGTTAAGATATTGATGAAATGAGTTTCTAGGTGAATTCCAGTTATTAAAAGCAGTTAGTAGTCAATATGTGTAATTAACTAGAAAAGGGATTATATGATTATGAATACTCTGCATCTTATTTTCAGGAACATTCTCCAAAGACCCTCATGAAGTGTTTGATTTTGTGGTAAAGTTAATATCACAAGCCAAGCGACGCCCTGCTACACTAGCCACATTCTCTCTGGAGGGTATTTACCACTGCCTCAATCGCACAATATTGTTCCTTCTGTCACGGCCTACTCATTCCATTGCTGACCAGATGTCAGTCCTTGAAGCTCTTCACAAGTTGACAACTCACAGGTAATGGAAGAAAGTAAAAAACCTTGTTTTAATAATTTAAAAATTTTAATGATTATATAATCAATGTGCCTTACTAATTTTGGCATGCATTGAAAAATGTGTACCATATAAATTGTTTCTTCTTTGTCACTTTTGCTGAACCCATTGATTATTGCCATTTTGTTCTTAGTTTTCAGCTTATTTAATTGAAACCTAGGATTTTGTGAAAATACATCCCTGCTTATCCAATTTAAAGTATTTTTTACCAAAATTAATTGTTTTACTGAACATGTTTATTTCATTATTAAATTTGGTCTTTTTCAATGCCTTCAGAACTACATGTTAAATTCAGCCTCCCTTCTTTTAATCTTTAAAGGACTAGTGTACATTTAAATGTATGCTGGGATGTGGGGTACTACGGCCATGCGTACATTATTGTGTATGCTAGATCAGACCGCTTCCACTTGCGCCTTTTTCTCACTTGTGACCTTGTAGAAGGCTCCTAACCGTCTGGTCTCTTTCTAATGTGATATATGACAGTCCCTCCTAGATAACCCAATCTTTTGGTAGAAGATAAGGTTGCAGAGACATAACTTCTAAGAAGGAGATTTAAAAAAAATTTTTTCCTGGAGTGTTTGTCTAATCCTCTTGATATATCTAAGTGGCGAACTACTCATTTTCTTCCCTTCGTTTGCATAGTTATTTCTGTTTTCTATGATGGACAAAGATTCTTACATATTCACTAGAAATGGGACGTTCGAATAGTCGAATTCTCGAATACCCCGAATAATTAGCTATTTGCACTATTCGATATTCGAGAACACAATAATTTCACCCTCTTGAATATATTACATGAATCAACTGTAATATTTTTTAAATTCGCGGTCATCAGTTGGGTCTTACATGCTACAAAGTGTTTGGTCTACCAGATTTGGCTGGCATTAATTCATTAATTAATATTTCAAACAAAATTTCATCTTTCAAGTTAAGTAAGTATAAATATATATAATCCATAATGACTTCAGGGGAATCACATGAAAAAGCAAATTAATGAATTTTCAAATGCTCGCGAGGTTGGTTGGTCCTTTTTTTTGATTCCTCGTTGCATGATGACACTTACATTTTACAAATTCAATTTTTTAAATAATTGTGATTTCTGTATTTAATTGAAGGTTTGTGATAACTGGAGTAAAATACTAATAATAATTAAATCTTTAAATCTTCCACATTCTTATAATCTTCTTTTTAAAAACACCCATGTAGTATCCGATATTCGAGTGAGATATTCGAAAAAATATAAGATGATCGAACTCGATATTCGAATTTGAGAAAAATGCTATTCGACCCATCTCTAATATTCACTCTTGTGGTCGATCATTAAACAAAAATATATAAATTGTTACCTTTTATACGTATCACGTCTTCTGTAGTAATTCGTAATAGACTGGAAAGGTTTATTTTTTCCAAAATATTATTTTACGAATTATTATTGCTAGGAAAATCTATTACTGTAATAGTATATCTATAAAATTAGCTATAAGTAAACCTATGAAAAGTTTGAAAAGTCTTTTGCAGTATTTTATACGTCCATAAAAATATAGTAAAATTGCCCTCAATGGCACGCACTCACTGACACGCATGGCACAATGGCTCACTGACACTCGAAGTAAAATTGCAAGAAATGCACACTGATCTATAAATCTTTTTTACAGGGAACAAGTTCACATTATCTTGCACCAAAGCTTATATTATTATATTTTTTTCAACTTATTTCGGCAAAACTACGTGAACACAGACTACTTGTATGTCTTACACTAGCAAGGATGAAAATATGCTGAAAAGTGTGGTATAGCAGGCACAAAAGATAAAATGATACAATGACAAAAATTTGAGTAATGCATATGAATATATTTTAGATATAATACTTGAAACTAGAAGTTTTCAACAGGGAAACTAATACAAAGTGAAAACGTACAAACATTTTCCCAACCTGACCTGCCTGCCGGGAATGCAATAAGAAGGAAAAAAAGGAGCTGCCGCACAGTGGGACGAAAGCGAAAAAAGCAGGCCAAAACCTCAAAAGTCTTTTTTTTGAGTCCAGAAGTTGAAACTTTGCACAATTATTGCCAATTGATTGGTGCATATGATGACGCATTCAATTTTTCATAGGTAAATTGCGCTAACAAAATAAATGACTTCAAAGTTGAACAAATTTTGCAAAAATCGCCCGTATTCAATTTATTCCAAAAATCGCCGTATTCAAGATAATGCTGAACCTTTTTTAGCAAAGTTATGTAATTAAAACTTATCAGTGATATAAAACAGTTCTTTCTATTTAATTATAATCTACTTGCATGGCCAAATTGTTGTATTTGCCAGAGATACGTTACAAAATGGCAGACCCTGGTTTTCGTCAATTTTTTGTCTTTATGTAGAAATATAAAAAAATGTACATCTATGTACACTGAGATATTTACACCACAACTACAACAAAGCTTCAAGAGTTTAAATCCGAAGAAATCATCTGCGACCATTTGCGACGCCGAAAATAAAATTGATTTTTCGATCGTGCGGCCCAGTCCGGAGCTGCGCGCTGGCTACGGGGACGCCGTTCTTGAAAGGTGTTGGAAAGGGCAAACACTGAACCTTTATTTATCAAATTTATGGAATAACAGCTGAAGTTTATTAGTAAAATAATTCCTTGTAATTTATTATAACCTATTTTCATGACTACACTGTAATATTTGTCGTCCTTACATAACAAAATGGCGGACTCTGGTTTTCGTCAAAGTTTTGTTTTTATGTGGTAATATAAAAAAATGGACATCGACTGACGCTGAGATATTTACACCACAATTGAAGCAAAGCTTTCAAAGTGTGAATCCAAAGAGATCATCTGCGACCGTCCGCGATAGCGAAAATAAAATCCATTTTTCGATAGCGAGCCCCAGTACGGAGCTTCCCGCTGGCTACGGAGAATGCTGTGACGCGGCGTATCTTGGAAGGCGATGGTGTTCTATAACCTTCGTTACGGATATAATTAGTCATATCGACTTAATAGGCCATATAATTAGTTTAATATTTCTTTTGTTATAGACTTATTAATAATATGTCATTACTAAATACCTGGATAGCACTTGAACATACCTCGTGTAATAACAACTGATTCACTCGGTATTAGATGAAGAATATTCCTCTTCGCTTCCAGAATCCAACATTTCCTGCTCGGCTTCTTCTAGTTCTTCAATTGTGGTGTAAATATCTCAGCGTCAGTCGATGTCCATTTTTTTATATTACCACATAAAAACAAAACTTTGACGAAAACCAGAGTCCGCCATTTTGTTATGTAAGGACGACAAATATTACAGTGTAGTCATGAAAATAGGTTATAATAAATTACAAGGAATTATTTTACTAATAAACTTCAGCTGTTATTCCATAAATTTGATAAATAAAGGTTCAGTGTTTGCCCTTTCCAACACCTTTCAAGAACGGCGTCCCCGTAGCCAGCGCGCAGCTCCGGACTGGGCCGCACGATCGAAAAATCAATTTTATTTTCGGCGTCGCAAATGGTCGCAGATGATTTCTTCGGATTTAAACTCTTGAAGCTTTGTTGTAGTTGTGGTGTAAATATCTCAGTGTACATAGATGTACATTTTTTTATATTTCTACATAAAGACAAAAAATTGACGAAAACCAGGGTCCGCCATTTTGTAACGTATCTCTGGAAAATACAACAATTTGGCCATGCAAGTAGATTATAATTAAATAGAAAGAACTGTTTTATATCACTGATAAGTTTTAATTATATAACTTTCCTAAAAAAGGTTCAGCATTATCTTGAATACGGCGATTTTTGGAATAAATTGAATACGGGCGATTTTTGCAAAATTTGTTCAACTTTGAAGTCATTTATTTTGTTAGCGCAATTTACCTATGAAAAATTGAATGCGTCATCATATGCACCAATCAATTGGCAATAATTGTGCAAAGTTTCAACTTCTGGACTCAAAAAAAAGACTTTTGAGGTTTTGGCCAGCTTTTTTCGCTTTCGTCCCACTGTGTGCCGGGCCAGTCTATCTCAGGAGATACCCATAAGCCAAGGGAATCCTAGCAGAGGGAAATTCTAGCATTCCCTAGCAGTGTAGTGAGGGAAAGTAACCGTAACATGCATTTTTTGCTCATAAATACCCTCGCCACCCACGCCACTCATCATTTCGGAGAAAATTGCTAGTAGAAACTCATCGGTTGTCACTGTGGGCAGTCGTATTCTGAGAGTTACTTTTCTGACAATCTTGAGAGAGGTATTTACAATTCTTGTGATGTGCTCATCTTCTGGGATTTCATTCTTTTGCCCTGTAAATATTTTTTGTAAATTTAACTGGAATATGTTTCATTTTTTGCTGCTAAGTTATCTTTTGTTTACCAATTTTTATATCGCTACATACAAATATGCCAATCAGAGATAAATGATCCCTTAACTTTATTGGATGGCTTCAAAAATAAAGTGGCAGGAGGATGAAATTGAGACATAATTTTGCGCTGATAGTGTTTTGGATGCACATGAAGCCAGTGATGAAAGTGGATGAGAGAAGGAAGCAGAACGTGCGGAAGAAGATTTGGAAGAATAGGTTCCACATCCGACCTCTTGGGTCCAAGGCAGTTTCACAGACGTTCAGCATATCTGCGTGTCTTTACTGCTGGTCCTAGCGGAATGAGAGAGAGAGAGAGAGTGAAGCACCTGGCATGAGTAAAGATTCATCTCTTTTGGCATTTTTCATACTCTTCTTTGTCGATGAGATCCAAATCCTGGTAGAGGAGACAAACAGGTATTACAACCAATATCTTCTCACCATTGATGAAAGACCTTTACCTCAGCCTGACGTTACTCTGCTGGAAATGTTTTTGTTTTCAGCAGTTTTAAGGGGGTATGTCAATGAAAGCGACCGAATGACAAATAGTTATTCCTTCAGCCATTGCATCTGGAGATGGTAAAAAAACTATCTTTCATCTGCTGGATCTAACAATCCTAAATAATTTGTCCTCATGAAGTCCTGTGGTGGTAAAATTTCTCTTTGAGACTCGCCTGGAACTTATCAGGCACATGATGGAGGAGGGCTCAAATGCTTTGCCGGCCTACCCTGCCCAAAGAGACCAATCACATTCACCTAGTGTTAGCTTTGTGAGGCTGGAAGCTCAGGAGAACAAGAATAAGCTGGCAAAAGGAAACTCTTCGCGATGCCATGTGAGTTCTTCAAGGGAAAAGGACTTGTGCTCGAAATTTAGATACTGAAAGGGTGACGTCCGGCTCTTTGTCGCTTTGTGTCTTGAAGAGTACCACTCTAAAATGTCCTTTTAAAATTATAAATGTATTACATATGATATCCTTAAACTATATTTATAAAATAATTTATTAATTATTTAAAAATTTCTTGTTAATGAAAATATGTTGCTATTTTTCTTGATTTCTGGCGATTTTTGCCAATTTTTATGCTCTTTTTCATGATTAACTGATAAAGCAGCCAACATTATTGTAGAACAGAGTGTTTTGTAAATAAAGCTTTTTGTTTTTGTTTCATTTAATTATACTGGGTCAATCTCAAGTTATGGCCATTAAAGATTACTTCTGCAAAATCTCTTTGAATCCTGAAAATTAAATCCGGCCGGTAGCGCCCGTGGCAGGGATTTAAATTGGCACGATAAAGGTTGATCTTCTCAGGCCATTACACCATTATTATGTATGCATTAAAGTACTTAAGATAAAATTAATCTCCATTGCTTCTTTTCTCATGATTGGTTCAGCACCTTGCCTCTTGATAAACAATTCAAGATTTATTTCTGGATTTATTGAAGGGAAAGGTATTAGTGTTGTAAACATGTTTGTCCTATTCAAATGGACAACTATCCAATTTTTCGTCAATTTTCCTAAATGCAGTGCAATCACATGTGCTTACTTGACTTTTATAATTAATGCAAACAGTCTTGTGAAATGAATAATACTTATGCAAATCCACTATGATGGGTTCCACCTGAGAAAGATAGCCCAGTCCAACCAGGCTTTCTCTCTGATATGAAATTGCCTCAGTCTGAATCATAGAAATATTTTTTTCATGCGTGGATTGCAATTTCGTTGCTACTTGAAGCTGTTGGGTTGGCAGCTTCTGGGAAGCTTTTCTGAAAATTACAGATTGGTTTTTCTCTAGATGAGTGATGATGAAGTGGGCTGAGGGATCAACGAGTAAAAATGTCCTCAATAAAATTGGGGGTGAAACCTATTTAGTCTGTTTCCTTAATATTTACCCTATGTATCTAGACTCAATATATTGCTTAAGACTTGTAGTGGAAGAAGCCATGGGAGAAAGCAAATTTGACTGATCTAGGATGAATTATAAATAGTGTAAAATGGTGAAGTTGAAAATTGAAGGGGCTAACAATATAGCCACTTGTTCTTAATATCTGGCGTGGATGTCTGTGTTATTCATTTGCATTTTAATGACAAGTCAAAAGTTTTTATTATAATGGTTTTAATTGTGGTAAGTGACTTAAGTGAACATTTTCTGCCTTTGTGTAATGCTTTAATTTGTTACAATTTGCATGTAATTTTTCTTTATCAGGGGACTTATTTTTGGAGCTGGAAATCATGAATTGGAATTCATTGGATGCCTCACATACTGCTTGCTCCAGTTGACTTCAGAAATGAAAGTTGCGTAAGTATAGATATCCTGGCATCTACTTTATTGTACTAATATATAAAAATCTAGTACTTTATAAAGAATTAACGTACAGGTACGTTATTTAAGGTAAGGATGATGGGACCCAAAATTATTCCATTTTTCTGTGTCAACTTTCACATGAAGGAATACTTTTCACCTATATCATTTTACTTAATACCTGTATGAATTAAGCTCTAGCAGTTATGGTATTAGTTCATGTAAATTAATGAATGCTGAGGAATCAAATTTTTGACTGATCAAAATAAATTTGTTCTAAGTAAATATAAATTTAATAAATAAATAAATTTGTTCTAAATATAAATAAAATAAAATACTCATTCCTTTTATATCATCATATTTATTGCTCATATCTATCCCTGTCTCAAATCATGCCTGCACTACACCATATACTTGCTACTAACAATTGATGGCTTGGAAAAGTCATCATTTGTTTATATTTCCTCATGTATCATGAATATCCTTTGTATTAATCTGCTTAACACGTTCGAGGTGGCATGACCCACCGGTGGTCATGCCCACCATAAGATGAAAGGGATTTTCTATCCTCGCATGGCCATGAGGGAGGAATGCAACTTCTGTTTTCGCCCACAAAGATGTTTTATTGATGAAATGGCAATGTTTTTTCTTTAAAGAAAGTTAGTAAGTAAAATGATGAGCTGTGGATTGTGAGATTGTTTTCTCGTGTTTTTGTAACATTTTTTTGTGATGCGTTTCGCATTATCTGGTCCTAAAATTATTTATCCCATCAGTATTTTGATAAACTTCATCCAATTAAAAAAACAGTTTTTTATAGAAAATAAGCACTTCGATATTGAAGGTATTCGTGAGAAACATGCAGATGACCATTGCGGTTTAGCCATTATTTCCTGTAATGTGGCCATCACATGAAGCAAAATTTTACAATGATTTCTATTCAGTCGGTAAAAAGTGGTAAAAAACTGTTACCTTTCTCCTTATTTCGTACAGACATACATTGTATGAAATGGCATTGGTTTTCAGCACAAATACGGACCTCAACGTGAGCATACGGGTAGGAAGTTCCCCTCCATGTGTAAAATATTGAAATACAACCCTAGTCATATACCATTTGCCACCAAACAGTTTCTATATCTAGTACCTAATACTTTCATATTTGTTTTGGTGATATATGGACCTTTTCTTCTTAAAAGTTGGAGCACTTTCACCAGTGGCCTCACTGCCATCTAAATCGTCCTTCAAAAGGCCATCAATGACCTTTTCCTACTATTTCAATTTTTTTGGCAAATATCTTTTGGGTTACCTTTCCAATTCGATCGAAGTGTGCCGCAAACATATGTTTTCCTTCCCATAAGTTCTTCAGCATGTCCAACACTTATATAAAAATTATCTAGTACAATGTCCTGCCTGCATCTAAAAGTCCTTCGGTCAACTGCAGCACAACTTGGTGACTGTGCCAAACATTCTCCCTCTGCTCGGGCGTTTCACTTTTACCTGAGTAAACCTGGAGATAATGTGTGTAGGACTCAGGAGTGCACGGTTTATAACACTTGAGTCTGTATTTATGAAGCTTTCTTGGTAGGTACTGCCTAAACTTTAGTCTACCTCTCCAAGGTACCATGGTTTCATTTATCACAACATTTTCCCCTGGAGTGAGAGTGGAATGAAATATTCCACAGAGCAGGTCAAGGAGGGGTCTCACTTTGCCTAACCTATCTGTGCTGGCAGTCAAATCAGCGTTGTTACTGACATGAAATCATTTCAACAGTAGCTCGAACCCATCCTGACTCATAACATTCTGGATCAAATCATTTGGGTATTGTGGTATCTGTAACCAATATAGCTGCATTTCGGGTAAGTGGCCCATACCCATCTCAATCAGGATGGCAATGAAATTGCGTATTTCGAACTTGCGTATTCCTAGGGTCTTTCCACTTCTGCATCCTGTATTGTCGGCTAATAACTTCTGATTCCATAACCTGCCTTGCATATCTATTAGGGTCTTCATCTATTAGACTTTGCCCTTCAATGTTCAGGAAATGTTTGAAAACACTCATCGGATCTGAAAGGTCCAATTGTACACCTAAACCAGCACCACCGTAAAAGGAAAATTTTCAGGCAGAATTTGTGTGGGCTCCCCTTGCACTCGAACTTGACGAAGATGTAACTTACTCCTCCTCTTCCAATGACGAATCTTCCCCGCTTTCCACTTCTGAATACGGAGAGTCGCTGTCATCTTCGATATCGGACAGGATATACAAATCATCAGAGTCAGAGAAGCTAAAGAATGATGTATCTGAATCTCCCATGACTTCTAATGATATTCTGCCACTTCACTGAAAAAAATCACTTTCCAAGAAGAAAAACAAAAACTCATGTATCTCGCGGGTCACTCGTGTTTCAGCCAAGACTGAGAATTGTGTAAATTTTCGAGAGTAGTATTTGGTGAGTTGGTGGTAGGGGGAGAAAAAAATTGTCATATGACAAGGAAGTTAGAAAATTGCTAAAGAGCTATGGGTAGAAACTGATAGAAATGAACAAGGCACATACAGCTGCACAGTCTGAAATCATCAAAAGAATTCCGAAGAAGGTATTATTCAAAGTAGCACAAAGTGGAAGATGGAAAGGCTTGCTCACCAAAAAACTGGAAGCATCATCTTCACTTACGCAGATGAAAATATACCAGGAGCTGGGGTTCTCACGCGCCGAGAAAGAAAAATAAAGATTCAAACTTACTGGTTAGGCTATGACCGCTGCCTCCCCTCTCATGAGCGACCCTCTGGTGGTAGGCCCTTGCCTTTGCAATGGGTGGGACACGTGCCGAGAGGCTGGTCGCCAACCTCTAGATATGGAAATCCCAAGAAACCTCACTCGTGAAGGCATGAGAGAGGGTAAGCGATTGTTTGGTGTGGGATCCCTGCAGCTGGGCCATCCGGTGCCTACCTCACAAGGGTGGAGGATTTCCCGGCGGGTGTGTAGGAAAATCGTTTTCACGACCACCCTCAGGTATCCAGACTCTTTTCCATTCATAGGAAAGACCCAACTGCCCTCCCGCTGTATGTTGTTGACAAAGCCATAAAACCAAAGCAGGGAGTTACAGCAGAGGAAGGAGTTAGTGAAGGCTACGGAAGAAAAATTGAAAGCAATTGATAAAAGCTATAATGAAATATTTTATTTTTTCCAAAGATTCAAAATTATGACTAAAATCGCGTTCTATTTCTCACTAGAATCCATTGTCTATTTCACCTACTTCCCTGTCTAAAAATATTGCTGACGAGTGTATTCTGAAGATATTTTAATGAACCTATAAGAAAGTCACAACGTGAATAGTGGTTGCATACCCACAAGGGGTGTTGATTAATTACTCGATATTGGCCATTCACTTTTCCCGAATTTTGTTGAATTCATCATTTTCACCCATACCAAAGTCATGTTCATTAATAAAAAACAGTAATAGAACAACATGGTTTGAATGAAAATAGCCGCCCATGGGGGAAGAACGGCAAATTTAGCATCCGTCGCGAACATGTTAAAATATCATCAGTCATCTATTTATATTTTAGATTTTGACATGAGAAGAATGACTCTGTTATCACCACTATATACTTCCTTGGTTTTCCACGGCAGGTGTTTTTACTCCCCTGCCACATGCCTCATGTGGCTCTCCGGGTGGCTTATAGATGTGAATGTGAACTGTTTTTGAATGAAAATTGTTTAGCTTTGATTTTTAATGAGGAAGTAATTTGGCATCATAGCCTAAAAGTGCAATATTTGAATAATGGATTAATTTTTGGAAGGTATATTATGAAAGAATCATGAATATATATTATGGATTGGGATCTTGTTGCCAAAAACTGTTGTCTAGAATTCCATAAACAAACAACTTTTTGGAAAGTGGTGCCGCCTAGTGATGAAAGACGGAAGTTCAAATGTAAATACAGTCGACAAATTGTAAATAAACACGTCTTACTGGTTTTGCCATGAATATACATTGGTTTTTACTCACAAGTAATCATAATGTAGTGGATAAAAATGTAGTGCTATACGCAGGACGTATTTATACACTTTTTTAATATCATCCGGTCTACAGATATATTTAACCTCTCCAAATTTAATTGCACAAATGCACAATTAACTTCTTAGCACTTTGTGAATATCGCTATATGGAATTTAATAATAATGCGAGTTGACTTTACAAGTATTTCCAATGGCCATCATTGCAGTGTAGGTAAAAAGGAATGCACTTACCGCTGGCTTGAACAGATTTTTATTTTTCAATCCAAGTCTCCCATTTTGGATCCTCGTAGATGCATACCCTGTTTTGCAGCCTGGTGCGAAGCAAGTTCTGTTCAAACAAGGCATTCTGAATTCTTTATTTAGGCAAAACAGGGTTAATCCATTCCAATTATTATCGGATTCTGGCAAACATTGTAGTCGGCACACATTGAGCGTTTCATTAACCTCTTACTGATTTCCTGTAAAAGATATTTCCTCTCTAGTATTTAAAAAGTAAAGTTTAGATAACAAAAATAGCAAGATATGTTCTAAGCATCAAGTAATTCATATTTCCTCGATCATTATTGAATATTCACCACAGTCTCACGTTGGCAACTATAAACTATGTCTATTTACAATGACAGAAAAGACGCTAATAGAAGTGGTGCCAAGGGTTGGGTGAACTAAAAGTGGAAATTTAGGCAACACGTAGCCTAGGCAACAATGCCAAACATCCGAATCCATAATAATATTCATGGAAAGAATACAATTCCATATTGATATAGAGAGAATAATAGAATGACTCTCAACAGTCAATTCAAAGTGCTTGGGACATCAGTTACATAGGAAACCTTTTTAAATCCAAAAAATAATTTAAGGCATTGGCAAAGCTAAATGCACGATTTAGTTTCTATGATTAGATGTTTTTGAACAATACAATAAAACTACAGTCACCCTCTGTGATCTGAGCAAAGCATTTGGTTGTATTTGTATTATATAAATTGCATTATTTTTGGATAACTTAAAAAGAGGATTATCTTCTAGTCATGCCTAAGTAGGCAATCTCAGTTGGCTACTGTTAATGGAGCTGGCTCTTAAGACTTAGGTGGCTTAAGTGAGCATCCTCAAGGGTCAGGTATATCTCTTTTTGTCATGAATGTGAATTTTTTTCATTCATTCATTTTTGTCATGAATGTGAATTTTGTGAATGACTTTGATATAACTGTAACTGCCTATTCCTTTCTGAATATTGATGATTCAAATTCTGACATGTCTGACAGTGTGACTAATGCCTTAAATATCATGGCTGAGAAAGCCTTGTGAATGGGTTTGATCTATAGGTTCTTATGTAACCTTATTATATCATGGGAATGAAACATTTTTATGATTTGCTATAATGAGCAAAATCTCCCTGACACTAATTTAAACTTAAGACGTACTCATGACTGCACCAAAACCCTTTTATCTCTGTGAATGAGTATGTACTTGTGGGTCAAAGTGTTTGATGTTTAGTTTGGAGTAACCTATTTTTTGTGACTTTTATGACTGACGATATCTACAGCAAAACAGTACCTGGATCAATAAAATTATAAACATTATAATCGCATATAAACATATAATCGAAATAAAATTATAAACATTATAATCATATTGCCTTGTTTTCATTTCATATCTGTTTTCATTGCAGAATGGAAACGAACATCAAAACGACATGGTATGTGAATCCCAATGTTGAAGAGAGTGAAGATAAACTTAATGCCCAGCAGGGCCAAAATTTAATGGCAGTTGCAGCCAAGAGAGTGTGGGATGAAATGTATATTTTCAAGAAGACCTCAATTGAAGAGGTAAGATGCAGTTATTTTGTAAAGCCTGCTCAACTAGATCTTTTTATTGGTGCATGATCCACTGATGCTGTATGGTTTTGGAAGGGAAGTAAAATTTTTCGGGTTTAGGACTGTTTGAGTAATGGTGATTGGATTGATTTGAATGCACTGTTAAGGTTGAGAAGTAAGCCACATCATGAGATTTAGTTGAACTGGTGTAGATCTCACTTTTTCTTACTGAATAGTACTTTTGATTTCCATGATGAAATTTTTGTGTTTGACTTTTTTATTCATTAATGCTCCTTGAATCCAAACATTTTTTTTCATTGATGGATATAACGTAGTGTTGGTGATTTAAACTATAGCCCTTGCACCTACTTATCCAACTAGTAAATGTCACTTGTACTGTAAACTATTTACTCCATCCCACTCAAGTGAACTTGCCTTTGAATTTAATTCTCTTAAGGCAGCTTTGTCTCTATTCCCTTCAGGTGTTTAAAATTTCTCTGAATCCTGGAAGCAATAAAGGACCACCTGATCTTGAGTCCATTAGAGATCAGGTGTTTGAGTCTGCCAACCGAATCTGGGTAAATTATGTAGAAATGGAAAGAAAATCATCGTACCGAATTCCTTGGGAACTACAAAATCAAATTCAGTCAGTAAGTATAATTCAATGCTGAGAATGTTGGTGAAATGAAATTAGTTCTTCTAGATGTCAAAATGCCAAGTTATTAACAGTTTTATTAACAGAGTTGGTGTATTTTATTCTATGGCAATGAATGGCATAGATTTGAATTGATGATTACTATTGTTATGAATGTACTGCAGAATTATTATTTTAAAAATGGTGGAAGCTAGGTAATACTGCTTCAGTTCTGGGTGAAAATCAATTTTTTTACAGGGTTTTAAATATTGAATCATTCGACCTGGATCCTCAAAGTTTTATATAGTTATTTATTAATTCCTTCTCATCAGTACTATTGTGACTCATAATGATTTTGTTTCATTTGGTGGCATCGTCTCTATGATTACATCTGTGTTAACATTAGTTGGATTTTGTTGTCCTTGAATTTCTGATTGGCCTAAAAAGGTGTTCTGTTATGTTGTATTTTGAATGCAGAAAATCCAAAAGGTGACTGGTGGTCTTACTCGTCTTGCAAACCGCACGAAAGTGAAGAAGGAAGCTTCAATAGTTAGTGATGTAACAAAGAGACCTGGCATAACTGGCTATTCTGCTGCTGCTCTGAAGGTGTGTTACTCCATTCTACTCCACTCAAATGTACTAAATAATTTTGCCAACGGTATTGATGAAGAAGTAGTTTTTTTTCTTAGCTTTGGAGTTATTTGTTTCCTTTAATTTGTCATATCATATGATGGCCATGTTGCAGGTGGAGTCTGCTCAGTGGACCTTGGCACATGTAGCTTTAGTCCGTGAATTGACTGAATCGCAACTTCGTCACTATGCTCGAGTCCAGCAACATGAACAAAAGTTCGTTTTGGATGAATGGCTAAATACTGAAGCGGAATTAACTAGAGAAAGAGGATTATGGGGCCCAGTTGTTGGCAGCAGGTATGAATTAGAGTTGACTTTAATTTCTTTGTTATACTTTTGCTGTGGGCATTCAATTAAAGACCATCAAATTGGAAGATTGTGATCCTATGATTTTATCATACATATTTTTACTTTGAAATGTAGGATTGACAAATGGATGCTAGATATGACCGAGGGACCTTGCCGCATGAGAAAAAAGCTGATGAGAAATGATCTCTTTTATATTCATTATCCTTACCGACCAGAATTAGAATATGGAAGCAATGTAAGTATTCTTTCTTACTCATTAGAAGTCAAAAATGAAATAACGGAGCTCCTAATTAGTTTTCTGATCACAGTTAATGTTAATATGGCTCCTTAAACATGTGTTGGCTATAGAAACAAATAATATTTTTCATTACTTACTATACTTCATGTTTCATGGCATTGCCATGCTTTTTTGCCTACTGATATCCCTTTTCTCTGCCCTCATCTAAGCCTCTTTTCTACCATGTATTTTTTCATGTAAAATCTTTCTTGTATTCTTTTTCAGCGGGCACTCAAGTACAAAGTTGCAACGAGTTATGATAGCAAGGAGTATTACCAGAAATATCGGCCTCATGCTCTTTTTGAGCGGGGAGATAGAGGAGATATGATTATTACTGATTCCCTGCCATCTCCTCAAGTATCAATGGATGATCATCAGATGCAGTCATTTTCTGATTCTCATGTCACAGAAATTGGTGAAGATTTAAGAGAAATAGGTGAGGATCTTGGTTTCTTCAATTAGCGACATATTGCACTTGTGCCATGTGGCAAATTTTAAATGAAACTTGACATGTCTAATGGCTGTAAAGTCTCAGCTGATACAAATATTTTATGTCTTGATGAATGTTCATCCAAATATCCACACTTTAGTAGTACTATGACATTGATATGATAAATTCCTAGGTAAAATTTCAAACGATTTTACAGTGGATGACGATAGTTTACAGTGATGCATAGAATATGCTCCCCGCTCAATTTAATTTTTATTCATTTGAATCATGACTACATCACTAGTATTACCTCTTAAAAATGACACTAAATGTTGAAGACTGTCGGGGGTTATTAGTAAGCTTTGTGGAAGGTACAAATTTTATTTAATTTCATTCTTAAAGATGGACTCAATATTCCACGAAGCAAGCTTGAGAGTGATTGGTGTTATTGAGTCAAATGTTTTGTGATTAATTTTCACCATAACAACCTTTTTCAAGGTAATGAAAATTTAAATTAATATTCATATGAGTGTAGAAATCCTATTAGCTGGCCAGTCTATTGTTATAATGATGCATAGGAATGATTTTGACTCTTTAAGTCTCCCTGTAAAGGGTTACCATATGTCCTCTTTTTCCTGGACATGTCCTCTTTTTCACGTTAAAAAAAAATGTCCAGGCAGATATTATGACATATTACAAAATGTCCTTTTTTTTTTTTTTTAGCTCTGAGAAAAAATTCTCGTTTTAAACACAAAAATATGTAGTCGCTTTACTGAATCGTGAAATTGCAATTGTAGCACTTTTGACCACAAATGCCAAGACCACACTGGTGATAATGCCGTCAATTATTCTATTTTTGTCAAAAAAATTTTTATTTTCATGATACATAAGTTGATATTTTTTTGAAAAGCATGTGATCCAGATAAATTTCCAAAGAACATCTTTTCACCTGGAGGTGTCCCTATACTGTGATAACAGCGCATTTTAGTGGTTTAAGAATTTCAGCAAGTATTAGTAATGATTCATTATCTTATTCGGTTCTTCTTTCGGGGGATTTCCTTTCGAGGTGTTGAACTAAGTGCACATCAGAACACGATCACTTAAATGCACATGAATGACGTTGAAATGGAACGATGTGTGATGGCGAAATGTTTTGTAACCTGCTGGTAGGTAGCTTTTCGTGGGTTCACAGCAGTCATGGCCGCATGTTTTACTTAAAATTGTTGAATTCGCTGTCGCTATGACGCTAATTAATTATAATTTTTACAAAATGCATGATTGCCGCCTTTACTGAAAATCAACTAACTTTACAAAAATTGCGGATGATTATCATCGTTCTTTTGTTGTTTAGCACACATCAACTTTGTTCTCGATCTGTTTTGAAGTCTGCGGGGTCTCTTACGAATGGAAGGCAAGTGTACTATTGTGTTACGAAGTGATTAGCTCACGAGGGCGAATGGAAGGTACCCTTTATCGTCAAATATTATTGTATTATCAGCAACCTACCGTAATTTTACTCAGACCAATCATCAACAAGTGGGTTGTTCAATCACTATGAACTTGCCGTACTTTTACCCACACCAATCACCAATGGATTGGTTATTTAATCACCAACGATGGTGGCTCATTTATGAAACACAAACACATTAATCTCCGTCATGATCATTAACACCCTTCCAAATCGTTACACCAGCTCGTAGCACTGGGTGTCGAGCACGAAGGTCACCTTTGTGGAATCCCGGGTGCCGCAGGCACAAAGGTGACCTTCGTGCTTGACACCCGGTGCTGCAAGCCGGTATAATGATTTGGGAGGGTGTTGCCTGGCTGTAGTCTGGTCATCTATTAACAAGGTTCTTTGTTTGAGACAGTGCTTTTGCATCAGTAGGTTTTTGTGAACACTTTCCACACCGCGGGTCCTATATGTCCCGTTATCTAGTCTACCAGGCTTTTTTAGCAATATTTAAAAGTCTGGCGAAGACTCTGCGGTGACAAGGGACAAAACTTGCAAGGAGGGGGTATATATCTGGTGCTACTGCTGATTTGCGATCTCTTGAAAACAAATGTAACTACATTTTACCCGGGAAACGAGCAGCTACTGAAAAAATTGTCGTAAAAAAGCACTAGCAATCCAATGTAAGAAAGAGCGACGCTTAGGCGTCGTGCGATCAGGAATATATGCTTTTTCGCGAGCAGCTCGGATATAGAGTGGAAAGTGTTCAACTGACTAATAATACAGATTTAAACGTAAAATTCCGAAAAGAAAGTCAGTGTAATTGTGTGAAGCTCAGAGTGGAAAAATCAGTTGCCTGGACTGGGAATCGAATTCAGACCCCTCACTTTCGCCGAATGCTCTATCCAATTAAGCTACCCAGGCGTCCTCTTCCACTGTGAATCTCATGAGGGCTTTAAGGACCAAGTAGTCCTCACAGGTATCATGCACATGATGCCAGAGGTACCTACCTGTATGCGAGCGCTAAGCACCACAGTCCGTGGGGTAAAGCCCAACTTTAAACACTAAGGTGTTTACTTTAGACATTTTCAAAGAACCACGGAACTAGCCACGCAGTTACTTCAACGGAGTCACCCACTAGTGATCACACAATTGTGTGAAACCCACAGTGGAAAATCATTCACCCCTTTTGAGGGAAGATACAAAAATGATTTTAAGTCTTGAAATATAAAGGACATAATTACACAAAAAGGAAAGGAGGTTTACTCACAGGAGTGTGATAGCTTTTGCGAGGAGATAAAAGCTGTTTATAGAACTGCTATGCAGTATCTTAAGGAATGGTAGGCAGTATCAACAGTTCGAACCATTCAAATGGTTGCAACTTTCAAGAACTCCTAATTGGGTGGACGTTCAAAACTGTATAACATATCTTAATGAAAAAACAAATGTAAGATTAAATGACACAAAGTGTTTTGAACAATTGTTTAATTCACATAAATTTTAAAGAACTATGAAAGAAAAAAAAACCAACCAGCAGATGAAGTTTGGTGTGTATATTTCAATCAGTCGTCTAGTTATGTGTACCATTCTGAACTTATAATAATTGCTGAATTCTTTTTTTCTATTCCTAGTCATAAAGCTAATACAAAACGTGTGTTTTCGCTTGTCAACGCACAGTGGACCAAAGACAGGAACAGATTTAAAATAGAAAACATGAAAGATGTAGTGCGTGTTCAGTACAATTTTAAGCACTTCGCCTGCTTAAGCTTTTATGAATACTTGCTGAGAAACCGAAAACTGTTAACAGAGATTTGTGTATCCTCCAAATATTCATGGCGCAAAAGTGAAAAATACAGTGATGAGATACATGAATGTAATGATGATTATGATTCAAATGGTGGAAAAAATAAAATAAGAAGTGTCCTCTTTTTTTATGATGGACCTATGGTAACCCTATGCCTGTATATCTTTATTTTCTAATGGACCTGTTGATTTTTTCTGTCTTGTGACTGCAGGGTTCCAGGGGCTCAGGAGTGCACTAGGTAGACCAGGAGTTAACCGATCAGTCTCCGAGTTGGATGATGATGTGATGGGAGAGGGCAGTGAGGAACAAATTGAAGGAAGTGAAACAGATGCAGATGAAGATTCACTTGATAAGCAAACCTTGTACAGGCTTCTAGAGCAAAAAGAAAAGGTAAGATAAAATCTAGGGTATTGACTTAGGTATGAAATGTATCACTGTGATCATTCTCCAATCCTTACTTGTCTTATGTTAGTTTTCATGACTTTTTTCATGTAAGTTTTTGAATGGTGACAATTTATTTGTTTATTTTATCTGTGAAAACAAGGCTAGTTCAATGATAACGTTCCTCTTGTTTTCTTTTCACTTTTGCTTAGGGGATTGTCTATTTATGACCCTTTTGCTATCTTTTAATTTCAGTTCTGGCAAATTATTTTTCACTGTGAATATCAACCCTTTGTGGCTCCAAAGTGAATGAATCCCTCTAAAGCTGTAATACTTTGAATTTAATACCTGGATCAATTATTTATTCTATAGTCGTTGCCCATGAGAAACTATAAATACCATTTTAAGATAAAATATATGGGTACATTTTGTTGTCACTTAGCTCTGAACATCAGAAAACCTATCTTGCCTGGCCATCAATACTCATTATCTACATTAGGTGCTTGATTCATTGGAAAATAATTTGCCTTACAATGATCTGCATAAAAAGCTGGTCATAACACTAGTACAAGCATTTTTTATTTACATACAATAATACAATTATCTTATTTTGTGAATTCATGTAGATTTTGGAAAAACATATATGTTTTAATGTAGAACATCTACTAAAAATGTTTTGGTATGCCTTATACAGATAAGGTGTTGATTAACCCTTCAGAATGCATGCCCTATGTCGTCTCCCTTGATTTTACATTTCCTTCGCTACCAAACAGGCACTGTGGTCATTAGAGAGGGGGATATTAATTTGCATTTACTGATTGTATAAAAATGCATTTTTTTGCTGAAAAGTACGTGAAAGACCTCTCAGGTCATTAGGCGTTACCAAGTAACTTTTTGACTGCACATTACGGAGGGTTAATATGGTTGAGAATCAGGGTAATTATGAATGAGGTCACTACCTCAATAAAGCCTAATATGAAGTTGAAATATGGGCAACTTTGGCAGCAGGGTAGCTTGAATTGACAATATCTCTTCTAATTATTCATAGTGTCTGGCTCAACAAAGTTAGATGCTTGAAAATTTAATGAGAAGCACCTATAAATATTCTTGTCACTTAACAGCAAACTGTAGGCAGTCTCCAAAATGACTCAAAGACCCTGCTTTGTTTTCTTTGTGTGTCCAATCTTTTGACGTATTTAAGTCTTTTATAAAGTGTGACTATTCAATACTCATTTGTTGTTGCCTTGTGCTTTGGGTCCAATAAATTATTTGCTTCCCCTACCACTTTCTTCCCATTACTCCGTTGTTGAAGCACCTGCTGCCTTTCCTGGAGAGCACCAAGTTGTTGAGGTTGAGGGAGTTACCTTGGGATTGGGAGTCCCAGCCTTCGGGGAGGGTGGGGAGTAGGGAAACAGGGTGATTTGTAAGGCAAATGAAAGCATGCAAAATGTAATTTACGCCTGTTTGTATGTACCTCCTGTGCTGGCACCTCTACATTGATAGCAAAAGATGAAAACATCCACCCCAAGGTCAGCTCCTCTAGTTTTCACCCCCAAAACTTAAATGGATCATTTAACTCATTATCCAACTAGTGTGTTAGCCCTCTACATATACATTACCGTGTGCTATCTACAAGTAGGTAGCCTGGATTACTAAGAGTTGTAAGGAAAATAAAATAAAATCAGTGGTTGCCTAAAACTCCCCCTTTTGGTCATTTTTTCTCTTCCTGTTTATCCTCTCAAATATTTAAACATTTGACTAATTCCTGAATTTTGAGTGGAGAAAATCAGAAGTGACCTTACAGTTTTATTGGTGCCCTTGGTGCAAAGTATGATTTTAATGGTCAATTATGAAAGAATATCATTTTCAGCCAAACTTAGTTTTTCAATTTTTGGTATTCATTAGGAACAAAGTATTGTTCTTTGTTGGCGGCCAGTGTTATACAGATGATACTATCATGTATTTATGAGTTTGCTCATGTTTATGGATTTACCCTTTACCATCAATTAATTCTTTCAACTGGGTTATCTGACTTTCAGATTGATCTCATCAGATGAGGAGAAAACTGATTAATAAACTAACTGATGTAGACATTTAAAATGCTTGATATTGCTATTTAAAGTTGAATGCATTGAATGCTAGGGAAAGCACCTATCAAGTAGGGAACTGAATGGATGTGGTGGCTTTTGGTCCTGGCTTCTTAACCTTTGGGCAAGGGTTCAAATCACAATTATAGAAGAGATTTTTAAGTGAAATCTCTACCTGCTTACTATGTGGAGAAAACATGTTCTGCTCTGAAATGTTCTACTCTGTTGGATGAGATGCTGAATGGTGCACCCCATGTCACCTTTCATCAAGTTGGCTAATGCTGATACTCAGTTTCTAGACAGCCTTAGATACACTCCTATCCTTGATCGCTCAAATGACTTAAGCTGTCAGTCCCCTCTGAAACAATCGACCAACTAACTTATCCAGTTATTTCTATGTTCATTCATTGGCTTTCATGCAGCTCTGTTCAATTTTCCTTTCATAATTGCTAATATTTCTGTGTTGCTAAAGCTAATGACCATATTTATATCATTGATTCCTACAGATCAGCCATGTCTTCAGGTGTGCACGGATACAGGGTCTTGATACTACTGAAGGACTCTTGCTCTTTGGCAAGGAACACTTCTATGTTGTTGATGGTCTAACTTTCCTGAAGTCTACAAGAGAAGGTCTAGAGTCATCAGAGGGTGTGGGTGTAGTTGGAAGTGCAATGGCTATTGGCAATTCCATTGGAGGAGGAATGGGTCTTCCTTCTTATGGCACTTCACAAGTGACCTCCACAGCTATTCATGACCCAATTTTGCCGAGTCCTGGTGGTGGACCCACTAATTCTCAACCAACCCAAGCCAGGCAGTGCTCAAAGTTTGCTTATGAAGACATAAGGTAGAGTTTCTTTTACAATCTATGGTTTGATTTTAAAATCACTTAATTTGTGAATATTATTTTTTTTAAATCATAATTTAAAATAAAATATCATTCAATGAACTCCATTAAAAAAATGTAATTAATGTGTTCATCATCATCACTCCAGTTTTCAGTTATTTAGTGCCCTCAGTGTTACATTTCCATGTGGAAAACTGTGTGCGATTTTAATTGTCCTATGAGCTCAAAAAATGAGACTTGGGTAAATATTAAGGGTAGATATTTTCAGTACTTATGCTTTTCATTATTGTTCATGTTTATTGTTAGTAACAAGTTCATGTTTCAAATATTCAAGCACCTCCTGAACATCCTCTATTCTGAGCAGGAGTCATGAGTTGGCGGAGTCTAGAATTTATGAATCAAGCTCATAAAAATTGTGACAAAAGTGAATTAAACATGCATAAATTACAACATTGACTATTTGGCTCATAACTAAAGATGTCCTCAATGTTTCAAGAGGTGCTTGCCACTGCCTGCATGTACGATGAGAAAATCATCACTTTCCAGTATAATATTAATGACTGGACTAGAGTATTGTAAAAATGGCTGTTTTTAAATGTCTTTGTCAATTATTTTAGTCTGGAAGGTGTAATTTTACTATTAACCTGGAAATTATAAAATACTGTTTATAGGGTGCAAATGGCCCCAGTTGTCTACGCAATGACCAACCCCTGAAATCTCTTAAATCTAATCATTCAGAATGCTCACAGTTTGACATCACCTCCTCCATCACAGGGTTGTTGACCCCCTTCTGGGATATTTTTCGTAGCAACAGAAATTTGAAGGAAGCTGGAGCAAGATGGCTTAAATTCTATTAACATTTCAATTTAGGTGAATTGTAACCATAAGGGTGAGGAAAGAGCTCTGAAGCCAATGAGCCAACAATATCACAGCTCAAGGCATGATGTTGCTGATGTTTTTTACAACTCAATTTAGGTAGATTTTAACCTGTAAAACAAACATTTTGTGAGTTAAGATAATGTTGACGAGGCTTTAACTCTAACAGAATTTTGCTGTGCACGTACCTATACTAGTGAGCATAAATATTTCGATTATGCATTCCATTGAAGTCAAGTGTTATGATTCAGATTGTAAGACTCACTTTTCTTGAGAAGACCAGAAGAGGAAAAACATGGTCTTGGATTCATGCAAAAATTGTGCTTTATTTTTTGGACAAATTAAAAATTGTTGTCTACTTGACTTGAGCTTAATAAAAATGCTGTAGTCAAGTTTTTAAAAAATCATAACTAAATTTTGAGCTGCTCGCACATATCCATAACACATATTTTTTCTCATTAACTAGGGAGGTACACAAAAGACGCTACCTTCTTCAGCCAATTGCCTTGGAGGTGTTTTCTGGTGATGGGAGAAATTATTTGTTGGCTTTTCCTCGAAAGATACGGAACAAAGTGTATCAACGCTTTATGGGAGTTGCTACATCAATTGCTGATAGTGCCCAACAGTCTGTAGCAGGACAAAAGCGTACTGCACATGTGGAACAGGGAGCAGGACTCCTTTCCAGTCTTATTGGAGAAACATCAGTTACACAGAGATGGGTGGTATGAATATTACATTTTATATTTGCTTTGCTATTTTACATGTTTACTAGACTAAAAATAAGGTAGATAGTGGTGATATGTTAATTTTCAGCTTTATTAAGAGGCTGCTCTACTTGCAACTCCTCAATATCTGCTTGAAATGGGGTGATTATGAGACTTCAGTACTTGAAAAAATCACACAAACTGAGTTACCAAATTTTCTCAGTTGTGATTATCCATGAATATTCTTACTTTTTAATACAGTTAGTTGGGTACTTATGAAGTTCTAAGCAACCATTAATTTGATATTTTTTATTGCAGCATAATATATTATTGAAGCCTGTCCAATCCAATTGTGATGAATGAAAAATTGAATATTTTGTGTTGAATTCAATGCTTTTCAATGCTAGATGGCATTTGGGGAGATTTTTTGTTTCTTTAGACACACAAATATGTATGCTGATTGAAGTATACTAACCCATTTTATGAAAACATGATTGCTTAGTGGAGAAATAATTAAGAGTTCTGTGTATATGAAAAGCCTTTCAAGACTGCAGATGTTATGATCTTGTTGTATGCTCATTGAGCTATCTGTGATGATGACAGAAGGAAACCATGATTAAAAATGTTATAATTAATGCCTAGGAATAAATGAGAGGAAATGTGATGTCACAATCTTATGTACACTATGTTGCTTGTCTTTCACTTGACAGAGAGGAGAGATATCCAATTTTCAATATCTCATGCATTTGAACACACTTGCCGGTCGGTCATACAATGATCTCATGCAGTATCCAGTTTTCCCATGGATTCTTGCTGATTATGATTCGGAGGAAGTGGATTTAACAGATCCTGCTTCTTTTAGAGACTTTACTCGACCAATGGGTGCACAAAGTCCGGAGCGGCTGGAGCAATTCAAGAAAAGGTTTGTCCATGTGTAGAACATGTTACATTTGCTGTAATGGCTGAAATACTCAATGAAATGAGGAAATTGGAAATACTAGTAATATTTCATACAACATGCAGTGTATTTCCCTATCCATAATATCATTTTGCCTCTTACCAGGTATAAGGAATGGGATGACCCTCATGGAGAAACTCCTCCTTATCATTATGGGACCCACTACTCTTCTGCAATGATTGTATGTTCTTATTTAGTGCGAATGGAGCCCTTTACGCAGCACTTTCTTCGTCTTCAGGTTATTATGAATTACTGGAATAAATACCTTACCCATTCTGCTTAATTCTTATCTAACATTTTTCATTGGATAAATTTGTATTATTTTATTTTAGGGTGGTCATTTTGACTTAGCTGACAGGATGTTCCACAGCATAAGAGAAGCATGGTATTCTGCCTCCAAACATAATATGTCTGATGTAAAGGAACTCATTCCTGAATTTTTCTATCTTCCAGAGTTTCTTGTGAATTCAAATAACTTTGATCTCGGTAAGAATGTAAAAATATGCATACTTGGTGTGTTTCAAATATAAGCAAATATTAGAAGTTTCTTGTGTGCTGTTGCAGGGTGTAAACAAAGTGGAGTTCAGCTTGGGGATGTTGTTCTTCCTCCTTGGGCAAAGGGGGATCCTGTGGAGTTCATTAGGGCCCACAGGCTAGCTTTAGAATGTGATTATGTGTCCCAAAACCTGCATCATTGGATTGACTTAGTGTTTGGCTGTAAGCAAACTGGACCAGCAGCAGCTGCGGCAGTAAATGTCTTCCACCATCTTTTCTATGAGGGCAATGTGGATATTTACAAGTAAGTGTGAGCTTAAAGTGAACATTTGCATGCATGCACTATCTTAGTTGACCAGGACAGGTATCGCTTGGATTCACTCTTCTGCATATAAACCCCTTCATGAATGAATGAGAAAGTTATATGGAAAAGTTATAAAAGTGATGTGGGAGTAATGTAATTGCTTAAGAATATTGATACATATATTGTAAATGTTGGCAAAAACCTGATCCCAAAAAGTTTTTACCCTTAAAAATAACATTGGATCTATGGTTCTGAATTGCTCACTGATACTTTAGAAGTTTCCGGTGCTGTTGTCACTCATGAGAGCTATCCTTTCCCCATTCAAATATCCTTAGGTATTTCCACACTAGTAAGGCATTCAGTAGGAATTCAAGTAAATAAGAATGAAAGATATAAATTTAATGGCTCTTCTTAGTGATCAGGGTAGATATGGATGGCGTCTCTCAACATTGCATGCACCAGAAAAAGTTCTACTACATTTGAATGCATCTGTAGTGTTCTAGGATGGAAACATTGCACCTGTTTTTGTTATTAATTTCTGGCGCAGTCTGTCCTTTGACGAGCAGTGTGTCAGTTTATGTGTAACAAAAACTAAAAAAAAGGTCCATTTTAGTCTTTCTAAGAATATTTTATTCACCAACACTTTGAAATCAATCTTCTATCTCCATTAGATTGGCACACAGAGGTTACAAATGTATTTGGCTTTGATCAAGTTCAGAAAAACAAGAAAAAGGAATGATTACAGAGGACCATTGACTTTGCTTTGCTTCACTGAGCATGGGCCTTGCATTAGGGAAAAGGAATCGGCTGAGCTATCTTTCCAATGAGCATGAAGAATACATGTGGTGAAGTAATATCAATTGATCAGATCAATGAGCTATTTTACTAGGTTTTGATTTTCTCAGGAAAAAACTTGTGAAAATGGCTTCCTAAGGCTACCATGTGAAAGTGAAGTTTTCTATCGCATTTGTAAAGCTTGGTACTGATTTGCTAACTGTGGAAATCAGCATCTGTATTATAGGAAGCTGAGTTTTAAGTTGATTCATGGTAAATCCTTTTTTGTTTCTGGTAGTGATTCTATGCTCATAAACCAAAAGAACCGAGAACAAAAGAATTGAACCGACTAATCCCTAATATAAATGCTAAAAATGTTTCAAAATTGCAGAAGCTCAGAAAAACACAAGAAATCATTTATGTTCAATTTTTTCTAGAATGCATTGTTTGTTTACGACTCTTGAGCAAGGGCATCCAAGGCCTCTAACTTCATGGTTGACTCAGTTCAGAAACTGGAAGAGAAAATTCCAGTAAATAGTTGACCCTACTGTCAGTTGAAAAATTAGGTAGAGTTTGGACTCAGATTAAAAATTAACTTGAAATGTAATAAAAACAAGTTACATGAAACTTAAATATCATCAACGAAGTGGTAAACCGTGCTTATCAATTTTTTTGGACAAAAAATGAAGGCTGTTACTGCCATGTTGATTTTCTGGTGGTTAAATGAAAATTTTAATTTAACCACAAGCCTGCTTTGAAGATGATGGTTTGTATTTGTGGTGATGAGTATATTCACAGAGATATTGTCAGTGATAAGTCTTTTGTCTTATTCTTTAATTTTTAATTAAACATTTTGTTTAATTTTCCAGCATTGATGATCCTTTGAAGAAAACAGCAACCATTGGGTTCATCAATAACTTTGGGCAAATCCCCAAGCAGTTATTTAAGAAACCTCATCCCTCAAAGAAAATAAGCCACAGGACATCCGTGATTGATCCAGGTCCAATAACCCCTGGCTTAAGTTTTGCCTGTGGTGACCGTTTGTTCTTTCACAATTTGGATAATCTTAAACCATCTATGCAGCCTATCAAAGGTTTGTAGAAAAACCTCAAGATAACTATGTAGTGCAGTTTTTCTTAATTTTTTCTTGGGAGAAAGTGTGTGATTTGTGTTGCCTGACAAAAAACCATGTTATCCAAATTCAAAAAACCAATGTTTCTCTTGTGACCTTCTTTGATTTTTGCAAGATTATGGACAGTTTTGTGGTGTCAGTTACTTAGTGATTCGTCTGAATAGGCTCAAGATTCTATACTTTTGTATGAATAATTGAACTTATTTTTAGTGGCATAATGCTTGTATGTTCTCTCAATGAATTGTATGTCACCCCTGCCTATATTATGTCCTAAGGTTTCATGTGACTTAACATATTTTTTTGTAGCTACATTATTTTCTCAATGTTTAAATTGCTAGTAGTAGGTAAAGGGGAATTAGATGGTTGTATGTTCATAGCATGCTGAAAATTGGTTTTCATTCATTTCAGAATTAAAAGGTCCAGTCGGACAAATACTTCACTGTGACAAAGGGACATTACTTGCTGTGGAGCAAAATAAAGTGTTAATCCCACCATCTTATAATAAATATGTGGCATGGGGTTTTGCTGACCATAGCTTGAGAATTGGACACTATGAGAGTGATCGCGCTGTTCTTGTTTGTGAGGGTGCTGGCTTACACCATACTGGAGAAATCCTGACATGTGTCTGTCCTAGTTCAAAACTAATTGTCACCGCAGGGACAAGTACAGTAAGTCAAAGTTTTAGCAATCGATTTTAGTTTACTAAGTTGTGTGATCAGTTTAAGTTTCTTGAAAAATCATTTTCTGTTTGAACATATTCATCTTTCTGCTCTCATGACTTAAAAAAATTGCTTTTAGAGACTATTCAGTGTATAAGTGGGCTCATATCTCAAATTGGAAGATTTCCTGCCTAATTTTGAATCAAATAATACAATGATTATTCTGTATCTTCTTAGGATGTTATGCCTTTGAACAGCAGTGTTACTGAGAGTAATATTTTATGTTGTTCTCACTATAATTAACTCTTCATTGTAGGTGGTTACTGTGTGGGAGTATGGAAAGAAACAGCTAAGTATAAAACGCTCATTATATGGACATACAGATGCAGTGACTTGCTTAGCTGCAAGCCCAGCTTATAATGTTGTTGTGTCTGGGTCAAGAGATGCTACTGCTATCGTTTGGGACCTTTCTCGTTTGATTTTTGTTCGCCAACTCAGGGGACATGCAGCTCCAATAGCTGCAGTTGCAGTTAATGAATTAACAGTAAGTACTCTCTGGAGGTGTTAATGTGGAAATGTTTGATTCAAAATCATCAGTCATGCCCTTTTTCATTGTAACTTTGTAATTACATTTGATTTGGAAATCATATTGAACCAGTTGTTACTCCAAGTATCAATGTAATGTGGGTGCAACCCAGAATTTTATTTTTTAGGGCACAAAAAATGAACTGCGATAATTGACCATCTCCCAGGAGAAAATATAACTGTCTTATATTCGGGCCAAAACAGTATATATTGGTTCTTGGGAGTGCTGGATCTTCTTCTGTTGAAATTTAATGTACTTTTTGCCTCATGGCACCACTTAAAGGTGTTGAATGAGGTATTCCTGTTGAGTGTATTTATGCTCGATGCTTCTATATACATGCCAAATCCCTGAATTGTTAATAGAGTATATATATTTCTTTGTAACACCTCAAAATGTTTAATTGTTGTTATGGATTAGTGTCTCCTGTTCTAATTACAAACAGGAAGAAAGGATTTTCTAACCTATACCTGTCCAACAGATGAAGTGTGGGAATAAATTATTTACTTTGTATGAAACTATAACTCATGTTGCATGAATTTTTGTATTCATTGAAGCTATGGTAGTTGCCTTGGAGTCTCTTGCTGGCAATGATTGTTCAGGGAAAGGTCTTAAGACTTATCTGTCTGTAAACATTTTTCTTCTCTAGGTACAGGAAATTTCATAAAGTTAGAGAGTTTGCATTATAAATTTCGTACATGGTTCTGCTCTGTTAAGTTTAGGCAGTGTATTGAAAGCATGCAAAGCAAAATATTGATCTCAGATAATTTATTTTTCATGTTTATATTTATATTTAAGGAAATTTCATTTGGATTTTGATTTATTCTAGGGGGACATAGCTACATGTGCGGGCACATGGCTGCATATCTGGAGTATCAATGGAAATGAGTTGGCATGTGTAAATACTTGTGTGGGAAGAGCTGATCGTATGCAGCAAATTCTTTGTGTTGCTTACTCTCAAACACACGAATGGGATTCTCAGAATGTCATCATGACAGGCTCCACAGATGGAGTTGCCAGAGTGAGTTTCCTTGAGAATAGTTTAAAACTGGTATTTATCCAATAATATTCTCAGCTTTAGCTGCTGTCCATTCTAATTTTCAATCAAAGTTGGCCACAATAATTTAACTTAAATCAAAGTTAAGAATATTTAATTTCTATTTTGATACCTACTTGAAAAATACTCATTGATGCATTTAGAATATTACCAAAAAATAGCAACTGATTCTCCTTAAAAAAATTCCTCATAATTAAAACAGTTTTTATATTTCCGACATACTCTGCTCTTTTTTAATGGAAAGATAGTTGCTAATTGTATAATTTGATTTTCTAAATAACTGAAAACAGGAAATAAAAAAATCTCGCGTTATTGTTTGCTTCTTTTACTTCCCATTTAAGGCTGTTTTAGTCCCCAAAGTATGGATGTAAAGAGAAATCCATTTGTGTTTCAGATGTGGTCTGTGGACTTTGTTCAGGTACCAAATGATGAAAAACCAGTGAAACCAGTTCCAGAAAGAGAACAATCTGTAGCAACACAAGAAGAGAGGGGGGAAGCTGAAAGTGCTGTGAAAGAAATAGTCAAACAGTCTGACTCAGTGGAGGACGAATCACGTTTTGGCAAACCTCAGCTAGATGCTGAAGGAAATGAGGAAATGGGAGACTTGAGTGCTAAAAATAGTGTAAAGGAAAGTGGAGAAGGTAGGAAAAAACTGTTGAGTCAGGATGGAAGCAGTGAGGATGATGAGAAGCGACAGTGTGCTAACAGGGTCAAGGATTTTGTGAAGCAGATGAGCATGTCTGGCGAGTACTCTACAGATGCTGGAGGTTAGTTTGGGTATGATTATTTGTGGGAGGAGATAATGCCTTTCTCATGAAAATTTGTGCTTAACTGATTTTATGGCACTTTGCTTCTTTCTCTCCCACTCTTTATTCTGAAGCTGTAGGTAGCTAGTCAACTCTGAAAAAACTTTATTCCTAATTAAATACTTGTGATTGCTGCGTGGAGTGAAATTTTTGGTGGCTTTTGGCAATAGCAGGAAGTTAATTACAAGTTCCATATAAAAACCTGAAATTGGTGATGTGGATTTTAGGATTTGATTAAATGGCATTTAATCCATGCATTTGTGAATCGTACGAACCCTACAAAACGGCTTCTAATCTTGGTTGTGCAGGTGGCATTTGTGCTATGTTGAGTTCAACTGTAAATCATGATGAAATCTTGCCTCAGAATTGTTGCATCTTGACATTATTTGGCTACAAGTCTATTGATAATCTCCTTATAAATTCATTATTTCATTAATATTCTCCTAAGCGGAGATTTTATGTTTATTGATCATGGAAAGATAATTTAAATTCAGCTCATGGAACATACGCAAACCACCCTCATAACATTCAAATGCATCATTTTCAGAGCCGATGTGCACACCATAGTATGATGTCTACTTCTAGAGATTCCAACCATAGAAGGGTGGTTGAACCTAAATTCTGGGAGGTTGATGATTTAATGGTTTGACTGACTTCTGGTAATTTTAGCAATGAAAATATTAGATTTTTCCATTTTTTTGATGCTCAAATTGCCTTAAAAATCATTAAGTGATAGTGTAACGGAAAAAACAACTGATTAGCCAAGAATGAATATGGATGAAGGATTGCTGATACTGGTTCTTATTTGTCATTTGGTACTGATAAAAATGAAGCTGTGTTGGTAGGTATTTAGTAGATTATTTTGTGCATAATAGAACTTAAGTTTTTCTGACCTTCCGTATTAATATTTGCTTATTCTAGAAGAGGTAGAAAGTGGAATTATCTGTGCTATCGGAAGTAAGGGAAACATAAATGGAGAAGCTTGGAAGACTCAAATGTTTAAATTAAAACATTAAATACACTTTGCAGTTAAAGAAATTAAGTACAAAATTATTAAGAAAAGAATGACAGTGGTATTCTATGTGGATTGTTGTATAGCGCACTTAAGTGACTTTTGAAGTAATTAATCCAATAAGTATTTAATGTTACTAACTTAAAGATATTATTTAGGTTAATTTCCTCGATTACTCCTGGACCTCAGGAAAGTAGTAATCTGATAACCCCATACTCCAAAAACAATAAACTTAATATACCCCTGGACATAGTGTGTGTTCATTGATTGTTGTTTATAATACCTGATGTAGCCTTATGTGCACATTTTGGGGTTTGTGGGCAATAAATTAATTTACGGATAAATTAAATGTTTTCCTAAGGAAAAGGTCCCATGAATTTGTGCCTGATTTTAATTAATAGAGATTTAATTACTGTGTGTGAAGGGTTATCGTACTCGGAAGGGATTATCGTCAGGTTAATGCGCTGAATCTGGAACACAGTATTCCAACCAGTTTCATTATTTTGTGACTAGTCATGGTATTTTTTATTGTGGGCTCTTTTATTGGATAGTACTATTTTTTATATATGCTCTGCTCCAATGTTAATCGTTGTTTTGTATTTTACAAACAACAGGTATGTTGGTGAAGAGTGGTTCCGAAAGTAGCTTGTCAGAGGATGAAGAAGCAGTGGAAGCTGTAGAATCTGGAAACCATCTCCAAACTGATGAAACAACTCCTGAGGAAGCGAGCAGCAAGGCCAAAGAGGGAGGAGAGGAAATAAAGTCTAAGGAGGTTGGGGATGAAATGGCCTCAGCTGCTGATGCTTCTCCTGATGGCTGTCTTGTCAAGAAAGAAGGCAAAGAAGAAGAGGATGTGCAGATGAAACGTGCTGGCTCTTTAGACCAAGAACCTCCAACTGTGGTGAGACGGCGAAAATCAAGCTCTGTCAACCTGGCATTCAGGAAGAGTGAGGGCTGTCGATTGTCCGAAAGAGTCGAGTTAGGGAGTGGTAATGGTATTTCTCTGATGGA
Source organism: Ceriagrion tenellum (assembly GCA_963169105.1). Taxonomy (NCBI): domain Eukaryota; kingdom Metazoa; phylum Arthropoda; class Insecta; order Odonata; family Coenagrionidae; genus Ceriagrion; species Ceriagrion tenellum. The sequence continues at coordinate 76,651,725 of OY720637.1, read as the reverse complement.
GACCTCAAGCACTCATAGGGCGCATGCTGAAAGTGAAAGTTCTGCAGATGGGTGCTCTGAGAGTGCCAAACTAAGTGCAGGAGCATCGACTGCTGATTCCATCTTGGCCATGAGGACAAGTAAAAGTGACACTAGTCTCACTGACTCATTTGTTGTGATTGGGGACTCAGGGACCATTGAGGGTGGTTTGGGAGTAATAGACTCGGGGAGGAGGGATGTTACCCCTCCCAATTCAGCTGGCCTTCCAGTTTCTAATAATGGTGGAAGTTCAGGAGTTGTTCAGCGAAGGAAGCGCAACCCTCAGAACATGTTACGGGAAGGTTAGTAATGCTTATGAATGCTTGTGAAAACAACATGCTTGTGTGTTTTTTCACGTTTTAATGTATGATACACAACAGGCATCAATACAGAGTCATCTTCTGGTACAATTTTGACACAAGGGAGATATTTATACATCAAAAAGGACAGGTGGGTTGGTGAAATGGGTTGAGTTAGGAGAAAAGAAAAAGAAAGTAGATGGTAAATGTAGGTTAATAATTTATGAGTAATGAAGGCCTATTTTTTGTTTTGTGATTAGAATTAAAGTAGCTGACATCTGGTGGTGATCTTCAGAACTGAGGTTCATAACAAAAGGGGAATTGGACGACCCAACCATCTTCATGTTTTGATGTGTTGATTGCTACATATTCTGATGGCTCTGAATGTATGTGTTATGAATTAGCTTGACCAGTCATGTAAATGAAATGTCCTGTGCAAAGTTATCAAGTCAAGAAAATTTGTATTTCAGTGTATACTAGTGGAAGGGGCTTTAGTTTATGGTTGATTGGAAAGTTGTAGCCGCTTGTCAGGAATTAAGACTGAATTTTATTTTAAGAAAACTAGGTATGCCAGCAGTACCATTTTACCACAAATTGAATAAGTAATTCATGACCTGTAATTGCTGATGTGAGCTTAATTTGCTTTTGCCATAGCTGATACATACCATCTTTCAGCTAAACGGAACCCCTAAAAGTTTTTCTTTACTATATTATGCAGATCTTATGGCTAAATCACTATTTTTACCATTTGCTATTATGTATTTACAAATATACCTAACAGTGTGGAAAACTAAGATGATTCTGAGTATGAATGTTGATTGTGAGCTTCATGATATCAAGATGGAAAATAACTATCCTCATTTTCCTATTATTCACAAGCATTCCATGTTCCCCAGTATAGTTTAACCCTAAGGTGAGACAATAAATGGGTCATGGGAAAAAGTACATTTTTTTTGCTGAAAAATCAAAGGTTGGGCTTTTCATGAGGTTAGCTTATACACAAGTACCTATGTTCAGTAAAAAGATATCCTTGATTTATGTGCACATTTTGACCCAATGGTTTTGTATTAGCAGCATTGTGTGAGAACATGAGCCTATGTTATTATTTGGCTAAAGTCACCTTAACCTGTTTTCCCACCTTTTTTTACATTAGATTTGTCTGGAATAGCATATAACCAGGGGTTTTTAACATAAATGTCTACTCTTAGTCTCCTTTATCTGTTTCTGCTGTTTTATTCATCCATTCGAATCCCAACAGTTTTAATGGAGAGACTAATGGGTTTTGCACTTTTTATGCATATTTTTAGATTTATTTGACGAAGTTTGTATTACTTATTTGTTGCAAGTTACCAAAATTCTCTTCTTAATGCATTTTTAGGCTTCAAGTGGCAGCGGCAGTTGGTTTTCCGCAGTAAACTTACAATGCACACAGCTTATGATCGGAAAGACAATGCTGAACCTGCTTCCATTACTGCTCTTTCTGTTTCAAAGTGAGTATATTTTGAAGTGGCTCAGTCTGATTCATAATTTTTATCTAATGAAACAAGTCATATGATAGTTATATTACTAGAATTGGCTTGTTTATTCTATTGATTTTGTTAAATTTCATATACAGGGACCATCGTACTGTATATGTTGGTGATACCAGAGGCCGGGTATTTTCGTGGAGTGTCTCTGAGCAGCCTGGGCGTGCAATAACAGATCACTGGCTCAAAGATGAAGGAGCAGAAGCATGTGCTGCTTGCAATGTACGGTTCTCATTGTATGAGCGTCGTCATCATTGTAGGAACTGTGGTCAGGTATTCTGCTCCAAGTAAGTAATATTCTGTTCTTCTGTTCTTTTACTTCCGTACACTGCTTGTAGTGGAATGTCATGGTAAATTTTTTTTCAAATATCTTTTTCCATGTTAATTCTCAGTGTCTAGGTGGTCAAATCTCATGTCACTGGATTCTCGGTACTCTGAACACATAGATAGTGGCAGGGTAGTGAGTGCAGTGTTCAACCGTGGCTTTGGGTGGTCCAAGGCACATAATTGGGTTCAATATTTGAGACCAGCACCTGCTCTTTAGTATTCACCTGCCCAAAGATGGTTTTATAAACATCACTGCTCCATCCTTGATCTGCTAATTTTGCGCATAATTCCCCATGTTGACATTCTTAAAAATATCCTTAGTGAATTCCATTCCTGGTTTTCCTTGATATTCTTTCCATTCATTACACATTCTACTGCAGTTTATAAGAGGCCATTATGCCGCAGAACATATCTAATAAGTCCATCTCTTCATATTATCTGAGTTTTCATAGAGTAACTTTCTCTCCCCAACTCTTCCCAGGACTTCTTCAGTGGCTATGTCCTCCAACAACTTGATCTCCATTATTCTTCTATAATGTCATGTTGTCATTCCCTCCCATCTCCTGTGTTACACTGCTTTTATTTTTCAACTTTCTGTTACATCATAAGCATGCCTTATGTATGTGTACGATGGAGTGACCCACTTCCGACTTAGTGTTTCTAGTTGCTTACCAACTCATAGAATAGAAGGCAAAGTGTGCTTTAATAGAATACATTCTTTGCTTGAACTACTCTGCTGACTGTTTATTTATTGCATCTTCCATAACTTATGATCCATCTTTCTGCTCAGCAAAATTCTTTCACTTTTCAGTTTTTGCCATCTGAGTCTGGTATTGACATTTTCCTAAATATGTATTGGGAAACCATATTTGGTGTGATGTGGGCTGGATTTGAGCAGTCGAATCCATCATAAAAAGATTTGAGCCCAGGTGTGGTGGCATATGTTGTGGTAAAATATAAATTGCTGTAAAATCTTGCCTTGAAATTTTGGCATCTTGGTATCATTTTACTGTCAAAGTGTTGAAAATATGCATCAAAATTCATTGCAAAATACATTTGTAGATAAGCAGAGATTTTCTGGTTATATTCATGTTAAGTTGTGTTTAAGAAAATGGGACATGGCACATGCACATGCCCCCTTAATTACCTCCCGGAGCATCATTTTCATAGCCCGTGCATGTGCCATACATGTTTGTGCATGCTGAATTTGTTATGTGTTTGACTGAAAGGACAAATATTTTTCTTTTTTTCTTTGATAAACTTAGTTTTGAACTGCAGGAAAATATACACCTAACCTAAAATGCGTATTCAAATATTGCTTTCTTCAGGCTGCAGAATTAGTTAAATTTTCATTTAACTATTTTTGTTGCTCAGTCATGCCATGGTTTTGCTCTGCAAATATAAGGTCTTGCATTTTAAGCAGAATCCTGCATCATCACTGTTCAGTAAAATTAAACCTGGTCCTTTCTGAGAATTAATAAAGAGCTCTTTGGTTCTCAGCATGTAGTAAATTTAAAAGGGCAAAATAAACTGCTATTGAGAGGTGGGAATAGGTGTATATGTCACCAAATGTGAAAGGAAAAGTGAGGTTGTTGTCTCCTTAACTTGTCATTGTATTCAAATCCAGCTTTTATATTTACGTTAATTAGAGAACACATATACAGTGGTGTGCCATTTTGAGCTAAATTCATGTGTATTCTAATGGCCCCATCATTTATGAACATTAAGAGCTAAGATTTCGATAATCTTTTTAAGATCTTCCTTTGAACCCAAACTAGGGAACATTATAACCAGTCAAGTATCAGGTACTCAAGTAAGCCCTTTCTAGTGGAATTGCCCAGTAGTTGATAATTTGTATGAGACAGTATATTATTCTAAAATGCGCTTCTTTCAGGATTTTCCTTGAAATCTCTGATTTAGATGCAATTTCACATTTTCTATTTTCAGGTGCAGTCGTTTTGAGTCTGAAATCTTTCGGTTACGAATTCTCAAACCGGTGCGTGTATGTCAACGATGCTATGCAACACTCAGAGGATCTCATGGTGCGAGTGATCATACCACTTAGTTTACTCTAAATACTGCCCAAAGCTGTAGATTTTTTATTTTATTACTGGGTATTTGGTTGTAAAAAATAATGAAAGTGTCTTTCCTCTTCTTTAATATTTTAATATGACAACTGTTGGGGGTTTACCGAAAGTAGGGATGACAGCTACTGGTTTTCAATGACTTAGAGCTGCAGCTGCAGTCCTCTGCCAATGTTTATTATGGCTTTGTTCCTTATGGTTTGCATTTAATTAAATTTTCTACTATTGACCAGTGATCTTCACAAGGCCATAAATCATGCCTCAAAATTTTTTATTTCTGAATAAATATGGTCGGTTCTGAATCTCATTGGTTTGGCCACAAAAATCTCACTTGATTGAACTTTGAATTAACAACTTGATTTTGTTCAATAGGGGCGTAAAAATGCTTTCATATCCAAAGTATTTATATTTGAAAGTTATTAATATTGGGATGCAAAAAGTCAATGGAACTCCAAATTAATAATTTGGATCAATGTGAGTTTGTGATTTAGGGAAATATAGTGTAGCCAGAAAGTGTTGACTGTCAATTAAGATTTTACTGTAATTTATTTCTTTTATTCTATTTGGAGTACTTTATATAATGAGTTACTGTTAAAGGTGTAGAAACAAAATATCAAATTAGTGATATTATTATTGTATTATTTATGTTTTAAGATTGTTATTATTGAATTTGTGTTGTATTTTGTCTCCTGGCTGTCTGCTTGAGAGAATGGATGTATGTATATATACAATAAGAAATTCATGTAAAATTGTCAGTATGATAGTTGAAATCACAATAGAATGAATGCCGTCATGATATTGTAGTTAATTTGTTTTCGTAAACTTATTTTCTATTAAATATTCTTTTTATAGCTACTGTTTTGAGTGAGCCACAGACTGAATTAGATACTTGCGTCTATCATTGTGTATTTGTTGAGGAATGAAATGTCCTCTCAATCATTAAACCAGGATACAAAAATATGAAGTTGGTCAATACCCTAGATATTGAATGAATTTGAGTAAGTGCCTCAACTAAATAAAATGTATGTGAATGTGCTGAGTTAGAATTTTAAGACATTTTCGTGCTGTTATAGAATTCTATGGAAGTGATGTATTTTAATTAGTGAAGGCATTCAAGAATTTTATTTAGACCTAGGTTGGTGACCGTAGTAGAATGTCATGTACCTGAGTGCAGCAACAATATTTGAGGTTAAATTTTGGCTTGGTATTATGGAGAGGGAAATAAGAGATGTGGCAGGCTGCTTCTGAAGAAATGTTTATGTGTAGTAAGCAAGAATAGACTTTTGTCTATAAAATAATTTTAATTGATAGGGGGAGGGGTGAATTTCTGAAGTATCAATTTTTCCTGTTGTATAATTTGTGAATTTCTCACGATTATGTTTTCTGTTATCTCTTACCCAAATCTGTTATAGTTGATCTCTCTCATTTCATTTATTTAGTAATTTTTAATTACGATTTATATTTAATTTTTGTTACTTCCTAACTTGTTGACCATAATTGACTGAAAGTATGATTTTTTAAGTATTACGTATAAAAATGCCATACATTATTTGTGATAATAGTGTGTCAAATGAATTTTATTATGTAGATTCTTTTCACTTTGAAATTTGTGTGATCAAGTACTTTCCTATGTGTGGAGGTTATAGTTAATTGTTATTGTACCTGGGCATGCATTTCAGTTAGATTTATAAACATTTTTTTTTTTTGTGTGCCATCAAAATTCTGTGCATTATTTGAGACATGATGTTATGAAAGATGATACCAAAGCTTTTTAAGTAGTGAGTAAGACTGTACGACAATATTTTTTAAATATAATTTTTGTCTAAAATATGTTTATCCAATTCAGTTATTTTTTCACACAATGCTCTAGAGAAATGTCATGTGTCATGAAAGAGTTCTCATTTGTGAAAGTTATGTACTTGATGATATTGTAATTCCTAATTTGTATCAAGCAGTGGACCATATCAGGCACCATTTTTCCTTTATATCAAATGCTCATGAGGAAAAGCTGTTTAATTCTTTTAACAACAGTAGCATATTTGCTCTGGCAAATGCTTTTTGCTTATATAACTAGTGCCTGAGTCTTAGTGAGGTGTACATTCTATTTCAATTGAATTGTTTCATACGCTGCTCTCTAGTTGAAGTGCAGTGTTAGCTTTACAAGTTGGTGTCCCTCATTAACCATGTTGGCATTTGATCTTCAGCTCAATAGTGATTGTAAGTTTGTTATAAGAGACTTACAGAAATTTATAAATTAATAAGAAATATGCTAGCAGCACCCAAGCCTATAGTTCTTTTTAAAGCTAACCAGTCCTCAGGCATTGCACTATTTCATATAAGTATTTATTCCAGTGTGGTTGGCATTGGATGTACCTACTGTTTTTTTATTTTGATACTCTGATTTGCATGAAATGCTGATGTCATTCAGTAAAAACTGATTACAAGCTATTGATGAGAGTGCATTGTTTTTCATTTCAAAAAATGATTTCCATGCACATTCTCATATTTTAAGCAAATTTGAGTTTTTATAAATAGAATGAATTGGATCAATGATGTTGTTCACTAAGTAAGTGACTAATAAAGATTCAAATGAAATGAAGTATAATTTCCATGTTTTCTTTGTAATTGATATGTTGAAATGGACAAAATGGGTAAGTGTTGCTCTTTGGAAGGTGCAATCTGGTGTTATGCCAATTTCCCATTGCACTAGTTTCTCTCAGAATGTGTCTAATAAAATGGTCGTATCAGTTGTGTTGTGTGGCCTAGTAATTGCATGATTCTTTGTGTCTGCTAATCATGTTTATGGATGAGCTCTTATTTTCTTGTAGGCTTTAATGAAATTGGAAATGAGCAACAAGGAAGGAAACCCATATCTCCTTGTGAAAAATAACCAAGCCAATATTAAATACATTTCTCCACCTTAGATCCAAGTAAGACGTTTTTGGGGGAGGGAGGGTTGGGATCGTCTTACATTGTCTTATTTAGGGGGGTGGGGGGGGGGGAAGGGGTTTGGAACCAATTTATGTAAGATTTTTGTCCGTCTTGAAACATTGTATTGTTTCCGAATGAAATTTAGCAGTGAAATAGAGAATCCATTAATTATTCGCTTATTTTCTGTAATCTCGCTGCTACACCAATGCTCCATTCTGTCGCCTGTCTAGCTGCATTTCGACCATGTTCAACCAAAGAAAACATTAAAACAAAGAGTAGATTCAAATATCTAATGTCATACGTAAGACTGGGAGGGAGAGGGGTTGGGAAAATCTTACATTGTCTTACATAGGGGGAGGGGATGGAGTCAAAAATGGCATAAATCACTTAATGTAATACTTAAACAGCCCCTTATACCATTTCACAGATATTCTTAGTGATTCAGGTTAAGCCTAGCCAGCCTCTGAAAGGTTTCGTGCTCAGCAGTATTTCCAAAGAAACTTGAGCAACTGGCCAAAGTTGGCATAAGACAAACACAATTTTAAAGATTGCTATTGGTTCCTTGCTGGTTTTTTCTTATTATTGGAGCAACAGGAATTATTATGAGGGAAATGGCGAACAAAAAATTGCTCTTGAGAACCTTTACTCATTGGATGTGGCCTTTTCTAATCTCATTACTTAAGTTAATTTTCATCTCATATCATGCAGGGGGTGCTAGGTGACCATCATAGATTTCTCTATAAAAATATGTGATAGACCTGTAAGAGACACTTAAAAATTTGCCATTTTTATTTCTTTGAGTTGATTTTCCGTCAACTTAGAATATGGTAATAAAAACTGTTAGAATATGGGAGTAAAAACTTGTAAGCCTTTGCGTGTTCATGGCGTAGATTGGTACTTACTCCAGCATTTTTCATGGGTGTTTCAGGAGCATACGAAAGTGACCAGACATGTCTGTCCTTCATAATGAAGCTAACAATTAGCGACACCTGCGTTAACTTTACGATTAACAGAAATGAAAAATTCATGAGTATGTGGTGGTATTATCCACTGAATCTTAAATTAAAATGCGAAATCACTTCTCACGTCCACCATTTGTTCCACTCGTCATAGCATGGCATGTGCCAGATGTGCGGAACAAATGGTGGGCTGACATGCCTGCTATAGGTGAGAAAGTTGAGCTAAACTCAACTTCGCTCACAGATAGTTAGGCAAATGGAGCGAAGCACCTGATTGGCTGCTCGCTAAATGCTTCACCTCGTACACCTGTTTGCGAGCCCAATGTAGAGCAAACGTCAGTATTTTCGGCAATTTATGGGAGATAACTTGTACCACTTTTATTGGACCTTGTCTACAAACAGGAATTAATTCTCTCAGTGGAATTTCTTGGGAGAAGCAGTTAACTGTGATTATTAAACAAAGTGATTTATTGAGGTAGTTGGACAGGGGCATGCAAGAGGTTATGTGAACAGTTTGGTGAGGGAATTTGACTGTTATTGACATTAAGAAACAAAAGGATCTGTTGTTTGAGAAATTTGTGAAGACTGATGTTCCAGGTTTAGTGGCTAAGTGGAAATCATTGAATCAATCTATGACTGCCATTGTGGGCAAAGTACTAATAGAGTGGGTCAGACCGGCTAAGTGCAAACATCGATCAATCGCTATCTTTGGATCAATCCCTACTGCATTTATATGCTACATTATATTTACTTCATGGCAATTTTCAATACTTTTGGTAATATCCAACTAATGGTTTAATCATGTAAAAACATCCTTAAATAAAAGTGAAGATTTTTCCCTGCTTGAGACCCAAAATCCAGAAGTCTTGCTGTACTACTGTTGCATTCCGGATTTGAGGCTTAGTACTGTACTGTGAAGTTTCTGGAAATTGCTGATGAAGTGAACTCCTTAGGTGACCATTTGGAACAAATGTGAGAAGCCTAACTTTCTCAGAGTACATAGCTTTTACCATTGCAGAGTACAAATTTTGAAACCACTAAACGCAATGAAGCAGTTGTTACAATTTTATCAGTTCTCTTCTCCTGGTAGGTGAACATTAAAAGCATCAACAGCCATACTAGTGAGTGCTCAGCGAGGGCCTCAGAAAATTTAGTTTGTTTCCACTTTACTTTGTTTACCCTCCTTCCAGATTTGACTTGCCATGGCCGCTTAATGGGAGTCATTTCAGGACTGTTATGAATTACTGGTATAATGATGCAGACCCAGTAACAAGAGATCCAATGAAACATGTTAACTCTTCTATCCACTTTCAGACTCTTCTCTGGTTAACTCTTATCCGTAACTTTCAGACTCTTCTTGCAAAAAAAAAAATACATGTCACAGGGCATATCATGTCTGCCCATAGCTAACATTTGTAAAAGGCAAACTTAAAAAAAAGTCATAAAAAATTAACAACAAAAATATTGCCCACTCTCTTTGCGTAGGATTAATGCTCGACCTTAGCAGTACATTTTACTATGCTTTTTTAAATACTATGATTTTTTAAATTAAAAAAAATAAATAACCACTCTTAGTTAAAGCATATATGTTACTTCATATTTATCTTGTCTGAATACTACATTTCATTTATCCTATAAAAAACCTTTCCCAACCTCTACAAACCAGTATATATGAAATTGTCCAAACGTGATAATCACAAATGGGCACATAGTTGTTTTCTCTATTCTTCAATCAATAATCATGAGATAAGACATGGCCTTAAGTGATACATAACTAATATTCCTACTGTCCTCTTCTGAATTTGGCCATCTCTAAAACCTTCATACACCATGTAAAGTAAATATGAGGGTGTTATATTGTTCAAGAGTTTAAAGGTAGAAAATATTCATCCTTATGCTTAAAAATTCTTTTATTATCAAAATAAGAAAGAGTGAAAAACATCTTTGTTATCATGGGGCATATTAAGTCTGGGCAATCATAAGTAGTAAGTGTCTAATCTTAGTTTTCCATCATTTTCTGTTAAGTACAGAAGATCAGCAGTGGTTTGCTCAATGATTGCTTCTTCAGCTTTTTCAAACATCTGAAATAAATGTTGAGAGAGAAATATAAGTTAATGAGAAGGAAACTGCGGAACTCTTAAGCTACATTTAGGCAACTTTTGAAAATTATACTTTCTGTAAATGTGATAAAGAGAATATTTCTTGATTAAAAATGTCTGAAAACATTTACGTCGATGACAAATAAGTTCATAAATTCACAAATAATAAATTCAAGTAAATACTGTTTGTGTGCTATGTTCACCAATTGATCTCATGTCGCTCTGAAAAACTAATTAGAAAGTTCTGAAGAAAGTTGACTCAGATTGACTCAGACAGTTTATTTATGCAGGGCTGAAAATATAGATACTGAACTATTGATCACAGATGTTGAAATCTGCCCGACCAGTGTCTATTGGGATTTGCATTACGTAGTAGCTTATGATTGGCAATTTATGGAGTGAGTGCATATAACACAACGAATTGATTATTGCATTACTTACACTTTTTTTCTAAAAAAAAATACCACAAATGATTTCAATAGTTTTCTGTTTTCTATTGGCACCTTAAGAAAAACAAAGAATGCCAGACACTTTTGATAAAAATGAAATCTCAGAATGACTGAGACAGCAGGCTGACTTGGCTCTCTTCTCAGATAAATCTAAGGTCATTAGCCAAAAATGCTGATAGCTGTCATGGAATTACAAGGTAGATTTCTACATGAAAAAGCACACAAAATATGAAAAATATGCATTCATCAATCCTAACCATTGTAACATTATGTCTCCCAATAGATTAAATTTTATTTCCACTAAAGAAAGCTATTAGAGTGCTTACTAACCAGCTCTGTATCAAATATGTACAAAACTTTCAATTCATGAATAACTTATCGAATAATAACTTTTTGAATAACCAAGTTTTATTTTTTCCTGAGGAAATGATTTTATCATCAGTTTTGAAGGTTGAATGCAAATGGAAAAATATTTAACTTAAATTTTACTCCTGATTAACCACCAAAAAGCTGAGATAGAATAGCTTAGCAGAAAATAAAATGGAAACGCTGCATAATTGCATTTTTTTCCCTGCATTAATACTACTTATACCTCGCCTTTTTCATGTAAAATAATATGAGAATTTTTCTACTAGGATCAAAATTTTCATTGCACACAAATTTTTAATAATGAAGGCCCATGCACCACGGCAGAAAAATTCCTAAAATACTATTTCTAATACAAAATTCAAAATGTTATTCACAGGGCATTAACAATAGGTAGCTGAAAGAGCACCATAAAAATGTTTACTCACTCCTCGATACTTGAATTCCTTTTTAGGAGGTGGGTGCTTAAAGTTAGGTCCAAAATTTACAGAAACTGTAATACTGCGGTACAGAGAGACTGTTGGGAAGTAGCAACCACCATAAATGTCCTCAAATGCAACCCCCTGACACTCTCCATTCCTGAAGAATGTAATGCTGCTCTTTGGTAGGGTCCTTAATGATTTGAGTGATTCTGCCACCGCATCCTTCTCCTCATAATATAAGTGGCTCTTAAACTTCACCAGTGGCTTTATAAATAAAAATAAATAATTTAGTAATCCTAAAAAAAATTTAGTACAGAATTATCAAGTTTTCATATTATTTTCAATTTCAGAAGTTCTTTTGCAAAGTTAATATATTTTTATTATTACACATTATACTGCCTTATTTATAATTTGCATTAATTTTTCATTTTATTTGAGCAAATTATATTCATCTAAGGAGTTAAATTACATTTATAATAATAAATTTGATTTGACTCCATTGATAGAAACCAGTTATATTGCCCTGAAAACCAGAAAGATACCAAAAAAGCCTCTGCAATCCAACAATAAACACGAGATAAACTGTTAACATACCCTGTCCTTGTAAGTGGGTGGAATGTAATTAACATGCTCAGACTCAGGTAGATGTATTAGGAAGCCAAGTGTATCCCCTTCAGCATAACTTGGGCTATATGATTTTCCTCTGCACTCATGGAATCTAGTTCCATGCCTAAAAAGTTGTCATTAAAAAAAGTGCCAAGGATTACACATAGTGATTAATCATGCAATGTTACACATACATACAGTTTTAGGCCAGCACAAAATTCATATCATGATGAAAATACCTGGATCTCCATGAGTACCCAAATTTGTCGTATCCAAGAGGGGCTTGAAGGTTGGCATACTCCTGGGCCCAACCAAGTCTGCACGCTGATCCTTCAGGCATTTCTTCAACAGTAGCTTCCCAGTACCAAGTGCCACGACTTGCACCTATTTATTAGAATGAGATCAATAGAAGTAATCATGATGATAATGATGCAACATTATTTATGCACCCATTTAAGCTTCACAGCCTGAATAAAAGTGAATTGCAAACATCTTTTACTCATGTTTTAATTCATCATCATCATTAGTCCCTCAATCCTGAGAATATTTGATTGCAGCCTTCCATTTTAACCCTTCCCTCGCTAACTCCTTTATGTCCTCGCAGCACTTACTTTTCATGTCCCATTTTAGCTGGGGGATGCTCATTCCTTACCTTGAAGCAATTATGTTCCTCACAAATAAGCTGTGTCTCAAAGTGTAGCCTGTCCATCTGGACCTTGTTGTCCTGATAGTAGATCTATATTCCTATTGTCTTTGAAAACTACATTATTTTATTATCATGAAAGCTTTATTTGCTTGAGCTAATTCATTTCACGTCCACTGTACTTTTTCCATCCTATATCACGCAGCTTTTGAGGTAATTGGTAGTTTCAGGCGTAACTTGGTGAAATTTGTTAGCATTACATTGATGACTCGTAACTATGTGATTCCAATTCCAGTGCACACTATTTAAAATGAAATTTTAATTAGTGTACACTGGATAGAAAACAATGATAATGACTTTTTGTACACATCCCACTCCCCCCTTCTTCACCTCCCACTACCCCACCCCCTAAAACCTCCCATTCCTCCTCTTCCCCTCACCCTGTCCCATGACCTTTAAGTATTCCTGGTTGTCTTTGTATCCACAATTTTAAAGTTACAAGTTGTCATTATAAAGCTTCTGAGGCAGGTGAAAGATGCCATCAGTTGAAGCACCTCTCCTTGTAGGCCTTAAGCCTGGATTCTGTCTCTCTTCTAAATACCACTATTTTCAATCTCTTACTGTTCATCTTAATTTTGTATCCTCCAAGTGCATCACCATTGTGTTCAAGATTATTGGCAGGCCTTCTGCTTCTCTGCTGGGACAGCAATGTTATTAGCAAAATGAAGCATGTTGATTTTTTCCTTCATTTACCTCAATTCCTTTTATTCCCATTTCCTGGGTTTCATAGTCAGTTTCTTCCAGGTCCTCCTCATTGGTTGTTCAATCCTAAGATTGGTTGACTGCAGCCCTCCACACTTCCCTATCTAATGCTAGTTCCCTTACCTCCTTTATCTCTTCCGATGTACTTTCTTCTTTATTTGGTCCATGAACTTATTCATGGGTCTTCCTCTGGGGACTTTTCCCTCTATTTTACCTTCCATTATGTTCCTCACAAACCTATTGTCTCTCAAGGTGTGTCAAATCCAACTGGTTTATCTTTTCTCTATGGTATCCCATATGGTCCTTTCCTCTTCTACTCTTCTGTACACTGCATCATTTCTTATTTCGTCCATCCATTTTATCTTTAGCATCCTCCTCCAGCACCAGGTTTCAAAGGCTTCTAGTCTATTCTGGTCAACTTTTCCAATTGTCCATGCTTCCAATCCATAGAGTGCCAAACTCCACATACTGTTTCCTGTTGTATTCCTATCTTCTTGGAGCACAGCAGTTGTCTTTTTCCCATAAACGCCTTCTTAGCTTGGACTATCCTTTGCATGATGTCCATTGTGCTTCTTCCGTCCCACGTGATGGTACATCCAAGATAGGTGAAGGAATCCACTTGCCCTAATTTCTCTCCTCTCAGGGTGACTTCTGCATTCATCTTCTCTCTTCCGCATACTAGGATTTTAGTCTTCCTCTTACTTATTTCCATGTTGTATTCTTAGAGAACTTGGTCCATGATGTTTAGTGACCTTTGAAGATCCTCATGATTTTCATATATGACTGTGATATCATCTGCAAAGTGGAGCATGTTTATTTCTTCTTGGTTTATCTTTATTCTGCTCAGTCCAGTTTCTTGCGCTTCTTCTTTGGCCTCCTCCAAGAATATGTTGAACAGTGCTGGAGAGAGGTTGCATCCTTGTCTTACTCCTTTGTTAGTTTTAGCTTCTATCTGGCTTCCATCTCTCATTCCCATTGTGACGTCTTGCTTCCTGTATAGTTGATAGAAAATTCTTCTGACATCCTAATCTATACCAACTTTCTCCAGCAGTCTGAACATCTTGTATCTTTCATCATTGTTGAAGGCTTTCTCCAGGTCCACGAATGCAACATAAAATGGTTGGTTCACATGTATTGTTTTCTCCACGATTACTCAAAGGCAGAATATGGCCTCCCTGGTACCCCTATTCTTCCTAAATCCAAACTGGTTTTCCGAGAGGTTGTCTTCAATTTTTCCTTCCCATTCTTCGGCCTATTATTAATGTATTTTTGACACTAGACTCAAGGTTAGGTGCTCCTCACATCTCTCAGTCATTGTCTTCTTCGGTATCGCAATCATTACACTCCTTTGAAAGTCCTCTGGAAGTGCTCCGCTTTGGTAGCTACAGGAGAACCTGTTAATAACGAAATTCAAGGGACCGAAATTTTTCCAGTTCGTAAATCGAGAGTTCGTACCTCGGAGGTGACTTGCACGTTGCATCACTCCAGGGGACAATTAAATATCCCGGTGATGTCCCGTAATTTTCCGGGGAATTGGCTCGGAAAACTCAATTAAAGGTAAAATATCCGCAGAGGATCGCAAATGTTCATCTCTATTGTAGCGATTGCGTGGAAATGTCCACCGCGACTGCTTGACGCCAGCGTACGCACAGTTTCTTTTTGCCCGCAGCATTCCACTTCGCCGCATAGCCATGGAAGTCATCCTTCTATACTCACGAAGAACCTTTTGGCAGTCCTTTCGCTAAGCCAGAAATAAGCTGCGGACATTATTATTACGTAATTGTTCTGGAATTCCGTTAAAGTAATTTGTATAGCAACGAATCACAGGACGAACTAGTTGACCGCCCATGGACTAGGGCAAGAACACTGGGCTAGGGTGGCAGGGCAACCACTGTAGCAGCCACAGTGGCAGGGTTGTTTGTGTTTCACCGTTCTTCAGCACGGATCTTTCCAGATCTTCCGTCCGTCTTATCTTTCATCCTTATTAGGATGATTATTCTGCCATGGTGATCAATTTCCAATCTTTTGAGCAATTTGAACATATTCAATAAACATTCTCTGATATACAGACGATATCATAGTCAGAGCAGGATATTGTGATGATTGTCAAAGGACACTACACGCTATGGATCAAGTTCCCCAAGAATACCACATTCATAATGATAAATTAGATGAAGACAAAAACCTAACTATACGGAAGATAAAAGCTGAATGCAGATGTCACACTGAGAGGAGAGAAGTTAGAGCAAGTTAATTCCTTCACCTAGCTTGCAAGTACCACCCACCATGTGGAACAGAAGAAGTACAACAGACATCATGCAAAGAATAGCCCAAGCTAAGCAAGCATTCAAGGTAAAAAGACAACTGCAGCGCTGCTCAAAGAAGATAGGACTACAAACTAGGAAACAGCCTGTTCTAAATGACTTAAGTCTTAAACAATGGATGGGCCAAATAAAAAATGATGAAGTTTACATAAGAGTAGAAGAGGAAAGGACCACATGGAAGACAATACAGAAAAAAGAACCGAAAGGGTTGGACAAACACTGAGACACAATGGGCTTGGAGAGTATAACTGAAGGTAAGATAATGACAAGTCCCCAGAGGAGGATCCAGGAATAACTTAATGGATCAAATAAAGAGGAAAGTAGAAGAGCTACCAGGAAGTAAGGGAGCTAATATTTGATATGGAAGGGTGGAGAGCTGTAGTCAACCAATCTTAGGATTGAACAAATAATGATGATGACTGACCCTCATCCCTGATCCATCACATTGTCATTAACCACTCTTATCAATGGCTACAGTCTTAATGATTGACAGGCCAGCAAAAGCCAGGTTATTTACTATAAAACACAACATCAGCTTCATCCTCAATTTAAACCACATCCATCTATGTTTATGTTCCTCTAACCAATTGATTCTGTATAAAATTCATATACATAAAATAATATTTTAAAATATATATTCACATTAAATCAAAATAAGCTAGATTAATAAGGGAATTGCGGAACTTACCATGAGTAGCCCGCACCATGCAGTAGCCTTTTTCACCAGTTGCTGCCAACCTATCTTCAGATATTCGTATTTGGGGAGCACGATCATGCAATGCCAACAATACAGTGGATGGACTAAGGGTTCTATACAACCACCCAGGGATTGGTTTCCCAGCCCAATCGCTGCTTTCATCAAATTCTTGCCTGAAATAGCCACAAAAAATCGAACACTTAACTAATGCCAGGTAATAAGACTGAAGCTTATTTCTCCACTGTGGAAAAGGCGAATATATCAGAATATTGACTAGAATAAAGCTGATGGTGTATCTCACCGCAGAACATGCAGCAAAGCAATAGACATAAGTGGCAAGTTTAATTTCAGATATTCATAAACTGCTACAACTTTTTATGACAACGAAAGGTGATTATGCTATCAGTGAGACATTCCTTCCATCTGTACCATCACAAAATTGCAAAATATCATTCCTCTGAAGCATAAATAAGCACAGAAACTGATATGATAGGTACATTTTGATATCAGGTAGTGCCATGTGAATCAGGGATTTTTCTTTCAAATTGAACTGAATCGAATCTCCCAAAAGATATTTCAAATCGAATCAAAATGAACTTTTTTGTTAATTTTTGTAGCGAGTTGAATCACCCTAAAATATTCTCTTGCGAATCGCATTCCAATCTAAATAAAATGCAAAAGCTTACGAGCAGTTAGAGTAATACAGATTTTCACAATATTTCAGGGCCTTACATTAGCTTATATATCTATAGTGGCACCAAGAAAAGCACAGAATAACATGTAGTCATTAAAATTTTTGTTCCGCATGAGGAAAACATCGTCCAAACGGACAGAGCACCATTTTTGGAATGATCGCCATGTTTGAATGCATGCAATGATTCGAAGACGATCTATCAGATTCGAATATTTCGAATCATTTGGTTTTGAAGCATCCCGATTCACAGGCGAATCGAATCGAACTCAAAGCATTTGCACAGCTCTAATATCAGGATACATGAAAAATAAACAATCTTCTTGATGGACTATTTTCCAAGACTTCTCTGACATATACATCATTTATGTGATGAGATATAAAATAATATCCATCCAAGAGCTACATCTCTCTTCTTCATAACAATGTCCTAAGTCAATAAACCTTACCTGTACGGAGCATGCGGGTCAGGCTCGGCCAAGATATAACGATAACCATCCTTGTTGTATGGATGCTCCAAGGGGTAGCCATGGGCTGGAAGTTTTGGTGCAGATACATCACCACCACCTCCTCGTCCCTTCTTGCCTGATCCAGGCCCCTGTTCAGGAGCTTGCTTCCTTTTAGTGCTACGGCCTTTCACACCCCCAGACAATGGGACTGACAGAGGAAGATTATGCATGTAGAATCCCCCACATAACAAGTCATGACTCACCCAGATAAAATTAGTTTAAAATGATAAAAACAGGCAGCTATAATGAGGTAAAACACTATACACATCATTGTTCTAAGGTTCTAATTTCACAAAGAAACCACTGAAAATACTACCATGCTGTATCCCCATATCAGTGACTTTCAGATGTCCACCACGTATCATAGCTTCATAATTTGGCTTGATCTGAGTCAATTCCATTGAGAGAAAGCCAAACTTTGGGTAAACATTATTTGGGTCAGACTCCCCAGGAGCAAGCTCCTCACACACAAACAATGTTCCTGAATCTTTTAGGAGTGCCTTGTGAATCTGTAAAAAAAAACATGATGTTGGAATAATTAAAAAAAATGGCATTAATATAAAATGACACCCTAATCATCCATTCCAGTTTTCATGTAATGTCAAATGCTCATTAGTGTGGCGAAAGAAAGAATTCAGCAGTGAAAGAAAGTTTGAGTAGGATTGTAGAGGACATAGACTGAGATAGAATGGTAAGGGTACTTTCCCAGGAGTAAGGGCAACCTTCAGGTCATCATTGGACATTCTACCAACCAATTGCTTCATGATAGAATTCCAGAAAAATCTTAACACTTTTCACCCCAACCTCAAGTCTGATGCTAAATCACTAGAAAACTCCTTGAGCAAAATATTAGCTCAATAAATCAGCAGTTAGAAATGTCCTACTCATCTTTATGACTGGCATGGGCAACGCACTACAGAGTTACGTATTCTGTGAACTCCTACAGAATAAATAACTCTACACAAAATCAGGTAAATGAATATACTTACCTCTGTTTTAAATATTTTGCCAAATTGAAAATGAAGTATTTTAAAGATAAATGAAGTTTACAATATTAATGATAACTCGACTCACAGTGGAATGCCAGGACTGTGTGACTCGCCGTGCCATTGTTGTCATCCCTTCCCAGTGAGAGTCAATGAATGGAATAATTTCTAGGTCCTTCGAAAAGAGTTTCTGACCACTTCCTTCTTTTGCACTAGCTTGTGTGAGATTACCAATTGCAGTAATGCACATGTGAGGAAATTCTGAGGAATATAATGTGAAATACACATTTGAAATGGCACATCTGCAAAATAAGCACGGTAAAATTCAAAAGCTTACCCAAAGAAGTTACTTACGAGCTTGATTCTTCTTGAAACTCTCTAGACCAGTGGAAGAACAATTCTTGCAAACAAAGAAATAATTCATCATGAAGGGTACAAGTTTCCCAAGCTGGTAACCAATACATGACTCATGAAACCAACGATTACAATTGGCACAAAGTAATTCAACAATATTTAGGTTCCGTTCTTTTCCACTGCAACAAAACAAGATAACGTCAAGAACTAACTTTAAATGCATTGTGTTCACCGCAAATATTTTAAATCCATAAATAAGTGGACCAGAAAATGCTAATGTAGAAAATAAATATACTTAAGTGGCATAATCACCGTACCGGGGCTTGAAATGGGCGAATCTCATTTACCATGCAATTCTACCTCGATATCATTTCACGAAAGATTATACATTAAACAAATATTATTTTAACAGGGCAATCTAAAAAACTATGGAGGTCATCCAATCGTTGGCAATTCATCAAGAACTAAAATTCACGACAAAGTCATTCAAGTACCAGTAGCAGTTCCCTCTTTCAGCAGAATGCTTTGAGGAATGAGACGATGCCTCCTTCTTGGAAGACTTGGCAAACACATCTTCACTGCCAGATGAACTCTCATTTTTCTTCGAGGTGTCGTCTTCTTTTTCCGATTTATTTGCCTCGGACGCTTCTTTCCCCTGACCAAAATTATCTTGATTAGACTTCTTCATCGAGTTTTTATGATTTGTACTCTCCGTAAACATCTGTTTCTCATCATTTTCTCTCCTGTAGTTGCAGATTAAGTCAATATGAAGATTTCCCCAAGAATTTTAAAATTGTTATACCGGTTTTGACAGAATTAAATAAACTCTGTTTACAGTATCAACTATGGAGCCTACTCAATATGACACCAGACATCGCAAGCGCAAACCATCACTTAGGATGAGTATAAGACATTTTAATTTGAATAATAATAGCAGATGAAGCTAAAGAAGCATTAAATTAGATCAAAAACGCAATATACACTGCAAAAATACATCCAACAACAATTTTGAAAACTGTTGAAATGTTTTCGAACTTCAACTGTTATGCTATGGTTCACGATAAAAAATTAAGAATTCGCTATTTTATTCAAATCTCTTCTAAAATACGAAGAGCATCGACCAATGGATTCCAAAAACAGAGAATATTCAATTTAATCCCAGAAAAAAATAAAAAGCGAAAATGGATACTCATGTTTATCAAATAAATAGATTTACTAGCTCGATCTTACCCGTTTCTCCCGATTTCCGCCATGATTGTAGAAGGGGTGATAGGGAGAGTAGGGGTAACTCATACGTCACATTCAGCTGAGTTTTGGTTGGCTACGAGCTACAAAGTGTATTATTGATTCGCTCGTGTGCTGGGAGGCATTCCGTCTGCTGCAAGCGAGCCTCAAGGAACTGTTCAGGAATGGGGAAGAAAGAGTGCACGTTTATTTCTGTCAGCATATATAGGTGAACGAAAAATCACCTATGAAGCTTATCCGTCGATCGAAATAAGTCAAGTGCATCGCAATGTGCGACTCAGGCACAGAGGAACCGCTAATTGAAGATGATTGTCTGAAAGAAAGGAAGTGGTGGTGTTTTTTGTTATCTAGTATTTTTACGTTTTTGGCCGGATTGTTGATTGTACTTCTGTGGCGAGCTTTTGCATTTTTGTGTTGCCGTAAAGAGCCAGAATTTTCTCCAAATGACCCGAAACAGAAAGAACAAAAAGCTGCGAGGCAGGGTAAACAAGAGTTTGAAGGGACGTTTATGACAGAAGCGAAAGATTGGGCGGGAGAGCTGATATCAGGTCAAACAACCACTGGAAGAATTCTGGTAAGTGTTCAGCTGTTTTCAATTATATGTGTTAAAGATAGATCCGCATTATCCCTCATAGTTGGGGCCATACTAGTAACCCCAGATAAATAGATGTAGCTGATATTTGCTGAAATCTGTCGGCATTATAGGATAGAACTAAAATATCTCATTTAAAATTAGTCCATCGAATATGTCGCAAAATATTTGTAGTAGTAGATAAGTTCCCCATCATGTTTTCATAAAATACGAGGAAATGCTAATCGATTCACTATGTGAGAAGGTCCGTTAACTGAAAACAGGATACTTTCAAACGCGGATTTATTCGATAGATAGTCGTTATTTTTCACTCAGGAATGATACAAGCAGATTAATGAAACTCGCGTTTTGAATTGACTATCGCTTATCATTACGGCTTATTTTTGAAAAGTGGCTATAAGTTGTAATTGATAGTGTTGCTCGACATGAGCGCCCCGGATGGTTAGTTCCTCGCTAAAAAATCCCTTTACCAACGAATTACCAACCTGATCAGTAAACCTTACTTTTGAAATTACCTCTAACGCACGGTTTTCCCCCATTAACATTGGGGTTTTCCAAATGCTGTATCTGTACGTCTTGATCCCTGACGATCCATTCTGTATAACCATTCATCTGACGATGATCCTTTTTTGTGCTTGAATCATTCATACTGCAGTCGAGTTGATTGGTCTTTAAAAAAGTTTAAATGCAAATAGCTTTGGTCATTGAATTAGTCCTTTGTAATGTGCATCTTTCATTTGTTTTGCTGATGGTTTGTAGTTCGCGGAGCTAACCCTCCGGCTGCGCACTTATTGTGAAGAATAATGAATTGTGGCGCTAAATGGATTCTCAATGTCATGACAGAATTTTATATGATGAAATGAGAGCCCGTTGACAGATTTCTTGTCATGAATTTCGATTTCTCCAGCGTTAACGAGTGAAAAGGCAACTGACAGGTTTTGGTGCGGAGATTGTTCGTGCGAGATTCATCGAATATATCATGGAGTTTGCTAGTAAATGCAACTAGTTTTCAAGATAAGGCAGGTAAACGTTTAACGATGGGAATTTTAGAAATCCTTAAGTAGCCAATTAATATGACCCTTTTCCGACGTATTTTTACCGCGTGTTTTCTGAACGCGGAGAAACATTGATCTATTTTAGTACGACATTTTGGCGTCGTTAATAAGCGTACTGATTGAGAAATTAAGTAAAGTTCTGGTGTAGTTTCAGTATTGTTTTCTGCGCAGTGTATTAATGCTCACAGGTATAAGCTTTGCATTATGCCTGTTGTGCAGGATGCACAATGAAATTTTTCGGGAATTATCAGCCGGTGTGATAATTACATGAACTTTTGGTCGATAATTCTATAATACTCGAGAACAATACGTTACCAAAGATATTTATTTTCAAATGGAATACTGAAGCCAGAAATTTGGTTGAGCGCTGTATTTCTAGGCGAAAAGGAGACCATTTGCCAAAGTGCTAACAGTCTGCACAGTTGTCAGTGGTCTGGTCGAACAAAATCTTTTTCGACAGAAACTCCGTCAAGCGCAGGAAATTGAGTCGTTGTAATTTCTAGTTCTATAACTCTTGCCAATTTTTCGGCGGCGTCAGCGAAAAGAATTGAAAGGGGAGGTAGGGAATTAAAAAATGAATTGTTGAATAGGAAATCGTTTGAGCACGCGTTGATGCATTTGACTGCTATAAAGTATTCGGAAAAATCTTTGTACTCCATAAAATTTAAGTTTCTGATCCTTTAATTTTTTTAAAGGGCGAATTTTGTTTATTACGCCTCGCTTGCGAATCGCTGTGGTTTATGCGAAGAAAAACTCTTGACATCATTATGATTGTTGCGGGTAGGCGCTACTCGTAGAACGAATATTCATGCGAACTGACGAGTACATATGAAGTCGATTCGACATTTAATCCTCATAATAAAAATTCTCTAATTGATTGTCATTAATTCGTTTATAGGAACTGAGGAGTGAAGGGTGTGCGAAATTAGAATATCCACATGTTGCGGTGGGTAGTCGAAATTGGTTTGGAAGCGATAACCTTGGTACACATCAAGGAGACGTCAGAGAAGATTTGATTAGGAAATTCCTACCCTTATGGGGTGGATACGGAAGGGGAGAACAACTTACCTCCTCCTGATTACGCAGCAAGGATTCAATTTTCGGAGTGATTAATCGCAAGGGTTTTACTGTGTCAGTGAGGGTAAATGCCATAACTATTTGTCTCCCAGGGGAGGCATACAATTCGTATTCATGGCTTTTGTCTTCTTCTCTCCCCGCCCAATGTCGCCATTTTCTGTCGCTCTCTTTTACATTTCTATGGAATCATGTCTTTGGAACAACGGTTGTTTATTCATCCCTATCTTCAAATCATGAAGACAAAATCATTATCGTAATTTGCTTGACCATATGAAGCCATCCATTGTCGTCTGTAATTCACTCACTCACTTTCCCCTTCTATTCCTAATGCGGCAATGTACCTAATATTCTCTTGACAACTAACCTTTCATCGTCAGTTCTTTTTTGTGCGATCGATTCTATTAAACTCGTTACAGTTTCGATTCTTTCATTTTCACGTTTCTAGGGTGCAACAATGAATTTTATGGGAAAATGTATTTTTTTTCGTCCCAAATTCTTAGTCGCGCGTCATTCTTTATGCGTATCACGTAACCCATACCTTAATGTGGGAGTGTACGATTGTTGCCCATCGCTCTTGCCTAGAATATAGCTGTGTTCACCATTTGTGAACAATTGTTATAAAGGAAACAATTAAGGTATAATCGAAGTACGCAATAGCTGTTACTAGATTCGTTATCGATGACGTTCACACTCAGCTCAGTACGCGTCCAGAGACCTTTCCCGAGGAAGCCAACGTCACAGATCATCACTAATGTATGGTGACGTCGTGTTAAGGAATCAGAACCATCAGGCATTCTGGCTGGTCGATTCAGATCGATTTTTAGATTATGTGGGCAGTCTCTGCATTTACTATCCAATTTAGGAATGCGTGCAATTGCTCCCAATCGTGACTATCATTTTGGTTGTTATTCAATATCTCCTGAGATCTTCAAATTATCCGCATTCCATCATGACATCCGTCGGTACATACTTTTCTCCTCCTTCATCATTTCGCGGCCACCATACTCTATCCCCTATGTCTCCTCATTAGACATTCCATTCCCTCACGAAACGACATAGTATCAGAGACCTGCCGAACCACAAGTGAAAGGAAACACTGAGATAAGCGCTATTGGAGTGGTGATCGCTTTAGCCGAATTGTGTACCACATCTCGACGCCCCGGCGATCATTTCGTCGTCCATTGCGGACCCTTCGATGCTCTGGGGCACCGCCAGATGTGTGTCCCGGTTCCGTAGCTCCACAGTCATTGCGCAGAACGCTTGTCTTACCATTCCTCTCGCATTACTCCCACATATCACTTAACGAAAATGTTAGTGCTTGTGTTGAAGCGTTTCCGAGGAGCCTGGCTAATCGACTCCTTACATGCCTGGGCCATGAAAAGTTACTGAAGTATGACGCAATCGAACGGTTTCCTCGATTTGGAAGCGTACAATCTCGTGGATTATTCCACGCAGATTATTCCATCCACGTTATAACCGCTGATTATTATAAAATATTGGGTAGTAATAACGTGGAGTAGGTAATAAGAAAAATGCTTTATTTCTTTTCTTCGAACGTGGTGGAGGGAATTCTAGTTTCCTTTATGGGAAGATATAAATTATGGACATCGTTTCAAATTGAACATTTACGATTTTGTGGAATATTAGTATGATATATCCTTTCTATGCCGTCTTCGCTGGCACAGGGTCTTCGTTTTTCACTTTCCGCTTATTTTTCAATATTCCTCAACCGCATTCACCAAATTCAATATCTCCCAAGGATATTTGATTGGGACTGTCTTAAAATTGCACCGTCTTGACACTAGTTTTCTTTCACTTTCTCCTGAGGCGTTATGGTTATTATAATGAGCGTGCAAGTTTTTCGTGACTACATTTGAGATTCAGTATTAACCGCATCCAATCGCAGTGGCTATCCCAGTGAACAGCGTTGTGCTGCTACGAAGGATGTTTTCCAAAGTACAATTACATACAACTGACAGCATTCGGTACGTTTGGAGGGAAATTGCGGGTAGTAAGTTGCAGAGAAGTGCAATTAAAATATTCTCAGGTCCCAGGTGGATACAGGGGAGTCCACAAATGCCCTTGGTCTAAGTCAAATGCCACAGCTTAGTGCTGGCATCACTTTATAATAGTAAAATAGGATTCTGCGGACTCACCAGCCTTCTTCCCCAGCTTCCACTTTCATATCTATTGCTCCTCTCTATGTATCTTGCGATTTCTTTCTTTTTTTATTTAATTAGCGAGGAAGGAATAACGCGCAGTCAAAGAATACAATAGATAGCTATTGTACTCCTGGTGAAAATTATCTGCGTAAAATATGGTCGGATCCTTAGTAGCATGAAAAGCTCTGAAAAGCACCAACTATTTTCTTCGGTTTGATACAGTTCCCCTAGGTAAAGCCTTCTTCATTGCAATGTGAAAAAAAGTATCTTAAACTTGTCTTTTCCAACTGCCTCACATCCACATAAATGGGTGTATTAAATTAAGGGAAATGGTAGGTTAGGGTCTCCGCGATTTGGTATCTATATTATATCAGCCAAGAAATCTGCCTATCCTTGGCACTATATCGCGTGTTCTGCCTACTTAGACCATAAGTACCGTACATAAACCACGTCGAGCATGTTATCTACTCAGTCCTGTTGATGAGATGTAAAATAATGGATCACTTTCCGCCCCTCTTCATGAGAAGGCTAACGCCTACGTCTGGTATCTCATCATCCATCTCATATTTCTCAAATTAACCTACTTCTGCCATTCTACTTAAGCTGGTCGCCGTCTCTTATTCAAATTGTACAGTAAGTGGTGTTTAATGGGTTATTAATATTGTCCATATTTATGAAGGGATAGAGCTAACAGCTTGTTACTCCACTATTTTGAATGTATTTGTATTTTTTCCTGATTCATAATTACCTTCAGGCAATCAATAATTAATGTTACCTGAGGATGGAATGATTTATTCGTTTCATAATATCCATCCACGCGCCGCCAAATCTTCTGACTTTTCCTAAATATCACTTGTCATTCCCCATCACACGTAATTCATCCTGCTGTATCGATCTCCTTACTCGATGGTTTTATCGTCTCGACCCACTCCATAGCTTAACTTTTGTAAGATTACTGACTGCATCTGAACGTCATTTCCTGGGCTCTATTTACTTTCCTAGCTTGTTTGCCGTACTTGGTATGTTCGTCGAAGTACCAACGCAGCTTTTTTCACGTATTTTTTTTTCAACCATGGTTTCTTTACAGTGTAAATCATAAGGCGCGTGAAAATTAGTGGGATCAGGGTCGTGGAAAATTAAATTACGCGTGAAAAAAGCTGAGACTTCGTCAAACTTTCTTAGTGTGGGGGACCACAAAGTTATTCCCTAGACCGTTGCTTGTACAATGGTTACCGTGATTATTTTCACTATTGAGTTTCTTTCAATATTTTTTCATGCGTTCAACCGCTAACATGATCTCCACTTTTCGATTAATCATCTCAAAATATGCACTCGTATTAGTTTTGGTTGACGGCTATCATATTTAGCGGATCGTTTGAAAAATTTTTATACCTACCACTTCAATAAACAAAGACATGAGGGTAAATATATTTGCGGTAGAGAAGAAAAAATATCTTTATATGTCAAGAATTTGTGCATTAGTTGGGCTATGTGGTGCATCATTTTACTCCTCTGTGTCTACTTTTTATCGTGTGATCAATTTCTGAAATTTGCGATCTTGCGGATGATACTTAAGAAGAGACCTTGGTTATTTTTTCTATTCAGGATGGCGGTAACATTTGGTTTTAGAAATGAGTTTCAAAATATTCCTTTATTGCTACGGTGTATGACACGATTTGTCTCGACGCTTATGAGTAGGTCGGCCACGAAATTCCGGCGTTCGGCGTTTAAGGTTGATTGATTTGACTGTCCTCCTTTGCTTGAGACTAACATAATTAAGACGAATATGATGTGGGGCATTGTTTCTCAAACGTTTTTAAGCCATTCCTCCCTTAGTTCAAGAAACCCATATCCAACGAAAACAACTGCAAGCTTCAGAATCATAGACTACATGACCAAATCATGAAGCTGGTAAAATTATGTAAATATATTCATGATTTCATCAATGCATAATTAAAGTCCAAAACATAAATAGATATTTCATCCTAGGGCATGTATCTATGGTCACCGTTGGGTCAGGATCGTGCCTCCAGCGCCCCCGCTGCAGGCAGTGGTGTCCTCTTTGGGAACCACTGGTGTTGAGGATTCGCATTCTAACTTATGATAAATTTCTTCTGGTTTTTTGGTACTTCTTTGTTCTTATCTTGTCTCATGGCCGTCACCACTTTCTTCTTTGTTTAGGGATTAGTTTTCCCCTCTTGTTTTAATAAAGGTTTCACGTTCATTTTGAATTAAACGTCATGTCATAGGTGATCGTGCTAGTATATTTTACGAATGACAGTTATAGAATCAGAAATCTATGATGAATCATAATAATTATGATGCTACTGGTCCGATGTCTAGACGACTTTTAGCTTAACGTTCAGCGATATAGGTAGTTATAGGTTAATGATTTTTTTTAATGGCAGCTTTTTTAATCTTGTGATTGTCCGTACTATAAGTGCGCATGTAGTTTTTCCCTTTTCGGATGACTAACAAAATAATCATATTCATGAAATGTTGCTTTACTCATTTATTAAGCCTCACTTTGGAATACCGACTCTCTCTGAATAGTTGTGAAGTGGTGGAAAAATATACCTTAGGGCAGCGGTTTCTAGTCTTGGCGAATTGCTTGTTCATTATATTCGCGTGAGTTCGCGCTTCGTGGTTAATGAGTTCCTGAAATCAACTGAACGATGGAGAACGTGTAAGAAGAGCAATCAGTGCTGGTTAGAGTTCAAATTATCGGGAAATTTATTCAGAAATCATGAGGTGGGGTCACGGATCCTTCTATTGCGTAGTCGTTGTCGTTACCCGAGACGCGAACCGTTCGATACGGGAAATGCTGACAGTCAGTTTTTTAACAATGCACTCCAGTAGCTAAAAGAGGTGATTTAAAACACCCCTAAACATTTGAAGGCTTACAAAAATGTTTTCACTCTCTTGAGTGCAGTTGAAAAAGAGCGATAACGCGAGCGCCCGCGTTATATAGAACTGATCTCGCCCCAGGCTGCCCCCAGATCTTCCCCGAGGGTTTCCCGAGCCGTAAGCGACTGGTAACTGAGGCGAACCCAGAGTGAGCAGTCACTACTCATAGCTTTTTTCATTTTCTATGCTGTGGCCATGGAAGTTGTCCATTTTTCCTTAATGAAGGTTTTGATAGCTAATTATCAAAGAGACTCTGGGACACTCGCCCAATATTACGCATTGCTCGTTGTTTGAACTTGACTTCTTTACAATACCATATACTTACTAACTAACGAACTTAAGATTAGCTTAAAAGCTATAATGTTTAAAAATAATGGTATTCAGTTGTATTATACTGTTTTTGGTTTCGTTGGTTGTTTTTTTTTATTTGTTGGGAAACGGCGTACGAATTGGTTGTTCTGAAATTCTAAAAATCGTTTGTATCGCGAAATTGTAATTCCGAAAATGCGTTCGGCAAGACGACTTTTGAAGGAGACAAGAAATGTCATTCATTCTGTAGGATGTCGTTTTAGGAGTGATATTTCAAAAAAAATGAGCCGTTCCATGTACACTTCAAGTCTTGAGAAGTGAAAGGTGTGATGCATTGTACTCGTCGACCAACTGAGGCCGCCTACCTTGGAGTGTTCCTTGTTTAAATCGATAATGTACCTGTCGTTTTATGATCTGGGATGAAGAAGCATTTTATTGCGCATAAAAGCAGTCCCTGGAAGAGAAGGGATTTGACAGTCTCTGTCGATAGCTTGCACGTTGTATTCTGAGACTTTTTTTCCTATTCCCGTGGGTTTCGGATTATTCACTCCGACATTGGTAAGCGAGTTTTATGGGTTGCAGTTCTCAGTAAGCGCTCATCAAGTCGATTTCCGATCGCTCTCAAAATTCAGTGGCGTTAGCACCCCTGCGATTGCTTTATTTTTTAACTGATTTTGGGATCCGAACCATCGATTCGGGGTAAAACTCTCGCAGACGCACCCGTTGCTTACTTTAGAAGGTACTTTCGAGGTTTATATACATTAACCTACTCTCTACGGTCGTATATACAAACCCATCACGCCATTACATACACTCTAGGCAAAGTCAAATTATCGGTTATAGAACATACAATTATCTTAGTTATGCGAGATGGGTTAATATATTGAAAATTATGACTGCCATGGCCGTCTATGCTCTCAAAATAAGTGCTCAATGATGAATCGTGACCTTTGTTGACGCAATATAGAAACTAAACTCTTGCTTTTGAATTTAATTACTTTACCACACCAAAAGAGTGTCTTACATTACAAAAGATTTGAAGATGAAAAGATTTTATTTTCGGATAATAACTCCTGTTAGGAGCGAAAGGTGAACTTATAATTGACGAGTTGGGAATGCTTTATAATCTTGTTGGTGGCCAATAAAACATTGGGTTGAAACCGCAGTGCTACAATTCACCTAGGGGCTGACAACTTTGTAATCTTGCCAAATTAATTGTATTTTCATTTCCTTGGCGAATATTTGCTAAATATTCTCTGTTAATACCTATGAATAAAATCATTTTTACATGACGCGCAAAGTTCTTGGGTGACCCATTCTCAGTTGGATGGGGTAGGAAAACGTAGTCATGTAGCTCCCGAGTCTTGATGAGAGGTAGGCTGAGGATTAGGTTATCAGGGAGGAGCCGTAAGGCTTATGGACGAAGAAGTGAACGGTCGTGCTTTAATCCCAAAATCGAGGACTGGAATGGCAAGTTGTTCTAGCAGCGAAACATCTCCCATGAATTCCTCTTTTCGAATTCTTTATTGGTTTCATGTTGATAATTTTCGGCTAACCCTGGATTTACTTGTCTGAAAGTAGGCAATTTCCTGATTTCGCTCTCAGTATCTTTTTTAGAATGAAATGCTGTAACTCCGTGATTCCTAGTTATTTTTTTAATGTACGAACTGCGTTTGGACGTTATTTCGGTGACCTGAAAATGACGTTGAACGTCGAAGTACGAGTGTTCTCGAAATAAAATTAGGTGATGACCACCAAATGTAAGTTTTGCGTTCTAAGAAGAATCAATTCCATAAAGTTACGCTGAAAAGAACCTGCCTCTTTTTTATTGGACTTTGCTACGAGTTGAACTTTACAACCAGTCATTCGATGACCCTACCAACGAAGAATTTTCATGGCCAACGGAGCAAACCTCTTACGTCACCAGAGACATTTTTTCTCCGAAATATCCCTTATTTTAAATTTTAAAATAAATGTCCGATTAACATTTGAAGCAGCCACATGGACGATAATCACTGATTAGTAAGCAATTTAGTGAAGAATGATCGAAGGTTTTCTCGGCGGACTATGTCGCTGAAGATTATTCGGGATTTCCACCGGGCAGAAATGGAGAGCCTGACCCGGTGGAAATCTCGAATAATGTTCAACGAAGCAAAGTAGTGTTTCCTATTTTGTATTTAATACTACCAATAGCTTTCGTTTAGGGCTCTACACGGGGGATAAGATAAACTGAATTAGATATTATCCGCTTCTCACTAATGAACATCACTAAGTATGACATTTCAATGGGCTAAATATTTGGACAGACCATCGGATGTTTTTACTATCGGTCCCCAATATCAAGAAATCGTGAGATGGCGAGATTTATCTTGACCGAACAAATAAATTTCTTAGCGGAGAAGCTTAATTTGATAGTGAAGATAGTTGCTTTTTTCATGCCTTTATTTTAGACATCGTCTGGTTTGAAATTTTCGTTTTTTGGTTCTTATCTATTCAATTTTTATCTACTCACGAGGCAGGGGAATCATCTGAAAAAGATAACTTGCTTTAATTTTTGGATTAACATTGCGAGAAACTTCCGAAAATTATCACTTGTTATGTTTTTGTTTCCCTTATCTTGCAAGAACTTTCTCAAATTCATTGCTGTTATTTCTCATGATGGGCTATTATTGTTTTGAAATATGAAGCTATATAAATATACCAAAGATTTTTCAATGTATCTTATTTTCGTTTTAAAGTCACATTTATCCTAATAATTTGAAATTGAAGAATTATAATAAATCTGTTGACAACACCAATGAAGATATCAGGCTTCTTAGTTACCTTTTTTCCTTGCAGGTTATTTTATTTTTTAACTTTTTGAAAAGTTTCATTAAATTTAGTATAATTTCACGGTCATCGATCGCCAGCTGTAGAATACGCTAATCAATATCTGTCCCACTGATAACTAACTTAAATTGCATTATGTCGTTGCTCCATTTTCCACCTTTGGTGACAAAATTTGGAAGACTGAGCGGACTATATCCGTAGGACTTGGATAGCCTTTTCATTTTGATCGCCGCATTTATGTGAATGTATTTGGGGATGCATTTTGGATTTCGAAATGTATTCAGGATTTTTAATTTTTGGATTGCGTATTCTTTTGTACGATACTGAAAACTAAGACATTAATTTCGTTAATGCACAGATAGCTGATATTTTCTCATCTGTTCATAAGATAGCGGGTAAAATGTCTCGTGTATCGCTAAGGTTACTCGGTGGACTTAATGAGTAAAAATGTCATTCAAGTTAGGCGTGTACAAGAAAGATTCAACGTTGTTGTATATTGAGAAAGGTCCAAATGACCAAGAAGCGCGTGTGAAACTGAGCAGCGTGCCTAATCTCCGAGTAATTTCGACGGTTTTTCTTGGGCGTATATTGTCCGGTTACCCCACGTGTGCGGAAGTTAGAATAGCATTTTTTCGTGTGGTTAAATTTGATAAAGAAGGCCACAGGGATTGGTCAACACTTTTTTTCCTCAGACTCGTCTCATTTATTTCTTGCTTTCGTCCCCTATTTCGGTTCGGAGCCAATTTTTCTTGTCTCTGGCCGAAAAGATACGATCTTTTGGTATCCCCGGTTGAGAATATTTATTTCACTTTGTGACAAGCCACTTTATATAGTGACTTTCAAACACCAGGATTTCGAGCTGCATTAGTTTTGTTCCCAATGAGAACGTTCCTGGCTCTAGCCTTTGTCCCAATTACTAGTAATGGATTCCGGACCTACTTAGCTGCCGATGAGATGACTTTAGCTTACTCTGACGTTGTGTTTTTGATTCCGTCGTGCTAATTACTAAACCAGTTTACAGACGAGCTCATAGTAGTGGGATAAGCTGTCGGGAATGGCTTTTTTGTCGGTCATGGGATATATTCATGTTATCGCGTATTTTTGTAACTGTAATGTTCAGCCACTTTTCTTCTGGGTAATATATGTAATATGTGGCTACTTGTTTCAGGTAGAATAATGGAGCAACTCCTTCCAAAGGTACTTAATACGTGAGAGATAATTATTTTAGTGTCTTGAGCTAACAGTCGTCGTGATAACTTTTTTTACCTTTGCTGGAATCGTTTAGATAAGAACTTCAAAGACATCACGAGCCATTCGACTATTGAAGTGCATGCAAAGTACTATAACCTAGTCCTTGTCGATTGGTTTGTATTCTCTCCATGACTGAGGCAGTTCAATTTATAATGGAGTATATTTGCTAAAATTGATTGAATATACGTCTAAGTAATTAAGAGGCGAATTCTACACTGAAAGAAAAGGTTGGCTGCAGGAACCCGAGAATTGGTTGTCGTAACCAACTTTGTTGGATACTGGGGCGCCATCCAATTAGTTGGCTGTGGCAACCATTTTAAATAGATACGTCAGAAATGGCTGCACCGACCAACTTTCATGGTTCCGCTGCCTGCGTAGTTAGGTCCCACATCCAACTGTAGTGGAAGTAGCAAGTGATCGCTATGCTGTCAAGACTATGCACTCTCTACATTTCTTGCTTGACCAGTATTGAATATCAGGTGCTCTGATTGAGCAATAATAGACGACAAACTTTCAAAATACTTATTGGCCATTTAATGTCTGGTTAAATATTTAGTCGATTTGAAAAATTTATGGCATAAATTCTTCCACAATCTTCGTTTTCGAAGAACTTGAACTGGCCGTTGACGCTAACAATACTTTATAAAATCGGGCTTTGGGATAATAATTTAAAAAGTCAGATCTCGATACCTTTTCAACATTAAGCCTTAACTTATTTATATCATATACTAACACTAGCTGCAAAGCCAAGATTTCCTGAAAGAATAGAGCAAGGGCAAAATGAAGATGATAACCACGTCATGTTCGCATATATTGTTTATTTGTAAAACAAATTAAATTCCAACCTTTACAAAAGGGCATATACATTGAGATAGATGTCAATGCCTCTCAAAATGCATGTCTAAAAGCCACTTAAAAGTCGTTGTCCGCCATCCTTACAAAAATAACTGGCTGGAAGGACAATAAATCACAAATGTTTACACATTTACACTTCCCCGTTTTTACTACTTCATATGCCCAATAACATTCATGCAATCCTAATGTATATATTTCATCATATAAAATGCACACACAAACACTGGAAGGCTGCATTCCTCATCAAACTTTACAGCAACACACATCCCAATGTGGTATCTGTTACCCTTCCACTTATCCCAAGGCATTTTCAATCATTTGAGAACATTCTACGAATATTCTATAATGATCCCAACGTCCCTGGAACCAAATAGGCATATTAAGAATCAAAATAGGAAATTCCTACAATATCCTCTGCTGTGTGGGTGGGATCCAATGCTAACGATAATCTAAGTTAGATATCAACGAGTTCTTATTCAATAATTAAAAACTGACCGATAATCGCTTCAAGAAAACAGACGATGAAACTATCCAATAGACCCAACAAAAAGCTAAACCAGAAAGACAGAAACATGAATGTTACAGCAAAATATCTGTTCTTGATTGCCATACTTACCTTTAAATTTATCAATGAGACAGTTCACGCCCAATATGCTGAGTAATTCTCTTGTCTGGTCATCCATGTAGCCGTCCAACAAAGATTCAATATTCGAAAAACCTCTTCAGTATTCGATGAAGGCCGATACAATATTCCACACACACATACGCACCATAGCTCGCATGAACTCGGGATATTCCGCGGGATAAACTTCCGCGTAAGTTAGAATGGCGAAGTATTGCGAATGGTTGCTAACAACAAACGAGTTTGAGAATTCATCACCATAGCGCTCTGAAGTGGAAGCTTAGTCCGGCTAACAATCGCATTGGTTGTCCGATCCAACTATTGGTAAAGAGGCTTCTCGAGTGAGGTGTATGAACCAACACGGTGGTACGCCGACCAAGTAACGACTATCCAATTAAATTGGTTGGTATGTCCAATTATCTTGACTATCGTGTCCATAGCAGTTGATATTCAATCCAACTTTTCCTTATCCAACTAAAATTGGATGCTTCACCCAACCTCTTTTTTGAGTGTAGAAAGGGTGAAATGAAATTGTTATGGCAAAAATAAGCAGTAACATCTTTATTCAAAATTGCGTTCCTATGAGCTGATAATTGGGCTAATACGCCTATTTCAGAAATTATGGTCGAAAGTTTTATTACGAGAGCGATTTTTGCTGATTCTGAGTTTTTTTTCTCTAAAATCGGGGTTGCTGTATGCAAGAATATCATTTAACACAATGTGTATCTTCCATTTATTTTATGGTGTGTTGCATATTATCCTATCATTCATCATAAGTTCAACTCAGAAGAAATTTACTTCAACGAATGGTTTCTGAGAAAACCTTGTTTTTTTAAACGTAATTTCTGACAAATGCTTCTATTTTCGACTTTCGTACGGAATACAGCTTAAGTTAAAGCCATTCAGTAA
The DNA here is from genome assembly GCA_963169105.1 of Ceriagrion tenellum. Taxonomy (NCBI): domain Eukaryota; kingdom Metazoa; phylum Arthropoda; class Insecta; order Odonata; family Coenagrionidae; genus Ceriagrion; species Ceriagrion tenellum. The sequence goes on along the minus strand of OY720637.1, from coordinate 76,616,860 downwards.
ACATAGGGAAACTGACACAATGATCATTTTATTTTTCCCATTTTACTTTGATAATTCCGAGCTCTTGAAATGACCATGTTCTGTTTTAAGTTTCCATCAATTCATCTCTCAACGAAGCGTTTGTATGGTACCAAGACGTCTCTTTTCCTTGAGTTTACTATTGGGATACGGATCTATGGTACAAATTTTCATTATTGTATTAACATTATAGGCTGTTGTTATAGTCCCAATTTTTATTGAATTCTGGATGTTCACACCGTGTTAGCGACGATCACATTTATCATTTTTATCGCTTCACAGTCTCGTTGTAACCTACTTTACTAGGAATAAATGGGAAATGTTTTTCTGAGTCACATCCTAAAATACGTGGTCTTCCTTAAGAAGCCTCCCGTGTTCAGTCACAAAGGAAGAATTGACCGCGGAATGTATTTCCTGTTTTTTAAACGTAGATGCAAAGGATTATCTACTTCCTCTTCCGTTCCTCTGGTAAGTCGAAGACACACACACTATTGCACCAGATCTTAGGTAAGGGATAAAGACACTTATCGAAATATTTTATGGCTTTGTTTCTCTTTGTTGTTCACAAATATGGTAAAACGGCTCTCACGACTTTTGCATATTGATTTTTCGTCCTTTAGAAGAATCTTTGCTATATTGTTGGAGTCAAGTGTAATTACTATAAAGCAAAGCACCCGTGAAGTTCCATAACTTTATAGAGAGAGTGATGTTGTAATTAATTCTGAATATGAGACCCTTAGGTTCAAACCCCAATGGAAGACTTACCGGTGACACTAATTTTATCTCACCTTTTGCGCTGGCCGTATAGAGGTAACTATGTAAATCTGCGGAATGGCTTTTAAAAATTCTTGGAGTGCAGCACAGCAGCAGAGTACACCGAGCATTTGACGTCTATTTTTTGGAATTGGTAATTTATAATCCAATTCATGGATGGGCGAAAGTTCGCATGTTCCGGTGGTTACGAAAATCAGCAAAACGCACCTCACTCTCTCCGGTGATACGTGATTCTACCCATGTGATTCGTGATACGGAGCAGCTGCTGTCATTTATTTTCTAAATATTTTCAAACCCTGCTGTTTAAAACAATTTACTTTCACAGAAAAGTTATCGCCCTCAAAGAAATTTTTTTGATGCCTCTGATGGATTAATTTCCTCCTCTTGGTAGTTACGCTTCTCTCGATAAGCGATGAGAAACATGCATTGATATTCTCCTCCCCTTAAGTCTTCGGTCAATCGTGGGCCAAATCTTCTATGCGTAGCAACTTTTTTTAGTAGTAGTCATTCAAATCTCTTACTTTTTAAAAATTTTCCGTTTGGATTAATTCCATGAAAAGGAGATAATATGCGATTGGTTCGAAATAGTAAGTAGATCATTGAAGTTTCACTGTCATTATTGGAATTATTCCTTGAAGTATTCTTTGCTCATTTAGCTACATTCTAACGGACCCATGGCCTTTTGTTGGAAGAATGTTGAGTCATCAGTTTCAAGATAGCCTTTCGCACGTTAGAAGAAAATCGGCAATCGGTAAGACACAGCGAGAAAAATAGTGCTAGTAATAGAAGCGTTCTGTAATAGAAGGGAGGTGATGTCTTGGACCTTTGGTAGGATATAAGAAAGAGACTGGTGAAGAGACTGATATAAACTGATAAGACTTCCGTCATGGAGTGTAGGCTACAGGCTCTCGAGATATGGAAGAGATATGGCGACGGTTCAGCGGACGGAAAGGAAGACAAACGAGGAGGTGCTTGGTATGCTTGATGAGGAACGGGGATTTATGGATGATATTAGTGGGAGGCAGGTAGGTGGTTGGGAGAGGTAATGAAGGGCGAGGGGTTCCTTAAGGTCATGATGAAAGAAAGGATGTTGGGGAAGAGGAAGGAGGAGGAAGTGGGGAAGAGAAAGAAATGGAATAGGTTGGTTGGACTGGATGAAGAAAGGTAGGACCTAGGTTGAGATGAAGATATAAATACTATATGTAGACCTTGAAGCCCCGAATATGAATAATATCTCGAGGGATTTTACCAACTTCCTTTTAAACCTACCTTAAACCGCTAGAATCCCTTAATGAATTAATGATTGGTCCTTGTCACTGGCAGGCTGGGGGCCATCTTTCCTTTAGTCACTTTTTTGTGTCAGATTATATCACTCCAGGTATCGAACCCATAGTGCATGTGGACTAGAATGCCTCTCCGCTAAGCTTCAGAAGTCTGTTGGAATTAAGCGATGTAGATGGTTGGCATTGATTCAGGCGTTTATGGATGATTAAATTAATCACAGCCCTGCGGATGAGTGATTACCATTCTTAGACCTCGAGTATTTGGTCGAGGAGTTTTATTTTTGGCCAGCAGATTAGGGTTTGGATCGTTTATCACGGGATGGTATGGACGAGTAGTCAATATGACGAATAGTATGCGATAGGAAAAATACCTTCATGCCGTTTCTGTTCAGTCTTGATATAAACTTGATGATATTCCTTAAGCAAACAAAAAACGCGTAGTTATTGAAGGCATTTCATCCGAAATAACCATTCAAAAAATTGCGAAACTTTGATATTATTTCCGTCCCGGTTCAAATCACTTAAGGAACAGTGGTGATTCTGTGGGATCTCAATTCCTTCTTGAATACCCTTCGGAGAGTAGTTTAGTTGCAAAACTCCATTTGTCTGGTGGAATATTGATACTAGGCGCTATTCAGTTTGATCATGCTAACACCTTCGACTATCTACTCTCGTATCCTCCCAAAAAATCCAACTCCCACTAGTAAGCCAAACTACTGAAATGGCGGAAATAATTTTCGTTTGTTGGTCGGCTACCCAAATAACAAGCCAATCTATTATCGCCTTCTAAAATATGGCTGTAAGTTATCCATACAATCATTCGTTCACGATACTCGGACTGCGGAGGCTCTAGGCGGAGGCGATGGCGCGATAATACGATACTCTCCTAGCTCTGAAAAATACTTCAAACTCGGCTTATGAGGGACTATGTTCTATTAATGATTTTAATTTTTAAAAAGACACCATATTGTTTATCCAAAAAATATACCTTTGTGACCTTGATAATGGCATGTATGTGCAGAAATAGTGCCCAGGTTTTAGAAATCATAATCGTGGTATAGTCTTTTATTTAACATTATTTATCATGTTTTCAACGAAATTATTCCACAAAGTGACTCCTGAGACGTTCTATAACGTTTCAAAAATACTTTTCTTGCATGTAGGATGTCAATCTCTGAGTACTCCGTGACCCACGAACTCTGCCTCAGTGGCAACGGGGTTAAGTCTTCGCCTACTAACCTTGAGGTCAAGTATTCGAGTACCATTTAGGATGTTTTTTTTTACCATTCAAGGCATGGTTGTATGTAACATATGTCACGAGTTCTCTCGAATCAAGGCGTAATTATTACTATTATTATTAAACTCTTGTTCTCCTCAACCCTTGCCGTCACGTGACCTGTGACGCAGCTGTTCCTCGCGTCCGTCGTTGCATGGCGTCTATAATCCTCGATGGAATTCCAGGTGCGAAACGGCCGTCCTGGAGAATTTTCATCCCGCTTCAACGCCAACTCTCCGTGGGGTGGCCGCAAATTAGGTTAACGTCGGGGAGTTTTCTCTCCGGATTTACCCTCGGAAACAGAAAAATTCACTCTCGGGGACGTCCCCTCGCATTATTACGCCGCTCCTTCGTTCTTTCCTCCCCCAGCCCACTCGACTGTACACAACGCCCCTTCATCTGCGGGAACCTTGTTTTTTCGCCATCTACTATGTGTGAGAGAGAAATATGGGGGAATTCTCTCTTTGCAGCGCAGGTAAGGCGGTGGCAGGAATGAAAGCGGACCCGTATTTATCCGCGTCAACCTTTCTTCGCGGACTAGGGAAGCGGTCACTGTTGTGAGTCTGTATAAATGCGGTAGCTAAGCATTAATTTATTGTTTATCGTACTTATATTTGATGTACACCCTACATTCTTGCTATCTAACTATTTATTTGGTTCCCAAATAAGCATAAATGCATTGATTAATTATCAGCCATCATGTAATGGTTAAGCAGCTCGGTAAGCTCTTTAAGTAGGCAGGTCGGAGTTAAACCTCATTCAAGGAACTCATACCCTACCCTGACAATCCTAGACTTAAGGACACTTCCCTGGAGTACCGAGGAGGCGCGGGCATTCAAACCTTTTTGGGAAAATGCAGGCTGATGAAGGGATCCTTTCCACAATAATAGGTTAGCTGTTGTCATTTTTCCTCGCAGTTTTAATATTACGATTAGTTTCGACGGTAGTACTTATTTTCAAGTATTCAGTACGGGGTTATTGTGTACAATTAAACAATTATCGTGAAATTTAAGTCGAAAACTGGTATCTTCCTCAAACGTGTAGTCATGATTTTTTCCCTAATGAAAATAATAATTGGGATCGGGTTGGTGTGGTGGCCAGAGTACTGGCTAACTATACAGGTGTCTAGGGTTCAAATCCCTGCCGATGAGGATATTTTTCAGAGAAACCCGATCCCGACTTGAGTGTCTTGCGGAGGGCACTTCTAGTACAGTACTCCGTCTGTCGGATTAGACGTTAAACCGTGGTCTTCTGGGCGACTTTTTTTAAGAGTAGGCTAACGCCGACGCCAGGATTCTAGCCACTCCTCCTCCCTTACCTGTCTCCCAATGGCGCAAATGGCCTTAGCTGTCGGTCGCCTCCCCAAAATCCATTCCAATCCAAGATAATAACGAATAATTTCCGCTTCTCAGAGTCGGGAAATGCTTAATTTGTGTGAGGATTTACTTGAAGGATCATTTTGTTACTCACTATTAGGAATATGCGAATTCAACTGATGTGCTATTAAAATGTTGCGATTAAACTTCATCCAGGGGTGCATCATTTTCTGATACTGTACCTCGGACTGATGAATTTCCAAAAGTTACCTGTTGGAAGTTGGTAACTTTTTGGAAATTCACCCAACATAGGTACAGTTTCAGAAAATTATGCACACTATGAATTTTAATTGCATATCAGTCGAACGCCCACATTCCTAATAGTGTGTAACACAATGATCCTTCAAGTAAATCACTACACATTTTAAGTTACCTGTTGGTTATGGGGAACTTGGAAAGTTGGGGTCATCAGGCATTCGAAGAGAAAGTGAATGACAGAAAACGTGCATACACGAATCTTTTCCCGGTAGTCGACCGAGAAAACGTGGGTTAACGTTTCTCGCCGCTCGAGGGTTGGAAACTCTTGGCGTTTCATTTTAACCCTTCGCCTCGCACTGCGACCAGAGCCTTTTTCTGTTATTCACCTCGTCCCCCTGGCACGCTACTGTCCCTCGCCATTAGGGCGATGCGAAGAGGACGGGAGGGCACGAGCGGGTCGGGCCCTGCCTTCTCCTCGTCCCCAACGACCGAGAGCCTCGTCTCTCCTTGTCCTCCTCCTCCGCTTCCTCTCGCTCCCTTTGTCCCCAGTCGCTCCATTCATTCCAAGAACGCACTCTCTCTCCTCTCCTTCTTCTTCGCCTGCTTCCTCCGTCCTTTCCCTCATCCGAGCCAGCCAGTCACCCTCTAAACCCCACGCCCCGTACAAATCCACTTCCTCTCCCACCCCCGGCTAACCGCCCCCGCCCCCCCGAAGACGACTTCTAAAAAAAACCCTATTCCAAGCCGCTCTGTTCCCTCTTTCCTTCACCATGCCTCTCCCCACTCCCTCGTCTCTCATTTGGATATTCTGTGTTATAAGTGGAACGTTTTTCTAAAAAAAAATATTTCACCGAGGGCAGCGGGTGAAAAATTTTGCGGAGATGAGAAAAACACGGTTAAAGTTCGCGTTTGTTTCCCCCCATCGTGGGGCGTTTTCCATAATCCCCGGCGCGCACGGGGACATACCTTTCGGTAAATAACACTTCGGTTGGGGGGATGGGGGTGATATATATATTCTCTTGGCTCGTTTGGAAAGGGGCCAATCTATTCGGCTTCTCTTCTCTTCATCGTTTGAACCCTGCTTTGGGTCATTGAAGCCCTTTCACTTTGTATGTCATGCGGGTGTTTTCTTCCAAGGAAATCATGTTTTATTAAAATTTTTATGCTCTAAAGTTTAACGGAAAAAGGTATGTTACTTTTAACTGTATTAGGTTAACAGGTTACTGAGGAACTGTGTCTGTGTTGCTACATCACCCTGTGCCAAAGAAGGAATCTCATAATACTGAACATTTTCCTCTTCCCGGAATCAGGAAATGGTTTCTACGGCTATCGGCTTACTTGCAGATCAATGATTGTCGCTTTCACATTATTTGTGATACGGAAATTCAACGAATGTGTCATTGAAATTACAAAATTAAAACCCATGGGATGCATTAAATCATTATGCCTGACTATTACCCAATTTGCAATTAATCAGAAAATGAAATTTTAAGTAATGTATTATCGATCTTGGTGTATTCATAATCTGCGTTTTTAAAAGATAACGAGGCGTTGTTAAGAATTACCACGGCTCGTATTCGCAACTTTCATCGTTCCTCGCGCGAGACTTTTAATTGGTGAACTAGTTGGTTAACCATGACGGAAATTAGGACTGCATGGGCAACATGAGCGAGTACAGTCGTAGACATAGATGGAAAATGGATCCCGGAGCTCGTTAATCACGCTACAGTGATCGTATCCAACATAACTCTAGGTCAATTCATCGAAGATTTCACGCCAGTGTACAATATCGTAGTAATTTGGAAGGCAATTTTTTTGCTTGTGTATCAAAGAAACTTCGACGAATTCGACCTTAATTTCGCCATATTGGCTATCCTGAACGTTTTCTATGGCAGTGCTATCCTTGCTTTCCACGATATTTTCTCTTTGGTCCCCATGATATTTAATGATTGCATCATATCCCCCTCACCTCCAGCTTTTTCCGAAGACCATGCTATGACGTTCCTGCCGGAGGTATTTTTCACTGCGTTATTCGTGGTGAGATCCAATTTTTTTTCCGCTAGGCTGTTCATTTCAAACCGACACGACCCACCGCGTCTGCAGATTTGGAATTTTTGAAATATTTGTATTTCTCGTGCTGCCTCGGTTCCCTCGCTAATCTGTTGCAGTGACCTATGAGAGCTTTTCTCGCTACACAGGAAGGGGAAGTAATTTAACTCTTCGTTTTTTTAACGAAGCATATTGTGCCCACGCAAGCGCACCGAATGACGAGATTCCTGTGCCAGGCCGTGACCCAAAATGTAAGGCCCCTCCTATTTTCTCATTAGCTGCAATATATCTTATCCTCGCAGATGAAGTTGAGTTTGATTCGGAGTTAGTGTCGTTTGCTCTGGTGCATCAACTTTTTCAAGCTGTTAAACGAAGCCTGCCCTGAATTTATGGGGATACTGGAATGTGGCGGAAAATTATTGCGGAAAATTGGAGCACCGGGAAATGTTCCCTGGAATTCCCGAGTCCAAGATGATTGTTCATTTTTGGAGCCGGGCAAAAACAATCTTTGTAGTTCATTTTATCCATTTAGGTAGTTGTTTCTCTGGAATTTCGCGCCGAAAACCATTGCCAAAAAATGAAGTAATATGCTAACCGACGCAGGAACATATGCCGATTAAGTTGCATATTTTTTTAGGAGGTGAGCGACAACTGAAGTCATTTGTTTCATTTAGCCTTGGAAGGGTAGGTTTTTATATGTCAGATCATTTGAGAAAAAGTTAAATGGTTGAGAAAAACCCGGCGTTGGCATTAGTCTGTTGCAATGGTTCTCAATCTTTTTTGCACAATTCACTCTTTTACCATAGTTCATTCATTTTATTCCACTTTCCCAAAAAGCATGATTGAGTAATAATTAACTTCGTATCAAGATTTTCATCCAAATTTGTCCATGAACTCAATTGAACGCCAAATAAAAGTTGAAACAATAATATTTTAACCAGTTTTGCGGTATCTAGAGATCATTACATTTTTCCGAATGATGGTCCTAATTCTCCTGCGATTCTCCCGTGTGGAGGAGCCAGTACTCGAGCAACAGTACCAACCCGAATATCTTTGGATACAAATGAATGCTGGGTTACCAATATCAAGCAAGATTATTTTCACTTACTTAAATAGTGTATTACGTTGTAGCATGTGTCGTCGTTCGTAATATCGAGTGTTCTGAAATTTTTCTTTTTACAGTTTTTTATTTTTCTGCCTGTTGATTTTATTGCATAGTGACCTCCGTCGATCTTTCTTGTTTTCCTTCCTTCTGATAATGTGGAATAGAAGAGCCTGAGATTTACCCAGAGGTCCAAGTCATGAGGACTTTGCATTGGGAAATATCTCGGGTCGCATTCGGAGGGATTCCCCGCTGAATGGGAACTCCTGGTCTATGACAGACGAAAAGCTATGAGGTTTTCATTGTTAAAACATCCCTTTCGGTGGATAAAATTCTGTACTCGAAGTGGTCTTTACATACCTTGCACCCAATTAAGGGTCATGATTCCGCTTAAATACGCTGCCTCCACTGCCGGAAGTCAAACCTGGGATGATTCGAGATGCGGAGGCTGTTTATCCCACCAGCCCGGATATCGTTGCAGACAAACGAATGGAGTTTATCCATCTTGTGCAGGATGATTGGCACGGACTTGACAAGTCTATTTCATTGCATTATATGTCGTCATTCGAGATATCTGGAAGCGTTCTTATGAAAATTTGCATAATTATATTTTGTATTTTCCTCACTGCTGGAATTCTCGCGGATTGACCTCCATCGACCTTTCTTGTTTTCCTTTTATCTCAATAAGTAGAATGTAGCAGCCTAGGAAATACTCAGGGGTCAAAATGGCGAGGAATTTTTGCATTGGGAAACATCTCGGGATGCATCATGAAGTCTCTGATAAGATAGTGACCTTTTGCCAAGATATGGGTCGCGGCAAAACTGTGTGGAAAGTGAGTGAGATGGGTTATAGTGTTGCGTTGGTTTTCATTGGTATCCGCATGAAGATAGTTTTCGGCAAGCTTTATGTTACTTACATTATGTTAGCATCTTTCTAATGCTGTGAGAGTCTAAAACCGTATGCTTATATGCTGAAATTTGAATCTTATTTCACCAATTATCGTCAGGATTTCTCCAGTTTGGGCCTTATGTTGCTATGTTCGATGGTCGCTGCCACCTGTTCCAATGTGTCCTTTTAATAAGTAGTAAATGACTTAATTTTAACTTTTAAGACTTCTGATCCTCTTATTACGATTCTAATTCTTACACAGGAAGCTTCATTCCCACCATATGCATGTTTGTGGAGAAAAACAATAAACTCTGTGCCTGTCAAAAAGGCTTTTTTTATTCGACTATAGTTTTTAGGTTTAACCCATTCTAATTCTTGCCTTTCAAAAAGGCTTTGTAATATTCGATTATGGTTTTGAGATTTTGCTTATTATCTGGGAAAAGTTGGAAGGTTTGTTCCTTAACAATGAGTTTACTTTGAAAATTTTGTTTGAAATGCCGGTGCGGACATGCTCAGTAGTTTTCATTGCAACATTTTCGTAAATTCTAGCCTGTTAATGTTCTTTAAGTTAGTCAGGGTTTTAGTGGTCGTGTAGATAACCACGCCAATGCTTTTAGCTCGCTCACATATCAAATTTTTCCCCATCCTTACCCTTGAACGCCGCCCCCATATTTCAAGGCCCCTGTGACTCCCTGCCGTTTCTCGCTCGTCCGAGAAAACCTTACCCCCACCTCTCCTTCTACCATCGCGCCCACCGACCCAGCTTCCAGCCCCCACCCTCCGCCCTCGTCGTTGTTCCTCTGGCTGAGGGCATGGTAGGCGGGAGGAGGTGAGAGGGCGGCCGAAAGGCTGTTGTATGGGTAGGGGTCCGTCCCTTGCGGGCTTAATTTGGTGAGGAGAGCAGTGACGTGAGTCCCTGGGTGGAGGTGCCGCCCACTCCTCTTTACCACTCCCATTCTTCCCCCCTCTCCCTCGCTCAACCTCCTCCTCCTGCACCCCTTCTCCGAAAGATCGGCCGGCAAATTGGCGATCGCAAGCGAGGGAATTGAGATCAAAAAGTTTTTCGGAATTGATTGGCTCAAGTGCGGTGGTGGACGGTGGAGGCGTGGGAGGGATTCAGGTGGAGGGGCGAGGTGGGGGAGACTTCCTTCATTCTTTCTTTTTTCTTCCAAGGCAAATTAGTGGTGGTGGAAGTAATGAGAAAGTGTTGAAGGCATGGTCGGGGCTGGGATAGGGAAGGGGGAAACCAGGGGGCAGTTGTGAGGGCCTGGAAGCAGCGGGAGGGGACGGGAGACTCCCCAGCCGCCGCAGCCGCACGTGGTGTCTCCTTAGCGCCCTCTAGCTTACCTTGTCACTTGCTTGAGGTTCTACTGTACCTGTGTCACTCAAATCGAGTGCTGAAGTCCTTCCTCTCTTTAGTTTTATTCAAAAAGTGTTGTTAAATTAATGACATGTCTCAGCTTACCATAAGAAGGCTAAATTAAGGTAAATGAAACACTGATTTTTCGGCGTATATATTTTTAACGACCACTTTTCCAGCCATAGAAGCTAATTATAGCGTCATCTGTTGTTTAGTTAACACATTTGGACTCCAATTATTGTAATAATTTACTGTAAAATTTAACAAAATGAGATGGATAGGTGTTTAAATTTTTTTTACCATTCAAGTTCTCTTGGGATGGTATCCTTTTTATGAATATTTTTTGCGGTAATTGCATTGATATTAGGCGGAATAACCCCAATTTTCCTCTGTGTTTCACTCATTAACACATTTTACACCGCGGGAGGTCAATGAAGATTAATTAGCGGAAAAGAGTAGAAAATCTATGGTTCTATATTCATATGAAACTAAGGACAAGTTGTTCTATAAGTGGCTGGACTATGAATAAATGTCGTTTATTTTGCATTTATGTCATATAGCGTGGGAACCACTTAAACGGCTCATCTCCGACGTCCAACGTAATATCTCGAAATTCTTGGGGTGAAGAAAGTGAAATAGGGTTTGTACACGGTAAGAAATAAGTGGGTGATGAAAGAATGAAAGTCAGATTCTTCATTAAGGGACATATATGAAAGCAGTGTGCTTCGTGGGCATGGTCATGTCGATAGAATAGAAGATGTCGGATAACTAAACAGGTCTATGATAGCAGAGTGAACGATGTGGGAGGAAGAGGTAGACCGCGAAAATCCTGGGCGAATGTAGTTGAAGAGAGTCTGAAGAGGAGTCTATTAAATAGAAGAGCATGTATGAAACAATGAATTAGCGTAAGGTAGGCGACAGTGGTTTTTATGGACAGGGCAGGATGGAGAATATCAATATAGAGGGTAAATAATGACAGTACCAACTGTTTAAATCCCCAGAGTTCTTTATTGGTATAATTAGTGTCAACGCCAAAGCATCATCTTCAGGTGCCTTGTAATTATTTATTTAATAATGAACTTCCAAAAGGTTACGCCTGAAAGGATTGAATTCAATATAAAGGGAGCCAGTTTTCTATGGCCAGCGGCAATATTTGTTATTTAACTTTGTCTACTGCGAAATAAAATGGCGTGATAAATATGTATACAGATATAAATAGAGGGCGTATGGGTTTTTTACACGTTGCTCATCCCAGTGCTGGAAATCGAGCCGAATTCACTGAATATACAATTGTTGCGTCTTGTGGGCATTGTATCCTTCGAAGTAATCGAATGTAATCATCAGTTTGGATCGCGGAAATAAGTACAAAACCTATTTTCCTTCCAATTCTTGGACACAAGGGCCCATCATAGCCACGTAGGCGAGTCGAGTGTTATGAGAGAATACCGGTGGGGGAGCTGGAATCTACCAAATAAATAAAAAGGGACAGTCGATTCGATATGTGTTGCTTCAATCGTAGGAGGAATACGATTGAGATTTGTATTGACCTTTCCACGATAATATTTTTAGGATTTGTCAGAACTTCAATCGAGTAAATGTTCCCTTGAAACTGTCAGACTTGGTATATTGGAGTTTAAAAAAAAAGTTTTGTAGATAGCAATACGTATGCCTAAACAGTATGGTGTCATTCTTATACCGTGTAAAAATAGGCTTAACATAATTGATGAAGGGGGTGTTTAGTTGGGGGAACCTCCGTCTTTAAGGGGGCACGATAAGCTAATATTTAAAAAAAATTAAGAATATACCACATGAATTTCAGAGGATACTACTTTGATGGAGCGATACGTCACTATTGGTACCAGAAGAGTGTTAAAATAAGATAAACAGCTTTATTGCACCCTGGGACAAGTCCCAATAGGGCGAGCAAATATATAGAATTACTCTAAAGAAAAAGTCGTGAACCATACAGTGGTACAAATTCCTAGGAATCGCTACAAATATAAGGAATTTCGGATGATTTCAGCTAAGCCTCACGTTTTTGATGATGTTCAAGAAATAGGAACGAAGACGTATGTTACAACATGTAATGGTGAGACCGCATATTTATTATAGTAAATGGGGTTGAGATAACGTAAACACTCTTTACTCGTACGAAATTGTTTTAAAAGAGTTTATAGTCATAACGTTTATTAATTCCTGTGCCAATGAATTTCTGTAGAAGACTTCTGTTAGGAAAGACTGATTATATTTTGCTGTGAGAAATAACTCATCATCATCGGTAGTCATCAATTCCAAGATTTGTTCGCTTCAGTTGTCCTTTCCATTCTCCTCAGAGATGTATGTTTTTTCTTCATGAGGAAGTCTTGACCAGTCTTCGTAGGACTTCATCGTTTGCGACTGTTCTCCTTTTATTTGATCTTTATCCTTCTTCAATGACATCATATTTTCATTTTCTTGAACCTTTGTTCTGCTGCAGTTATCGTCCAAGTTTGGCTGCCTAATAAGAGGATACTTCACATGTGTATTTTGAATGAACTGCTTCCGTCTGCCGAGCAGATAGGCCTGAAAATTTCTAACAGAGCGAGGCACCAATCTATAATGTAGCAACTTTTCGTCCTTATCCTATTTTTCTAGCATCCCATCCTCATCCTATTCCTTTCTCCTCGATTTATCGACGTCTTGCGAGATGTGGTGGAACAGAGTTATGAACGGCAAATTAATAAGAACTCGGCTCTGGCCATCGACAGCTTCGTTACTTCGTCTAAGCGTCATCCTTTGGTACACCGTGTACAATGTCTTGTGCAACAAAAATTCCAGTGGATGGATCTTATTTTTCTTTCATTTGAAGTTCCTTTTTCCTCTCCCCCCAATCCCTATGAATGCTGCCCGAACACACACCCTATCATACGCCCTTGACGTGGCTCTCAGGGTAATAGGTAAGTGTTAGATCTTTCTGCCCTATTTTATCTCACTTTGTGTTCTCCTAGTCATAGGATCCCAATGATTCCGGGAAGATTTCCGCACCGGTGGATTCCAATAACTCGCGGAGCAATTCATTGGTCCTGTGATGTAATGCGAGGATATATGGCCCTAGCCCCGTCTCCAGAGGATGTGGGCGTTTTTGTCACTCAGCCGAATTGGTGGCTGCTTAGCCTCGGTCGTCTTTCAAAGAGATGAAAATTCAGCTAGGACTTTCATAGATTTTAGCCCAAAATTCGTCTTGACAAAAGTTAGTCTAACCCATTCGATTGTTCAATTAAAAAGCCAATTCTCTGTAGCAAATTTCCTCAAATATTAAATTTATAGACGCTGTTGTTACTATTTTGAGCTTAGTAATGCTCATTGTGATGAAAAGAAACGCTTGGTGAACCCCAGAAAGAGCCCTCACTTACTTAATTTACCTATCGATTTCATTAGTCGGTGTTAAGGTCCAGTGGTATTGGCACGTTTTACTATTGTAACAGTAACCTTCAGAATGATGTTTTACGTGTTGAAATTGTTTGTACAATGAAGAATGGAGAAACAGTCGTAGATGTATTGTAATAAATAATTGATAGTTGATTTCTCCCTCACTTCGTTTAAAAATGTATATCTTAAGATAGGCATTCCTGTTCTTTTTTGTACGGACTCTTTTCTGAAACTCTTGGAGATATCTGTAGAATTATTTTTTCGTTGAATAGGATATCAGTGAGGGTCAACTCTTGCTGGACTTATTCGACACAATCTGGAGAGAAAACTTCCTCAGCACCACTTTTTTGGCTATGATCCACATTTAGTCTCGCGGTGACATCAGAGACTCAAAAGTTTGTTTTGGGAGCCACTCTTCATCTCCGAATGTGTCAGTTCCTTAGTAATTACTCCAGACTTTTCCTGGCATCGAAATCGCCGCATTGCGTAAAAAAATCATACCTTTTCCCTTAAATTTGAATGTAGGAAGCTAGTTTAGTCTTTGGAAGAAACCTTTTGTTGGTCGTCAAATCTCGAATACTTCATATTCAAGCTTATTAAAAAAAATTGTCGTCACTTTTCATGCGGTGTGCGACTTAGCGAAGTTGGTTTTGTGCCATGTTTGACCCAATTTTGGCGCTGCTCACGAGTCTCTCGTCAAGACCACAACAGAATTAAAAATTCATGAGAGTACCAAGTACTTAATGCCACATGAACTAACGTTTCACCTTCATTCACATAAATGGGCCCTCGACCTATACACATGTTGAAAGTATGCTGTTCGTTAAGGAAGAAACACACCTGCTGCCTACTTGACCCCATTCCTGAAAAGGTTTCAGAAATTTTCTAACATCTTGTGCATTTCTGCACAAAGCACGCACCAAATGGTCTTCACCTTCCAGTCTGTCGGTTAAATTTATGTGAATCAAAATGACCTATTTTAATCTTTCGCTTGGCTTTTTCCTACAGATTTTCTCCTAAACGCGAAATCTTACGTTTAATTTTATAATGATGGTTCCTAATGAATATCAGGGTATCATGCAGAATCAATAACACGTATTTATATTCGGTTTTTGTTTAAAGTTCGAATGCCACCCCAAAAAACCCAACTCATAGCAATGCTTAAATTGAGACAAAAATTTTTAAATATAATTCCTGCATTATTCCTACCGCAACGTGTATACACGTATTGTAATTCCACACATACATGGTTATTTTCAACACATACATTGATTTGCTTAAGTGAAGTGTGGTCTTAGATTTTTTTCGGCGTACTCGAAAAGTTATCGCATTCGACGACTCAAGTTTAGTGTTAAAAACACCTTAATGCATACTATTTGTATTCATTAGAGGGTATTCTGAGGCTTGGTCGTCGAGAACCGCACTGCCCTGGAGTCAGTCGTCAGAACCAACATATATCTTTAAAGCTACCGTTTCCATTTCGGATTTTTTTCGTTTCTCCTATCGATTTACATGGTTGATTGGTTTCCATCAAACATAGCGTGGATCGAACCCGCTTTATCATTTCTGTCACAGTGGAATTAGAGGCCGGGTTGCGTGTTCTTCCTTTTCCTTTGAAAAACGTTTTTTAAACTTGGCTCAATACTTACCAATTTCTGATACCTGAGCGAAATCAGTGGAGTGTGATTTATTTAGGTCCTGTACGATGTTGCGGTTCTATTTCATATCGCATCATCCTAAGGAGGAGGTTAGCGAGAAATATGTCTTTCGCGTCGTAGATGCAGAATATGTTTGCTTCAAAAGCTTGCTTGTTCAGACAGTGACATCAGAAGAACGAAAATAATTATCATCATAATTTGAGTGAGGATCGAGGGATGAAGTGAAGTATTTCCACCTTTGCAGAAATAATATGCCTTTTTATTGTTCATTCCAAAAGAAAAATCACTAATGCGGGCATTGCATGAGGTAGCTAAATGAGGTTTGCCGAAGGAGACCCAAAGTCTAATTCAGGCCAATCGTAATTACTATTCCGTTTCTGTTGAGAAAACGAAAGTGCAAGATTCTCAATGAAAAGAAATCCTCCGCTTTGAATTCCAGTGCAGAGGCAGAACGTATGATAATTAGTCATGGCCTCTTTTATCCGGACGATTCTGTTGGCCTGTATGCCCCTGGAATCCCAATAGGATGATATGCCTGTCATCAGGTCTTCCAGGGACCGGACCAATAGAACTTGACATACGTCCATGTCCTAGGTGGTGAAAAACTCACCCAGGGAGGACTTCACCGGGGCTGGCGTAAAATTAATGATTCATGCAATGTGACGCGAAATTCTGGAGGTTTGGGGGTGTTTGAACCTGTTCTAGCAACGTATAATTGGTCTTCGAAACGAGTTTATTTCTTGCGGAAAATACTGGTGAAATTTCAAACTCACACCTCCATTAGTAACGTCGTTGGCTATTGTCAATTTTAAGATTGTTTTGCTGCTGCTTTCCACTCCATTTCCATTTCACTCTATCTCTAATTTCCTCGTATTCATTTTTATCTGTCCTCGTAATTTCCCTGTTACATTTCCAACATTCTCATTCCTTGCTGAGTCCGAACCACACACCCCTGGCGGGTCGAAACTCCTTTTTATACTCTCAATTTCTCATGCGGAATTGTCTCTCGAGGCATCACCTCCATCGGAATCCCGGCGTCGATCGTGTGCACGGACGTGGGTAAATATCATCCGGTCTGCGTAAAAGACAGTGGCGGAGGCGGATATCGCGGGAGAAAGAGAGGAAGGGAGGGGCGATCGATAAAGTGAGCAAGGTGGCAGGCAGATCGGCGAGGAAGTCCTTTGATCGGGCCAACGAGGTGATCACTGCCGAGGTCGCGTGGTGTGGGTGGGTGTCCCCCTCGTCCTGCGCGCGCGTGCCCTCTGTCTCTCCCTCCCTCCACTCCCCCACCCTTTAGGTGTACCCTAGAGGTGAGGGAGGAGGAGAGGCGAGTTCACGGGGAGTATCAGGGGCGGGAGAGTGGAGCCGGAGGGGGCGTGGGTGGCGTACGGCTGGAAGACGAGGTGGGCTTTTATGAAGAGGCTTCTGCACAACGTGATGACGGCGTGAGTCGATGCAGGTGATGAGGAAAAAACACGTCATTCTTTCATGCGGACGTAGTTTTAGCGTTTATTTGGAACGTTTTTTTTTTACACTCTGTCACACGTCAGTTGCCGTCAATGTAAAACTCTGGAAGAACACTGCTCACGTTAGTTGTCGTATTTCAAGATTACTGTCTACGAAAGTGTACGAAACTATTATCTAGAAAAAAGTAATTTATAACTGCATTTTAAAAATTTTTTAAGTTAAATTTTTCTTTCTCTTTACCAATATGTAAATTGGAGGATTTTACTGGACCCAAGGAATGTGGTTTTTCAGGTATTTCTGTAGAATGTCTTTGAAACCACGGACTACAAATGCCTTAAATTCTCAGCATTCATTTTTAATGAATAGAATTTAGGCCTCACCAACTGAGTATTGATAGTATAAGATTAATGTGGTGTATGCTTGATGTTAATGTTCCATAATGGTCGAAAAGGTTTTTTATAAACACCTTACAATAAGATTATATCACAAGAAATATCATTGTTTGTCTCCGTACTTCTTCATTTGTTGTGTAAGGCGTAATCTATGTGATAAGTCGTCGCAAATAATAGTATCAAGGACTACTCTCCACGTTTGGTCAGACTAGAGAATAGTTTTTTGTGTGTTTTTGCGGGTGGCGAAATAAAAGCATTTATTTATTCAAAGGTTTTGAACGTTCCAAACCTTTCGTTTCTCTCAAGTTGCTTGTACCTTCGCAGTTTCATCACGAATAGGATGTCAAGGGACCGTTGGAAGGGCGAAGAGGGAAAAAAGAGCCATTTTTGCCCAAACGTCGGTGTGTTCGCAAATCTCAATTCTAATAAAACCCTCGCTCGTAAATTTACAGGACGCCGGTGAGGTTGCCTAATTTGCGCACTCATCAGTGCGGCGTAATCAGATTAATGCTTCCGCGGAGCATAAAAATCCACTCTGCCTGAAATAACGTCTGCTTTTATGAAGCACGAGGGAGAAGTGTTGGACGACGTTTGATGTAATAGTTACTCCGGGGGTTCCCGAAAGGCGAATTCATCTGCATCCATAAATACACTGGGATCGAACTGAGAATGGAATGCTGTAAAGGGTGAGCGGGGGCTTAACATCAGTATGAACCTTGTCTATAATGTAAGGATCTTGTACT
The DNA here is from genome assembly GCA_963169105.1 of Ceriagrion tenellum. NCBI lineage: Eukaryota > Metazoa > Arthropoda > Insecta > Odonata > Coenagrionidae > Ceriagrion > Ceriagrion tenellum. Next base: position 76,598,867 of record OY720637.1, on the reverse strand, counting down.
CCTCTGGCGACCCACGGCTTATGAATGAGGAGAAATGTTTCACCCAGTAACTCATAAATTGAGCTTAGTTCTTATTTATGTTACTTTCCAGCTGTCATTGATGTTATCTTTAGCGCACTCTTGTTGAGAAAGCTTCAACTATTCTCCAAAGGCAAATGGAGCTTGATTCTTCTGTTTTTCGGGATTTCCTCAGCGTTTTTCCATCTTTGGGGCAATATTTCGTCGGCTGTAATGTAAGGCTCTTGTACCCTTCTAGCGGAGGATTTAGGTTTTTCTCAATCCTCCGCTAGGCTTGGTAGCTCAAATGGTAGAGCGCTCGCTTAACATGCGAAATGTACCGAGAGCGATACCCGGCGCCACCATAAATTTTTTTCACCGCAATGTGACTTACATTCCAATGCATCTTGATTTTATTATCTCGTTTTCCTCGAAGCCAGATCAGTTTTCTTCGGAGTAGGTATGGACTATCAGACATACCAGAGAAATACTCAATATTTCGTCGCCTATCCTCAGGCTTCCTCAGGTCACTTGTACCTGAGGAAGCCTGAGGATAACCCAAGAAATGTTGTCCTGAAGATGGAACTACGCGGCGGAAATGCCGAAGAACGGAGGAATCAACCTCCATCCAAGCCCCGCGGAAGCCTCAATCACTACTGCAAGTGGAGCTCTTTGATGCAACTGAAGCTGAGAGACTGATTTTAAGGAGGCTGAAATAGTTTCTGTGATAAATTTTTATTGATAGAGATATTTTATAGATATTGTGAGGGCTTTTTTTATTCATTTTCAAATGTTTATCTATGATTTGGATTGATAAACTTGCGGAACAACTGCTTGGCTGGCGGAGGTGTGATGCGAGGCTATAATGTGATTATTAGAATCATTGGTCTTCTGTTGCTTTTGGAAGAAGGAAGGAAACTGTTTTTTTCTTAAAATGCAAGGACTAGGACATGAAGTCTGGCCTTATTTTTCTTTCTGATGCTACTCAAAAATAGGATACTTACAATTTTAAATTGTGCAGAATTTTAAACTCGGTATCTAAATCGGTGTGTTATGGCGCCTTTGTGAACTCCTCATCGTCTCACTTTTCCGCCTAGTTCCTTTATGAAATTCAATTGTAGGTCTGGCTAGCTATAATTAGCGTTGGAAGTTCATGTGAGATCGAGGGTAGAAACAATGTCGGGAAGAGAGAATAAGCAATTTTATTCGTTGATGGTGGATTGAGAATAATTGGTTCCTCTTCCACTTTCTTCTTCTTATTCCCTTTTGTGCTTCAATGCTCAAAGTTGGGAATATTGGAGTCTAAGGAGTAGAGGATGACGAGAGAAGGAGAGAGAGAATTTAAGAGAGGGAATAGAGAATCTGGGGTGGGAAGAGAATGAGAATAGAATTTTAATTAAAATTATAAACTTTATAGCCTAGGTGGTGTCTGGTACTTTTTGTAATTTTGGATGAATTCTATGGAAAGAAAGTATTCCCAATGTCAGATTAGCACTGTTTGATGTCCCTTGACTCTGGTTGGCCCAAATTTTCGTTCTTTATCTCGTATTTATTATCTTTTCAATTGCGTTTTTAACTCCAATGTTGATATTGTTATTCAATGTAAGGTTTGGGGAATCGATGCAAGATTCGATGAAAGAAAATAAATATCAAACTTAGAATTTTAAAAATTTCAAAGAGATGTATCCAGACTGATATAAGCTATGAAGATCCAAATAACAAAGGGTCTACAGATTTTGATTTTGACTCATGCAGTTAGATAGTTTTAAAATAGAATAGAGAGGAAAGGAGAAGAAGATGAGAAGGGGGAATAGAACAGGAGAGGAAGCGAGGAAGAGATGAGCACCCGAAGGGAGAGGACGATAGAGGTAAAGGGCGAGACAGCAGTAGTTGGGAGAGAGGGTTTAGATCAAGGAGAATGGGAGAGAATTGTGGATCGGAGACAAGGAATGAATGAGGATGAAGGAGGAACGGATTGGGCGAGGGAATGAGGGGTGGATGGAGGACGGAAAATGGAGAGAGAGTGCGTGGTAGATGGAAGAGGAGAGGAGGGAGATGAGGGTTGAATAGAGGAGAATGGAGAGTGAAGAAGAAATTGAGAAAGAGGATAGCAGAAGGATAGTATGAGAGAGAGAGATAGATTGCGGCACGAGGGAGAAAGAGAATAGAGATATGAGCAAGAGGAAGGTGTTCTGGTTGGTGTGGTGGCCATAGTAGACTGACTTCCCATCCCGTAGGGCCCGAGTTCGAATTCCGACAGTGGCAGATATGTTTCATTGGAATCGCCATTCCCACGTGAGTGCTTTACAGAGTCAGTTTCCAGTATAGTGCCCAGATGGGGCAAATGAACTATGGACCCCTTGGCGCCTATCGATATCGAGTAAGCTAATTCCGATCCCAATGTTCTCTTCACCCTTCCTCCATTCCCTGAATAATCCTTCCCTTAACAACATCTCCTCTGTCCTAATGGCGCAAATGACCTCAGCTGTCGGTCGTCTTCCTAAGTAACCAAACAACCGCCGAAAGAGAGAGAAAGGGAGCGGAGAAAAAGGAGAATTTGAGGGAGAGAAGAGGAGGATGTAAGAGGAGAAGGTGAGTGAGGATCGGGAAAGAAAGAGAGGGAAAGAGAGTCGAGGAGAGAGAGAGGGAAGCGTTGGGAGCGTGGAGGAGGTCGGGAGGGCCCGCCTTCGTAACATTAAAACGCGCACACGTATCGATCACCCGCTCTGAGGTCGGGCAGGCGGGCCTCTCCTCTCCCTCCCTCCCACCGACCTCCCTTTCCTCTCCACCTCATGCTCAACTCAACCTCAACCCCTCCCCTCTCGCCCTGTCTCCCTCTCTCCTCAACCTCGCCCTCCATCCTCCAGCAATGCCTCCGCTCCCTTTCTCTCATCCCATCTCCCTCGTTGCGGTCCAAACAAAATTCATGTTTCCCCAACACCCTCCTCCGAGCCCCCCCCCGAAACTATAATTCGAAAGAATCGCACCGGAGAAAAAAACAGAAACGGTGATATGTTCATGTGTACCTATGTACCTGCGCCCTCGCGCGTATATCTTCGGGATTGTGCAGAAATCTCGGCGCGAGACGTGGTTTGCAGATCGGGGGCAGAGGAAATGGGAGAGGCGCCAAGAGCCGCGTTGTCGGATGGAAGCGGGAGAGGGGAGGAGTAAAAAAAAAGAAATCGACGTTTCTCCGTGTACAGTTGTCAAATTTTATGGCTCCACCCTCCCGTGGAGTCCTTCCGCGATACCGTGTAGTGACAGGTCCCTTTCGCCGTCGCTCGGAAAAATCGTCCCTTTCACCGACAGTAAGGAGTTGCTGAGGTTCATACTCGCCCATTTTGAGTTTTGCCGTCTCGGCAATTCTCTTCTGTCAACAGTCGCTGTGCAAAAGTGGAGCAGTGCGGTATTGCCTTGCGAGATGCGAATCTAATACGAAGTGATGAATGCGATGATTCGGCTTGAATCAAGATCGGCTGTGAGATACTACAATCTCAGTGATGGACCTCGAATTAAACGAATATTGCGATGAGCTTTGAGCGAGTTATATTAGCTTAGGGAGTATATATCGATGTTATAAAATACGAATATTGTTCTGATAGAGAGCCACAATCCAGGTAGTGTTGAAAAATCCTCAGTACGTAGCTACGGCTGTATGCATGAAATGAAATCACGATTTTCTTGGACCCACATCAAATGAATCAATGAAGAATACGTTGGGAGTTTTGAGTACATAATCTGTAATATTTATGATAATTAATCAGTGGATATGTGTGTGCAGGACATTTCCATTACCCTCTTTGTTGCGGTGAAATCCTCTGCAAAACCAGTGATTTTAGCCGCTGATTAGATTTCGCCACGTATCGCTGGTATGATGGTGAGGATGAGATCGCAATAAAATCTTGAAGTTAGACAGTTGACAGAAGTTGACAGACCGAAAATGTTGGACAGCCCTTATTATATGATTCTTATTCTGACCGAGTGTGGATTCTGCCGTGAAAAATATTTTCCTTCACGCTTCTTAAATTTCTAGCTAAGGAATCGGTGAAAAACGGCCGATCTGTCGGGTGCAATAGCTAGCGTGCCGATTTGAAATGGCTCTATAAAGGATCGTGGGCGCCTTTTAATGGTGTGACTGACCCTGTTTACCCTCGCCCGGCACCGAGGAGCGTTTATCGTTTTTAGATCGGCCGGACTGGCACGTCGTGGCGGCCGAGAAAATGAAATATGGTCGGCGGATCTATGCAGACAAGGGAAGGAAGTAGGATGCCGAGTAAGCTAATGATCGAGTGGGGCAGTTAATTTGACGAGGTTGATCTTTTTCGTCTGCATGCCCCACCCGCTCTTTCTCCCACCTTTCTTCCTCGAGTTGTTCCCTTGCCCATCTCAGCCTAACTACTCCCCGTGCTGAAATCTCTTCACTTGTCTCATTTTCTCTCTCGTGTTCTCGCCCTCGACATCACCTCTGCATTGCCTCTCACTCCCCCCTCACTTTATTCTCTCCTTCCTCTCCCTCTCCCCTCACTTTATTCTCTCCTTCCTCTCCCTCCCCCCACCGACCTCGTCGCCTCCCCTTAACTGATTTTAAGTACAAGCGAACTGTGTGGGGTCGCACGGAATTCGTCACGTTTTCTTCTCCGTCGTCAGCGCTGTGTGAAATACCCTCGTCTGTCCCAATACCTTGGGCTCCACGCACGACCTTCCCTTCTTTATTATCAACTAGCTGTGCCCGGCATGCGTTGCAATGCCTCTTTCTTCCTAAGTAGGCACACATATTCAAAGCAGACGCAAACGAATTTGAAACCTAGTCCAATTAATTCCTCGTACTTACGTAGTGATTTGTAACGCACAAATGATGGCATGAGTTTCCATTCTATGCCTATGCTGCGGTTTCCAAGTAAATTTAATATTCTATTGTTGCAGTAGTGCAAAATTATAAGATTTTCAAGATTAAAGATCGAATTATAGGAGTAAGCGAAGTGTATACAAAATTCGAATGCAAGAATCATAAAAAAAGCAAAAAAGAGACCGACGCACCAAATATTATTTTACTTACTAATAAATTACGTACCTTTTAACTCAAAATATGTCTTACTGATATGATTCTGATGCACGTGATTGAGCAACTCGTAAACCATGGAGTTTAGAGTCTGTATGCTCCTTGTCGTAAACGATCTGCTTCATTGCTTGCTTGTCGTTTCTCGCATGCCAACACTCATTTGTTGAAACGAATTGCGCCCCACTGTACAATGGATTTAATAATTCAAAAACCTTCACGGGCTCACGCACAACAACGTACTAAAATTTCATTGCAATCTGATGAATGGTATTGGAACGCATAGAAGACGAACAAACAAACATTCATTTTTATATATTAGATTCGTGAAAACATCCAGTATCCAATGTGATATGGATCAGGGAGTCTCAACGGGGAACAATCACCCTTTTTACAGGAGAGACAATTATGGCATTACGTTCAGGGTTGCCGTCAAAACTGGGCGCTGTCAGTTGTTGACTTGAAAATTAAAGCTAAGTTAATAACATCAGAATTAACATTGAATGTCTTGCTAAGAGGCATTAGGCATTAGGATCTCGTTGAATGAATAATGTCGATACAATGTATTTTCGCATTTAAAACATTATATTTGGGTGATTAAGAAAATGTTTACCTAAACACCTCTAAAGGTGGCCGATATCCAAAAAAAATTGAGAAACCCTTACATAGAGGATGGAAGTATATTTTGCTTCCTTTGATGTTTTTCCTAATCGCGATTTTGGGTGTGTTCCGGTCTTTGACAAAATAATGTTTAAGGGCTCTATAATTTTCTAGACTTGCATTCGTTTTACTTAAAGTTAATCCATTCTCAGAGATCCAAGCCTCATTGTACTTGCGTTCTAGTCCGTTTTTATTTTTGAAGAAGTAGTACTAGTGCGGAAATTCTTTTAACGAATGATTTGGAGAGGTCAATCCCTGCCGCCATATTATTCCTCCCTTGGTCTTACCCTGACGTTGACTCAAATATTTCATCTCTCATGTGACCGGTTTTTACTCGGAACGTTACGCTGAAAAAGCTGTATGATTATATAGCCTTTGGATTTATGCACCAACAGTTCTATCATTGAAATAGTAAAGTATCAAAGATGTAGAATTATTGTATTATTCAGATTAGGAAATTTTAGCAATGGAAGAACTGATAATATAGTTTCGAAAGTGGATATATTGATGAACATCTGGGTCAAGATGCGTAAATCCGTCTTCCGTATCCATTCACTACGTTATTTAATGAGGTCACGCAAAACATGTTCATTTTTCTATAACCAGAACCTCATCCGTTTTTAGGGACGTATTCGCAAAGTCCCGGTGATGTTCTGCGAATTGTAATTTTCCTAAGCTTTCATTTGCAGCCTTTACACGAATGGAGAACTTGATACATGTCACTTCTTCCGTTTAATTTTTATGGGTTTCCATCACCGGGACTTAATTATTTTTATACTATCTTGATGACGGGGCTTTTAACTAATGAAAATTACTCGAATAAATGCAAGGTTGGGCGCCATTTATTTAATAACTCTTATAACTAAAAGATAAAACACAATGTGGACGACTTTCTAACTAATGATTAACTCAACGAAAAAACTATATGAGTAATAAAATCTTTTGCTCATCGTCCAAAGTAGAAAGATGGTTCTCTACATAGTTAAATTTTTCATTGAAGGCTCCATATTTTCATCGTGGCTAATGCCTGACGTCCAATAAAGCCACCATCCCTCATATTTCTCCACATTTTCATCTCTGCGGTCCGAGGTTTCATAGATCCTCTCAGCTTCCGTAGTGGTCTGTATATTAGCGGTCTTGGGGCGTTCGAACATTGTGAGAGTGAATTCCCCACGATATCCACTAACTCTAGAGCGAGGAAGAACTTCTTCTTTGATATTAAATCGAAATCAAGTCTAATTTAATTTGTGGCTGGTCATGCAGCCATGCTTTGCGTGCTTGATCCAGGACGATCATCTTATAAGGTTTTTGTCAGGAAGTACTTCCAGGAAATTCGGTTGAATGGGCTACAAAATGAAGGAAGGCTCTCTTTAAGGCGCGCCAAAAAATCGATTCGTAGTCCCTTTGATGTAATGCCAGGTAGTTTTATTCAGGCTGACATGAGAGTGCATGCTTTGTTGTTTGTTTTCTTTTCAAACGACTGCCTGGATATTCCCCTTTATTTAACTTTTTCCGATTCAGTTTAATTTCGAGCGCATTTTTGATTCGAATTTATCTTCATTGGATGATTATCATTTCTGCGAGACACCATGAGGTTTGTGTAAAATGAAGTTCAGTTTCCTCAACCGCATTGCTGTTTGTGTACTTAATCGTGCGGAGCTCCCAGAAATAGACTTCCCAGGACCACTAAGCTGTGATCATTGGCCCCCTCTCGCCCCTATTTCCCACTGAAATTCTTCTTTGGCTTTTCTCTGTCCTTACAGTCTCTTCTTATCCATGGATCAGTCATTCGTTTGTCTTTCCTTGCCGAAACTTTGTTGGTCTCTAGAAAGGTTAGCCTGTGTATTGTGGAAATGGTCATTCGTAAAATATACTTAATTGAGAACTGTTCTAATTGTTTTCGGGTTTAGACGATTCTCTCTTAAGAAATGATCGTTTTGCTTGCTGAAAAGTCCGGTTGAGGTGAGAGCATTTCTCTCATGTGGGGCTGCTCATCAAATTATATTTAATTTTCCACCCCCATTCATCCTCATTTCCCAAATTTTGGTGGCGAAATAAGGTCGAGTGCTATTAGTCACAAAATGCTCACTTCGAAATTTTTAAACAACGATAAAATGTTGAATAATAATAAAATGAAAATAAAATGATACCTCGCATTCTTTGGTAATATTTTGTGAACTTCGTTGCGCAATCACTCCATATTCGCTGGAACTCGGATGGTTTTGAAATCTCCAGATCTTGTGTGAAGTTATTACTCTTTTTGTGCAATGAGCACTGCCCAAATTGTAGGGTTACTGTCGAACTCCATGCATCTCTTTTCTCTAAAATATGTTTCTTAGTGCACTACAGCATATTGCTGGTAGATGCCAATGGTCACCGCCAGCGCGCTACTATAACTCTGGCTTCCAATGGATTTAAATGCTTAAATTAATCCATTCCCACTTATATCCTGTTCATCACAATCGGAAGTATAGTGCGGGGTGTAAAGGCAATCGGATACAGGTGGAAGAGAGGAGGAAATTACAGTCTCACATCTTGGTCTCCTTGGGAACGCCATAATCGGCGAACTAAGTAATACACTGGAAGTGCTTTCCTCATTGCGCTGAAGCATAGATCGAATTATTTTGGGAAAGGTTTTCTCTCGAACCCGGGCATGAAAAGTCCGTTCCACGTGAAAAGCCAATTCTCTAGTCCTCAAGCTAATCCTTTCCCTTGTGTTGCTCCAGCGGTGGCTTTAAGCGACGGTATTATTTTATATTCCCACTTACATAATACTGAAAACCGCCTGTTAATTTCGAGACCACAGCTGCCGACTACATATCTGCGCCTCCCTAGCCGTCTCCCTTTCTCCTCGTCCATCACGCTACCACGCCACTCCCATCGTATGGGCCCGCAGCCTCGCCCACCAAGAGATACTGCCCGCCAAGACGAGATGGGATTGCCGGCAAAATAATTGCCGAGTCGGGAAAGGCTCTTATATGTATATCCCCAAGACGCTTGCGTGTGCTATGAAAATTCCCATTCCACAGACTCCTCCCAAAAGAGAAATGATCTTTGATAGATTCCCTCGGTATTTAATTGCCGGAAATGTGTCTCGGGACTGTAGTTCGTGCACATGGATTATGCAGTATTTTGCTTAATTGCCCTGTGCGTGCTCGCTCTAATTGAAGGATTAAGCATCATTCTCTCCATATTAAATGCAAATGCTATATACTGGCAGCTTGTCTTGTCTGCGGTCATTGAACCGAAATATCTTCTCTTTCATGTGCTCTTCTGAAGGTCGAGTATATTCGCTTCCTTTTGATGTTCATAATCAAATCCAAAATGCGAATAACCTATTCTTTGGCCCGTATATGTCGTTTTGGGTACTCTTTGGAAATATGTTTCAATAAAAGTATCAGGGAAATAGCAAACAGACTTGCCTCCCCGGATTTTATGAATTGGATTCGGCAGGGGAGTTATTGCGTTTCTCTTCCATACAGTTCGTACCATTTTTTCTCCAGAATAACGGTTCAATGTCGATTTAATCCATGCGACCATTTAAATAATTGATTTTAATTTTCCCTGCAAACTTTTATCTCAAAAATCGGCGTCGTGGGAGTTTTATTACTCATTTAGCTAATTCCCTTGTGCTTTCTCAATCTCCAATGGCATCTTCATAATTTGATGGATTAATTTTTATCTCAAAAGTTTAATCTAAGATAGAGTACGCTAGAATGTTTCAGCGAAAGCGACCTGTTGCTTCTCGTTTTTTTTTGATTCTTCGGCACATTTTCTGAGGAGTATCCTTCCCTTTTTTTTCGGAGGCTCCACGGCATCCTGTTGTGCATTATCCCGATGAAGATGGAACTCTCATCTGAGGCTAAAAGAAGCGTATGCCGTGATCATTTCGTGACAATTCTCCCTACAACAATATGACTAAATCCGTGTTCGCTAAATTTTATCTTCCGAAACGATAACTTTTAACCCCGTAATGGCTTGTAAACAATGATTGAATCGACTGCTTTTGTATTGGGACGAGAATGCTTATGGACGCGGTTTCAATCGAAATATCTGGGCATTTCGGAAACTGAACTCGTTTTTTCATTAGTTCAATCGTTTCTTGTTACCTTCGTAGTTATTTATCACGGCTTATTTAGCCTTTATTTATTTTCATAGCTTTGAGTTATCAGCTGGCGATTTTTCCATTTGAGATTGAAATGCGAATTCTCTAAATACTTCTGGTCTCAATGAAAAACGCGCGCTATAAGCTTTTATTTACCCCATTTAGTTTAAAAAATATCATTATATGAGTGCAGATTATTCTTTAAAATGAGGGAATCTCCCCAAATCTCCAATCCCTCCTCCCTATTGGGCAATGATGCACCAATCAGATTTTACTTTAACGACAAAGACTAGTAGAGTAGCTGGACTCGTAAGGCAAGGAGTAGCAGGACTCGTAAAACTAAATTAATGATCGCGTTTCCGGTTTACCATAAATTTAGTTTGAGAGTGTGTGAGTGGGATTTTTGTGGCCTAGATGAGGATGACTTTTTAGCCATTTATCAGGTACTGTACAAAATCAAAGTGTGCCACGTTGACATTCATGCTTAGACTATTTATACTATCCTCAATGACGGAAATTTTACTTGCGTGCAGACTGTGATGTACAGCAAAACTTGCCCCTACGGCCACCTCCCTCGCCTCTCTAAGAGGCCGATTTCTTCGGGAACGGAATGAATGACTCATTCACATCATTCATTTGTCGTTCAATCCTAATATTGGTTGACTGCAGCCCTCCATCCTTCCCTAAATGCTAGTTCCCTTACCTCCTGGTATCTCTTCCTATGCACTTTCTTCTTTATTTGGTCCATGGACTTATTCCTGGGTCTTCCCCTGGAGACTTTTCCCTCTATTTTACCTTCAATTATATTCTCCCCTAACCCATTGTGACTCGAGGTGTGTCCAATCTATCTGGTTATTCTTTTCTAAATGGGGTTCCATATGGCCCTTTCCTCTTCTACTCTTCTGTGCACTTCAGCATTTATTATCTTGTCCGTCCATTTTATCTTCAGCATCCTCCTCCAGCACCACGTTTCGAAGGCTTTTATTCTTTTCTGGTCAGCTTTTCCAATGGTCAATGCTTCCGATCCATTGATTCCCAAGAACCACACGACTGTTTTCACTCGTACATTTCCCATACATATAAGAAATGTAAATTTTCCCTCCTTTCAGCGATCACCTTCATAAGCTGCCATTATTTTATGGGTTCAGTGGCGGTCATTTCATACAGGTTTTGCTGAAAGTTGTCCTTATGCAGTTAGCTTTTGATGGATAATGAGGAATATGAGTCCAGATAAATGAACTTAATATGTATTTCGTGAGACGAAATTCATCGGGAACTGGAGAATAGTTCCAGTTATTGAATTTCTAGATTCTATTTGTAATATTCTTTGTGTCAACTAACTAGTGTTTATGATATTTATTGCGATGAATCGAAATCATACTTCAAATGGGACCAAAGGCCAGTGATATTCTGTGAAACCTCGATTACGGCTCGTGGAAATTGGCGCAAATCTAGAAAAATCTGTTACAGCTATCGTTATCGTCAATGGGACCATAATGTACTTTCCTCCTTATTCCTCAACTGATATTACGTATTCTGAAGTGGCTAAACCAACAGGAAATAGATTAGCCGTTAAAAGTACTTGTCCTCTCTAAATGTTTCCTACTAGGAATGAAGGGGAAGTTAGACTGTGTACACATGTTTATCTCCCGCGCAATCCGTCTTCAGTGTGAATACCTTCTTTTGTCATAAATACACGAGACGAGTGACATTTTTTCAAACCTCAATTTCCGGCCTATGCGTGAATATCGAAAATCATTGGCAGCTCCCGTTCTCGTCGTCATCATCTTATCTTTAGCTGGTTTATTTAGTCTTTTATTCCCGAACTGCTATTATAAATTTTGTGGCAAGTGGAAAAAATCCGAGCGGCCAGGTTTGCCTATGAAAGAACTGGGCCGCCTCCAAAATTTGCCCCCAAACAATGAGTGAAAGCTATCTAGCACGTGAATGTTCCAGCCTTGGCGCACCTTGAAAGCCTGCCATCGCCAGTTTCGGTCTCTTATCAGTCAATTCCTCTCCACTTACGGTTCTCCAGAACGTCTTCCCGCTTTAACTTCCCTATTTTTTTTTCGGTAACATGGGCGGGAAAGTTCACTCGGCCTCTACCTTCGCCAGCCTCCTCGCCCCTCCCCAAAAAAAACAAACCAAGCTCCTCAAGCGCCGACATTCATTATTTCTTAGCTTGTCCTTTAAAAACCGTCATTCTCCCTTCCCTTCCATTCTCCTCACCTTTCATCCCGAATTCTATTTGCTCTCTGCATCCTCGATGAAATATGCAACATCGCAAGCGACGGCATAACCGTCGATGCCGGGAGGAGGGAAGCGAGGTGGACTGGAAGGGGGGACACTCGCGAACCCCTTGCGAACGAGGATTGTTTTCCCCCTTACCACTCGTAACCCCTTTCACTCCAACCCCTTAACGTCTCTCCCCCCTCCCCCCCGATCCCATCCAATTTCCCCTGGCACCCTTTCTTTTCTTTTCGTTCCCATTGGTCTGGTTGGCGCCAGCAATTAATGTCTGCGGCGGAGGGGGAAGAGTGGGGGTGAGGGGAAAGCCCAGGGTCGTAGCAATCGTCCCAACATTAAATATTTCAAAGGCACTGTGTCTTAAACGTGAAAGTCCCAGGAAAAGTAATCGCGCCGTCCATTTCGTGCTCGGGATGGAAGTGGTCTTTGTCTGTCTTTCACTCTTCCTCTCTCTCTCCTCAAAAAGCGTGCCCTCCCTGCGGGGGACGAATAATTCGTGCCAATGTTGCGAGCTGTTGCTTCCACTCCGACGAGAGTTGAGGAGTTGAGTGGCCGTAATAATTGTAAATGCATTGTGACGGGCAGGACATTTCAGATTTCATGCTGTGAAAGGAGGCTAGGTTGTCTTGGAGGATGCGAATAAATTTTCGTTTCTCTTGGAACATTTATCCATTGCTAAATTTGTATTTTTTCCTCGAGCCTGGGTAAATATGGAATGCTTGGAAGGGAATATTTTATTTCATTCATTCGAGAGCGTGCCCAATAGAGGAAAAAATTGTGCCAACTTTGGAATCTGTTGCTTCTTCACAATCGGTAAAATTGAGCGTCCACAGAAATTGTAATTTCCGTATTACTGTCACCATATACTATTTCTTTGAGGTTTATTGGACGAGGTTTGATTGAGAGAGGGAGAATGATTATTTTGCGTATTTAACAGCTAATTTAGCTTCATTTCTTTGCGACATTACTGTTTTTGCTTATGGGTATGGGAAAAGGTTCAAGCGATAAGGGAAATGAATTTTCATCCTTTTTTCTTAAAAAAATTGTTTTGTCCCTCTAAATTTTTTTTTATTTAAAAATTTTAGAGGTGATATTTCATAATATTCTTTGGAAGTATATTTACTAGTGGCGAATCCGAAGCGAAGTTGTGCGATATTTCATCCTCGATTGCAATGAAGTTGAATGGTGACTACGATTGGAATTGCTATGTGCAAGGCACGTCATCCTAAGTATTGCTTAAGGTTTACTGTTCAAGCTTTTCGAGGGAGGGAGAATCTTCTCCTGCGTATCTGACTACACATTAAATCCCAGAAACATCCTTCTTTAGTTCATTTAACAGGGATAAAATTTTGTTAATTTTTTAAATTAATATTCGTGAGAATTCTTCCCTGGGGTGAATTTGTGTTAACACTACGAGCTTCTGTTTTTTTCACCCGTAATTAAAGTCTGAATGATTGTAGCTGTAATGGCTGTGAAGGGATGATTAACTTCAATTTTTATGTCAGGTTAAGGACTAGATTTATTTGGAAGGGTGATATATAAGGGCGAAAAAGGGCTTTGTTAGGGCGATTCACGTTTATAGCGGCATATTTACTTCGGGTGAAGAATTGCCTATTAGTTCCTAAGCATAAGTAATAATCATATATTTTTGAGAAATATTTTATTCCTCAAGAGCATGTCCTGCTGGGGAGGAATCAGTTCCAATGGTGAGAGCTATTTCTTATTCGACGTCAATAGATCCGGAAGGAGGCAATTATTGTGATTGCTTAGTTACGAGCTCGACATCTCAATTTTCGCTCTTGGGTTTGGGGCAATAACTCATTGGGTGAGAGAATCCCATATGAGTTTGTCACAGGTAATGATGGTGGAGGAAAACCCTTCCTTTGTTTCTTAGGCATAGGGAAGAGTGGAGTATTATAATGGAAATTTTATTCTATTCATCGAGAGCGTTTTCTGCAAGAGATGAGTTCGTGCTAGTTCTACCCGATGTTGCTTCCTCACTGTCATTGAGTTAAGTGGCCGTTATAATTGTGATTTCCGTGTTTCTGACGCGAGATTTCAGCTTTTACATGTGCTCGGGGTTTTGTTTTATTGGGGAGGGAGATTTATTTTCTTGCCCATCTCCAGCAGCACAGCCTCCTCCTGAAAAACTCGTTTTTGTTTCATTAGTATGAGCGAAAGAGAAAAATTTAGTGCGGTTTTGGAGAAGATGCGAGGCGAAGAACAAATGCTTTTCGAGCTGTTGCTTCTTCACTGGTATTTAAATTCAGCGGCAGCTATAATTACAATAGCCGAGTTCCAGACGCGGGATTTCAGTTTTTGGTTTAGTACTTGGGACAAGATATTCCCCACGGGGAGGGGTGGCATTAAAGGCATTTGTCACATCACATTTTACTCAAGAAATGCTATTTTAATGTTCTTAAATCTTGGTTAGTAAAGGGAAATTTAAGATAGAATTTTAGACTTCATTGTTTGAGAGCGTTTCCAGCGATGAAATGTTTGCGCCAATTTCAGGAGCCGTTGCTTTTTTCCTGGCATTGAGGTTACATTCCTATGTTGCTTTTCATTGCAATGATACGGGCACAAGTGTTTAGTTTTTGCATGGAGTTTATAAGACAAGATTTTACTAAAGGAAGATAACTTTCATGTGCTTTTTTATCGGTGTATTTAGACACTGCAATTCTCGTTTTTAGTTGAGAAATTAAATTGTAATACTTCAAGAAAAAGGTTTTGTTATTTCTATATCAATATGCTTTACTGGGGGGTTAATTCTTGAGACTTTGGCGAAACATTCTTTCTTATTTAGCGAGGAAGTTTACTGAGAACCGTAATTATAATGGCTGAATTGCAGGCACGACATCTCATTAATTACTTTTGAGTATGGAGCAAGATTTTCTCTGCGTTGGTTGGGTAATTTCTCCGCTTTTCTGGTGGTACATTTTTGCCAGGGAACTCGTCTTTCGCAACTTAAGTATGGGAAAAACTAGAATAGGTACTCTATGATCATGTGTGCATAATTCCCATTCGTGTATGTTGTGGAATTAAATTAACGATTTGCCAGCTAAATCATAATGCGGTGCATTGAAATTTCCCAAAGCGGCAACTCTTCTGGGTTTTCTTTGTGAAAGTGAGTACGGCCCAGGTGTATGCTGTGCCGTGAACGACCAATTATGAAATTTATAGTTACTGTTGTGTTGTCAATAAAATAGAATTCAATAAAATTTGTTTTAATGCATGGACGGAATTGAAAAATGAAATGAACTTGTATGTGATTAAATTTCACGATTAAAAGGAGGGAGCATTCTTTTGTGGTGGTAGCGAAAGGGCTGAGGGTAGAGAAATTGACTTGCTTCACTCAAACGTTTCTTATTACGTTTATTTATACTAATATTTTGCTTCGAAGTGGTTCTCTATGGTATTAAATCTACTTGAGAACATCTTTACAAGAAAATGTTGCTATTAAGCTAATCGTTACGTGTATTGAATTGCATAATTACGTTAGGAGTCAGCAAAAACTCTCTGAGGTGCCGCAGATGTATTTTGAATAAGCGCTTTGGCCTTGTCCTTTTACTCTTTTTTCGCATTTCCTTTTTAACTAACTAATTGGCTTATTTTCAACGACAATGTGCTAAGCCATTTTGAGGTGGTTAGACGTTATGGGTGCGGCTGTAATAGCTATCACGTTATTGTTTCGCAACTCAGCCCCATTTTATTAATGGCGTCATCATCACCATTACATCACTCACTTAGCAACCGTGTCGTTAATATAAGAGAATTAGCTGTTTTTTCTTCTGCCGTCTGTGCATTAAAGAACAACGGAAAAGTAGCCATTATCACTATACTTGGGGAAAATTCAAAACTGGAATGTTTTCTATGAGCTTTATCGTAGCACTTCACACTCACTTCTTTTGCGCTAGTGAAGGATATGTATAGAGATTAATATTGAGAGTAGCACCTGAACGTCATGGCTTATCTTCTCGTGGGATTTACCCGGAAGCATCGAAGGTACACAGTCGACAAGGCGCTCACTCTTCTTAAAAGCGGACCCGTACAACCGTTTGTGCATAAGTGCGACATGTCTTTTGGTGATATCCTTACATGACATCACGGTTATAATTCGAACATTCTTGGGGAGCTTGGTTTGTTTTGTAAACATTTACTTCGCTCTAAATCAATGCTTCTGAGGATTTACGAAACCACTAGCGGCCCAATATGGATTAACCTCTTTGCTAGAGGTGGTAAGAGGAACGAGAAAATGTGCTCAGCTGTTTCTTGGAACATATCCAGACATTATAAACCATCCTTTGGTGCAGGGACGCTTTCACCGCTAGTCGCTTGTCATGATTCTCTTCGTGGTTCGCTCTATTCATTGCATTTCTTTGGTACCGAGGCATTGTAGCCTTAAGGGATTTTTTTGGGTCAGCATATTGTCGTGTCCTCGTGATGGGGGCGGCTCGGCGGATAATCGGGGTTTAAATTATTAATAGGCGATTTTCTGATGAATTAAGGCGGCTTTACATTGGTAAGTTGACTTGCGTGGCAGAGTCTCGATTAAAAAGTTGTCGCATATAGGAAATCAATGCCTTTATAGAGGGCAGCCACAAGCATCAGTTTGTAAATAGCAGGCTCAAGTCTTTCTGGCAAGTAATTAATAATAACAGCACACATCTCTAAGTGAGCATAAAACTTAATATTTCTCATAACAAGTCCACCACCAGCAACTTTTAGTCCTCTTTCATGACTTTCGTGATTTTTTCAAGGATTTCTACTGGGATGCAGCGGGATATTATCGGGAATCGAAATTTTGCATGCTGGGGAGTCGGGGAGCTACCTATTCTTGTACATGTTCGGCCCGTGGTCGATTTTGTATTGATTACTATCCCTATCGACCCCCTCCGTAGAAGTCCTAGCGTACTCATGGTTGTGCTCCGTGCAAGCCAATCGAGTGCTAAAAGTATGGTTGACAGCTTCAAAGTGTTAAGCCTCCTCTAAAGACATCATAATGGATCACGTTGGAAGAATTAAGGAGTTGAACAGGGTTATCACAAATCCAGATGCTATCCAAACTAGCTGCCTCGACCAGTGTTGAGTCCGACTACGATCGGTTGTGGACCCGTTCTTTGTTACGCGAAAATAACGAAGTGGTTGATGTTTGATAAGTAGTGGATTATCCCTCTACTCGACACGCTGCCTTACACAAAAGTTGACTCAGCACCATACTGTTTGACTTCGTGACAGCGTGACTTAAAGCTGAGTCCACTGGAGGTGAAGTTGGCCGCGCTCAAAGGTCGATGGTGAAATTTTCATGGGGGGGTTTATCTTTAAAGTTTTGAAATGGTTAGATAGCGCTGACCCTTTGCTGTCATTACATTGTTCGGAAACTTTGCAACTACATTAATTCATCCCAGCTATGTGCCTTGAATCCGGTCCCGTCTTTATTTATTTCTTCACGTTTCATTTATCTCGCTTCATCCCTCTCGCATTATGTTATTGCATCTCGCATTCGTCGGCTCCAAAAGGAAACTTAGTTGGCGACAGAGAGTTCAATATGGCAGTACATTTTCGTAAATTAACACTTCTTAAATTGTTGAATTGAATATTTTAAATGAATCGTATTTATTGAGCATTTTTGTCTTTCTTACTCAATCGAAGACCTCTTTTGTGACTAATAGTCTGTCTTTATGCGACTTCTCGTGTTGTCCCAGAGTTCTAGGAAATTTGCTAATTTTACGTTATAAATACCGTTACATTGTGATAAGTAGACTGGTATCTTTCTTAATCTATATTTTCCGCTATGTTATCCAAATTTTATATTTATGGTGACTAACGAAAGGAAACGTTGCGTTAAAGCCTTGGCAAGAATTTTTCTGTACTGCTCGTCACAACGCGCAGAGAGGTTCTAGAAAGATTGAGAAAATGCCGTCTCTGTGACTCCACAGAACACGCTTTGTCCCTGATTTTCTTCTGAAAAGAATCAATCCTTTATCGTGGTGTTTTTCTGGAAATATATCGATGAGCCGCCACAAAACTTCCCTTCTCCATCGGTAGTATCTCCCTCTCGGTTCAATAGCTGAATCGAAGGGGAAAAAATCAATCCGCCCGAAGAGTGAATGCGTTTCTTCCCATTTCATTTATCAACAGATGCTCTCCCAATTTCGAGGTAGAAAGGGAGGGAGTTGATTGAAAAATAGTGGGCTGTCTTTCACTATGTTCCTCTCAGTTTCTTTCCACTTTCACTGATATTCCTACAATTCGCACTCTGAAGCTGGTGTTCACTTTTTGTTTGAATGTTTTATACATCTTTAAATCTACGTATAGGGTTCTCACCGATAAAGAACGACGATTTTGCATATTTCAGAATTATTCTCATGGGTCGGCGTAGATGAAAGCACTCGTGCGCTTATCTGAAAATTCAAAACTTGTATAAATATGTTCTCTAATTAGCGGAATTATAATTCCTGATGCGCTATGAAATTTGGAGAGGAAAGTAACGCTTTTTCCTCATTGCTCCGTGATCCGTGGTTGCCGAGAAAAAATTGTTTTACAATTTTAACAGTGTTCTTATAAGAATTTAAGTGAAAAACTTGAAACTCGGCTGGCGAAAATATAAAGTTAATTGTCTCATTGACTTGAAATACCGTATGTGTTGTATATGTTGAAGTTACACATGGCGCTGTAGCGCTTAAAACGGGATCTTTTAATTATTATCACGCCTAAATTACACCTAAATTTGCTATAAAAATTTTATATACATCAAATAGAGAGTTAAATTGTCCATATCGAGGCGAAAAGATTTGGACGCGGACAGTAAGCACATGTTGAGTGAACTCTTGAAAGTTTTATCCAATTCTTGTATCATTTTTTAATAATTTTACCTCGATTACACATTCGTCTTTCTCTTTCTTCCTATCATACATATATTGTATTTTTATAATTTTCATAGGCTTTGATAATTTACCTGTGTCCACCTGGCTAGTGAAAGATCCGTGGATTTTGATCCCGGTTCTGGCAAGCGCTTTTCGATTTTGAATCGGCTTGATTCAATACTCCCCACCCACGCTGTGCATATTTGTTGTGTTACCTAGTCCTATTCGCTCCAACCAACCTTAATATGTGCATTTTCATGCTTCGCAGTATTCCGTGTTTCTTGTTGGAATGTTTTCTTACTGTGCTCAATATACTTAATTGTTACTCATAGAGAGTGAAACATTAGATAATAGATGAGTGTTTCATGATAACGTTATTCAAATTTATAAAAATTCCTTTTGATTCTTGCTGTTGTTCTATTATGTAGACTAAAATATAGATAGTCTGTGTTTCTGTTTAGTAGTAGTTCCAGTTGGTAGCGCTATAAATCTCAGGTCATTAGAACTACATAGAGTAGGTGAGGTGAGAAGGCCATAAAAGGTAGGTGCTGAACAAGATGAACAAGAGCAAGGTTGGAAAGACATATAGCAACTGTATCTGACAACTCGAATGAATCTCACCGGAAATTTAACAGTCATGGATTATGCTGACTTATTTTGGTCCTTTAGCCTTTAAACTAATAATTTGGCAACTTTGGGACTATGCATATAATACATGAAATAATTTCTTAACTTCTTTGGGATTGGGACCTTATATCTATATGTGGGAATAAGTTATCACAAAATATGACTATCGGATTTTGGCTTTGGATCGAAAATTTAACCATTCGGGAACTATTTCTCTGTATTTCATTAGTTATACACGATTGAAGAAACTACTTTTGTCCCTTAGTAAGTAAAACAAGGGGTTGTAATGCGCGTTGGCCCCCTTTCTTACAGTGTATTTGCTTCTTAAGTTCATAGATTGTTCTAGAAAATAAAATAGGATAAATATTTAATTTAGTAAGTGTTTTCCATGGTAGGGGAAGTTAAGCTGAAGTCGTAGGAAGTTCTAAGAATGCAAAAGATGTAGGGGACTTGTTTATGATATTGTGTTAGATATCAAAGTCTGTGAGAGAATAGAATATCTTCAGTTGGCAGGGGAGAATGAATTGAAATATAAGTATGGTAAATTGCAGAAAATAATGTAAATAGTATCCCTATTAGGTGGATAAGCTAAAGTAAGGAATAATGAATTCTATTTTTTATTTACCACAAACCTAAGTTAAGTGTCATTACAACACTAAACTCTATCAAAATAATTTCAACACCCAAGAGAGGGCAGCGTGGATTGGGATTCTCTGTGTGGGAATAAGTAATCACAAAATATTACTATCGGATATCGGTATTTTACCATGTGGGAACTAATTTTTGATCAAATTCCCCTCTCTCCTCCAATTTCAATTCCCCTCTGAATTCACCGTGGAAAAGTACTGCTGGATAGGTGAAAGCGTCCGGCTTGAAATCACGTTGTCTGGGTTCGAATCTCTCTCTAGGTGAACTGTTATATCGTAAAAGTTTTACGCTTTAAATCAAGCCTTCCATCGTTAGATGATGTGTAAAATTTTATAGCCCCATACGCTTAAGTTTGTACGAACATTATTATGAAGGGAAAGATGGAAAGAAGATGGAAGAGAGAGGGACACTCTGGTGAAGATCAGTTTAGATTTCGGAAGCTAGGGCTACTAAGGCCATCCTTTTCTTGAGAACATTCTGAGCGTGTGTTTCAATAAATGAGTATATTTCTTGAAGGAAAAGCAGCGTTTAAATGCTTTATCTAAATTAGGCCTAACGGCAGTGACGACAGTGTGAATCGCTCGTTCATTGTTATATATAGTAAATTTGATAATCCATTGCTATAATAAGGGGACAATTATACAGTTTATGAAATACAACTCGGTTTAACTTTGTGGAGTTCCATGTTGATTAGCAAAAGTAACCTTACACTCCACTGGTCAGTTCACAGGTCAATAATTTAGTACACAATCCGGATTTCGATGCATGTTATCATCTTGTTCACTGACAGTTCATTTGCAAGTTATTTTTAGTAATCATCGAAGAATTACACGCTAATTTACTCAGTGAAACAGTGACAAAATCACTCGCCTGGAGTAGAAAGCGAAACTTTCCCTGTGAAAACCACGCAATTCTACGCACCGGATAGCGCTCGTTGAAGAGATTCATTTTTAATTTCTTTTTAGACAAACACTAATATGTTTTTAATGGTATCTAACCTCATTATGCAATGCGCACAATCACGGGTGCCCGGATTCATCATTTGCACGTTACCTCGTCGCAACGACTTGCTCCTTCAAAGCCCCGACTGAATTCCCCGAGAAAAGTACGGTTGGATAGGTGAAAGCGCCAGGATCGAAATCAGGGTATTTGGGTTCGAATCTCACTCTAGGCGAACTTTTTTCGAGATGTTTTACGCTTGAAATCAATTTTTCTGTCATACCAGGGGTTCTCTACCGGTGGAGAATTTCCTAAGAGAAGACTTTTAGGGTGCAATTGGGACATTATGCTGCAAAATGTGATGATGTGTCAATTATGAAAACATTGATAGTCTAGTTTTTAAACATGTTTTATGGCCTGTGATATCGTCCATTGAATCCCGCATATTAACAACATGATTCTTAAACATTCAAATCAGTTTAATTTTTTGGAATTATGTTATTACTTATCATATTCATTTAGATAGGGGGATGATATTCTGAACTAATGTGAAATTGAGCCTGGCGGAATTGAGCTATAATGGTTGTGAGCAACTAACTTATACCAATCAGGCTCGAAATCATGGTATCTGGGTCCGATTCTCACTCCAGGCGAACTTTTTTCGTAGATATTTTACGCTTTTAATCAATCCTTCCGTATTACCAGTGATTCTCTACCTGTGGAGAGTTTCCTAATAGGAGATTTTTATGGTGTGATTGGGATATTATTCTGCAAAATGTGATGATGTGTAAATGATGTAAAATCTGATAAAGTCTAGTTTCCGTATTTAAAAATAAACACTTGTACAATTTTCACACACTAATTTACGCCATTGACCATGTTTTCAGCACGTTATGCCATATTCAAGGTTTGCTGAAACCATGGTCGGTGACGAAAATAAAAGTGTGGAAATTGGCAAGTGTTTATTTTCAAATATGGAATTCCATTGGTCCCACAAAGTTTGTGCCAAAACGCTCCCCTAAAGTCAAGTTTGTTTTTACCTGTTTTATGGCGTGTGATATTGTCCATTGAATCCCACGTATTAAAAACATGATTCTTAAACATAAACGCCAGTTTCTTTCGCGGCAGGAAATTATTACTTATTCTATTTGATTAGGGAGGGGGAAAGATATGCTGAGCTAAGCTGAAATTTAGTTACGTTGCTACTTGAGCTATAAGCGGGCTACTTGAGTAATAAAGGTTTTGAGCAACTAACTTATACCAACCCACCCACCTGTCGTTATGGTGCAGTCGTCGGTCGTCGCTCCAAATGATCAACCGAATATTTCAAACGTGCCGCACTTTACTGTCGGCAGGGATCGATTCTGTGGCGGGATGTTCATATGGAGAGATGGGAAGGGCGAGTCACGTCATATAGGCGGGAAGGGGGCTAGGGGGACCTTGGGACATGGGAAGCGGGGCTCGTTAGTGAATTCGGTCCAGCGATCTCGCTTCTCTCCCGACCCCTCTTCTCCGTCCCTCGCACACCTCTTTCACTCGATGAATGCCGAAGGGACGCACGCCGGCGTAGTGGATTCAGAAAAAAAAATTCTCCGGATCGGGGTATTGGTAGAGGGGAATTGGAGTGTTTCCTCAAAATGGCAATCGATAACTCGTGTGGGATATATATTTATATATGTAGGGAAGGGAGAAGAGGAGGGTGGTGGAAGGTTTTTTGTGATTGGAAGGCTCTGATCTTTTTTTTTCTCTCCCCTCTTCTTTTTCGTGATATCCATTCATGTATTCGATGCGCAGGAAAAAAAGAATCGTGTATTATCGCAATACATTCTCGGGCATGATGCGGCAAGAGATGGAGCTTAAGTCGACCTTTGTGGTGCATGGATCCGCGAACGCGTCATATCTCCGCTGTAAAGAGGAAATATTAAAAAATGTGTGCTTTCCGGTTTGTTTCTTTATGAATATAATTTTTCAGCTGTGAATTGATCGTTTCATCCCTTACTCGAAGTTCCTTTGCCATTTGTATGTCCTTTATATTAAATTTTCTCACTTACCATCTTCATATTTTTCCTTGCTACCCTTGCCTATGGCTGTTCAAAATTCTAGATTTGCGTTACCCTATCCCTCTGATTATTGCGTTGTCGACTTCTTTACGGCACGCTTTAAAAATACTTTCAAGTTTGGTTTTATTTTCATTTTTAGGCGAACATTAGCTGAGAAGATTTTCAATTTTTAGTGGAAGTTCAGTAAATACCTGAGTATTGACTTGAGTATTTTTGACGAGAATCGGAATGAAAAGTTACTGCCAGACCGCGAGAGCGTTGAATGAAAATTTTATTCAGGTATTGAGATGCGTGAGCACGTTCTTAAGGAGGTTGGATCGAAAAATGAAAGATTTGTCATTTTTTTCATATTTGAGGTACTGATGGAAAAAAATGTCCTCCATCTATATCAGTCAAAAGATACCCCTCATGCCGCTCTACTTTCTCCATAAATTGCAATTGAAATTACATGCGCTTAATGGAGAGAATGGGAGTCACCTTGGAAAAGGCTGTTTTCATTTCGCAAACATATGTCATTTTTTCAAAAAACTGATATTATGTGGGTATTTTTCCGAGAAGTAAAATGGTTATCTTACAAAGACAATGATCAGGGTTACTTTTTAAGATATTAGCGTTATTTTGCAGTTATTGCAGACGAAATGCGTTAGTGAGTTTAAAATGGCGCTGCAGTCGGCAGAGGATTTAGCAACACTGCAATCCGCGGTTAGTTTGAAATACTCGGTTACATTCAATGTATTTTCACAGATTTTAATTATAAGTTGTCTCACTTAAAACTTACTTGAATAAATAAAACTCAACAATAGTTACTTGAAAATTTATTTCATATGTAAATATATACTCTTGAGATGAGCTAATAAGTCTAATAATATAAACTAATATGTTCCTTGAAATTGATTATCACTAGTTGAAACCTTGGCCGGCTAATAAACCATTATGGAATCAACCAATTATTATTTAAAGTACCAATTAATTGATTGTCATATAAATAATGGGTTGTGCTAAAATTTGGCTAAAAGCTTTTCCAATGATTACTATCAAAGTCTTCTCCTGAGTATGAAACTTCACTTTTGCTGGCAGTTATCCAATGACTGTAGGTATCAATATCTACATAATACCTTGCAAGTCATTTCAAGGATGTAAGGCGGTGGGTCAGTTTTCACCAACATGCACTAAAATATATTCTACCAACGTCAATGACATGACAATGACAGTTTTGCACCAGCAGAAACCTGCAAATACCTGTCATGATGTGGGGTTTCACTAACATGCACTACATATGGATATGCTACCAATATTTAAGAAACTGTATATATTATAGTATTTCACAACTACAAAGATGCAAATAAGTATTATAGAATTTCACTACTACAAAGATGCCAATATAGGATCAGTCAAGTAAAAAACAGACACAAACAAGACTATATTGCACCTATATTTCGATTTATAGGGCTCATATCGAAGCGAATAATAACGTTAACGACAAAAAGTCAACGATGTAATAAAGCACATTCATTCGTTAACTTTACTTGTTAAAAGCAGTCGTTTCAGGCGGTAAACCCAGGAGCCATAATGAAAAAACCACGAAAAAAACGGGGAAATCCGCCATTTTTATTTTGGGGGGGGAGGAATATTTTGTATGCTAGTTGCGATGATGAAAACAAGATTTTTGAAAGATGTTAGTGAAAAAAAAACTGAAAAAAGAAGAAAAATATATACCACTTCAGAGAATCGAACCTCACACCTTCACAAATCGCTGCCTTTCCTCTCGCCCACCGCCAGGTTGAATTTAGGGACAATGTACCAGCAATTAAATTATACAAAAACAATGTAAAAAGTGCGTTATAGTACTGATCTCCACAATAACACCATTCAGTGATCAATTAAGTCCTAAAAAGGACTATTATGTATCATGAGAACTTCTAAAAAGAACTTATTCAATGTGTAGGAAAGTAGGAAAGCACTTCAGTTCACGCACATCAAACACCAGTCACTAAGGACCTCAACAAAGTTCTGTACAGCGTTGCCAAAGTTTTTAGAAATTAATTAACCTTGAAATAAATGTAAATGTAGGGTATACTTGAGAAAATCTTGTAATATAACAATCACATGAATTTTTAGACATTTCTGGTGATATGTATTGTTGAAAAGGTTTCATAAATCTAATTACTTATTTAGGCATAATCGCTGCACGACTCCATTCTTGACATTTGATTAAAAGATCTTTTCGTAGACTGGTCTTCCTAATATTAATTTTTAATGCGATATTTCAGCTTTCCTCTAAATTAGACGAATAACAAATCAAAGCCGTATTCTTTTAAAGGCTCACGTACATAACTAAAACAATCGGGATGCCGCTAGAATTATGACTCACTCAGTCGCAAACCAACAACCTTAAGAAGCGAAGTTTCCTTTTCTAGCTGCCTTCACCCATTGATTTCCAGATGTTTGAGTTCCCCAAGGCTACTGCTGGAGGCGATATTCAAACATGTTTGCCAACTGACCGTTCCATCGCATCACATTTACTTGCGTGTTTCATAAATAATTTAGCTGAGGGGCCTTATCGATCTGTGCCATGAAGTCGGTCGATATTATTCACTGACACTAGTCCGGTAGCCACAAGAATGGCTGGATATCCTACGAAAATTTGCGCCAGGAAAATTAACAAATTAAGATTACCTGACATTGCTTCGGATGTTCGAAAGAGGATATTGGAGGCCATATATCACTAGAAAAGTTTTGACTCCAGTGGGAAATAGATAATGAGGTGGAAATGTGATAATTTTATTAATATATTTACATAGTTATCGTCTAGAGTAAAAGCCCGAGGCTTCGATGGTATTAAAAAACCATTACGTAACAAAGGAAGGCCGCCATTACGAGGGAGATGGAAAAATCCCTGAGGCGGGACTCGAATCCGCAAACTCATGGTTAGGAGTCCGGGGTTAAACGCGATCGTCATTGGTCCCGGCAAATTTAATTATTTGGAACAGCGTTGGAATACTTTTTAGTTTGTTACGAATACATATATGACATCCTAAAATTTACTACGTCTCAATTGGCCGTTCGACTGGTTGAAACGGTAAATAATTTCGCTGCTATTCTATGCCTTAACTTTCCGTTTTTATTCGTAATATTTTTGCTGCTAAACATTTTACACTAAATGATAAACGGTAACGAGCTAAAGGTTTTACGATTACTGTGTTTTCGGAGTAGGGGAGGGAGCGTTCAGCGTGAAAATCACAAACTTGTCAGCTTTATTTGACCTTCCGTCTCTCTAAAACTTCGCTACCTCATACTTCCGCTATTTATGGAGCCGCTTTGATTGCCGGAACAACTTGAAGTGCTGAAATTCGAGATGAAGTGAGCCAATGCTTATTCCACGGACCCTCATTGAGACTGAGTACTCGCTTCCATGGACAAGCTGTCGAGATTATGCAGCCCCCCGTCGTAGACGCAAATTTCTGTCAAGAAATAGAGAAAGAGATGGAAAATGAACATTTTGCGAGGACTACACATTTGCATTTGCAAGTTGAGTTGGTCCAAGAAGCCCAGATGTCTAATTAAATTGTAAGAGCGATTACTCATATTTCTGAAATTTATGGAATAACGTCGATTACTGCAGCACATCGGATGCTATTATCAACTATTCTTTTCACATTCTTTGAAGTTTTAGCTACGATTATAATGTTGAATTTTACATTTTAATTATATTACTTGTATTTTGAGGATCTCTTGAATAGAATGTTCTCTTCTGGGACCAACTCATCTCCTTACCATCCGCTAGAAAACTGAGTAACCGATAACTCGTGTAGTTTCATTATTTTTTAGGACGGTATTTAGCTCTCTCTTCTCGAATAATCTTTATCAGATGTATCTTACCATTCAAGTCGCTTATGCTAAGTTTTTGAGGAACGTTTAGAGGGAACAGCGGTTGTGGTATTGTTCTGTGTGTGCCAGATGCACTCCGGTTATGAGTTTACTGGGTCTGCGGCCGGCAGCCACTGTTAACTTTACAGAACCGTCATTTCGGGCGCGTTGATGAGAAATAGGCCATTACATCCAACCTATAGACAACTATTCAACGATGAAGCGGTGTGTTTCCAAGCCACGCTACGTCCCGCACGATAATGGTAATCTCTCAATAGTCTGTTCATTTAAGTGCCCAGTCGTGCATTGATCTGAAATTCCATAGAATTGGGGGTCCATCAGTAGGGAGATTAGAGGTAGATGGTCTCGCGTTGTCTCGCTTAAGATGCTGCATAGAAAATTAATCGTGTTCATGGCGAGGATTAGATATTTTTTCCATTTTATATTCTTTTCGCCTAAGCTCACTGTGGTTCCACGGTATCATTTCGCATATCCATCTGGCTTCGCATCTAGTTCCCTTCTCTCTTGTTGCAAAAAAATTAGGAAATTATGACGTCAGCATTTACATGATGTGTTTTATGCTTGCGATGAAAACATTTTAATGTTCCTTGAATCTCACGTACCAATTTTGCTTCTGGACACTTCGGTTTTATTTCTGACCGAAATCCGAAGTATGCGGCGAGTTGAGGGCGCATTGAGTAGCAGCGGCGATTGTTTCAGATGAGAATTATTGACAATGGTGTTAAAGGAAGAAAAGGAATGGTTTTTGACGACATGAGTGGAAGAAAAGTATTTATTTATTTAATCTGCACAACCCCTAATATAGGGAATTGGCCAATTTATCTCGGGTGAATAATAACGAACACAAGTACCTATACTCTGAGAAGTGATAATTCTACCCTGACGGGATTCGAACCCGCGGCCATCGGTTTAGCAGGCGAGGACTTTACCCCATGGTCACTGAGGCAGTGAGAAGTGATGTCGCGTATAAAACGGAGAATATACATAATTTTGTTCAAGAATGGTGAAAAAGAAGTCTTTATAGGTGAATTAATTCAGAGACCTTCAAAAACCCGAACAAAAAATTAGTTAGGCAGAAATTGATAAAATTATCTCCGTTTACAGTTCTTTTCGGGACTCTTTTATAATAGGTCCTGATGATTTCCATCTGACTTGGTTATCATTTGACTTGACTCGTTCTTTCCGTGCACAATAAATGACCACAATAAGAACTGAGCTCCAATCAATACACTACCATAACACACTTCACCATTTTGCCTCCCAAAACATTATCACTTACATCTTTACACGGCTGGTGTCCAAATATTCCCTTCCACACGCTCAAGCCACGGCTCGCAGAGTAGTAGGTAGATGTAGATCAGTTGTCCACAACCTCAAATTTGGTTTGAATCAGCTCTGAAATCCACACTTTAGATTATTGGCTTGTTTCCTCGGTCTTAATTCTGACTTCCAACATAATTTGCTTGCTACATTCCATTCCACTTCTTCTTCGATCATTTTTCTCATTCATCTTTTTCTCCATTGCCGTTTTTAAGAGACTAATGTGGCGTGTAGCGTGGCGATGTTTATTATGTTTATAAGCTTTCGGTGAAGTCATCAAGGTTATTCTTTCTTATGGGAATCCGTTAATTTATCTATGCCATGGAAGGCCGTTGAGGACCAGGGAAAGGAGAGTCCACGCCGTAGGGCAGGAGAAAAGACTTGTGTTCTAACCCTCCTGATGAATCTGCCCTAGTCTAGTGTCCTGCAATGGAAGCATCAATGCGAAGGATTGAGTGCTATTGCATAGAGACTCTCTCGCTTTAAGTGCCTCATGTCCGGTGCTCGAGCAAGTCTCCCATTGACGTCACCTTTCGTTTTTTTGCGGCTGTTTCTCTGCGTTAGCAAAGCATTGTGATGGCGTAATGAGTACTGCCTGGTTAACTCCGTGAATGCTTCTTTCTTGCTTCCTCTCGGTTCTTCCCGTAGCCATTTATCTTCTCAATGGATTCCCTTAATCTGGGGCACGGTTACCACCATTGGGTGCACGAGGAGGATTTATGGTTCAAATGTTCGGGAAATGGTGCGCGTGGGATTTATGAAAGCACAGCCTCCAGCACTACTGTAATGAGAGAATAAGGTGTATCATAATTTTATTCATGATTTAAATGATAGCTTGTATAATGACTGTAATTATATCCCCATAATTAGGCCCTTTAATCAAAGCAACTGTGAGTCACAAAACGGTATATGTAGTGGAGGTTACCATTTATTTTGTTTTCTTGTGGTATACAAGATTTTGTTACTGAATAATTGCATATCGTGGATATTTTCTCACGGCTTGACATAGGTGAGCGCACGAATCAGATATAATACACTAGCTTTTCCTCGGGCCATGGATCATTTATTATTCAAATTCACCTCGATTTCTAGGCCGTCGGTGTCCTTAGATATTAGTCAATTGGTAAAAAAGAGGCCAATTGTTTTTATAACAATACGTGTTCCGAGTGGTGCAGCTATTGATGCTTTCTACCTGAAGTTTTCTTTCAGACGTGTCATGTTTTCGTATTTTTGCTCCAATTCCGTATGACTTCTCCAGTATTCTTCCCAGGATACATCAAATAATAATTTGTCTCATTCCATAATTTTTATAGCATTACTCTTACAGCAGGTTCAATACTCTGATGGCTTGCCTCGATTTAGTTTCGGTGGCTCCGTAATGGAGAAGTCTGCATGAAGAAGTCCAGTCGGGAGAATTTACGTCAGATATTTGAGATTTAACAACAGGAGGAACTGTGTGGAAAATGGAATTACCTATTATATTTTTGGACCAACTATCATCTCGCTTATTTTTCAACCCAGAAAATATAGTTTCGTATAGATCTCATGTTTCTATGCAAGTCCAGTTGTTGGGTGTTTTCGACGTTTTGAGGGCTGAATCTATCATTGTCATCATGTTATCAGGAATTTGTAATTTAACTTTCTGGTGCAAAACGTGGAAGTAGCTGAGGAATTGCCAATGCTTTAAATAATATTGGTTATGAAGCTTAATATCAGTCCACCAATGTCATAGTTAGATGAGCAATTATTATGCGTTATTGTTGTAGTATGTCGGAGAATAGAACTCTGTCAGGCTTAGATAATACAAAAAAATAATTATAGCCCTTATAGTCTCCCCAGGCCTTGGTGTATACAATGAATATCTTACCAAGTCATTAGCGTGCTCAGGCGATGTGTAGCGCCACTGTCCATGGGTGTGCCTGGCAGTTGTCGGAGTGTAGCAGTCGTTTAGGGAGTAATTAGTACCATGCGTGTCGGGAAAACAGTTATTTGAGTTCATATAATTCTCTGTTGAATGACTAATGAAGCGTCTGGTTTAGGTCTAATGTTCCAACTAATTTATGTATTCCATTTTATTCTGTCTCCCTCTGTTTTGTTGCCATTTAGAATTTGAGTGATAATTGTATCTTTTTAAGCTAATTTCCTGAATACTTTTCATCACTGGAGATCCTCTTGATTAGTTTTTGCTTTCATATAGTATAGGCTATTTTAATAATTTATGCCTGAAAAATTTCAGTGACAGTATGTGTAATCCCTTGAGATCTACGTTATTTTAGTGTTTTGTGTAGTTTTCACGCTCATTATATAAATCCCCGAAGCATTAGCATCATCCAATGTAGGGGTTTAAGCTGATGAAGTTTTAATTAACGTTCTCGAGAATGTTGGGCCCTTTATGCTCATTCATTTGTCAAAAAAAACTTCGAAATAAGCTCCACCCAGTAGGATTCATAATCGCGTAATACTTATACTCAATGCATGCTAAATGAAATTGACATAGGTTAGTGGGCTGTCAGCGTCTAAAATTTACAATGAATATGACTAAATACGGAGGGGAAGACTTTCGCGTGGGGCAACCCCTATTTTCCTAAAAAATCAGGTTGTGTTATCGCACGACTTCCTTCAGTGAATGCATGAATGAATTCGTACAAATTTGCACCTATTATCGTCATTTAATCTTTAGAAGCTCTTATTCTCTCCGTCTTGAAGATTCTCTTTTAGTATCTGCTTCCGCCGAAAAAATGTTAGTTGTTTAATCTTATGGATTGAGTTTATGCTAATCACTTCGTCAATTTCCTGATCACTGTTCAGTAAAAGAATTCTTTTCTATTTCTTCCTCTGTTCTTACCCTGCCTCTCCAATACAAGTGCGAGAGTAAAATTATCTACCTTACGAATTACACCAAAGTTTGCTTTAGATGGTTGCCGAAATTCTGCTGTACATTTTCTTATTATCTCATAAGTGTTGGTCTAACGATTTGAAAAGATTTATAAAGCCATTGAAATTTTTATCTTAGATTACGGACGAAATGTCCAACTCTAGGAATCAAACCTAAACCAATGCATTTCCATGTATGAGATTCCATGTATGTACTGGCTTAGTAACGAATTTTTATTTATTGATTAAGAAGATTAAATGCAATAAGTTAGCCTAACAGCTGTAGAGATGTCATTTGCAGCGCAGGAATGTAGAAGCCTTTCTTCTGTGTCCCAGCAGTACTTTCTGCATACTCCTAGCCTTACCAGGGCGCAGCAACTGGAGGCAGATCATGTGGAGTTTAATCCTCTTTCTTTGGCCTTTGATCGTTGCTACTAAAATCTGCATGCAAAGGACCACCAATTCTCATCGTCCTTAAGGATGTGATTTTATAATTTATAATGACTGATCGATTCACTATTTATAAGCAAATGACTCCCTGAGTTTCATAAACATCTTTCGCTTTTTTAGGATGAAATATGCATCCTTAATCTACGTACTTATTATTTAGGGTTATTTAACTGTGATAGCCACCAATCAGTGGGACATTGTGTTGGAGTATTGGCTAGTGGATTGGCTTCCCATCCCAAAGGCCAGCGTCCGAATCTCGGCATTGGAGGTTTTGTTTTCCAATGGAATACCGATCTCTACTTCAGTGCCATCGGGAGTGTACTTTAAGGGTAGAAGTCCGTCCAAACGGGAACTTTTTACCCCTTGGCGCATAAACAGGCTAATGCTTTCGCCTAGTTTCTCTCAGCTTTCATAGCCTTTCCTACTTCCCGGCCAGTCCTCAATGGCGCAAATGACCCCATTTGTTGGCCACCTCACAAAATTAACAATCAACTAGCCAATCAGCTGGCAAATTCATAAGTCGAGGCGAATCATACTGGGTTATGCGAGATTTATTTCACAGAATCATGTCTAAATCGATGACGACACTCTTTCTAGGGTCGATATTCTATTGATTTTTGTATTCTGTTGCCATAGTTCGTAGTGTTTCATTTAAAAATAGACAACTTTAACTCTTCATTCGATAAAAAATTCAGATTTCGATGAAAGATTTACATAAACGCCCCGGGATCCACTTACTACGTGATATAGCATCCTTTTTTCCCGACGATGTCAACGCATTGTATTCCACACGGGATTCTGCGTTCGCTTCGTCGCTCCTTCTTATTATTTTCCCCTCCCTCCTCTGCTATTAGCTGTCGCTTTGTGGCCAATCAGCTGGCAATTTTATACGGCGAGGCGAATTATACTGTTTTATGCTGGATTTATTTCACAGAAACATGTCTAAATCGATGACGACACCCTATCTAGGCTCGAAATTTTATTGATTTTTGTATTCTGTTGTCATAGTTCGTACTGCTTCATTTAAAAAATACACAAATTAAACTCTTAAAAATTTCTATTTCGATGAAAGGTTTGCATCAATGCCACGGAATCCACTTGCTACGTGGCATAGCATCTTTTTTCCCCGACAGTCAACGCATTGCATTTCACACGGGATACTGCGTTCGCATCGTCGTCCCTTTCCATTCTTTTCCCCTCTCTCCTCTGCTGTAAGCTTTCGTTTTCGTTCCGATCTCTCTCTCTCTCTTTCATAATTGACAAGGGGCCGTCGATCGATCCAGGGGGCGGTGCGGAGACGCAAGGGAACGGAGAGAGGAGGCGAGGCCGAGTCGCGAGTGGCAATCTCGCCCCTTACTCTCGCCGCCGCCCCTGGATCGCCCTCATCCTCATCTCGCCCCCCTCCCTCTCTCTCTCTCGCCCCGCTCTTGTCGCCTGACCACGCGCCTTTGCGCCGCGGGCAACTCGCGCCGCGCCATCTTATCTGCAGGGTGGCCACCCTCACACGATTGAAAAAAAACGGGAAAACACCCTGAATTTGGGAAATTCCGGGAATTATTCCTGATTTTTTCCATGGATGGGAGAGCGTTCCCGATGCAAGTCAGCGCAGGGAAGAAAAAATAAAATTGTTTCATAGGATAAAAAAATCCCAGTAATGTGAATTGAGAGATGCGTATTACATTCAGAATACTATATACTAACACCCTTGTGGTGGCTTACACAACCCTTGTGGTGGCTTATACACTCTTGTGGTGGCTTGCAATGTAATAAGTAAATGTAGATGTACTATTCATTGAGAAGATGGTTGATTCATACTCTTCATTGACACCACCAATGAAGAAGATGGGTCAAAAAATACCCAGATTTAATCTCACTGTAGCTCTCATATTTATCCCATAGCCTAAGTCTTGAAGCTCTCAATATATACTTTTGTGTCGGATATGAATTCCCATTCAAAGCCCATACAGCGGTTGCTAAGGAAATTATAAACATGTATTCTGCTGAAAAGTGATAAAAATGGGGCATACCCAAATTTAGATCCACAGCAAAGCATTTGGAAAATCAAATGCAATATCTAAGCCATAGCTTTAAACTTATTTCTTGAGTACATTTAATTTATAGAAGCAAATAATAAATAAACTCCTGTTTCAAGTTCAATGCCTTTTTTACGAAGCTAAGCGCTAACGAATCTGGAGTGAAAAACTACCCATTTCACCTGATGTTTTCGGATTTTAGGATAGTTTTGTTCGCTTTTGTATTCTTTCAGATATCCGTGAATGCGAATGTGTACCCTAAATATTGACTTCGATTAGTCTTAAAAAAGCAAAAAAAGAAACTCCCTCAACTGATTCAGTGTATTTCTTATGGAGCTAAAATTTAATTATATGGAGTAAAAATAGCCCTCTTAAATTATCCTCCGGGTTTTTTTTATTATTTTCCTATCGGTTTTAGGCTGCGACCAGTTTGCTTGCCTAATTTCGACTTCCTAGGTCACCTTGAAGGTCCTCAATCAGGCGTGTTTCCTAGGCGGACATACAAACATATATGAGTAAATCAGTTGTGTAAAATATAAATGTACCGTTGAGAAATAATGATAAAAGTATAAAAAAATATCACTTGGAGATAATTATACTTAAAGGAAAATGAATAAAATTTCGGGACTTAGTGCTGTTTTATTTGAAAAAAACACGAGCTAATTGGATTAATGCATCCCTATAACTGAATTGAGTAAGAGGAATGATTCCGCACACTTAAATAAATTATGGCAAAAACCGACGTAATCCACTTTTGCCACCAACGGCTCATTTTTAGATCTTTGGTATGTATTATGTCGTTGAATAAATTATATACCCGGTTTTATACTGCCAGACCAGCGTTGACCGCAGGATGAAGCATCAACGATGGTGGACGAAATTACTTAGTGGAATTTGGAAATGCTAACGAATTTACCACTTATTAGTATTCAATTGTATTTATAATAGTCTAAACGATTTTTATGTGATATCATCATCATCAGTGTAAAAATAAACCGTCGAAATCGGTTAGTGCATTTCAAATAGTGTGGAATATTACTAAGTGGCTAATTCTTTTAATTAGCTAGCAAGATGATTTAGCCTTTTCGTTCACTTGATGATGATAACATTATATTACACGCTGGTTGATGTGAGCATAATCGATGAAAAAATGTATTTACTGCAGTTGGTTGGTTGGGAATTCGGGGAAAGCGACCGAGAGCTAAGGTCATTTGCGACATTGAGGACAAGTGAGTTAGTTGGATAGGTAAGGCTGGGTGAGAAGTGACTTGGTGTCGACGTTAGCCTACTTTGAATGAAAGGCGCTAAGGGAAGCACGATTTAACGTTCCATCCGACGGATGGAGTGCTGTACTTAAAACGCTCCCCACACGGTACACCCTGGCATGCTGGTACCAGGATTCCGCTGAAGAGTCTCCTCTACCGTTGGAATTTAAACGCGAGCCTTCGGGATTGGAAGTTAGTACTTTAGCCGCCGAACTTACCCGATCCTTATTAACTTTGGTGTTTGTTCAGGGAAAATATTTAACCAGAGATTATAAAACCGGGCCTTATTGAGTCAACAATGTCCAATAGTCGCCGACTGATTTATATTTAAATTCAGCTTTTTGGAGTGCAGTCCCGTTAACACATTCTTTCCCGGAAATCTTTTAAAAATACCCCAGTTTTTAATGAGTTCATATCAAACAGTAAAAAAACTAACAAATAACGAAATAAACTAGTCAGTATAAATCAAAATCAATATTCAAATAATAAAGAAAATAACAAGCACTAGACAGTTAATATAAAATATTTTTTGCAACGATCTTAAGTCATTTAATCCTTGAATCTCCGTTTTTATCACAGCTCAAAATCCTTCCTTGAGAATTTTTAAAAATCATGAACTTGGTCCTACATAAGGTTCTCCTTGACTTTCCTTTTCATTCATGCACACGCTCTATGCCATAAATTGGCCGGCACCACAATCCACTGACATCGATGGTGGATGTAAAATCCCACTAGGATTGATGATGTATTTAGCTAGATTTATATCGGGAGGTATGTTTACAGTTGGACTCTCCTAAATTTTAACTCGCTCGGGACGTGACTTCAATGCCTGACGTGAACTCAAGTACCCATCACGTTCGAAGAAAAAACTACGAAATAAAAAAGCGTTAGGAGCTGCGTCGCACCGACTGATGTGATGGAAATTAAGCGTACTAATTTTTCCGCAATTCGAGAATCGCCTCTCACACCGTTCTTGGCTTTCCAGGCGAGTTTAAATTAATATCGGATTCCGTTAATTGCTGAGGTCGGCGTTTTTGCGTGGTCACTGCGATTATGGATGACTGATATAGTCGTCGTTTTCTCTCTCGACGTTTGGAAAATGTTACGAGATTGTCCTTGAGTTGGGGAGTAGAATTTCTGCATCATTACCTTTGAAGACTTCAAGTGCTCAAAAAAAACATGTTATGATTGTATATTGCGGTATTTTCATCCCCGCCACTATCTATCAAATGCAAAAATATTCGACTTCTATAACACTGGCGATTTGTTGTACAGTCTCTTTTCACGTCAGTTTTGGCTGGGATGATTTAGGTTTTATGGTTGAGATGGAGGTAGACTTATGCCAAGTTTAAAAAGTAATCGTATTATTGATTATCGTATTAGGGACTGCATCTGAAAAAGACTACTATAAGCCTATGTATTACAAAGACATCAGTTTTTTCCATCTAAACCTACCATAACCGGTTGATCGCCTCTGGCAATAAATTAATTGGCGTAATTCCCTTCACTAATAGAAGAGCCACATAACAATTGCTTAACTCATTTGATTAATTATGTGAAAACTTCCGAGAGAGAGAGAGAGGATGTGTGTGTGTGTGTGGTGATCATTTTGACTGCATGAAGTTTGAATCAATTGTTCCTTCGGTACGATACAGTTGATGTTGTAGCCAAGGATCAGCGCGAATTAACTCAGTCACTTGTTAGCGAAAATGTTCAAGGCTTCTTATGGTTGGATTTGTTTCGTGCTTGAGGTTGAAAAAAGAGAGCATGGCATTTCCACATGCATGATGTATTCACTCGACCTACTTTTCGCTACAAAGTGGCATCTTCAGTTGACCTCATGTCATTCCGCAATGTAACCTAGGTCGAGTGAGTAAACCATCCTTGCGGAGTAGCCATGTTATTTTCCTTCCTCGCTACCTTTGATGGACACTTGCCCCACATAATTAAGGTGGCACGATCCAGCGTCGCGTCTCGCCAGTCTTTTGTTTCAAGACTGAAAAGCGATGTTCTTGGAGAATGAGAGACAATAGTCGTGGCCATGTTTCTTCACACATGGTACGCTTATTATCATCTTGTGAAATACATCCTAACGTTCGGTGCGTGGAGTATCGACGTTTAATCGTGGAGCTGTGGACTGGTCATCCGGACAGGCTTGCTGCATTTCTTCTTATTGGGGAACAAAACCTTTTCCGTTGATAATACTGTGCTACATATATGCTCGTGAATCTTCAGGTACGGAATACTAACTAACATTACGGAAAAGACTTCCAAAATTATCCCGAGCTCATTAGTTGTTGCTTTAGAGGATTTATAAGGCACGCCGACGTCTACTTTCATTTTTACCGCGCGTAACTCATACCTTGATGTGAATTGGTTATTGTTGTGGGAAAAAACCTTCAAAGTCCACGATACTCTTGTGTTGTTGCTGTGAAATTCGATGCGTAGTAATATTTTAAAGGGGTGTATTAATATTATCTCTTTGTCTGAGGTAGGCTAATTCTTCGATTAAACCATGGTTCCTCGAAGGTTTTGTATTGGGGTCGATACTTCACAAGTAACTGTTTCGGACCATGTTGCTAAATCACTGAAACTGAAAATACTTGTATGAATGTGAAGTTTCGATGAAGAGAATTGAATCCTCAAAGCTCCCAGTTGGAGAAATGGTCGTTCAACGACGCAAATTGCTGACTTTTAATTATTTTCGCCCTCACGCAGCCCTAACGCCTCATATGTAGGGTATTCAAGAGCACAAAACACAAGATGAACACTCATGACCATTCTCTGGGCAGGAAAAAACCCACAGAGACTGGATTCGACCCTTCTACCTCATGATAAGGGTGCGAGGGTACTCGCGGCCACATAGGCCGGAAAATCCTGTTCCTTTGTCATTAGAACAAGCGAAAAATTGTTATCGGATAATTGAATAGAGTATTCGACCTCAGTAATAATCTGATATAGAGGCTAATTATCATCACGAATATACATACATACATACCCATCACGCCGTTCCCTTCCGGGGTACGCACAGTCACAATATTTCACTCATTAATACATATTTGTACACCTTCCTCTGCTTCAATAATTTCCTCCATACTGACCTATCCTTGCAAACCTCTTTTGCCTCATTTACCCCCATACACTGTTTCATACACGCCCTCCTGTTTTTAAGACTCCTAATATTCCTCCTCCTAAGAATTTCCTCAACCGCATTCAACCACAACTTTCTCGGCCTACCTCTGCCTCTCACACCATTCATTCTACTCTCATAAATCTGTTTCGTTATTCGACTCTCATCCATTCTCTCAATATGGCCAAACCAGCGAAACACACTCCTTTCATACACGTCCATTACAGGAGCATTTAACCCACATTCATTCATGACCCACTAATTCCTGACCCTATCCATCCTACTTTTGCCGCAAATACTCCTCAGATAACTCATACCCACGGCGTTTAGTCTACTCTTATGTTTATCCTGACATACCCATGTTTCACTACCATATAGCAAAGTTATTATTATGATCTCGTAATATTCAGAAAGTCCAGATATTACCAGGTAATGCGTTACTGTTAAGCTTCTGACTGGGGAAATGGCCATGTAACAACACGGGTTAGTATTCACTTATCGTAAAAATAAAAATGATTAATATGGGTGAATTGAGAGCCTTTTCCGCACTTATAATGTAATTGTAAAGGAATATTGCCAATTATCATATCGCTTTTAGCCTCAAAAATGCTGAGGAACGTAGTGAAATCACAAAGTGCCTGATTGGTGAACTGGTCATCCTGTGATACTGACTGTTTTTCTTTTATCGTGAGGCTTAAAAATTCTCTAGGCGAATGAAGAACCGTATTCAAACTAGTGAGCTGCCAAGTCGTGAAGTGATCGAATGGTCATCGATCATCCTGAGGCGTGGGAATCGACTTCTTTTTCCTTTGGAATAAAAATGAGGCTTTAAAAGAATGATAACTGTGTTATTACCCGTGAATTCTAAGGAATGGCCCACCAGTTATCGTCGTTTAAAAGATTTCCAAATCGTTTGAAATGGTGAGTTATGAATTGTAATCACTAAGCGCTCTATTGGTGACCTGGTCATCCTACGGAACGTGTCTCATTTCTTCTTTCGTAAGAATTGAAAAAATATCGATTTTCTAAGAGATAAGAGCATCATATTTGTGCTGGCGTATTGAAAAGGAATGGCACGCTAATTGTCATCCCGAAGAAGACTTCCAAATCGTTCGGAATGCTCCGTCACCGCGTTCAACTGCGAAGCGGCCGTTTGATGGACCAGTAACAGCGACGAGTGTGCCGCGCCAATGGATCCCATGCGAAGTTTGAGTGCCAACCCACCCACCCACCCATCCAATTCCTCCCGCCCCGTACACATCTCACCGCCACCCACCCGAGTTCTCAATCGCTCCTTCTTGGCAGCCTTGAGGATCGATGGTTCTGTGGAATCCAGTCGAACCTCCAGCCAACCTCCTCCCCCGACGCCGAAAATTGTCGTGTCTCAAAGCTCCCACGCAAATGCCCCTACACCCCATAATATAATCTTCCCCCCCCACTCCTCCTCCTCCTCCTCCTGTCACTCTCTCCTCGTGAACCCCTCACCCTCTCCACCCCGTCCAAGTCCTGTCGTTGAGAGTTCCGTTCTCCCACACCTACTTCACTTCCCTCTCGCCCTCCCTTATGACCAAGTCCTCACCCCTACTACCCTTCTCCTCTGCTTCCCTCCCTTTTCTGCCCTCCCCCCAATACACCCCCGCCGTCCTGTGAAGTCCTT
Organism: Ceriagrion tenellum; assembly: GCA_963169105.1. Classification (NCBI taxonomy): domain Eukaryota; kingdom Metazoa; phylum Arthropoda; class Insecta; order Odonata; family Coenagrionidae; genus Ceriagrion; species Ceriagrion tenellum. The sequence goes on along the minus strand of OY720637.1, from coordinate 76,559,045 downwards.
CCTGCTCCCCGCTTGCCTCCCGGCCCTTTGATCGATTATAGGTTGCCCAATAGTCGATGACGATGGCCGTAGGTACGGATAAACCCGAAGCCAAATCTCTGCTCGCGTGGGGAGACGTCGAAGGTTTGTTTCAGTTTGAAGCCTCCTGTGTGTGTCTGTGTGTGGTGGATGGAAAAATGAGACTTTAGAAGGGAGAATTGAGTGGGTGGGAGGTGGTTATAGATGTGAAGGGATTGAAACCGAAGGCCACCAATCCCATGGGCCACGCGACCCAGCTCACCCCTTTGCGCGCTTTTGTCCTTGTCAGGAGGTCGGGGATTTTCACACGGATGGCCAGGGAACGTGCGCGCTTCATTGCTCGGCATGCCCCATTGATTTGCTCCCCATCCTCCAGGTCGATTCGTGAGTTGTTTCCGAGGAAGTCCGCCTCGAAAAGCTATAAAGATTTTCATTCTAACTTACCCATCCAGGTCGTGAGGTGAGCTCAGGACCTTGCACTTATTTAGTACTTTGCTGCCAGTGGAGTCGGTTGCTGACTACTGATGTTACCGCAGGACGTGTTCGTGTCTTATTATCTCGTGTATCAAATGAGCTCCATTAAAAGAAACGCTCAAAAGATACCAGAGGATATTTACAAGACGTATGGTTTTCGGTCATGAAGTCGAAATCTTAAAACATTTTACAGCACTTACAGTAATGCAGGTTTGGTATGCTTTCTACTCCGAGAAGCTCATCAAAGTTCATCTTACGTTCCTTCAAAAGCTAGTCGCTATTATATTTGGGACACCTCATTCACCGCTAACCCATATTTCAGTCTCTTTTTTCATCTTTTTTCGTTGAAATTTCTTTTATAAATTAACCTGTAAAAATTTTTGAGAGCCTAAACTATTTTTCCAAGATGTATTCCTTTTAATGTTTTTAGAAACACTTGTCGAGCAATTTGTTCCATCAAGTGAAATTTCCTTATGGAAGTGTTCTTAGATGATGTGAGCAATATTTGTGACGAATATGATGAAAGTGAAAAGTAAACCAGGCCATGAATGTCTCATCAATAATTTTCGCCTTCAGTCTGTTGCTCCTCATCATTTTAATATTCTATGAGTCACAATATTAATTTATAGCTTTTATACACGGTTTTCCGAAACTTCCATATTTTTGCGTCATTACTTGTACCTTCGTCAGTTACATCTCGCTTTCCATAGTTCACCTATGATCCTCTGCTACTACTGTTCCGTTCCATTTTAGTACCATGCCAATATGTGACCATATTCGGCCAATTTCTTCATATGGGTATCTTTCATTGTATTACCTAATGTGCTTTTCTAGATTGATGGGTGTTTGCTGTCTTCATTTTAATTCTTTGTACATTAGTAGAAATTTTCTTTATGGATGCACTTGTCTATTGTCCATTTGTCCAATCCCTCTTTGTCTCTTTTGATGGAGCATAACAATGCCCATTATTTTTTTCAAAGAGCGAAATAAAAGTTAAGAAATGCTAAAAAATACTGATGCGATTCGTCATTTAAAGGATATTTTCTTATGCGCTGCGCTTATCTCGAGAATGGAATTAAATTGTCATAGTTACGATGGAATATGAATTTACGTGTTACTTAACTAGACATGTGATCCAGTAACACTTAGCCTAGCCACTAAGCACTGTACCCCGTGTGAATTATCATGTGGTTGTTAACCAATCGTGATGGTGGTCGGCAATTATATAGTTTTATTTGGATTCCGAATAAGGTTTCCAAACTGAGTGGGAGACTAATTTATTCGTTGCAATCAATCCCGGTGCATAAGTACAGCTCGAATTGTTTTCTTTTGCGATTTGAATAGAATTCCCAAGAGAAGGAATTTTCCCGCGCGCACTATTGTCCGGAATATCAAAAGGGGAGACTTATATTTTCACGAGAACCAGGGGCGAATTATCCATAGGCTTTTGGGAAGAATATTATCCATCCCATTCTTCTTGCCGCTCCCACGGTACCTGCACCTGCCCTTATATATTTTTTGGGATTCACTCCCCGTCGGCCACGAAGCTGAAACAATTCACCGGTTACGAGAAGAGAAGGTGACCTTTTCTCCATAATTTTAAGTTATGCCAGAATAAAGGCGTAGAATGGGTGTTTGGGGATTATTAAACGACAGACTTTGAAATCATTCTTCGTACAATCGTGATATCTCTTCATTTTCATTTTAAATTGACGTCCTTACAAATAAATTGTCGGTGAACTGGTTGAAGATCTTGTTAAAATTGCCACCGGTTGTTCACCTTGAAACGTAAGCATCATGTTTTACAATGAAAACAAACAATAATTTATTAGTGAATAAGCTATTTTCCTTGTAATCGATAGATTGGCGGGTCTGTCCTACTGCAAATGGATATTTAGATATGATTTTAAACGATGTGAGAAACTGAAGCTGCTGTTGAAACGTATTAGCTAGATGTAGGGTTAGAAAATTGGTGGATGACAAGAGCCACCTTAGCTTTTATTTATGAGCTTTCGGAGTTTATATTGAGTGCATAAATCAGTCCGTTAAATATATGCCGTATCGCGTGAACTTGAGCCTTTACGGATGGTGGTCACGTTCAAGTCATTGGCGGAGAGCTTATAAGTTTTATTGATCGTGGAATATAAATTGATGGATTTACTTTCTCCCATAAGGGAGCAACTAGAGAGAGCCCAAATGAACTCATCAACGACATTTAAATGGCCATAGTTAGAAAATTGTTGGAGATTCCGAGAAAATGATTATATGCTGTGGAATAAATATTGCTTTCGGTGACGAGGATTTCTTTTCTCTGGCATTCTAGAAAGGAAGAATGTGGGATGGCTGAAAATAAAAAATCGATTGTTTTACGAAAAGAGTTACCCTAATCCTTTATTTTTTACAATCTCGATGGTTATCCGACTAGGAAAAGGTTCCATTGAGGGAAAGAAATGGATAGAATATAAATTTTCGTAAATGTAACTGTTGAGCATTCTGTAGTACTTGAAACTAATAGCTTCCAGAACTATGGAAGCCATTCCGTCATGTTCTTTTTAAAATTTAGGTAAATGAGATGCTTCGGACATCATGACAGAAGGAACTTCAATTTTAACCCGCCCCCAATGGCTAATAACGTGCGAGAGTGGATATGGCCCGCACTGTCTCTTAAGTTATTATTTTTGAAAATCCAGTGACTGTACTGTGAGTGGAACTATGGAATAGTTCGTATGTTACTCTGGAACACTTGTAAATCTTTTTCCAGTGGTGTTTGAATTAGAACATCTTTTCCCTCTAATGCATACATTTTTTGTTTGAAAATGAAAAGAAAAGAATCAATAAGCCTTTTGTTTTCTCATACAAATACATGCTTTTCTTATTTATAAAACTCAACGGATGATATTGTTCTTCTTCATTCGACATTAGAAACAGGCGAATCATTCAGAGTTGCTATTTTCTGTCGCTGCCGTATCTCTTCTCAACCCCTTTATACTCAACCTCAACTATCTTTACCTGTCACATTAAGTTTCTTTCTCTAAATGTCATCATCAGCTGTCACCTACCCGAAGGTCTCTTTCAGCTCTCCACTGCACTTAGCTAGCCGCTTGACTCCTTCATAATTCTTCATTTTAACGTCCCATATAATTTTCTTCGTGTATTCCATCTTTGATCTTCCTCGATAAATATTTTCTTTCATTTATCACCTAAGTACTGTTTTCAGTTGAGGATAGAGTGTCAAAGTGTGTCCAATAGTTTGCTTCAATTACTTGGCAAGTTGTAATTTTCATCAATCTTCTTCTCTCTCCAACTCTTCGTAGGACTCTTAATCTATTTTTTCTCTATTATCCCCGCCCATAACAAATGGCTATTGGAGTCTCTTACTATTAACTTGGGTTTTAGAGACCTTGGACATAGTTGGTGTTGTTGGCCGTTATCCTTATTCACTTAGCAGCCTCACAGTGTCAGCAACCCAATGCTACAATTCTCTATTATTTATTTCCTAGTTGCCGCGAAAACTTGATCCTCACCAATAATTTCTCGATTCTTGAACAACACCAGCGAAGCATACAAAACAAGTATCAAATTAGACCTTAATGAGAAAATGAACAGGCTCCACCGCGTAGATAGATTGCTTATGTTTCGCGATATCTCCTAGAACTGCGTTGCTCTTGGGGCCAGAGTTATCCGATTGTTGTGACATCGGAAATGGTAAAATTCTTGGCATTTGCATGGTGGAGCCCGGTGTTCTTGGATGATATCCTAACAAAACCACTCTAAGAGCTTAGGAATTGTGGTGGCGAATTTACTTTACAGTTACGTTTACTGTGAAGCATTAAATTTCTAGTACGAGAGTAGGGAAATTGATAGAGTGATCACGTAGAAAGAATGGTTTAAGGAAGAATGCCCAAATTAGCATAGAAATATAAAGCGAGAGACAGAATATCTCCGCGACGCCCGCTTAGGAGATGAGAAGACGAAAGCTGATGGACTTAATGCTCAATGTGAGCTCGGTGAAAGGAAGTCACTTCGTAATATCCATGTTTCGTCATTATTTCGATGATTCCAGCATCTATGCCTCATCATTAAGGTGGCATTAAGAACTGTTTACTAAATAAAAATGCATGGACGTAGAAATCGATCAGAATAAAGAATCTTAGTGGAATAATTCCAAGTGATTTATATTCACTTTTCTTAAACTTGCGGAATTCCAGAAGCGTCTCCTGCCTCCGTCAGATTAATCCTTAATACTTGCGGAGTGGAGAATATGACAATTGAATGTGGACCTTCATAATGATGCGTACATAGAACCGAAACCATGGTCAGTTAAAAATTAATGTGTGGAAATAACTGTCTTTTTATTGCCTCACTTGTTGAACACTGTACAGTTCATTGATAACTTTCGGCTATTTGAATGTTTGAATACACTTGAAATGTAACAATTCAATATCCAGAAGATGCCAAAAAAGTTTGGCGAAATATCGGCTTCGAGAAATATATTTATTTGCCGCAATTCAAGAATCTGGCTGTTATTTAGCTATACATTTCCACCAAATGATGCCCGAGACATTCTCTAACGTAGGCTTTATCACCTGGCTTAACGTGTATGACGTCACGAACCTCGGAGTTGCTGCGCAGGCAACTTTCTACGCTGATTGCTTGCTTAGTCTTTCTTTTTTTCTGAGATTTTTAGTGAACATAAATGAACAGGTTGTAATAAAAGGCTGCGTAGAGTCTTAGACCCGCCCACGTTCGGGAGTTGGTCTATCTATATCTCTCTCCTCTCCGTTACTCTACCCGCGCCTCCCACACCCCTGCTTCCAACCCACCGCCCTCCTGCTCTCCTTTCTAATTCTGTTCCCATTTCCTACTCTCCCGCTCCTTCTCTCCAGCGCGCCTCATCATCGTTGCTCGTGCCTCTTCCCTTTTCTCCTCGATTAAACCCATTTTCTGGCTTCGCAGTTGGTATTTTCACTTAGACCTCCCCAGTAATACTCGCCTCGCAGTCTTTTTAGAAGTCCGCTTTTCAATAGGAGCCGTGTGGGTTTTCAGTGGAGTACAGTAATAAGTGACGCAATAAAGATTTTGTCACGTTGCATTGAGAACCCTGTGTACAAACACACACAGGCTATTCCGCCATTTTGAAATCCAAGAGAACGCGGGAAGTTTGCTGTGAAACTATAGGCTGGTTCTGAGATTGCCACTGAATGTTTTATATCTCCAACTTGTAGCATGAAGTGAGCTGAAATTTCGGATTCATCTTTTTCGCGACAGTACATTATAAAGTTGCTACTGTTTTACTTTATTGCATTGTGCTAATCCTCAACATGTTTGCCATTCAGGGGTAACGTAGAATTTCAATAGTACCCCTTGGTATTTTCCATTGACTAATGGGAAGTCAGATTTTTCAAATCCATAGGTTTAAAGGAATACCAAAAGGAAACATATCATTTTTCATTTGGCTGTTCACCTCTCTCGCATCGTCCGGAGAAAGCTGTGCGTCGTAGTACTTCGCGTGACTTCATAACTCATTTTTCGCCGTATAAATTGCACTTTGCCGTGAAGAGTATTACGTTCGTCGCTTATCTAAAATTATAAAAGCAAAATGTCATAGAGTCATGATCATCAGCATACGTCAAATCGAATGATGACGGACGACTTGCTCCAACTCTCTTTCTTCTTCAGTCCTCTTTCAGCTAACAGCTTAGTTTCTTCTCAATTCCTTATTTTGCCATCTATCCTTATTTAATCTTGGAAAATAAATAGTCGTTTAAAGGAATTGTATAGAAAACTTCCCGCAGTCGGAAAGTAGTGAACAGGACTGTCCATTGACTCACGGTTTATTTGGTGGAAAACCTGAGATGATAATTGTTCCTCATAACCTGCTGGCTGCACTCCATCCTTGGTCTTCGTCGGCTGCTCTTCTTGTTCATTTCCTCCTTCATTGTTCTTTTCAAAACTTCATTATGTCTCAGAGCGTGTTGAATAAGTTTTTCTCTTGAAATTCAATCGTGGTCACCGCTGCCAGTACTGTCAAGTTAGATATGACATGTAGGGAGAATATGTGATTAGTATTTTTCGAAACCCTCCGTTCTCATTTCTCCCTGCAGATTTATCTATAAAACTGGCGCAATGTCTCTAGAACTTACGGAAGCGGCAATATTAGATTGACTTACTTTAAAATTTGTAGATTAGGAAATTCCTCCATCCTTCTCATCATTTATGACAAAAATACAGAGCAAGATATTGAGACACCGTCGTCACATAAATTTCTCTTTTCGTCCTTTTCTACTCTCAATTTCTTACCTTTGCCATCTTTACTTTCAATTCCTCTACTCAGCAATATTAATAAGAAGTTGGTGGTGGTGATGGGTTTCAATGTACCGATCTGAGACGAATCCCTCTTCTGTTTCACCAACAATTGATCGTCAATCAAGATCAAGACTGGATAAATGGGAAATCGGGTCACTTATAGATGCTTATGGATTTTAAGATTCTTATCGCCATTCAGTGTCACGTACCTCGATGTAAATGACCATTGCTGTGCATTGCGACTGTCAGATTTTAAATCGTCCCGTTCACGCTCGACTAACAGCAACAGCACTAGATCCACCGCACACTTACCCAATTTTAGAGCTGTGACAATATAAATTTCTCTGAGCTAGAATTTACCAAAAGATTTACATAGCATAGTGGAATTGATCAATAAAATTTCATGATCATCGGATGTTATTAGCGGGAAAAATTTTTATTTTAGTGAATGGTCGTAAAACCCAAATTTTAATCCGCGTTAATGGCATATTATGTCGTTGGCGAAGCGGTTTCATCGATTAAATCAAGAAATGATCTACGATCAAGCGTTTATTTTCGTTGTTTGAGCCGGGTCTAAGACACTCCTTTAATACACATTTCTCCTACGCCCTTACGTCCTTCAAATTACTTTTCCCTCCCGTCTTCAAGACTAGTTTTCCGACACCCCCAGCCCCCTCAGTAGAACGCTGGGTAACAAGTGGATGAAAAGAACTTCCCTACTCCGTTCCAGCCATCAAATCTGTGAGCTCGTGCATCCCACTTCCAGTTACCAGCCAGCTGCCTCACCCCTATTTCTCCCTCCTTCCTCGCCTCCACGGTAATCCAATTACTTAAAGGACAACTCAATCGGTCGCAGGGAATTGATGTCGGGGATGCGCGTGAGGTGAATCGGTTTGCGTGAAGTGCTGTGGAGCGGTGGGCGTTCCCGGACCGCTCTTCTTTGGTGAAGCGAGCGGAATCGGAGGCTAGGGATCGTATCACTTATTGTCACGATTCGCCTTTTAGTTTCCCCGGTACGTTATTTAGCTCTTCTGCCCTGTCTCTTTCTATCTCTTTCTCTTCACAAAGGGCCGATTTGTCCTCGGGGACAGGTGTCCGAGATCCATCGGATGACAGGTTGACAAAACGCCGCACGGATATATCTCGCCTGATTATCACTCACGCACGGCTCCGATGAGTCTTCTTTTCCGAGATTGAAGCCTGCATGCAACCGGCCATGTGTGCATTAAGCTGTACCGTGCTGGCTTGCGCTCTGAGACATTTTGAAGAGCTGTGATCTCGTCTCTGGTAACTTCTAGGTTTTCCGGATCGATTTTTTTGAATGAACGTTGTATGCGAATATATTTGCAATAAAAAACTGAGATATTTGCATGCGACGAATCGTACGCGCTAGTTATAGTAAGGGAAGTCTCGAATCGTCGAGTAAATAGAAGATAAAACTCCACTAATTTGGGAAACTAGCGTATTTAACGAAACTGCCTGAATAGTTGCTGCCCGTACTGATGTGGAAAGACGTTTACTGTGGAGATATGGCAAGTTGGGGTAGGTATACATGAGCATACATCAAATAGTCCTTCATAATTTGCCGTCGTAGGTGCAAGAACACAGCAGTTGACGATCAAGTGAGCATCCTACTACTGAACGTCGAATATGGACCTCTATTCAACTTCAGGAATACCACATAACGCGCGATCGAGAATACCACATCAGATCCTTTAGAATAGGTGCCTTAGCTTTTCAGGTGTCCATTTGCCTCGTCGTTAGGAACCCATGGCGCATTTAAGTAGAGGTGATGTTGAGTGGCTAGAGATTGTGGTTTCTTTTCACTTGGAAGTAGGCAAATAGAGATGAAAGTTGGCTCATATCCATCACCATTCATGATTTCTCCGAGGCTCTGATCTAGTATCAAGGCTCCTCGGGCTAAATTCTTATAACTTGCCTGATTTCTCACCCATTTACAGTCCATAGGAGTGCATTTAACTCTTGATCGTCTTATCTAATTGTTAAGTACCATGTGACCGTAGTAAGTGGAGCCCACTTTAATACGAATTCGTTAGGCTTGTAGCTTTAGATGGGTATCCAGCGAAATTAATGCGAAATCTATGACGTCAATTGTATTTTCGAGGCATGCAAGTCAACAGAATTCGTAATTGGACGGTGGTGGGAACAGAAAATACGAACCATTCTCAGCAAGTTATGGATATATGCTTGAGTGGAAATTTTTCTCTATCAACTAATTTGATCCCCACTAATTTGATTCTCATTGTGGCCTAACCCTATGGGTTTTGGTTGGATAGGCATTTCTTTGTTTGCCCCCGGTGGAAGGAGTTTTGGAACGCTTCCGTCGCATTGCAGTATGGAATTAAATGGGAAAGCAGCGAGCGTGTGATTCAAGCGCGAACAGTACCCACGACTATCACTTATTTTGTGAAATAATGATTCGGAGAAACATAAAACTTCCGAAGTTGCAGATCGTACCTGTCACGAAAAGACTCAGCCGTTTCTCACGATATTTTGACGTGTCAAAGTTGAAATGATCCCAGGATAAGATAAGTTAGCATTTTTATAATGGAGTATTCAATTAGGTCTTTGAATCTGATAAAAAGTTAATTTTTGGTTTTAAAATATCGAAAGTAATAGGACTTACCCCTAAAAAAGTTAAAAAATAATTGCACAGCTTCCAGTTTTCGCGATTTATTGGTTAGTGGTATGGATTAAATGTTTGCATAAACATACCATCACTAATACCTTAACTGAAGAAAGTCTCGATGCGTATATTTTTTTACCTAGACGTTATTTTGATTCAAAGGGCGATATTGCCCCTTACATCCGATTTTTAATTTACTCTAACGAGGTATATTATAGTGCGATGGGCGTAATTTTATCCTCAAATACTATGTTTGAGTGACATGCGTTTTAATGTCTCTCAGCAGTAGTTTTTGTGAGTGAAATAGTTTTGTGTAAATGACAATATTCGCGGAGTTGGGGATGGATTTTCTCGTATTCGGATTTTTTACCAATCGCTTCACTATTTTTGTAGACGTAGTGACGGTCGAGAGGATACTTGGTGTGGGCACAAAATTAGACAATGCTCTTTTCATTCCCTGTCGCATCCGGCCACAGACGACGTCCATATCAAAATCATCTCCTTTTGTTTTCTCTGTGGGGGCAATCACTCATCCGACCTCTCTTTACAATGCGCGAAACAGAGCATGAGCTGCGGTGTGGAACCCTGCTTTACTTTCTGTATGTCGAGTGAATAAACAAAGCCGGATGAATCAAATCGCTTCGAGTATCCTGGCAACCAACATCCATCCGCCCTGAGATATCCCGCCATCAAGCCGGGCTATATTTGCGTGGACGTTAATTTTAACGTGGACTTTGACTCATATTTTTCATGAGCCGCTCAGTTGCTACTTCATTTGTATTAACTCGGCGGGATTAATTATTCTTGCCTACTTTTATTTTCTTTCTTTCTCTTGCTCAAAGATTAATCTCTTTCGGCCTGTTTGGATCCCTTGACAACTCCACGCTGGAGCCGTCTTGGACTCGGAAGGAGTTAGAGGCCATTTTGCTTTTGTTTTTAATTTTATCTCCGGCAGCCCCCTCCACACCAATCTCCCCGCTGTACTCCTTTCTGTCTTTATTTCCTTCGACATGCCGTCCCCTTTTCTCTCCTCCGAACACTCCTCCCACAGAACACTGCTAGCCTTCCCTCCCTTTACCCACAGCAGTCCGGACCCGGAGTCTCGCCTTTATTTCTCCCGCGGACCTCTATTCCCAGGCAACCCTCCGCCCTCCTCCCTACCCTTCTCCGCCCTTCAGACCCCCGATGGAGGGAACGTTTGCCGCAGTGGGACGGAGTGTCTCCTCAAGGACTTTATCCCTTCTTCTCCCCTCTCTCCTATCGCCCTCGCCGTGGCCTCCCCAACAGCCTTCCCTCTGTCTCCCCTTCTCACATCCCTCCCTTGCCCCCCTGCGTCCTCCCTCACTCCCTCCCTTTCTGCCTCCCTCCTGCCCTTAATCAGTGACTCTTCTTTCTCATAATCTGTCGCGAGCCATTTAGCTTCGCTGGCGCAGATCGCAACCGGCCCTACCATATTTCCAAGTTTGCTCCACCCCTTTCCCCATACCAACTCACTCCACCTCTCCTTCTCACACTTTTTTCTCCTGTTCTTCCTTTTCTTATTCTTTTCTCTTTCGCTATTATCTTCGATTTCATCTTCGTCCCTTTTCCTTCGTTCTTCTTGCCGTCTGTCCCGATACTGCCTGGCCAGCGACGACACTATCATTGTCCGTCTCTTAAAAGGCCTTTGGGTACAATTCCTTTTCTGCTAAATCACCCTATGCTATGCCAAAACCGTTTGCGATCCAGTACAGCAAGGTTTAAAGCTGAAAAAGAATACAATATCGCGGAAATTCATGTGCTGATTTTTGCAAACAAGAAGAACTACACAGCTATCGGAAGACCCTGGAAGCACCCATATATGTGTCAAAAGAATTTACGAGCCAGTCCATGATTTAATGCGCAAAATTAACATAACTGCGCAAAATTTGTGACACACTGCGAAGAAAGTCACAAGATAGCCTTTGCGAACAGAAATCATAACACAGCTATCGAAGTACCTATCTTGATGCAGTTTGAGACTACACATAAGACTAAGGTTGATGGAGTTATTCAGGTTATTTATATTTCAGATTAATGCGTTGGAGGATATTATTTTAATCTCATGCAGCATTTGGCAAATGATGAAGTTCTTGGTGTGGTGGGCGAGGATAGGCAAATTCTAGAGGAGAGGAGAACACAAAACTAGAAGGTAGGAAGTGGTAATGAGGGGTGAAGAGTTGCTGAGGCCGAGATAGGCGGGAGAATATTGGGTAACCTGGGAAGTGAATATAATAATAAAAAGAATGGGTTTTATCGACGGGATCGAGGACTTATGTTAAAATTTATGAGGAAATTTTGTTAGTAGTTGAGGCCCTGATATGTAAAAATCCGGAGCATTTTTCTAATTTCCATTCAAACCTTCCCTAAACAGTGGATTATCTTAATAGTAACAATACATCATGTAAGGACGCAATCGACGGGCTAAAGGCTGGGACACAATCAACGTGTACGTGTAACGTGAGCCGTTAACGGGAACACGCGAAAAGATGGCTGACGGGAAAGTATAGCGAACGGACACAATCAACGTGTACGGGGAGTACGTGTACGCGAGAGATGGGCAACTTTCATCTCTTCCCGTGTCCCGTACACGGAAAACCAAGCAGAATAGTCCTGAGAATCCGGGAATGGGAGCCATCTGTCGGCAGATTCATCCAACTGCTGAAGATAGCTCTTGGCGAAGACAACTTATTTACTTTCACACTTGTTTACACCTGATCTCTTAGATGCGCCTGCGTTAGTCAATTGTTACTCCGGGCCGCGTTAACGTCGATTGTGTCCGCTGACTTGCGTTCCCCGTCTCCCGTTGTCCCGTTGACGTCTCGCGTCACACGTACACGTTGACTGTGTCCCTGCCTTAAGAGTACTTTTTAACAATTAGATGTTTGGGGATCCCTTTTTACCATGCTCATTACAAGACTGCTTTTAAACGACGATGCTCGAGTAAAGTAATCGTAACCATTCCTTACAAATTTCCGACACAGCTTCTCTCAATTTTTCATGTAATTTTTTTCCCTTCCTTCCTTAAATTTACTCTCCTACACTCACTTCCCTCCTCCTCTCCACATTCCCGTATCATCATTCATCGTTTCCTTCTCTTTCATACTTCTTCGTTTCATCCTTTCACTGTCACCTTCCGCCTGTTCCCGTTCATTCTACCCAGAGGCGACGTGGTCATTGTCCTCCCGGAAAAGGTCTCCAGGTTCAACTCAATTTCTGCAATGTCCACTCTTTCGCGCGACGAAAGTATTTTGTATCCGTTGCTAAAAAATTTAACACCTTAACAACCGTAGGAAGCCGCAGGTTTGTCTGTGATACTAGCAACAAGGCTTGCCTTGGAGCCGATGGAGATTAGGAGGTTAAGTTAAGAGACTTGGTTAACTAGAAAAATTCAATAACCTCATTATAGGGTTGATACAAAGGATCTTTTTCACCCAACTACAAAATTAATAAAATGGGGAGATTATTCTGACAAAGTACCATTTAGGATAGGTTTTCATGGAAGAGAATAAGAGCCCTATAGATTGTTGGATGCATAGGCCCCTATCTTGTTCATCCCCCATCTATCCCTCTTCTACGAATCCTTCTTCATCTCGAGATTCGTCCCGCCATTTTTATCTTTGTCCGTAAATGCAATTCTCATTTTTCCAATTCCCGCTTTTCCAACCGCCCTCCCACTATCATAACATCAGCACCCCTTCGCCTCTCTTTTCCTATTCCAGCCACCTACTCAGCATTCTCATATTCTCCTCCAGAAGTTTCACTCATCGTATGAAGCACTTCCTCGTCCATAATCGTTTCCGTCCACCGAACTTTCTCCTGTCGAACTGTTGAACTTGTTATTGAGTTAAAGAACTGTCGAATGGTTGGGTGAGAATTCCTCTCCACGTACAATTCACGGCTGGAACAAAAACAGTGGGACATGAAGCAGTCGAAAACGACCGCAGCTGTCTCCACATCCAACTTTGCTCCGCCTTCCTACCCGCACCAACTCATTCTTCCTCTCCTTATTCTTTTCTCTTTTTACTTCTTCTATACACATTTTTTTCTTTTCTTTCGGCGTTTCCCTCTCTTTCGCACTTGGTCGTTTCATCCGTCCACTGTCTCCTTCTTCCGCCTCTTCCCATCCACTCTGGCCAGCGGCGACGCTGTCATTGTCCACCCTGAAGTGGCCTCCGGGTTCAGCTCCTTTTCTGCAATTCCCACTCCTAATTATGCCGAAAGCGTTGGTATCCTTATCAGAAACATTTAATGATCAAATTTGATGCCGTGCTGCTGGGTTGACATTGATGTCAGCAAGCTTAAAGTAATGCAGAGTTTCCGGCAACTCTTGGTTTGGCTGAGAGCCTCCTGGAGACTAGGAGGTTCGTTTTGGATAGGAAACCCGCTCGATTCTGATCTCCACCGATTCAAATCGTCCATTGCTACCGAAGTTTTGATGGTCAATTCTTCCATCGTTTCCATGGCTGAATGTAAAGGTATGAGTTTGTAGGTTAGGGATATTGAAAAATTTCTAATTTCAAACAATAATAATTTCATGTTGACACAGAGGATCTTAATTAACTCTGATAAAACATCTGTGCTACGGAGGGGATGAACTGACAATGAGTGCTAATTACTCAATGGATAGGTTATACTTTTCTCTCTCCATGTAAATTTCTAGGCTCTGACAAACATCGTGAGGCACTAAACAATAAAAAGCGATTGTACCCTTCCGCATTTTCAACTCCTTTCCTCCATGTTCTCTATACTCTAATAAAAATGGGTACAACAGACGGAATAGACAGACCAAGAGAGATAATTTCTAAATGGATAGGTTATAATTCTACCTCTCCATGTAACATTCATGTCTGTGACAAACATTGTGAGAAACCATTGTATAAAAAAGGAGGACGAATGCCTATGTCTTCAGCTCTGCTCCTCCCCGTTTCCTATACTAAACACAACATCTTCGAAACGAACTGGATGAACAAAACTAAGAGATAACTATCCAACTGAAAGGTCATTGTTCATTCTGTCCATGCATAGTTCTCGGCTGTAGTGAAAACAGTGAGGCGCTTAACTAAAACGACCTCAACTGCCTCCATTTTCAAATCTCCTCCTCGTTCCCCATTGTAATTCACTCTATCTCTCCTCCCTCCCACCTCTTACCCAACTCTTTCTCCTATCTACATTCCCTTCTCGCCTTTCGGCATTTCTTTATCTTTCGCCTGCGTTCCTTTCACTCCTTCCACTTGCCGCACGTTCCCATCCAGCATGACCAGCGGCGACACTCTCATTGTGTTCCCCTTAATGCCCTCCGGCTCCCCTGTACGCCGCAAGCATTTTGGATTCAGCAAAGAAATATTAGATACTCAAAGTCAGCAACGAACATAGACTGACACTACGTGCAGGTAGGATAACACAGCAATGGTAGGGATTTTTTTCAACAACCGCTAAAGACTCGGAGGTTAAGGACGGAGTTCTGAGGCTAAGGTTACAAGAAAAATCTACGTAGCATGGGTTCAAGGTGTAGTCAAAGTGACCTGGAGTAGTCAAAGGACCTGGAGAATAATACAATTTCACTTTAACTGTACGTTCAGCACAACGGACTTATGGGAAAGACTACTGTCAGGGAAAATAGGCGACCCTGAGGCTGAGCCTTATTATCAAGAGAGCAGTGGAACTAATTCTAATGAAATAGGTCTCGAAATGTGGTATGTTTCAGTTCCCGTGAAATGATAACAGCTGAAAGTTTTGCAACTCTATTATAATTTTGTTTTCCTTGCGGAAATGAAAAAAGGCCTTATATTTATCACCGAGAAGCATCTCCTAGCTGTCGGGAATAACTAGCAAATACCGTGGGTGAGATTGCCGCTATACTTTAACGCAATGATGATCCAACCTTTTTGCTACATCACAATAATGAGCATTATAATGCTTTAATTTTTCTCCGACTCCAGAGTTTTTTTATATGTTTTCGAAAGGATGTCTTCATTTTCGCGAAATAACTTTTTCTCCGCTATCTTTGCACAGTAAGAGAGTGATAGAGGATATAGAAACACCTTCAGGAAGGGAGTCACCTTGTCAAATTAATAGAAATGGCTGCAACAAAAACAAGGAAGCGTTGAACAATAGATAACAATCGCAAAATCCCTATCTTTACCATTCCCCGGACCAACTCACCCACTTTCTCCCCGGGTCATTTATTTCCTCCACATATTATTTGAGTCTTTCATCTTCGACTTTATCTTTAATGTTGTCACTTTCAACTGTTCCCCCAGCCGTCTGTTCCGATCCAGCGTGTCCAGCAGCGGCTCTGCTGTTCCTCGTTCCGTATGGGCTTTCGGGCTTTGTTCTTTGACTACACTCCGTTGTTAGCGTATTTAAAGTATTGCGCAGCTGTTGAACGGACGTAATTAGTAGCCACTACTAATTGGGGGATACACAGAGGGCGAGAAATAATCATCACAAGAGTAAAAGGTGGAGAGACTCTTTCTACCCCTTCCCATCCTTATTCTACTTTCTCACTATCTTCTTATTTCCTTTTCGTCTCTCAACATTTCACTCTTTCTCATCCTCCCTCATTTCTCTTGCATATCCTTCCACCTTTCTCTTCCTGTCTCTATTTGGAGGAAAAGAATTCTCAATGGAAATATGACCTCCCCTTGGATGCATTGAGAAGTGTACATTCAGTGTAGCGTTCCGACCGCCGGATTAGACGCAAAACCGTTTTCAAAAGCAAATGCCATGTTTCTTCTCCCGTACACCATATCTTCCACAACTACTCTAATACCTTTCCTGTCGCTCTGAGGCATTGATACGACTGAGAAAGACTTGATATCCTATTAATAAACTCGCTTCTGGTTACTGGGTGTTAGTCTCTCTGTTGGAGTCTGCTAATGATTCGGTTTGTCTTTCAAAAATTCAAAACTTAAGATTACCAGTAGCTAGGATTGGTCACTAAGAAGCAAGGTCATTTATACTTTGTGAAATAGTTTGTAGGATGGTAAGGGATGGATTATTTGTGGAGTTCAAAGTATTTTGCAGTATATTACGGTGAATGAGTGGAAATAAGCCCAGAGTTTTCATTCATTGGGGTCGGCGAGGGTCTTCTCTCGAATACTCGCTCTAAGTTGCCTAGAAGTTCACATTTATTGGTCCCATTCAATGGTCAGATTACTGCACTACCACCGCCAGACACGCATATCAGGATCGAGGGCCCATTGAAAATCTCAGCCGCTACCGGGTACGAACTCAGGGCCTTGGGGTGGGAAGCCAGCTCCCTTTCCTCCTCACCCACCGGATCTCCTTCAACCTTTGAAGTACGCACTCCTGAATCCTTGTGCTGTCATTTGAATATATCAACCTCCTCCTGATGTTGAATTTCTTCCTTTTTTTGGTCTTTTTCAGTTTATGATTTCGATGATGTTACCTCTTTGATTCTCGGCTCCACGGTCGGTGACTCAAAAGGCATCGTTCCCAGGCCCTGTCTTTCTTCCCTTCAATTTATCTTGTGCTCGGGGAAGAATTGCTTTTCCGCCTGTGCCCTAGATTGCCGCCAGTAGTGAGATCAACAAGGATCAATAGAAGGCGCTCGAGTTAATGAAGCCAATGGGGTCGATTAAGGAGGAATTCTAAAAGTTGCGAGATGAACGAGGAATGTGGATTTATCTAGGTTGATAACAGCCATGTCCTCGGGTTCTTTAAATTGGTGGAAACACGGGGTTAAAAGAGCCTTTGAAAGTACAATCGTTTATCCTCAATTCGCCCTTGTAGAACGAGATATCCGAGTAGGATTCTTGATGTTGCGACCACGTTGCTGAGCTCATATCTTAAGGCCTTTATCGCAAACAGCGCAAGCATCTCCGACCTCTATATCAATTGAAGGGATGCCCACAAAACGTGTTTAGGGCGGACGTTTGGCTTCCTCGCATCGTATTTCTAGTAAAGAAAGTTCACGCCGGAATCATAAGTTTCTCGGTGAAGTGGCTTGAGCTACAGATTTATGGCCGTGAGCTGAATGTCTAGCGTCATTTTAGAGAGAATCTTTTTGGTTTGGAATGAATGGATAAATCCTATTTGGATATTTGGGCAGAACACGGTTAGTTAAACTAGTTGAAATGGTGCGTAGTAATGGTTATAGTTAGAAAATATACACTGTTTATTAAAGAAAAAGTTTAATAGATTAAAGAAACCTCGTATATTTTAAATATATTAGGTGATTGTTCCACTTATGCACGTGGATTGAATTCGTTGAAAAAATTACCTTCAAAATAATATTTTGTGAAAATTCACATTGAGGGCATACTCTTGGAAGACTGAAATGTCTCTTGTAGAAATCTTTCCGATTATCGATGACCTTATCAGTTTTGAATCATTTAAAAATGTTTCATATTGCACCTAGAAGACAACCAGGGAGTTCTTTGAGGCTTGTAAATTGTTATACCACCATTTATTACTCCTAAGCCTGCGGCTTCACTTCTTGAACGTAGTACTTGTAGATATATGTATAAATAACAACGAAAACTAATTAATATAGATAAAAAATGTACAAAAATTGGCAATCCTCAATTATGGCTGTTGAAGTACCTTCTTATTTTAATGCAATCTTCTTTTTTGATCTTATTATTTGTGATTGGTAATTTATCACATTTCATATCATGGTTTATGTCGATTCCTCTTCTAATTCATTCCATTGCCTACATGATCTTCAGCTAAGTGATTATTTATAAATTGTTCCATCTACTTGCAAGAATTCATTAATTCTTCATTCCGAAATACACTTTGCCATCCTTCTGTCATCTTAAGATGGCTTGTTTTTCCAGCTGGCCCTGGTTTGTGCTCAGTGCATCTCATATCCATGGCTTACAGACTCATTGTTCGTTGTTAACTCATATTGCCTTCATCCATACTTTGCTTCCTCCCATCTCATTGTCGCCATCGATAAGGCAACGGGTATTTCATTTTTTTTTAAATCATGAAGTTGGTTCAAGATCAAAATATTGAAAATATTTTTTATGGGTCTTCAACCTCATGCCTTTATGACGTAGCAGACAGATAAAAATCGATTCACGGACCAACAGACATGTATGGACTGAACAAACTGTGAATAAGTGGAGGGCGAGAGTTGGAGGTGAAACGTTAATTTCTCTTATTAAGTCAGACGCAGTGAGAGAGAAATGTAACCCAAGTCATTTTACGGAGTCTACGCTCTCTCTCTCTCTACATTATGTAATATACTCGTGTGAGTAGAGGTGTTGGGAATAACAATTAATAAGTATTCATTAAGGACAATATTTCTTGTGGGGTGAGGTGTCAATGAAAACAATGACAAATCACCAGTACTTAGTCTAATCTATGTAGAAATAGTGGTGATTCATAGGCTATATACACCGGAATTGTGGTCCCTAATTGTCCGGGGAAAAATAGCATTTAAAAACTTTCCGTGATACCATTTTTTCCTTTATTTTTAGGTAGTTTCAGCCATTGTGTAAAACATGGAGAGACTTTTTTCTTTCCAGCAGTATTTGGAGATTATTGTAGCGTAGATTCCAAGTTCTTTTCCAATTGATTGTATAGTTGGAACGTTTTTACTTGATTGGACGGGTAGTGTAACCTTTTTGCTCGTATTGAAATTGAGTTGAAACGGAGGAAGATGCGTTTAGGCCGAAAATACCCGATCTGTCAAATGCTATCCAGTAATCCTTGGTTTTCTAATGAGCGGAGGACGAATCTTATTGAAATTATTAGAAACGATCCATTTAGATATTGGGAGTAATACCGCTCGATTTGCAAATCTTATCTGTGAGTAAAAAACTACCCTTGGCACAAGAGGCAGGAGACATGGGTTACCTACACGCCTGGTTTTACACCAACGATTTCATGCATCGACTCAAAGCGAGTATATCACGTGTTCTTGCTCCTTCATGCGAGCGGATTGGTTTTCGGAGCTAAGTAACTTGCTGCGTGGTCCCGCCGAGCTGATTCAGGGGAGATATTACGAGTCCCGAGTACCTACCTACCCTGTTTACGGCCGTTGAGACGAGATTACGCGGCAGCCCCATTCGACTATGCGGGCGTCGGCAGTCAGGATCTCCCGGCTCCTGGTGTCCTATTCGCGGGGGAGGCGAGTCGAGGGGGATGCGCCAAGTTGGCGGGGATTATGGGAGGAAGAGAGCGGCCGAAGGAGATAGGACATCCGACGAGGCAAGGGGAACTCTGGGAAAGGGGCGTCGAGAAGGAGGTCTTATCAGCTGACGAGATGGGACATTGCGGACACAACAAAGGGACCCTAGCCGGGGGATGAGTAGGAAGCGCCATTGTGGAGGATGAGCGAGAAGGACCGAGGGAAGCGGTCGAGGATGCGGTGCTTGGATGCATTACGGGAGTATTATCCACGGGCTGGAGATGGATGCAGGGCAATATTCATTCCGCCGAGAGTGTGATGAGGGGAGGATAAGGGAGATGGGCTAGCTCGGGATACGGGTTTTCCAACTCTGGCAGCCACCAGCGATACATGGAATCGCATGTGGAAGGGACTCTGAGGGCGGTTGGTTGTCGGCTCGTACTATCCACGAGTGGGGAATTTCACCCCATCCAGCGATCCATCCTAGTTCTTGTCTCGCAGTGATCTCACATCACCGCTGAAACCACCGCTAGCGCCTCAAGCCCATCAAAATGACAGGCCGGAGAAAGAAGGCTGGCGTAGACGGGTTTAATCCAAAGTTAATTAATGGATGAGAATTAATTGGCCGCTTTCAGCTGTAAAAAATGTAATATTAATTACTGAATGCGGCCGATCTACATGTTTTGGGGCGAAGGTATAAAATATGAAAGGGCTAATAAAATTATCTTCAATTTTCATTTTACTGGGACTAGTAGTGAAAAGGCAAGGGCAAAAGAATCACCGCCAGATGTGGGAACTCCGTCTGCGTTATGAACTGTGGCTATTTTTGGAAAAAACCGAAGAGATGCTAATTTCACGCGATGGTCGAATTTTATCGTTTTTTTATTTACTCGCCTGCAACCACTAATTAAAATTTCCGGCGGAGCTTACATCAAAATTGAAAAGCGTGAAAGGGGACCGTATAACGAAGCTATTTGCAAAAATTGAAGTAGTTTTTTCTGCTAAATTTGCTTAAACGTTTCTATTAAATCCTTTCAAATTTAAAGAACTACAATCGCACGTAATGTATTCTCATTCACTGGATTAAAATTGCTCACGGGAAATACAGATACTGTTAGCAGCTAGTGCGCACCTTTAGCACAATTCGAGACTTCATATCTATGAAGTTGGATAGCGCTTTCCGGAGCGGACGTTGGAGATGTATAGAATAGGTAGTCTTTTGGCCGTTAATTTTCTCAGCTGAATCATTTTTTCACCCTCATACACACTGTGTGGAGAGACGTAGATATATGTTTAGATTAATTAGTATGATATTTAGGTCGTGTGACATATTATATGCGTGGAAAAAAATTCGACATCAACAATACCCTAAGGACGCAAATTTTTGGTTAATTTGGTCGAGTGGTTAGAAAAATATAAGGAGAGAAGTGGAGTTTTCACTCCTTCACTCCCACTCGAATCAACCCGTGCGGTGGGATGAAGAGAATACCATTTTAGGGTTGTGGTCTCAATAAGCGGATGAACCGAGCGGAGCGGCCCTACATGCAGGCGTACGTGTCGCCGTCGGGGTCTTGACGTCCACGTCCCCGGTGATGGCGTGACCGCGGGGATGAAGCAATCCCGAGGGACAGCCGCTGGGGCGAGCGGTGTCTCTGCGGAGGGTCAAGCGTGTCCGCTGGGCACTGCCCTGGCCTCCGACGTGCGTGTCGCACACGCTCGGATCGGCGACTAGGGTTGGTGACTTAAGCTGCCCCGGCGGCAGTTAATCATGCAAATGTGGGGCGGGGACCTCTGATGTCAAACTCGTTCCTCTTGATGCCTCCGTAGAAGCACGACCCGAACCAAAGATCATAAATCCTTTAATCGAGGCGTATTCGCGTTTGCGTCCGCGTACTGCTTTTCGAGACACATACCGTCGGAATTGTACGGACGACATAAGTATTAAACGTGTACTTCTAAGTCATGATTATGTGCTCAGTAAAATTTGCTCTCCTTGATGCCACCGAAGATGCCCTACTAAAGCCCGGAGTTGGATGCACAAGTCTTTAAATGAGGCTTATTTGCGATCGTCAGCTTTTCAAAACATTCCGTTTAAATTGTAAGGGTACCTGAGTGCTATACTTAAAGTTAAAAATTATGATTGTCTTATCGGTAATATTTATGTTCTCTCGACATCTACTTAGAAGTGTGATTTAAGCCCATTGTTGGTCTAAAAATTCTTATTTATAGACCCATTTTTTCCGAAGATCTAGCTAACATACATCTCGTTGAATATGAGGGTGTTTCTTAAAAACCCATTCAACGTAAAATAACAAAGACTATTTTTACTAATAAAGTAAAATTCGATGCTCTTGATGCCACCGTAGAAACATGATCCATACCCAGAGTTGGATCTGCCATTCCTTTAATGAAGGCGTTTTTGTACTAAACAGCTAGGTTATCGAAAGAGAACCCCGTTAGGATTTCGTCGCATACGAAACATTAGTTTCGGCTTAAGACCGGGGAGCAATCAACGTGAGGAATTTTAACAATCGCGTATCACATAAAACTTGTGAAACTGAACATTGTGATAAGGATTGATACTTGAGAATTCGGATGCTTATGTTGTGCCGACAAAAAATTTTTATAAGCGCTTTCGTAGAGGATAATAAAATATAAGGAGTTCTTAGTATTGGCTCCATTCTGAGAATTTGTACCGCGTAGGTTGTTCTTAAGACAACAGTTCCACCCCACATGTAGGGGTGTCTTCATGATGTGGGGTGATACTATTGTCTTAAATAAATGGGATGGAGAATCTCGGGAGGAGAATTGAGCTATAAGCCAGATTTCACGGAAACCTCGAGAATATGTTATTGGTATTAACCTCTTAGTATTAGCTTCAAAATTGAGGATCTCAGACAAACCAGTATCCTTAATCTCATTTGTGATTACTCCAAAAAATCACTGTGAGAACTTTCTCATATTTGGAAGACGAATGAACCGGAACGCGCACGGTCATCGGTATTCCATGTAAACATATATAAATATATGTGAAATTTTCCCATCTCTGAAATCGTTATTGCGTACATCTCCGGATAGACGATGATTGCGACTAAATTTTCTTTGATTTATTTATATTAACTTTATGGTACACGTACGCTACTAGGGTCAAGTTAACGCTGGTTGCCTCCAGTCTTATGAATATTTCTTCATTAGAAATTTTGACAATCGTTGCCAATCGCGCTGATAATGGCAGTACGCTTGGAAATGTCGTTTTCCGCGCCGAAGGATATTAGAGTGTTTTATCTTATATCTTCGTTTTATTTAGATGAGCCAAAAGCGTGACAGAATGCCCAAACGTATTCTAAAAGAATAATTTTTTTGAAGTGTTATAATAGACCAAATTCTCACAATTTTTGCGTTGTAGTGAAAGTAGAGAGATTTGAAATGATAAAAATTCATAATTATTTTGAAAGAATTGATTAGCTTTGTTGACTATCGCATCATTTTACTTCGAAAGTTGCCACGAATTGGTTCTGATTTTAAATGACTTCAATAGCTTTCCTCTCATTTTCCAGATTCGTGGCAAGGTTTTCGTAAGTACAAATTACCTATAGTTTTTCAACTTATTATATTTCTATGCCACAGTTTTTGAAGTCTGCGCTCTATTTATATACTTATATATTATATAATATATGCATGGCCCAGCTTAGCCCCCTTAAACCATTGGCTTTAAGGCATGGCGATAGTCCGCTCTTGGGCTGCATTCTATTTCAACCCTTTTACTTATGAACTTCTACTCTTGCCAACCGCGGTTTTGCCAACCACGGTATTGCCCAGGAGCGTTATACCCGCGGTTGGCGAGGGCTTACTACTGTACTCTCCTTATCCCGATATGTACTACTATTATGTTCTATGAAAGAAAAGAAGCCTGATTTGAAACTGTAGAGGACTTGCATATGTAGAAACGTCACCCACAAGCCCGTGCATGCAAGTTCGCTTCCTATATAGAGAACGGGAGCTGAGCAACATTTTCCATCGTATCGCCTTGACAAAAATATTTTTGCATTGTGTGGAATCGATGAATGGCCATTTCAGCTGTATCCAGCATCCCGACAACGCACCTTGAGTCACTAAGCGCATCTCGTAAAACGTTTTTGCCAACAAAAATGGTTTAGCCGTTGACTCTTAAGCGCAAAAACTGCGACATTTGGCAGCGCTGTGCGGGTGGTGGAGGAGGATGATGAGGTGGGTATTTGCTAGGACTACTCTGGCCTAATTAGTTTTATCGATTCCATGAGCGATGCATTTTTTCCTTTCAAGGCTATGTGACAGTGCCAGGCCGCAGGGGTCCATCGGGGCTCCGAGTATAGGGTGTAAAAGCGCGAAGGTGCACCCTCAACCTTGAGTGATTTATTGCGGGTGATGTATGGCGGGTTGTCGCAGTCAGTGACTACCTGCCGTGCCTTCCAGCGAATAAAAAAGTGAAAACTAGCTTAGAGGTGAGGGGCAGTACATGCTATTGTCCCCTTCCTCTCCGGTATTGATTTATCTCAGCACCGAAGCCAATTTTAGATTTAAATTTTCCTTAGATCTAGATTTGCATGTGTTAGTATTTGCATAAGTATTGTGTAGTGTATCCTTTTTTCCAGATTCTATTTCCAGTCCATCGTATTGATTGCCTTGGGGAGCGAATTGCGGCCTTGACATAGGATATATTTTGAGCTGTTTTAATAAAAATTGCTACCAAGTTTATCTGAAGGAAATTTCTTACAGTTATGAAAAATGTCACTGAAATTAATAATTATACATGCGAGGAAGCTAGAGCCCATAGGTCATCACATTCGTACATGAGCAGGACATGACATTTTCCGGAAAATATGTCTTTAATAAAGCTATGAATACGCCCTAAACTATTTAATTTCCCCTTCTCACTAGAGGAAATTAATGAGGAATGGTGACTGAAAAAGAGGAAACTTTGGCGATGACTGATGCCATTCTCTTGATCACCAGAACTGTTTTAACTTCAGCAAATTAATACCTATGTATGTATTGCTATAGCGTGACATGAATACGCCTATTAATTGTCTGCTAATGGAGAAGGGGAGTAATTATGTTAATGTATATGGAAAAATGCGCTATGAACGTTTATCATCGCTCATTCTGAGTAACATTATCTCATTTTGGCCTAATTAAATGTTCTATTCTCTCCTTAAGTATTTCAGTTGATACGCTAAAGCTAAAATTTCTTTAATCTAATAGCACTTCTGCCTGCATAGTTGTCGTGTATATTTTATGATGATAAACTTATAGCTCAACGCAGTTGGTTTGTTTCGAGATGTGCAGCGTGATGTGGCGTAGTCATGATTCATGCCGTCGAGATATTGAGTCGTGGGGGAGAAGGGGGATGAGGGTACACAGGGGAGGAGATAGCAAGACAAAAGGGGGTGACAAGGGCCGGTGAAGAAGAGGAGGGTGGTAAACCAGGGGCATGGGGGTGGGGTGGAAAGCCGACGAGGAATATTCTTTTTCTTGCAAGAGCGCACTTTTTCGGGCTAAAAATAGACTTTAAAACCTTAATATCGAATCAGTCTGTTCCCATTTCCCGGAGAGGTTTCATGCGCTTCGTATTTACTCAGCCTCAAAAGTCGTGATTTTCTATTGACTGCTTTTTTGCCGGTGTACGACTTCTACTTTTGTATTTCTTTCCTCCTTGGCGCACTGCCGCTGTAATAGTTTCAGTCGAAGAGGTAGTTCAAGCGATGGTATTAGGGTAAGCTTTAACTAAAGCTCTGAGTTCTGTCTTTGATTTTGAGACAAATAGAGTACATTACATTTTTCAAGTCTCGTTAAATATTATATCTGTTGCTAATTCTGTGAGATGTTGTGCACGTTTTCTTTAAACGCGATTCTTCGTTGATAGTTGTACTCAATAAAAGTGAATGCGACTGCAAGGTGGAAAAAAGTAATCTCGCATTGTTACCTTCATTAAAATATTAGTTAACTCCGGCGAATATGTCTGGAGGATAGTAGGAAATGATGGTCTCCATAGCGTTTCAATATTTGTAGATAATAATAGATTACTGTGTATCCTTGGAAGGGAAATCTCCGCCGGGAAATGGAATCTTAATTCTGAATTTCTTTGTATCCGCCTCTGAGAAAAATGATGATCTGGGGTTCTCTCCATCCTTTTTTCGTACCGTTGAATTCCTTCCTCCACCGAAATACCCAAATAAAAACACATTGCACCAGCTTTTTCACTGAATGAGCTTGGAGATACATGCGAAAGTATGGCCGTTTATGCTTCCCAGGCGTCCTTTTCTTTACTTCATCTTCGTTTGCTCACCTTTTAAACTAAATATTTGTTTATTTATTTTCGCAAATAAATTCATGAATTCTTTCCCAAAGGAAACGCGATGTTTTTCGAAAAGGTGATTTAATCCGGTGAATTGTCGTTCAAGTCTTTCTGATGTACTCTGGCCTTTAATCAATTGAGGACATCTGGCACTCCCACAAAGTCACACCTGCCAGAATATTGTCATGCCTAATACGGAAATATTAATTACTCTTAGACGAGAAGGCTGCTAATATCCCTTGGTGAGACGTCAGACTCCGGGACGCCCGAAGAGAGACTTGACGGAAGACGATTTCGAAGAGATCTGTTTATGAAATGCCTTGCAAAGTATTTTAGGCATAATCTTCTCTGAATTACACAAGAGTACATTTTCTTTGCCATTGCAAATGATTTGGCTCAAATTATAAGGGCCGAATATAATGATACTATATAAAGAATCTTATTTCCTTCGGACTCAAATTTATTCTATTTCGCCCTGAAACCAATTTCTCCCCCTTCAATTTTGAGTTTTTAATCAAAAAAGACCCTAGTCTGTGAGGATTATAAAACTGTTGACTCTTTGGCCATGTCGTGGCAATATAAATAAGCTTTGAACGCAATTGCCATAAATCGTGCAGCTTAATGATGTAGTTGGCAAAAGAAACAATAGAAGAACATGATAGTTCCTAAAAAAATTCTTAGATGGGAGGTGTCGCGATTTTTACTGCTTATCCCTGTCATCAGCTGCGTTTCACTTGGACTGCAACATGTAATGAAACAAGCCTATCAGCAAATTAACTTGATTTTACTTCCATATTAATTAGTCATTGGGGCTATGAACATGTTCTTGAAAATATAACTGTTCTTAACATCGTCTGCAATTGTATGCCATTATCCATTATATCCATAATATCCGTGTGGACGAAATCGTGAGTATTCTCTAACTCCTAAGCTGGTTCATACACAGATGTAATGTATTTTGTCCAGTACTAGGTGCCAAGTAATTTTGTCCCCGATCCTATAGAAGCTCGCCTGTTATGTTTTTTTGGGCCACAAATTGGCCGCAGCCCATTTCGTTGTAAACATCCTGTTCGAAGTAAGCATTAGGCTCGCAGAAGTATTCCAGAGGTTTTCTGACCGTTTTTAATAGCCAAGGAGCATTATGTAATTGGCTTTTTTATTATTTCATTAGTTCACGTGTTGTAAACTTTTTTCTTTGGTTGCACCGGCATTTATTTGGAAAAACATGCTCGAAAGAACGTTATATGGTCTCGTTAACAAGTAAGGCCTCGTCAGCAGGGCTGTTTTTCAGTCGGAAAAACATTTGAAATAAGAAACATGCCTCGTTCCTTGAGAACATAATAGAGTAATTGGATGAACACGGCTGCCTATTTTTTTTTTAAGTCTTCTCGGCCCTTTTCCGATCTCGTTATCCGCGGTCTCATTGTCCTCGTCCGTTCCTCCCTTTCCCTCGGAAAGCGCACATGCAAAGCCTTCCTCACGCTCGAGGCGAGACCAATTTGCGTGACCAAATATCCATTTTCCGCCTTCTTCCGAAGCCGGCTATTCTTAAGGGATACAAGCCACCTTGTGATCGCGCATAGAGGGAAGGTTTTGAGTAGGCGGAGTTGCTTCAGTGTCGGATCTTCCGGTGGCCGGAAAAAGCGGTCGATCAGATCCCCCGTGACGACCGCGATATGTCGTGCTGCTCACTTTGTCCCGGACACTTCGGAATATCGAGGTTTTTGGCGTAAATTAGCGTAGATGCGGTGTACAACACGCCATCCCCTCGTTGAAATGTCACCTTTACCGATCCGACTCCTGAATAAGTGTCTCGCTGAGCGCCGGAAAATGCTCGTGTAAGTCGAAAATAATTGAGTCGTAGGTGCCCAACAGTTTGAATCTTTTGGATCGTCTTACCCTTTTACCATGAGGATTTTTGAAAAAATAATTCCCCATCAGAAAGGATTCTAGATTTGATTTACATGTGGCTTCCGAATGGTGGACAATTTTCCAAACTCTTTCACGTCTTATTGTTAATTTTCTGGAAATGTGAGACTTAAATAGCGACCTAAACTGCTGAATGGCCGCAAAAAAACTATTACGTAAAATAGCGGAATATTTTTCGTTATTTTTTACATTACCGATAAAATAATGAGGGTTTAATGATGATTCCTCTCTTTTCCCACCGATTTTCGATTCCATTGAGAACTGCATGTTTTCAGGCTAGGTTTTTTTCCAATCTATTTCTGCCCGGGAGTCAGAAAAATCACATATGGGTAATAGGGAAGGGGAACCAATACAGCCTCGTTCACAGCTGTGGAATTGGTTGGCGATGAAAAAAGGCCTGCGAGAACATCGATGGAAAGGAATGGCTTTCGAGTTCCGTATATTTTTTTAAAGCGGCCAAGTTCTGCTAGTCTGCATTTCATGAGCGAGGGATCCGGATATATCCATGCTCAAAATCGTTCCTAAATTATATTTAATTTGCTATTGCTGTATAAATTTGTACATTTGTAGAATAAATTCCGAGAAATTTTTCTTGTGCTTAATTTCTCGAGTTTCAATGTTATAATTTTTTGAGCGACATTATCATTTGAAATTAATCGAACAAAAGAAAACAATCATGCTGCATACTTTCTTGAATGGGAGGATTCACAAAAAAGCTGAATCGTTCCCTTGGCATGGGAGCGTGTTGATGGAAATATTATGTACGGAACTATTAATTGCAGGGGTATTTTTAGTGACCCAAAGATCGGGTTTTGTTCATTTGACGTCAAATTTTATCAGTGTGAACTTCTCAGAGAAGGGTATTAATGTCGGTTTGTATTGTTACGATTTTTTATCACGCAATGTCGATATTCTAACGTAATATCTTCGACTTTCATACTGAGAATATTTATCCAGAGATCATAGAACCGGGCTAATGACAATCGTAATTTTTTTACTTTCCACAACACCTTTAAAAATTTGTGTCACATACGACACAGCAGAAATTTTTCTACGTGCGCGGGAATCGGTACGATTGTGGACGAGACAACGCACTCAAGAATTTATTCCACATTCTACGCACATGCTTCAGAGAGAGTCTGTTTTTTGACGTACAAGATTGGATTGGTGCGGCATTAGTTCCCAATTTAGACGCTTCTGCCGCACAAATGCTTTTCTAGCTATCCAGTCTACCTGACTTGAGCACACACACTTGCCGCTGGGTATACATATTTGAGATAAAATAATTTTAAATTCTCAGCGTGCGCATGCGGCACAAATTTTTATAGTTGTGTACGCGGCTTTAGGCCGTTATCCCTCCCGATTGTTGGTGTACTTTTTGCTGAAGAAATGTAATTCTTTCGTTTTATAATTTTCAGGTATCTTTTGATTTCTTTCTCCCAATTTTCACGACACGATGGGATTGTCTGGGAATTTGATCCTCGTCCTAAACTTTGAAATCCGCAGACCCCGCCAATTGAACTTTGAAAGAATTAATATCCTCTGCAAATTGTTTAAATTAAGTAATTAATGCGTAATTTTCCAAATCATTTCTGGCGAACTGTGGTCGTCCAATTTGCATATCTTAATGTTGTCTACTGTGCTGTACGCGGGCATAGTTTTTATCCAAAGATCTTACCTCAGTTTCAGCGTTATAAAGTTATTTATTGTGCAACACGTTGTGTTGTGAACGTTAATGGCAAAAAGTTTGACACTAATGTTCAAATCCATGCGCGTATGTGTGATCACACAGGTGGTGTCTTGGGGAAATTAATAGCTCTGAAGAATCTGGATAAGCTTCGCATACAGAATATTGAATGTTAAGAGAGCTTGCGAATTCAAGCGCGGCCGTGCAAAAACAATCTTTCTCATTAAAAAAATGGGTGAAGGGTTCGGCACGCGAACTGGGAGGAAATTGACCATCAATTTTGTGAAACCCATGCGGGCTTTTCGTGTTTCGTCCTTGTTGAACCCCTTGGGGAGGCGTTTCTCTTGGTGAAGCATCTCTTTTTCCCCATCTGTGATGATGATTCGCTTCCCGAACCACCTGACGAATTCTTCTCACCGGTTCCAGTTCCCGGAAGCCCTTTTCCTGCCTCTCCCTCGCACACTTCTGAGAACTACGGTGGAACGAGTCCACGATACACGATACAGATCTTTCACTAAGCAACGAAAATACGTGTATCGCCGTTTTTGTCACCGAGGGTAACTTCTGTATCTTAAAGTAGTTTGAAGAAGATATACTTTTCCCTAAAATTTCCCATGTCTCTGTGAATCCCATCAAATCACTTGATTTTAAAAACTTCCGTGGAATCCGGCTGCGGTCGAATAGCGTAGTTCATGTTAGCATTTTACAAAAGTTTACAACAACCTTTACCTTTCAAACAAATAGGAATGCAATAAATATTCACGGTACGGAATCACGTTATGGTACGAAGTTATTTTTGCCAAATGAACGGTTTTGTCAGTTGGGCAAATATGTTTTCTTGGAATTAATCGAATGGAATATTCTTGAATAAGGTAGGATAAAGATACTATTTTGCATACCTTTTCCGTACCCACTACTAATCATTTTTTGTTAAAAACTAAAATGAAAGTAAATATATATTATTTTTATGTCTCACTAATTCTCCGACTAATCGTCTATAATTTTTACTATTGCAAAAAACTTAGTTTTATCTTTTCTTAGAAACGCTGATCTGAATATCCTCGAGTGCAGGGCCCTATCTACGCACATTATTTATTTCTTCATCTCAGCGTACGTCCTAACCTTCTTCATCCCGCCCTTTGTTGAGTTTTTTTCTATAAACCGTCCTTAGCTGTGATACTAAAGGTTCAAGATTCGGGGGGCACCGCTGATCTCTTCCACGAAAAACCACCTCACCACTTCGACGAAGAGGAAGGGCTCGATTACGGCAATTTCCTTGTGCGTGTCAGTAGTCGGGCGAGCGGGCCAGGAGGATTTAGGCCCCCGGGTGTGGGAAGAAGTGCAAAAGGGGCGGGCCGTGTAACGGGGCGGGGCTCCCTGCTAGTTACGGCCTCCTCCTCTGCCGTTCTCTCTTTTACGTATCGGCCGCCACCATCTAAATGGCCACCCTAAATGCTTCCGCTTCCGCGCAGACCCTCCCACTTACATTTCCTCCCTAAACCATTTCCTCCTTATCCCTTTCCTTCTCCGTGAACATCACCGTTCAAGTCCGAGGAAGGAACCGGCAAAGGGTTGGAGTACCTTATGTTACAGTACGGAATAGAAGGGATCACTCAAATTTACAAATTAGATCTAAACCTTTGAAACAATTAAGAATGCAATAAACATTAATGGCACGGAATCACGTTGCAGTACTAAAATATTTTTGACAAATGAACGGTTCTGTCAGTTGGGAAAATGACAGAACCGTTCATGTTATTAGGTACATTATTAGGAACTATAAAGATAGCCAACCGTGAGAGTACCTTACACTACAATACGGAGTAGAAGGGATCACTTAGATTTAAAATTTAGATGTAAACCTTTGAAACAATTAGGGACACAATAAACATTCACGGTGCGGAGTCACGTTTTGGCGCGAAGATATTTTTCCCAAATGGGCGGTTCTGTCGTTTGGACAAATTTGTTTTCTTGAAATTAATTGAACGGAATATTCTTGATTAAGGTAGGATTAAAAAATGCAATACTATTTTACATACCTTTCCGTACCCATTACTAATCTTTTTTATGTCATTTCGACTGGAAATTTAATTTGCACGTAGCTGAGGATAGACTGACCCACTCCTAGACGAGTCGTGGACAGTAATCAATAAAGCAAAAATGTCGCAAAATATTTTCGCACAACGATCTCATCTCGAGTGTATTATTGAATGTCGTATGCAAGCAGATCCAAACCTGTGGTTCGATGAACCTGTCAGATCGTTTTTGGGAAGGCGAAAGGAGCTTAACGATGTCAGGTATATATCGAGTATATTTTCGTATGAGTTCAGCTATGCAAGGTGCAGGGGAACAGAGTATCAAGGGATACCTAAATAAAAATTATATTGGTAACATGTGGTCTAAATAAAACGCTCGTTTGACTTGACCGGTATTTGAATCCAGATTTCCCGATTGCCAGTATGTTGCGTAAACTAGTGACACCACCAAGCGATTTAATTTAAGACGAATTTCAGTGTGGATTTATGAGAATAAGTTGTTTTTCCACGGTCTACATTGCAGCATAGTAGACGTGGTCGTGCATGTAATGCCGGTCACGGAGAAGAATCCTAGCATTCTCGCTTAAGAACGACTAGCTTCCGACAAATTATCCTATAAATACGACTAAACAGTAATTCCAATCTCGAGATAGCAATAAATTAAGATTATTTGGAGACGATACAGTTGTGTACCGTGAAGTAAGCGAAGACGCGGACTTGACAGTTCTGTCATCGGACCTCAACAACGTTCATTCGTGTTGCTAGGAGTGGGGATTAGAATTAAATCTTAGTAAATACACCACAGTTCACTTCCTGCAAAAGTCATTACACGAATGCCATACCTACACTGTGGGGGGAGTAAACATTAAATCTTCAGATACGGGTAAATATCTTGGAATTACCTTAACTTCTGATGTATCGTGGGAACACACATAACATATGCGGCAGAGCATTAAAGAAACTAGTTTTTGCTAAGCGTATTATAGGAAGGTCCTCAGATGAATAAGTAAAAGGGAGATGCTACTCTGTTCTGGTTAGGCCACATCTCGAATACGCCGCGAGCGTTTGGGACCCTGGTCATAAAGATTTAACCAAAAAAATAATAAAATACAAAGAAAAGCAGCACGCTTCGTTAAAAACTGCTACGAGCGAACATATGGTGTCTCATACCTTTTTTTGAGAGTAAGGTGGGAGCCCCTTCATTAAAAACTGCTACGAGCGAACCTATAGTGTCTCACTACTTTTAGAGGGATTAAGGTGGGAGCCCCAGAGATTCGGAGGCTACGCGCTAGGCTTAGCTTGCTTGAGAAATTCAGAACTGGTGTGTTTCAGAGCGACACAGAGAATATTGTCATGACGCTCCACTACATCTCTAAGTCTGAGAGAAGCGATAAAATATGAGAGATACATTGCCGAACAGATAGGTACAAAAACTCGTTCTTCCCGCGCTCAATAAGCGACCACAATAAAAACTGAGCTCCACTAAAGATACTCCCATAATACACGTCACCATTTCCCCTCCACCTTATCACTTACATCTTTACACAGCTTGTGACCTAAAACCCCCAACCACACACCCATGCGGCGGCTCGCAGGGTAGTATGTAGATATAGATGTAGAAGCAAATGGTTCAACTGCAATGATTCGTAGTTCGTGTCCTGGTCAAGTCATCGTTTTTCATGGCGATTCCCACCCACTTTGGTGTATACCTCAGTTGACCATTATTTTTTTGTTTTGGGAAAATATTGTGTAGGTGAAGTTGACCGTTGTGATCATGTTCATAAATCTACAGTTTCACAACCGAATATTTCCTTTCCATCGGCACCGTACGAAGGGGTTTTGGGTGGGTGTGAAAAGGGGGTGGTTTTAAGGGAAGGTTATGCCGGGAATGACTTCGGAGAAGCCCTTATTTTCCACCCAAGTGTTCTCTCCGCAACCACCCAGCTTTTATAACCTCCACGTTCCCCTCCCCCCACAACCAGCCCCCTCCGACTACCAACACATCTCTCTCCGCGTTAAGGTAGCTCGAGCGAGATTGTTCTTTAGTCGTAATAGAGACCATATTCGAGCGATACGTTTTAATTTCACCTGCTGTAGGACACGTGATTTAAATATTGCATCATTAATGGAACAATAATATAATTTTATATGGCAGATATTGTAAGTAATTAAATGAAAATATCTAAATAAGTCTTTTACTTGACTCATTTTTACTCGTGCGGTATGTTTGAAACTCCTTCAAAACGGAAGGTTTTTTGTGATTCCGAAGAATTTACTGCTGTGACAATATGATTTATTTTCAAAAATATCTGAGAAAACATACAAACTACACACTTAATTTTTTGACGAGGTCTAGGTATTAGAAATTCCCCTTTTTTAAATAAGCTCTCTCTGGAGTGCATACATGTACCGTTTTCCATAAAAGGCCTGGTATTTTTTGGCAAATATCTCGGGAAGAAATGTGGTAAGGGGTTAAATATTTGGTGCAATTGGAAGGGTGAGATAATTTTCTTTAACGTGAGACCAAATTCATTGATTTCTTTTTGAAATGATATTTCGCTCAAGCTACCTTAAAGTCTTCTTCCCGATTTACTGGACTCGCCGTCGGATGTAATTAATGTAAGGAATGCTAGAGATTCGGGGGCGAGACGGGGAGGAGGCTGGGTAGCTTAGAGGCGCGATCGAACTGCGGCTGTCTGAATTGGGGAGGGTCTGAGGGGGGGTCGAAAGGGATATAATGGGGGAAGAGAGGCACTACTTCCCTATTGCCGCAGCACCCCTTCCCCTCACTCAGCTCCAAAATCGGCACTACCACCCGGCCAGGAGTTCTCACTCGGCTTACTAATTGAATGGACAAAGGTTTTTTGGTGCTCTAGCCTCTAAGATACTAAGTTATGCACTGGGGGATCTTCCGGCCCTACAATCACGTTACCAACTGAATTGCCATTTACTGTCTGGTCTCAGTAAGGTAGGGAGAGATTCCTATTTTCTCTGCCCACCTCACCCTTCAATCATATAAATGTAATGTGTCCTTTTGCGCTGTATCTAGTACCTAATGATGACTCCGTGAGTCGTAGCGCGGTGTAGTTATAATTAAAATCAATGGAAACGTGCGAAGGTTGTTCTTATTAATCTAGTTGCATTTTTGCAACGCCTGTGCGGCTGTGGGTACCTAAAGATTTGTGAAGAGTTAGGTACTATTTTGTCAAAATTTGATGTAAGTTCAACCATAAGTTTTAATTTGATTGCTCCAAATCTCGTGCTTCGGATAATGTCTGCGTTAAAGACGGAGGACTATAATGTTTCCTTTTATTCTTGCCTGAAAAGATATATGTTATGTCGCTCCTCTTGTTCATAATTTGGCTTTTGAGAAATATGTAAGACTCGTGAGCCAAGACACTGTTAGCCTTCAATTAATAGTTTCATTTAGTGTTTTACGGCTAATAGTCGGGTTTGATCTTGGGTGACTAATTGCTCATGAATCTTCTGTAATTACCTCATAAATAACTCTCAAACTTTTTTATTCTATTTATCTATAATTCAACATTTCCTCATCTTTAGTTCTCTCGCGTATTTAGCTCTTTGAATTAATTGAATCAAATGATCTCTTTTTCGCTGGCTGGGCGTGCAAAGCCTTTACTCTGACCAAACAGCTGACGAACAGGGGAATGTTCACTCTGTAACAAGGATTCTTGCCAGTATAAAGGAAAACTTGACGGTTCGAAATGAGGGAAAAGATGCGAAGAATTTGTATAGGTTTCATTGGGACATTGTTTCAAGTAGAAAGCATAGAGCACACTCCTCGAGGTCATGGGAATTTCAGCCAGAAGAGCCAATGCGACTAGCATTGATTTTGTCGAATACTTATGTTGATCATTCTTCGTCAATTCAGTTGTTTCAATATACTAATTACCATACTAAAATGACGTAGGAGGAGGGGTAATTGCCTAGGGGAATGGGGGAGAGTGAAGGTAGAAAAGGGAGGTGCAAGACTTATTCCGAAAGTAGGCAGTAGTGCCATAAGCATTAGTGCGAGACAATCTGATTGTTGATTGAGGGGAAATGTTTGGAATGCCTCGTCCATGGGTTATATTAAAGGCAATTAATGCCCATTATTTACCCGTTTTGTTGATTATCACTCGAGTGGCTATTATGTAGTCACTGTCATCGTTAATGTTAAATTAACATCTGATATATCGTGGGGAACACACATACAAAACAAATGCGGCACAGCATCAAAGAAACTAGGTTTTGTTAAGCGTGTAATAGGAAGGTCCTCGGATGAAAAAGTCAAAGAGAGATGCTACTTCACTCTGGTTGGGCCACACCTTAAATACGCTGCGAGCAATTGGGACCCTGGTCATATAGATTTAACCAAAAAAAATAATAAAATACAAAGGAAAGCAGCACGCTTCGTTAAAAACTGCTACGAGCGAACATATGGTGTCTCATACCTTTTTTTTAGAGTAAGGTGGGAGCCCCTAGAGACTCGGGAGGCTACACACTAGGCTTAGGTTGCTTGAGGAATTCAGAACTGGTATGTTTCAGAGCGACCCCGACAATATTATCATGACTCCTCCCTACATCTCTAGGTCTGACAGAAGCGATAAAACAAGAGACACTTCCGAAACGATAGTACAAAAACTCGTTTTTTCCACACACAATAAGCGATCATAATAAAAACCGAGCTCCACTAAATACACTCCCATAATATACGTCACCATTTCACCTCCCAAAACCTTACATCTTTACACGGCTGGTGATCTAATACTCCCTGCCACACGCCCATACGGCGGTTCGTAGGGTAGTATATAGATGTAAAATGTTACTCCTGTCCTGCGGACTGAGCAATGCACATTAAAAGTTTTCTACACAGCACTCTTGTAGGGATCGGGATTTCCACTCAGATACTGATAGGATTCGAACCCGGACCGTCCGGATGGGAAGTCTGTATGTACTTTGTCCCGCAGACCAATCCAGTCCTCATCGTTTCATCCGATGAGGTAGACAAAGAGGGCGCTTGTTATGGTGGCCAAGGGTATAAGCTGTAAAGTGGGCGTGGCCTTTCCACTGTCTTCGTTCACCCCGATTTTCCTTTAACGCTGACGGGCTGACGCGCTAAATGTAGCAATTTACTCATCATTTATTTATTTGTTTCTCGTATAAATACATACACATAAAGGTATATATTACCAAATTTCAAAACGAGGGACATAGGTTCCCCTTAGGATAACCTTCTATTTGGAGTTAACCGACTCTTCTTTGTCTAACGAAATTACATCAGTATAGAAAACAACAAAAGTCAGTCACTGTGCCGCAAATTACGAATCACTTAATAAAAAATCTTAGTGGATACAAAAAATATAATCAGTAAGAAAATAAAAATAAAAAAACATTAATATTGGCGGAAAACACAACAGAATCTCTTTAGGATCATTGCAATTTACAGATTTAGTTATAATTTTATAAGATTATGAAATATAAATAAGGTAACATGAAAAAATTAAATGTTTTCCATCGATAACTTACTACAGATCAGTATGCAGATACTTCTTTAGTGCGGATTCTCCTTACATTTATTACTAATTTATTTGCATTGATAATTATCCGAATTCCCGCTGAAAACTAAGGTAAAATCGAGTAGAATCCATGACACTAAGTAACCAATGATTGTGTATTGAGTTACTTGCCTTAAATTTCGTTTAGATGGTGAATATTCTTGCGTTACATTCGCTGAATCGCGTGTCTGCTGTGTGTTGTAGTCCATGACGTGAGGAGTGCGAGAGACGATGGTGCGGCTCGGACGTTGAGGGTGGGAGTATTAACTCAATTGATGTAGATGGAGAGGGTGCTTTTTATGCTTGCTAATGCTAAATGCTAAAAGCTGTAGCGCCGAGGTGCCCTTATACCCTTGTAAACCCCGATTTTCCTTAGGCGCTCACGGGCTGACACACTAATTTTTTCGATTTTGCTATGTATTCCATCGACAACTTACTCAAAATCGGCCTGCATTTACTTCTTTTACATGGAATATCCCGACAACCACTATTTATTTATTAAAATTAATAATGATCCGCATTCTTGGAAAAAAAACTTCGGTAAAATAAAACGATCTAAGCAACCAACGTATGTTACAGGAGTTTATTCCCCAAGATTTCGAACGGATGGTGAATATTCTTGCTTTACATTCGCTGAATCATCCAATCCGTCGCACTATCCAAAGGAAAGTAAGGAAAGAGCAGGGAATACCAAGGTGGTTGTTATTTCGGTTGTCAGGCCCAATTTGATGACGTAATGCCCTCTCCATCTACCTTAATGGTCACACCGGTAGTAGCTACCACGGCACTCTGCTACCGCACAGCGTGTGCGCCATTCCTGTGGTGGGGAAGGGGAGCGGATATATTATTTTTTTTATTTCCATCCCTTCCCACTCTTTCACATCCGACTCACTCCCCCAATGCTCGCTCGAATGTGTGTATTTTTTATTCATCCCGAGCTTCATATTCGCCTGGGGAGTGAACGCGATGGGGCGAGGGGGCGAGGGGAAATGGGGTTCGCTCGGCTTGGTAGGGTAACCGGGTAATAGGGGGGGGAGAGAGTAGGGAATGGTATGAAAGGGGCCGTGTTGCACGTATCCTCGAAGAGATTGACGACCTACCGAAAAGACGACCTTCCCCCCACACTTGCTGATTGCGGGTGTTTCCCTCCCCCCCATTCCAATGAATGTCTCCTTGGGAAGGACGAATGTGTTGAGGGGGCGGGGGGAGAGGAACGGGAAGGTCGTTTGGAAATGAGGGGAAACGGAGCGACTATAGGTGGGTCACCAGGGTATCGTCCGTCGAAAACGATTGAGGTTTTTCTTCCCTCCGCCTGGCCCCGCGTGCGCGCGCGCGAGACAATGAGAAAAGTCTCCCAGCCGTTCCAAGTCGTGTATTTTTCAGCTTTCGCTTCCTTCATTAAAAAAAGAAGATGCCGACCCCTCAATGTGTTTATGAATCGCTGGAGATCGCACGGATATAAAATATAAAAAAAGGACAGTATTCAGCCTTTTTCATTAGTGTGCCCCGGGCCGTGAATATATATACATGTACCTGTTGCCACTTGAATGCTTTTTTAAACATATCCGTGGAAAACACGGATATGAAATTTTTTCGGGACATGGACCACCGGTTTCGTGTCCCGAAGGCCCGGGGTTGAACCCCGACAGGGGTGAAACTTTTTCTTTGGAATGCCGACCGCTTTGGGTCGTTAAAACTCCAAGTAAAATGTAAATAATTAAGTAAGTAACTACTTTCATGCAGCCCTCTCTCTTTACGATATTTTCAACGAACGTTCCGTTTAGATCTAAATCGGTGGAAGTAAAAAAAAGTCTCGTCAAGTAAGATGAGGATTATTAAATAAAAAATAAAAGCCTAACTGCTGCTTTTAGTTGAGTGACAAATAAGCTAGACTCACACCTCTTGTTCACAATACGGAATGCAGGTGGAGGAATAATACTTCTGCGCACCTAAATATTATAAAATATAACTTTTAATAACGCGTAATAGTATAACTTTTCCAGTTACACTCTTAATCGCTCAGGTATAACAAAGGGAATCGGGTCGTGACTACGGATCTTTTTAGCGTGTGAGCTAGCGTTATTTCACAGTTCTGATAAATAAGAAAAAGGCGATAAACGTTTTTAAAAGTGCAACTTATCTTAAAATTACTTATCTGGCATTTGTATGGCGAGTTGCGAGTACTGAGACTGCGTACAGTCCGCTACAATGACAATGTGCGTTGTACCACTCTCCCTATACCCCGGTGGCGGCGGGGTAAAGTCCCCGCCTGCTAACCCGAGGGTCGCGGGTTCGAGTCCCACCTGGGTAGAAAATTATCTGCCCAGGACATGGGTATTTGTGAAATGAGTTATATGGAAGAGAGGACTGTACAGGCCTAATATCGCTCAATAAATAAAAAAGACGACATTATTATTATTATTATTATTATTATTATACCGATGGTCCGGTTCCGAATTCCAGCTGTGGCAGAGATGTTTTTCAGAAGAAAAGTTCTGTACCGTGTACCTACTTGAAAACTTTACGGAGAAACTTCAAGTGCAGTACTCCGTCGGTCGGATATGACGCTAAACTGAACTGGCCACCCCTTGGTGCCATATTTTTAACAATTGATTCAATATTTCTCCAAGTTATCTCCACCATTCTTCTATTCCCAATGAAATCCTTCCGTAGCAATGAGGTCATTTGCGGCCTCCACTTATTCTTAGAGGCACAAATGGCATCAGATGTCGGTCGTCTCCCCTAATAACAAACTAACCTCTTCGAACAAGGATCCCTCCACTCCAAGGGCCCTGCTTCAAATCCTGGATGTGACTGGAGATTGGTTTCAGTAAAATC
Source organism: Ceriagrion tenellum (assembly GCA_963169105.1). Lineage (NCBI taxonomy): Eukaryota > Metazoa > Arthropoda > Insecta > Odonata > Coenagrionidae > Ceriagrion > Ceriagrion tenellum. The sequence goes on along the minus strand of OY720637.1, from coordinate 76,519,092 downwards.
ATTACCCTTACCTGGGTGCGATGAGACAAGCACTTGAAGTGCGATTCTACATTCGCCGAATGGGACATAAAACTGCGCACCCCTCGCCGCCTTTCGTCGAGAGTAGGCTAAAGCCTGCGTCGAAGCCAAACCTTCCATTACTCTGCAAAATACTCTTTCTATTTCCAGCGTACCCAACTATCCTTAGTAGCGCCAATGACGTCAGCAGTTGATAACCAACTGACCAACCAACCCTCAAAAAAACCAACGAACGAACGAAAACTTTTTTTTCAACAATCGGAGAGTTGGTATTTCTGGAGTGTCTCCTCGGAAGTTGCTGCGCGAATGGCAGAGCCTCATCAGTCGCGCCCCTTTTTTTTCCTTTTAACGAGCACGAAAATCTACAGGGTCGCGGCTGCCTTCGAGTGTGTACCATCTCCAAGTCGAGAGCACGGACATGACCGCGCAAAGTGCTTCACGAGGACTGCGAACGTGTTTCGCGGGAATTTCGGCGGAATTCCCCCACTCAACGCTTTGCTTTTCGTACTTGGCGGTCGGCTCCTAACAATCATAGTTTAAGCCCAGGATCCTTCGATTTTTCGCTCATTGGTTTTTGTTTCCTGGGGTTTACGAATGGATTCGACTCACTCTCCCGTTATAGAGGCTTTGGACAGCTGCGCTGTTTTTAGCATTTTACCCTAGCTACTCTACTTTCTATTCATATATATTTGCACGTTTTCTTGTTGATTCCTCACTTATGCATGCACGGCTCGTATGACGAAGATTAAAAAAAAAAAAAAACCGGTTATAACGAGCAAATCTACGTGGTTCCGTGGCGCTCGTTATTCCCGACATGTTCTGTAATTATTACGCAATGTACTTCGTCAATGCACTCTCACAACGTTATATCATTTGAAAAGGACATAAATCGTATCGTATTATCTTAGTAGTGATTATAGTAGTATGTAAGTAAATGATGGTTTTGAAACGCAACTAATTACATCTTATTTACGCTGTGTGCATGCATGATTTTGCATTCACAGGTATTGCGACTTTTTTCAATTATATACTTTTTATAGAAATGCCTCGCTACTCTCGCCGCTCGTTATAAAAATTTTAAAAGTGATATTTTGCACCGTTCACGCTTACCGATGCACATGCACTAATGTTAATCATTTCTTCAAGGTGTGCAGAGATTTCCCTGGTACTTTATCATTGTTGTTAAAATGGATAATGTAAATAATATAAGTTATGCAACCATAACATTGAGAAACTACCATTCCGTCTTATTTTTAAAAATGCCAAACTTCGCGTGTCGAGTAATGTAATATTTATCTTTTAGCTATCCATATTTCTTAAGGTTATACCTGCGTAATACTTAATTTTTTGTTTGAAAATTTCAGTTATATTTATAAGTATCATACATGTTGCTCTCAATGTCATCTCTGAAAATGTTATCCCATGGGAAAAACCCATGGTTTAGATTTTAGGTCGTGAGAAATGCATTAGGGTTTTTACTCTATCTCTTTTGATTTATCGTATTGGGTTAGTTTTTCATAATATATTAAACGTTACTAATTTGTGTAACATATTCACCTAACGATTCGTTGCTATGCTAATCATTGACTAATTGTGAAACAAATCAGCATTTTCCGTTTAGGAGATGTTTTTGTATTTTTTTTCAGAGTTAGGCATATGGTTGAAATTCCAACAGGATAGTATATCATGCTCCTATTTATTTATGCTGATATGATTGCTCATTTTAGGAAGATAAAGGTGAATTGGACAACCGTGCTCCTAAGTTTTCATTTCCTTGTCAATTCTTATGAGAGAATAGATTCCGTTCTTGATTCCCAGTTCATCTTATAGTATTTTTTATTGCAGCATAGCCTTAATATTAGGTCCTTGTTTAATATTTGCTATTGTGGCATGAATTTGATATCATTTAATAAAATAACCCGACAATGGGTCGGTGAAAGGCGTAAAAGAGGACATCTGTGACTCGCTTTTTTTTATTTTCCTTTGACCGTAATAACTTAATTTTTTTCTCATACGGCCAGCTTCCGAATTACGATATTTTAATACCGTGGACACATGCTGCAGCATAGGTTATTACAATTTTATTTGAGATTTCCTTGACCTGATTCCCTGCGGACCGTATCATCGCTTTTCGGCGTTGTCACTTAAGTGCACCGCCCAGGAAGCGTCGAAGCTGTTTCCACACTGGGGGTGTTATTGAATACTAAACTGACCTGCAACGTAAGTACAACCGATGGAGTAGTTTGGATAATTTTTATTCTCATACTTTGCATTGCGCCAAGAGCATGACCGCTTAATAAAAATCAGTTTCTATTTCACTATGCGTACGTTTTTTTCACAGAGTTTCTGTTACAGCTTCCTGCTGGGAACTCACTACCCTCGTGTCACAAAGAATATTGGTGGGGAATATATTGAGTCCTCAGTGATTATCGGTAATCCCTGCGGAACATCAGCTGTAATTTTGCATAACCGTATTCGGGACTGTTATGGCATTAACTTCATGGGGACTATCGCGTATCCTGTTGCATATCAGATACAATATTCTGTAGTTTCAATCTGGCCTGTAATCCCTGAAATCAATTACGGCTGGTCTTACTTTTTACAGCATGCGTTGAAGAGGACTTTACATCAGAGATACCCATATCGACAGGACCTCCTCAAACATCGGTGTAATGAGCCCAATTTGAAAAAAAATATTAAATATTTATGGCATCCTTGGGCTATTTCTGTGAATATTACACAGGCGTTATATTTTACCTAACGAAAAGCTTCTTCGCTGAAAACAACGAATGGGTAGCAATTCTTATTAGGGGTATGGAATTTCTTTGGTCGAAATGTGAACAAAAGCTACGTTGATGCTTCACATTCCCTCGTATTCAATGAATGTATGAATTGCCACAAAATCTTACAAATCAATTCCTCATCGCGTGTTATGTCAAGATCAGCGTTGATATACTATTTATAAATGTTTAGGTCCTCAGAAAATATTGTTTATTATTTCCTTGGGTGCGGATTTTGGGGTAAATCCATCGCCTTCTAACCCGAGGGTCACGGGTTCGAGTTCCGCCTAGGTGGATTTTTCTCCACTTAGAGCATGGGTATTTGTATACGTCTGTTGTTACTGTTGAAATACCCTATGTAAAATGAGCCAATTGAGCTGTATTCGGGTCGCTGATAGTAAATATAAAATAAATAAACTAATTTTAATTCAATAAAGATTTGCTGTTTTTTCCAAATACAGAAAACTTTAAATACTTCCTTAGTTTCGAAGTTACAACATCATGTTGTTCAGTTGATGAAGATGATGTTGTAACATAGATGCCCAGGTAGCAATTTAAATATTTATTATTGAAACTGGCAATTTTTTTGCAATCTTGATTTGATTCTATGGTTTTTGGGCGGTCATAATTTCCTATTTTTAGGGACTCCTTTAAATTACCTTCACAAAAATATACTTTTCCCGGATGGAGCCTCTCGCCAGTTCATCATACTTTCTGCCTCTAATAATGTCGCACAAAATGTTTAATATATTTCCTCCTTGCTAAGCTTTCTCCCTTCTATACACTCTCTGCCGTCACGTTTTAGTACACCTTGTATACACCTTTCCTGGCTTCTTCGAATCTCCGCCACCAACTTTCTGTCCTTCGTCTCCGTATTCACCACTTCCTCCTTTGTCTCCCCCGCCATCCAGCTCACCCTCTCCACCCTTCGTCTCGTCCACATCTCAAAAACTTCCTATCTGCGCACATCCCCTTTCGTGTCAGATATGCACTACGCCTCGCTCCAAATGTGCGTCTCTGTACTCACCAGTGCTTTCTTTATGTCTCACTTCTGTGGCTCGCTCCACTTCGAAAATGCTTCTTTGGCCAAGGCAATTGCTACTTCTGAACCCCCCAAAAACAAACTTCATCCTTTTTTTTCCAATCGTTGCATTAAAAAATTAATGGTCAATGAATTATTGGAAATTCGTCGATATCGTCATTGTATTAACGACAATGTTGGGTTTATCCACTGCGACAGTGGCTTTGTAAACACGACCTTCGCCTCATGTGCAACAATGTAGACTTGAGGCGTGAACATCTAGTTTGCATAAACCCCCCTAGAAATTCACCTCGAAGGAAGATGGCTTGCTAGTGTACCTGGCTAATACACCTGACCGGCTATTGGGAGATCCGGGTACGAATCTCGGTCAATTCAATGGTTTTTTCATGACAAATTTCAACCCTTGGTCCATCCTCTTCTTGAACACTCCCCTCCCTGGAGATGCTTTAACTTTACAACCTTTATTTTTCTCTTTAGTCCTGTCACAGTTTCTATTTATTACATTAAACCCATCTATTAGCATTCAAGATTCCTCCTTACCCTACCATTTTGAAATGCACGAGCTGAAATTTTCAAGGAACTTACTTTTGAAATGGATGTCTATCGACCATTTGACATCGCTCATCGGCGGGGCAACCGGGCTGGTATCCAAAAAAATCTCGCTCCAAAACGGATTCGATGGAGTTTCCCATATTACGACTCTTTGGTCGCGAGATTGAGCCGGGAGAGATAGGGCCCCCGATATCAATCTCGTCCTCACAAGGCCGATGGCGTCGGCCCCTCTTCCCGTGGAGCGACCAACGACGCGGCGCTAGCTGGATGCCGTCCAAAACAATGGCCATTCCATCGGATGTTCCCTCGGATCCAAATTCGCCGTATAACCGATACCCGAGAGATTGAGGACTGTACTATTAGTAGTAGTAGTAGTTTAGAGGAAGGACACCGACGGCTGAGGTCATTCTGGCCATCATGGATGAATGAGTAGGTTTCTATCATCATTTGGTGCTCTGCCAATCAATCGGTAGGTTTCATGGGTAGTCTATTCGTTACTTCACAATTTTAGGTTAGGATCGTACCTTCCTGCTTTCGGTTATCTATCTGTCTGACAGTATGGCCCGGAATATCTGGTCAACGCTAACTGTTAGATAACTTTGACTTTTCTTTGATTTGAGGTAAGCAGTTCAGATTTCATGTGTTACATCAGACACTCTACTTTCCCTTGTCCCTTACTGAAGTCCAATTCTTCTTCTGACTCGTTCACGCAACATACTCTTCTATATGGCCCCCCAATCACAATCGGTACTCTTTATATATGCCCTCCATCTAATTATATTTACACTAAGTTCTCGCCTGCTAACCCGAGGGTCACGGGTTCGAGTCCCGTCTGGGTGGAATATCTGCCCAGGACGTGAGTGTCTGTCTCGTCCGTTGTTACTGTTGTTCACCCGACGTAAAATGGCCTAGTGTGCTGTATTCGGGGCAGTGAAATTAAATAAAAATTTATGGCGCCAATTTACTTTCCTCCCTCTCCACGACCAACACTTCCTCGTTTGCCTTCCCCGCTACCATAATTTGCCCTCTCCATACTACGCCGTAGGGATATTTGGGAGGAAGGTGGTCGAGAAAAATAGAGTCAACGTTAGCCTGCTCCGACCAACAAACACCAAGGTGTACACGGTCAGCGTCTCACCGAACCGACGCAGCTGCTTTTAGAGCTCTTCACATGGCACTCAAGGAGAGATCAGGATTCTCATGAAAAATTTCCACCGCTGCCAGAATTGGATGTCGCTTTTGCAGCATAGTAGACCCTTCAATAACCTTATTTAAACAGCCTAATACTCAGTCCCTTTCATCAGTTTTGTCCTATTAGTTAACGGAATACTCCTATGTCATCTCAACGGAATCGATATGAATTCCTTGGAATCATAGAGTAGAAGAAAATCCTAGGAGAAAGACCCATTAACTAATAAGAAGTGACCAGAAGGGAATCTGTGTAAATGGAACTGAGGATTTAGCATTAGATGTGGAAGAAAATTAGGCCGGCAATCAACCAATCTAATGATTTATAATTTTATGATGATGTAGTGAAAGTATTTGGGTGTGGATAATGATGAAATATGAATCATGAGAAGTCGCTCATGTATTAACCAATCTCTTTCGCGCGCCCGTGTGTATGTCCTTTCGTACATTGGGGTCGTGTCCCTCCCCACTTCGTGTCGGCGGCACTTTCGTATGCTTTATCGATGAGTTCTCTCAAGCCCCTCATCCCAACCAGTCACCTTGCCCCCGCACCCCTATTCCACCGCCACCGCAGAGCATGCCGGGACGTGGGGGAGTAGGAGGAGAGATAGGTTAGCTCAGGAAAGGGGAGAAATATACAAGAGGATGGGGTATTTTTTGGATCCCTCTTTCAGCCCATCATTGCCACCAATCCGTGTATTATTCTACTGCAGGTCTCAACTCCTCTCTACTTTCAGCTTTGAGTTTTATTGCTACGTTAGTATTCACGTAAAACGACTATTGCTTTCAAATGAAATAGTAGTACGAATGAGGAAGCAGTAACTGGGAACATTTTTGCTTGCTGTTTCCCTCATTGGCTCAGAAACAGGAACTCTTAATTTGTATCATATATTCTCCATGTTTGGTCCTATTAGGAAGTCCTTATTTTTATTTTTCTTCTAGTTCTCGGGGCTGTTGTATCTCGGAATCCGTCCAATAAGTTGGTACTTTCTACTTCAGGGAATTTTCATTTGACGTACAATCTACCCGACTATTCGAAAATCCTCTTCATTAGTGATTCTTTCCATCTATTTGATCTTCATAAATCTTCAAACACACCGTATTTATATCGATTTCTATTGATTTCTTTTAAAAAATGCTTCTGGTAGGTAGGTAAAGGTAAAGGGTAGGTAAAACTAAAATCCAAGTGTCATTAAATTTGTCTCTCCTTCTTCACAGAGTTTTCATTGTAATTGTTTTATCTCCAACTCTTCGACTTCTTGCATGCCGTCATTAGTCTTCTCTGATAATTATTCCCTGCCATTCATTATTCATTACATTGCTCAATGGGTTTTCATGCCTCAGGATATGTTATGCAAGGTTGCAGCTCTCATCATCACATTCGTTTTACATTAGATTCATTTAACTCAAGATTAATGTGCTGCAGGTCTCCTCTCCAGCCTCTTTAACCAGTCGTTTTCTTTCTAAATGATTCCTCATTATGCACCTCATGTATTCCATTCTTGGTCCTCCTCGGTAATTAGTCCTGTTTATTTCTCCTTACAAAATGGTTCCTAGGAGCCAGCTCGGATATTTGTATGGCAATAGTTGAAATTTTCGAGAGAATTACGTCATTGTTGAGGCTCGAATATTCCGAGGCCATCGTGAATAGGGCATCCGGAGGGGGATGGTGGTGGGAGAGGGAGTGGGCTGGATGCCGGGATATGTGGGACGGTCGTGAAACGAAAACTGTGTTGGAAGTGCCATCAAATATTGACGGAAGAGAGGTCACGGGCCGATGCGGGCGGGCGGGGGCGAATGGTGTGAGGGGTGGGAGGTCATGGAGGGGACAACTTGGGGGAGGGACGGGATACGATGCGGAGGGGAGGTTGGAGGCGCGGAGGGGCGTGGCGGAGACTGATTCGGGGCGGGGAGGACGGAGGCTGCGTTTTAACCCTCTGAAAAAGTAGCCGAGGCTAGGGATCGGTCCTCGTTCGAAATTCGGAAGTGGTCGAGGCCGTTCGTAGCAGCGGGCCGCATCGTGCTGGTGGAAGCATAGGCTGGAGTAATGGTGGGAAACCTCGGGCCGCTACAACTGCACCCACCCCTGCGAGGCGCCGAAAAAGCGTGTTCCGGTGGGTGTATAGGAGAGCCTACTGTAAAGAACGGAGAGAGTAGTTGTTGGGTTGGTGAAAGATAATTGAGGTCATTTGCACAGTTGACACAAGTGGGTAGGCTGCTATTGGAGAACAAGAAGGGTGGAAGGAAACCTGGCGTCGGCATTTGCCTACCTACTCTTAACGAAAGACGCAAATTGAGCAGTGTTTAACGTCCTATTCGACCGACACTGTACTACACCTGAAGTGCTCTTAACGTGGCACTCAATTTGGGACCGGAATATTTGCGAGAAATTTTCAACATTGCGGGTTTTCGAACCCGGAACCTCATCATGGGAAGCTAGTGCTGTTGCCTCCGCACATACCCGGTCCCTATGGAGGGAATACGTACAAAATATTCGGGAGAAAGTAAAAATCTGGAATTATGGATTTGTTGCCAAAAAAATTAAAATCTGGAATTATTAATTTTTCGACAGATTAAAACTTCTGTCTTCTTTTTAAGTCATTCATGGTGCTTTTGAAAGATTGAATCCATTTACGTGTCATCTCGGCAAATGTAGGCACTCGACCAACCACCCGGCTAGGTTATTGTTCCTTATTTCTTTGGGCCTGCCAAAACCTATCGTAGAGTGATGCGGGAGGAGAACACCATCATTACACAAAAGAATAAGCTTTTATCGGAAAGGGATTTAGGGTTGTAATGAACCAACCTTTGGGTTCATATTGAAAGCACAGGTTTTGTAATCGGTTGATAATGCTTGGAGACGGATTCGATTTAAATTTCAAGTTCCTGACTGGAAACTGTGAGAGCCGATTCTCGGCATAAAAAATAAATTTTTTTTTGGGTTTAAGTTCACGTGATCGTTCATTCTAAATATGATTTTTTCAGGCACATCTATACTTCATCTACTATTCGAGCATTTGCGTGACTCATTTTCCTCCCTCATGCAACTTTGACTGGCATTAAGAATTACTTCGACTCCCCAGTCGACTTCGTCTTCGTCAGTCTCGACTTCGACGAGTTAGAACAAATTCTCGTTTCAAGTGCCATTAAAATGTTCAATGCTCAAGTGAAACTAGATACTAGTAAGTCGTACGGATTTGTCTGTGTCGTGGTGGGGAAGGGTCAGTTTTTTACTCCTACTTGTGTGAGCGGTATGCCCCAAACCGAAGAGTGATGAAGACAGTTTTGAAAAAGAAATGGAGTTTTTTTAGAGTCAAGTGATTTTACCTCTGATTTATAAGTTATTCGGCTAAGCTCAGCATGAGGACTGCTCCAAGTCGGCAAAAAAGGCTTGCCCCTAAAATGTTCGGCAACTCTCCAGCATTCGTTCCTCCGTCGATGAGGTCCGTCGCTGAAAGCGAGGCGCGGATGAAAATAAGAAAAGATTCTGGAATTGATGTTCCTTTTGGTCAACATAACTGGATGATTGTTATTTATCCACCTAAAGACGAAAAATGTGGCAAAGTTGATATGGGGATGCCGAAAATAATAATGAGAATAAGAATAATTTATTACTTCCTTCTTAGAGACAAAGTACATTCCAAATTAACAGAAAAATTGGGAAGCTTTAGGTCACCCCAAAGATTATAAACCAGTGTGGGGGTAACCAAGAAATTGTGCAAAGGAACATAACGAAATATATCTGTTTTAAATGGTACTATACACAATTTACATAAATTTTTATAATTTACTTTCAAACAAACAATTTCATGGACATTTGCAAATAGTATTTGAATATCTTCATGTCCAAATAGCCAGGCGGTCAATGGTTAAGGCGTCCGGACAAGTTTTGTTGTCTTATTTAATAATGTAATCCTCATTTCATCATATAGGACTAGGCATGATTGATTGTTCTTTTACAGAAAAAACTTGTGGTTTAGCCCTAAAAGGGCTAGAAAATGATGGGTCACTTTCGCTTCAATCTCTAAATCGCCAAAAATATTGAGATAAGAGTTTCTTTACTTCACACATTTGATTTTAGCCTCCGGGCTGACACGAAAACAGGGTTAGGAGAAGAACTTAGAATTATGTGAAATTACGACACAGTCCTTCCAAACCGAGTTATTTCGCCCGTTCCCAATCATTCACCCGTCCGCGGCACTTTGTATCCTCGACACAAAGTCACTCCAAACACTCTCGCAATAAAACGCTTTCATTTTATAATTAAGTTATCCAAAATGGTCCTTTTCTTGTGATAATTCTCTAAGAGGCTTGGAAAAGTATGAGGAATCACTTTGCCATCAAATAAAGGTTAATCCGAGAAATTAAGTCGATTAATGTCAGGAACAGCGTTCTTTCGTCTTGGAACCCTATTTACGAAACCTATTTATTTATTTACTACCTAAATACTAACATCAGCATCTGTAGAATATATGCGCCAATATATATCAATTTAGGAACGCAGTAACAGCCGCAAGGTTTGGATTAGTTTGGATCAACATGGTATTCCTACTGTCAGGTTGCAAACGATGCCGATTATATAAAATAAATAGTGAATGTCTTTGATTGACGCCTTAGAACTAAGTTTTGGTTCCCAGATGGAGGACCTTTTGTAAAAGGAACTTTGTAGTGGGTTTACGGCCGATTCTTAAGATTGGGGGTAAAATCATAGCTGGTTATCTGAGAAAAGTGGTGCAATGTGAGGCTCAAGCTTATTGATTGGCGTTGACCTGAGAAAACTGGAGGGAAATCAGACCAGAGGAAATATAAAAATGGACGTAGAAAAATTTTCGTTGAACTATGGAGTAGCAGATATAACCCTTATATATCTTAATATTGTAAGCCGGAAGAAAAGCCTAAATTTTATTGGTTCTTTTGTACGTAATGACTTCAAATCCTTGGGGTTGTAGCAAATCAGAATAATTTACAAAAATGATTCGTAATATGTTACCCGACGATATTGAAGGCAAGTTGCAGGACCATCCACTTAACGTGTCATCCATGTATATTTCTGTTACCGAAGGGCAGACTACCTTAATCTCACCGTAGTACAACATTTTTGTGAGAAATAGATTGTCGTTGAGAGAAAAAAATTTCAGTGTCCGCAGAAATGAGGCAGTTTTGAGCTCTACAGCTGAATAGAGTTCAGCTTTGAAAGTTGAGCACTGCCATCAATTTGTCCGCGGAAATTTAACGAGGTTTAATCTCGTAGATTGGTTCTTTGGGAGACGGCCGACTACTGAGGTTATTTGCCTTATTGAGAACAGGTGGATAGGATTTTACGAGAAGAATCACTTCGAGAAATGTGAAAGTTGTGTGTGCAGCTTGGAGTGGACATTAGTCCACTATTTAAGTGAGGCACCAAATGTATCGTCGTTTAACGGAGTACATCGCTTGATGTTCTCTTCGCGTGTCATCCTAGCCGGGATTGAATTTATATTGAAAAATCTCCGCCGCAATCGGTTTTCCAGTAGTTATAGTTCTTCAGTTTCACGTTCATCGACGGCTTTTATCATTTCTGTGTTATATTATATGCCACTTGTAGCCAAGGGCAAAAATACATGGATGGTGAGGGAGATCCATCCATTCCACCAAATTTGGGATTAGTTTCACTGTATTATTAGGTACTATCCATGCTTCTCCGTCGTTTTTACCGTTCTCTGTTTCCTATTTACAATCATCATAACTATATACGTTTCTTCTACAAATCTCTCTTCATTTCATTGATTCATCGTTTACGTAGTCCCTGGGTAGCATTCCACTTTCTTCTTCCCATTCACCAATCTTGGGGAGTCTACGATCTTTCATCACTTTTCAGAATCCTGCCGTCTAAATGTATGACCTTTTAGCCCATTTCTCAAGCTGATAACTGTAATTTCATCTGAGGATCGCCCCTCCGAATTCGACCCGATCCCTACGATACTAAAATTCGGTGGCTGAGCGTAAACCAGTGTTTTAATTGTGACGGACTGTTGCCCGCTGATATTTGAATCCGGACTCTCAGAATACTAAGTCGGTATTCTAACCACCGCACCAACCCGATGCTTATCCCGCCTCGTTCCCTCGTCCTCTTTTGCATTTCTCTCAAAGATCCCCTTGTCTCGGACCTTCCCTGCAATTCCACACGCCTTTCCCGAAGTGTTTCTCTACTTCGATCCCTTGCCTCAGAACCTTTCCCTTTCGTAACATCTTCCTTCCTCCATCCTTCTCTGGATACGTCCCTCATGGGTCCTCAAACAGGCCCGCGGAGATGCGCAGAATCGAAGGTTATGCTTCTTTTATTCTTCTTCCAGTCGAAGAGATTCTGTCGATTACAAAAAAATTCTCCTACGGTCTTCTCATGTGTAGCGGATGCCGCACGAATGAACTAAAACTTTCATTCTCTTTTTTTTCCCTCTCCTTTCCCTTTGTAATGCTGATGGGGCGAAGCTGATTCCAAGGATAGGAGGACGGTCCCCTCCGGGCCTTTCCTCCCCCGCCCCACCCTCATCCCTCTCCTTCGTCTCTCTGGCCTCCCGAAATTCCAAATATTTCGACGTCCCTCTTCTGACTTTCCCGCTCCTCTTTTCTCATCACCCGACCGAACCTTCCGACTCTCTCCCGCCATCCACTCTCCTCCCCTTTCACTACGCCTTTCCCGCATTTTCGCATTCTCATCCACTATCTGACGTCCTTTGCTCTCTCCCTTTGCCCTCCTTTCCCCCCACCCTCACCCAACCCAGTCTCTTCCGCACCCTTCATCGTCTCGCGCAAAAGATTTCTTCGCGTTCCCACCCAGATGCGTATTGTGGGTCAATCCAGGGTCACGTACACCCAGTCGCAGAAAATGTAGTATTGCGTTTCAGGGTGACGGGGAGGATATCATCAAGACCCTTCATTGTATACCTCTGGAACCGATAGAGGCGACAAAATAAGGAAGATACATTTCCGAACTGATACGTACAAAGATTCCCTTTTCCCACGCAACGTTCGTGAGTGAAAAAATGAAGTGGCGCTCTTAGAAGCTCCGTTAAAAAACTAGCTTTTCTTCCTTTTCCTCTTCCCATTCCTTTTCTCAAATCCATCACTTCTTTATAGATCGTCATCTTATCACTCCCTTCCACACGCCTCAGTGGCGGCTCTCTGGGTAGTATGTTGACGTTGATAATATTTCGACCGTGGGAAGTTTTGATAAAATATTTTCTTTGCCTACCCTTTAAAGGGACGCATAATTTTCTTGCTATTGTGTGTCCATAGTGAAAGGTGAGGGATCACCTCTCAACACAATGCGATAACCTTTATTCAAAGGGTCGGACATCCATCTCGAAGGCTGGTATGCGACATTGGCCGCAGAAAAATTACAAATAATTGGGATAATGTGGGATTTAGCCATAGGATCTAGAAAATTGTTATCTCCAAATGGTGCTGCAAAAATTTTTCACTTCAGAGATTGGAAAATGCTTTCGTGGGATTTACATTTTGAATCCTTGGATGAGAAATCTATTTCACATTTTAAAAGGAAGAGGAGCAATGTGAGGGTGAAGCATCGGTTTGCGGGAATGGTGAGCCTCAAGTGTTGCTACATTAGTTTTCAGCGATAGAGATCCGCAAAAATTCCTATTGGAGCTCTCGTTTTCCATCTATCGCCATAAGGTAGAGCCATTAAGGTGGGACTGCATGCCGTGTAGTTTAAAATCGTTTCTAGCCTATTATGCGGAGCGTTTCTGCCTAGGTTGATCCGTCAGTGTTCTGTTAGTGGTAGTTAAAGCTCCTTCTCTAGTTCAATTTTTCACTTCTATCGCCCTAAGGTCGCGCCAGTCAGGAATTGAATCCGACTGCACCGTTAAAAATCATCCTCGTCTCAGCTGAAATGTTCATTTTGCACCAGAAAACTTTAATAATACCCTTTCTTTCTCTTTCCTTGGCACCGGAATATTTCATTTATCTTTATCTGTCCCTATTTAAAAAGGAAATTGAGTTGGTTAGTAGAATCGCCACCGTCAGTCGCTTTAAGGTCGCACGGTAACGATTTCGAATTTGACTGCACCTTTGAAATTACTGTGGTAGGCTCCGCTTGATAGTACATTTCGCGAGTAGATACGCGATTCTTTCCGCTCTTTGTCCTGGACGTCGAAAACTTTTCTCTTTTCCATTTTTTCAAAATAACCTACCCACAATACTCCTTATTCATCTATTATATATACATATAAGTTTCTCCTCCATTGGCCTACGGGGTAATACAGGGGTGATGCCGAGTATAAAATCGTTCACGGATGCTCTCCGCTGAAGTGGTAGTTTTGGCAAATATGTGTACATGGTAATCAAATCTACATCCGACACCGAGTGTCAAATTCTTCTTCCTTCCACTCTACCACCCCTACTCTTTCCTTATCTTGTTGTCCCTTTCAAATTCTTCCATTCTTCGGCCTAAGGTCGCCCCGTGGTGAATTCGAGTTTAAAATCGTTCAAGCATACTCTCCGGTTAAGTGTACATTTCGTGATTTGGTACGTACGTGATTAATACCTCTAAACCCTATCCCTGGCGCTGAAAATTTTCACTCTTTTCTTCCACTCTTTCTTTCTCCACATCCACTTCAATTTTTTTTTCACCCTTGCCACGCTCGCACCGATTTATTGTCGAATCCAACTGCACCGCTTAAAAGTCATTCACGCTTGCCCCACTGGAGTGTTCATTTAGCATGCAGGAACGTGATCATTGCCCATGCTTTGTCCCGAACGACAAGAAAAATTTTTCCCTCCTCTCTGTTTTAGATATCAACCATTTTTTTAGTTTACCATCTATCGGTGTAGGGTGGGTCGCACCGCGGTGACGTCATGCCTAAAAAAAGGATTGGATCGGTTTAGTGGGTGGAACGCTCCATTCTCCCCCCTTGGGCTCGGGTTCAAAACTCGGTGCCGGTCGAGACTTTTCAGTCAAGCCCCGGTTAAATTATTCAGGCCCCATATAAAGAGTGCTTCAAATGCGGTGTTACTTCTGTCGAATGGAACGTTAAATAATAATGTTCATTGGTCGTTTAATCCAAAGATTGATTAACTGCAGCCCTCCACCCTTCTCTTTCCTCCTGATATCTCTTCCTATGTACTTTCCTCTTTATTTGGTCCATGAACTTATTCCTGGGTCTTCCTCTGAAGACTTTTCTCTCTATTTTTCCCTCAATTATGTTCTTCACAAACTCTTCTTACTGATAACATATTTATTCCGCTCCAGCTACTGTACATACAAAAGATATACTCTCAACGTATGGACTTTGGCACCCCAGAAGAAGAGTTCTCATAGTGGAATTGCCATTCCTTGATATGGCAGTGCACAGTAGTTACAGAAAACATAAGCAAATAAAAAAAGACTATTCCACTTAATACACCTAGAGTGACCATTGCATGGTATAACTATTAAATTATTTACCCGCAGGTTTTATTTTTTGACATTTTATTTCAATTACAATCGCGGTCCCCTTGGAGCCATTCCCTAATGCGTGAACTTAGGGTTTCTCTCCACCCTATGACCTATTTGTCGATCTTCTCCCCCAATCAACCAACCAACCTACCAATCGAGTTTTAAGTCATTCACGCAGGCTCTCCTCTTAAGTATTTTATTTGTGAGTAAGTGTACGAGATTATTACCCCAGCATCCTGTCCAGGACTCATAAGCTATCTCCCCTCTTCTCCTTCTCTCTCTCCAAATATGCAACCGATCAATCAGTCTCTTTCGTCATCCGGTTTTGGGCGCCTTTATTTATTCGTCCTTGGGTCAAACCGCAGTGGTGTCGGTTTTAAAATCAGTCACTCATGCTCCACGTAAGGGTTCACTTCTTGAGTGTGCACATACCTATGTGAGTATTATTCCTGATTGCTCTCCGAAACGCTGAAACTTTTCGTGCCTTCCTTTCATTCCTACTTCCTTTTCAATTTATCCAGTTCAGGTTTTTCCATCTATGAGTCGGAGGTCGATACGCTTAGATGTCGAGTTTAAAATCAGTCACGCATTCCTCAGGAAAGAGTTTACTTCGCGAGTATGTACATATCTATGTGATTATCTCCCTTGCGTGCTGTCCCCGACGCTAAAACTTTTCATGCCTCTCTTTCATTTCCTCCACGACTTATCGAGTTCAAGTTTTTCCCATATATCGGCACATTGTCGCTCTGTGGTGATGTCGAATTTAAAATCAACAACGCATATTCTCCACTGGAGCGTTTTTTTGCTGCGAGCATGTTCGTCCGCGATTATTACCCATGCATCCTGTTCAGTTTTTTCCTCGTTCTCTTCCATTCTCTCTTTCTCTCTCCCTCCCTCGTCCTTCTCTCTGCTCTCCTCTACTCTCCGAGGGAGTGAGAGAAGAGAGAGAGACGCTGGCGCCTTGCGCGCTCTTGGACCCCTGATCAATACTGCTGGATATTCCCCTCCTCACTCTCTCTCTTTCCAACTCCCCCCGCCTTTCTCCCTCCCTCGGCCACACAACCCCTTTCCCGTCCTCATCCCCGGCGCCTGGGTCCTCACGAGGCCTGCCCCCCTCACCCTCCTCCCTTATCTCCGCCCCCCATTCCCACCTTCACCCTCCGTACCGCTCACACACGTTATCCCAGTCACACGCTTGCACACATATCCCGTACCGCACACGAGTGAGGCTAGTCACCCAACGGCCCTCACATCCCCGCACGACACCGGGCCCTTCCCTTTCCCGACCCGCAACTCCGCAGCCTCGCTAATCCCATGTGCCGTGCTCTGCTCTGTGCCCCCTCCCCCCCTGCCCCTCATCCTTCCAGACCTCCTCCACGGCCCGCCTTCGCTCCCCCCTGCCGCCTCATCCCCCCATAGCTCGCAGCCTCCCACGAGAGCCTCATTCTCCATCGTCCTCCTCCCCTGTCCCTCGTGCCTCCTTTTTCCCCTCTAGTCTATTTCGTCCCACTTTTCTCCTTTCAACCCCTTCTTCCATGCCGCCACCCCATTTCGGCCTCCGTTACCACTTTCCATGCACACACACAAAACTCTCACTCCACTCCAGCCACGCGGGACGTTTGTTTTCTTCCTGCGCTCTTCCTTGCGTGGAGCCCGACGTTGCGGCGACTTGGTCCGTACTGCGTTCCGTTCGGAGTGTACTCGTCGTCGTACTGTATTTAATTACTCGTGCGTTAGCGGCAGGTGATCTCCATCGCCCATGGCCTAACAAATTTCACATCTTCAAGGCGAAGGATATTGCAAATAATCAAATCAAATGCAGTAATAATACTTTCGAGTCGCCTAAGCACAAATGACTTCACTGAGCGTGAACTGAGTGAGGTGTCCTCTGCGCGTGCACCTTAACGTATAGGAACTAGTCTTCTTTGTAATGCCATATCAGCACCTTCTATGGAACTTTTGCCGAACTAGTGGAACTGCAAGCCGTCGTATCTCTGCTCTTTTGAGTGCCATTGCAGTAAAACCTCAGGTGCCGGATAGCTGTTTATCTCGGTTTATGATCAGAGGTCAGTGGTGGAATCCGTCGATGGCGTGACAAGATTAGACACTCCTGATTGGACCATGCCTCTCCATACGGAGCGAATTAAACGCTTCATTTCTCTCTCAGAGAAAAGTAGAAAACGCCAGGCAGATCCCAAGGTGACACTCAAGGCACAACTTAATGAGAAATTCTGCGCGTAACGTCCCATGTGACGCAGGCATAAGACTTGTTCAATTGGGAATCCTGATTAGTCTACATGTCTCAGTGTGCGAAGAAATACTGCACAGAATCTGCACAGAACTGTCTTTGGAAAACGCGTGGCCCTTGTGACACACTACAGATCCCAATGAAGCACGCTGGGCGCAACTCTTTCAGCAAGGATTCCTGGTTCGACCACACTTGTCCGGACGCCGGGCAATGTCGCTCCGGTTCTGCCTTAAAAATACTAAGTATTCCTTGCGTTCAAATGCACGACATATCCCAAGGTAGCGTGCAAGACACAACACTGGGAGAAACGCTTGAGAAAACATTCCGAGTGAAGTTGCCAAAAACCTCGTTCAACAAGAATAAACGTCTTTTTCTGAAATATTTCTTCCCACGTCGTTCATCCTGATTAGACTCCTTTTTTCTGCACGCGTAGAAACATCGCTCCGGTTTTATCATGGAAAAACTCGGGGTTTCCTTGCGATGATACGCACCGCGCATCCCAAGCTATCACGCAAGGTACAACGCAGGGTAAAACGGAGAGGAAAACGTCCCGTAAAAGACGCCGGCTTTATCCGTCGTTTTCCCATCCCTCCGGATCTACCATTCGCTCCCGTTTTTTCCTCTCTCTATGCCCCTTCTCCGGCTCCTCGCCCCTGCCTGCCCCCGCCTCTGCCCCACAAGCGCCCTCGTTCCTCGCTTTAACGGGGTGGCCTCCGAAGTAGGGGGGGCGCCCGTTGCGTTTGGCGCATTTTCCCCCTCCTTTACTCCTTCCCTCCCCTAGCAACTCACCTACCCGCCTCTCCCCCCCTCTTCCTACTCCCCGCTGGAGCATATAAAGCTTTATTTGTCCCGCCCCTTATATTAATTCGAATAGAATATTTTTGTTTGCAAGCAACACTTTCGCTTCCGTTGCCGCCGTACACTTCAGTTGCCGCCGTACACTTCAGTTGCTTCGTTTTCTCTACTCTCTTCTCCATTCATTTCTTTTTTTAAGCGATTGTTCATCGTTTTAAAATCGCCATCATTATTCTCAGCTCGGCGTGGATAATTGTTATCCTCATGCTTCGCTAACGGAATTAAAACCGTTCATTTTTTCCCATCGGACAACAAAGCCTCCGTCCTGATTTCGGCGTCCAGTGATTACATTATTGGAATGCCAGGTGAATAGTGGCGTCTGGGCCGACAGTGGATTCCCTTATTTATCAATAAATTAATATTAAAGAGGGATGGGGTGGTGAAGGCCGTTTTGGAGACGAGGTGTCTATAGGAGGAGAATACTGAGGAGAAGGATAAGTGTTTGTAACGTGTGGAAGAAGGATGCAAACTGGAGGGAGAGATCTTGAGAGGAAGTATTGCGACACTAGCAAAAGTGATTGGAAAGTATCCATCAAATACCTGCAATTATTGGCGGGGCGCTGAATAATTATTGTCAAAAATATGTTTACATTACTCTTTGTAGTTATAGACTGTAGGCTATTGAACATATTTTGAAAATTTTGAACCTTTGGAAAACAATAATCGAAGGATATTTTGATGGGCAGAATTGCAGAATACATACGACCAAAGATGGAATGTATCAGACAACAAATAATGATCAATGTTGACTTGAAGAATTATACATTATTAAAGCTGTTAACTGAGAGGACATTGGCGTGTAGAGTTGAAGTAAACCAATCATCCGATTGAAGGCTTCTGACGGCCAAGAATAGAGGTTCTGTGGGAGGATGCAGAATTGGCGAAACTCCCGGAAAGTAAGCAAGAACTCATATTACAAGTAGTATTTGTATGAAACATGTGCTTACATTGCAGTGATGCTTAAAACTATAAATGCAGTGGAACAAATTGGATTGGAAGTATTGGAAATGCGTTGTAGCAGAAGAATAATAAAGATGATATGGACGGATAGAATCGCCAATGATGAAGTCCTTTGAACTATTGGCGTGAAAATAAGTATTTTTAAACGCTAATAATGATGAGAGAAAGTCTTACCGGACTCATTTGGTGTCGCAGGAGCCTCATGGAACATTATCCTTGGTAAAATAAGTGTAAATAACTATCAGGGGAGACCAATAATGATACCTATGCGTCACGCAAATTACGAATGACGTCAAAATAAAGACTTAGTTGAACAGTTAACTGATAGTAAATGTGTTACGTGATTGGTGGAATCGTTTAGCTGATGGGAGAGGGGAGTGAACAGGTGAAGCAAACCAATGTTTGGCTTGTTAACTGCTGGTTATAGAGGATTCTTGGTCTCACATATTGTCTTTGATATTCATGTCGGATTTGATTCATATTCTTCATAATGTCCGACGAAGTATATTGGTCCTATACCCTGTCATTCTGATGTAAATTTCGCTGCAGTTTATTCAGAAATTGTCTAAAAGTTTTCAATCCGGGGCGCGATTCACGTGACGGTGGCAGTACGTGGATTGTGGAGCCAGGGATCGGGGCCGAGCTGGACTTTAAACGATTTGCCCCGGGAACTTTCCCGGTTTGCTCCCCTCCCCACGTACTTCCCCGTGCCCCCCTTACCTCCTCCTCCACGGCCACTTCACCCCTCTTTCCCTTCCTCGGGCCCCACCTCCTCTCCTATCCCCTCGAATCCTCCTTTCCCTTCCCGGAATCCTCTCTTCCCGTATTCGCATCCCGTCCCTGCTGCCCTCTCCCGTCTTTACCCGAAGTCTCCTTTCCTCTCTTCTCTCTCTCCTTTCCCTCCTCTCTCTCCTTCCTTCGCACGGGGTCAAACGAAAGGGGAGATCCGCCAGAAGTCAACTCCCTCCCTTCTCCGCAGTTTCGCTCGCAAAAAATGTCCCTTTTGTTTATTCGTATTTGCACTCTTGCCTTCGCATCCCGATGACCGGGGTTCAGATCACGTCGTCAGAGAGGAATTTTCTTGGGAATCCTGCTGCCTACTTGGGTATTTTTTGGAGAGCATTTCGTGTGCAGCACCTAATCCATTCCTCAACTGTGAATCCTTGGGCGTCTTGATTTTACTCCTGAAGTGGAATCACGGATCCTTCTTTCGCGTTGTCGCTTTCTTTGTCCAAACCTTACGATGGTCAGACATACAGTCCCAAGGCCTCACTCCATCGAATAAAAGTACAGCTCCAAAGCATCTGACAAAATTTGTAACAAAGAGCAATCAATTTTTCGCTTCCATGAGCGCTAATCTGTCTGTAGGTTTTCGCAGGTTTTTCACACTCCCCTTCATGAGTGGGTGTTTTTCTTCTGTGGGTTTTTCGTCAAGGACTTCACCTCCTTACTTCCTTACGTTTTCCCCACAAATGTATATATCTTTCTTCACATTTACTTCATTTATTTTTCTGACGAGGGGTTAGATGGAAGAAGGGACTGCATTAGCCTCAATCTCGCCCCAATAAAGACGCCTTATTATCATTATAATTGAAAAATAACTATAACGTATGTGCACGCATTATGGAGAACCGTGATCACACCCCTTACTGGACCACGCTCCTCCGAACGATGGGAAGTTTCTCTACGGCTCCATCATGGAAAAACGCAGGGTATCTTCTCGCAACGAAACTCGCAGCAGATCCCAAGGTAGCACGCATAGGGGGTGAAAGGCAGGGGAAAAAGTCGCGTCTTAAGCCGGCTTAGGCGTCGTTCTCAGCCTCCCTTCTTTCGTTGATTCCGCCATTTAGCTTCACTTCATCGCATTTTTTCTCCACCCCGGCTTCGTTGACCCTTTTGCCCTCGCAAACGAACGTTGACTACAGACCCTTGAGCTCGGCGCGAACGCTCTGGGGGGGACGACGACGCTAAACTGTGTGTGACCTCTTGGCGCATTTCGTCGACAGCAGCGACCCCAAAAGCCGGCGCCAAAGTTCTCTCTTCAACGTGACCGAGGTCGCCAAGCATTTTTTCCTCCGTCAATTGTGCGTTGCTCGACCCGTTTACTAATTTCGCCACGCCCATGCTGAGAATTTCGCAGGTTTGTTGATCATTTGGGGAGGCGACCGAAAACTGAGTTAATTAGTGACAAATTTTATTGATGGAGTGAAGGCTTACGTGGAGACATTCAGGTTTTCCGGACTTTTTATCTCCTTGATCCTTCGATAACAGTTTCGAAAGCATTTGAGCTTCCTTCCTTCAGGTCTGACTTCAGAAGCCATCCGGAATGGTGGCGGAACTCGTCGAAGGATATGGATCAATGTGTTAGATTACCCGGAAAACCTTCAAACCTTACATCCTTTATTCTACTTTTATTGGCCAGGTAAAATTGATGATTTGTGGCTAGTTGGTTATTGAGGAAACCTGCAAGTAAATGAGCCTTTAAATAGGTGGGAATGTTGGTAGGGAAGGATTTAATCGGGAAATTGCAGAGTGGTACAGGGAAACCCGACGACGCATTTTTTGGCTCTTTACGGAAGGTGTGAAGGTCCATACTTTTACATCCTATTCGAAGGATTGATTGCTGCTCCTGAAACGGTCTCTACTTTGCACCCTAGTATGGATCGGTGTTCCGCTGAAAAATCTATGCCACTGCTAGAATACACATCGAAGTCCTCGCAAACTGAAGCCAGCGCTAGTTCTGTAGCACCCTGAGAATGTCCCCCCCGCGAAAAGTCGTGCCCTTTTCCACCCAGCTGACCTTTCTCACCATGGTCCGCATTTTGGTATCTGTTTTAATCTGCTTTTGTTCAATGCGTCTCTCTTGATTATAAAAAATGATGCTATATCTCTCAAACTGACGCCGTATTACAAAATTTTCATCTCCTGAAACTGGGTTCCATACATTCAAGCCGTATTTCATGTAGTTTATTGTCCATGAGCCATAAATTTTTGGTTAATCCCCCACACAACGTGTCCACCTGTCCCCAGGGCGTAAATAACCCCAGCTGCTGAGAACTCCGAGCGATTGTTTAAATGCAATACGCTTTTCATGGTATTTTCTCGAGCGATGGCTTCTGGGAACGGCGTTATTCTAGCGGTTAAGTAAATTTTGGGATGTACTCATTTCGTTCTCCTCTGATTACAAGCTTAAATTTCACGTCATGAGTGAAATATGTGATATATTTCAAGAGCGGATCAAAGGTCATTGGCCTCACTAAGTCCACGGTAGAGGCAGTAGGATGTGCACTGTTCTGCTGGCGAGGTTATTTTGGAGAACCTTTAGAGAGAAATTCAATGCTACGAGAATACGTGATGGTCGAAGGATAGTTCATTTATAATCTTTAAAGTGAATGGCTAAGAACGCAGAAGGTATTTTTCTTCTTTTAGAATCAGGTCTTCACCCCGATTTGGCGTCACTTATGTACATAACCCTAATCGGAAGTCCCGCTGAGGCTTTTTAAGTGTTTACGTGGTTCTCCTGGTACATAAATGCTCCCGTTAGTGGCGAAGTAGAAGATAGAGTTTATAGTCTCCAATCCCATGCATCGTAAATGAGGAAAAGGAAGGCTTTCGATTATAAATAATTGAGTGAGTTCTCCTTTTACATTCTTCCCTCTCATTTCCCATTCCGTAACCCCCTCCTCCATTCCTTTTTCCCTCCCATTCTCCTCTCTCTAATCCTATTCGATGGAGGAACATCGGTTTGCCGAGTACGGATGAGAAACATATCGCTACACACACCGAGAGTCCAATGCTTTAAAATCTTTTTAATAAATGATTTTAAACTAGTATTTTAATGCAGCAGTTTCTTTTTTGTTCTTCCACTTCCTGAGCTTTTCCAGTCATTGGTATTAAATACATTCAGATTGAAAGAATCAGAGACTCTCGTGACTTACAAGAGCAGTTTAAGCCTGCGTGTTTTTTTTAAACTTTCGTTTATTCCCGTAAATGATATCGAATTGATTCAATCATGCGTTGATTGTTACAAGTATTTGTATTTGAAGTTATCCGCATTACCCCCGGAATTGTCAGCTCTAGTGAGGAACAATGTTAAGTGCAATTGGAGCTTTATAACTCATGATTTCAATATACCGAGGAACTTAGTGAAGTTATTTCAATTTTTTGTATTGATAGTGCTTGATTGGAATACTCGTATTTTGTTTTGGAGTTCTTTTTTTGCAGATAAGCGACGTGAGACTACATTTTTCTGGAAAAATTCTAACTAAATTAAGGTCTTACGTGACAAGTTACGTGACAATTACGAAATCGTTACGGATTAATACGTTGCAAAGAAAGGATGACTAGTTCAATTCCTTTGTCTTAGAAATATATTCACTTTATAATGCACTCGATGACTTAGTTGCATATTCAATTCCTTACGTTTTGTTAACAGTAGTGTTGACATGTTCGTAGGGAAAGTAACATTTTTCCCGCGTCGATTAAAATGTGAAATTTTCCATAAGTACACATGATCACTAATCAATGACAAGGATTGAAGTGCATGAAGAAGTTTCATCAAAACGTGAGAATAATAAGGGAAAATCAAAAATCGTTTGAGCGTGCTTGAAAAATATTAGTTTCAATTGCGTTTCACCGCTTTGCCAGTTCTTGTTCTCATGGAATATAGACTCAGGTGCGCCAGGTTGAACATTCGAAAGCAAAGGATACGGTTTATTATCCGAGTGTTTCTTATAAACAGAAAAATGACATGGTTATGTGGGTGAAGAATGTATTTTCTCATGTTTCAGTTCATATCACCCTGAGCAAAAGTGCTTAAAATCTATGATTTCCTTAGACAGAATAGAAGGCTTCATTTTTGACGTTGGTGTACCTTTGTTGTTATTCTCTCATTCCTCTTAGTGCCTCAGCTGTCGGTAGCCTCTCCAAACTAAATAAGCGTCAAAAGGGACATTTTCACTGCCGAACTAATGGTTACATAAATTCTTTCTTCTCACACTCCATTAGCAGCTACAGCAAAATCAAATGGGACACCAAGAAAGTGATGTCAAATCCCATTTCACTATTCTTCCTTTCCCTCCTTAGGTTCCTTTTCCCTTATCACTTCCTTCTTTTTAACGGTGGTAACCTAACCTCGCCTAACCCTGCAGCATACCTCAGCAGAAGCTCTAAGGTAGTTTGTGGATGTAGAAATAAACAAGGGAGAATCTTGTTTGGGGAATTATTAACCTTTTCATATCAGGCGTTCCGTATTCGTCATGTATTCGAGGAATCAAATTAATTCGGGGGGTCTGAGTAGAGAGGTAGAGAAAAGACTCGAAAACTCAAACATGAAGCGTGGCGCTATAAGGTCATTGCGAAGGGAGGATTCACGTAGGCTTGGGGCGTTTGAGGTGTGGGTGTGGAGAAGGATGGTTGCGGGTGAACTGGATGGTGATAAGGACGAACGAAGAGATATTAGATATGGTAGGAGAGGAGAGGAGTCCAGTGGCAGAGGTTCGGAGAAGGCAGAAGAGATGGATGGAAGACGATCTGAAAAGAGGGGGAATGTTGGAGAGAGAAATAAAGGGGAGAACACTGGGAATGCGTTCTAGAAGGAAGAGGATAGGAATTCTGGACGAAATAAGAAGAGGGAGACGACATGAGGAAGTTAAGAGGGGTCTGAAGGCGGTTAATGAACAGAAAGGGAAACAACAATATGCCATAAATTAAGACGCCAAAATAATTACTGTCCTGAAACCCTTTAATCAGCTGTTAGAGTACTTAAATGAAATGAATTACGCCGAATTGAGTGCTAACAATCTTTAAAGTATTCTTTAAGGCTGGTTAATGTCTCTTCTTCAAACTCGATTAAATGTCATAAACGAGGATAAAACTGCTCTAAATGGTAAAAATGTTGATCCATTAAAGTTTATTTTTTCCTCATTCCCGGTGAGACTACTTTGATGTTTTATTATTTCAATTTCAGCCATCGATGTTCTCTTTATCTTCGTGTACCCCTCCTCTTCACCCTCCCTCTCCCATCAGGCCCCTTCCTCCCCCTGCCCTACGTCATCCGACCCTTGAAGCCCATTCATTCCCCCACGCGCATCACTGGCAGCAGGCTACCTGCTTCTCTCCGACCCCGCGCCCTCCCCTCTTAACCATCCAGCCTAGCCAGGCAGGCCTTTCACTTCCTTCCTCCCCGTCTCGTCTCACACTCCTCGCCACGACAGACGGGCTTTCCTCCTCCCGACCTCCCATCTATCTACCCGCCTTCCAACCCGCCCACCCACCTCCCTTACTTTTCCATTCTCTGCCCATTTCCATTAGAATCACTCTTTTTCATTCGGCAGGTTAGATAGCATTACGCTAAAACGGTCGAGTGGGGAGAGTTAGGGAGGTGGGGGAAATTGGCTGGGATCTGCTCTAGACGGAAAACCGTTGGAACCACTGAGGTTTTTCCGAAGACTCGAGAGATGTTCAGATAAATCAATTTTTGTCAGCGCTGGAAAAAAAACTGATAATCACGGCTTACTTTTCAGGATGGGCAGTTCGGTTCGATTTATCGTGAATCCATTTATGACGGAGTTTTTTGTAGCGCGATTTTTTTCGGCTACGCATGAGACACTAGTTTTATTTTTCATTGCATTAGACTCTGTAGAGGGTACCTTTTCCTACCAAAGATAAATTTAAGTCGGAAAATCTTACGTTTACTCCCATCTAAAGCTAATAATATATGACAAACTACGTATGGGATGATAGTCAAGAACGTTGTCCAAAAATTCAATCGTTCTACTCTTAGCCATAAATATTTTACTTTAATTTTGCAATCGTGTATATGATGTCTTTATTTGTAGAAACTGATTTTACTATATCCGTTCATTTTGCTGAATAGTGATCTCCGTTTTTGTTGAGGAATTTACTTTAAACACGGAAACCTCACAACTATATCTGGCATGAAGATAAATTATCCTCCGAATCAGAAAAGTGAAATTGAATGGCATGGGATAAATTACCATCATTAATTCGGTCATTGCCAATGGTCACTGATGAAATGTTAGCTTATTCTTCACAGTTTTTTAATATTTTATTTTCCTCTGATTCCATTTATTTTTCCTTTTATTTTCTATTTTGATTCTCTACGGTCTGGATTGATTCTCGATTATTTACTGGCTGGGTGTAACTTAGCCAAACATAAGTGCGAATGTCAGGTCGACCGGTTCATGGTGTTTTGTTTTGACATGTTAATCAAAGCGCTCTGATAAGATCTCTTGATGCAAACGATTCTCCTCCGACGTGTCACGTGTGAGGTACCAAGGACCGAGTGTTGGAATACGAGCTATCAATAAAATAGTTGCACATGGACTCGATTGCCAAGGAAATGAGTTATATGTTTTCTTTTATATCATATGGAAGGGCATCAAGATAAATTGGGAATCCCGAGAACTCGTTAGACTAGGGGGTTTACAATGGTTATGGACTCGTTTCATGACGGGTCTGTTCGTCTAGCACTCAACTAATTTCATTGCAGCTATTTTAATCTCATGATGGAATGGATTTAGCTTTCATTCGGATCTTTTATATAACCCAGGAAAATGCTCGCGTAGACAGCTTTTCGCCCCAGGCCCTCCTGGACTTAAGCCAATATATGATTCTTTTTGGTGTAAGTATTGCCGTGATCAACTCGTGACGAAGCTTGATCGACAGCCATTATGCAGCACAATGGGAATTTTTCATTCCGATCTTTTTATCGACTTCATTTTTCGAAGGGAGGAATATTAAAACCGTGCAGATGGAAATTGAACGGAAATAATCAGCCGCGACGTCGCTGGGTGAGCGAAAGCGATTCCTCCAATTGCCGGTGGGTTGCTTCAACCAATGGGCTGCGGAGTCGTCATTTGTTCCAGCAATTTCCCCGCCGAACTCGGATGACGTATCTCCCTCCGCAATTCCCATTTGCATATGACGGCACACAGCCTTTCGAGTTCCTCGGAGAAACGCTTTTATATTTAAATCGCTGGCTTTGCCCATCTCTCTGTCTCTCTCTCACTGAAGGGACAAATGTCTCTGATCAATAAAGATGCTCCCGTTTTCTCTTACCCCCTTTCTCATCTCTCTTTTTTTCACTGAATTAGCCTCACTGTACTCCAGTTTATGTTACTCACCCGTTTATCTTCCAATATTACGCTTTTAAATATTTCCTTCAACTTTGACGATTACTGCTTATAGAAACGAGATAAATATTTTCCCATTTTGCTATCGCCAATCTTTAATTATTTACGAGAAAAACCCTCGTTTCTCCATCGCACAGTGTTATTCATTTACACCCTCAGCCACGAAATATGTTACCTCAAAGTCACATTACACTCTTTTGAATAAAATTATCTATGCAAGGAAAATTATTACCTTATGTTATTTTTTATTTGTATACCTTTCTTGGATTGGATAGTTTGGGAGGCGACCTACGGCTAAGATCATTTGCGACCTCATACCATTCTTTAGCCGTGGTTAGTAGCCCAGAATGCATAATTAATGTTGTAAACCTCAATTTTTTTAGGTTAACTCAGAATTATCAAGGATTTTTCATTTTGATTTTTAATATTGTTCTAGACATCCTAGATTCTACTGTAACATTTAAAAAAAGAAGCACTAATTTTCTGATTGCTGATTCCCCTTCGTCTTATTAAATTCGGTGTTTTACATGGAAGTATATTTATTCTCACTGTCAATTTATGTGGACCGTTGTGCATAGGCATTGAATAGTGCGTCAAAATTTTTATCCTTTCAATTAGGATTAGCGAGGTAATAATCTGAAAGTTTGGTCACCGAGGGAGCAGTAGACGGCCCTTATCAGTTGTAATCTTCTCGGTAGGTATTATTGGAGCTGGCTCCCGTATTTTCAGGTCATTATTTGCGACGGGTGGGTAATTTTTCTGAGGCCTGGGTTAAGTGTGAATGTTAGGTTAGATGGAATCTCAATTTTGACGTAGGTAGCTATAAAATTTTCCAGTGGATCTTTGAAGTCTTAAACGTATTTTACATTGAAAACTAAAGCAGGTCAGCGTTGTCTAAGTAAATATGACGCACGTACATTCACTGCCTATCAGAAAGTGCGTTAGTTGACCAAGCCAAATATATTTTCTGACTTTGTCTGAATCTCCGAAAAGGGTCACGAAATAGTGATATGAACATGCATTAGTAGTTATTGGTCGATTTCGTTTCATTTGCTGACTTTTGTTGTGCTCATTTCACTTGTTTTCCGGAAGTGTAGACAAATTCACAGTAGAGAAATTTGAGTCGACCTTTTACGACTCATTACAATGTTACTAAGCTCTTGAACTAACGATGACGTGAGCTTCAGATTTCACCTTCAGTACGTTAATTATATGATTTCTATCTCCTGATTTGAGGTAAGGACGCTTACGCACTCACACTTGGCCTCTGCCTTCGACTATTTTCCCTAGCGAAATTTGCCATTCCCTCCGCCTTTCTCCGCGGCGCCGAAATACGCCCAAATTAGTTTGCGATGGCACTTATTTTGGAATTAAACTAGATTCACCCGTGCAGCGGACGTTTTTCCCTCCCTTATTCATGAGGGTGTCTAGAACTTCTGTCTGAAAATTTACCACCCAACTGTTCCCTTTCGTTTTCTAATTTTTTTCACCCTCTTCTTCATTCTTCTTCAGTCCTCTTGCTCTCTTCTTCATTCAGTGTCTCCACCTTTTTTGTTATTCAGCTTGTTTTTGAAGATCTTTTTGTTTTTCCGCCTACCCTCCATCCATAATCGTTTATTTGCACCCTCCGCTATCGGGTTCCGTTCACTTTCTCCCTCCATTCTTCTCTCTCTTCCTTCTCTTCCATATCTCCCGTGCAATTCCCTTCCTGCCGTGGTATGCGCCTCTGTTCCCCTACTCCGTTGTTCTTCTGTTTTCCATCTCCAGGCTGCGCGATATTACGACGTTACGATTTCGATATGTTAGAGATATTATATTTTAGTGCTGATCACCCGGCTCCGTACTGTAACGCATTGTGATATTATGGTATAGAAGCGATATCTGCCATGTTCAATGTGGTGCATTTTGCGATGTGGTGTTGTGTACGATGTGATGTGATAAAATCATTAATATAGGGATTAGAATCTACCAGTTTAGATAGGCATAAAATAGTAGAGAGAAAACATTCTCTGTATTTTTACAAGCTGAGACCATTATCTCCCTACCTAAATTCTTTCCTTACCTTCGCGTACGTCCTGCCTCGCTTCGTACCGTTTATGAAGCCTTTTCTCTTTCCAACCATTTCGCGGTACCCAATAATGTGATATAATTCAGTTTATATTTCCGTATAGTATGTGTCTTAAGGCACATAATTGCATCACATGTCGATAATTGCATAGTGTCACTTTGAGCGCGTAAAATATAGCGCGGTAATCGCATGAAATCTTCCGACATGAGGTCTTAAGCGGTGTTATGTGGTAAGCAGACATTCCATGACATCCATCGAGTGTAATTATGTATTTTATCGTATATATGCGATATTTTATCAAATGGCATGTGATATATTATCAATTGATATGCGTTACATTTTCTCGGTATATCATTCAATTCTTGATATTTTATCATAAATATTAGATATATCAAAACTACTATGAATGTAATTCTATTTTAACGTGCACATGTGCGATGTACTATCTCATGGTAAAGGTAATATATATATATATATATATATATATATATATATATATATATATATATATATATATATATATATATATATATATATATATATATATATATATATATATATATATATATATATATAATTTGCCACAGGAAGGCAGACGATAAAAACAGAGAAACACAAAATAATGAACACACTTACAGAGAGTTTCTTGATATTTCGGTGATACTAGCACCTTGGTCGCAAGAACGTAGAGTACTGTACATTCTCTCGTCCCTCAACTGTACGTCGCAAGGACGTACGTTCTTGCGAACAAGGTGCTAGTAGCACCGAAATATCAAGAAACTCTCTGTGTGTTCATTTTTTTGTGTTTCTCTGTTTTTATCGTCTGCCTTCTTGTGGAAAATTTTACATATACGTCACACGAGTTTTAGATATTACATCAAAATTAATACGAAGTAACCTTCATCTTCCTTGGGCGCTATTACTCTCCATAGGATTTTGCCTCTCAATACTAAGAAATATCATAGGATGTCATTCGATGTTCGATATGTCGCGTTTTGTGTCGCAAACAATTTTTATCACAATGAGGTATTGAAGTTGGAGTATCGCGCTGCTCTACCCATCTCCACCTTCCACAATTCATTTTTATTCCCCCATCTCCACAACCCTCCGCAGTTCCTGTCTACCTCTATCCACCCCCGAGGTCCTACATCTCCGCCCTACTACTAACTCCACGCTAACCGATGGCCCCTCGGGGTGATGCAATACTCCGCATTGTCCCTCCCCCGTCACTCCCCCCTTCTCTTGCGTCTTCCTCTCCACATCCCGAGACTCCCCCGCCGTTCTCATTCCATAAAACACCGTCCTTTTTGTGCGCTGCGCCACACGCTGGGCGGGAGGATGGGACATCACCCACCGGTGGGACTGAGCGAGTGAGTCAGGGTTGGTGGCTGCGAAAGAGAGAGAGAGCCAAGGAGCCGGGAGTCCATGACAATGCCTCGTCGCACGCCGCCACCGCTCCCGTATCGCCCACTGCCCAGTACAAAGTTCCTCCAAAATTTTCGTACAATGCCGCCACAGATGCGGTTAGTATTTCAGTAGTGATTAAAGATGCGTACAATTGATAGTGGGGAAAGTCGCTTTATGGAATTGGTATATTAAAGAGTTGAAGAATAATTGGTGAATTGCCACTCTTTCAACGTAAATTTATAACCCTTGATTATTCTTATTAGGGTAATCTACTATGTCAGTTAAGGTGGGTTTAAGTAGAGGGAAGTTAAATTCTCTAGATTTTTACTGGCGTTCTAGTGTGCTACCTAAGAAGAGCAACTTAATTAATTAGGTAGCACGCTAGAAGAAAACGAACATAGTAGCAAAGACATACGGAAGAGAATAGCGGTAGCTAAGGAGGAGTAGCAATAGAAGGGACCTGATGACGGGGACCTTGGGTAAGGATGTGAAGAGGAGGCTGGTGTAGAGCTCGATATGGAGCGTAGCATTGTATGGTGCAGAAACGTGGGTCCTCACAAAGGAGGACGAGAATAGGCTGCAGGTATTTGAGATGTGGGTGTGGAGGATAGAGAAGGTGAGGTGGACGGAGATACTATATTCAAATTCTATATCCAAATGAAACTCTATTCCAAAAATAAAACATCTGGCGTTCCCGCGGGTACTCCCTCCCAGATAAAACCATATGTTGATTATTCAATATCATGCTCTGACTCTCATTAAAAAGTTAACACGTATTGATATTTGAGGTAGGTTGACTCAAAAGCATTGTAATCATTGTGCGAGCATTTGAATCTCTCGTAAAGAAATTGCTGATTTTATCTGTTTATTTATCACGATCAAAGTACTTCTTAGATGCCATCAAAAATAGGAAAATACACAGGTATTCATTCGAGGGAAGCGTACATGTTGTTTTCTCATTATAGTACAGAGCGAAATAACACCTTGTGTACCGTGTGATAATGCTACGATAATGCATTTGTACAAATATTTTCTACAATTTTGGCACCATTCCTCCTCCATTGTTCAAAATTTGAGGAAAACCTGTATTTCAGCTTCATTTTTCTGATTTTTGTGGATTTTCCTTTCACCTCTAAAGAGTTAGAAAAGCTTTGTTCCTTCGATGTGAAGAAATTCTAAACTAGCTAAGTCCATGGAGCTTACATTGCTCCAAATCTTATCTGGGAGCATCTCAAAACGTGTTTTGGCCCGGATTATTTGGTGAATAAGCAGCATTGTGCAGAGTAAGATTTCCGAAAACAAACCATTTCATGAATATTGGTGGTCAAATGATGAATTTCGGTACAAAAATGCGACGATATCCTTGTCATGGAACCATATTTTTTGGGTTTCGCAATAATATTTTATGTCCGGATGTTAGCGGAAAATAGCGGAGCCGTAATGCCTGTTTTGCTTGAATCTGAGGGGGGCATAGAGAAAGGCCTACTAGATTGAGGCTTGAAACTGCAGTTCACCATTTCCCACTATTAGGTAAACGATTTGTCAGTGGTGAGCATACATTTTATCCAGTCTTCAAATTAAGAAAAATATCATTACGTATCGCACTGCCTGCCTTGCGTAAGTTGAGAGGGGTGTTAAGAAAGGGTTTCAAATGTATTGTGCGATATTAATGCCTGGTCATTGAACCACGCTGAAAATTACGTGATATTGAGCAAAGTAACTTCGGGGAACTCCGACGTACTCAGTGTAAATAAAGAAACACTTGTTAGTATTTCAACCAATACTTTAATCCAACGGTTCTTAAGTTTAGCGAACTCATCAGGTTTACCATATAAAGTGAGTGTATGAGTCAAATTCAAGGACAAGCTAATCACGAAAGCAGCTAATGTAATAAAGGCAATGTGTGGAACTTTACCAATTGTTTCTTCTTCAATAACAACGCTTTAATTTTTGGCGCTTGGTAATCTAAAAAAATTAATCATCCTTTGAGGAGTTAGAGAAATAGTTCCAAATTATTCAGGGAAATGTGGTAAGAAATTTCAATGCGTTACGTAGACATGGAGTGCAGCATTCTCTGAGGCTGAAACGTGGGCTCTGGGAAAAGTACTCGAGAATAGGCTACAGGACATCGAGATGTGGGTGTAGGAGAAGGTGCAGAGGACAGAATGGAAGACAAATGAGGAAGTGCTTGCCAAAGTGCGTAAGGGAAAGAAACTTCTGGGTGAGATTAGGAATCGAAGTAGGTGGTTTGAAGAGGAATGTTAGGAGTATTTAAGTTCGAAAGGATGCTTAAGACAGTATATGAGAAAGGTTTTTTGGAAGGGATGGAGATGGATAGGGCGAATGCTGAGATGAAAAAAGAAATTAAATCGGTAGATAGGGCCCTATATTTGTGAAGTTCTGGAGGATTTTAACTCACTTCCATTTAAATCTATCTTTGACGGTAGATTATCTGAATATAAATTTAAAAAATACGGAGTATCTGTCAATGATGCATGATAAGTGTTTGCGCTGGAAAACTTGAGGATAATTCTGTGGAGTACCGCATTGCCAGCCTTGTATGAGTGAGAGTGAAGCGTGGAGAAGGTTACAGGAAAGAAAAAAGTTTTTTTAGCATTCAGAGAGAGATGGATGGGGGCCCGTGCCCCTGGTGTCTTTCCCCGGCGTATGGCACAGTGTTCAGGAGCGGAAGAAGTGTAGCTGAAGGGTCTATGCAGTAGGGTTTTGGTGGGAAGAGCGGAATGAGGTAGGGCGGTTAGGTAGAGAGAGATTGGTGTGGGGAAAAGGGTGGGGAAAAGGGGCGGGGGTTATCCGATGCGAGAAAAAAATCGGTTTTGCGGAGCGCCGGCAATAAAATACGAACTCACTCGGTTGTTCGGGCTCTCTCTACTTCCCCATGCTTTTTCGCATCGGGTGTTCTCTATCTCTCCACCGCTCCAAATGGCACCGAACATCTTTGGGGAAAACGTAATAGCTCCGACTTCATGCCTCGGGGGAGTGGTATAAAATAAAATGAAAAAATTCTTTCACCTTTCGGCTATTGATGGCGGAGCATTTGGCGCAGCGTTTTCCCGCGGAGGAGCTAGCGCGGGATGTGTCACCTTAATTCGCTTTTCGGGTCGCCCTGCAACAATTTTCCACTCGGCAGTAATTGAAGATGAGTTAAGGTCGCACATTCCGTGGAATTCTGGCCTTTTGTTGCGATCATCCGTGAAGATTAATGTCGACCATTATTTATTCACATCGTTTTTTCGCCCAATGACCCCTTGCTCCGTTATTAAACTCTGGTGGGAATGGGCTGGGTTGGTAGTATAACTACTAACCCAAAGACGAGTTTTGTCTCCGAAGTTGTTATCTTAACTGTACGCTGCAAACTGTCATTAATACCATATTTTATTGCTCAGCAGTCTTGAGTGAGTTATAGATATGGCTGTCAAACGTTTTGAAATAAATTAAGAGGAGATGTGTATTTATTTAGTTAATTAATTTACCTGCCCAATAAATACACTATAATGGCATTAATAAAATAAATTTAAATTGTATATTACATTAATTTTGTATACCTCATGAACAAAAACATGTTGTGTTGAGTAACTGGAAAAAATTAAACATCTGGCTAACTTCAAAATAAAAAAAGTCAATCTTAAGGAGAGCACTCCGTACATATCATATTATAAATATCAATACATTACAATTTTTCATAAACAAGAAATGATTATAAAATGAAACGAATGCCTCTTGTGTTAATCATTACATTATTTAAGTATTTAAGTGTCCTAATTGAAAAAATAATCCACTGAATATTGCTGTAGAAGCCATTCCTTTAAATTTTTTAAGAACACGTGTTAGTTTGTTTCAGAAGATATTTCTATTGGTACCAAATTAAAAAAAATTGGGGCACGTAATTCATAAGAACGTTTGTAAAATTCCTTATAGGGTTGCGGTTTTGCTACTAATTTTCTGGACTTTAACCTATCAGAAAACACGTTCAGGTTCCCTAATATATGCCCAGAAAGTATTGCGTGGAGTATTGAATCAGCAGATATTTTCATCGATAATCCTAACATAATTTATTCTTGTAATCTTTTAGCCCAATCATCCCATGATGTGTTATTAAACTTCAAATTGAGATGTACCTCACTGATTTCCCTAGTACGAGCATCTTTTCCGAGTAGTTATCGAATATGCACGATGCAAAGGTCATCTAAGGTGACACTCAGGATATAATACACACGCAGCTATCTCGAAAAAGTAATAAAATTGGTTACGTTTGAAATCATAGACAGGAGCATTGCTCATATATATTCATAAATTTATAAAAGAGACACTAATAATTGCTCTGTTCCCCTTTTACATGTCCATGCGGAATGTAGGGCAATAACAAAAAAATAAAAGACTGGACTATCAAGCAGAAATATGGGGGCATTATTCTCGGGCGTGGTTGGCTAGTTAAGCGCCGCGCTTTCCGGTTAACGTTAGGATCGTGAATGCGAAAATATGGGGTACAGTTTTTTAGGGCTCTTTTGATGTCATCCATTATAAGCGTCATTTACTGAGCTGTTGGACCTTTCCCCTAGGAGACGTTTGGCATGCAATTGCTTCTACTCCAGACTTCCCGTTTAAATTATCCTGAAAGAGATGCTCTTATGCGTGTTATGGGATCGCCCAGAGCTTGATCCATCTGGACATCATTCTACACAATGCACCAGGAGGAATTTCCTCTTTGGAAAAATGTCCTTGCTTGCAATAGTAGTTTCATACCACCAATTTGTTTCTCTGGCTTGGGTGTATTGATCTCGTTTTTGGTAATCGCTTCTCTTAAACTGTTATAAAATAGGAATATGCGGACATACGTCTCATTTAATTGTTCGCTCTTTCATTGGTAGTTCATTCGCAAGTGACAGCAGTATTCAGAGAATGCGATGCAGAATGCTATAACCCTCGGATGGCTGAAACATGTGAAATCTTTCACTTTATGAGGGTAAATTATCGGCGATCAGAGCCGCGGCCATATTCAGGGGAGAGGTTCAACGACGCCATTCGGATCGGAGCCCGTAAATGGTGATTACCCAATGATGAGCCAGCCAGTCAAGCCTTGGGTGCTCAGATTGCCAAGATATCGCTCTCCATAAAAGAAGGGAAAGTCAACAAACGTTGCCCCAAGCCTTTGAAGAACGTATCGCTTACGTGTGATGGGTTCACCACCTTACGTTTCTGAAGTATCCTGCAATGTAAGCACCCATTTGGTTTTAGTTATTAATCAATGAAATAGATGTCGATGAAAGTTAAAATCAGTGGTGAAGCATTGAATGAATAAGATTTATGTATCACATTAGTAGAAACAAATTACTCTTCAAAATTCTGTAAATTTCTCGACTAAATTTTTTAATGAAGAGGAGAATTGTCATGCTTGGTGACTGGTAAATTAGAGATATGTATTATATTTTGCCATACAGTCTGTAAGGCCTAAGTGTTTTAGAAGGCCCAAAGGGAGCTTCCGCAAATCTATGCAGAATTCTATCTGGTGCGCAGCTGGTCAGTTAGTAGCTAGTAGGTAAATATATTCCCTGTGTCCATCCATACTTATTTTTTCCTTATTTCTGATAATATAGTAAATAATTTTGAATAAGTATTAGATGCACTTTTTTTGTTAGGATTGGCATACAGTCTTTGACGCAACGCTAGTCCGTCCAATTGTATGGATGTCAACGGATATCGACGTCTGTAACGTTTGGTAATGGAAAATAAATCGTAGTCAAATGAAAAATCACCTGCTCGTCAGCGAATTTGTCTTAATACTTATGGAATACCAAATACTATATTCAAATGAAACTCTATACCAAAAATAAATCGTCTGGCGTTCCCGCGGGTACTTGAATTATTGAGTTTTCCCTCCCAGATAAAAATATAAGTTGATTATTCAATAGCATGCTCTGAAACTCATTAAAAATTTAACACGAATTGATTTTTGATGCAGGTTGACTTAAAACCATTGTAATCATTGTGCGAGCATTTGAGTCTCTCGCAACGAAATGGCTGATTTTATCTGTTTGTTTATCACGACCAAAATACTTCTTAGATGCCATCGAAATTAGGATAATACACAGGTATTCATACGAGGGAAGCGTACATTTTTATGAGATGGCTTATGAAAACCAAATCTATCAATGAAATCCTACGAATGTATCCTAAAAAGCTACTTTGATGATTGAGTCGAAAAGCTGTGTATCATTCTATTTTCATATTTACTGTCGCCTCATAAAACGTAAACCATGCAAACTAATCTTGCTACTCTATAAGAAATGATACACCTTTCAAAATAATTCAGTTCACCCTGTGGAATTCTTCCAAAATAAAGAATAATTCTTTGCATTAATCCACGAAAATTTAATCGTCTCGGCTTCAGTTTATGAAAATGATTGCGTATTAATACATTTGCGCGGAATATGGTGATGCAGGGTATTTTATTTCTAAATGGATGCTACGTACCAATGTACCATAGAAATCTCAGGCCCGCTCTTTTCCGAGCAAAATCAATCATCAAGCCCCATTATTTTTTGTATATGTAGGCTTTTGAATTTTTCTATTTTCTCCTGTAACTCTCTGTCAATACTTACTTTTCTTGCACAAATCGCGCTCGTGAATTTTCTCTACGTGCCTTGTTTCTTTGACCCTTAAAATCACATATTCCCAGAGTCTCGACCACATTCACCCATCAATCTCCCGGTCGACGTGCAGAACTGACACCCTTTCTCTGGAACGGAGACACATTGCGCACGCCCTTATGAATAAAACAATTTGTTTTGCGCGGAATCATCGCATTTACGTTTACTCATCCACGGAACACGGCAAATTCTATTCCTCTGCTGTTTGACACCAATTACTTGGACCGCTGTCCGAGTACAGCTGCACCAGACGAAACTTCAAATACCCGCCTTCCGAAAACTAGTGCGCAACATGATGTATCCGGCCAATTTCCTTTTTCAGTCTCCCTTCGACCATTGTTTGAAATGTTAAGCTCGCCAAGTTTTTGATGCTCATTAGGATCGTACGTACACACGTGTGCTTTAATTTGGCTTTCTTTCTCTCATTTCTTGTCCCCTTCTCCTTTCCCCGCGGCAGTTATCTCAAATATTCAGTCGCGTTCAGAGCGTCAGAGCATCGAGTGATACCCCAAGCGCCTTCCTTTTTGTTTTTTTCTTTGTTTTAACGAGGCTCCGGTATTCCTCCAGGGGATTGCCACATGCCTCTTCTCTATTTTCTTCCCAATCCTCTAGCGAAGACTCCTCTTTCGTATGGGAGACCTGCTCATTCCACCTTCGCTCACCACCTCTCTCTCATCTCACCATCACCGTACAATCCTTTCGTGTTAGATCTCCCGTTGTTGTTTTCTTGATTCTTTTTTATTCCTTCACACTTATTATTCCCCCATCCCCCCACCAAATACTCCTGACGGCCCCAACCTCCCCCCCCCCCAATCTGCCTGCCCCACTTTGGACTTGAGCTTCCATTCCATTGCCAGCCGTTGTTTTCTGGACCGGTGGTAGGTTTTTTTGTGGGGTGGGTCCTTTCCCGTGGTATTTTATCGCTCCATTTGCCCCCTCTCCAAAAGTCGCCCTATCTCTCCCACAAATGCCTGCAGCTAAAGAGCCTCCCCGACCCCAAATCTCTCCCTCCCCTCTCCCCTAACCCTGGGTGACCCTGGTTTCGAGCCGCCAAAATCCTCCCCGCACACCACGCTCCCAGTTCGTGTACTCCTCCTCCCCATGCTTCACTTCTGCTGACAATCGCCGCACAACTCTCCGCCTGCTCCTCCCTCTGCAGTCACATGCACTCACACAAAGTTCTCTTTCATCCTCCGCCCATCTGCTCTGTTCGGTAAACCGAAACCCTGCTCCCAAACTCCTTTCCCTCGTCGATCTGGCTCTGTGGAAGGCTTTACTCATGGTGGTGGAATTTCTATGGAAGTGGCGAGCTTAGCGTTGTCTCGGGGTGCATCGCATCGTTTTGCAAATATATATTTCCGGTTTTTATCCCTAAAAATTAATTATGGAAGTAAGCAAAGCATAAGCAAAATGTCTCTATCAATACGTATGCACTTGGAACTCTCCATTTTCTTCAGGTATCCCTAGAATGTATGAATGTACATACATTGCATCAAATACTTATGCGTAATTATGAAACGTATTAAGCATGACATTTTCCTCCAATGCAGGAGCAGTCACAATCCAATCACATTTGCAGAATGTTATATATTTCCTGCTCTCCCGCCGTGTGTTACATGTAGGGCTGTGTAATACATGGACTGCTCAGCGCAAGATGTATCCTTTCGACCATCCATGACCTACCTCTGATACTGTGCCTCGCGTTTCTTATTTTCTGCTGTTTCTTATTATAGGTATGCTATTTCGAGGACAGAAATTATCCCGCAATTGATAAAAGGTTTATGTTTAGAGCCGTGAGAGATTCGGAGGCTTCACGATAGATGGCCTATTTATAGGAGGGACAAAATAAGAGAGATACGCTGCCGAACTGTCAGCTACAAAAATGCACTGTCCTCGCGATTATAACAAAAACTACAGGGCGTTATCTTAAGACACATCGCTAACACATAATTCACCTAGTTTTTCTTCTTCTCCCCATTCTGCCCCTCTTTTCATGGCTGTTGTCCCAACATCCACTGCCACACGTCTCTGCGGCTACTCGCAGGGTAGTATGTAGATATAGATTACAATATCGATCTGTTTTAGATGTGGCAAGATGGATTTCTTGTACTCCTTTGCGCGGTGTTTGTATTCTATTTGTTTACCGAAAACTGTTGTGATAGTTTTTTCTGTAGCCTTACGTGAAACTTCCCATTTTCCAAATAGTTCTCGGCATAGTCCTCACGATAGTATTGTCGCACTTCCTGTTCGCTTATAGAAGTTTTCTCGAAGCAATATGCAATATATCGCATTTTTCCAAACTACTTTTATATCTTGGTACCGTATTGAACGCTGATTATTGTAATACCATTTTGACGTGCACCCCGGGAAAATAGGACGAGAATAGGCTGCAGGATTTTGAGAATAGGGATCGAGGGAGGATGGAGGAAGCACGGTGGACGGAGGAGAAGACATCTGACGACGTGCTAGGTATTGATGACGAAGAGAGGAAACATTTTGAGGTGATTAAGGAGAAGTAGAAGAGATGATGAGGGGCCAAGGGATGCCATATATCGTTATATAGGAGAGGGTACTGGGTATTTAGGGAAGGAGAAGAAAGAGAATAGGCTTTTTGGATGGCATGAAGAGAGGTAGGGTATATGGGGAGATGAAGGAAGGAATTGTTATAGGAGATAGGGGCCTACGCCTGTAATGATCAAGAGGATTTTTCCTATCTTCCATTGTAACCTATCTTAACAAGTTGATGATCCTAGCGATAATAACAGCATATTAAAACTTGACTATCGCTGTCTTTCTGCATCCTCCGTGCTCTACGCCACCCCTCCTCCCCAATTCTTCTATAACCTTCTCCCTCTCTCCTAGAACACCTTTCACTTCTACCTCCTAGAGTTTCTCTCACAAATCCCATGCCCATCTCTTGTCTTCTCCGTTCCGCCCCGTCGCAGAGCGAGTGGCTGGGGTGGATTGGTCCTGGGCACCCGTGCGTTCATGCTTCTCCTTCCTCAACTCGGCTCGCCACGTCAATGGGGAGTAAAGGAGAGAGGGAGGAAAGTATAAGGGTAACTTTTCGAGTGTGAAAAGACACCCCAGTTATTATTATTATCACATTAACTCAGCAGTGGACCAAGGGGTTCCCTTCTCCTTAGCAATCCCTACCACTCATCTTTTTTCCTTGACCTGGATTCTTTCCCCTATCGCGGACGCTTCACGAAGTCGCAAACAATAGTGAGAGGCCTCGTGTCTTTTTTGACGGCTGGCCTGTGATAAATATAGGCGTAAGAATGGTACTTACTGATTTGGAGAAAATTATATTGAAGAACAGTGAAAGAATGCGATAAAAGAAGTTTTCTTTTAAAATCTCGTTCTCATGAGGTAGTGTGATTTCAAATAAAAACTATAATGTTTAGTGCCCATCATTATGTATCCTTTTCATCGTGCGTATTCAGCAGCATTTTCACCAGGGACAAAGACGAAGTCCGGAGAAATTTGCTTGCAACTTTTCGTTTTGTCGAAAATCTTCTACTATTCGTGTAGTAGCAATGAAGAGGGCTGAATCTTTTCGAAATTGAAAATAATAATACAGAAAAATTCTAATTAATTTCGCTACGGAGTTTTAGAGGTGTTGAAGGTGAGGCAAGTCGGGTGGAGTGCGAGTCCCTGGAACGATAACTGCGCTTCATGCGCGATAAACCTCCTAGGAAGACGTACATAAAGATATGTATAAGACGTTTACTCAGGATATCCTTCTCGGATATCATGAGTATTCGAATATCACGCATGCTCGAATAAATGAGTAATTGCGAATTTTCTGCGTGATGTACACTCTCGAAAAAGGACGCTAATCAAAACTAAAGATCATCGTACGCATTTCTTTGTTGGGTTTCGTATTACTCCTCACGATACAGTACAGTACCTTTGGAAAGTATCAGTTTTTAGCGAAGTTTGCCATTCTTCCTTTTCGATATAATGAGTATCGATTTAACGAAATAATGTTATCCCTAATGCTCCATCGTTTAAGGACAATTATTTTCTGATGAGTGAGGACTATTCTTATTTACTAGCATCTAGCCACGGCAGTGGGAACCTCAACTAGTAGAAAGTACTTTTCCGGCGTAGTTTTCATCCATTTAATATTTTCCCCTACTATTTTAAAACAGGTGCCGAGTTGCTTAAGGAAGTTTAAGTTTGAGATAGTTCCCTAGTCTTAATGGAGACTATATGCGAACTATAAATTTCAATTTCAGAAGCTGTAGGAAGCATGAATATAATATTGCATTATAAATGGTGCATATATATACTTTTATGTGTCTGAAATTCTAAGTAATTAAGTAAGAATATAATCTTGTCTATAATTTGACTCTTTTTTCACGCGGTACGTTTAATAATGTCACAACGGAAAATTTTTTGCAATTATGAAAAACATACTGCGGTGAAAATATGATTAATTTTAAGAAATGGTTGAGAAAACATGCAAACTACACACTATTCATTTTATGACAAGATCTAGGTGTTAGGAATTCCTCATTTTTGAAATAAGGTCTCTCTGGGATGCATACACGTTCCGTTTCCCATATAAAATGGCCAGTATTTTTTGTCAAAAATCTCGGAAAGTAGTTAAGTAGGTAAGGGGCTGATATTTTGGTATCTATGGGAGAGTAAGATATATTTGTTGTAAATGAGACTTTATTATTTGATATCTTGATGAAATGATATTTCGCTCAAACTACCTTAAAATAAGTTTTGAGAAACGTATTTGAAGGGTACATGTGAGGCCCGAGTGTTATATCTACTAACAAAGAAGCGCGATCTGTCACAAAGAAAACCTTTTCGGAAACAATAAAACGCCAGCTGATAAAAGTTATTTTTTATCTTCTCCGCTGCCCATTCTTTGTAACTCGCGTATTGGTCAAGATTTTTACTAGGGACATAACGAGAGGTCGTAAACTAGAGTTGGCCTATCTATTCACCCTCCTCCATCCTTTTCCTGCCCCAACAAGTTTACTGCTTGACAAACCGCGAAGTAATTGTTCATCGTCCTCTTTTCCCCGCTGCCTCTCCTCTTTCTCTCTCCGCTCACGGACTGGCCTTAACTGACCAGTCGACCGTGTCTCTCTTAGGGCGGTAGCGGCGTCCTTTGCGTGTTCCGGCCAAGGCGAAAACGAGCGGCCTTCCTCCCCATCTAAGGCAGGCCCCGATTATAAGGAAACTCCCGCCGATCGTTCGTGAATAACCCCTTGTGGAAGGATCGTCGCGACCACTGAACTGTTAATTCCCCTTCCCGGGAAAACCCTTAGCCATT
The DNA here is from genome assembly GCA_963169105.1 of Ceriagrion tenellum. Classification (NCBI taxonomy): domain Eukaryota; kingdom Metazoa; phylum Arthropoda; class Insecta; order Odonata; family Coenagrionidae; genus Ceriagrion; species Ceriagrion tenellum. The sequence goes on along the minus strand of OY720637.1, from coordinate 76,476,421 downwards.
AATTTCAATTGGCCGTGAGTGATCGGGCACTGAAATATCGCCGGCGAATCTTTTCGTGAAGGAAATACAGTCATTTTAAACAATTCCCAAAGGGCCGAGTTTCCTCCTTGAATCACGTGAATGTATCGCTTCGAGGGTTAACCTTTTTCCAGTGGAAGGAGTACCAGATTTATTACTTTGAACCAGTGTCTCCAACCTTTCGTAAAAGGAGAGATGAGTGATTCGTATCAAATACTTCGAGCCTGTCGAGCTCTGAAATATCACGGAGGATGTTATCGCAGTGGAAATTCAGCCATTTTTCACTCATTTCTGAGGTCATCAATACTCCTTTAAATAGCATCAAATCGGTATTAAATTTAGAGATCTTCTAAGTGCAGGACTTTTAGGTTCTCTAATGGGTAAATCGGATTCACTCATTGGTTCTTGCAGTAAGCTTTCCAGTGAATGGACGCTCTGATCTATAAATGTACACCAGAGTGTCAAACACAGCTTGAAAGGGAAGAGAGATTTATTTCAATCATCCGGAATGCTGTTCCTAGAACAGTGGGCGATGGAGTGGAGAAATATCACCGAAGAATATTTTCGCTGAGGAAGTGTAGCCATCTTTTATTCACTGCTAAGATCCAGCTTTCTCCATCTAGAAAGCTTCTCATTGCGTGGATTGAGAGTCGTTTAAATGACTGAATATTATCGGAGAATGGCCAAAATTAATGAATGGAGGGAATAGCTAATGAAGAGTCACTACGAGATGAAGAATTTATAATTACAATATTCCTAAGTACTGGAGTTTTCAACACATCGCTGTTTTTTAACCGTAATCATGACACCAATGATTTTTAACCCTGGTCAATGAAATGAAATGATTTAATGGTCAATGAAATGAGCGTAAAATACTACAATATTATAAATGATCATAGTAAAAGTCTTGCAAATAGTTGTGGACGAAGAAATTATCTAGGAAGACCGAGGATGGAATGCATGAAGGAAAATAGCGGGGACATTTGAATGAAAAAATAAAACATTCCCTAGAGATGATTTTAGAGGAGAGCTGCAAAACCCTATCTTCGGATTGATAACTACCGATGGTGATATATTTGCCAGGATTTTTATTAACCTAACAGTTTTGGACGAGCTCGTGGGCTACGTTTCTAAAGTTTATCTATTTGTAGTTGCGAGGAGAGAAAAAATCGACTCTCTTGGAAGTGGGTATTTCCGACTGTTAGGTTGTGCGGTGTTTGAGATTAAAGATCATGGCGTCTTTGGTTACGGTCGCTCGCTCAAAGTTTATACTCTTCTGTAACCCACCCTCTCACCCTCCTTGCTCGCAAGTGTCGGACGTGCCACATCTGTGTACTCCGAATAAAAGCGTTTATCTATCTCCGCCATCCGCTCACCGTCCTTGATGTTTGCGCCTATCGCGGTTGAAGCTACTTATCCGCCTTGTCGGTGACAGAGGTTTGAATTAGAATTCCAGTGTGAGACCAGCCTGGCCTGCATTTCCATTGCTGCTATGGTAACGCTGCGCCTTCAGTAGGGTTTGGGAATCGTGAATCCTTGTGGAGGTGGATCCTAATGGAAATACCAAAGCATAGCCCTGTCGATTCATTTCTTGTCCCTGCATTTCTTGAACGCGGCTTGAACTTCTCGGTAAAAAAGTGGGGTAAAGTACAAAAAATGAATAAGTTTTTTCAGTGTCACTTCAGATAAGCGTCTATCATGTGACTGTACCAGTTTTTTCAGCAAGGACCAACCTTCCTGCGGAAAAAAGGCTTAAATTATTGAACATTGTAAATACCCCGGAAGTGATTGACGTATTAGGTGGAGAGCGAGTTTTCTTTTTCGTTTATAAGGTTTTTATTCCGAGATAATTTTAACAGTATGTGAAGTGGCTGGTTACTAGGAACAGATTTGTTTTCCGATTAACTGCTTCAACTTCTGTTTCTATTACTTACACTCCCTTAAAAGTTACCTTTAAGGGTCTCTGGTTTTTCTTGGATTAGAAATGAAGGAGTTAATAGCTTTATTTTTCTTAAAATGGCCATCATATTAACTAATCTCACAAGTTATGCGCAATCCTCGGATTAAGATTACTTAACCTGGGATGCACAAACTGCTTTATACGCATATAAAATCACTCTCTGGTTTGTATGTATGAAAATCTTAAATCGAGGGGAGTATGAGGTCGAGAGCTTCAGAAATTTTATCTTTGGGTTGTTTACTGCTGATAATGATGCAAGTGGCCATCAAATATGGATATATTTTTTTGAATAGCGAGACCTTCTAGTATTTTTATCATCATTCTTTTGGTTTTAGTGAAGCGAATTCGTTCTTGGGCTTATAAATAATGGTACATGTATAATATATATATATATTTATAAAATATATAAATAAAAATAAATTTGAGTACAGTATAATTTGCTTAGCAGAGTATTTTTAAAGATAAGGAAAAAAATTTCTGAGCTTGCTATAAAACATAACGCCCCTCTCAGTTTCGAGTGAAGTAAATGGCCTTGAAAAATGGAAAAACAGCGAACTTTGCATTTTTTATTCGAAGTTACTATAAAACATTTAAGAGTTCCTCTATCAATAACAGTGTGACGAAACTAACAATGACAATCGATTAACAAAATAACCAGAAACCTTATAATATATCGTTTTTAAACTTCAGATAATTTAACGTGTTGAAGTAGGCTATATAACATATTTATGTAGGTATTATCGATTTTATCATCTACATTGCAAAAGTATGTACACTTTGATAGTGCAAGAAACGTTTATTCCCTCATTCGTGCACGGCTTGCGGAAGCAATGCATGAATTTACATTAAAGTAAGACATTGAGAGTAAGAGTCTCAATAATAGAAACGTAATACCTATTTTTGGTAGTTTGGCATGTAATTTAGAGGTATTGAAATGCGTGAAAGGTAAGACTGAACTTTGGTTACTGCGTAAGTTGAGAATTCTACAAGAGAAACTTAATTGGACGAGTCAATTTCGTTCCTTCGCTTCTTTGAGCAGCAATTGCTTTCTTTTCTCTTAAATAAATTTTTTTGGTATCACATTATAGTAGTTCTTATCTAAAGTGAAAATCTTTGGTAGTGCAAGTAATTATTATGGAATGATATGATTGATTCTATTGACACTGTTGAATATATCAAGGAGTTTTGATTAGCATGAATTTTTTCACAAACTCTATGTATTAAGTAAATGTTTTCTAATTCTCCCTTTTATTTTTTTCAGGTAAGTGTTCATGGTCATCTTTTCAACCTAGTCTTTACATGATACTTATGAGTTTTTGATGTGAGTGTTTGCAGCTTTAAGGTGAGCTATCCATAATAAGTGTTGTCTGTGCATTTAATGATGCTGTCTACAAGAATTTGAGGACTTCTTTTCAGTTTTAAGGCCTTGTTGCGAAAGACACTGGGGTAATTTAATTTTTTCTTCATCGTGCATACTTATCGCTAACTGTTACTTTTACCTTGAACGACTGATTGATAGAGGTATTATCCTCTGTTTGATACAGATCTGAAGGCAAATTTTTTTTAGACTTTCCATAAATTTTCCGTAAAAAATGATTTCTTCTTCTTACTCAGCTGACCTGCAACCCTTTTAAAATCTAGATAAGATAATAATGTTCCACAATAATTTTATTTACAAAATTATATGCAACTGCTCAGATTTCTTACTATTCCCTCGCACTCATGAATTAAAATTCAGTTCCAGTGATAAATCTATTGTCGTGAATGTGCCTTACTAAAACATGCGATCATTACATAAAAATAATTTGGTTTGGCTGTTACTTCATTACGGATTGATAATTACTAATCTTATTACACAATTGGTTTATATTTATTGAAGAATGTTTCAGTTTTATTATTTGTCATTTTTAACACGTATTTTAAACGTAATTGCTCACTGGTATATTCAAGGATGGGGAAGTCTTTAACTCAGTTACGAATGTGTTGTTTTACATGAAGAGTGGTATCGGGTAAGTCGTAGTAGAAAAATTGTGTATTCCTGGGATAAAAACCAGTCTCTCTTTTCAGCTATTTATTTCAACGAACGAAGGAAGTTGAGCCATCATCAAGTACAACAAAAAATGTTTACGCATGTGATAGCAGAATCTGTTAATACTCGGTAATAGCTTTGTCAACTGGAGCACGTCGTGCTTTTTTTATTATTACTGGAAGTGATTTATTGGCTTTATACTCTGGATGTTGTTATTTTAAAGAATTATTCTAAATTGTGAGGCACATTCGTAAAAAATGATACTTAAGGCACTGCGAGTGTTGATGTGGTGTTTAGAGTTGCAATAACTGACCATTTCCTTTGGAAAAATTGATCGGTTTCGGTCAATGTTTGGGACGTGTCCACTAGATCTCTTCAGTCAAGTTCATGTCAGGAACAAAATCAGCGCGAAGCGCGTGACTGGCAGAAAACTTTGGCGTAGGCTCCCTTTCACAGCACCCGCCCAGTTTTCCCAATTCCTCGAAGTGCTTCACATCTTGCGGAGTCATCGGATATGCCTCGGCCTTGCCCTTTTAGCTCTGCTCTGGTATAACAAGCCTGTTTGGCACCCGTGAAATTAGGGTTACGGATTATTTTGCTCGTCCGGCGGAGGAAAAGGTAAGTGGGTGTGATTGTGGGATATTTTTGAGAGGAGGTAGACGAATAGAAAGAGGAGAAAAGGGGGAGGAAATGGAACGAAAAGGAGGAATAAGAGCACACAAAAACAAGGCTGTAGACGAAGACGTTCTCTTTAATAATTGTGGGTGGAGATATGCACCACGAAAAATATACGAAACCTAAAACTCTTTTTCTCCGTGCACTGGTATTTTTATGCATCTAAAGTTATTAAAAAAATATTTTTATTACAATCCAAATTCAATCTTAACGCATTATTTTTCCCCAGCAATTCCTAAATGCATACGTAATCATTAGAAATATCCTGGTAAAATTTATTAACGCATTGGGAAGAATTAAACAAGTGCTTCTATAACCTACACGGAAATGGAGTTTACAGAATGTGTCACATCTTATCTGCAATCTGCTGGCTGTTTACGGATTAAACTCGTCAACCGTTTGAAAGGAGAGCTTTTTTTCTTCGAATAAACTGAAAATAATTGATTTTATTTTCATTAAATTGAGTGTAAGCGTTTATCCTTGGCAAAATTAATGTACCGATTGTTTTCTGGAGCAATATAGCTCTCACAGAGACCTACTTTTTACTCTGCTTATCAATTTGATTGGAAATGAAACCTGATTCCCATTCCTTGTAGTAGGTGAGTGTTGCCATCAAATTTTACGGATAACGGTATTTTTGCTATCTGCTTGAATGACATGGCATTGGAATGTACCACGGTTTTAAAGAATCTGAGAAACGAGAGCGCGTGTATAAAGCAATACAGGATGTTGCAAAAACAGTGAAGGTATACAAAGTAAGCGGAGTAAGTAAGAAATTAACTCAGCTAGTTTCCTAGGCCTAACACGAATGAAATACTTTATTTTGACTGTGCCTAATACAATATAAAGCGCATGTATCTACGCCATGCACTCGAACTTCGGAAGTTCTAAGTGCATCCGGAAATGAGAATGAATCACAGAAATTTCGAGTCGGGGATAATATCTTGCGGAGGATCATTTGTTCGAGATATTTGAAGCATTTAAGATCAGTTTTCTGCTATTAACAAACGATGATATTCACGATAGGTTGATGTGTCACTCATGTCAATATTGCTCATAAAAATATATCATTTCTTACTTGCAATCTTGTCTGATATTAAATGAACCAGCAACTTCACGAAGCTCAGGAAAACCTTTGGTATTGGCAGCTACGAAAGTGGAATCAATCAAGTTTGAAAAAACAAATTGTCAATCACTAAAAAGAAAGAAACTTCATTGAGGAATGCGATTAAGTTTGAATCACTGAATTTGATGCTTTTAATTTTAAATAATCGGTCGTCCTTGTTAACTTATTGCGGTCCGAGCTTATTTTTTCCACTCAATTTTCCACCATTTATATGAATTGCTAATGTGCTATTTCTTTGTATGATAAATTAGAATATTCCTGGGCATAATTTAATTATGTTTTTAATATTAGTGCATGTTTAAAACCAATTTTTGTTACCGTCAGGCCTTAAATTTGCGCCCTAAATAAGACTGATACAAGTCGCCCCTGATTTTATGTCGTATAATTATAATTATTACTCGTTAGGAGGGAGTCGGCTCGCCACGATAAACACGGGCATCTGCCTCGGAGTGAGCACGCAATAACCTCTCCGCTCTTGGATCCTTCCCCTCGGCAGAGAGGGCGGGGCTGTTTGCCAGGCAGCCAGCGCGCTTCGGGAAGGGCGACCCTCCCCGCGAGCGATCCGAAGAGTTTAACGAAACGTGATAGCCATTAGTGTTGAAGCACACGTTCTCCTGCGCCTTGGCAGGTGGGGACGCGAAGGGGAGTGACGGGGGGGGGGAGGTGAGTCGTCTTCGAGAGGGATAGAGAGGGGGAAGAAGTCCTGATGGATGCATGGGAGGAGGAGGAGGAGTAGGGGAGGGAGAAGCCATTCGGGCTTAATTTAAATGCCAAGCAATTTACGGCAGTTGAAAGTAATATCTCATTGCTCTCGCCTTTGTGTTGGGGCGCGCCCACGGATGGTCCGCGGTGTTGCCCATCAACGCCTTTGCGCATTCCTCTCCCCATCTCTCCGGGAGATTCAAATTACTCCGCGGTGTCATTTGTGCTTGGTTTTAAAATTGAAAGCGTTATGAAAATTCAAATTTCAGTGTCCGCCGCGTAAATGGGGCTCTCTCGGGGTCTGTTTTTTGTATTAAAATGGTTTCTTGTGGAATTTTGCTTTGAATTATTTTAAATTATCATTGAGGTAGGTTCAGGATATGACTTTTAGTTAGTTAGTTTGATGAATAAAAAAATTGTGCTCTATTAGGTGTGGAAGGGAATCGTTCATGTGAAGAGGACCACATATGCTTTGCCTTTAGTTGAATGGAAGATTTTGGTATTTTAACTCTGTGAGCAAGATAGCAAGAAGCTTAGCTCGCATTTGGCCTTGAATGCGGGTGTCATTCCTTGAAAACCACTCATTACATCTATTTTCTACGGATTCTTTTTAATTAAAGCAATTAAAAATAATTGGAATGGAAAACACAGGAAGAAAGACATTTATTATTACGTTGTTGTACATGATGTGTGTTTGTGAGTTACGCGTGATGGAAACATTGCTAACTATGGCGTCTTTTATCCCAAGAATTAAATTAAAATCACTCTTTAAAATTTAATGATAAAATAGTTTTGATCCTCAATTATTGAAGGAAGTTAATTAGCCTGGTTAGGGTCTTTTTATTTTTATTAATGGGATTACGAGTACTTACAACATATTCAGAGCAGACGCTTGAAGACGTATGATTGAATAAAGGAGAACAAACCATTTAAATAGAAGATTAGGACAAAAGGTAACAGGTGCCAAACGGACCACCATGCCATTTGACGCCCACCTCACGGTCGGTTGAAATATCGAATATGACAGCGGTTCCCAAACTATGCATCGAGTCTCCTTGTGGAAGCGAGGAGCCACGTCATGGGACTTGTCAAACATTCAGGAAAGAAAGTTCAAGAATGAGGAGCATAATATTTTTATTTGCTTTGATAAGTCAGGGCACTGCGTCTGTTTTTGCGAATCCCCTTTCCATGTAGGACTTTTCAATCCCACGAATACTCAGGCTTAACGTATGGGCGCGTAACCCACAAGTATGATGGATTTATTGCCAAACCTTATGAGTTTTTAATATTTCCAATTATACTGTGCATTTTTCGATTGTAATAAATCGCAATGCTAGCCCGATATGATAATAGTCTTTGAATCCAGATTCATGTTTCTTTCAATGTTGCACCTTACCCAGTATATATGGACGAAGAAACTTTCATAAACTCTAAAAATGATAGTTATAGACAAATTTCAAATCCTTAACAACTCAACGCAAAAATGATCTAAGACACGTTAACCTGTTTAATGGAAGTGCAACAGTCTTGCCGTTCAATCTCAGATCTGGTCATAACACATAATTCGTGCATGGAAAATCCTGCGAATATTGTATCATCGTGTCTTTTGTATGTATTGCTCGTCTTGAGACGAATTAAAATGTCCCTTTCAGCAAAAGATCAATGTTCTTTGATACTTGACCACTTGGAACTAAGCTAATTTTTTTACTTTACTCATTTATATTGGAAAAAAATAGCAATAACTCTCACGACCCGAAAACTAATTCGGTATGGGCAAAAATTCTGCACGTTCATGTGCCCTCTGAGAGCAGGGGAGAAAATGATCTGCTTGAATGCTCATCTGTGTCAGATAAATCGAAGGGGAAGGGCCCAGAATGGAGGAACTGTCAAGGTAGGCGTAACGCTCTCTAGAGTGACAGCGTAACATTAAATTATATTCAAAGTATGCGGGATACGCGCTTGAGTAACTTTACCTGAGCCATCCAACCTAGGAAATTTAATGAAGGATAATTATTCTAGTAATAAGGATTGCCGTGTAAGCCGTTATTCTTTTCGATTTTAATTTTGCACATTAAAAATTCTATTGCGGAAAGCTCCGGAATACAATCTCAATTCAATTTCTCGTTGTAGTCTTTTTTAGTGAGCAGTGTTAACTAAGGTTCGGAGAAAGCTATATTTTTTCGAATCAGAGTTCAAATCCGAATGTTTAAATCTCTCAAATCCCTCAGATCTTTCGAATCTCGTATCCATTGAATCTCTTATTGAATAATTATCTTACCAATAAAATAAATAATACCTTTATTTCATATTAGTGTTGTAAGCAAAATTATTTGCCTACATTTGATAAAATCCGCAGTTAATAATGAAGTTCGTAAAAATGAATTAATGAAGGGATTTAAATGTAAGAGTACACAAATGCTAGAAAATGAAATACACATTTTCTTGCAACTTAAATTTTTTGAAATGAAGCTTCCATTGAGCGTCGGTAAAACTACGAAAAATTGTTCAAAGTTTTAAGCTATAGAGTGTAAATTGTTCTTCATCCAAAGATTCGATCTGCGAAAAAATGTTGAACACTCGAGTTTTTCATTCTCGAATCTTTTTTTACAGCCGCTTGATATGATGATCAGAATGTACCTTCTCTAGTTTTTATAGTGTATACTTACCAGATCCTGTGATATAAGGAGTGATGCTTTACGTATTTTTTGAATGACTGAAAGATACGTCAAGCTAAACCATCCTAGGACCCTTGGACAATGGAATGTGAGAGAGCTGCGCTTGCTCACATCGTCGGCAATCGCCTTTCGCAAATGCAAACTCTCAATCGCTCGGCCGAAGGGGTACATAAAAAGATTCACACGCCCCCCGGTCCGATGCTGCTGCATCATCACAGTGAACCTTCACGTAGAGGGACGACGTGATTGTAAACCGGGCCGCCTCGCCACCACCCTCTCCTCGTCCCTCCATCTCGCCCCAGTTCTCCCAACCGAACATCTTCTCCCCTTTGTCTCCTGTCTCCTTTAAGGCCCTGGCCCTCCTCCTCTGGTGATAAATGGCCAACCCGTTCCTGAAATATCTTCCGAGAGAGAAAGAGAAATAGGGATTTTCCGAATGTACCCCTGTGTGTTTCTGTGAGTGTGAGGGAGACAGAGGAAGAGGCAGTGAAAGAGAGATATCATGCAAGGGAACAGGGTACGAAGTAAAAGAGAGGGAATGATATGGGATGAGGTGAGGACTGCGGATGGACAAGAAGGGAGTCGCCTCGGGGTGGGGATTAATCCTGGGGAGATGATTAAAGGCGGGTGGTACTCAGGAGAGGGGAGAGAAAGGAGGAAGATTTGAAATCGGGGTGACGTATAATTTTTCCCTCCTCCCTTCCCCACAACCCGCTCCACAAAACCCATTTCGCCCTCCCCTTAATCCTCTTCCTCTTCGGAATCCTCCCTTCTCCCCTACATATTTTTCCACCTCTCTCTCTCACTCTTGGCCCCACCCACGCCCCAACCTTTTTCACGCGCTCACGCCTCCTCCCTCGGCCGTCTACGCGACCCAGTCGGTGACGTGCACATGACGTCACTCGTCCAACGCCGCTGGAAACCGAGTCAAGGGTGCCGCGGCCCCTCCAGTCCCTCCCTTCCCGACATCACCGTAACCATTCCCCGTTTCGCTATATACTCCGTTCACGACGGGAATGGGCCGGGTTTCGTGAGCGCGGCAGTCGGGCGAGGGAAAGCTCCTGGGGAAGGTCCCCTCTTCCCCCCCGGCCAACTCCTCCTCCTCGTTTGAGCGGGAGGCGAGGGAGAGATTTCTCCACCTTGTTCTTCCGGCGGGTGACGGATGGGAGCAGGTGGTGGCGGACGACGGAGGATGGTCTCGGGCGGGAGGGCGGAGCGGGACGTGCCGCCCGTGGGGGCGTACACTCCACGGGAGGAGGAGGAGGTGGAGGCCTGGAATCGGTGGCGTGAATTTGGGGGACGAGGGAAAGAGTATAAGGGAGCTATTCCAATCGGGGTCGGGGCTCTGAAGGCGGGGAGGGATTTCTCGTCCCCCCTCCCGGCTCCAGCGCGCGTTGAGGCGAGGTCGTCGGTGATGGCGTGTGCGGGGAGGAGACCGGTCGGGCCGTCTGTTCGACGCTACACCGACTCCCTGACACTGTGGCCGGATTCTATTTGTGAGTGCGCCTGCTCGTGGCGCCTCGTCGCGAGAGACGCAGAGGGAATAGAGGGGAGGAGGATCCGCACACGCGTGCGAACATGTGTGTAAATAGAAAACTATGAGGAGTCATCCGCAATAGTGCAGAGGTGCGGAATGAAATTGAGAAAGTAGAAGGACACTGATGTTGATTGTTCAATAGCCGAAGGTTACGTTCGTCTACTCGAGGGGAATGATAGACTTGATACAACGCTACCTGATGCAGATTTACCGTTAAAGGCCGCTTTTACGGTACATTTTATTGTACAAACAAATGTATGATATTATGTACAAGAAAATGAATGGAATTAGAGCAGGTTCTTATTCCCGTTTAGTCTTTCAGACAATCGTACAATTTTCCGCTTTAAACGGTACAATTTTCCTCATGAAAGAGTTCATGCATTTGTTTATTCAGTAAAATTCACCGTGTTAAGTGGCCTTAATTGAACGAAAAAGTACAATTAAGTCTAAGTTCCTTTTAAGCTGAAGTATTCAATGTACCAATAACGACGATTCAGGCGTGATTTGGTGGAAATGGAACGATTGGAGTGATCTAACGTAATTTCCCGTTGTAATTACTATTGAATCCTACATCAGTTAAATATAATCGAAAAGTGTGGGAAATTTCACCAAGTACTTGCACTTTTCTAGGGTGGCAGTTAGTTTCAAGTACTGCGTTATTTTTAAATTACAGACTACATAATTAAACTTTTAATAAATTATTTAATATAATTTAATACTCCATACCAAATCCAGGTGTGTCTTTTAATGGAAACCTCGATTGTGAAAAAGTATTGTTTAGTGGTATATAAGTAATTGATTACTTGTTCTTAGTTTATTCCAATGCACCGCATTACACCAGATCCGTTGCCTTTTTATTTGGAGTGATATTGAGACAGCTCATGGTTTTGCTGACCTTGTTTCTTCACGGGCAAAATGTTTCGTCAAATGTAATGTAGCTATGCATACGGGTATCCGAGTAGGAAGATAAACTTTGCCAAGGGAAATGATAGGATGGTGGAGTGGAAAGGGATCGCCAGTTGATGTAGGTTCACAGCCAATAAAATACGAAGGATTCAGACTTCAGTTCAGCTGAGTGTATAGTTTCTTCTCTATGAAGGGTTTAAAGATAAAATTTAAAGGTAAAATTTTCAGTCAGAAACGTGGGTTGTATTTCTGCTCTCTTTTTCCGCCCTCTCTCTCCGCGATTTCCGCTCTCTTTGTTCATGATACAAAGCTTGACCGTTCAAAAGTCACATAGTTTCTTCCTTGGAACCGAATATAGCCCTAACCCAACGCTACATCTGCTAAAAGGCGAAAACATGAGATGCAGTCGAGCAGGTTGGTTTTTTATTTCTTTTTCTTCCTCTACCGTCGACTACGAGGAAAACAGCGATTCACTAATCCAATAAACACATCCCTTTTCTTGGATGATTCTTATCTTCTAAGTTTTAGTCGTTTTTCATAGCCTGTATGTAACGTAATTCCCTTGTTTCACGCCCTTATAGTGGCTTGTGGGGCAATTCATACTGTCATCTCTGGTATATAACGCTCAGTACTTCTACCTTGTAGTCGCGAACATACGCTAATTCGCAGAAAATGTCAGTAGAAATTCCCGAGTATGAGGCTCTAAGATATTTCCGTATGAATCTTTATATTCCCATATACATTATCATTCATTAGATAGAATAGACATATTAAGACCAAGAAGGTACCGAATTCACTTACTATAGAGTTTATTCATGTGCCACCACATGGCCTTAGTTTTAACGCTTAAGGCAAGGAGGTCCATCTCTTGTGCGAGTGAGTTACAAACTCTCTCCATTCCTCATACTGGGTCAAAAACTTTCGGATAAGCCCAAAAGTGTAGCCCCAAGAATGCTGACCCGACCATAACTTATTTCCCTCATGGTCGGCGATAAGTATGCCATCATTGGGGTAAAGTAACAATGCAGATGATTTATCGGAGGCATATTATTCGTAGTAAACTGTACTATATAACACGTGACTTGTGATCGCTCTATGGCATTGAGGAGATCTGCTTCATCGTTTATTTCATAACTTAATTAGTTACTGTCAATTGAATTATGGCCGAATAAGGATTTTTAAGGAGAGAGATATCGACGTCAAAAGTTTTCCCTCCTCTTGACTTTTTCAGTTGTTTTATGGACGAAGATGATCGATAGTCTTTCCGGTCTTCTCGCTTGAAAATAATATAACAACTGCTTACTAAACTTAAATAAACTCATAGCGCAATGGTGTGTACATTTAGTACGTAATTAGCTTGAATACAATGAGCGATTCATTTTCAAGCAAATAAATTTCATAAACAGTACAGTGTATTGATGAAATAGGGAAGGGTAAAGTTTCTTATTAAAAATTATGTAACTTTACGAGTCTTGAAATTACTGTTCCCACCGTTGTTTTCTGCGTTCTTATTTTACTGATCGTAATGTCATTAGAGATAAACCGTTTTTGTTGCTCAATTTCTTGTCTCAGCGGAATATTTTCATTCCTGGACATCTAGAAAAGGGGTTCTCGTTGGAAGTTCTGTGGGATAGAGCACATACCTCCAGAGGACGACCTGGAGAGTAATCTAAGTGCTATTTTCATGCACTCAACTTCATTCTTAGCTGACATTCTTGGAGTTGGCAAGCATTAAATTCAGATCAAGGGCGCCCTTAAGCGATGTTACATTTCAAAATGATCGTTATGGACTCAGATACCCTCTAATATCTCTGAAATCTGGAGAGCATCAAACTGTTGCCCCGGAAATATGAATATTGTAACGGCTATTATCAGAGCCCTGAATTTTATTTCCACTCTCGAAAAATTCCTCTGGCGCTAGGCTTCCACCATTTACTTAGAATTTAATTGAGATCCCTACAATTTAATTAGCCTCTATGGCTCGAGACTATATATAATTGTTATCTTATATGGGCAGTATATAATTTGAGCTCCACAAGTATCAGGCGGAAAGAAGTAGCTTAGTTTATGCTATACACAGGAGTGATTCGACGGGTACAGATGAAAAAAAGAGCAAACTGTGCTTCCTAATCTGTCAAAGTACTTTTTAAATGAGTAATGAAGATGTTTTGATGTTGATACCAATTATAGATAATATCTCAGGTCGGACCTGGTAAAAGTCAACGTCAGTGGCTTCTATAGAATTCCAGATTTTTTTCTACCTGAATATTTGAATGTTCATTTGGATATACGTTTGATCACCAAGGCATGTTGCTGTATTTCTCTGTTTGTGAGGATGACCTAATAGCCGGAAGGTGGTGTTCATTAAGGTTCAGTTTTATTACCTGTGGTCAAAGTTTTTCTTTGTATGAAAATCGAGGATAATATTAGCCATCATAGGATAGAGGATATGATTGGTTGTGAAAGTATCTCCTGTGTAATTATTTAGAGAAAATCAGTTTTTCTTGTGGTATAGGGTCGTAGATAGAAAGTTTCACGCAGGATAAATAATCCGCCTTGACCGGGACTCGATTCCGAGGCTAGCTATTGGTGCCATAAAAAAAGTTTTATTTGACCAAATTTGTAGTCGCAACTTCTCCGGATAAAGTATAAGTTAGGAGATATGCTTACTTTTCCTTTTGGTATCCCTGCCTCGCGATTGGATAAATATTTAATTTTTCCGAGACTGGGGGTCTTGACTGAGAAATTTAATCTAATTCGATCCGCTCGCGCAAAGTGGGGTCTCAGGTAATGCCCAGCCTCCTTCAATGCTACGTGGGCGAGGGCCCGGGAGGGAGGCGTTTTTAGGGAGGTGGGATGGGAATTTCACATCGGAGGGAGGCAAGGGAGGGTGCACGAAGTGGCCCACGGGACTAGGCCTCTCCGCCTCTCTGCCCCCAAACTCCCCCTCTCTCCCCTATCGCCTCTTCCCCCTTCTCACGAGAGCGGAAAGGAGAGAAAGGTGGAATTGTGGAATGGGTTTTTGGAAGAGGCACCGAGTGTGACGTGGGAAGCAGCCGGTATAACCTTCTCGCCAGATGTAGGTGGCGGCTAGGACTCGGCAAGGGTGGTAGGTGGGGAGGAGGGAGGCGGAGGAATGGGGGGGGGGATTTCAGATTTCCAGTGGCATATGTGCGTGCCCTGGACGGGGGAGGAGGAGGAGGATTCGGTATTGGAGGGAGTAGAAAAAGAAGTAGCGTGTGGGAAAATAAAGAGGAAGAAGTAGAAGAAGAAGGGAACGGGCGTATTTTTGAACCCCCCTCTCCCCCAATTCCGAATGAAAATTTTATTCGGGGTCATGGAAGGGAAAGCGTGCGGTTTTTTTTATTATTTTGTTTGAAAGAATTTCGCGCTTCCCTCCCCCGCTACCCCACCAACCGTTCGGCTTGTTTCCCTTTTATCGTATTCTCACGTTTCACGCGATTAGAGGCTCTATTAATTTCGGGATCTCTGCTCCTTGACGCCGCGCCGCCGTGATGCTCGGGCCCGTCGTGCGTCTCAAACTGCGCACAATTTCTGGCGTCACATCGCAGCAAAAAGGCCTCCTCAAAGAGTGGCTACCGCGTTTTATGCTGTTTCGAGCAACGAGGCTCGAAGCATCAATGGGATGAATAATGGGAAAATTGCTGTTGATCATAGTGCATGCGAGGTACACTATCGGCGGAAATAAACTTTTCAATTTTTCAAACTATTCGGAGATATTGTCAGTTTAAGGTAGTTTGAGCAAAATGTCATTTCACCCAGGAATCAATAAAGTTGATCTCGTCGTAAAGAAAAATGCCTCTTCCTTTCGGAGATATCAAAATATCAGCCCCTTACCTCCCTACTTTCGGAGATGTTCGACGAAAAATATCAGACCTTTTTCTTGGGAAATGTTACGTGTATGCACTTCAGAATGACATTATTTACACAATAAGGAATTTCTAACTTATAGATCTCGTCAAAAAACTATGTGTGTAAATAATATGTTTTCTCAAATATTTTTGAAAATGAATCATATTGTCTCCGCCGTATGTTTTTTCAGGATCACAAGAAACCTTTCATTGTGGAGGAGTTTCTAACGTACCACGCGAAAAAAACGAATCAAGTTAGACTTATGTGGCTATTTTTATTTAATTACTTAGAATTTCAGTCATATCAAAGCATATAAATAATTGCGCCATAAATAATCCAATGTTCAATTCATACTTCTTACAGCTGTAGAAATTATAACGTACTATTCGAATATGGTCTCCATTATGAATAGGATTCTATCCCGCTCAAACTACCTTAATTGAGATATAAGTCGCACCCCGAACGGAATGCACTTAATTTTGGTGTATGTTGTCCTGAACTTAAATGTTTGGGCTTTGGTTTGGTGATTAATTGGAATAATTAAAAGTAAATCATTATTTGGCAGATGAGTTAATTGCATAAGGTTTCTTTATGTATTGTTGCGTAGTTATGTTCAGTTTAAATTGAGAAAAGTTTGAAGACAATTCACGGTAAAAATTAAGTACTTGGTGAATAATAATTTAGCAGCTATCAACTGCGTAGTTGTCGTATTACGATCCAAGTTCAGTGAGTATTATGGCTCTGCTGTCACTCTCCTTTCATGAAACTAAATGGGATAAATTCAAAAGTTGAAGGTTTCACTTGGTGGAAGGTCGACATTTTAGTAAAACAAACTTTGTGTCTCCCGCTGTTTTATTATTATGAGTACCTGATGTAGGAGTGTACCTGATGATGGCGTAACTGCCAAAACCTGTTGTAAACTGTGGAAGACACAGAGTTTGATTCACTACAAAATGGGATAATGGTTAATGACGCGTGTATCATAAGTAAGATCTTTAGCCAATAAATGTTGTACTTTACGGTTGCTTTAAAGGTAGATCGGCAATTTCTCAAATAAGTAAAAACGGTCCAAATACTTTCATTCCGATGTTTTTTCTGCGAATCTTGCATATCAGTATTACGAAGTATTGCGTGATGTCCATTCTGAAGGCAGCTTTCTCCAACATCCATCATCGTTGCTTGCTCACTAAGTCCCTCGAAGTTAACTGCGTATCTATCTTATTTATGAGTTTTAACTTATTTCTGTCGTGTAATTTCGGGATTTCTTCTGTATTTCATGTTTTAAAGGATATTTTCGGCTATTCTGTTGCGTGATTTTGAAAAGTCGCTCAAAAATTCTACTCACCTTCTGGGTGCTTCTCCAGGTAGTAAATGTTTCTTGGTGGGCCGGTAGTAATTATTTTTATTGTTCCAGGCATGCTAGCATACTTTCATAAGGCAGCTTTCATATTACAATGATTTAGGAATGGAGATAAAAGATTTGCACTTTTAATATACTATTATACTATACTTTTTTATATATATACATATATTCTTTTTTCTCTCTCCTCTAACCCTCGGTGTGAACTCACATTACAAAATCAGCGTTCATTAAATGTATTTTCATTAATATAATTATTTCAAAAACACATGTTTAAATAAATTAGATTTCGGAGTGAATGATGATAAAAATTTGTTGTTAAACAATGCTAATTTTATTGGTCAAATACGTTAATCATTCAAACCCATTGGTCAAATTTAAACCATATTTATCGTATTACATGTAAATTTAATATGATTATTATCGTAAAGCAATTTTTCATTCTTTATATTCTCAATTTCTTCAGTCATCTGAGAATGGTCTTTTAAACTACATTTACTGTCAAATACGGTATTTTAATAATTTTTTTATCAATTAGAATAACTTATATCCTAGTGTCTCTTTTATTGGAAACCCTACACCTCAAACTGTCAAACGTTCCTCAAGGGCATCGCATTTGGAACTGCGGCATATCGATATGGCATTGATCTCTATATCGTTCTTCTATTGCTTCTCTGTAGTACCGTCCGCAGTTCGAGTCATGAGAGCTGAAGCAGGAAGGAGAGAAATACAAATCCGCCGTGAACAACAGGCAATAAATCTGTCCGGGGGAAAAAATGCCCCCAGAGCGATGGAATATATTGGGCTGGGGAAATCAATGGACAGTCGATCGTCTCGCTCATTTGGATTCGATTAGTCTCGATGTCCCGAGCGGCCTTCTCTTCATTACCCATGCCTCCCCCCCCCTCTCTCTCTCTACCTAGAAAAGGAAACCCCTTTCCACTGCCCAACTTATCCAACCCAGTTACCCCGACCCTTCTCCGTCTCGACTCCCCATCTTTCTCCTCATCTCCGTCTCGACCGAATCCTGATTGGCAAGCTGGGACCTTGTCCTCGATACGAAATCAACCTAGGGGCATCATCCGTGTGGGGTAGTGGACCCTTTTTTTGTACCCTACCGCCTTCCCTTAGCTTCAAACCGGTGTGTTGGAGATTGGTGAAAAGGGGGGACGGCCGAGGGGCGAGGGAATGGTGAGCAAAGGGTGTATATGTGGGGTGTACATATATGTCGTACTCAGGAGTTATGGTGTATATATTGTTTAAACATAATGTGTACATAGATTGTATATAGGATGTATATAAGGAGTATGTATCGTGTATGTAAAATGTGGGTTATCGTGTATATATATTAAGCGTATCGTGGGAATGTAGTGTATTCAGTGTTTATACATAACGTGTATATGGATTGTATATATTGTGTGTGTATATATATATATATATATATATATATATATATATATATATATATATATATATATATATAATTATATATATATATATATAATTATATATATATACAAAATTCAATGTTCACTATATACACACACACATATATACACACACAATTCAATGTTCACTATACATATAGTGAACATTGGATGTGGGGTATCGCCAAGGGAGGAATAAGAGAGGGAGTGAAGGAGAGAGAGGAGCTAGGGTCTACACGAGAGAGGGGCAGCGTGTAGGGTATGAGGAGATGAGGGAATCGATAGGATCCTTTTCTGGTGAGGTCAGGCCCACGAGGGCCTCCACCGAACAGGGGCGCCCACGAATAAAATGTATAAAAGGAAGGGAAGGAAAAAAAAGAGCAGCGGCGCTCACACACGCCGAGTCTCACACGAACCACTTCGACCTTCCTTGGCCGTGGCGGATGGGGGGGGAGGGGAAGGGAGGGAGGAGGTTAAATGTCGATGGTCTCCCACCCTTGATGGTTTTTATGTGGGATATCGCACGGAGACATCGTCGACGAGCGTGATACCCGCCGCGCGTGATCTCTGCCTTTTCCGTACGACACGAGAGAATGCCTGCGGAGTTTTCTGCAGGAAAGGGAGGGGAAGGAGGCATAAAAAGAACTGGGCGCAGGAGGAGGACTTGAAGGCGGAGGACTTGTAACCGCCTGGACGCCGGGAGAGAGAGCACCCTGCTCCTTTCTCAGGGTAGTGTGTGGAGCGACTGTTCTAATTTTATTAATAATAAAGCCCGCGTCTCCGTCTTCCTCGCCCTGTTCCTCCTCCCCCCCCCCCAAAAACGCTTCGAAATTTCTTTGTGGACAACGTTACCGTTGTTCCCATTTGGCGCACGAGTTCTCCTCCGTCTTAGCTCTAAAACCTTTTCGACTGCCAACTGAAGAGTCAGCATCGAGGCTTTCTGGGGGAAAAAAAGGTTCGATCGCTCAAATCGATAACGTTGACTTTAAGAAACCGTTCTCACTCTCCCAACCCTTCGTCTGTTTATTCCTCATTGATAATTAAATCCATCGCCTTCTGGATGGAAATTTTTTTCTCGGACGTGCACTTTTACGGAATCACACGAGCTCACGTAGGATGGATTCCATGTTAAAATTTCAGCAACCATTACCCCATAAAAGAACAGTGCCTACTTGACGTGCGGTATACGTATGAGACGGTTTGGGGAATGCTTTTACGTTTTGCTTTGGAAAGGCTAAGAAGTGGGGAAGAACTGTACTCACATCTAGGACCAGAACAGGAATTCCACCCTACGGGCGACAATTTACGATCGAAACTAGAAATGATTTGTGTACACGCTAGACCGGTGGGATATTTCAGAAGTCTGCTCACCCTTATGCTCTCCCTGTCCCGGTGAAAGAGTCACCTCGGCACTTACCTATAGAAAATTTGATGGTGGGTTCTAGCAAAAGCTCTTATCGGGCAAAAATCGTCGAAATGTGGAAAGAGTTTATAAATATACTTCTTTATTCTCCAGCGAATATCTTTCCGTCGTTACTTCGGTTTTCAGTTCGTTGTTGCCATCGAGGAATTTTTTGGTGATTGCATGTAGGACAAACACTTCATGGTCATGCCAAGAATTGCATCATTCATATAAAAAATTATAAACGCATAAACTGGACATCTCCAAGCTTTTGTTTCGAGCAAAAATGACTCACGAAGCCCCTTTAGATGCTGCAGTGACATATTTTATGAGAAATCTTTCATATTCGGAAATACGTTCTTGAGAGAGACCCATATTGAGCATCTGGCCTAGAGAACATCTTAATTCAGCAACCAATAGGGAACTTTAGGTGCTGATCATTAAGAAAATATCTCATATATTTTTCTCCATGAGTATTTTTCAAGAAAACATCTTGTTAATGTGTATATTTTTTGTCTGTCGAGGTATTTAGGATATAGTTTTGATTTTTGACAAAAAAGATAAACCAGCCATAACTTGTCTTTTCTCAATCATAATTTTCATACCTCTAATCAGATAAATTATGGTTGTGACTTGTATGATATTAGGGAGAAAAATCATCTGTATGAGTTATTTTTTTACATTAACTTATTTTCATGCATTTTAATTGCATTTATTATACCTTAATTCCTATTCTTTCGGATATTCTTATCCCATATCGTATCTCTCATCCCAAATATTTACTTTTTTTATCGTTTCTCATCGTTTATTTGACTTCATGTAAATATTTTGCAGATTTTTGGGAATTCTGTACTCCAAAAATATAAAAAAATATGTCATTTGCACCTTCTTGATGGTCATTTTAAGATTCTCCACTCGTTATGGTGCTGGAAGTTCCGCCATTTGGAAAAGGAGCCCTGGGACTTCTTTTCGCAATGTATCTTTAAAAACGATGTCAAATAGCCAAATGACTATTTTTAATCCCAGAAGTCGTATCTTCATTAGCTCAATGGCGACGCAGAATTTGGGATTAATTGTCTTTGGCGAAGTTTCAGGTGAAGGAAAGAAGACTCCTTTCTTCATATATATTGATTCATTAGAATTATTTCTGCTTGCTCCGTGAACCGTTTGGTTGAATTTAATTGTAGCACTAAAAATAATATTATTTTGAACTTAAACATTATGAGCGACTAACAGTATTTGCGCTGAATAATCATGTAGATTGGCACATAGTTATTACTAAACCAGTGGTTTTGAAACTTTTTGTTCTATTCTCCGCCTTTTGCCTTTGCTCAGAGTACCTTTCCTGCTTCCTAATTTAAACTATAGAGTTATAATTAATATTCGTTAGTAAAAAATTCGCCTGTTAACATTGTTATTTTAGTTAGTGAAATTCAATAATTTTTTTTGAACCCAAACATTAAATAAAGCAAACTACAATCTTGAATTCTTTATATAATCTGCAGATCGTCACTTTTTGCTGATTAGTGGTGCCAATAGACCCCCTCAGCTCAGGGAAATCTATTGGTTAAGGACCATTTAACTAAACGAAATAAGTTTATTATTGCTGTTGCGGTGACGGGTGTGAACGAAATAAACTTCCGTTCACGAAAATGGATGTGTATGACTTTTCTACGAGATGTGCTTTTGGTTATTTTAGACTTACGTCCACCCGACGTCAAGAAAATCGCGACGAGGGCTTAAAAGCGTTTGCTTTAAAAGCGTCGGACGGTTTTCTCAGTCTCCGGAAGTCTATATGGAGTTCAGCTCAAGTACGGCGTCCTTGCTTCGTTCTATTTCTCTTGGCTCTATTCGCTTCTATCACTTGGTCTAATTTTCTTTCCCTTAGCTACCCCGGTCGTTTCTCTGCCTCAAGATAGTATCTCTCAGCCCTCGTTTCTTTGTTCTTCACTTTCTCGAAGACCTTTTTTGCATCAGGATCTCGCTATTGTTCAAGCCTGAAGAAATACGCCTCGCATTGACGTCAGAGCTCCGTATCATTAGCTCAGAACAAGGGTTTTCTTTATTTGCTTACCCAGAGTTGCCGCCGTCATTACAAAGTAAATCATGAATTCTCATGTTCCGCACAATTCCAGCTTTTTGGGTAATCTAATGCTACCGATCAGATTTAAGCTGTGCTCTTACATTTCTCATTTACATGCTTACTTCGTTCTTGGTCACGAACGTACTCACCACATCACTTTATTTAATCAGTTTCCAGATATTGGATAGAATTTAACTGGAAAGCTTAGCACTGTTTGAAAACCCGTCCGTTGAGGGGATTGAACGAGCCAAGGGTCTGCGCTAGGTCGCGACATTATCAGGTTTTTTATCGACTGCTACGTACGGTTCTTGTTATTATCGATCAGACGACAAAAAGAGAATATTCTTAAGCCGCATCCACTCGTATAAAATTTTGCGCGGAATGCGAGATACACCATATATTTCTGTGCAATTCGTGTAAATGTTGACATGACAACGCACGCAAGAATTTCTAGTCCACATTCAACGACTATGCTCCGGGCGGAGTGTGTTTTCTGACGAACAAAAATTCATTTTTGCCGCATTCAGGTTCTAGATTTGGACGCTTCTGCCGCACTTGTCTAACCCCATTGAAGTAAATGGAGAGGTCATTACGTCTCAAACTGTAGCCTGACAGTCGAAATAACAACCATATTGGTTATCCGTAACCTTTCCTTACTTTCCTTTGGATAGTATCACGGAATGGCCGAATTAGCCGATGTAGAGCAAGAATATCCACCATCTGTTTGAAATTTTAGGCAAGATACTACGAAATATACGTTAGTGACTTGTGCTATGAGTTTTCCATGATTTTGATATAGTTTTCAACAATAATGCGGGCCATTATTAATTTTAAAGTATAAAAAATATATATAAGGAGAATTAATGTTAAAGAAGTGAATGCATACTGATTCAGACTGGTTGTGTCAGGCGAAACTTTGTGGAACTTGCTGAACATTGTGAAATGAAAGCTGTAACTTAATAATTCCACATAAACTTTATTAACGACCTAGGGTTTGACTTATGAAGTCATCTACCTGACAGTACGTGAAGATGACTTCATAAGTCGAAACCTAGGTCGTTTATAAAGTTTATGTGGAATTACTAAGCTACAGATTTCATTTCACAACACTGATTCCTATTAAGTTATTGATGAAAAACATCGTTAAGTTCAAAATTAATGCGTCAGTACTTAAGCAGTAAAGGAAAATCAGGGTTAACAAAGATGGCGGATTGGTCACGCACACGTTACGGCTTCTATCATTGGCTAAAATAGCGAGCCCTCTCCGTATACCTGGTCTACCCTGAACACCCGACTTGACCACAGTCACACGCCACACGGCGTAAATATATGTGTAAAAATCATTTGTCTATTTGCGCCAAAGATATTCGGCATACATTTTTTACAGGTTTGTACGCGGTTTTACATATACATGTGGTAAAGGAGGAGCGCAAGTTATTCGACGTATGTATAAATCCTTTGTATCTCGACAATTACTATCAGTCGTTGATACCAATCGCTGCAACTGCATAACTCCGTTGGACTATCGCAAGGAGATTAACATGATTTTTTTTTATTTTTGCCCATCATCATTTAATTAATGCTTTTGAGAATCCAAAAATTATAAAACTGTTTACTACAAGCCAGTTTAAGTCGTCAATTTCATCATTCAGCTGATCGAGGCTATATTTTGATTAGTAATAAATATTTTAAGCTTAAGGTGCTTCGACAGCTACTGTCGTTTCGTATTTGCTGTCTGCTCTATGTAGACTGGAGCAACAGCACCCGAAACAAATTGGACGATTGCCTATCCACGTTCTATCCGTTTTCATTGGCGTCCTGATGTTGTCTGCAAAGATAGTCTCCTGAAGCTTTTTAATATGGCGTACATCTAAAATCCATCTACAGACCTCCCACTTCTGGAAAAAATATTAAAATAGACATTTGAATTAATATTTCATTTATGCAATTTCATGATAAAAGTCGCTTTAATCTCCCCACATGACAAATCTTCGAATAGTTACCAATATTTGAGTGAAAACAACCAGTTCCAAAAACGGTGTCCAAGGAGTTTGTAAGTAAGTTTGGCAAGAAATGAGCAAAAATTTGGAAGTAGTTAGTTCCCAAAAAAGTTCTCTCAGTAAATAAAAACTCGAGCAGGAGAAAAGGCTGTTGAAACTTAATGGAGGAGAGTGTTAACTTCCAAGAAATGATGGAAGTAGATATAACACAAATTTCTTCCGTAAATACACCTCGAGGCAGAAACCAGGACCTTAAACAGTAAAATAACCCGTGGTATTAAGCAGATTAGCTCTCGAGGTAGGATGACGAACAGTTCCAGTCTCATCGACGCTTCTCGATTTTATGGCTCAAGCTTCAGTGAAGTTTACAGCTCCGGTTTTATGCGCTGGGAGAAGGGGGGTCTAAAACTGTCGTTCGCGATATATAGTAGGATATATGTAAACGAAGGTGGTGAGACGGGATTCAGAACATTGGGGCAAGGGAGTTAGGAGGAATAAAAGAGATGGAGGGCTGACTCATTGGTTATTGCGTTATCTGGGGATGGTAGTAACGAATTAATAACCAAATTAATTCAGTAAAAACCTGCTAAATTCACAGCTTCATCATAGGTCATTCAATCCTAAGATTGGCTGACTGCAGCCCTCCACCCTTCCCTATGTAGTGCTAGTTCTCTGACCTCATGATATCTCTTCCTATGTACCTTCCTCTTCATTTGGTCCATGAACTTATTCCTGGGTACTATTCAAATTTGGCAATATTTTGCGAATTAAATATTTTTAGACTATTATTGTTGACACAATTTTGAAAAGCTGAAATGTTCCCTTAATCTTCAGAATTCACAGCTTAAGATCAATAGTAGTTTTTTTGTGAGAGTGAAATGTATCATATAATCAAATTGAGCGTGTAAATATTTAACATTAAGCTAGCATTAAACAGCTATGATTAAAATGAAAGGTCTTCCTTCGTATTGCCATTGTTGCATATACATTTTGAAATAGTATGCTCTTTCCGGGATGATGCTATAATTTGACGCGAAGATTTTCGTCGAATTAGCATAGATATGGGTGCGTCCATACCTGCTTACTTAGCAATACTATGGAAGAGGTCTTCGTATATTTTTTCAGTACTCAGCAATTAAAGCACGCTTCGTGAATGAAATGTTTTAAGACTATTAAAGGATTGTAGACTAATAATATTTTCACTTGTTTAATCGGAGTTTGCCCTTTTTTCTGTCTCTGTTAGTGAGTTAATATATCAGTAGGAATTCTTTGTGCGACGTTTATCAGGGTGGCTGAATGGGTCTTCGCTATTTTGAGATACATGAATGATTCTGGTCAAATTATAAAAAAAATTATAGCGTATCTGAGATTCATTTAAAATTTTAAAAACTGAAATTTCTCTTGCATAAGAATTCTCGGCGAAAGCATGATTAATGGTTCTAATTCCTAGCTATTACAGAACAAATCATAGAGTATTTGATGCTGAAAATTTTGATGCAATTGAATGATGAATTAAATATGAAAAGTGCAATGTCTTGGCATTGTAATTCTCCACATTATACCATTTCCTCATCACCGTGGAAATCCTAGGTTATAAATGTATTGCATGGCGGATATTGCAGCTCTGTGCTAGAATATGGTTAGTATTTTATTTTCTTCCCCGAAAATGTCATTTATTTAATTTTATTCTTGGTTCTATTGTACATGAAATTTCAATAGTCATGACGTCACATTTAATAATCCATATATTCATTTTGAAGCCTGTAATTCCATAGAAATGTTCATGTGAAACTCTCCCAGAGTTTGAGGGAGACCATTATATCCAATGGCCTCGATAATTTCAGAGTACCTACGTGTTTACTGCCGATATTTCTCGTTTTTTTCCTGCTGCGTAATGTCAGGGAACCCATCAATAGCCTTATCTTGGAAAAACATTGGCTGTATTTTTGTGAGGGGCTGAAACACGCAGGCGTACCGGGGAAATTGGTGGTGCCATCAACACTTTTTATTGTTTCATGGACAGGTAAGGCATGTCGCAAATTCATAATGCTTACGTACCTGTTCGCGGCAAACGTTTTTACATGCCGCTCTCTTCAATTTACCCCAACGAGAAGGAAATTGTTCTCCTTGTTTATACACTTGTTAGGAAAGGGTTTCCGCCTTGCGTGTCAAAAGCGGATCGATAGATACCCACCTAATTTATTATCCTGAGGCAAGCTGTAATGGAAAAAGTGCAAAAAATGACTAACGTGACGAGAAAAAAAAAGATTCCTGCATTATGATTCAGCTCTCGTCTCACGTCATTGTGTCAGACTCAATCCATCACTGTGGGATGGCGACATTACTTGAGACGCAACTGCTGTCGGAAACGACACATAATAGCTGTCAAAACTGTGAAAACGTCGTTTTAGATTCCTCATTTGTGATGCAGCACTCGTTTTTGTGCAGTAAAGAACAAAAGTAAAAGGACTGAAAATAGGCATCTCAACTTAGTCTCTTTTTACTAGCGGTGAAGTTGATCATAGTATTATAACATGCCGTATGGAGAGTGATTAATGTTATTTCTTTTGTTCAGTAATGCGTGCGAGGTGAACTTAAATCACATGTTAATGCTCTTTTAATTTTAATTCTACTAATTATGCACAAATAAAACGTACTACGCCCTATACGTAAATGTATTTTCAAGGTAAATAAACGCCATAACCGAGAATTACTCGGGCTAAAATATAGTGGAACGAGGTTCAACAAGTCATGTACCCACAAGCACATGATCAGTGATCATTCTTAGTCAATTACGGTTATTTATCAGTGAATCATTCATCAGTAGCTGCTGTATTTATTTATTGATTGATTCTGTTATTTATAAGTATTTTCGATTATTTATTTGAAAATGTAATTATCCTTGATAGAAAAATGTTATAAAATCCGAAGATTCCTGCGATATTGAGTGGATTATTATTATGCATGATGCAGAAATGAAAAATTTTCAACCATCTACAGAAGCAAATTTTATTGCGACTTAGGTTTCGATGTTTTTACATCATCATGAGGTGAAATAAATTTTACCGCGACCTAGGTTTAGATTTTTTACATCATCATCATCACCTGATGACGATGATGTGAAAACATCGAAACCTAGGTTGTAGTAAAATTTATTTCTTTGGATAATTGCAAATTTTTCATTTCCGCATCAGAAAAATGTTAGTTAGATATGTATGAATATATTTTGGGTGAGTCATGTGGCAATGAGAATTATCAGGCTCACTTCTTGAGTGCAGTTCATCTTCCTCAGGCACCTAGAAACTTATTAATACATGGTGCCACACCTTCTTCGTAATCAAATAGCATCTCTTAAATTAACTGCTCTAAGAAAGGTCAGTAAAAAAACCCATCCGTCTTTTAGGTCACGTACGTATCATGGCACTGTCCAGGCGGCCACAGGGCAAGAGTACTTCTTTTAAGCTCCAATAACTGATCGAAATCATGTTGATAGTATCAAGCCGTGTACTTAAGAGCTCTCATAGCCACGCAATCATGCTCCTAACTTTTAGAGCTGACCTGAGTGAACCGGAGGTACAGTCAGTCGCGATATTTTATTAAGTGTCCGTACCTGCGACGCATATATGAAGTTCACCGAAGGGCGCGATCATTTCGCGCGATTACCCGTCCCTCCGGCATCGACCTTTCGTGGAGTGAAGGCAGGACGTGGCCTACGTAAGCGCAAATGTCATTGTCAGTGAGGGATCCACCTTGTTCGGGAGAAAAGGAGTTGGCATATCGGAGTTAGGCAGAGTCCCCGGCTGCGGTCTATTTTACGGATGGGATAGTGCCCCTGCCGTCGACCAACCGTTAATGTGACCACACTGAGCGAGAGCAGTAAAGTAGGTCATTTATTTGTTTTTACCAAAAACTACAGAATGTATCGTCATTTGCGCGATCGGAAGGAAAACCTCTCCATTTCGGCTGATATTTTTTGAAACATGAACATATTTAAAATATTTGAATTTGAAAAAAATGAGCATTGAAAAAATGAGCAGAAAAAAAATATTGCTGAAAATAGAATAAAAAAGTCAGGCGTATTATGTGTGCAATGTTGATAAAATTAGAAATTTTACCGCGAAATTGGCATTTTAAGTACATACTTTATATATAATTCAACCGTTTAAATGATGCTTAGTGTTTAAACTACATAGAATAATTTTATTTGCGACAAAAATGAAATGTCCTAAAGTATATTGTTGACCCACCTTGTTATACATTCCTACAGTAGTTGCGTAACATGGTGGTAGTTGCGCAGAAGACCCTTTTCAATGGAAGGATCGATTGCCTACGAAATAGTTTCACCCGGGGGGCAAGGTTTTTTCCGCGTTTTACCATTGGGATTCCCTAGGTCGCAAAACTTCGTTGCCAACTTGTTCACATGTGATTTCTAGCTGTCTCTGGCTCTAGACCCAAGTTTATATATGGAATTCTCAGTTTGGTTGCGAAAATTATCAATAATATCGGCTCTGCGTTTTGGATCGTAAACATTGTTGTGCAACATAGTGCTGACTCTCTCTCGTTAAATTCAGTTATTTTAAAAATGTTGCCCGCTTTCTCTCTCTTTTCCCTTTTTTGCAGACCCCTTCGACGCGAGCCATCTCCTCCTCGACGTCACTCATTTTATAGGCTCCTGTCACCAAGTTTTGCGACCACCATCTTGCGAGGTGTTGGCTGTGGCCAGGTGCGGTGCATCTCATTCGGATTTGGTTTCACTTTCTGGTTACGTAAGCCTGGCCGCACTGCCAACTATATTCCCTGCCCAAGTCCCTCCAACCCCATTGTGTTTCCTCTCCCGTCCTCCATTCAGATCTCCGTCCATTCCCCTCCCCACAAAGCGCGAAGCTTCCCCATATCGCTCTCCTCGGGCTGTGACATATTCCAATTTCCGTGTGGCATCACTGTATCAGTCTCGCATCATGGGAGACAAACTCTGAAGCCACCTAAATACATGAAAATTTACTTCTCTGTGAGTCTCGAGTGAAGCTATGTCACAACTAGCATCGCTATTTTGTGTAGGTACGCATTGCTTTCAGCTTTCCGTCAGAAAAATGAATGGCGAGAGTAAAGGAAGTAAACGACGATCGCAAAAATTTCTCTCAGGGAATTATTTCGCTTGTACATCGTACTCCTTGAGTTTTGCTCATATTCGTGAAATTGACATGCATGTATAAAGTTTATTAATTTTTCAGAACATTTTACTACTGTTATTCAATATTTGGAGCTTAGCGAGAGTATCACTATGAAGTGAAGCGTTGTATGGGATGGTAACGTTGACACAGCCGAGAATAGAAGAATAGGATTCAAGTGTTCGAAATTATAAAAAATGGAGAAGAGCGGTGGATGGAATGGAAGACAAATAAGGAAGTGCGTAGTGCAGCGGGTGAGCAATTAAACTTTTCGGTGAGATTAAAGGTAGGGATTAGGGGGAGCAAAATAGCTGTTTTAAAGTGGTAATGATGTGCGGAGATCTGCTGAAGGACATGGCTGAGGGGAGAGTGCTGGGAAAGCGGGGAAAGGGAAGAAAAATTGTCTGCTTCATGTGCAAGATGTGGATAGATATTATATTGGTAGATAGGGCCGTTGTACATGTAAAAACTGACATATGCGTGCTTCCATTTTAAACTACCTTAACTTTTAAATTACCTTAATAAAATAGTAAATTGATGAAGGAATGAGCTGTCGCAAGACTTTATTTTATCTCTAACAACAACAAACATCGAAGTAAACGTGAACATTTATAGCCCTAGGAGTAATTGCTCCTCGCGCATAATAATGTTTTTTTGATACATAATACCCGCTTCCGTCCGTATCGTGAGGATTTCACCGGATGGTATTATCTCAAAATCTAAATACCTTTTCCGGGAAATATTGAAGACTGTTCATGTTTGTCAAATTTCAGACCGTGATCGAATGTGTACCGATTATTATTGCTATTGCTCCTACGGTTGTCAAGTCCATTTTTACCCCTCGTAGCGCTACTTGCCTGATAAATTCTGTCAGGTTTCGTGACTTGATTATCGGAAAGCTCTATGTGAGACTTAAACAGCCACTTGGAACTACAATTATAGAAACGATGAATTGCGAAACTTACCTGGGAACGAAGTGTATTAAGCAAATTTTAAGAATGTTAAGCACACGTAGTCTATTACTCGCGATCACTTCGCATTCAAATTAATTACGTATCGAATATCACGCTAAGTTGCGTACTGTATTAGCCCTTTATTTCATTTCTATCCTGTCCTACTACTGTCCTGTACTACTGTCGCCATTGCTCTTCTTATCTTACAACGGATAACGTTTATCGCATAATACAATGCTCAAAACGGCAATGCAATGCGTCATGGATTCCGCATATCGCATTCGTCGCATCGCAATCGCAAAATCTTCACATTTATCTTTCGCATTTTATTCCATTCAACGTGTATACTGCTCTACCATCCTCATCTTCACCATTATTATTACCTCATCCTCATCGTTATTACATCGAGTACCGTATATCTATATATTCTAAGTCCTGGTTACGTATTATCAAACTAAATTATATCAAAATCAACAAACGTCGCTGTCGGCGCATCCTTATACTTCCGTGCAAGCTGCCACTGGGGCGTGTGACAAGAGGCGTTACATTCTTCAGCTGTGCAGATGGAAGGGAAAAGGAATTGGTAGTGAGCAAAGGTGAAATGTATGTTTACGTATTGTCTTAGTGTCACACTTTTTTACAATGATTAATAGTGCTTGGAAAGAAGGAATTTTCGTACCTATCAGTTTGGAAATGTGCCTATTTAATGTCTTCTTGAATTTCTAGAGATATAGTTCGGTGTCAAAATAATACTCTCCTTGCTTTATTAAAACTCAGTTCATTTTTTTCAAGTAATTTTAGTGCACAGCACAATATGGTACAGGCCTGCGCTCACTTACCTAGTTGCGGTAATGTCGCCGTTTTCCGCCATCGAAAACCTGCCCACGCTCCTCCTCTTAACTCTTGAAGACTCCCCTCTACCCTAAGAGCAATCCATCCTCCCATCAAGACACACAAAGCCCCGACTGCTCCGCCCCCGCTGATGGGGTGTGATTTCTTAGCTGGAGGATTTGCCTGAGTCTCATGGGAGGGGGAGGGCAAGGCATTGCGTGGGGAGGGTTAAGGGAGAACGTCCTGGGAGCAGTTTCTTCCAATTTGTGAGCAGAATGGAAGATCCTCCCGGATTGATGTGCCTGCGATGGATTGCGAGAAGCAAAATCGGGACCCTCTTTTGTTTTGATAAGGTGCTCCCTCGGAAAGGGACCATTTGGCACATTCACGGGGAACGATCCTTCCTTTGAATGTCGTTAGGTCTCGGGGCCAGAGGAGAAGGAGATGAGAAGAGGAAGAGTATTAGATTCCTCGTGATAACTGACAACTTACCTTAGTGTTTCATGCTGCGTGCGGAAAAAACATTTCGTGGGATCCGACGAGCAAGTACTCTCCATATTCCTGTAAATGAATGGGAATCACGGGAATCCTGTAAAGGAATAGGAATAACGGAATGAATAGGAACGGAAGAAAAATAAATTTATTTGGCATTGAAAATGAGAAATGAGGGAATACAACAACACTGGCAGTTGAGGTGGTACAAGCCAAAGAAAGAAAGGAGCTTACATCACAAAATACGTATATATTTACAATGCAAGAGAAAAAACACAACAGTAAGTCTTTCTACAGTATATTTAAAAACTGAAACCATAGTAAAACCCGATATCTTTCCACTTGGGTGCATAGTTCAGGTGGAACTACCTTGGTAGTCAACTTGTAAAGAGCATTATGGGTAGTTCTGGTGTAATACATAACAAAGCATAGAGTCAGCCTTTCATGTTGATCGATAAAGCCACAAAGAAACAATATACGTACCAATCAAACCAATCCCTTTCGGGGTTGGCTAAGTCAAAGAACTTTGTTATTGCAATTAGACCTTTCGAAAAATGGCTCTCCTATAACAATTTTCTTCAGAATGTCGTATTGTTGCATACCACCTTTGGTCTATTACGTTCTTGTATTGCTCACACTCTTTGTACATTATTTCTCTTTCTTAGCTCACACACTCTAATGTTCTTAACACTTCTAATATGCCTCGTCTTTAGAGTCACTAGTGAAAGTTCGGTTTCGTGTATTACATCAGACTGTCGGCTAGTTGACTTGAGTGTCATTAAGAGGAGCGTATTATCTTCAGTTTACATACCGAGAAAGTATTCAACCATACATTATATAACAGGGCCTAAGTAATTGATTGGTAACTTGTTAAAGCCTTGTATGCGAAATCCTGAATCGGTGAGAATAAAAACGTGTGGAATGCAGAAAATAATGCCTTTTTAGAACGATGCGAAGAAATTTCTGTGCCAAACAGCTTGCAAAAATTGAAGAGTTGACATAATTTCAGGTTTTCAAACGATTTACTTTACTTATCATAGAATTCTCAGTCGCCTTTCCATTCGTAGACACGTCACCTTCATTCTATTGCGCAGTGTCACTATCTCCTTTATTAGCACATTTTTCTGGGCGATTTTGAGTTGCTCATATGTTTGTGTTTGCCACCCATGAAATTAAATGAACCTTTATGTTACGGCGATAAGATATTTTGCGAAGGAAATACTATCATGGTCCACGGAGCGAAATAGGGCAAGGTTTGTAGTTTCGATACTGCCTTCGTTCGCATAGTTCCAGCGTCGCGGCGCCCTTTATCCTGAGCTCTCCGGGAAATAGACGCAATAAATCGAGATTTCTCGCGCCATCCCATTGGGGAGTACACACGAATCCACTAACCGTTCGTTCACTTCGGAGCCAGGAGTTAAGGAGAGAAGAGGCGACTTTTTGTGGCGACTGAGATCCTCGCCTCCTTGACCCTAAGGAGACATTCGTTTGCTCGCGTGGGGACGTGGAAGGGGAAGTTAAAGCACATAGCAGCAAAATAGCGTTTGACCCCCACTTTCTCGAAGTTTACTCAAGTCTACTTAGATTGCCGAATCTGAAATGTATCGAACAGCCAGCGAGGCCCCTTTTCTACAAAAGACAAGTATCGCTTGCGTTGCACCTGAACTCCCATGCGGAAAAGTACGTTTCTGTTGTTTTTGATTTGAGTTAGCGGGTTTAACTTCCGTGGTGGTCTCTTGAGATATTGGTTGTTCCTCACGCTGTATTATAACAAGAAAAATGTATTGCTAAGTTCTGCTATGTAAATTTTTATTGCCTCGAGACCAAAAATGGATAATTAATTAAGAATACTTTTGTTATCGAGGTCTTCAAAATATGAAAAGGCATGAAAAGAATCACCTGCAATCAAATATACTACCTGAAAAGCATTGCATGATCAGCACACGAGTACCAACTTATTGAAATGGATTCATGATTGCATAAGTGACTGCACAGCACGGTATCAGAATGGGATTAGTGCAAAACACTTTCAGTGGTTAATATTTTTTCTCATTTTAGCAACTTATTTTGTTTAAAATAAATATGTGAGGACTGCTTAATATAATCATTCCCTCTGCTCTTTGGTCAAACGCCCAATATGAACGCCTGCTTTTGAGGAAATGGTATTTTAATAGTTTTTGTAATGTAGTGTTCACTCCAGTATGGTAATTTTGAGGACCTAGCTTTTCCCACCGCTTTGCAACCCTGCTCCACTCTATTTCACTCTTATGCCCTTCTTTTTTTATCCATCTTCTGAACGGCCAAAAATCTTGTTTTCTTTCCGTTTTTAAACGATTTACTCTACTTTTCATAGAATTCTCAGTCGGCTTTCCATTCGTAGACATGTCGCTTACCTTCATCCTCCCTTTCTTCCCCGAATGACCTATTCGAATATAGTTATTTTTTGTCAAGGAAATACCCCGATTAATGTTGGTTTCAATGAAATTTGGTGAAAATCCTCTGGGCTTTTGTACATGCAGAGCCTTATCTACCTCTACAATTTCATTCTTAATTTCAGCATTCGTCTTACCCTTCTTCATGCTGTCCACAATATATATTCACCAACATCCTCCCCTCAGTCAGGGTATTAAACAACCCTTCTCCCTCATTTGCTTTTCCAACCACCTATTTCACCTCCCCCTAAGGTCATCCAAAAGTGTGATTTCTTCACCCTTTTATAGCACCCCTGCACTACTCTTTTACCTTTCTTTCCATCTTCCACACCTTTTCCATCCTCCTTAGCACTCCAATTTCCAACCCCTGTTGCCTATTCTCGTCCTAGGGTCCACGTTCCTGCCTCATGCAGCTACATTACTCATTAAACCCTTTACTAACCTCTTATCTATACCCATACTCGAGTTTATTTT
Source organism: Ceriagrion tenellum (assembly GCA_963169105.1). Taxonomy (NCBI): domain Eukaryota; kingdom Metazoa; phylum Arthropoda; class Insecta; order Odonata; family Coenagrionidae; genus Ceriagrion; species Ceriagrion tenellum. The sequence goes on along the minus strand of OY720637.1, from coordinate 76,442,298 downwards.
TATGAATCTTGAATCGTTAAATAAAAAAGAAAACGAATGAATCTGCAGTTAGTGAATTCCATGCTTCCGCAGACCTAATTACAACAACTTAATACTATGGCAGAGAACGTTTAAGGAAGTACACTAATGAACGCCAGAGTTTGGGATTACTCTTGGAGGCATTTAATGAGGTTAGAAGGAGTGCCATGCAAATTTTCATTCTGGATTGTTTTGGGTGAAATTGAAACTTAAGTCGGGTTAAATTTACTCTTGGCAATAATTTCAGAAACTCAAAGGGAATGTTATTGCGTTGACATGAGCTAAATAAAGATGGTTTTCGGGTGCAGGTTTGTCCAAAAAATGTTTACCTCATTGGAGCCGGAAAATTTCTGAAGGTACGTCGATGTGGCAACCCGGCTGAACCCCATCCCCGCGTATGAGAGCAATAAACTCGTGGTACGGAATATGAATCCTTCCCGTAGCCGGCGAGGGCAATACGTCTTACCAATTGGAAAATCGAACGCTCTAACGACTATTAAGGAGGATGTGCTGAAATCGATCGTGAGACCTCAACTACAATAAAATAAGGCTGCGAAATTAATGCGAGGCCAAATAGTCTGGAGGAGAATCATCAACGGCGTTGGAAGTTTGTCCTGAAGTAGGTCAGAATCGCCCGGCAACTGGGTTAGAGTCCCTTAGCGAGTGTTCGAAGGACGTGGTGGGCGTTGGGAGGCCGAGGCAAGAGTGTCGCCGTGGTGGAAATGCGCTCCTGGGAGTTCACTTCGTTAGATGGAAGATAAATGAGATGACTTGATGTTGTTGATGGCGTCAGACAATATCGTTGGTTGAGTGAAGGGAGGGGGGCCGACCCCGCCCTCCGGGGCAGAAGGTGACGGCTCGGATGAGTGGTGTGTTGAAGGCTCCCGCGGAGTTGGAAGGCTCAAATCGCAGGTCTCACAAGTGTCGCCCCTCCGGTGCGTCATCCACGGCGACCCTAGGCCCCTACAGCTTGTATCCTCATTATTCACTTCTTCACCCTGGCCCAAAAAGGGGTTGGTTTGATCTCTGGGTTCCTCATTAGTTGACTGCCAACTCCAGTTTTCGTCAGCAGCGTGGGGCTGCGACACAAGAGACGTGGTGACTTTTTTTTGGAGTTTAAGTGCGCCAAGTGAATAACTTTATTTGGCTATGTTAATACTGTTGCTGATTTTAGGGTAGTATTTCATGGTACGGTGTTAGGTTGTTCTCAGCCGGCCGTGGCCGTGCAGAGGGATGGTCGTTTGTTGTTTCTGTAATATTGAATCAATTATTTTCAAGTTTATTCATTATGATTTATTTTCATCTTTCACTTAAGGCTCAATCTCAATAATTCACTCCTTGTCTCTAAAAAATATTGATCCACATGGTCTTCACCATGGTATATCCACTACATTAGTATCAATATAAATAAACTACTATTTTATAACTATCTTTCGTATGGCGCTGTTTTAATTACTTAATTACAGTAAGCCATACTACAATTGGTAGAAAAAGTCATTCACGGAAGCCACGGCAGAGCCAAAAATATTAAGAAGGCATAAAATATTCACAAATCAGGCAAGAATTCTTTGCTCCCATACACTGCAAACGGCAATTGTCGCCTGCCCGTGATATGGCGTTCCGGAGGTCCGGCAAAGTAATACAAATCGGCGAGCTATTAGGAAAAAGGCCGTTAAAGGCAAAATATTTTTACACATTAACTAAATAGAGATTTTTTCTTTCCATTATGCCATTGTTTAACAGGGTGGTAGTGGATGGTTTTTTTGTTCTGCCAACTTTGCACACACGAACAGAATTTACGTCTGAGGCAAATTTAAGCACTGTCATAAGGGACTTAAAGACTTTATTTCAAAATGAACAATAGAAACTCCATAAACATAAGGCATAGATGCCATTAAAACTCATTTTACACTTTAAATAAAGCGTAGACTCATTCTATGGATGAAACAAAAAAGCTTTAAAAATGTCATAAATTGAATTACGATAAATTTCCCTTAACTTCAGCTCTGTATATCAGAAAATAACTGTGTTATGGGAGAAAAAAAGTGCCGTACGTTGTGAAATGATCTTTAATCTTTCCATTAGACATGATTTTGGAGTCATTTGAATAAGTTCGGTAAATCGACTTTTGTCCGGAAAATCGGGCTTTCTAGACCACTGTGCGGCGGTATACAGCACATCGCCTTTATTATAGGTGCCTGTGATATTATTTGAATTACAGAAGGAAATTTTTAGCCAAGAGGGAGGGAACTTAAATTCCAGATTGTATTGGAGCCTTGTATTTTGGTCTGATTGAGTGAAATTTCGTAAGTTGGCACGCATGCACTCCGAGAAATCTTTCGAATAAAAATTTGGCGGACTCTTTGTTGATCTCGTGGCTATATTGATCACCTTAATATATGGCTTAATGAGTTTTTGGTAGAGCGCTCTTTAGCTCATAGTCTATGACATAATAATTATCATCATCAAAACTTTATTATTGAAATAATGGAAAACTGATGACGTATTTCAGGTATTTAAGATTCATAAATTATGTACCCTCAATGATTTTTAATCATCTACAATCTTAACTGTCCATGACAAACTCTAATCCTCTGCGTTAAACGTTGGTAATCGTTGACATGTAACTTATTTCAGCTTCAATTGTTTACTAGTTAATTTAAATTTTAAGTAAAGATATTTCGTTCGTTCGTTTCATGTATGCATATTCGATTAAACCGGGCCCGGAGAATTTGTTTTCATTAAAAAAAATTACAGATCCCGTCATAAATATCATATCGTCCTTTGTCATAAGAAACGTATTCAGAAACATAGCACATTATCAGCAGTGTTTTTGCTTAAGAACATTTCAATATCCCGTTATTAATGTCATATCACCCCGCGTATTAGGAAAAATATTCTGGTACTGAACTCAGGATCAGCCACTAAAGCGGATTAAATTAACTTCGGGTGCTCTTGTTATTACAGTTGGATGTTCAGAACATTCACCACCGAGAGAAAATCCTTTGTCTTGCGAATGACGCGCTATAAACAACTCAATCCCTCTGTATTAACGCTAATCTGGCGCATATCAAGTTAAGATCGCTCCCTCGCATACATTGCTGTCGCTGGTTTTCGAGCTCGACTTATTCGACACCATATAATGCCCTTATTGATCACCCCGCAGCATCCATCCGCGTTAATGATTCTCGGAAGCGCAGACACACACACACACATTTGGGCCTTCTCGCTTTTCAGCACGCTCCTTCACATTCAGTCCCCAAGCGTCCTCATGCTATGCGTGGTCCGTCGAGTTCCCCTTTCTCTTTTTATTAGCCGGGGCATAATGATGAGCCAGGGCCTCGGCGACGACGGAGGCATGTGCATGAGGAATGGGTGGAAATTAAAGGCGAGCGCCATTTTAAAAAAGCACGTGTATGTATGGATGTGTGTGGGTGGTTTGACGGTCGGGAAGGTTAGGAGAAAGGAGAGACGGGTCTGTATAGAGAGAAGGGAAAGCAGCGGCAGAAAGGAAAAGGGGTGACGTGGGAGGGAGGCGGAGGCAAGAGTTAAGGGTTCATCTTTGCCTCGAATGGGTGGTCTCGGGGTGAGGAAAAAAGTGATAAGCGAGGAAGAGGGCGCCAATGTGACACCGCCACCGCGTCTCCCCTCCCGTCTTCATTGTTAACGCTGTCTCCGGGATGATGGAATCCTCGCTGCTACCGTATTTCCGAGTCGATGACGGCTTTCATTCTTGGCATGCGCGTCGGGATGATGGTCGCGAATCCAAATCCACTTTTCAGTCGTACTTTGGTGCTCTTTCGTAATCACTCACATTCATCAGTTCATGCACGTACGCCAGCGGGATTGGATGGTGCTGTGTCGTGACCCTGTTTCTTTTTTTTCATTTCCCACGAGCCCGACCCATTGGGAAATGAGATTGACGCTTGAAAACAGAATTCAGTAAACCCAGTGTGCAGGGTTGTTTCTCCTCTGAAAGCGAGCCTGTATACCCTAAACGTTCTCCGGCCGTGGACTACTAAATTTCATATACTCAGAGTTAGGCTATTAGGTTTACAACGGTTGTCAACGCAATTGATTGCCCTAATGTTTAGCATTTTTTAATACTGAGATCCGATTGCCGGCTAGTCTTTTTCTCTTTTGAATGATAGCATGATCTTCTACAATATGTCGCCATAGATAACTATATTTTTATCTCCTCTGAGTTTGGTTTAAATGATTGCAATGGCTAGTATACCCATCTGGTTCACCAAATATTGTGCGATATTTTCTAGTTTAGACAGTCTGTTGCGTGCAGTGCTCTTATCCTTTTGATTAAGAGCTCTCAAGAGTGCACCTAAGGCGCTCATTGGCTGTATGTTACTATATTTTATCTCCTCGGAGTTTGGCTATCAGGCTCACCGTCGTAGAGACGAACATTTGATCGGCAAAATATCCCCCGATTTTTTCTTTCCGAGAATTTTCTGCTGGAAAGTAACGGGATATAATACGATCACCCGTTTCTCCTCTAAGTAGACTGGCACAGATTTATAATAATTCATTGCATTAGACATTTTAAAATCAAGTATTCCTCCACGTATAAAATATTTCCAATCCTTTGCAACATCCTCAAAGTCGGTTTTCTCCCAGTTAAATTAATACCCGCAAAAGCTTTTATTCGTTCACGTTCCACCGTGAGCATAATGTTTGTGCGCTTGAGTCGATTTTATAAAATTTGTCCCTGTAATTGTCCATTACTGTTCGGTGAAAAAAAATTTTATATTTTTTTAATCGGCGTCCGCCTGTGTGCCCACATTCATTCAATGGATACTTTCTAAAGATATTAATTGTTAAAAATTTATCTCTTGGCTCCATCCGAAACTGAGGTTGTGTGATAAAATTAATAGCCAACGGTGGTGTATGTTTTGAAGTCCTTGCATTTTACCTCCATGCATATTCATCCGACTGCTCCCACGACTGTGAGAGCTCGTCTCTCCACTCTGCTTGAGATTATACATCATAGATATTAATGATTCCGCGGAATGTGGTTTGTTTTTTTAGCACCACCTATACATACCCTCGACCCAAACTGCATAACCTACATCCGGCTGAATAAATTTTGGCTAAAAGCCCAACGCTCTCGAGTTTGGTTAAGTTTTGGTTAGATAATATCGTTCAATGAATAAATTAAAATTTTGTGAAGAGCTCTGATGTCATGCAAATTTATCAATTTCAAGGCCATTACATAAAGTGAAAAATGAATTTACTTGATTTCAGTTTTAATGGATTATATTTTAACCGAATATTAAATTTTAGTTTTATTTCTCATTAAGTTCATAAAAGTTCTCATTCTAGAGTACGATCATAGCCGTTCTGGTCATAATTATCAGGTACCAACTAAGCAAATATCCCGTGTCATATACGAGATCTGGGCTTTTACCTTATTTAGTCTTTATTAATTTTTCTCCTCTGATCAGTTCTGCGTGTCAACTTAATTAGTAATGAATTCAAAGCAGAAGCGTACCCCATTTGCTGTCTCCCTAAGCGATCCTTAGCTCACATCAAACAGCTCCGCAATCTCCTTTTACAGATATTATGGATTCCATGAATGTTTGTTTTGCATTTTCGCTGCAGAAACACATTGCTTCTTCAGAAATAATCCTAAAACCCACGCATTCTAAAGTTCTACATATTTTTGTGAATGTTCCTGATCAACTACATAAATGTTCTCATTAAGTTTACTCTTGTAACGTAATGTTTAGTAACGAGGAGCCATACATTGTTATGTTTATTGTACGAAGCACTTTAGTTTATCAATCTGGCGCGCTCACTCCGCGCAGTACCCCCTTAGGTTTTGGCTTTCCGTGCGTTTTTCTTGTAGAAGGTAGTGGTTTTATCCGTTTTACCGACGAGCAAAGTTAGTTGAATCGCAAACAATATGCTATTTTAGAGTCCTCTTAACTCAATGATAAGGTACTCTCTTGGCATTTCTAGCTGTTAGATCTCTTGATGCGCCTACGGAGAACGGTTGTGTAAGTATGCAGGACGCTTCCTCTTAGCCTTCGCTGAACCCCGTATCTTTATTCATTTCTCATCACCCGTTTACAACATCACACTCTCGCCTGCTTAGGAATGCAAGCCTGCCGGCGACACTTAAGACGGGCGCATGCTGCCTTTCGAATATCGACAGATAATATGCGAAATTGATGAACGAAATTTATCAGCTCAATATACCCCCGGATACCATCGTTAGTGCATGACGTCAGCCCGTGGTGGAATGTCATCGGGGAGGGTCGTTAGGGCCTCGGGCCCTCATGGGAAGGGGGGGATGGTATACATACATGAGAGAGGATGCGGAGCGTTGCCTGCGGGTTTGCACGGGTCCGCGATCTCGCCTTCGTTGACTAATAGCCGGTCTCAACCCAACTGATGCTTGACATCCAGGGCTTTGTGAAACCGGGTGATGCCATCTGTTGCCAATGAAGCGACGTGTCCGAATGGTTCGCCTAAAATGCTAATGCCTAACCGCATGATTGATGCGCTCCTAAAAGGATTTCGTGATGCATTTCATAGCATTTTGTATCAATGAAAATAGTTCGAAGGGAAGAGAAAATTCTAAATTCTCTGTTTAGTGCTCGCCGATGAAAAGTTTTAGGCATTTATGCATTCAAGACATGCTTAAAAATAGTCATAGAATTATAATCGAATCTGACCTCACCGCCAACACATTATAATATGTTTTGGTTTAATATTAACTTATTAAGCCCTTCTTCATGTACAAATATTGTCTGTTAAACTTCATTTTATTAATTATTCATAATATCGTTCCATTGCGGCTTTAGTTTTGCATATAAAAAATCCCCAATTAGCTTAGTTAGTACCTAGTAGTAGCAGTTTAATACTTAATCTTTTAACAAGAGGCCTAATATATTTCCAAATCATATGGTTAACAATAATGATTTTTTAATGGCCCTCTTGGCGAATTTATCTTAAACGGCCTTTTTCCTGGTGATATCTTTATTAAAAAATATAGCATTCCAAAAGCATCAATTTCGAACTTTTTTTTAAATCTAGCATGCTTTTAAATGTAATTACTGGTAAAAAATATTTGGATAGATGGCGTGAAAATGAATTCGTGGAAAACTAAGATGTTTTACGTGCGGCGGATAGATATCGCTCTCCCTCTCCCTACCTCTGCCTTCCATTAGGTTATTCCAACCTCTACTCGGCTGGCAAATAAATTCCGGGTTCCCCCTGACGTAATGTGCTCGTTTATTTTGTTTGGAATTCACTCGAAAAACTGTGTCAGGGAGTCGCCTGCAGCCATTCTGAAAGTTGGAAGAACTTGCAGATGCACGGAAGAGACGCAGTAGAATGTACTGCAACTTCTCCTTCTGCTCTTGGACCATATCCGTGACCCGTTTCTTCAAGCCTGTGCTGTACATCAGCCGTCAGATGGCAAAGAAAAGAAAGGCCGAATTAAGATGGGCTGAGCGAAAGTTATCCATTTAAAACTGAGAACTCTATTAAACATAATTCTATTTGCTGACAATCTCTCAGCAGATCGTGGGCCTTGACCTACAACCTATAACCTTGAAAGGGAACTTTTGAGCTGTAAAAAATGTGCTCAAAATGTTTTTTAAATGCCTGTGTGAAAACTATATTCGTATCTTTCTCAGGACATCAGCTCATCAGATAGAAAATAGTCGTAAGTGATGGTTTTTAATCATGCAGAACATTTATCTAAAAATTACTGTGACCATATGCATGACTCTGTCATGATATAAAGCAAAAGTTGGCATATTTTCCAATTATAAATGATGCGATCGCAAGAATGTTGAATAATTAAGTAGGAAGGAAAACTAGTTAAAATGTCATAGAACGATAGCTGTACATAATTTCAAATATGAGTGTGAAGCTTGGTTAACAGTACAAGGTTTCAAGGTATAGGAATGCAAAGAACGATCTCAAGAATTGAATTTTTTGCGATGAGTGAAATATTATTCAAAAAGAGATCATCTAAGATATGAAGTAATTATAATGTATTCATAAAACATAAATTTAACCGAAAAATTCTAAGTTTAATTGCCAGTTTCAGGAACGGCACGTATGTATTCTGTAAAGTTATGGGACCCATAGCAACCATTCAATAAGTGTTGCAGAAACATTCCTTAAAATTATTGGTTTCATAACTTATGGCATATTGTTATAAGTTTCATAAGTAGCCAAGATTGCGGATGCGAAATGAACCACTTGGAGACTTAATTAGTAGATATTTGAGTTGTTTTGAGACAAGTAACCAGTTTACTCACTAATTATTATGCGCATTAGCAATTATTCATAGGCTAAACCTTCGATAATTTAATCCGGCGTAGAAGATTAGATCAAATATTCGAAGCTATTGACTACTGGTAAATAAATTATGTAACTAGTAGATGTGTTTCTGCAACCCGAATATTTTTATGAGATCTATAACTTTATGGATCTCATTACTACTGATTCCACGACCTAAAGTTCTTGCAACCGGCCATAAGTGGGAAGACACTGTTGACCGAGTGGACAGAGAGACATTGCCAGGGATAAGTTTAAATTATTAGTGCAATGGAAGAATCAGTGGGACAGACCTCGCCAGAGAGGAGAGAACAGACGCCCAGTGCGTGTAGCGGAGAAGAAGAGAGAAAGCATTAATATGTGATTGTTCTTTTAAAAAACGGAAATTGTAATAAAAATCTGGGAATACATTTTTTGGCCATTTTGACGGCTTAAATTTAGACTCATCTAATTTTCACCAGTCTTCTTCGATGGATTCTTAAGGCTTCCCGTTGTGAAGCCGTAGAAACGAAGCTAAGAACGGAGTTGGCGGTGTGGATGACACTAACGGACACCTGCAATGCAGTGAATTTTTATTTTTTTTTACTCTGAAGAGTGGCGAGAACTATAGCTTTTTCGTCAAGGATGTCGCCTATTCATTTTATTTTTTTACATCTGAAAATGGGACACTTTTTTGTAGAGAATTGATGTGCTTCCGTGCTTTGTTTAAGATTTATGCGAGAGGGGTCAAGCTCCAAGCATCCATAGGGGTTTATGGTAATTTTCCTTGCTCATCCAGCTAACGATATTATCAAGAAGCGGTCCAAGTGTGAGTGTCGCAAAAAGTCAGACCTGGGGACCAAAATTGAAGTGTCTTCATCCGTTTGGACAAACTTGTAACACAGGGAATGCCATTAGAGTGTTATTTAGTTGTTTTAGGATGGGATTACTCCCATAAGAGAGAGTGAGGGTGAGCTACCAAGGAGAATCTGAGGGAAGATTATTTTTTTAGACAGAAGTATGTTAAGTGAGGTAGATTATGGAAAGTAACATGTCAGGATTCATCCACATCTACTTATTGCCCTGCAAGCCACTACAATGGTGTTTGGCAGGGGGTGACATACCACCAACATTCACTACAGTGAAGAGATTCCATTTCATCAATGAGCACCATACTAGCGCTATACTACAAATGCTACAGAAACTACTAAAATAATCTATTATGTAAATATATAAACGTGACGCAAGAGTCATGCAAGGAACATGCAAAATATGGTGTTAGCACTACTCGGCAGATTTAGAAACTTGCATTAGAGGGGATATGAATTAATCAGCTACACTACAAGTCAACTAACCTACTTCAAAGTCTTAATGCTGCCTTTATGGTCTCTTATCGATCGCGGGAAAAACGTCATATTTAATCTTTCTGTTCTACGATCTATTTCCCTTATTTTACTCTCATGATCTGATCTACCGCAGTATGTTGGAGTTCGTAAGATATTGAAAACTTCGCCTGAAAATAAATCGGTTTTAAATTTAAATAAAAGATTGAGTCTTATTTTCAGTCGACGGTCCTAAAGTGAGAAAGGTTATAGTAAAGAGAGCAATTCTGAAAACTTAAAAATACATTTTGGTTTCCAAGATAGCGGAAAACATTACGTTTTAGACCAATGCTATGCTGCGTGTGACTCTTAGGATATTATTGTGAATGGTGTGTGCACATCAATTGTGCTTTGTGAGTGGTATGTTTTAAGAAATGGATCTTTTTCGGTAGATTTTAAACTCTATCGCAATTTTTAGTACTTCTGGAGAAAGTTAGGGATGCGAAACGAGAGTTTTTTTTCCTCAGGGTCTCTATTTTATTGCGAACCCAAGACATCTCAGGGTGTGATCTCACCGTAAATATATTTCATGAGGTAGAACTTCCTCGTAGTTTGCCGGGAGCGTGGGTTTTATGGGGATTTTGTCCATCGATAATTCTTCGTAAATTCGAGGATATAGACGATTCGAGCAAGTGTGGTGGAGGAATTGTGGTTAGAAAAATATTTTGGTTGAAAGGCTTTCCAGGATCGGGCATAAATTGATCATACTGCTCCGTTTTCCATTTTCTGCCCTCTTCGTCCCTCCGTCCCTCCTCTTTCTTTACTCTTTGTGCCGGTAGTAAAAAAGTCAACCGCGGATTCACGGCTTCAAAATAACACCTCTGCTGCGGGAGTCATCTTGTGTAAATTAACGGCCCCTAAAGGAAGGGAATGAGAATTCCTAATTTCGTATTCGAATCCTTAGGCTAAAATCCACCTCCCACCCGCTGTGTGCAGAATTCATTACACTGCAATTTAGGTCACGATAACTTCCTCCTCAGTGGGTTATCCAATGCCACAGGGTGGATATCTTTGTGAGGTTAGCCCGCACTACCACGTACCACAAGCCTTTAATCACACACCCCTCGTAGTAGTATCTCCTTCGCCGGCACCACTCGCACTTTCTCACGGATATGAGAATATTAATTTATATTTGAATATTTTTTAACGTTATCATCTTTCCCTTCCTGCATGGTGGAGAAAGGGTAAGGGATGCAAAAAATAACTTTTCGTCTCATCACCCGGTTTAGGGGCTCTTCCTTCCTCTTCCTGTCCTCGGGGGGCACCTCGGATGAATCAAAGAATGGGCGAGAGATGAGCTTGGTGGATGGGTTTTCTTCGCGAAGTTTGAGTTGGGTGAAGGGACGGAACTGTGGGAGAACTTCATAAAAAATATAATTATTTATTTATGTACTCCCGGGTGTGGTGTGGCACGCCTGTGGAGGAGAGTGGGGGAGCTTATCCACAGCGCATCGTGAGGAGCGACCGCGACGTGGGCTAACGCGATGCGGGCGGCCGGCTGCAGTGTTGCCATACAACGATGCCATCTGGGGCATTGATACTTTTACAGACTTGTGCACCTCCTCCGAGAATATCTTCCTGATGTAACGAGGTTTACTTCCATTTGTTGTTTATTCTTAAATATTTGACGTCGTTGTCCATGGACGCATTTAATGTTTACCACCATCACCGTGATAATTGAAAATGAATCCTTTCTAATCACGTATCTGCGCTGGACTGTTTGAATTTATTTAGCACAGAGTGTGTTCCAGTGAAGTTTGTGAAGTCGTCTGCGGTAAGCAGATTAAAACACATCTTCTCTGTAATTCACCTGGGCTTGCGTGTGCGCTAGCAGACGAAACTTCTCACGGTGGGCAAGTACTCAGCAATAGAGGGAGAAATATCTCAATGCCAAAGCTATGTGTTATGATTATTTGAAAAGAATGATTTTAATTCGGAATATATTCTCTCAGATAATGATTTAGACCACTTCTGAATAAAGCTGAACATTGTTCCACTATTTTCTAAAGGCTTCAGCATTGATCGTTCCAATCGTCGAATTGAATGTCCGCTCTTGTGTTTCCATTCGCTACATATATGCATGTTTATTGGAAAACACCCTATTACTAATGATAGTCGACTTGTTTCAGGAACTCTATCTACTATGGTTGTTTCGTATTGCCTTATCTACGAACTTAATTATAGGACAAAGAAGATAGTAAAATCAAATCCCGAGGCAGAATTTGAACCCGCGAATTTCGGTTTCTCATGTCGTCAGGTTACGAATTTTTCTGCCGCGGTCAGTAGGTCTTTCTTACGAGTTTCAGCTTTCTACAGGTATTGCATACCATCTTCAGCCAAAAATTTGATTTTCTTCAGCTTTCCATCATCAAATAACCGCTTTATTCCTTCATATTACTTAATTTTTACGTCCCTCATACTTTGCTTTATGCATTCTATCACCGGCCTTCCTCCTGGAGTCTTCCCATTCATTTCCCCTCCCATCACTGTTTTCTGAAGGATGTTGTGTTTCCAATAATTTAGCATCTCCTACTTTAGAGAATTAAATTTTTCATTTTCATCATTCTTCGATATCACTACATTTTTATTCCTTCCGGCGGTTTTATTCTCCAGATTTTTTTTGACGCAGCTATGCTGCCATTCAATGGAATGCTTGAAATAAATGTTTCCACAAATTCTTCCTTAAGACGGTTGGAGAGCTAATAGTAAGTCACTGAGTGCACATTTTAGTAAATTTTCATGTATATCGGAAAAAATTCATGGGCCTTACTTCAAATAAGTACATCTATTTACACGATTGAAATAATCATACATGTTGTGATATTAATGATTCAAGAATATATTTTTGAACTTCTCAATTTTAGCATTGGTAAGACGGGTTAATGGCGAGGAACTCGAAATTTAAGCGAAAATCGGATGTAAATACGTGTTTTTATTTGGCATGACAACTATATTTTTAGGAACCATTTTACTTATATGAAAAATGTTTTCGCGTTTAAGAGAAAATCTGTTCGTATATCATCGAATTATTTGGAAATATATGTCGTGTCATAAGGCCACGTGTTAAAATAGCGTTAAACTGCCTGGTAACCAAAATGGTTACATGTAATTTTTTTGCTTTTATTTATATATACTACTTATAAGCACACGCATGAAAAATTTCACGCAAATCTGTACAAAAAGTAAAATCACCCCAACTATCCGAATTCTAAGCTGGTGGTGCTGGCTGTAATGAGCCTTTTTCTGGTAAAATATCGTCTTGGTTTGCGCTACCCTGCTCACTGTATTCCATTTAAGGTGTACACGTGAGCGCAGATCGGAACACATCAACATCATTGAGCGTGCACGTACAATGAATGGAACGATATGAGTAGGCGAAACGGTCGATATTCTGCTTTACGCCTTACATCGCTGTTCTGCCTTACGCTAATTTCTATAGGAGAAAAATAGCCGCGGCTAAATGCATGTAAATAGTTTACGAACTCCATCAAACGATAAGCTGCGGGACGACTTTTTACTACTTTATTAAAATAACTCGAATACTTTTTCTGAAAAATAACGCACGAACAACGATGGAATATGGGATATCGAAGTTCATATATTCTTATGAAAGAGTTTCAGGCGTAACTTTGTGGAAATATTCAATATCCGTACTAGTAAAAATAAAAATTCAATAGTAAATTTCCACAGTTTTAATAAACATCGACCATGGTTTCGACACTTTATGTCATTCTCAAGGATTTGGGATTTGAGATAGAGTTCACCTTGAGAATGACATATAGTGTCGACATCATGGTCGGTGCTTATTAAAACCGTGTGGAAATTTACTATTGAGTTTTTATTCTTACCAGCATTAATATATTCTTCAGTTATCTTTAGCACCCAGCAACTTTGCCTCCGATCTATTTTCAATTGCGCTACTGAGAGCGTCTGATGGAAATGAATGGAAAACAGTGACCCTTTAGTGTTGCTAAGTAAGATGCGCACCAGAGCGAATGGAAAGCAATCATTAATCCAAGATTCATTTATTCCAATTTAAATTAATCCAAGCATCTTTTACGCTTTCATGAGGTGAATATGATTATGTGAAATCCTTTCGTCAGCAGTTACGTACGTTATATTACGTGCAAAGCCAACCATCTTTAACAATGGACTCTGACAGAGATTGCATTGACGCGACACGGTCCTTTCGGTTCTGCGTAGCTGACCCCGTGGCTAAAGGAGGGCGTCGGAGCGCGGAGGTGGTGGAGTCGGCGGCTCTCAAAGATTAATTCGGTCATCAATTCCGCGAGTTGAAGGGACCGGCCCCGCGAGATCAATACAAACTTATCGGACGACTCCCGCCGATGGCCAGTCTCTCGCGTCCCCTTCTTCTTCTGTCTTTTTAATGGGACAGGAGCGACGCGGTTCCACATCGGCCTTTCGTCGCAAACGACGGTGACGTCTCTCATGAATTTTTTTGGTAACACTGTCTCCACGGGAGGGGCGGAGCTTCAGAATCGGGGGGGGGGAGTGAAGGGAGGGGGCCGAAGGAGGCTTAAGGGGAAGACGACGTAGGGGAGGCGGTAAGAAAAGGTTGGCGCACGGGTGGTAATTTGCCGTGGCAAGGGACAAGAAGAGACAGTTAATGGGGGAAGGGGAGGAAATGGGATTAGGAGGAGCTTTTCGAAGGGGGAACGGGGGTTGGAGACTAGAGTTGGCGGGAATGGAAGCGGGTAGGCGATTGTATGAGGGGTGGGGGAAGGAGTAGACTAGGGGAGGGTTTTGGTAGGGAGGATGGAAAGCAGTTTAGCAGGGCAGGCGAGGGTCACGGACGGGAAAAGAGGGAATAATGAGCGAGCCATGGGGCCATCTCCGACGGAGACTGTTGAAGCGGCGGTGCAGGGGAGAGCTTAAGGGGAAGGAGGCCCTGGAAGGAGCCCCTCCCCCCGGTCCACCGAGCGACCGAACTCACACACGAGAGTATGACTCCGAATAATGAGCTGATATGGTAACTGAGGTACAGAATGGGAGTGGAGTGCGAGGGGTTTAGGACGGGTGGTAGGCTTATAAAGATGGGGAATGGAGGCATCCCTCAGCATCGAACTGTGTTCTCCTCACGTTTGAAGCCCGTTCTGTCGCGGGAGGAGCGATTCCTCCCTCGCCACTTCCAGTGAGCCCTCCTTTATTGTCCTTCCTCCCTTCATTCGTCCTTCACCCTCTTCATTCCTCAACCAACAATCATCCCCCCAGTCTGCTTCTCCTGCTATTTTCATTCCCTGAAAATTCTCCCGTTCTTCCTTTCATTATATGCGTCTTCCCTCGTGTTTTACTGAACTACGCACAACTTTATTTTGCAATTCTACGTTACTTTTTTCTTTCATATTTTGATCACTCTTCTTCCTGGCCCGGTTGAATACTTTGAAAGCGTTGAAGGTGAAGGATACGGGAGATACATTTTAGAATAGATGGAGAGAAGTATGGCGTCTCTTATTTATCTTACGTCTTCTCAAGTGTTTTCTGAGCTACTCGGCATTGACTTGTAATTTAAATCACAATCTTCTATAATACTTCGAGCTTTCTCTGCCGTATTATGGAAGACGAGGGAGGTTGTATAGAGGAAGAATCTATTTGACATGGATAAAGATAGGAAGTAGGTTTTTGGATTTGTAGAACTAATGAATTAAAAGAAAAGGCGTTTTATAAGATTCGGACTTCTGCCTCTTTGCTTGCCCGAAAATGAAAAATTCTGTTCATGAATGTTCTTGTCTCACATTGTGATATATGCCTGCGTTTAGTTAAACGCAACATCAAATATCCTTGTTTATCGTATTCATGTGTAGACAATTCTTTTCTCTCTAAATGAATCGATCTGACTCGCTGAGTTTATGTCACACTGTGCGTAATAAACTGGCTATGTTTTCGCCATGCAATGCCATTCTCATCGCGATTTTTTCAAGGCGTCCGGCTAAGGAAGACGAAGGGAAATCGAAAGGAAGGTTCAAGATTAAGGAGGACACGAGAAAATTGGTTGTGCCTTAAGAATTTTTGTTACTACGACAAGGAAATTGCCTCAACCGCAGAAAAAGAGTGAAAAAAGTAATTTTTGTTGCACTTGAATAGAATTGGGTCCATTTAAGGTGGGATGTAGCAATTCAACGCAATTAATGTCGGTTTATCCCGTGTCTTTGCAGCTACTGCTTCCCTTTTATCTTTTTACGTTGACTTATACCTATCAATAATGATTTAAAGGACTATTCGTGATGATTTACCAGCCGTTTATGCTTAGCTTATCGAGTTTTCAAGAATTTTACATACATTTTCTTGCTCATAGTAATTTTTTTCCTTTTGATTTATGGCGAAGAGTTAGATTGCAGCGCGATACAAATGCCCTCGTTTTCCTCCCAAATAAATTCGTTCGTCCCCATCTGACCTCTGATGTTCTTCCTTCCCACGCCTCATTTTCTGAGCCTTTCTCTCATTTTGAGAATCTCATTTTCTCAAACTCGTTTTCAACTCGATTTCCTTCATGCCCACACCCTCGTCTCCTTTTGTTTTCTTTCTCGACTGTCCGACTATCCCCTATTCCCCGATGCTCCCCTCTGCAGCCATCTTTATTGTCTAATTTTCTGCGCAGTCGACAAGGTCAGCCCAAGGATCAACGTTCGTCGCCAATGAATAGAGGAATGCGCATTTGTCTTAGCTTTCTCAAGAACCTTTTTTCGCGTGACTTGAAGATAAAACATTATGCTCTTTATTCCGAATGTGATCTCAAGGAGTAAAATCGTACGCGCTGAAATGTAATGCTTGATGTCTTCCCTATCCATGATTCGCTGATCGATGGCGATGCATATATCCTTTTCAGCGGAGATGGTTTGAGGCATTCCACGGTGATTTATAATGCCGGTTGGTACGATATGTTGGAATGACTTTGACTGATGTCCTCCGGAAAAGGAGGCTTACTGCTACATTTAGAATGCAAAAACAGATTCTATGTTTGGGAGAGATATTTTTCAATCAAGTTCTCTTTTAGGACATCTTGCGTTTTGTATCAATGTCATACATCGCCAGCTTTCCATATAAAGGCTATTTCTGATCTTGGAGAGAATAATTTTCTTTGTCTACTGTCGTGTGCCCAGGGCTGTCATTTTATGTTTTCTTGGTTTTCTCTAACATCATCAGCGTGTTTTCTGTCCCTTAGCTCTCAATTATATCTAGCGTGAGAGCAACTTCTACATTTTTCAATGATTAAAAAAAAATGCAAGCTGGACGATAAGATATTTAAAATATCATGCTCAGTCACAGTACTTACAGAACTTCTTTTGTTGTGAAAAACTTGTTAACGATAATAATAAAATAATTGAAAAACTGCTCGTGTGTTTGTTGTAAGTCTCTCAGATATATAGATGCGCAGTTTCGTAAAGGAAATTTAATTGGTTTCTTAGAACCACTTTTCTCAAAGAGAGCCTAAGCAATATTTTAGGATTTCACATAGGCAGTACATTGTAGTGTGGTACAAATAAATATAATTACCCTATTAAAACTGAAAGCCTCAAATTTTTAAAACTTTATAATTCCAAATATATTAGTAATATCTTTATCCAAAATTTCGTGTCTTTGTGCGCAGGTAATTAAGCCGTTTCCCCAGCCAATGTGATATCTTCTCTCAGTTTAACTCACTCACTTTTATTTCCTTCCTCAAACAATTTCATACGTTACGTTCCATATCCGTCCCAACTTTTCTCCCCGCCGTATTCATTCGTATTCGGCTTTAAGTCCAAGCTTTCTCTCTACGGCCCTACGGTAATAATTTTGCTCCAGTTCCGTATTCAATAGGGTGGCGAACATGGGCTTGACAATATGGGATTAAGTGAAAAGATGACCCAGGAATGGGGAAGTAGGAGAAATGACTCCAGAAACCTATCTGTCTTCCGGTAGTATACCCTGTGATGATGAAGATTGCTCAGTTCTGAGTTATTTCGAATGCCTTAAACATTTTGCACTCCAGAATAAGTTTGCTCTCACTATTAGGTATTCGATCTGTTTAGGTAGGTTTCAATGAAAGTGAATAAAGATCGTTTTTATTTTTACATGTTCTGGGCTCTATCTACCTATTAAATTTCATTCCTCATCTCTGCGTACATCCTACCATTCTTCATCCCGTCCATAAAACCTATAAACATATTCCTTTCCTTCATCGCTTACCCAGCATCTTTCCCTCTATCTCGGCCTTAAGCAGTCTTACCTCCTCATTTCCTCTTTCAACACCATACATTACGTCCTCCTTACCTCATCTAGCAGTATCCCTACTTAACTCACTATTCCAAGCGTTTCCTCGTGTCTTACTTTCCTTCACCGCACCATCATCCTCATCGTCATCCACTTATCTCGATGCCTGCAGCCTATTCTTGTGCACCTGTCTCATAGTGTACGTTTTTGGCCCAAACAACGCTGTATACTCTATCAAACTCTTTACAAACATGTTCTTTATATCCTTACCCAAGGTCCACGCCATCAGCTCCCAGCCTCGCTTCCTTTGTCCAAGGAAATGTCATTACTTTTTTATGATTCATCTTCTTTCCGTATTTTCTGCTCTAATTCTTCTACTGAAGTATGTAATCCCTTCAATTATTGATAAGCTAACGTCCGGTTGTCTGCAAATCTAACCGACTTTAACAGCTAGCCGTCTCCTTTTAATCCCACATTTAGCTCTTCCCATGCTCATCTTAATATTTCCTCGGAATAATTGTTAAAATAACAAAGGCGACAACGGGCACCCTTGCATTACCCCGCGGCCTATGGCTGTCGACTCTGATTCTCTTTCAGCCATCCCCTGTGCCATATGTAAGTTTCGTATGATTCTATTATCTCGCCAAGCAACCCCTTTTTTTATGAACAATACAACTTTTACCATTTTCACAGGTTTATTATTCGCCGACCAGGTTTTAACTCAGTGTGTCATTATCAAGGTCACTATCATACTTTGAATAGACACTGTGTTGAAACCTGGTCGGCGAATAATAAAAAAGTGTAAAAATAGTAAAAGTTCTGTTGTCCATGATGAGCATAACTAATTTTCACAAAGTGACGCCTGATGTTACTTCTTAAAGTCATATTTTCCTGAGTATCTGGATCATTTTTTCCCGATTAACACTGTCATACGCCTTTTCGAAAGCTAACTAGCAAGTAGAAATATCCTGATCACACGCTATATTTCTTATTAACAGTGTTCATATCACCGCTGTCGAATCTCGATCTCTTGTCCGGAACCCAAATTGGTTATCGCCTTAGTTGTGATTTTCCTCTTCTCTCCGTTTTGTTGATTGTGTGTAAATACAATTGATAAATTTTTGTCGTTTATTTTGAAAAAAAAGAGTTCAGCGAAATGGATGGGTCTTCGCTTTGGTGAGCGCTTCGAGGCCGACCTTCCTTCAGCACGCTCTCCCTCTCGCCTCAGTTCGCTCCACTACTCCGCGCCCTCAAACTACATCCTCTCTTCTCGTTATCTCCTTGCCTCCCCTGGCGTTTTTTTCATCCCATTCTTCTTCTTCTCCACTTCTCGTCTCCCTTCCTGCTCCTCTTCTCCGCCCTCTCATTCTCCTTTTTTGTTCCATTCGCACCACTCCTCGCCCTCTCGTGTTCATATCTCCTGAAACCTTTCCATCTCTTCTCTCCCCCGCCCACACACTCCTTCCTCTCTCTCCCTTGTAACAGAGGTGAACTTCTCCTTCCTTTTTCACTTCAAACTCTTCTTTTTTCCTCTCTTCCTTGGTTCCGTGGTGTAAATATATAAACAAATCCTGCAATCCTCTCGCTCTCTCCAATGTATCTATCCCTTCTTTTTTAATTCTCTCTAAAGCTTCCTTTTCTCTGCATCTCTCACTCTTTTTCTGCGTTCTGTACTTGCCAGCCGATGAATCCGTAGCTTGGAAATATGCCTTCATTTCGACCCAGATATCGTGGGTTCGAATTCTGGCTCGTAATTGGGTGCTTTACTTTGAATCAGTTAAATGCGCAGGGTGTCTATAAACTATCTTAACGATTTCAATCGCTGATAGAGGTCGATATTGAATACCTGAGGTTAAAATTCTTAGGCCTGGTTTTATGATTGCTAGTTAAATATTTTCTCACCTAGTGACCCATTCTCCCATTTTGCGTGCCCAACATGGTGATGGTGTTGATCTGCACTGACGTTTTGATGGCTGCCATCCTTTTCAGGATGAATGTTTTGGTCGGAATGTTATCATACATACACTCTCCATTATTTGGCTCTAGTCGGTTGAGATTGGTCAGCACTTTCTCGCTCTCTTTCCAGTCGTCAACGGGCTAGTTTTCATGCGCTGCTAAGCTGGAAACCTTTGTCTTGGTTAAATATGACTGTTAAAAACTCAGAGGGAGAGGAGAGACCAACAAATTGGTCATTTTTTATGTTACATATGCCTAAGAGAAAAATGATAGAATGTAAAATGAATGGGAAGAATAACTGAGGAAAATCTAGGATGAAATATATCGGGAAAATTATGAGAGACGTCAGTGTGAACATTCTGTAGTCTTCCGATTACTGACTGCTGATTGTGATGTGTGATTACAGTAGGCTTGACCCATCGATGAAACTGCGGAATATATGGCTCCTAAAACCTAGGTCTATTGCAACTACGCATTTCCGTACACTTTATATTTTCGCTCCGACTTAATGTCCTTTTAGACATATTATAATACTTCATTATACTGCTTTTAGTCTTAAATTTATCAATTATAATTGTTAAGAGATCAACCATTCGATTCTAGCAGTTGTGACGGCTAAAATCAAAGCCTACTACTGCCTCGTGTGTGTTCTCTCCCTATCTTATTAATACTTGTAATTTTAACGCAATCCATGGGCAGCGGTAACTATCATAAGACTCCTCTCGGCACAGACTTGAAATTTTTCTCTTCCTTAGAAACCTTCTATAATCACCGAAGAAAATAGTTTCCCACTTCTGTATCCACCGAAACATATCATCATAGATTAACTAACATAATAATAATAAATGTTCATCATTCATAATTATAAGAGACCTCGTTTAACGCCCCGTTTAACCCATTTTAAGACGACTACCCTGGTGAAATTTGGAGACATTTTCACTCTCTTTTATCCAACCTTCCTTGGCCGATAGATGAACTCTAGTTATAATTGAAGGAGGGTCAATGGCTCAATATGATCCCAGTAGTTGTGGCAGCTCGCTGTTACTCCTCACTGCCGTCTTTTCTTCTTTCTCTGTAATTTTTTCACTCCTGCCGTCATCTTCTTTCCCGTCTCCTACACCAATTCTCTCCTTGTTCCCCCTCTCCTCACCGCTCCTCATGCCTCTCACCTGCCCTCTCGCCGGCACGCCACGCTACGCAGAAAAGGGGGTCGAGCGTAGGCAAGGACGTATGGCGGGTGGTGGTAGTGGCGGAGAGGAAGGTCCTGGATGTGGAATGGTGGGAGGAGTCGGTCCGCTGTGGTGGTGGTGAGGGAGCCTCCGGAGAGGAGGAGAAGGCGCTCTGCCGGAGCGGGCTTCTTATCGATCCCGGAGCTTACGCATGGAGGAGGACGCGGGATGGGCGGTTGGGAGGGGTTGGAGGCGGGAGGGAACGGAGAATGGAGGGCACGCCGAGGCGCGGGGCGGGTAGGCAGAGGAGAGGCGTTGGGGGCGGGGAGGGGGGACAGAATCGCCGTCCCCGGCTTACTGAGGGAATGGGAAGTTTTTTTTTCTCAGTGGGGATGGCAGGGGATGTTGGGTGGGTGGTAGGGAGAACTTATATACTGGAAAGGAGGAAGGGTATTTTTTTTCTTCAGTAAAGGATTTGGGGAGGGGGGTGTGATGGTGATGGCAGGGGGTGGTTGGTTGTGCGGGGGTGTGGGTGGGAGGGAGAAGAAGTCCTACAATGAAGAGCGCGCGGAGGAAATATGGCCGTGTCGGGTGGGAATCCGCTCCTGGATAGGGCCTTGCATTCGGTATTAGGGAGGGACTGCCTCCTTCTCCTCCTATACCCTTACTACTGCTCCTGCCCCTTTTTCTCCCTCCTACAAACTCCACTTCTGCCCCGTTTTACCCCTCCCGTCCCTCCCTCCCCACCCAACCCCCTTCTCCCCGACAGCGCTTCCTTACACTCCTCGCCCTCACGGAAGGTTTACGGTTGAGCCTGCCCCACTTTTTTTATTCCCCTCGCGATATTTATTTTTTTTTTCTTTTATTTTATTTTACTTCGCAGGCCTTCGGAGAAGCGAGAGATAGAGAGAGAGGCGTGTGTTGAGAGGGGCGAGAGAGGAGTGGATTTTTTTGCTGGGGTGGGTGAAAATAATAATAAAAAAATCAAGAAATATTAAAATTCTCCTCCTAAGGGAAGAGTAGTAACGGAGGAGGGGGTATGTGGGTTTGATGGGTGGCTGCGGAAAGGAAAGGGATGGGGAAGGGTTTTTTTCTACGATGAAAGTGGCCAGAAAGGAAGGGAGAGGATAGTGCGGAGGGTCTATGAGAGTGACTGGGCGAGCGGTATGCAAGAGATGAGGCGCGGTAGAGGGGAGAGGAGAAGACAGGATGTGTAGTCGAGTGATTACGCAATTCATAAAAGGCTTGAGTATTTGAGCCATCGAGATCAATGTCATTTCAAAGGGAAAATGTAGTTGCGTGGAGAGAAATGGATAGGTAAATTATTTTATTATGTGCTGCAAAATTGAGACTTTTATAGTCTCCTCTTCCACCTATCCCCTTGTCTCACGGTTCCAAACTCGGTTTCGGAGGGGTTGTCTTTGTCCTCAAGCTCAAGAATCTCAGGTTTGAGTCCCGCCTTGGTGAGATTTTCTACAATCAGGGTATTTGTGTGTGTCACGTAATTTGAGCTAAATGTAAGTCATATTTTCGCTCAAAGTACTGTCATATTATTATAGTCGCGGGTTTAAATGATGCTGAAAATGCACGTACACATTTAAATACATCCATAAATGTTAAGGCAAAAGAAAAGGGTCTTATCAAGTTTGCGGAATTTAAGGAGTTAAAATCAGCAGCTCAAACGGAGACGGAGACTTTTACAATCGTGTGAAACATGAATTTACATTTCTTGTCATAAAGTTGATGTGTTCTAAATAGATCATAAAAATATAATATACAATATTAACAAAACTGAATAAGACAGAAAGCCTCAAGGGGGGGGAAATAATGATTTAGCTCTAATCGTTGGCGTAAGGAAACCCACTGCAGTGAAATACCGGCGCTGAAAGTGGGGTGTGAAAAATTTGCTAAACTTAGATAGATAGGTTACGTGATACCCTACATGATAAAACCAAAAGAAGACAATATATTTTATACATATTAAATTGAAGACAAAATTTGTAAAAAAGAAAAACAGGTTAGAAAGAGAGAGGTACAGAAAATATGAGTACCTGAGGATGAATTATAAGGAGAAGAAAACTGAGGAAGATAGAAAGATTTAAGGGGGGAAATCAGGATTTAGCTCTAATCGTTGGCATAAGAAAACTTATTGTAGGGAAATACCGGCTCAGGAAGTGGGGTGTGAAAAATTTTCGAAACCTAGAAATAGAGAATATAGTAGGTACCCTACACGATAAAACCAAATGTGCGTGACGTATATTATACGCAATTAATGAAGGAAAAATGAGTAAATAATAAAACAGGTTAGAGAGAGATGCAAAAAAGATGAGTTGCTGAGGATGAATTGATAGGAGGAGCAAGGAACGTAGGAGGAGAAAATGAGTCGATTCGATTTTTTTTGTTCTTTTTTTTAATTCTTTCCTTATTCTCGCATACCTCTCTGATAAAGGCACACGGGGTAGGAAGGATGGGAGAGATATCATTTGTCGCGTTCACTTCGCGACGGTAGTGGTGGTCGTCGTGACGGCGGATACACTCGGATATTGTTATGTATTCTCCCACTACACTGGTAAGGGATAAAAGGAATACGATTTCCATTGAGGGAGTAGATATCATTATTTTTTTCGTTTTCCCCTCTATCATTTCTTTTTTATTTGAGCAGAGTGCCACTGCTTCCGCAATGGATGCAAGCCGGCATACCCATAATCCTGTCGTAATTGCCTGGAAATGCCGTACGTCAAGTTGAAAATCGAGAAAATTTTTTTTGGAACGGACTAAAAACTTTTCCATTTATAGAAGATCGATTTTAAACTTTCATTTTTTTATTTTTTGAAAATCTCTCATTTCTACCGTCTGCGTATTTCAATGCGAAATCTGGGCACTGTGATAGTAATTGCTGTCAGAAATTAATGTGAGCTTAGATGAATTTCCATTTTCAATCTCTTTCGTCAAACCTTAGTATTATAATATGATACTTTGGCTATTTAATAAATGGGATTGGAATAGCAGTGAAGCCTTTCTACATTTTTTAAAATAAGATTTAAATAAAGAATGGTTTCACACTTGAAAATAATGGCATGCAGTGCTTTAATTCTCTTTAAGCAGCGATAGTTAATTAGTATCTTGCGGTGACGTTGTGCTGTTTTAAAAGTTTTTTACCCTATAGTTTCTTGGTGATGTTAATATTCTTCTCTTACTCAGCACCAATACTCATGCTCTCCGACATGTTATCCTCTCATAGCTCATAGGCTGTTGACCAACCATTTCTCTGAATTTTACACACACGCTGATGGCTTCTTTGTAACTTCGATGAAATGTGCGGAGTGGGAATCAGAGCAGTAAAATGATAAGCCGTATGAGCATCATATATATCCAATAGAAAGCATCGTGAAGGACTAAGGGCACGCAAAACATAGCTACTACGCATTGCGGGGATAAGCGAATCAACCGTAGACCTGACGTGTTTCATGACTACTCGGGCAAAACCCATTTTTGCCGGATTTAATTTTTACATTTGTCACGCTTTGCATACTACGCCACAATTTCGCCATTTCATTTCGTATTGAGCTTCATTTTATTCTTCCCTAAAATCTTGTTGCAGCTCACTCTTTACAATCTACTCTTATTGTTCATGTCTCACAGTTTTTCTAATGATAATTCGCCTAATATGCTTCCAGGCGCCGGATAGATGAAATTTCACCATTATACATAAATTATTAAAGTCACTAAGCGAAATGCGTATTTATCGATGTATAGTTATTCTTTAATAATCACATTCTCATCAACAAGTTTTGTATCATACTAGCAGAAATGCCCGCTGATTCTCAACGGTAGGGAAAGAGTAAGTAATATTATACAATATAGAATCTGACTACCCATCTTTCATCTTAGTTTTTTATAAAGTGGCCATGGTCTAATGAAATTGGTTTTTCCTCTACAGAATTCTCCACGTATTTGTACATAATAGAGACTGCGTAAATGTGATATCGTGGCCAGGCCCGGTATCCTCAAAATTTGAAAATACTCTGTTTACTCGCTTAATGATTCATAGTATTGAGCTATTTTACCGAAATTGTTTACTTTTACAACAGTTAAACTCCATTAAAGTAGCATCTTTTTCGGTGCACTTAAATATTTTCCACATACATTTTTAAAATAAAATTTATATGAATAACGAAGTTACTTCATTTACAATGTATAGTAAATTCCTAAAAGTCACGCCTGAGAATACAAGTATATTTCTTACTCAAGGGGAATTAAGTCATATGTTATTTGTTTATTTCAAGTAACCATTCCATCCTCTCGTAATTTTATTACTTTTCTCCTGAGAGTAAGGAAATTACAATTGTAGCAATTGTCATATTATGATGATGCGTGGTCTTTTCTTGCTTTCTCGCCCTTTCACCACAATGTAGCGCAGTTGAATTTAAAGTTTTTGGTACGAAAAATTATTCGAACATGCTTTTACCATCCGGTTCTTATACTCTTAATGACGACACAACATTCTCAGGCACTTAATTCTCCGTGACTTGTCCCGACCCGAACCGCCTGGAGTGGTTTGTTGGATCCGCCGTTTTAGCAAACAAAATTTCCTTTTACGGCACGCAACCCATTTCAGGGACACGCAAAACTGTATCATTAAATGTCCTACTTTTGACTTTTGCGTTAAACTTCCACGAATTTACTGCCATCTGTTTACTTCCTATTACCTTGGCAACGAAGTTGAGGATCATGTACTACAGCGATTATTTGGATTTTGTATTGATTGCGAGGGATGACAAACACTTCTGCGCCATGACATCGCATGCGGGCGCTACTTCGCCACAGAAGCCACGTGATCATGAATACTTAAAAGCGACTCTTCAGAATCGCTTCTCGGTATCAATAGGTAGTCCTCGAGCATATGGCGTTGTTCTCAAGAAATTTCTGCGTGATGTGTGGTGCGTAAAAGAAATTTCCGAAATACTTTCGTATTCCGTTTACACCTTTCGTTTTTTCCCTCTATGTTTTCTTTCACCGTTGTGAATAACGATTGGCCTTCGAAAGGAATTATTGGACTTGCTTTTATGGTAGGATATGTATCATTAGGGCTGATAAAGAAAGCATATGAAATCGTTCTTGCTTTTACTGTGAAAAATGACGCATTGAGGTTGTTTTATTTGGTACGTTTAGCAGCGAATAGTTGTCATCCTCTATCTACGGAGGAATAAAAGCAACTTAAATCATCCTCATCATAATATGGACTTTGAACGCAGTTTTCAAATTATGATTATCTCTACATTGAGAAGGAACAAATGAGTTTTCCTGATTTAGTCACTTCTTTTCGTTACGCTCTTGTAAATTCGGGTTTTTCTTTAGCACCATTTTCCATTTAGATGTACTGACTTTTAACTATACCATTTGAAAAATATATACATCGATATAAACTTACTATTTTTGCCAATGTTTTTCTCAAATTACTTGAAGTTTCAATTGGAAGTAAAAGAAATTAACCTTTGCTACGTCGTCAGCAAACACATATGATTAATGCAAAGCCACTGTATTTCTATAGCGTGAAATATGCGTGTGTGATTATTCATGAAACATGACTGGTCTTTGTTTATGTCTTCGAAACCGAATGAGATAGGTTTTAGAATTATTAGTCAAATTATCTCTCTGCTATCCAGCAAATAGCTTTACTAATTCGACATAGAACCTTTTTTTAAGTGATCGTAACGACTACTTATCTTTGATTGCTTAAAAAATAATCATATACATATTTGAAAGCTCTGACAGCTCCTAGTTGTTACAGGTGGTGAGATAGAGGATATTACCTTGTACTTTGATCATCGCTGCCGAAAAAGTTTCAACGAGGGTCAACCCCTCTTATTGATTCCGAACTGAGACAAAATGATTGGATGAGGCTGTATGAGAGGGATTCATCGAGGGGAAAGGCATCCCTTTCCCTTGCTGCAACGATCCTCCTCTTAACCTTTAACGGCACATCAATGCTCTGAATTTCGTTCATTGACTCGAGTGTTCCTCTTCCTCCATCAAGGGGCACGCTCTTTTCGTATGCCCTCTGCCCAACTTCAGTAGTCGTTCTCTCAGTAGCTTCATTTGCATAATTCCTCGCCAAAGGCCACGGGACGCCAGCTGTTAAGAGAAGTGCGGTGATTTCATCATGCAAATTATATTACAATTAGGCATAACTTTTAGTATACTTCGAATAAAGTTAGCCAACGCTCTTTATGTTTGAATATCTGAGTCTAACGTCTTATTACGTTTTAATTATTAATTATGTTACATCAGTTTATATTCCACTTTATCCCCTTCACTTTTTCATTGCCGTGTTATCCATTGGTGTGCGTAATATTTAAATGTATATGGTGTAAAATACGTTCCTTTGATGTTTATCATTTAGCCTATCTTTTATTTTTCCTTTTCATTTTTAGTCAGTAAATATTGAAGGATCTGGCTATTTTCCCCTGATTTTTCTGTTCGATTTAAAGATCAAATTTTCTTCTTCTGTTCATCATTTACAGGAAATATTTAAGCGTAGCACCAGCTGATTTATTATGGAAGGAACGCGTAAATTTTATCCCGGAATATACCTCCGCTTTTTAATATTAATAGGTGCAGTAGTACTGCACTAGGATGGGCGTTTGGATACGAATATGTACTGTGTAAAGCATCTTGGGATACCACCAAATAAACGATTACTAAACCGAAGATGCGTCGACATTTTTCTTCGTCAAATGTCAGAGGTTGTAACTAGTGGAGCATAAGGCTTGGACTATTACATTCACTCCTATTTATCCCGATCTGGTTGTGTAAATATGGTTCGGCTTTGCCTAGAAGTGCAATTTTGTTCGTTTTCATATCCGTCCCAAGACCCCTCTTCCTTAATTCTCGCCATAATAAGCTCCTCCTTGTCGCCACGTTCTTATAGATTTACACGTTAATTTAAACTTTCTGATGAAGAAAGTCACAAATTTACTACGTTTTCGTGCCGAGGTATGTAAATAATAGTCTTCTAGCTAGGACCAGCTCATTTATCCCCTCATATTTATCCTTTTTTTCTGTTGTCGTTTTATTTGGCAGGTAGAGGTATTATATGTATATCCGCTAGCTTCTCAAGGTAAAATAAGTTTCATCCAATCTAATTTGTTTTTCCTCCTCTCGGTAATGTGCAGAGCCGTGATCTCTCCCGCGGCATTTTTTGATTCTCCTTTAATAGTGAGACGTTGCTCTTCCTCTCCAAGAGGCTTCATAGTTTTTTCTTATCCATATAAGATTAATATAATTGATTAATGTTTTTCCCCTTTTCTTTCTCAAGATTTTATTTTACATCAAAATAATAAATTCGTTAAATATTATATATGAGGACCCCAGAAGTCAAGGGGTCAAAGTAAAAATATCGTTGTTTTGAGAAAACTTAAAACAAAGTTGAAAATGTACAACCCACTAAGTAGTTAGGAGACATTACCCTGGATAGCATCACTTATCAAGAAAATCACTTGGACCCCTTTACCACCTAAAAGATTTATATTTTCACATCCCATTCCTGTACCTAACTTATTTTTTTAATGCCACTTAGACCCCTTGACTTCTGGGATCCACATATATACTTGTAGATGTTCCCCTGGTAAACGTCTGCTCAATTGTGACAAACTAAATTTGTGCCTCACAGACTTATAGTATTCCTCTAATTCCCAGGAGGAAAGGGATTGCTAAGATTTGCTTTACTTGTGTGTGTAATAAATGAAAACATTCGTATGCATGGCTTGATGTCGCGACCTATGAAATAGCATGTGGTCACCCTCTCCCTCAATTATGAATGCGGTCGTTTTGGTGAAATTATGTACGTTAAATCTTAACGCTTATTTCTATTTTTAATATTAATACAATTGAGTGACATTGTCTAGGTCTGTAATAGCTGTGGAAATAATCACCTGGAAGTACAGAAGAATCAATTGAAATCCCACCGCGAGGTTGAATATTTCGACGGAATTTTTAATGCAAATTCGGCGATAATGCATGCGCGACTAACTTCGTGTCAAATGGATTACTGGCTCAGTTTAAAGATCACATTCTGAGGAATAACTTGAACAGAAACTTGCGTTGGTAAGAGGTTATTAGCTTACCTATTGAAGAATCCCTCAAAGTAATAAAAATGTATCTGATCTGATTCATTTTCCTACTCTCGGTAGTGTATTTACCTCGCTAATGTATCTATTTTATCTTATCTGATTCATTTTTCCTCCCCTTGGTAGGCCCGTGAATGGTTCACAACTCTGACTTAGCACGTTTTAATGTTCAATGTCCTGGCACGCCCCAACTTAAAGAACCTGAATTATGGGCCGCATTGAGGAAGGAATCAAATTTGTCGAACCGCGAAAATGTCGTCAGTCTCGACAAATCTCAACTGACGACTCAACTTCAATGGCATCGGGTGCTTTCCGTTCACTCCATTATGCTGCTCACCTTGCAACATAGCAGGATACTTGCTTCCCATTCGTTCCAAATCCTGGACAATAAGCAGCGCACTTCAAAGCGAAACGGGAGTAGAGTTGATGTGCACGGCACAACGAAAGAACTACGATAACCGTATCCGTCTTAGTAGACGTGTATAACACGTAATAAGTAAGCCTTATATAATGTTTTAACTACTATGGTGTGTATTTTGAGGTGTATTTTGAACTAATTCATTGACTGTACACAAAGCATTTGGCCGTGACAATGGTGAACTTATAGAAATGCCAACTACTGCAAAATTACTCAAAGCTTCGGGCCCATCGATTGATTTATTGTTGACTGGGTGCGCTTCTTCTACACATTCAACGGAAAGCTCTCATAATTTTTAACATTTAATTTTCGAGGTTCTGACACCAAAAGTCGTCAATGGCGAGACTCGAATTCTCCGAGGCCTTCGCGAATCCTCCTCCAGGAATGCAATTAAAAGTTACTGAGACGTGTAAAAATCTCATTACCTAGGTAGGATGCAACGAAAATAGTTCCGAGAAAAAACGGAATGGTCCGGCTCGCACACGTGGAGAAAACCCTCCCTATGTTAGCCTGGCCCTGATCGCACATCCCTTGCATAACTACCTCCTAAAGCCATCCATCCTGCTGAGGTCTTTCACGACCACGGCCATCATCGGGATGAGGGCGAAGGGTTTCAGGGGACACACAGAGGGGGGCGGGGTGAGAAAAGGCGCAGATATGAGAATGTTAAGGAATTCCTCCTCCGGTGGTAGTGGTGGCGTAAGGAAATGCCGCGATGGAGTAAGGGGAGGGGAGGGAGACATAAAGAACAAGAGTTGGTGGGGGTGGGTGGAGGGTTCGAATGCCCGAGACTCGAGTAAAAAGACTTGTGGGCGGGAGGGAGAGGGGGGAGGTGACTGTCTGGAGAACTCTAGCGGGGGGAAGAAAGATTTCGTGAGATGATGGAAGAGGGTGTTAGAGAATGGCAAGAGAGATAGGGAGATGAGAGGAAGGTTTTTGGAAGGAGGAGGGGATAGAATGGAAATTTGTGGGCGTGTGTGTGAGAGCGGAAGGAGGTGTATGTTGGGGGGGGGGGAGGGAGGGGTGCGAGTGATGTGGAAAGCGAAGAAGTGGAGGGGGATGAGAAGAGAGCGTTTCATAATGAATGGGAAGTTTCGCTCCCAAGGTGAAGTGGGTCGAGAAGGGGAGGGAGAGAGATGAAGGGAAATATATAGGGAAGGAGATGGGTTGGCGGCGGGGGAGGGGGGCGGCGAGAAGGCTTTTGTATGTGTGTACGAGAGAGAGAGGGAGAGAATGAGAGTGGAAAAGGAGTTGGAAGTCGGAATAAGGAAGGAGTGGATGGGTGGGAAATGGGCGGGAGGGGGGAGACGAAATAAAGGGTTACAGGGGTGAGGAGGAATGGGGGGAAGGGTTTTTGGAGGCTGCGGATTGGCTTCGACTCCTTCCCCATCCCTCCCACAACCCACTTCTTATGTTGAAGAAAGGAGGTGATTATTCGGGGCGATGCCGTTGGATAAAATGAAACGGGTTGTGAGGGAAGGGGTGAAAGGGAGGGAGACGGAAGAGAACAGGTGAGTGGGTCTGGATGGTTTCCCCTTTTCCCTCCTCCTCGCAAAGTGGGAGGTGGGAGAATTTTTTGGATGGAAGCGGAGGATGAAGTGGGATTGGTGAATTAAAGGGGAAAGTGTGAGGGGGCGGTGCTAGTGGCCTAGAGATAGATCTTGTGGGATTCGGGAGTGGAATAATGTAAATTCCGTAAAGAAAGAGGAAATCAGAATGAGTATATTATTGTTGTTCATGGAATTGATCCTCGGCGTCAGTGCATTCACGTAAATTATGCAAGTTATTGTTAGCCTTGTGGGACAGAGTAAGAACAGTTTTATAGTCGTGGGATTTATTCCTTTGAAGTGCAGTACATAAAGTGCACAAGTTTGAGAAACCCATGTTGAGTGTAATTATCAAGAAGGGAAATGCGGAGGTGAAATTAAATGTAAAGGAGCTACAAAGCCTTAGTTTGTTGAAGAAAGAGTTAGAGAAGGCCCTCAACCCTCGATAAAATTATAGTTAGCACAGCACTATGACCCACAATTTATTTGTTTTAGGTAGAAAACCAGCGGTGGTGACAAAAATTATTTAGGTCACCATGCACATGACGTTAAATGAGTAAAAGAGCTGTAAAGAATAGCTAATCTCATAATATATCGTTTTTTAAAAGTACATTAATATTCTAAATTACAGATTGAATTAGAGAAATTAGCTTAGTAGTCTGTGTAAAACAATAAAATTACTAAACAGCTTTAAATGTTATCAATATATATATATATATATATATATATATATATATATATATATATATATATATATATATATATATAAATTACAAAGATTTATTCTACCTAATTACTCAAAGCTCAACTATCTAAAAAATATCAAAGTAAATTTTAAAAGGGTAAAGCTAAGCGTAATAGTAGTCATGCTGTTAGTTACTTTGAAGAGTTACACTGCAATCAATAATTTATGATAGTTGAAAGCGATCACAATAAAAAATGTCTGTAGAATTAGAATTTTTAAAGCTTCCCTATTTCGTGAAATATATCCTTCTGGGAGCTTAAGCTGGTTTTACTGCCTCACGTTAAGCTAGCTTCGTTTTGGCATGCCGGTCGCTTCTCTTTAGAGGATATAATAAAGGATTAGCTAGGAGATTTTCGTTAATTTACTTAATTCTCGTTTGGTGACATTTAGAGCGTAAGTATCGCAGAATTGTGAATCGGAATCGGTTTCCATTTTAATATGTAATCATATGACCCGTATATTCAATGTTTTAGGTTTTTTGTGGTGATAAATCCTTTTCTCTCATGGCTCAGCTAAGAGTGGGCAATTTGTGCACATTTTTCCTTTATTTTTTTGGCCGTTTGAATGGTTTTCGGTTCAATGTGGCTCTAGCTGTAGATGGTCAGGAAATGAAACAGAGTCCTGGCGAAAGATTTATCGGCCATCAATAAATTTTGACTGATAAATCGCTATTTCCAAAGGGAACCATTAGTCGTCAGAATCTATTATCAATAAGTAAAGTTAGTACTAGTATGGTAAGGTGCCACGTTATTTCCATACGTGGATATTTATTGATGGCCAATAAATCTTTCGCCTGGAATGATGCAACTGTTCTTTATGATAGTTTAAATGTTATCAATATATATAAATTACAAATATTTATTCCACCAAATTACTCAAAGCTCAACCGCCTAAAAAAAATATCAAAGTAAATTTTAAAAGGGTAAAGCTAAGCGTAATAGTAGTCATCCAGTTAATTACTCACGTTAAGCTGGCTTCGTTTGGCTCATGGATCAGCTAAGAGTGAGCAATTTGTGTGCATTTTTCCTTTATTTTTGGTCGTTTGAATCTGTTTCGGTTCCTTGTGGCTCTAGCTGTAGATGGTCTGGAAATAAAACAGAGTTGCACATTGCAGGCGAAAGATTTATCGGCCATCAATTAATGTCTACTGCTAAATCGCGATTTCCAATGGGACCAATTCGTCGTCAGAGTTTATTATCACTAAGTGAAGTTAGTATCTACTAGTATGGTAAGGTGCCAAGTTATTTCCATATGTGGCGGTAAGGGTGATTTTTAGTATCATAGAATTCTCTAATCTGTATTATCCCTCGAGTTGACATAATTTGATTTATATAGCGGTCTTTTTCCTAAAGGCTATATTACACTGTCTCTCACAATCCTCTAGATTGCCAAAATCCTTTAGCATATGCGCCTAATGCCTTGCTAAGTTGCCAGATTTCAGAGCGGAAAAAGTGGGAACTTTGGCCAAATTCAGAATATGTAGGAACGTTTAGGCCCGAAAATGTATACCAAAGTGTAATCGACTGATACAACCAATCGTGAGTCATTAATATCTCAACAATAGAAACATCCTATGAATTAGGGGGAGAGCGATTTGACACACCATGAATTTACGATATTAATTGTGATAAGACCATTTTGGACTGGATGTGAATATACATCACCTGCATGATGCAGAGAACTTATCCAATAGAAATGCACATTTGAGTTGGGAATCAGTCGTGGTGGTTGATTTTTCATGGTGGATACCTCAAAGCCGTGCATCTTCTCATTAGATGACACCAATCAAATTGCGATGGATTCTCGTACAAAATTGGATGGTAAACATGGAATTGTAGCAACTATTGACTGCATTGGTTTCTAGATTCAATCCTGACATCCAATCGTAGATGAGTTAAACTCCGGAGGCTGTGCAATGCTGAGGTTGTAAGTTTCATGTTGAAATTCGTCCTTTTCAGTTCAGGCGAATTGCACTGGAGATGTGGGTTGCGGGTGATAGAGAATAAAGTTGTAATAGTAAATGCAGGCGCAGGGAGAGGGAAAGTGTGGGGAGATGGCGTTTTGGGGGTTACGTGGGGTGAGGCTCGAGTCCGTGGGTTGTGTCGTCGTGGAGGAGGCGGTGGGGATGAGAGGCCGTACGGGGGAGGGAGGAGGCGGCGGCGGTTGAGGCTCAAGGAGGTGTAGGAGCCGAGAATAGCCTCAGCTGCCGCTCACCCCTCCCCCCTCCACCCCATTCCCTCCTCGGGCCTCTTCCCTTTCGCTTTATCCCCACGCTCCTCACCCCCATTCCCCCCGAGAGACCGTCCGCCACCCACCCCTCTTTCCAAACTCCCTTCGACGCACTTTTTATTTCCGTAAACCCTCTCCGTTCTTATTCTTCTTCTTTCTACTCTCTGGACTCTCCTTGCCCCTCAACGGTCCCTCCTCCCTTTCCTCCCAGCTCTGCGTCTGTATTATGTGGGCTCCGCAGTCTTTTTCACACGCCCCCTACTGCTTGTAAGGCTGTTTTTCTGCGGTGGGCGTTTGTTGCTTAGGATCGAAGTAATCATCATCAGTATGATCATCAGCTGTCAGCAATCCGAAGACTACATCTACTTACTACCCTGCGAGCCGCCGCATGGGTGTGTGGTTGGGGGTTTGAGGTCACTAGCCGTGTAAAGATGTAAGGTTTTGGGAGGTGAAATGGTGACGTGTATTATAGGAGTGTATTTAGTGGAGCTCAGATTTTATTGTGGTCGCTTATTGTGCGCGGATAGAACGAGTTTTTGTACCTATCTGTTCGGCAATGTATCTCTCTTATTTTATCGCTTCTGTCAGACCTAGAGATGTAGTGAGGAGTCCAATTAACATTCTCTCTGTCGCTCTGAAACATAACAGGTCTGAATTTCTCAAGCAATCCAAGCATAGCGTGTAGCCCCCGAGTCTCTAAAGTCTCCCTTCTTAATCCCTCTAAAAGTTGTGAGACACTGTATGTTCACTCGTAGCAGCTTTTAACGTAGCGTGCTGCTTTTCTTTGTATTTTATTAATTTTTTTGGTTAAATCTTTATGACCAGATTAATGTGACCAGGACTAGTTGTTGTGTGTTCTCCTTTTCATTCTCTTTGAGCCTTGTTGATTTTTAAAATTTTGTTTGGCATTTGGGGGAGCCTAAAGACAACCACGTTCATCCACGCCATTATTGATAGGTGATTACGTAGGCAAGAGAACCATAGGGAGATTGGAGAGAAACCCAGCGTCAGCATTAATGAAAAGCACCTAGGGGTTCACAGTTTAGCTGTCCCATCCGACGAGTGGAGTACCACATTTTACATAATCGCTCTGCACATTTCCCCCAATTCAGGTTCGGAATTACATCGAAACATCTCAACCCTTGCCGGCATTCTATACCCGGCCATATATATTAATACTTCTCTTGCTGCCACAACAACCGATCCCGACGCGTATTCTGTAGGGGCTGAAGGGGAATTTAACTACTGTTTCATTTTAAGGGAGGAACTGGCATTACCAAGGACTTACACCATTACTTAATGCTCCTATGAGGTCCATATATTTACCTCGGTGGTGAATATAACCGACCAATTCTTCTTCAACATATTAGGCCAGCAACAATCTTCACTGGTACCTTAGTTCTCCCGTTTACCTCAATTAAAGGTCAAAACTTATTTTTTACCACGATATGCGTATTTTTTAGCTGTTCAGGCTCATATTTCAATGTTAAAAGGTGTTAATCTGATTTAAAATGCATAATTATGCTGACATGCACAATAGTACTCTCAATTGTTTTCAGTGACGGATTATAAATGTTTCTTGACGAAGGATTAGCTACTGGACTCCTTTATTTGTTTTTTTAAGCTTTTTATCGTAAAATTTAGTATCTTCAAGTCCAAACGGTCTCGATGAAAAAAGTACAATGTTTAGAAAACTCTGGTGGAGGTTCTCATTGTAGATTTAGTGGCAGTGTACGGTGCAAATATTTATACTATAAGGAATTAAGACGAGAGGAAACGGAAGACAGTTGTAATATGTGTGTTAATTAGGGTCTTCAAGGCGTGGGGTGCAATTGAATGAATTCTGAGTGTTTTAGATAAGGGGAAAAACCCGCTGAAGAAGGTCAGAAGGAGTTGGAGTAGGTGATTAGGACGGGTACCCAGGACTTGGGGGTTGCAGAAGGCCGTGGTTGAAGTCAGGATGTTGGATAAACTGGGATGGGGTGGTAAGAGAACAAGCTTTTTAGATGGGCTGAATAGAGTGAGAGTGTATGCCGAGCTGAGGAATCGTAATTATTTATGCCATTTTTGGTGCTTTATTTGCAATGAACAGTGTGAATATACATCCAAATTGACCTAATTAATTGGTTGTCTGCCTCTAATAATTCTAAGTTTTTATGGCCCACCTTCTGAAAATTAGGCATGTCGATATATAAAAATCGTATATTTTCTCGAAATTTGTTCCAATTTCTCGTTTCAATTCTTTTGTGCGCACAGGTCGCAGCAACTCACATCGATTTGTAACTCGATGATATTTTAGAATATTTTATAATATGCCTATTAATAAAGGTTTGTGTTTTTTGAATTAATCTTCACTATTACATTGAATATTGTTGTTATATGTACCTAGCAAGATCTCCAAAATGACCCCTCGACAGGAATAGTCTCCAATCTCAGCAATGCACCTTATATGTAACTTTGAAATATTTTTGTTTTTGTGCGTAGTCATCAATTGCGCCAAATCGTTATATTTCGTCTGGATGATGACGGAAAATCGTCAGGACTCGGTCTGAGTAATGAGAACCAGTCGTATGTAAATACCATATTTTGACTCTTGATTTGACCTTTGATAATGACAATCTACCTGCCTCTTCCGATGTCACGGCACTGTTGCTGTTGTCACCACTCGCATTTACCGTCGATCATGCCCGCTCTCAGGCCCTTAACGCGCGTGCCGTCGCGTCCCCCAACCATCCCTTTCCCCGCGTCCCGTCCCCTCCTCCTCTCCCCTTCGCCTCGTCATCATCTCCGGAAAAGGGCCCTTTGTGGTCTCATCCACTCCCTAATGAAGGCGCCTGTCCGTTTGTATGCTTCTCCTCTTCTGTTACCCCTCTCGTGCAAACCTCGTCCCCTTACGCAAACTCACTCGGCCACGTTTTTCTCCTGCGACAAAGCCTCACCACCGCGAATCGGTGGGGAATATGAATCCTCTCTTACACGATAATCAAAGTAGTTCTGACCGAAATTTTCTCTGCTTAATGAGTGATTATCGGTGGAAAAGGCAGCCAAACGAGTGGTTGTCTGGCATTTTTTTGGAAGGCGATACTGAGTTTTCCTCTTAGGGTAACTCGAGAGGGGTCAAAGTAGGTGGTTGGAACAAATAATAATTGAGGGAGGGATTTTGGAGGTGGTTGTGGAAGAGTGCTGGGAAATAGTAGTGAAAGAAGGAGAAGAAAAGGACTCTAGGATTTTATAAAGAGAGGTGAGAAATATAATGAACGGAGGAGGGGAGATTCCGCGTCAAATGATCCAATGATGGTTACCTGACCATTTTTTAAATCCGATTTTGGTCCACACATACCTACTTGTTTTGGTAGTTAAATGTATCGACATATAATCCCAAAATTTGTGGTTGATGTTAGTTCTACAGTAGCGGGAAATTGAATGCAAATTACTAGATGACACTCCCAATTTGAAACATTCCCTTGCCATTGGTTTCCCCGCAGATAACTCAAAAATGTGTTTGCCAACCGTACAATATTTATTCAGTCTTTCATAGTTTAGAATTCCCATAAGTCTGCTACTGCATAATCACAAACTTCATGTTGTAACTACAGATTTGCAAATATTTTTATTCTGTAAGCCTGCTCAATGTAATAATGGCAAACAAGCGAGTAGGTGCATGGCAGATTTGGAAAGCGAGACTGAGTTAATAGGGCCACTCGATAGGGGTCAAAGTAGGTGGGTGGAACAAATAATAGTTGGGGGAGGGATTCTGGAGGTGGTTCTGGAGGAGAGCTGGGAAATAGTAATAAAAGGAGGAGAAGAAAAAGCGTTTTGGATTTTATAAAGAGGTGAGAAATATAATGGACTGAGGAGAGGAGATTCCGCGTTAAATGATCCAATGATGGTTACTTGACCATTTTTAAAAATCCGATTTCGGTTCACACATATCTACTTTCTTTGGTAGTTGAATGCATCATCATCTAATCCCAATATTTAAGGTTTTTGGTAGTACTAAAGTAGTGGGAAATTGAATAAAAATTACTAGATGACACTCCCGATTTGAAACATTCCCTTGTCATTGGATTCACTGGGTAGAACTCAAAAATGTGTTTGCCGAACATACAATATTTATTCAATCATTCATAGTTAAGACCTGCCATAAGTCTGCTACGAGTATAATCACAAAATTCAAGTTTGAACTACATATTTTTGCAAATGTTTGTATTCTTTAAGCCCGCACATGTTTAATAGCACCACCAACGGCGAAAAAAAAGTCCAAAAATGGCTGACTTAGAGCGCCAAGCTAGTTTACAACCGCCATATTTCTCTTAAAAATTGAATCCCAAACTCCAAGTTCTTAAATTTGGTGTAATTTTGGATATCCTTGTTTTCCGTAAGCCTCGTATTTTTCATTCTTCCCAAACGATGAAAATATATTCGAAAAATGGCCAATTGGGAGCTCGACCCCATTTTTGTTTTGTCATACGTATAAGGGTTATTTATTTATATTTATTTATAAAGCTCTGCACGATTAGTTTTTTACTTTAGCTGCCCCAAAAAAACGAGGATGGATTAAATTTGAAAAATTGCTGTATTCTACTGCAAATGTATGCAGGAAAGTGTGGGAACAAAAATTGATTATTTTTTCAAAAATGGTAATACGACTAATTGTTTTGTTACATGAATTGGAATGAATTGAGAGAATAAGCGCTATTCTAAATTTACTGAGGAGTTGCAATTATCCATAAAAACTTATCTACATTGATAACCTCCGAGTAACACCTAAAAAATAAATAAAGAACTTGTATTTTTAAATAATTAGTGCCCATATAATTTTCTGTGCTTGAAAGCTTCTTGTTTTGTGATCCATTTTAGAGTCCCTTCAAACTTACCGTGGAGCTTTATCCTCTTATTGTCAGTAATATAGAGTCTTAAAGGTTGTAATATGTTAATTGTTTGAATTTTATCGCATCCATGAATATATTACATCCTACTTTGCATCTGAATCAGTGGCTTGTGTGGAAAACCATAACTTTACCCCGTTTTATTGAGGCGTATCACTCGAGAGAAAATTGCAGTACTTATTGACTTGACGCGGCAGTTTTTAATTTTTATGGTGGCCAAATGTGTGTGGTCGGCCAATGAATCGCGCTGCTTGTTTTTGACTCCGCTAATCATATTTCCGTGAAATTAGTATTTGTACAAGAGTGTGTAAATTCAATGATCATATTTATGTGCTCCTATGCATAATGTTCAGTCGCAAACTGAGAGATGAGCTCTCAGCGTCCGTCTAATAACGTATTTTGACATTGAGAAGTAAATTTGCTTGTGGTGCTCTCCTGAAAAAAACCAAAGGCCTTTTTATAACAGGGCAAGGATTCAATTTCTCTTTGGTGATGAGTTAGTAATGCCTCACCAAATACTCTCACAGAAATAAATATTCTTTACATGTTAACGGACGATATTGAAAGAGACATTTCACTTTATTTTCTATATAACACACACGAGGTAAAATACTCTCGGCTGATATCATTATATTCAAATCTTCTACCATAATTATACTTCCTTTTTGATCGTCTATCTTTATTTTATCCCTATTCTGTGGTGTTGAAAAGGTTCCTTGTCAACTAAAATAGCTCCGTATCCTTAAAAATGCACCCTGAGAAAAAAGATGGGGTAACGTGGTGTGTCCTCTGGGAACGAACGTTCGGCTGTTGACCTTGCCTTGGGTGAAAATCTTACCGAAGCCGGGGAATATCGCCGTGTAAACCCACGCTGTACGATTCTGTGGGCGCGGAACTTTCTGAGAAACCGCTGAAGGAACTGGCCCCCACTCTCTGTGTGGTAAACTTCACACGCCTAAGGGCTTAGCAAGAGGTGGGCTTTGTCAAACCAACCTTCGGGTTGGAGACTGTGCCTTCGTTTGAGAGAATAAGCGCTTTGCTGCGGTGAGGATTTTTCCCGTCTTTGGCGGACTTTCGCACTAACCGAGTTCTTATTAAATATATTATGGGCTCTCGTCCACGCTGTGTTCTAAGTCGTAAGTTAAGCAAGTCCGTGCCCTCCTATGCATTACTGGCTAATCCAGTATTGAGATCCTCTAGAGCTATGCGCTGGCACCATGGTAAAAGTTTTGCCGCGGAATCTTTCTATTTAAATGCAAAGTAGTTCGTATAAATATCGGATAATAGATTACAAGCTGTAAAAGAAAAAATATCCTGAAAAAATATTCAATTTTATTAAACAAAACTTCATTTGGCCACAGTTGAGCCATTCCATGAGAATAACATCATTGCAAAGGAAAGGGTTGCAATTTCTCAATTTGTGTATTGGGGAATCGGTGTGAAAGTAAGTAAAAAATCTACCCCGGGATTACTAGAGAAATGAACGTCTAGAGATTTGCTTATCTTGTCTACATTTTTTTCCTGTTGAACTTTTCTTGTTTATAGGTAGGAGAGGGTACATAACTGAAGACAAAACTAGTAATATGAGCGGAATTGTATAGTTTACGTAAAATTTCAGTGAGCTTTAAAAAGCTTGTGTTCAATTGCCGGGACAAATTGAAAGCTACCTGTGGACCCTTTTTCAATTTCGTGGACTATCTCTTTCCGATATTATTTTTTATTTCTAATAAGAATTATTTTCTATCCTTCGTGAGCTACTAAGATAATATCTGTAGGTTGTTTGATCCTAAGATGACCTCATGCAAATAGCACCGACAAGAATAGCTCCTTTGTTCTTTTTCTCGCAATTAGACGAAGATTTTTTCATTATCAAATGAGTAAACAGCGAAGTAGCTATCTTCTTTATACGGAAAACGATTGCATTTTGTTGGAACAACAGAGATTCTGAACAGACCTATCTTCTTTCATTATTATTTAGAGGATTTTCGTCGTTAAATGGCGTCTCATTTCCTATAAAATGTGTGGTGAGATATGGAGAAAATCAATTCGTGGACCCTAAGTTTTTCTAGTCTTGTGTCCGCGTGAAAGGTAAGAATCCTTTATATGTTTCGCCGGGAGCACTCCGCTGACTCATTTAGTCATCCTGGCATAAGTTTCTCTTTCCATCACATTCCCCCTGAAATTAAATTTAATCCCTCTCTAAAGTAAGCCCTCTATTCATTAACCGGCGATTCCTTTGACGTTCTCTTCTCGATTGTCAGCCGATCGCCACATTTTCTAACTGCGCTGCTTGAAGAATTTCTTTTGAGGCGAGAAGCCAACCATTCGCTCCCGCATCGGAAACTTCCGAGTCGATCCCGGCTTCTGGGTTGTAGAAGGAATTGTGGACGGGGTTTTCCCCTCGCTACGTGGGAAGGCCGAGAGGGAAAAGGCTAAAGCCGTCTTGTTTGTTTGGGATAAGATGCTCAGGAAGAGTGGGAGGGCACACGGAAGGATCAAAAGGGGTAGTTTCTCTTCGGTAAATAAGAGAGGAGGAAGTACGAGAGAGAAGTGGCACGAATGAGTTCTGCTTTCGATGATGGGGCTGTGTGAGGTTTACAGGAGCGCACAAAGGGCGAATAAAATGAGGGAAACGTTTTGAAGGAAATGGAAATGAGATTTGGTGTTTTATTTTTTTCGTAAATGCTTAATGTAAGTCTCTTTCACAACGCGCTCGGTCCCTCGAAAACTTGGTATGCTATCTGGTCTAGTAGTAAGCAACCTCGTGGCAGATCGTCGCTAGCTTAGCATTATCGTATTCATTGAAGTGCGGTTGTTTTGTGTTTCAGCATTTTAGTTCTTGAAATGAAAACTTACGTAAGTTGGTTCTCTTGACAACTTATGCTGGTTGCGAGGTGATATTGATTTTAAATTATGGGGAAATAAATTGAAATATTTTCCAAACGTTTGTAATTTTTTGTTCACTCAATATATTTTACATTTTCTGAGTGTTCATTTTGGTAGCTGGGTTAAGTTGAATGAGCCTAACCTGTCAAACTCATGCGTTAGGCTTCTCTTGATATTGTTTCGTGAACGTGTATGGTATTGTATTGTGCACCTACTATCAGATAGTTTTGGAATTACTGAGCTGTAATGCGGAAACCCTACGTTCCATTGAGAAAAGGGGTCGTTTCTTAATGACGGCCCGAAGTTCCGTGCAGGGCAAATATCTACCGGAATCCCTACTTTTCAATGTGGATTATGCATGAGACATATCCAACCAAATATCTTTTTGTTAGTTAGAGCTTAAGGAACAAAGAAATTTATTTTATTCGTTTTTGCTCCATTCATCTTTTTATTTCATCCTCACATCAACTCTATTACCCATTTTTGACATTGTATACAAATTTTTCGTTTTTTCCCCCCATATATTTGTATTGATAGCAAATATAGTTATCACAAATATTTTTTTCTCTATTTGTAATGTTGTATCAGTTATAGTTACTTTGCATAGGTCCTTACTTCAACCAATTATCATTTTGGAGTAGTCCATAAATGTATGCAGGACTTATGGGTGGAGAGTAAGGAGGAGGAAGACTAAACATCGAAATCAGTTTCCTTCCGCTGCAATTGTGCTCCCCCCTTTTAACCGACACAAGTCTTTCATGTGTTTCACTCAGGGGACTCGATTACGAAAAAATCCTCATCACGACTTCGTACCATTAAATGGAGTACCACTTGTCTTCTCTGATAATTAAGGTCACTCCCCCATTCACTTTCGTTACCTCTTCGCCTATGCTCTCTCCGTGACGTAGGGTTCTGATAATCCATATTCCACAAGATTTCAAAGAGCTATTTGCTTCATCTGCGTGTTTCTATCGAAATGTATTCAATTATTCTGTTAATTCTGTGCATTACTTTTGGTTGTTGAAAACCATTTGACATATCTTTCTACACATCCGTTAGCCTCCCGATTTTTCGAGAGCCCTGTAACTTTCCACCATTCTCTGCTTGTTTCTGTCAGTAAATTATGTTGTCACTTCATTCTAGGCATCCTGCGTGATACCCTTTGGTGGTTTAATCTATAAAGCATAGCGCTCTTCGAAATCGCCAGCCAACAACTTTTTCGAGCTTTTTACAGCTTACATTGTCATTATCTCATCCACGTGCCACAATGTTTTGCGAGAGCTGTACGTTTGCACAACGTAAGCACCTCTTGCTTATCCTTGTAGGTCTTAATTTATTTCCCTTTGTCCTCTAGTCCTTATGTTTGCCCCATTGCCGCCATCGGACTGTGTTTTCCATTAACATTCCTTCCGCCTTCTCCCTCGTCTACCCCTTTGCGTCTTCTACTGTTTCGACCATCTGCACATCAACTCACGTGGTAGGGAGTCCATTCCTCCCCCTGTCACACCAACCCTCCCTACTAACTGCTCCCCTAGTCCCCCGCCTATCCCTTATTCCACGTTTACCTCACTAGAGTTGAATGATGGTTAACACAAATACTCTGACCAACGCGTTCACATGATTTCCCGTTTACTATTGTAGAGACGTTGATGACCCCTGACGAAGATTATGCCATTGCTTTAAAAAAAATTGAAGCTACCTACACGCCATTACCAGTATCCCGGCTATCTTCGATGCAGAGTAGAAAGTGGAAGAACACGAATTATAGGAGAGGATGACTAGAACTTCGTTTCCTATAAACTATGTGGCTACCATGAATCAATTGTCCCGAGTGTGAATTTTCGGCCATATCTTTCTACAATTGCGAAATATTTATTGTAGTTTTAGGGCTCGGCTAATTCACTTTGTACTTCTGTATAGAATGTCCATGCTTCCTCCTTAATGCACTTGCTGGCAGTTATGTCCTTTTTCCGCCAGACCTTCCATTGTCTCTGTCGTATTTCTAACAACTTCGGTTCTCACGCATTTAAATTCCAGCAACCATCGCCAACGTTATTCACTCTAACGTGTGCGAAACTTTTAATAGAGTTAGCGCTAACTTACAACAATTTTACTGGCGCTCGAGTTACGTTCATGATATGCTATCGATGTAAACAGGGAATTAACCCCTTTTCGCTTTCGCCCTCTCCCCTACCCTCCTTGCTCTCCCCTCCCACCCTCTCATTCTAGGAGTGGGAGGACAGGCCGCCGGGGAGGTCAAAGTGCTCGTCGCCTTTTCTCTCACGCGCATTAGGCCACCGTGGTTATTCGTAGCGCGCCTTAGCTTACCAATGCCCGTCCCCTGTTCGCATTGTGAATAATCCCAAGGAGAAGGAGTTCCCTCTCGCGTGGTAAATAAAAGACCCCAACTCTCATCCTTGCTTGCCTCGAGAGCATTTGGAGCAATTACGGGATGAGATTGGTTCCACATTTAGAGAGTTAGTCACCTTATTCCGCTGACTATCCCGAGGGCTTAACTGCTACGTGTGGAAAATTTCACTGGCTTTATTCGTCCAGAAAATAAATCCGTCCTGTGTGCAAACAACTACAGATGAGGTGATCCATCCGTGTTATGGGACGAAAATATATGGACTACATCATTGTCTGGAATAAGGATCTCTGGTTAAATATTTTATGGTCGTGAAAACTGAAACTATTCATTTTCCGATTGGTAACGCTCACGTCTACCAACGTCACTAGCTTACAATCTGAGTTAATATACAAAATAAGAAGACTTAGTTATCATAATGTCAATAAAAATGCTACATTGTCTTGGTAAAAACCATATCTAGACAATAAAATACAGGAATTAAAGTTTTACTAGTCTCTACCTGAGAGAATGATGTGAAAACGTCTAAACGTCTCGAGTTCGTGAAATAAACGACTGAGACTCATTGATTAATTAATAAAACCAGGTATTTATCTTTCGCCATATCTCAATATAAGATTTGGAAAAGGAAGCGGAATTGAGTTAAATAGAAAAAAATTAATGAAGGTGGGTATGGAAAACTAAAAAGAAGAAGATGCAAACTTATTGAACACCCTCTGCGACACAACAGCCTATCGTTAGCAGTAATTGTCATTATAGAGGAC
This sequence comes from Ceriagrion tenellum, assembly GCA_963169105.1. Classification (NCBI taxonomy): domain Eukaryota; kingdom Metazoa; phylum Arthropoda; class Insecta; order Odonata; family Coenagrionidae; genus Ceriagrion; species Ceriagrion tenellum. Next base: position 76,397,301 of record OY720637.1, on the reverse strand, counting down.
CTAGGATGGGGTATATCAGTCAAATTATGGAGAACTTAAAATTGAAGGAATATGCCAGAATAAATCGGTTACCTGGAAGGGGAACGAAATGGAGAGCTGTAGCAGGACAATCTACGAATTGATGACCTCCGAGAATGATTGAACGCAGTGTGCTAAGAAAGCGGGGGATATGGGGGGGAAAAAAGACATATTTGACCGATTAAAGAGATACCCAGAGATAATGTAGAACTAAAGAGATAAATGGTGTAAGGAAATTGTTTTTTTGTGTCTGAAATTTTACAAATCCCGGCATAAACGGCCAATCAAAATCTATCCCATTAAGTAGAATACTCTTCCATCTCTTGCCTCTCATGAGCTTTTGCTGATAAAACAAGGGTATACCAAGAAAGAGTACCCCTGGAATTGGAATCTATGGTATAATTCTTTATACAATGTATGATACGAAACTGTAAGATTCATCAGTTAGTGAACTGCCATGTAGTGTAATTGGTGCAACCAGAACAATAGAGTCATGAATTTTAAGTGAGACTTAAAAGTATAAATTGTTCGTGACCAACATCAATTTGACGAACCATAGTGGTTTAAACGACTAATATGTGAACTGCTTGAATCAAAGAGATTTTTACGTGATGATTGTTAATGTTCTATGTGCCTGCAATAATGACAGACTTCAAAGCGGGAAAATGCACGCCTTTTCCTGGAGTGTATGCACCCTTGGATACTTATGTGCAATGAGATAGTATCCACAGATAACACAGGATGAGTGTGAATGTTCTCGAAGACGCGACGCGCACTTAGAATTGTATGAATTAATTCTCTAAGGTGATTTAATCAAAATTTTAAGTGATATTTTCAATAATCCCACAACATTCTTAATTCCTTATTGCTGTGAATGCTATCGTGTTTACTCACCTAATACTACTCGACTACTTAGACAATTCCAAATCGTATCGGAAATCATCGTTCCTTATAAGATCACGAATACCAGTGCCAAATTTTTTTGTCATGAACCAGGAAAATTTGCCAATGTAAAACTGAAATGAATGCAGCCTGTAAATTTGGTTGAATGTTCGAAGTGGTAGATTTGAAGAAGGCAACTCTACAGGGCTCCCAAACGTTTTTAATTTGCTGTCTTTTAATTCGATGTGACTATTTCTTCAGCTTAGACAAAGAGAAGCTCAAATGCAGCGTCCGTATGTATCTCATTGTAGGATTTTAGCTCGTGTTCAGATAACGCTGTAGTTGGTAACTACTGATTTTTCGATAGTACTAATAGCGTATCAAACAATGAGACTTAGTATGGATTCCTTTGATACGGTTGGTAAGTATTTTCATTGTAGTTGAGTAACTTAAGTTTAAATTAACCGACGTCAGTCGCGTACTTGGAATGTAGTGTTAATCTAAGATATGAAATGTTTTTTTCGCTTATATTTTGGGAGTGGTAATTCTAAAAATCCTATATATAAAGTGCTATGTCCGTCCGTATATCCGTCCACTTGATATGTCACGCTGTTTGGGGGATTTCATTGGGCGGCGTCGCGGCAGAAGGTGGCAGGTGGTTCGACACAAGGGAGGTGGATTGGGGCGAGAGAGAGGTGGCCGATGCCGTGTTTCCTCTTAAGACTTTGTATGCGAATGGATACGAAAGACCGCCTCCTTGTAACATTCCTCTCGTGAGTCATTGGGAAGGGGAGGAGACTCAACTGGCTCCGCGGATATTTGAAAAGGATTCTAGATGTTCACTCCTCGAGTCTACATTGTAGCACATGAGACGATAGTTATGCTTTTCCAATCATTACATTGAACGAAGTCACGCGCACGAAAGCTTATGCACCAAGGGTTGGAATTTACCATGAAAAAATCAGTTGGCTTGAATATCGGTTCCGAGAGGTTTGTGTTGTTGTGATTGCCTGCTGGGACTCTGAGCCTTCCAGAGCCATATCGCATCTCGTCGTCTTCCCCAGAGGTGTTGTGGCGCCATAGAAGCGCAAAATCGCCTCACTGGAGGAAATTAACGCTGCGTACGCGTCCCCGGATGATGAGAGGCGAGAGGAGCGTAAGCGGCTCTTGAATCGACGCCGGGCGGCCATCTAACGCTTCCGGGCGAGCGATGGGCCACCAGAGGAAGCGGAGCGCCTATCAAACGCCGAGGAAAACCAACGCGACGGCAATCCTTCGCGCGATCGCCAACCTGAGCAAGCTAGATGTCTGTCTAGCTTGGTTTTCATCCCGAGTCAGTTTCCTCAGGATCGTGAGTTTTGTATCAGTTTTTAACACGAACATTCATGTATTTCTTTTTCAAACTAATACTACATATTACATTCCCGTTGAAACAACACCAATTCCTGGGCAGGGCCTAGGCCAGACTCCTTGTAATTCAATATTGCAGTAAAGGATTTACAATGTTTCCGTTCAAATTAATGATATGATACTCCATCTTTACCCTGGGGTACAGATGGTGCACAAGTCTATTTGGTTTTCACACCTCTTAATGCTTCAGCAAAATTTCATCTCAAGGGTCCAATTAATTTTCCAATCATTGGGAAACTCGAAATGCAAATTACTTACAATTTGAAATGTAACAAACTGCTATTTTAATGCAATGAGCCAGCAGAACTGCAAGCGAGGCGTTTGTGAAGCTGTAGGTTTCAGACCTTAGAAGATAAAGCCTCGTTGCCTTAAATTTCTTGGCGATAGACGTACTGCTGACTAGTCTACTTATGTAAACATTTGTTCGTGAGTTCCGTCAGACTTCTTCATTTAGGCTTCTTGGAAAAATCTACTTTCATAGCTGCGTTGGATGCATCCGTGGTGCATACTCTTCTCAAAGGAGTCCTATTTAAGTTTTTTTCAAACTTCCGGGAAAAATTACTTTTCAGGGATTTTAATTTAATGCCCTTCTCGCAATTGCAAGGATATGCTACAAGTATGAAAAATATGTCTTAGACGCTAGAGTCGTGACTTTTAGGATGGAAATGGGCTACAGACATAGTTATCCGCTGAAAGTCTGGGGAATAATTAGGGTTATGCTGGCCAGCGCAAGAATTAACTCTTTAAAAATGGGGCCGAAACAAATTTGATAAAACATCAATGACTCCGTACCCATACAGGGAAATTTGTGAAATTTCCTCATGAATCATGCTACTTCTCGTGCATTTGTTATTCTATTTGTCAGTAATTAGGGAAGAAATATTCTTTAATTTTTCTTTTCATCAATATTTCTTTCGCGAGTGTAAATTCCTGGATATTCTTAAAAAGTATGGGTCCACAGCAATAACTCACACGAGATTTAGTTTGCTGTTCAAACAAATTGCCCTTTAAGTATAGCATGGAGTTTAACGTGCTGTGCACTGCGGATCAATTACAGACTATTATATTATATTAAACTTGATATCAGTATTGATTTCATTTCGTCTCTCTAGAGTTTCATAGTACGGGTGATGGACTTTAATTTTCATAAATCGGCGAGATTGATATCTTGAATAAATTCAATTTTTACTCATTTTTCTCAATATCCATTTTCATTTTCGGCTTGAAAATGATCATCATTGTTTTTCTACCAATGTACAGGTAAACCTTTGAATATTTCTTTCTGTAATTTTTCCAAAGCAGGGGTGATCTAAAGCGTTTCGTTACGTAGTGATATGCTTTACCAACGTTACATCCATTTTAAAATCTTCGTACCTTTCGCCTGATTCCATCCTAAATACTACTCTTCTCCCTATTTCGCGCTTGCCCGACTGCTGTCTCTCAGTTATTTCTTCCATCCACTTTTTCTATCTTTGCAGTATTTTTCCAATCAGCTCCCTCCTCCTCATCGATATTTGAAGTGCTGAAATTGATATAAACTCTATATGATGACTGGTCTCTCTCAGCTGTGTTTAAACTCCAAATCATGTCGAATATTGAGCGAATATGACTTTCAGGTCCAGTTTTGTAGCGTCTGGCTAATGTTTACCGAAAGGTAATGTAGCCTTTTCGTAACTTCGTATTTTCCAAGAGTTCAAGTTTTTGCTTGTTGCATGAGACTCTCAGTTTGTTGATATGAGCGTTATTGATGGAAGAATGTGTTTACTTCGGTTTAGAGACCGAGAAAAATTTTATTTGGAAATTATGAATTTGGGGTTTGAGGAGTATATTTCATTTTAAAAAATCTTTACATATTCGGCCAATTTTGGCAAATAGCGGCAAATCTTACAATACGCAAGGATTTTAATACCAGCCGACCCTGCCAAGTTTTATTACGCGGGCCGTGTGTCTCTTGGAGTGGAATTTTGGGGAACACGTGACAAAGGGCCAATACGCCAGCAGCCTCCTCATACTTCAAGCCTACCCCTGCGTCGATGGGATAGTGAGCGTGAAATTACGGCAGTGGTTGAGCAAACCTACGGTGGCGGCGGCGCATGCCTTGGCTCTCATTTGGGTTGATTGCGACCGATATGAGAGGGGAGTTTGTGTCCCGAACAGCGGCGCGCATTTCTGCGAACAAAGCCGTTTCTCGGTTCAGCCGTCAAAGCTCCCCTTCCCACGTCCACACGCCGCTAACTGGTACAATGCCACAAATTCCTTGTCCCTCCCCCGCACCCTCTCGCTCAGCCTAGTCCCCGCTTTGCTCGCTCACCGAATACCGTTGCCGCATCCTCCTCCGCTCCCGCTTAGTGTCTCTGTCCGTCTCTCTTCCCGCAGGTCCACTTTCTCCCTTTCCCGCTCCCTCCCTACCACTCCCACGCAGTCGCATAGAGTCTTAATATTGCTCCCGGGCGTCGCCACCTCCCTCGTGCCCGGAGGCTAAACATCACGGGCGCCATCGAATTATCGGTGTTTTCACCTCGTCCCATCGACAATGTCAATGCTTTATCCAATGTTGGTGATGGGATATCGATGGTGTCTCTGTCCTACTCGAAATTCCCGAGTACGCTTCTATGGCTTGACGCGTTGTTTGTGGAAATTTGAAGCACAATCACGGTTCTCAATAACTTTACCGTTATTTTATATACCACTCATGAGCGCGAAAATTTTCTCGTCATTTTTCATTTTTTTAAGATATTTTAATAATTTGTTTTAATTGATGGAGTGCGTTTATATGGGAGTTGACGTGAGCATTACCCTTCGAAAGTAGTTTGCGTTTTGGAGAATATAGTAATAACACAAAAAAAGATACCGTGATCCCACTCTGGTTGTTGTGGTGTCTAGAGAACGGACTTTGAACCCAGAGGGCCCATTTTAGTACCCCGGCAACGGCGTAGATATTTTTTTGGTGGAATTTCGATTCCTTCTTGGGTGTTATTTGGAGAGAATACATCTGCCCTTCTATTTAAATGTATACTCTATTGCGCATGTAGTTAAAACTAGGCCAGTTCTGACGTTGGGTTCCTCTCGAATCCTATTTATGTGCACTTGCGGATGACACCAAAAAGGTAATAAGATGGCTAGTCCCGGTATCCTCAAAATTTGTATCTCACCAATTATAATTAGTTCTCCCCTGTTATATATACACATTAAACAATTTTTCATGGCAAAAATCATCGCAGTCGTAAGCCACCTCCTTACGCAGCCAAGCGTTGTTTGTTCTTCTGAATTACAGGAATTTGGACGTTATAGTCAGTACAATTAATGGAAACTATTATAAGCTAGTATAGCTTGAGGATTTACTGCTGCTTCATTAATTTTAACACCATTAATATCAATATGAATTAGTGTTTGTCTTTTATTCAAAAGTATTTCTTATGAACTCAAATTAAGTCGAAGGAAAAAAGTTAATTTATTTTATGGTGGTTTACTCGATGTAACGAACTTACAAAAAATTCAGGTAATATGAGGTTTTGTTTATGTGATGTATTTTTTGCCTTGATGAAGTAAAGTAAATTTAGTGTAACTAAGATAAATATTGTTTACAGTGGTTTTAATTAATTAATAACCCATTATAATAATGTGGAAGATATAAAAAATTAAAAACTTCACCATAACATTGTGGAAGAAAAGCAGAATAGGCTCTTGTAAACTCTACCTAATTACTGCCATCCTGTGACAGTTAATGATGAAGAGATCGACGACCCACTTCCATCCATTGTGATCCATCTTAAGTGTCAATGCTTATCGGATGCAATTGATGGGATATCAATGACTCCGTGTCGGTCCCGGTTATGAGTCCCTCCCTATGTTCTCAGCTTTCGCTGTTATAGCGTGTCGCGCAGTTGTTTACCTAGTTGATTGAGAATGCGACCGACGTCTAAGGTCGTTTACGCCATTAGGGATTGGTGGATAGGACGGTAAGGGTGATATTGATCGAAGGGGTGGAGTGACGTTGAAGAAAAATCCGGCGTCAGCATGTACTTGCTATTTTATCGAAGTTCATCTAAATTTCTGCAGTACAATATCTCATCTGATGAAATCTTCTGAAAGTGCTCTCCCAATGGTGCTCGGACACTCCTCCATGGCACACATGTCGATTCTGCTCAAAGAAGGCCTGCCATTGTAGGATTTCGAATCCGGACGCATCTGTTTGGTAGCCAATTCTCTAGTACGCACTCTATCTACCTCACCCACTTAAGCCCTGAAGGCATTTTCTTCCTTCCGAAACACAGAAAATAGAACTAAGGCCTTCATTGAAGAGCAGATGGATAACCTATGCCTCTATAATTTAAGGATAAACTAAAATCAAATACAGATTTTGTGTTGTTCGGTGGCCATCAACGTTGAGGCGGCGTGGTGAAAGATTCTATCTGATTGAGACAAACATCCAAGCTCCTAGCGAAAATTCGAATGACCACGGCCATGATGAAATACGACTCTGGTGCTCTACTTCTCTTTGCCCCTGATCGGGGTACCTCGCTGACTGCCCTCTTCAAGCTGATTTAGTTGAATGTTTCATTTCATTTGCTTTAATATTGATTAAATAATTATTTAAACTACAAAAATTAGATTTTTTTCATTCTAGCTTCCGATAACAAAATGAACGCACGCTTCCGTAGATCCTTCTGCCGGCTGCGTCAGTCATTAATACCTGACAAAGCGGGCAGTTTTTCTAGATACGGTATTTCGTCGGAAATTTTCAATCATCGATGGGTGTTGAACTTTAGGCTTGAGTTCGTTTGCATTTCTAACATTCTATCCCGGATATATTCGTTTTCGTATCCTACGTGCGTTTCAACTACATACGTCCTACATTGGTAACTCGCTTCTCTCGTAACGGAGCACTTTCCAGCATTCATGTTCAAAAGAGAATCGACCAACGATATGTAAATGCGCATGAATCTCCGCCTGTTACAGAAGTATATGCGTGTTTAATCTTAACTCTTTTCATCACTCTTCACGCTGTTCTGCACAATGTGAAAGATTGGAATCTCACTACTTTCCCCTTTTGAGCACCTAGTGATACCCCAACACTTACCGTGATTCATAATTTTTCCCAGAATTACATCTTACCAGGATTTTCCGTACTTCCATTCCCACAGCCAAGGGTTACCGAAGAAGATGGATGACCAAGTCAGCTTAACACTTGTCAGGTGATCTGCCATTTTGAGTGCTGTCTATCGTTTACATTTATAGACTTATAGCATTTGTCGAGTAAAAAGTTACCATAGGAGAAATGCCAGTGATAAAAACAAAGCATAAGGGAGTTTACGGCATTAGTTATCACTCCGACCCGATCTCTGCATTCCTCTCCCCGCTTCGTCTACTCTATTGTTTGGTGTGAGGATTCATGGTGGCATTCAAAGTCTTCCGCCACATCATTCGTTCCCGTTCACCCCTACTTCTGACATCCTAATTCCTTTTTTCTCTTTCTTTCTCCGCGCTCTAGTTCTCTTCTCTCCCACATCGCGTTCTTGAGTGGGGCGTTATAGACAGGTAGCAGTAGAAAGACGTCGAGGAATAGTCGTACGATGGTAAAAATTAGCGAGTGCCAAGTCGGCTTCCACTTCTTAATGACCTTCCAGATTTGCAAAGTGAGAAGGTACCAATAAACTGAGAGTCTCACATAATGGTTGCGATTTATTATTTAAAAATATGGTCTATAAATGATATTTGAAATGTAAATGGAGAAGTTATGTCCGGTACGGCTTCACCGTTAAAAAGAATCGCAAGGGGAGCGGGTTGGTGTGATGGCTACAGTACTGGCTAACAATACGGACGGCTAGGGTTCAAATCCCTGCAGGGGAGGTCCTACTTGAGTGTCTTGTGGAAAGCACTTCAATTGCAATACTCTATCTGTCGAATGATACGTTTAACCGTGGTCACCTTGGCGCCTTTCGTTGAGAGCATGTTAATGCCGACGCCGGGATTCTATCCACCCTTGCTCCCTTACCTGTCCCCTAAGGCGCAAATGACCTTAGCTGTCGGTCGCCTCACCAAGATCCAATCTAATCCAAGAGTCGTAATACAATCATCGTTCATTAAACGATGAGGCTGACGTCCGGACCATACATATTTGCGATTAACGTCGTCAATTATTCATCATTTACGAGACGATTAAGCCGATTGCACTTTCCAAATTCATCGTCAATAAGCAGCGCTTGTAGGACAATGTGACCAATATTTTCGGTACGCATTAATTTTAGGATAGTCGTAATTTTTACGAGGGGAATATTGTTGTTGTGGTAATGAGATCGGCATCGTTCGTTCTATGACAATGTCGAAATTCATCTCGGGATTATCGGTGTTTATTTGACGGTGTTGCCGTAGTCGGTGCAACTATAAGAGTATATTGTCAGTAAACATCGTCAAATAATTATTGTTCTTTATAATACGATGTGTCCGATATTTTCGGTTCGACTCAACTGTAGATGGGATGGCCTGCATTTCCGGGTCTTCCGGGGCTCGTGCTCGAATCATCCGCCACACTCGTAGATTGGTCACCACGCATTCCCTTGGTTGAGGCGGGAAGAGGAAGCCGGGAGCCCCTTGTCGGAAAGCGAAGCCAATTGTGATGCGAGCCTCCCCCTTTCCTTCTCTCACATTGCTTCCCTTCTCGACGCTCCCCGACTCAACTCCCTCCTCGGCATTTTGTTTACGCGACGTTTCAGCCGGGAGAGGGGCGGGCAGGACGAGGCGTGCGGGGGAGGTGTCTTAGTCGGCTGCTCGCGGGCATCGACGCCTCACGGGCGCCATCTGGCCGGGGCTGTTTCCGCACTCCACTCCTCCTAAAGCACTCCTGTCTGCCTCCCATCTTTTTCATGCACTCCCCTCATACCCGTCAATTCCCCGCTCCCGCACCGCACAGCCGCCTCTAGTTCCTCACGGCTCGTCTTCTGGGCCGTGTTTACTGCCGCGGGAATGAGAAGGCTTTCTACCGGGATTGAGAGGGCTTTCCCGCGCGTAAAACATTACGCAGCTATCAAAGCTTTGAGAATAGAATGGCATGCGATAAAATATTCTGTATACATTTTGATAACTTTGCTTCTTTTCGTTATATTCCGGTGTTAACAATATGATTTGTATTATTTGAAAAGGTATGGTGAGCAAAGTAGTCCAAGCAAGAAAGATATTTTATTAGGAGTCTGCTGATTGCTAGCAGCACAATTTTAGGCAAAGTTTTCTCATTAACACTCATACCAAACTTTGGGGTAGGCACAGTCAAAAAAGATTTTATTCCCGGTGATAGTCTTGTTAAGCTGAATTTGCTTTGTTAATTTCCTATATGCTGCCAAATCATTATATTTCTCTTATACTTCAGTCACACTAATACACACACTCTTTTACTCTTGTCATCCTGTTCTAAAGACTCCTAATATTCCTTTCCTTATGATTATTTTACCCACAGTCTCACTAGACTTTGTTGATCTGCTCTTCTGCTCAGAAATATAAATTTTGAGCGTAATTTTAATATTATTGTAAACCTTATACGATAACAGCAGTACGAAGAAAATTAGAGGCAAGGGAAATGTGGTTGTCTCGAAGAATTGTGAAGATCTTGTGGACGGAGAGAATTCATAACTGACAGAAGTACAACGGCGAATTTGGAAGATAAGATACCTGAACAAATCGGTGAATTGGAAGAGAAAGGCCTCATTCTGATATGTAGCTTCCTCCTGAAAACAATTTTGAATGAGAGTATCATCAAATGTTATTTCTAGAAGTTGGTACATGGCACGGGAGAGTTTTCGGTCGGTATTCCAATATTTAACGAGAAGCTTGCGTTGAGTATTAACAGTAGGATTTTAATTATTATCATACAAAATGTCAGTCATAATACTGTATGTATGTCTGCCTCTGTTGCCTTAAATGTAAGTCTAAACTTATATTTACCGACGCTTCTCTCTCAGCAATTGAGTTTCGTTCCAATAACTGGGTCATTTAGTTAGCTTAGTCCTTGAGCGAGGAGTTTAATCGTCTTTTTTGAAAATTGCAAAATAAATTACATGGATGCACGGCATCTGTATGAGCACTCTGGCGAATGAGGCCAGAGAGATGATACCCAATAGCAAATGAAGAAATAATGAGGAAGTTCAAATATGGGAAACATCGGGCAATTAATGTGAGATGTGAAAAGGAAGGCTTGTGAAGAAACAAAGCAGGTAGCCGAAAGAAACAGAATGAACCACTGCAATCGACCAATAGTTGGTTTGATGACTGTTGCGCATGATTATTATTTCTATTGAGTGTTATTCCGCTGGTAAGGATAGGTTTCAATGGATCTTTGCTTCTTCCGTAGTGCTCTTTCCAGGGTCGATAAACTTCCTCGTGCGAATTCTCTTTCCGGCTGCTATACTTTCCAGATATCTTAATTACAACCAAATCACTTCTCGCCTCCCTCATCTCTTCATTTCCAGCATTCTATCCTTCACAACAGCTTTCTGTATCCCATCAATCTCTGTTACTTTCTCCATTCACCAGCTTTTCCGCCTCTTGATTTTATTATACAACCCTCGGGTGGTGACATTGCGAGAATTTTGATGTGGTTTAATTTACATCGACTTCAAGATAAAAAATTCATTTCCTTAAGTTTAATGAAACAGACTTAATATTCATTCCTTTCTTACGCAAGACGGCTCTGCAAAAAGTTAATAATATCTTATTGTTAGTAACAATGGAACTAGTGGTGATATTTTTTTAGGTGGAAGGAATGGAAGCGAGTTAGTGGGAAATTAGAAAGGAGAAACTACCAAATTAAACGATGGAAGGAACTTACATGTCCATGATTCACTCATTGAGAGCGTAACAAGCGTTAATGTTCCATTAGACGTGATAAATGGTGTACTGAATGAAAACTACTCTGAGTTAAAAACAGTAACTGATATTTATTTTTGAAGCTTTCAATCATTCTCGTCATACTTCATATCAAATTTACGGCAAAATTTATCACTACAGAAGAAATATTATGGTTTGATGATTCATTGAGTGATGAGATAATTCTTCAATACTTTCTCAGTTTAAATGTAAAGCTCTCGGTCGATGACTTATGACGTTAATTCGTACTTTCCCTCATCAATATTAATTTGTAACATACTGATTATAACGCTGAATTAACTTGAAGAATGTACCAGCTAAGGAAATGGTTTGCTCTAAGCTGAGGAAAACCAAAGAACTTTTAAACCTTGGTGCCGTGACCTCATTTAAGATTCAAGGCTTCTAATCCCTCTTTGTCCTTCCGTAAAGCCTCACGACACACTTCGGTTGGTTTTTGTTTTGAGTCACGCGTGCTAAAGATTTGGGAAGCCTCGTCGTAGCGTGTTAAGCATGCCAATCTCCATTGCTTGACTTTTGGATGACTTTTTATGGGCGTGTTCTGAATTCTGATCTCGCCTATTTCCGAAAGTAGCTGAAAATATTCGTATTTCGAAACACAGCTGTAAAAATGAAGTGGAGATCTAAGGTTTTGTTGTGGCTTTTACGTGATCCCTGCAAAGTTCTTTCTCATTTATAGTGCAAGAGGAAGACATGCTGTAACATTTTGTTTCTCATATGTAATAGGGGACTTGCTTTTCTATGAGTATCCATTACATTAATGAAATGACATTCATGCCCTTGCTCGGTGGAGCCACCTTAAATCAATTATCTATATATTTTTTGTGTCATGTTTGGGAAAGAATCTATGGTTTTTGTAATGTGGGGTACTCAGTTGATTATTTCTGGATCTAGCCGTGTGTAGTAGCATGCGTTCTTCAATCAAGGTGACTGAGAATATGCCGGTACTATTGAATTAAGCTCTAAATTTGCCAGTACTGAGTCACTATGTTAGCCAATCGATCTCAGATTGATCTGAACTCGGACCGATCTGAAAATTCCAAGCGAGCTGAGTCAGATCGCCTGGTTTACCAACGCGAACTGAAAATATTGATGTTGAACAATCGAATCTATCGATTGAAGTACGATTGACCCGGTGTGTGAACAAGTGTAGAGTTGGAAATTTTCAGACGCATTCCGAGTGAACGAAATTGCCCAATTGGAGTTAGAATTCCATTGTGCTACAATATCATCAATGTCACACCACTTGCCATAGTTGCACTCTTAGTATAACTGGTTTCAACTCACGCCTTGAATAATAACGATTACACTTTTTCCCCAATAACAACCAAAAGAAGAGAGAGGAGCGCCACAGAGCCGCTGGTTTAGATTGATCTGAAATATCAGGCTGGCTGAGCAAGCGGACTGAGTCAGGCGCATTTCAGGTCAATCCCACTAGCCCGATGCGTATACCATACCGAGCTGATCCTGTCAGATGGATCTGAGTTCGATTGGTAAAAGTGGTGAGTGAATACGTCTTTGTTTCTTCGGCGAAGACCACGTAGTATTTTTTTATATTTTGTTTGACTTCCTTTATACATTTTATTTGTTAAGAGTGAATCCGTAAAAGTACTATAACTGTCTCGTCTTTTAAAGATACTGTGTATTTTTTCTGAGGTCAGTTTATTGTTTATCAAAAAGTGGCAACTGAAGGTAGAAGTCCATTGTGTAAATGCCGCTTTACACGGTTCATTTTATTGTACAAACCCATGAAGTCTTACGTGGGGAAAATTTCACCGTGTAAAGCGGCAAATTGCAAAATTGTCTGAATGAATGAACCAGAAATATAACCTGCTTTAATTCCATTCATTTTCTTGTACAATCGATGATACATTCGTTTGTACAATAAAATGTACTATATAAAGCGGCCTTAATGTTTAAATTAGCTAATTATTTGGCCAAGGTAGTTAATTTTTTTATTTCAATGGGAAGGTAGGGAAACCCAGTATTGGTAATACACTCTCCAAAATAATTCTTCGAAGGATCGGTCTCATTTCTGTCTTCGAAGGATCTGTCTTTTCATCTGACGCAATGATTAGAGCATTTGAAGCAGGTTACTCACGAAATTGAATCATGTAGGTACTGTAGTGCAACAGAAACATTCACACTAGTCTTTGACTCCGGGCCGTCAACGCAAGAAGTAGCAATTATTGCAATCCACGAGACAAAAGTTGTCGATAACTTAAGAAGGAATTCTTAAAGCTGAGTGCAATGAATTATACTCGTCGGTGGGTGGTATGATAGGGCTCTGATCCAGAAAAAGCCCGCTGTATCGCTACTGTCAGTCCATCATCCCCGATACTCTGCGTGAAACAATAGACATTCTGAGAGAAGTGTACTCGGAATACATCAAAACGTCCTGTCTTAATCTACTTATTTATTCTGAGAAAAATGTGTTCCATTATCCCTGATCTTTATGAAAACGGATCAACTCGGGTAATTCTAAGTCATTGTGGCCGTTGATCAAAGCAAAAAGCCACTGAAATATTCGCCCGTGAAAGCTCTTTTTAATCATGGCGAGAGAGACCTCATTCCGTTAGAATGGGCTCGTTCAGACAGGGTGTCTGTTCGACCTCTCCTTTATTCCTCCATCTACGTCACAATTTTTTGTTACCCTCTAATTCCCATCCATTCCCCACCTTGACGCGGAAAACTCCGCCCTACTCTCACTGAACCCCTCACGAACTAGGAACCAATCTCCTCCCCCTCCCTGCTTCAACTTTTTTCATTCCCCAACTGAATGGGGGTGTAGAGGGGGCCGAATGATCCAAATATTCCCCCCTCTCTCATCCCCCCCTCCCCGAAAAAAAACTTGCAAGAGCTCCCGAATAAAGTTGATCCCCTCTCTCCTCCCTGTTATCCCTTCCCATCCTCCCATGGCGTCCCAATGTCTCTTATCGCATATACTTTTTCATTTCCCCTATTCTCCCCCTTTTCACTCACTCCACATTCCAATCCCATCTGCTTTTGTTATTGTTTGTCCCAGTTTTATGATCTGTTGCTTATGAGTGGGGCTTAGCCTATTTCATTTCATTCTTTGTTTTTCTGCCCGACCGCCAAACCGGGGCGCCGAGTTAGGGGTGTGAGGTGATATAGGGAGGGAAAGGGGAAGGGCCGCGGTGGGAAAGGGTCGGAAAGACGAAGGGAAGGGGATGGGAAGCTCTCCGAGGCGCAGGGCATGTGGGCCGTGCATCTCTTTCATCCCAAAAATAAACGCCGACGCATTTCGTTTGAAGTGCAGCTTGATAACTAGCGTACGAAAATTCGTCGAAATCAAAATTCTACCATAAAACGTCCAGACCGATGGGTATTCGACGTTTAATTAAAGATGAGGCAAATGCAGTTCGAAAACCAATTTTGTTTTTTTCTCCTCCCCTGTTAATGAAATGAAACTGAACTCTCTTCCTTTAGTCGTTCGAAGAGAGTTTTGTTTTTGAATTATTGATCGTTCGATACATCCCGGTTGCTGTTGCTCCTGTCTGCAAGTGGTGTACAGAAAGTGTCAAATGATTACAGGTATCCTTCACAATATACCTGCGTCAGCTGTGTAATGGGTGTTAAGTCCCAAATGAGCAAAAATGAGTTATTATCTTTGGCAGGTTAGAAAAATGATAAGCTACAGGATAGTATGGGGAAATCTGTAGCTCTTCATTTTTCTTAAATGTCTGAGATGATAACTCTGTAGCATCCTGTTGTTCTTCACTTATCTAACCTGCCAAAGATGAAAGCACATTTTTGTCCATTTTGAGTCAACACCCCTTACACAGATATGCCAATTTCTACAGACATTTTCACCATATCTTTAATTGATGAAGAAAAATTTCCATTGGTTTGCGTAAAATTTCTCATGTTTTTAGACCTTTGTTCCACGGCTGTTAATGTACCGTCAGAGATACAATACCCTTTGGGATATACCCAGTCCCCACTGAAGAGGGAAAATGTTTTTGAGCTTCTATCAGGAAGTTGGACTTGGTAGTCAGCATATGACAATATTCATTAGGATATCCTTGAACTTTGCAGAAAAAGTGTTAAACTTAAAAATTCAATCGCTGTTTTTTCACTCAAATTCGAGGAACGAACAGATTTCATACTCGCTACATTCCCATTGCATTGCATCACGAAGGATTACCGGTGAATTTAACTTCGTGAACGTCCGGATCGTCCGGAGTTATTTGAGGAGATAAGAAACGTTGGACGCATCACTGCCGGTTTAAATCCATCTCGGAAACGCGAGTGATGTAGTCCAACCCATTGCATCCACTCTCGAGAAAAAACTGGTGCGGGCACTTTAATGCGCCAGAATTCGTCGATTTGAGTGCCCGAAGAGAGCACTTGCTCCTCCGTCCTCCTTTATCTACGGTCTATCCTCTCTCTCTCTCTCATTTCCCCCGCTCTCCCATCCCTTCCTCGAAACAGAACTACTCTCCTAGCGATCCCACTTTTATTTAAGCCCTCGCCACGTCATCGCTGGCTTCACCCGACCCGACCCCCTTTTCTCCACCCTAATTTCCCACATCTTCTCCTCTCATCCATCTCCCCTTTCCTCCGTATCTCCCGCCGGCCTCCCCCCCGCTCCCTGCACTCCCCTCATCCCCCCTTCCTAGTCCCTCTTCCTCTCTTAGCCAGCCCCGTCCCCCTCTCCTCCTACTCCCCATACGCAGTCCCCGGCCCCGTTTGTTCTTCCTTCCTTCCTGCCCCCTCCTCTCATGCTCCGAAACTTTCACTCTTTTCACCTTGCCCCTGACATTTTGTCAAAATTTCGGCGAGTCGTTGTCTTTCATGAATCTCGGAGACCTCACTCTACTGCAGACTGGTGGTTGAATATCAAATGGAATGATAAAATGATGAGTTCGGCGATTGATTGAAAAGCAGAAAAGGAAAGAGGTTGATTTGAGATGTAAAATTACGGATTCGGTGTACAATGTTGCATCATGAATACGCCGCGAGCATTTAGGACCCTGGTTCTAAAGGTTTAACCAAAAAAATTAATAAAATACAAAGAAAAGCACGCTTTGTTACAAAATGCTACGAGCGAACATAAATTAGTATTCATATTAATTTTTTGCGTATCGTGACGAAGAATTTTCTCCGAGCCCAACGTGGTTCTGAAACGTGTATTAATGCGATTTGTCATTCGCAGCTTAGAGAGTGACACGTGGTCAAACTGAGCATTTTATTGATTTCTACCACGCGAGCTGGCTGAAAATCTCACCTCTCATGCCTGAAAATGGAAATACATTTCATCTTCTTGTCGCAAAGATCTTGCCATTGTCTCCCGGGTAGTCTACCAACTTCCCAAAATTGTGGGCGATGAGACGATTGCCATACGTCACAGTCTCCCTTCTCCCTTTCTATCTGCCTCCCTTGAATGCTTTCCAGTCCTTATGTTTCTTGTCTCTACCTTTTTCAGCCTTTCCACTAGACCTCAATGCATCACCAACATTCATCACACTCTTCGACTAATTCATTCGAAAGCACTCCAACGAAACTGGAGCAACGCCTTGAATCTGGCTTTATCTCGCACCAGCGTAATGTTTAGGAACTTACTCTCCCCTATCTAAATCATCCTGGTAGAACTTTTAATTATCATACTTATCTAATGCAAAAGAATCTCTACTGTGACTAGTATATTTCGGTAGCAGGAAAGAGGAAGAGAAAGAATTGGTAATTAATGTGGAACAAAGGAAGGGATACTGAAATGGAAAATTAAATTCTGCTGAATAATGGAAGCTCATTGACAAAAATGTTGTGTTTATTTCTAAGTACAATGAGCCAATCTAATGTTTTCTGTAACTTATAGATTGTCACTACTAGCAAAATACATTATTTGGAGATTTCGTGGTACAACATGTGTATGTATCCAAGGAAGGGTCGTTGGAAGTTAAAGGCAGCTGAGATGAAGACACTCGAGTGATTGATAGCCACCCAACAGAGCAACAATAATTTCTGGCGATGATTCAAAAACTTCATGTATTTCAAGGAGGTGTACGTAGAGCGTAGTTGCACGGTTGATGGAGCCAATAACCCTTTGTTCGTGAGAGTGAAAATGAGTTTATGCGTGTCTGCCCGACGGTGAGAACAGCGAGTCCACCAGCACACTTAATAAACGATATTAATTTGGCAGTTATGCTCTATCACCTAAGCTTTTCTTTCTCACTATTTCGTGTTTTTCCTTAATTTGTGAATTTGAGGAATTACATACAAATAAATTTAAGGTAAAGGCTTTTTTAAGTACTCAATAGCTTTCTCACTCAATCGGAAAATATGTGACGCATAAAGTTAGAGTAAATTTTGTTTTCATGATTGCAGGGTTAGTTTTTCCCTATGATTGCGAACATTCATTCGGGATTGAAATGCCAAGATTTTCATGTGGAGTTGAAAGACTGGATCTGTTTTCTGTATCGTACGAAATAAGCCCATATACCAACAATAATTGCTTGATGTTTTCAGTGGCATCACTAAGTATTTTCCGGCGTAGCTCTTTGTACCTGATTATCTTTTAAGCCGCCCATTTGATGGAATGTGCAAAATTATCCGAGATGTAAGTTTTTCAAAACAGCATTTTTAATCCTTTAATCGGTTTTTTACAGTTTTCATTGGATAAGAGACATTTATTTCTTGCGTGTAGTCTAGGCTGAAGAAATTCTGTTTCATTGAATTCGCTTCACCGCCATAACTCAATTGTTTGTACAAATGTTCCCATTGTTGTTCCGTTTGATTCCATTCTGCACAAAATTTCACTCAAGTAAACACTTTTATCAATTAAATGCTCAAATATTTCTCGGGAAACTTAAAATGCCTTAGTTTCTCGTTAAGTGTCATTATTTTGCAACTTAATTAATCGAGGATGACAGAATTAAGTAAGTATATTCATTCGGTGAAATTATAAATTGGAGATTGACGCATAGTTGTCACTTATTACTGATAGCGTTATCACCTTTTAGTCCGGCCTCGCACTAGGTAATGAAATTATCTCGTTCGCTGATACCGATATTTCACCTGCTGGGTCTTTGTGAAAGACTTGAGGTTATCTCTTGGCAAATCTATCTTGATAGTGACGGAGTTTTCAAGAAGTCCCTTGCTCTGTCATGTCCCCGCTCGCAGTGCTATTTCTAGCGTTGGGCGGATAGGCCCAGGCATTAACTACGCCCTAAGTATTTTTAGCCCAAAAAATCACCAACATAAAATTTTCATAATTATGTGCACGGGTCGTCTGGATTTAGCCATCGTGATTACAAACGCAAGACGCCGGAATTTTCCTTTCCTCAGTGATTTGCTTATTTATTTCGTGTTTCCCCCAAAGATAATTCTTCATTTTCATGGAAAATGGGGGATTCCCAAGAAAGGGTTTTGGCCCAGTCCTTGGCAACATTCAGCCCATGTTCTAACGGTTAATTATTTAAGATATGAAGCATAAATTTAATGAGTACGCTAAATAAATAATACTCTATATATAAATCTTGCCCTACTGGTGTGTTAGCGCTACGTTTTGAGAAAGTACCTTGATATATCTTTAACTTTACATCAAGTATGTCGCAGTGTAGTATGTATGTTTGCATTGTGTTTCGAATACCAGGAAAAATACAGAATTGTTGTAGTTAATGCCTCCAGGGAATAGGTTGGATGTCATTGCTCTAGTCCTGCTCCCAATCCTAATGACCCTGGTGTGAATCCGACGGTTTTGTAAATTTTTCATTTGAATACCGTTTCTTAACCGGATGTTACTTCAGAGTATTGTCTCTCCGGCTATTGGATCGTTAATTTTTAGATCCCTTGGCGACTTTCGTAAATAGAAAAATAATAAACCGGGTCTCTTTCTTCCATTCCTATATTCCCCTTAAAATCTTACCAGCCTACTCAACTGCCCGTACTGATGTCGGTAGGTTTCCTTCATAAGTAGCCATTGAAAATCTTCGTGAAAATTATGATATCCTAATTGTGAATCAGACACCGCTGCTGGGGTCGTGCTAAATTTCGGGGCAAAAGTTAGCTTTACTCTTGCATATTACATTGTCTCTTCTCGGAATAGCATGTATTTGGTTGATGCTAAAGGTTGTGACGTTGTTTGGCTTTACAAACTCGGCTGGAAGACTTCTTTAACCCTTACCAGCAGATATATTTGGATGTAGGACCAAAACAAATTCCCTACCGTTGGGAGAGAGTTATGGATGATGTAGGAGATGTATAGGTATTTTTGATTAATTTCTGTATGCAATTATTCTCGAATTTAAACTTTTGTCGCAGCCAAGAATCGCTTTGAACGTATGCATCAACCTCTCATAATAGAATGGATGAATTTATTTTAAATAAGTAAGCAAATAAAATAAATACAAAAATAAAAATGTTTAACATGCACCCCTAAGGCTAGCCTGTTTTTGAGGTATCATCATGTTTCAGGACGTCTAACTGTTAATATAATTTCATTAAATGAAAGATACTCTCAAGAAAATGAAGGATGTCACACAGTCGTAGTTTCAGCTGTGTCACGTACTATGCTCCAAACCCATATTATTAGTATCATTGACCACGTGGTGAGAGATTTTTCTCGGCGAAACCGTCCCGCAGGATTACCTATCCGTCCGTTATGAGGCGATAAAGATCCGCGGAGCCACCGCTCTTAAATCAGTCAGCGCTCCTTCCACGTTCGTCATTTCCATTCGAGATTTCACGGAATTCCACCACCGCCACCCACATCAACGGTTACTGCCACATACTCTTCCTAAGCCCATCTCCATTCTTCCATTCTTATTTTAGCTTTTGATCGAAGGCTCTACCCCCTCCTCCTCCCATACCCTCTACCGCATTCGCGTCCACAGCTCTTCCAATCCATCCTCCACCTTCTCCCTTCCCCTGTCGCCCCTCTCCCCCCACACCCCTCGCCCCTTTAGACGCACCCTCACTCTCCCCTCTCGCGGCTATCTCTTTGAGGGGGCGGCGGCCCAGTCCATTCTCAACGGCCGTATTTTCAACCGTTCCCTCTCCTCTATCTTCCCACCAATTTCCATAACGTCCCACTCTCCGTTTTCTCTCCTCCCACTTTCTCTCCCCCCTTACCGTCCCTCCCTATCTTAAGTGGTACGTCATCACATCGCGTTCGTATAATGAAACTTAAAGAGCATGTGCGCATAGAGTGGATAGTATTGGTGGACGGATTATCCTTTTACTTCCTCCGTCTGTGTTACTCTCGGATGTAAACCATCGCGGATGAGTTTATTCTTTTGCCTGCCTATCATGTCGATTGTGCCCCAATGCTTATGTGCATTCGTTTTCAGTTTTTTTTCAGCTCCGAGCAATGCCGATGTCTTTGCCCGTGTGATTAGTTCTTTAATCGGTGTGATTCTCATAGGTAATTAATTGTACATTTTAAATATGCGTGGCATTTGGTTCCCATTGGCAAAAACTTCTGCTAAGGAGAAACTTTATTTGTTTCGAATGCTGCATCCAGTAAATGCAAGTCATTTAGAAAGCATTCTCGTATTTAATATCCGAATGTTTTGTGTGTGTTATGCATACTGGTAGTTTCCCCTTAAATGGAGCTTGCTTGGTATGCGCATGCAAATGTACTTGAGCTTTCTTCATTAATGCTTCGGGAACTTCATTTTTATCTATTTCTGCTCTGGGAAGTTGCCATTCTTCTGGGTAAACATTTGAATGACCTGAGTAATGACTATGGCAGCGTATAAAAAGCGCTTCAATATCGATAGAGAGAACTTTTTATTATCTTTGGGGTATGGCAGTAAAAGTCAATCTCTTGAGCTCTTTCTTTGTAGGGCACATTGTATTGGGCGGCAAGATACAAAATTTACGCATTTAGAACCGTGATTGGAAAATTTATTTCATCGTTTTAATGGAACTAATGTAAATACGTTGTAGATATGTAATACGCAGGCACTTTTTATGTGGAAATAATTCACGCTTTATAGACAAGGTATATTTCCCTGAGAAACAAGAAACTATAGAAAGATAGCTTGCTGAAATTTACTGGAAATAACCTGGAATAATATTAAAGTTCTTCTTTTGGAAGCTGCTCTAATGCAACTGGATGCTCAATATAGTGTTCCAGACCGCTCCAAGTCGTATGCATTGGCCCCGTTTGTGACTTCCATTATAATCATTGGTTTATGATCTGAAGAGTGATTCACTGCAGCTTTTCTCTGCAGTTATTTCATCTCTTTATTCCATCACTTTGCATTTTTTGGCGGCCTCATGCCTTTTCTTTGTATCATCTTTCATAAATTGCTTGACACGTCTTACATTTCTCCTTACATTTTCTTTCCTTATGAGGTTATTATGCCTTATACTATGTCCAATTGGTTTGTCTTCTCTTCCTCTCAGAGTTTCCATTAGGATATTTTCTCAAGGATATGTTACTTAAGTGGATTTTTGGGGCACCTGTCGCAGCGGAGGCTGCATATTGGTAATTTATGTGATTAGTAATTAATATTTGCGGTTTACACATTGGTACATGGACTACATATTTTAGTTTTTGAAGAAATATTTTGCCGAGTGCTCATTAAAATATGAGAGATAAATTTTATCCACATCCCCGAAACTTCCATTCAGGTCTTCTTCCATCCCTGAGAATACAGTGCTCATTTCTCAGGATTGGTGCCTATTTCCCTCTTTTAAATGTCTCACCCTATTTCCTCCTTTTTCATGGCTGATTTCCTTTAATCTACTGCCAAATTCCCGTCCGGTGTCTCTATGAGGTAGTATGTTGATGAACTGTTTTCAAGAGACGGGTTTTTTCCTTGAAATATGCCCGATAAGCTTGTTTATTCTACTTTGGAAGGGTTCTCGTGAAACTTCTTCTCAAGTCTTCGTTGGATTTCTGACATACATGCATACCCATCACGCTGTTCCGATTTGAGGTGGGCATTGTCAAAAAAGCTTAGAAAACTGACTTCGATGTTCATAATTTCCTCCATACTGCTCTATCCTTGGAAACCTCACTTGATTCTGCCACAGTCGCGCATTGTATTATTCGCGCTGTTTTGTTACTTAGGCTTCTAATATTCCTCTTTTGACGAGTGTCTTACACCACATTCACCCATGGCTTTCTTGGTCTACTTCTCCCCCTAACACCATTATCTCCTTTCTGTTTGGTTGTTCAACTGTCATTTAATTTCTCAAAGTTGCCAATCCAGTCAAGTACGCTCTTTTCATACATATCTATAACTGGAGAATCCATTCCACATTTCATCGTCCATTTATTTTTAACCTTATTCCTCCGTCAGAAACTTTTCTCAGATAACTCATAACCACTGTATTTATCTTTCGCTAATGTTTATCCTGGCGTACTTTTGTTTCGTTGCCATACAATAAGTAGGAATTATTTGGTATGTAGCAATTTTCGCTTTCCTAAACCAATACTCTTATTTTCTTCAATCACTTGGTCTTCATTATTCTTCGGTGACTACTTAGGTCTATTGCTCCAGTCTTTCTGCTGCAATTATCGTCCTAGCGTCGTGGAGTCATGGGCCCATCGTAGAAATTTTTGGTGCGGGGACAAAACTAAACTCAAAGGAAAGCCACGTGCGTTGTTTGACTGTGCGCGTCCAGTTCCACTGTTCTTTGAATAAGTGACACAGCTATTTGAAAGACTGGGTTATGTGGCTCTTGAGTCTTGGGGATTGTACTCAAGTTACACTCGGAAGATTCATGGTTTCAAATTATTTTATCTCTGGGAAAATTCCTATCATATTTCATTCAATTAGACACGGAGAAGATTATTTTACCCCCTCAGTCTGTATCTATGGAACAGATGAAAGCGACACCATGAGGAAGATTCTCCGTCGGGCTGATTGTGTAAGGATTGCTCTCTACGAACTGATACTACTCAAAGAAAAACAATTTTCTACGAACTGCGAAATGCAAAAATGATATGGTACACAGTCACTCGCACGGGTGCAAAGATGTACACCATAGAGGATGAAATTTTCTACGGAAAAAAATCATTGGACTTGACAGGGATTCGAGCCTTGATCTCTCAAGTAAGTAGACAAGAACACCTAGTTCGCATAAACACCCGCTGACATTCGCCTCGGATAATGACGACTTGGTGGTGTAACGGGCTAACACTCATGACAGGCAATGGGAGATTCAGATTCGAATCCCATTGAAGAAAAATGATTTTTTCATGGCTAATTTCTCCCCCTATGGTATGTAAAAAACCTGAGCCTATCACTGATCCACAAAAATCTACCCTCTCCATATTCTGTTTCCTTATCTCTTCCCTTAATGCTTGGTGTCCTAACGTTCCCTGCCACACGCCGTCGTGACGGTTCGCTTGATAGTACGTTAATTTAGGTGCTAATGGTGGCTCTCACATCACACCCTACCCCTCACTCCCCATTTCCAAAGTGTGCCGTTCGATTTTAATCCGTCTTGTTTCCTCTTAATTAGAACTGGTGACTTGCAGGTTCCTTCCAGACATAGAGTTCCTTGAATGCGATATTCTGCATTCAACCTTAGTTTCTTTGCGCTGCTTGTTTGTCGATATACTTTCTGAAAAAAGACGTATCTTTTGGGCAGAAGTTTAAGAAATTATTTCTACCGCACGCATATTTAAATGGAAAGCTGAAGCAAGGTTCTTTCTTGCTTATTAAATTACATTTGCTTAGAGGCTTATCTATCCAGTTCATTATAGATAGTGAGTCAGAATCTGAAACTGTATATCCCTTTTATTGTCTTACTCTATATTGATTCTCTTGGTTGAAGGTTTATTTTTAACTACTTTGGTGTAGGTATAGATTCTGTGATTTCTCTTAATATATTAACTATTTTCGTGGACGCAATATGATTGGCTAAATTTCAGTGGTAACATGACTAATTTTTAACCGCCGATGGCTCATGTCACCAGTCATTTCCGGAGAGGATGTATTGACGTGCTTTCCGGGATTATGCCTTGCGTCTATAGCTTGGTCCTAAATTCAATATCCGCGTAAGATGATAAGCGTAAACTAAATGCGGCAACTATTGACTTGTCTGTTCCCGGTATTTTCCCACTATTACCATCGCTCTTAAATGAAGTGGTAAATATTTTCACTATGTACTTCATCCGAATTTCCTGGTTTCATGTTTTGTCCGTATGGACTGTGTTTGTTTTCGTATCAAGGGGAATGATATCCTCTGGGTCTGCTCTCTTCATTCGGTGTAAATAAATCAGTCTTCCTCTGCTCTCTCTACCATCACTTGTATATATTGAGTCTATAATGAAGTCCCTCTGGGTATAAACTCGAAATTATCGCGAAAAAAACTTGGCTGTTCTGAATAAAGGCCTTTTAATTCCTGTTTGCATTGCCCTCTTCGAGACTCGATCAATCACCTCGTTTTTCCACTCCTTGTCTAAGCTAGCTCTTGAATTTTGATTGATTTAGTAAACACGATCCGTGGTGTCTTGGGGAACTTTTTCCCGCAGAGGCAAAGCTGAAATGGGAGTGCTATTCAGGTTGTTCCATTTCCCTCGCTCTTCAGAGACTCGAGAGCAAGTATGAACGAAAAGAACAAACAATGGAGTTTCAGAGAGATCTTTAGGTCTTGCTAAGGATGAGGAAAATAATACAGTATCAGACACCGTTTTTGCACTGAAATGATCAGTATTGATAAACATATTATATCATGTTTTTTCTACAATTTATTGATTCGTGAGAGAGAATCCTCTTCTATCTTCTTATTGTGGTTAATAGAGAAATTAGAGCTCAGATTAATGATTTTTGCGCTTTTTAAATACTTTAATTATTAGAAGATTACCTATCAAATGAATTGTCTTTAAATTACCCGCGTAGCACTTGAATTTGTTTGATTTGGACCTAATATTAAGTGTGTGAATAGTAAGTGAAGTCTTTAAATATTTTAATATAATTCATTTTTTTATATTGCTGGTAATATTTGTGATTTCTCCCACCTTTAAATTAACGACAGCAACTAACAGAGGAAGATTTTTAAATTAAAAATTCGGGATTTGAAAGGAACTTAATTCCACTTCGTTAAACTTTTGGCTGCAACAGTTTCACTCCACGTCAAGTGAGTTGCCTTCAGACCGGATTTATGATAAATTTAAAATTTAAGATGACGAGTCAAATGCCAAATAACGCACATTCGTCGAACATATTACTTCAATGTGCAAGGTAGATGAAATAGTATACAATTATTTTTTCTGAAAATAAGTGCTTTGAACTGATTGTCCACGTGAATAAACATTCTTACAAAAAATATTTTGTAAATCCAAGCAATTAGGTATGCCATCACTACCGATCCGTTGCGATGTAATAAACTATTAGGTGATAATTTTCTAAAATAAGGGTTAAGTTTTTTGTAAATGTTTTTGGGTCACTAGGGTCGTAGTAGCAATTTGAAGATCGGCCATATTTGGAGATAGAAGTTGGTTCTGGTGTAATTGAGTAAACATTCACGGCAGTCATAAATAACCATTTAATGGCGTGATGCCGATGCGAAAAACATCCATAGTCTGTAATTCGGGTTTTTCGCTTAATCTTTCGTTATCTCAACGATGAGCCAATCCTTAGCATCCTACACCCTCACTTGCTAGTCGAAGGCAAACATTGTGACGAATAATGACGCCGGTCTTTGTTGTCTTTTTATGATGTCGTCCTCAATTAAATCTTTAGCTCTTGAATCTTCTCTTCTTCTTCGGTTATCAACCTATGGGTTGGTTGGCAACAGCACGCCATTCTGCTCTTTGCTCAGCTTTCCTCTTCATTTCACCATATGAGACGCATCCAGAGTCATTTATGATCTGCTTCATATAGCTTAATCTAGGACGTCCTCTGTGACTTGTCCCTTCAATAAAACCTTCAGCTATTAATTTTATAAAATCATTGCATCGTAGAATGTGACGTATTAGTTTAAGTCTCCTTGTCTGTATCTGTCTTCAAAGACTTATATTTTCTTGTACTCTTCTCAGCACTTCCTCATTGGTAATTCTGTCTCGCCAGCTGATTTTCTGTATCCTTCGATCAGCCGATTTTCTGTATCCTGCACCACATTTCTAGGGCCTCTAATCTGCTCTTTTCATATTTCCCGATAGTCCAACTTTCACACCATTAAAGGGTCACATTCCAAACATAAGCTTTCATAACCCTCTTTCTTACTTCCAAACTAACATTTTTACTAGTCAGTAGAGTCTTTTTATCAGTGAAAGCTATTTTTGCTAGTTGTATTATATTCACAATTTCTCGTTTACTCCTTCCATCTTCTGTTATCTTACAGCCCAAGTAGCTGAATTCTGTAACTTGTCCTAGTTCTTCATCATTTATTCTTATCCTTACAGGTTCACAGCAGTCTTGAATTCCGCATACCATCACTTTAGTCTTTTGCTTATTTATCTTCATTCCATATTGGTCTCTAAGAATTCTTTCCATCTCGCTAAGTATAATTTCTAAATCTTCTCTCTTTTCTGCAACTATGGCAATATCATCAACATATCGTAACATATCTATTTTCTTCCCATTTACTTTGATTCCTACATCAACATTTTCCCTTACCTTATCGTTTGCTTCTTGGATGTATGCATTGAAAATTATTGGTGATAGAGGACAGCCTTGTCTGACTCCTTTCCTTATTATAGCTGTATCTTCTTTATTCTTATTTCTAATTAAGGCCGTTTCATTTTGGTATGTTTTAAATATTATTTTTCTATGTTTGTATTTCAGCCCAACTTCTTCCAAAATCCTGAACATTTTTTGGCGTACAACATTATCAAATGCTTTCTCAAGGTCAACGAAAGCAACTTAAGTTTGTTTATTTTTAGACATTTGTTTTTCAATGAGAAGCCTTAAAGAGAGTATTGCCTCTCTAGTTCCCATTCCTCTTCTAAATCCAAATTGGTTCTCACTTAAAGTATTTTCCAACTTTCTTTCAACTTGTCTAAGGATTATCCGTATAAGTAGTTTTGAGGCGTGTGATAATAGACTGAGCATGCGATATTGCTCACATTTCGTAGCAGATGATTTCTTTGGTATTGGAACCATAACACATTTTTGGAAGTCTCCAGGAACTTCACCTGTCTTGTATATTTTCCTTATAAGTTGTAGTAAAGAAGCTTTCATTTTGTCACCAGCTTTTTTAATCAGCTCAGAGGGAATGTCATCACAGCCTACTGTTTTCCTGTCTGGCAAATCTTAAAAAATGCTTTCTCAAATTCTTCCTGTAAATATCTTCTCCTAGTTCTTCTTCTTCTATTTCTTCACTTGATTTCATTTCATTATCTAATAGTGGTTTTCCTTGGTAAAGCTCTTCAATATACTCTTTCCACCTCTTAAGTGCGTCTCCAAACAGCATTTTGCCTTCTCTGTTCTCTATCGTATCGAAAGATTTTTTGTTTTGTTTGTTGAAAAGCTGTTTTGCTGTTTTATAGGCTATATCGGTTTTCCCTTTGTTCATATTTTCCTCTACTTTTTTACATTTGTTATTGAGGTAATTTTCTTTGGCCTTCCTAGATTCTCTGTTGATTTGATTCCTGAGCTTTCTGTATTTGGTTCTACTCTTCTCATCAAGGGATTTCTTGTAAATTCTTCTCTCTTCTATGAGAGAAACTATTTCAGGCGTTATCCATTCTTTCCTGTTTGCAGGTTAAACTTTTCCGACAGATTCTTCAACTGCTTCCTGTTTGCCGATTTGAATGTCTCCATTCTTCATTTACGCCTCCATGAATAATATTTGATGCTATGTCACCGGTTCTCCGTGCATAAGCTATCATTGTTTCGTCAGATTTTAGATTAGCTCTATTCCATGTCTTATTAAGTTTTTTTCTTTAATCGTTCGAACCTAAGTAGACTCTTCATAATGACTAGATTGTGATCACTGTCTATATCTGCTGATCCGCAAAACGTGACTTAACTAGGATGTAGTCAATCTGTTGTCTTCTGATGTCTCCTGGAGCTCTCCAAGTGTATCTTCTTCTTTTATGATGGCTGAATAATGTATTTGCCACGACTAACTTGTGTTTCGCACAAAATTCAATTAGCCTGCAGCCTCTTTCATTCTTACATCCCAGTCCAAACTTTCCTACAATTCCATCAACTTGTTCTTCCTCTACGCTTGCATTCCAGTCTCCTATTATTATTAAGTTCTCCTCACCTTTTACTTACTTTATTACATTATTTATATCTTCATATATCATTTCTATTGCTTCATCTTCTTCTGCGGATGTTGGCATGTAGACTTGTACTATTACAGTATCCTTTGGTTTGGTTTCAAATTTGATTAGTAAGATCCTAGATATATATTGCACATACCCTTTTACAAGATTTCCAAGTTTCTTGTTTAAAATTATTCCGACTCCTTCGATTCCAGGAGTACCCTGATTCGTACCCGTATAGAGGATCCGCTACTCTTCTGACCAGAAATCTCCTGGTTCTGGCCATCGCATTTCAAATATTCCAAGAGCATCAATTTCCAATCTGTTCATTTCTAGTTTGAGGTTTTCTAGTTTCCCACATCGTATAAGTGTTCTTACATTCCATGTTGCTACTTTAAGTTGCTTCTTTGGCCTTGCCTGATCTTTTGCAGTCCCCACCCGGAGATCCGATTGGGGGACTATTACTCCGGAATGTTTTACTAAAGATGCTGACATGGTGTGCTATTGATTCTTGGGATATCACAGTTGATTTTCTAATGGAGTGGTTTCCCGTTGCCTCCATTCTTATGCCGTTGACCATAAGGTTCTTACACCTTCAGGAGGAATTTCTCACTCCTAGGACAAAAGAGTACCCTAATATCTATCCGCTCTCTTGAGAGACCGTTGTCACTTGATAGAGGAGGTTTCCTTATTCCGGGAAACACTCGGTCGCCAGAGCCTCGTCTGTGAGTAACAGGGTGCACCGTGCCGCTGGCAATAGCTGCAACTCGTGAAGGAGAGGATGACATTTGTACAGGATAGGCTGTTTGAGACGCTTCAATGCACCTTACACTATTTACACTGAGCTCTTGAATATTGCTTGTAATCACAGCGGCCCCCGCAATACTTTAGGGTACACTTGAGGGGTGACTTTACGCCCTCTTGCCTCTAGTGGATATATTCGGAAAAAATCTAATACTCAATGCTATACTCAATCGACGCGAAGGAAATACGTCTTAGGAGCACACCAACACAATTACAGGCCAAGGAATAAGTTTCCTCTCGGATATCTGGTTATTAGCCTTTCGGTCTTTCACAATTATTTGCTTGAGATGGTACGAGCGATTCGCGTATCACGCTGAAATTATAGCTAGCCCGTTCATATTTCTCTTCAAATAAATCAGCATTAACCCGTTTGAAGTAATTATTTTGCCAAAGCTGGGTGATAGCATGTTAATAATTTTTACGATTTGTAAAATGTTTGTTGCTATCCCTTAACCCTCCAGCAGGCACCTGGCCTATCCTTAGACACTAGCGGCCACGCGTGGCACTCAGTGCAACTCTTGGTTTTCCGCTGATATTAAATTAAGTTAAAATAAATAAAATAAAATTAAGAAGCGTACATTCCTTTCCTTGTTTCGTAAATAGAATTTTGCATAGTTAATACATATAATACCGAATTTTCATATTTCAATTTTCGTACAAAATTCAGTTTTCAAACACGATATACCATTCAAAACATTTGTTACTATATTTTATACTTTAAAGCGATGCCAAAAACTTAATTAGAGTATTAGCAGTTTGTATCACTTAAGGCTTTTTCACTTCATTCATATGCACTTTTTGCACGTTGTTACTGTTTCACAGTGCGTTCGGCTAGATAAGTTATTGCACTTCTAACATTTGATTGTCGTTGATATGTTCTTTGCACGCCCACACAACACGCAGTACCCGCGTTTCTTACTTGATTTCTTGCTCACAACTTCAACTTGCAAGTCTGAAGATTATTTCCTGACTGTAAAATCAATTTGCACGGAACAAGCCGTAAACAAAGTCGCCTTTCAGCCTTGGATGAATATTTTCTCCAATTCTTCCTACTATAGATATGGTAAGTTATGATTTGGCGTTTGCGCCTTTTAAAATACCGCACGAATAACACGTTGGTACTGGTGTTGAATACCTTCGCGGCGTAACTCTTCAATTCTTGTGATAGAGCGTGAAGCTTATACGATCTGTTCGAATTATTTGTTTCGGGTGAAAGTAACGTGTTGTTATGCGGCAAATTACGCATAATGATTTATTATTGAATGGGAAGAAAGTGATTCATTGCATTGAGTTTAGACAGGTGTGTTATCCAAATGTATTCAATCAGTACCCCTTTACTTATTTTCTTTACTTATTTAAAGGTGTGATATATATTGGATATAACTCATGCAATCTTGAGATTATAAGAACTGGTGCTCAATATGATAGCGCTACTCTCTTTCGTCTTTCGTCTCGTTCACATTAAGAAAATTAAATTATTGATCTAAAACACTGAAACCCTCCCTCGTAATTAAATTTGAAGTTTATCTAGTGTCAATATTTCCCTAATGTAATATTCTTATTTATCACTCAGAAGGAAAAATTTAGGTAATCAATATGAGTACTCTAACCTCTAAATTTCATATAAGCTTCCTCCAATTTTATGGTCTGGCCCCTCTCATGGCCATGTTTGGTATTCTCAAGTTAGCCAGAGGAACAGGCTACAGTACAACTTTGAATTGGGATGAATACTCCTGGCCTGTTACAGAGGTTGAGCTGGTTAGCAAGGAAGACAAACGAGGCAGCACTAGATTTGGGGGAAATGGAATGAAACTAGTGGCAGAGATTTGGAGAAGGTAGAAAAGTTAGGCAGAGGAGGTTTGGAGAGGTGAGGGCATCTCAAAGTGCGTAATAGATTGAAGAACGCCGGCAATATGGTGGACAATGAGAAGAGGATGTTGAACTTAACAAATCATTAGTTTTACTACATGCAATTTATATACTCTTGCTGTACTACCCATCTCGATGTTTTATGTAATTTTCCAGAGAAACTTTAACAAATTTATATGATATATTGTTTTAGAGCAACTGTTTTCTCCCATTAAACATGATAAACTGTCACTCCATTTTAAGCCAGTAGCCTTAAACTTTAAGGAGGAGATGATCTGAACACCATGCATTTACAATGAGCTCTGTCTAATAAAACCTACTAATTGGTTGGTGGAGTACATAGGGATGATGGTAGTTTGAAATCATCCCATGCTCTGCGCACTAGAGACAGCTTGCATAGTACTATGTAGATTTTAGTGACCAGGTGTTAATGAATATCCTTTAATTGTTTCATTCTACTCCCCACAGGTGGTACTCGTATTCATCTTGAGCATCGCGTCGCTCATCATCTACTTCATCGATGCCTCCAGGTAAGTTAACAGTGTTCGTGGGAGGGTGGTTGGGAGGCAAGGTGCTGCTCTAGTTAGGGCCTGGGAGTTTGGGGGTCGGGGCTTCTTAGCAAGGGATGGGACTGCAATGATGGTTGGGGACAGGGGTCTGGAAGTGGCTTGAGGGTGTTTTTGGGAGATGCTATTTGCTTCTCATCTAGTTGGACATCAGAAGCTGTGTGAATATTGGGCCTCATTGTATAGTGGCGTGATCCTATTTGGCACCTAGTTAATTACATAGATAAAAGTGGGTGTTTTGGTTTTTTTGTTAGTAAACTCATTTGGTAGTAAAAGAGTCCTTAATTTTTTCACATTTCCTCATAATGGGGTAGTAGTGTTGATTAAATTAGCTAAAAGAGTACCTACACATTCCTTAAGAGATTGATTTATTTTTAGTCCTTAGACATTTTTATATTGGATATAAAAAACATGGCATGGAATGTTGATATTATTTGATTTTTAATATGCTTACATTAATTTTTAACCATATGCTCATAATATGTTTTGTATGCATAACAGCTTATAATTAATTGAACGTAAAAGCTTTCGTTTGGGTTGACGGAGGGGGTTTGTTGATAACATGCAAGACAGTTAACAAGTGTGTGAAGACTGCAGTGGTGGAGGCTAACCTTGGAGATATCTTCATTTGGAGATGTGGTGTCGTGCTGGAGTTGGTGAGTGTGACTGCTTGAGAGGCAGACTTGGTTTGTTTGTGCAGCACTATCTCAATAGAACAGTACAAAAGAAACTGGGTGTCTCGAGATCGCTCCAAATCCGGATGCGCCACAGCTATGGAGCGAGTAGCAGTTGTTGAAGAGGCTTGCAATATGTTTTCACTCCGCGCTTTGCCACTAACTAGATGCAATTGAATAGACACTCACTTAAGATAAGAAATGAACATGTCTTTGAGTACAGATTACCTTATGTCTCATATCCATTTTGAGGCGGAATCTATGTCACACAGAGCACTATGATGCATTCATGGTGAATGCGAAAGTTGTCTCATTATGTGTTTTCATTAGCTGTTTACAGCTATGAAAATTTTTCTTTTCTCCTCTTCCTTCCCCAAGTACATTTTTGTTTTCTATTTTTGGAACTAGAGTAAGGGAGTTATCTCTTCTCCATTACCATAATCTCCTACTTCTCCTCCCCTAGGCCCTTTCCTCTCATGGAAGAAGTTTTGTTTCTTTCTAGCATCTGCTTGTTCACTATCTGATGAGTTCCCAGGACAACCATATTTTTAATTAGTCTCATACACTCTACCGCTTGATGTTCAAATTAGAGTCATAATATCAGCTCGCTATTTGCGTATATTTTGAGTAGTGTAATGAGGTATCTCATTTTAGTGAATTAAATACATATGTAAATTTTTATCATCATGTTCCCATTATCACAAAAAAACTTCTTGTGAGCAAATTGCAGGAGAAGGAATATTACCCATCATCACCTCAGTGGCCCAGAATTACATTGCTGACAACTTAGCTAAAGTTTTGTTTTTTCCCAATATGATTCCACATACCCTTTTCATGTCAGTGTCATACATAGTCATTGTAAGGTTTACCCAAATTTTCGTCTTCTTAGGAGATGGAGCAAGAAGTTAATATCAGCTAGAACCGCCTCATCAAAGATGTACAAATCCATTATTTGTTTCAGAAAATGATAGAAAGCTTCTTCCAATCCAACTTACGTGTGTTGTATATGATTTTTATGAATGTTCATTACTACGATGCTGTGGGTACCAGACGTTGTCCATCATAATACATTATGTAGAGAATGCAGGGAGTCAAGTTCTTCTCCAAAACTCACCCCTTTTCTCTTCTGTTTCTTCCCGCATCTCATCTTCCTCTGCCGTTGCTGCTATGACGACCTCTCTCTAATAGAAAGTAAGTGAAAGAGACTCACTCTTGTGTTTTAATCGCCTCGTTTTGTTGGTGGTTTATTTATTGTCTGTACATTTTATTTAAGTTTCGTTGTTTTTATATAAATGCGCGCAAATAAAATATCAGCAGCCAAAGCATTACTTCCATAATTGGTGGCGTTTTGGGCTTGGAGTCGTTCTGAGTTTATAACCAACGACAGATTGCTGCTTTGTATTTATCATTAAGACAGTATGTGTTTTTAGGATGTAGATTAAACTTTTAAACGTTAGAAATTGTGACGCGGAAAGATGATACGCAGTGTTTAACATTTTTCTGATGCTAAGGCTTATTAATGCAATTAATTACTAAAGTCTTTGCACTGTAGTTAATGCTTGTGCTATCAAAGGAAAGATTCATTCACTTTAACCGAGAAATGAGTACATTATGCTTGTAACTTTAATCTGCTCTTGGACTAACTGTAATGCATTGGTGTGCTTTCCATGTTTTGTGATACTTGCAAATTTTTTCTGAGATTAACAGTGAAGGTACTTTAATTAGGGTCAGTTTCATACATTTTCATAAATCTTCGATTTAAAAAATATTTTTAGTGCCGAATGGTTGTTCCGACTTTTTCAGTAAGGGATTTTGGGAAGTGCAAGCAATTAGATTCTTTGCTTACTTGGATTACTTATTGAATATTTGTTCGGCGACCAGTTATTTTTCATTTAGTTTCACCTGAATGTAAGGCTTAATCATGGTGGACTCTCCCCCAGTTATTAAATGTAGCATGGTTTTTGTACGGTCTTTACACTTGAGTTGCGTTCAAGTTCATCAGAATGAATTTTTCAATATTATCTCTGGGACTGTTAAATTTTCACCAACTCAATTGTCCTTTTAAATATTTTTTTTTTGGTTTTGTTTTCCCATTTTTCTTTTACTTTCTCCTTCTCTGTCAAAGCTCGTCGTGGTGTCTGGTTAAGTGGCTTATTTATCGTAAGTTCGTTCATTGTCGTGTGCTTTCTTTGTGCTTTTCTCTGTGTGTGATGTTTGTGTGTGATCTGTTTGCGAGTGTGTGGAGTTGTGTGCCTATAACGTTCGGATACTTAATCCGCTTCACTTTGCATCCCAAGGACCAATCACCTATAACCATCACCACAGCAATTCTTTTTATGTGTTTGCTTATCTTAAAATCTTTCCCAGCCATCTGTATCTTTTCTTTTCCATCTTTTTTCTGACCTTTGTCTCTCCTTTCCGAGCTCCTCCCTGTATCAATCACTTGACCTCCATGTACCAACTTTTCTTTTCTCATCACCTCTTATATTTTTAACTGTTCTCACTATGTATTCACAGCAATGCCATATATTGCTACTCACTTCTTTTTTTGTACTTGCAATACAATCTCTAAAGCTGTTTTGAATGTTCTTTAAAGGTTAATTTTTTTCTTGCATTCAAAATATCTCTGCACAAGAAATATTATTTTTTTTCTATCAAGGTTCAGCATAATAGTTTTTATGTTTATTTTGTACACTGGGTTGAAACAAGGGATGTTATTGGTAAAAGTTGTTTCTGAATTGTTGTAAGAGTATAAAACAAGTTAATTACTACTATTATTCCCAATCAAGAATATATTCTCTCTTTGTTATGAAAAAATTTCTTTCAACAAACCTTTATGTATTAAAGTAATTAGTTAGTGCATTAAAGTAATATTTTAAAAACTTAAAAGATATATTCCGTTAAAATGTGATACAATTTAAACAAAAACTTTTAAATTGCATAAGCTGCATTCTGCATTCCAACTAACAAAATATATGTATGAGGTTTTCAACATGAAGATAAGTACAAATGCAAATTTATGGAGTTAAAATTCAATGTTTTATATGATTTATGTTATAAACATGCTCCTGACAAGAATGGCATCAATGGTGACAGTAGCAACCATCTTTTACCAATTTATTCAAAGATGTCCTTAATTATTGGAAACATGCTGCATTCAATTGTTTGTCATATCATACATTGATTTTACATGACTGGAGGACGATTTCCTTCCCCAAAAATCATGTGGTCTACTCTCTTTCTTTTTGTGATGTCGTACCCCCTCCCATTGTTTTCCCCTGATGTCTTTTCATTTCCTGATCCATTTTACTCTCTTTGTCTCTCTATCTCTTCCTCTTTTTCTCTATATTGTCCCTGTCCCAATCGTCCCTTTCCTCCCTCTTCAGACATCCATCACCATCATTCCCCCCTAAAATTTCAGTACTTCTAAAAATTCTACAAGTTGACTGCCTAAGCAGGGTAGAACTTGCATCCATTACTCTTCGGTGGTCACTTAGGCATTCATGATGGGAAAGGCCAAGTGGATGACATTTCTTTCAAAAGTCATATTTTATATGGTGGAAGTTGACAGGTGGGATCAGGTTATTATGGTGGCTAAAATACTGGCTTCACATTTGGAATCTCTGCAGCAATGGAGATTTTTCAGAGTAATCATTTTCTTTATTTGGGTGCCTTGCAGAGTTCTTTAACCTTTACCTTCCTGAGTTTTTCCGTAGTCGTAAGCCTTGCTGGCCGGGGTTTTTTTAATGACCAGTGTTTGTTAAATGTCCATCAATGTGCCAAATGGACAAGCTCGGCAGTGTAGGGACATAATTTTTGTGCCGGAGAGACACAATCGGAAGATAAAGGTTAATTTCTGTGTATGTCCATTGGATGAGGCATTAAACTGTGGACCCTCGGTGTCTCTCATCAAGATTAGGCTATAGCCTTAGTAGCATAATTCTCCTCTTCTAGTCAAAGAAAACTCCCCTACGTAGACTATCAACCTGTCCTCAATGGCAAAAATGGTCTAGGTTTTTGGTCACCTCTCCAGATAACTTACCATCTTAATTTACCAGCTCATCATAGAAAATGTATTTATTAAAATGAACAACCTCGAGTTATAATCCTGGTGGGTTCATGGTACTCTCTATTTTCTCTCGACAGCTGATTGTTAATCAAGCCAATTTTGTAAATAACTTGATGTAGTGGTGGACATCATCAAATACAAATAGTAATTGTTGAAAAATCGTTATCCTAGATGCTGGACAGGTAGTTAGCTTCATGTGATGCATCATGCGAAGAGTAAAAGCAGATATTCATTCTAAAAACTGTAACAACCACAGCATCCATAATTTAGTGAGTATTTTTAAGACCCTGGAGAACCATTGTCATTTGCGTACTTGGGAGTTATTGAAAAGTATATGTATTAGTTCTTGAGAATTTACAATAAAGTAATTCCAATGGATCATATAGTCCATAACTGCAGTCATTCTAATGGTTCATGAAGGTTACCATCAGTTTACCTCATTTCACAGAAAAAAGGTTCATATCCCTTACTTAGGAGTACATTTTCCTGACTTTGGGTTGCATTATGAGGCTTGGATGAAGCAAATATCAAATTACAAATCAATCAGGACAATACTGAGGGTGGGTGGAGGGAATACATGGAGGAGCTGTATTACAGGGGTATTAGACCTGTAAACTCATATGTACAGAGGAAAAGAACCATCAAGAAGTATAACTTCAGATACAGAATTACTTGTCAATGAACTAGAGGAGGCACTATGAGAGATGGAGGCCAGAAGAATCATAGAAATAGATATGAACTCTTTGGAGTATCAACAGATTTTTGGGAATCAGAGATAAATATTTATGTATCACTAATTCATAGGATTTATGAGGAGGGAATATGGCCAGATAAATTTGTGAAAATAGTTTTGATCACTATTCAAAAGAAAAGGAAAGCATCAAAATGCAAAGACTATTGGACAATTTGCTCAGTTTCTCACACAGCTAAAGTTTTACTTAGAATTATAGGTAAAAGGTTGGAGAGCAGAGCAAATTACTTCTCAGACAATTTACTCTCAGTTTGGTTCAGAAAGAAAAGGGCAAATCAGGATGTGATTGTGGTAATGAGAAGACTCATAGAAAGGAACTTAGAGTGTAATCAGGTCATTTTTGTATATTTCTTAGAGTTAATTACAAATGATTAATTGAAATACTTATGAAAATAGAAGTAGTTTGGAGAGATGGGAGACTTCATAACTTAAATATGACCTAGGTAGCACAGATGAGGGTAGCTAATAGAGATTTATGGTGGGTAGTTATCGGTGTTGGGCTAAGGCTAGTCTTCCAATTGTTGCCATGGATTTTTAACATTCATGCCAAGGAAATGAGAAGAGAGGCATGGAGAGGGAGGAAGAGCTAGATATGGGAATAAAATTAGCCAGGCAGCTGTTTAATTGGTTAGAACCTTGAATTATTTGATCTTGGTTATTTGTTCATCAAAGGTATTGCAGGATTTGGTAGATTCTGTTGAAAGCAGAGATCCATTTGTTTGTTTGTAATCCAAAATCAATGTGGCAATCATTGAATGAAGATTGAGAGGAGAATGCCAAAATAATGTGGAGAAAAGGCTGACCAAGTTGATGCTGATACAGATCTGAGGCCGTAGGAAAAATGTTGGGTAAGCAGGGAAGGGGAATAGGGAGAATAGGCTTTATAGAGGGGATAAAGAAAGTTGGGGGTGTTCTGAGATGAAGAAAGAAATCATGTTCAGAGATAAGTTCCCACACCTGTAAAATCTTGAACTTTTCACTCTCTCTGTTAAAACCTACCTTAACCGATTAATTATCCCCATCAATTGACGACACCATTGGTCTCAAGGCATAAACCACATTAATTTTAAGCATAAACCTTACTTCTACTCTAACATAAAGCCCCACAAGCCACCACAGGGTCATTCGGTGGAGGGAGTGTTAGGACAGCAGCTATGAAGAAGGTTCAGAGTAGAGAAAAGGAGTTGGAAGAGGGAAATCAAAGAAAGTGAAATATGTACATGTAAATGGAGTGTCTCAGTGTCTTGCTATTTTTGCTGTAGTCACTGATATGACATTTGGGAAGAAGGGCTTTGGTACCAATCTATTTGACAGTGAATCTCTCTCATTTTGCTGCTTTGGTCAGCTTTGTGGTGCCAATGTTATATCCTTGGCACCATGCAGACACTTGCATTATCTGGGTTTTTTCAAGTAATCTTTGCCTAATATATAGCCTCCAAGTCTCTGGTGGCTCTGAATCTAGTCCATACATCAGCCTTGTCACTCTCCGTTTTCTTTTATTTAATGAAGTATTGAAGAATGTATATCTTTTCATGTCATATCCAAACTTAAATCAGTTCCAGCAAAAAAGAAACTATATGTTGCTCACATATCAAGTATGGAAATAAAACTGTATAACTAACTCAAATAAATGTATGGCTGAGTAAGAGAGAGAGAGAGAAATAGCCAGAAAGTGCTGGAAAAAGGAAGGAATTATAAATAATATGCACCATCAGATAAGTAATATGTTACTTCCATTGCATGCAAATCAACTTGGCCACATCATATCTCCTTCTCTTCGTGTGATCAGTGTAATACCTGGCGGTACTTCTGATGACTTTTTTTACAAAAATTTTATGCTATTTCCCTCAAGCTAATCTACTGTGGATCATAGAGTTTGAAATAGGCATCAAAGGAAATGCCTCCTAATTTTGAGGATTGAGAATCTTATGAACCTTTCATTCCTTTTCCCAGTTTCTTTCTAGTCCCTCTATCACTCTTTCACTTTTCTCCATTAAGAGTGAAATTTCAGGGTGTGTCATTGAACTCTTTCCATGGAAGTTTGTTGGTTTAATAACTTCAGTTCTGCCAGTAATTCTCTATGCATGATATAATCAACTAGGAGCCATTCATGTCTGCTCATGTGGGTGTATCATTGTATGTATTTGGTTAAATGTTTCGATCTGACAATTATGTATCATCAGTTGTGCCAATTTCTTTTCTATATTTTTCAGTTGTTTTACTTTTGTTCATGATTTTAAGGATTACTGTTCTCTCATTCTCATGAATCATAAAATAAATCAGCTGGGTTGATGGTGATTATCTTATCTAGTGATTTCTCGTGAAGAAATAAAAATCTTGATCTCTACTTTGCCTTTCAGACATGAAGTAGAAAATATTTTTGATCCTTTTTTTGCTCATTCAAGTCATAGCATTGAACAAATTGCCAGTCTTAAGGTCAATAGTGCCACAGCTGTAATTCATTCCTCTTTTGCCTCAGGAATAAAATATTCATTTGAAGTTCAACATATTCTCAAAGAAGTACCAAATGAATATACATATTTTTGTACTGATATTTTTCATTATAGTGATTGGTTTACATGTATTTATTTAACTCCCCAGTGATGCCATTTCTCAGAGAATCATGCTTCCCTTCCTTTGATGTAGAAGTGAAATCAATGTACTTTTTTAATCAATACATACTTTTCATAAGATAGCATTGGAATCCAATCCAATGATTTACTGTAAATAAAGAAGAAAAGTAAAAAAATTATATATAGCAACTTATTTGGACAATTTTTGTTTCCCCACTAAATATTGTGATAAACCCATGTTAAAAGGAAAATGTAAATGAGTTAATCATCATCATTGTTAGTGCTAAGGAAATTATATTTTAATTTTAATTATTTTCATTGGCTGCTGTTCATGGGTTGGGCAACTGAGAAGATATTAGCTATTTGGATGCATAAATAATAGTTCTCTTGTCAATCCAAAAGTTTTACTTTATTGACTGGGTAAATAATCACATTTCATAATTTTAAAGAATAGTGTGGCGTGCCTTATAGTCATCAACATGGTAGTTATGCTTCACCAAGGCAAATGTGTAGTCGGCAAGTTTGGAAAGAGCTGAGTTTGTACCAGTGAGTCTTGCTCTTTACACCCTCCACTTACATGAAAGAAGGGAATGAACCTCAGGATGAAGTCTTAAAGACTGACTTCCATTCTTGAAGCCATTAATGTGGACCCCAGATATTACTGCTAAAGAAATATTTTAGAGTTTCTGTAGTGATTTTCCGCCTTCATATTGAATATAGGTTTTTATTCATCTTGATGCTATCCCGTCAACCCATAAGCCTCACTTGACTCTTAAAGATAAAATATGTCTTTTGGTAATCAAGTGTAAGTATTAACACAGTACAACAGAGCTGTTAACTCATACAGGACCCCTGTTGTTGCTTTTGTGTTATAAGAATGCTAATTTCATAAGCAGCCTATCTATTTATTTAGTCTTGTAATTTCTTATTAAATTAGATCTATATATTGCATGCTCCTTGGCTCATTTTTTACTGATTTGTATTTGGTCAAAAAGATTAGTCTTGTGGTATCATAAAAAGTATAGATCTTGGAACCCCCATTTACTTAGCATTTGATCACCTCTCAGGTTTGATCAAATAACATAACCTTTTGGTATGGCCTATAGTTGAATGACTACTGTCTCCATCAGCTTTTTAATAAACTAAGTTGATAACTGACATATTTACAACAGCAATAAAAATAGTTTTCAAGTTTTTCAAATCCTATTCCATTAATATGAAGTAAGATTCCTTTTTGTATTGTTAGTTGAAATTACTGTACAAATCCGTCATGAATTTTTGTTTTTATAGTCTAATATAATGGACAAAAACTAACGTAGTGTTACCATAAATGAACTATATGCCAATAAATCTCTGTGTCAAGGAGGGAATGTGTAAGTATCCTCCTCCTAAATTTTTCCATTTTTCAGCTTTAATATCCTATTGACTATGGATCACTGTTTTCCTTTTATATTTCATATAATTATTGTATTTTAAGACTAAAGTAAAGAACATGAGGCACTTACTCTGGTGATATAATGAAGATCATGATGTCTAAATCATGTAAA
Source organism: Ceriagrion tenellum (assembly GCA_963169105.1). Taxonomy (NCBI): domain Eukaryota; kingdom Metazoa; phylum Arthropoda; class Insecta; order Odonata; family Coenagrionidae; genus Ceriagrion; species Ceriagrion tenellum. Next base: position 76,356,124 of record OY720637.1, on the reverse strand, counting down.
GTGTAAAATATACTTTTTACAGTATCATCTGCAGGTTTTAAAAGTCTGTGAGTATTCTCTTGCACTCTGATTCTTTATTCCCTTTCCAATATACCTGAAGTGATACATATATGATTCATTCTTGTCCTTAATTCAGAAATGTGTATCATGAACTCATAAATAATTTAAACCTGTCTGAGCATTTGATTTGAGAATACCTGTCAATGATAGTCTAAATAGGATCATATCATTACACACTACCTACAATGCACTTTGCAAGGTCATATATTTCTATTGTCCTGTGTCCCAAATGCATTCTCTCTTCTTTTTACTCTTTTTCTTAGGGAGAGGTTAAAGAATATTGTATATCTACCTAGACACTGAGCTGTACCATGCAGAAGAGTAGAGCAGGCTAGATTTTCCTAGCTATAGGTACAGTAAGGGTTTTTTTCAAGCTGCCCTCCACTTCGTTGAACAATCAAATGATAAAATGTCTACAAATGTACTTCTAATCAAGATACGGAGGGGTATGGCTACCTGTAATCATTGTGAAGAAAAATCATAGTGAAGAAAGTTTTTATTATTAGAAGAAATGGATTATTCATAATTTACAGTCATTGATTTTGATATTTTTTTTATTAATTTTATATTTCGTGACTAATATCAATAACTAGCGTAAATATGGGGCCTTAAGGTTATTGAAAATTTGAATGTAAAGGCAGTGAACATATTTACTGAAATAGTATGGCTCGTGGTGATGATTTTCCAATTGAACAGAAATTTATCTCCGTTGAGGCAACAGCTTAAATCAAACCTCGAGCTGAGGGAATCAGAATAGCCCCTTAAACATCCAATGCTGTCAATTATTATCTCCATTATTATATGTCAGGAATTCAGTTACCTCAGAGGCACTGTTGTAGCATGCCCAACTTTCTAGAACTTCCCTCTGCTTGTTACCAGAAGCACTGCAAATGTGCTTCAGAATCACTGCTGGTCAATGTTAGAAGTGCTGTAAATGGGTGTCAAAAGCTCAGCGGATAAATTTTGGATGTTCCATAATACATTAGGCAGCACAGTGTAAGGGCATCCCTTCAGGATATATTAAAATAATAGAATTAGCAAAAACAAATATTTTAAAATATATTTTTAAATTTATTCAAATGAAACAAAAATATAGGTGGATGTTTAAACAGTGAGTTTGCTTGCGATGTAACCTGAAAAACCCTGGTCACTCCACCATTCTTGCCTTTGGATAATGGAACTGTAAGAAATCATTTCAAACTGTGGGAACAAATGGAAAACCTATGGAGAAATGACTTACAATTTACTCTAGAAAAGTCATTGTATTTCATGTACACATGTTAAAAGGAACGCTTAAAAATAGCAACATTGAAATTAGTTCCTGACAGCCATACTTACAATATCTTATTATACTTCTTTGTATGCTGGAATGTTAATTTGCCCATTACAACCTCTAAAATTAAGAGGTCATATTGGAATTACCTAACAAAATAGGAGTTCACTTACCTGTATCATTTCAGGTACATTGAGTCCAAAGGGAGTAAATGATTTGTGTATGAATATGTCATGTGTCATGTTTGGTACATTGGAAATTCAGCACAGAATCAAGGTTGGAAGAAAATAACCCCTAGGCCTTTTTTATTTAAAATTCTTTTGTACATAATGAGAAAACTGGTTACATATTGTTAAGCCATCCTCCAATATTTTTCTTTTTAAAATTCTGGGACTTGAAAATAAATACATGCTTGTAGCAAGTGTTTCACTTTATGACATTTTGAATGAGATCTAAAAAAATAATACTGCTTATTATATTAGTATTACTCTAAGTAATTTACTCATAATTAAATATTAAAATTAGTCAATCAAAAATGAATTTATAAAAAAATGAGAATTTCATTCCTCTCAGTCGTAGAAATGGCAAAATTATGTTTTGAGAGGTGCTAATCTGATAGATTGAGCACTAATTTTGCCATCTTGCGGGTGATTTTGTCTAAACTGGCCATGAAGAGCCAGCTAACAATAAATATTTATACGCAAACAAATTAAATTATATATTCAGTGACAAATTTGGTCACTCCAAATTTGATGTCAGGATAGGTATGAATGTTTTGTTTAAAATGATATCTTGTCCAAAAAAATGTATAGCATTATCAAATTTTACCAATATCCTTACCTCAATTTCATACCTTTGAGTCATTTGCATCCAGTGAAAAAACAGGATAATTGTAACATCTGACAGTTGGGCTCAATGAGTAATTCTCTTGTAAATAGGATAATTGGACTCAAGTTCACTTCTTTGAATGTAGGTACAGCTATAGATATAAAAACCCAGGTAGCTATGTACTCCCTTTACAAAAATTGTGCCAAATGGATCACCCAAATAGGTCATTGGGCTTGAGGTGTTATCTGAGGGTGGATGAGATCCTGAGGATCGCTGAGGATTGTGCTAATTTTCAATGTAAATACATTCAAGATGTATTGTCATAAATAATAAATATTAATTTTACATGATTGTGGTTTGATAGTCATTTTCCACTACTGTTGGTGAACAACATAATGTTGAATGCATTTTGACTAAAACAATAACAAGTTGAGGTGCATTCCAGTCATCTAAAAATCCTACCCAATGAGATAGGTCTGCATCTTAAACTGTGTTGATTGTGCATCAGAATTGTTCTCACTCAATGGAGCTAATAACAAGTCAATTATAATGTTGATGTGTCTTAATGATATGAAGAATGTTCTTTACTTATTTGTGATGGCTAGACAAATATATTTATTCTGTACTGATTTGCAGTGTAAGAAGGATCATTGGTAGTCAGATGGATGCTTTCTGAGATTGAAGATAGCTCTTCATAGATGTGATCAGATACATAAGTAAATCTTGGTTGGATCTTAGAAATTAATTTCCAAGCGATCAATATTTAACATTGGGTCATACCATACAAATTGCTTAAACCCGGAAGCTGGACCATTTTAGAAAAGTTTTATATTTCCAGAGTTAATAACCTTATGTTGTGACTGTTCAAAACAACTTTTATTTTATTTTCATTTTTTCTGGTAACATTTGGCAGCCATTTTCCAATCTCGGCACTGAGTATTTTCTGTGTTTGCCAGCAGGAGAATTAATTTCTTTTTTTTCAACTGTGGTCAATTTCAAATGTGGACAATGTAGAAAAATTAAACTTGATAATTATTATAAGAATCAAATTTAGTTGATTCTTATCGTAACACCCGGAAATAGGTGTGCCAACCATAAAATATTTCATCAGTTTTTCCATGACTTTACAACTGCCATACATCTCTCAAAAATGAATCTCAAAATTATGGCTTTAAAATATATGTTGTGCTTGTGCATATTTTTATATCCTGTAATAATAATATTTTTAATAGCTCCCCCAATGCAGAAAATGAAGTCTAGAAACAGATGATCTTGTGCACATGGAAATTTTTGCATCTTTTACATGACTATAACTTTAAACCTAGGTAGGTTACACACTAAAATTTTTAAATTATCGATTCATGTTCTTTTCTAGAGTTCTTTATTACCTGTTAGTTTCTGATTTTTAAACAACTGCCCACTGGAAACATTTTACCTTTAAAATAACAATTTTTTCAAAAGTTACATTTTTACAGTGCTGTAAAAATAAATGTACACAAGCTCCCAGCATCAAATTATTCCTGCATGGAGGATTTTTCAAGGGTGTTTCTTGGACAAATATGAAGAATTTGACTGCCTTCCTCCTAAAAATATCTGAAAAATAGCCAATTTTGCTATTTCAATTCCACATTTTGATAATTAAATTAATAATGAAAAATCAGTATTATTCCTATAGTTATGAGGCATGTAAAACTGTAATTTTTAATGTACATAACATAACGAGTTTCAATATTCAACACTGTCATAGAAATGATCACAACTGAGAAAAATAATTCTGTATTGGCGGAGAGTAATTGAAATTACTCTTCGTGCTTGCAAATACAGAAAATGCTTATTAATATTGAAAAATGGCCCCCAAATATAGCAGGAAAAATAAAAATTAAAGTTATTTGAACAATTGAAACATAAGGCTATCTCTGGAAATATAAAACTTTTCTAAAATGGTCAAGCTATGGGTAGAACACTCCTTATGGATTGACCCCAATACAACTTGGTGAAACCCAAAAAAGATATGCCACCAGTGTGAATTTATAAAAAAAATACTAAATAGCATGTCATAATTAAGGAAAATAATAATATTGAAAACATTTATGGGCAATTATAAACATTATTCTTAAGTTTTTCTTTCCTAGTTACGAAATATGCACTTAATAAAATTGAAATTAATAGAAGCTGCTGAATCAGCTGATAGGAAACGTACTTTAATAAAATGTAATTTGTTGAGGATATGCATATTTTCATGAAAAATTTGGAAATTCGAGAGAGTTACAGAAAATGTAATTTTATTTAAACGCTCGAGTTTTTTTTAAATCATCCAAATTGATTGCTACATTATTAGCAATTATAGTCTATGTATATATTTCTTGAAAGAGTCTTATAAATACAAGTCCCAGGTTATATTTAAGTCAAACAGCTAATCATAAACTTTTAATTGATTTTCTAGGAGATATTTTTGTCTACAAATGAAATCGGAGGAGAAGTAGGGAGAATTAAATCTTACTTACGTATGCATGATATAAAAAAAGTTTGTAAATAGCCCCTGGTGAAAAAATTGAATGTTCTGGAACACTCAGGATACTCACCGATCTGTATTTCAGAACATGCGACAACACTACCAGAACCGTGTATCTCGAGTGCGAGGTGAACGGTGTGAGTGTTCGTGAACACGTTGTAGCTGTTACGGAAAATTGCTGAACACTAAAGCAACACTGTGTAGCATGTTCTCTCGTGTTCGTAGCTTATTCTCGATCGCAGTCTAGTGTGCTCCCTCAGTGTTCTGTGTTAAGAAGTGTTTCATTTCTCGGGGAATGTCCTTAAAACATTCCCTTGTGTGGGGGCGGTCTCTGAATTCATTTGAATAATCAGCATTTTTCACTTTCGAATAAGCACATCTTATTCTTTCCGAGGAAAATTTAGATTTTTTAGACGTACATTGGACGCTCTCTTGTATTCGGTTTTGTGACAGTGTTGTTTACGTCCTGCCATATAACGCTCGGCGGAGAGTTGTTTATAGAACGAAGTTCATTGCGAAGAATTTCAATTTGGGGAATTGTTTCTCCATATTTCCAATGCACACAAGAAGGCTTGTTATGAGGATTTCCACCGTCTTTCCGACCTCACTCTGGCTTTCAAGCCAGAGTGGAATTCCACTGCAACGGCGAGCATGTCTTCGACGGAGCGAATTCGGCGGGTAGGCGTCATTAGGCAAACTTTACACCGATATACTAAGTCCCGAGATGAGTTTAGCGCTTTTAAGTTAGATTTAGATAGAGAAGTGCATTGCACATGAAATTTCGATAAGCAACGGTTTTCGCATGTAATAATCACACTGTTTTCGCCAAGTACTTCGGAGCAAACCGTACACCGATCCGTCTTGTCGACCATATTGGATTCTTCCAATATTATATTATTTATAAGTCAATGTATAATCAAACTTATTAAAAAGAAGGCCAAACTTGCACAACTTAGTTAGGCAAAGTAAAAAAAATATAGATGTATATTGACTAGACACTAAGGATCAGGGTGTTCTCGTTCACTACACGTTCATTGTCATCAGGAGAGTTCTTGGAATGTTGAGGATCACGCCAGGAAACACTCGGTGGTGTTGCGGAATGTTCATTGTGTGTTTCTGGAACATCTTACACCGAACAACTCAGAACACCCCAAAACACGGTCTAAACATTCTTGAACAGCCGAGAACACGTTACGAACGCGAGGGAACCCGCTAGAACAGCCATGTACAGCAGTGAACATGTTATGATACACACCAGACTGCGTATCGCGTGATTTTTTTCCGCCAGGGGCCATAACGATTTTATGGCAAATGAGGAAATATCTATTTAACATTCGAATTACCCATGGAATTTAAACTCGACATTTTATAAATTAACGTAAACCTGACAGAATTCGAAGTATATGGTTTATTAAAATTGTTCGTTTGCGTTATTAATGACGCATTGTAAAGTAAATAAAAAATCACCTCAGGACCTAGCGCTAAATATTTTCCTAAACCAAAACATCATTAGTTAGAGAATTAAACATATTTATAAGTGTTAAAGACCTATAAAAAACGAATACATATTTATTTCATATTTTGAGACCACTTAAATCCCAAATCTCCTAATAAGGATATTGAAAAAGAAGAAAAACTTTTGTATCCAGCTATCGTAGTATTCAAATCATTGAGTCGAACCCTCGCATTTTTCAATTACGAATCTCGTTCGTCAGATGTTTATAAATTAAGTTTGAAAGTCTTTTTAGTGTTGTTGTGCAATGATCAATGAATTTATCCTAATGTGCAAGTGCGAATGCATTGCCTGTCGTGTAAGTTGAAATTTAAAAAAAGGAAATTATTGATTTACTTAATCGATCATAGAAGAATTGGAAATGTGCGTGTGATACTGAATCGAAGCATTACTGGGAACTAGCAGGGAATTTAGGAGTCGATTGGATTTAATTGATTAAACGATAAAACCTTGAGTGTCGGTGACTTATTTTTTCAGAGGCAATAATTTTTATTCTTATCACGCGCTAATGAACGGCGTATCAAGTTGAATGAGCATCGTTTGGATTAGAATTTGATCAAATAATCACTTACTTTCGAAATCCCTCAACCAAAGAGTGCACATGTATTATTTGCCCTTGACAAAGTATGGTGTATTTTTATTTGTGGATTGAAATTGAATGGACCGAGTGAGCGGTAATTGATATGATTCATTTTACTCATGCATGTAATTACAGTATCCGTGGTACGTACAGGTCATTTAATATCTGCGTTATCGTTCGTAATTGAAGAATATGACATCAGTACGAGGAGCCCGACGTTTTCGTAAATTTATTTTGTCTCAAATTTATTCTTCATATTCTTTTGTGGGACATTCACTTATTCCAGAAAAAAATAGTATGAGAGAAAACGCTAACATTGTGGTGTCGAAGAAGTGTTTTAGAAACACTGAGCTACTTAAAAAATTCTTCGGAATTCATTCTTTTTGCATATCTCAGTATCTTCTTCCTATAAATTCAGGTTCATCTTGTCTTGAGGCTTCTACAGCATGCTACGCTGTATCGACTATGAATTGAGTTAGAAAGAGAGCCTCATTTAGAGGAGCTTATGGCATACTCGAGGATGAAGGTGTGCTCAAGTGTATATACCTTCAGACTGTCATACAACTTGTGCCAACTGTAATAATGCGATTGCATAGCTTTAAATGCTGGAAATATGTGTTAATTGTGGCGACAAGATATAGAAATAGAATGTCATGGTTCATATATTCACCAAGATGCAGTTACTTCATTGCTAAATGTTGGTGTGGCATTAATCTGTTCATGTCTTCTACTTCTTTTTGTGAGTTATTATGAATTGTGGGTGAGTGTTCTCGCTACAACATTTTTAAAGGCATTTTTTTATGTATGTATGTATGAAATGCCTCGTCATTTCTTAATTATGTTCCCTCATTAAACTCATTTTTGGGAATGTCAGATTTCCTGTGAATATGATTTTAAGGCAGTTGGAGTCAGCATATTAAATATCTATTCTTTTTTTCTATCGTGTTATATAACTGGCTTTAAATTATGCCGTAAAATTCAATCGTTCTTAATATGTTTTGTAAATTTTTTTTCATAATTTCTCTGCTGTAATTCTCAGGAATGGATGGCGTAACAAAACATTATAAGTTAGTTGTTTTCAATAATCTCCTGGAAAATTGTGCCACCTTGACATGTTAATCTTATTTGAAAGGCTATCACTATGTTGTTAGTTGTTAAACTACTTGGAAATTGAGATATCTTCGTTATCTAATTTTAATCCCTGGAGTACGTTATTCATTTAAAATTAAAGCTATCTTGCTAACTATTGGATACAATGGTTTTGTGTAATCATTTTCTCCCCGTGCCAAGGATATAAAAAAAAATAGTTTATCATTGTAAATATTCATTCTAGATTGGGAATAGTATCACTTACAAAAATATTTTAACACTTACATTTAGAGGGCACTTGCAATTATTTATTTCTCTCTCACGTATTTAATTTTTCAAACTTTGAATTTTTTCAACATTAAAGATAGTACTATTGTATTTTTCATTGTTATGGAATTAATTTTGGCCATTCAAAAATTATCATTGAATCAAAGGTCATTATAATGGTGCTACTTCAATGATTTTATGACATATTTGGTACACTGTCTTTCAAAACTTCTTACTGACTTAATATACAATTTATATCATGGACTTATCACTGAACACCCTTACATCACCCTATTATCACTACTTTAAAAGATACATTCTTAATTCTATGTTCCAAATTTCAAATACTCGATTGAATTCTAGCTGTATTTCCTGTCAAAACTTTTATGATGTTAATTGCATGGTGTTTTGAAGTTTTTATTCCTACTTCTTTAATTTGAAAGTGATTTTTATGACTTTGAGGGTAAGTGAGTTACTAACAATATTATGTACTTAAATTGAATGCTGTAGAAATTCACCTATAGTTGAAGCATGCATTTACTATATTGCTGCTTGGAAGTTTTCTTGGTTTTCTCCTCCTAGAGCATTTTAGTGCAAAATTGTCATAGTTTTCAAGTTTTGTTATTAATGAATTTTCTCTGCGTCATTTTCAGTGAGGAGGTAGAGAGATGTCAGAAATGGAGCAACAACATCACCCAGCAAATAGATTTAGCCTTCAATATATTTTTTATGGTGTACTTTTTTATACGTGTGAGTATAACCATTAGTCAGGGCCTACAATAGTGCATATGTAGATTTTAATCAGACTTGTTCTTGTCCAATTCATAATGAAATTGTCCAATTCATTGAAATTGGGTTTTAAGAAATCTGTTTTAATGATTAGTAGAACTTAATTCTCTTAATTTTTCAAAACGTATGCTGATTAGATGTTTCTTATACAAATATGTTCTAATTTCTAATTGTATTCTCTCATATTTATGTTTTTAATTCCATATTCCTGCAACCTTAAGCTTAAAGTATGTATGAATAAATTGTGCCGAATGTTTAACATGGGTGGCTAATATTCGATTACCAAATTTCGTGTTGTATTTTTCTTCCAGTTTATAGCTGCCAGTGACAAATTATGGTTCATGTTGGAGATGTACTCTTTTGTGGACTACTTCACTATACCTCCATCCTTTGTTTCTATTTACTTAGACAGAACATGGATAGGTAAGAGTAACTTAATATTTTTATTTTAAATGTCTTAATTTTGTACTCCATAGATTATTGTTGTTATTTTGAGATGATCAGCTGGTTAATGTAAGATTAGATTGAGCAACGATATTTCTGATTATCTTCCATATTCTCAGGATACTGTGTCCGTACAAAAATTCTTACTTTATCATGGCATACATCTTTCTTCATTCCATCTCTAAAGCTTGTTCTTGTTCTTCCTCACGAAAAATCCTCCCTTTTATCTTCTTCATCTTCTGCATCATGTTGCCCCTATCACTTATTCCAACATTTAATGTCACCTCGTATTCTCCTCCAGAAGTTTCCTGTCCTTGCCCACCCCACCATGAACTGCCTTGTTTATCTACCTTTTTGTCCATCACTCTTCTTTTTCACCACACCCACATCTCAACTGCCTTCAGCCTATAATCAATAAAATCTTCCTCTCTCTTTTGTTAAATTCTTACTCTGGATGCCTGATTCTGAGTCAAATATCCTGGGATTTCCAATAACGATTTTTATTTATATGTATTTTACGTGCAGAGAAAGCAAGGCTCTCCATGGAGCATCGCTATGGGAAGGTAGGGGAAATCGCCCAAAACTGTCCACTGTTGCCGCTCTGTGCATCGTGAGTCATTTTTGCTCCTCCGAAATTAGTACCTTTTACTTTAGTGGGCAACACATTTCTTCCTGTAAGTCATAATACCTGTGCGTAGTCGTGCAACATGGGTCGCAGGAATCGTTTCTCGGTTGGAGAAGTGCAAATGATACGAAGTGGCATTTGCTTTTTCTTAGCGGAGGCGGAAAAACAATTGGACAAGCATTTCCCTATACAACAAACTGTATCCCAGTGCCTTGGGGTTAGCGTGAAATCCGTGCAAAGAATGGCAGCTAAAGCTAAAGTTAGTGAAAGAGAAAATTCTTATGATGACAACCCCTCTCCAAGGAAAAGGCAATTGGTGCTTGGTCGTCCCAAAATTGTTATCGATGACTTCACACTCGAGGTTATTAGAAGAACAGAACTTGACTTCTATTTGAGGAATATGTTTTCAGTTCTACATAGCATAAAGGATGAATTGTTGAAGTCTCTGACTGACTGCCCGGATATCTCATTGCCTAACCTGCGGTCTGTGCTGCAAAATTTGGGGTTTAGGTACCAGAAATTATGCAAGAAGCCAGTGATGTTGGAGTCCGTAAGAATTGCTGCCACTCATCATAATTTTCTCCGAAGAATTAAAAATCTTAGGGACAGTGGTTAGAAAATATTGATGAGACTTGGTGAGGGAATTCAGTCCCAATTCTGGGTAAACACATCTGTAATGATTTCAACCTCGCTAATAGCCCACATTTAAATTCTATGGGTAGCACTCTCTCTCCTCCAAGTCGTCTCCTACTGCTCAACTTTGCTGTTTGGGTGGGTAGAAAAGTAAATTAAATAAAAATCGGTATTGGAAATCCCAGGATACTTGGCTAATGGTTATGTACATATTTATAAAGCTGGCATCATTGCGGTTACAATGTTATCACTCAAACCTCTGTCATAGAATTAGTTTCGGGATTAGCCGAGGTATGCAACTTTTACTAAAGCTCGTGTAAAACTCTACATAGAAACAATTTCTTTCATTTGCTATATTAGAAACTTGTTTGGATAACTTATATCAAAATCTCTCATCTTTACAATAAATATCAAGAGAATGGTGATAACATAAAGTCTGTTTTTGGGCCTTTTTCCAAAACAAATTCGTGAAAGTGTAGATACAGATAGGAAATATTTTTACATGCATTAGTAGTTAGATATGATCATTCCATCGTATGCATTTTATTTCGTTAAAATCGGTTGATCCTACTTGAAGATACAGCATCTTAAACTCAACGGACTCGACTTTTTTAATGGACAGTAGTTCCCCATTTATTATTGAATGCCTGCTCTAACAATGCAATCTATGCCCATATGCCTATCCTGCTATGCTTAATTTTCTCCAACATAATACCTAAGTAGTTGAAATGGTCCACCTGCTCCAGCTCCCTCCAGTTCCCCTTTACTTTTACTATTGTACTCTCTTTTTCATTCCTCCCTTTCATCTCATTCATTAAGCCTATTAAGACAATATGGATTGGAGTTGGGTGAGTGGGATGTTGTGGTCAAAATTATCTCAGTTTACCCTTATTCTTGCCAGAACACATACACTATTATGTAGCAAAGGTTTCATATTCGTGCAAAAGAATTTAATGACATTGTCTGCTCATTTCCTAATAACTCACTGCCCATGATTTTTTTTCTTTCAACTTATCTTCAGTGACTTGAATGATAAAGTGACATTTTCATTAATGATTATGTATTTCATAAGAGTCTAAAATTTTAATGCATTTACTTCTTTCATCATTCATCCTCTTATGGTCCTTTGAAGTTTTATTTTTTCATCTCCAGGCTTGGAATAGATTCTTCCACTTTGTTTGATAAATTGGAGCCACTGGCTTAGCCTTGTAGTAAAAATAAATGTTATCCAATTGCAATTATTATCCCTTCAACATGCCTATGTTATTTCTTGCTTCCATTATCACAAATTTTGACACTTTTCTTTCTCTTTTCATCAAGGTTTAAGATTTCTTCGAGCTCTTCGTTTAATGACAGTTCCAGATATCCTACAATATCTTAATATACTCAAGACTTCAAGTTCTATACGCTTGGCCCAGTTGGTATCGATATTCATTTCAGTATGGCTTACTGCAGCCGGAATTATTCATTTGGTAAGTGTATTCCTGATCACTGTTGTGGAATAGGAGACAAAGTAGATGGAGGTGATAATATTATTGGTGTGGTCATGATTGTTTTAAGTATGTCAATCAAAGGCATTTAGGTATCTGATTCTGGCTTTGAAGAGAAAAGTCTAATGTTCTTTGATTCCCCTACATTGTTATTTTTATGCAATCACTGTTTCCCATCTAGGCCTTTCCATAATGGCAAGAAGAAATCAATTAAACACTTTTCCGACAAGCTGAAAGACATGAAAATCAGACTTGCTTCTCTTCACACTGCATATAAGTTGGAACAAACTGACTGAAGCAGCCAAAGAAGCTTTCTGTAGGTATAAAAAAACAATATAGATCAGAAATTTTGGAAGTGAAAAAGATTGAAAATAACATGTTCATGGAAAAGGCTAATAACAAATGCATGGCCGCATGACATCATTAAAAATGAAACAGGTATGGTTAACGATAGCCATGCTGAAAATCATCTAGATCCTTATGACTTAAATAATTATTTTCTCACTTCAGTGGATGAAATAAAGAAAAATTTTTCATGAACCAAGAACCCTATCCAGTACATGGGTGACGTTGAACATGAACAACTTCTGTCAGAAAGGAAACTCACTATGCCTAACAACATAATAAAATTGTCAGAAACCTGAAACACTCCACTAGTTGTGACATTTTTGGCTTCTCTAATATTTTAATGAAAGAAATAGTGGCATTTATAGCTGTCCCACTCTGTGACCTCATCAATAGATTGTTAACTGAAGGCACATTTCCAAATATTTTGAAGACTTCAAAAGTAGTCACACTATTCAAGAAAGGATGCAAGGATGAAATCGAAAATTATCAACCCATTGCTATTGTTCCCATTACATCTAAAATAGTTGAATCAATAAAAGAGTAACTCGAAACTCATTTGATCAAAATTTTAGCAACTATTCAGTATGGTTACAGACCAGGGTCCTATACCACTAAGGCTGTGGAGGCAGTAATTAATATTACTTATGAAGCTTTCGAAAAAATCAATATGTGGCCATGATTACAAGTGACCTAACTAAAGCCTTTGATACAGTTTCACATGAAATCCTGAAGCAAAAGTTGCACAGATATGGCTTGAGAGGTCCAGTACTAAAGTTGTTGTCCAGCTACTTAACAAATAGGCAACAGTAAGTATTCTGGTGTAACAAAAAATCTAACTCTCAGCCCCTAAAATATGGTGTTCCTCAGGGGTCAATCTTGGGTCCTCTTCTTTTTATGATCTATATTAATGACCTATCATACTATTTGAAGCGGACATCAATTTTATATGCCCATGACACCACTCTTAATACAACCTCCTAAAATATAATGAGACATGGAGTGTAGCAGAAGAGATGTTTAGGATTTCTAAGGATTGGTTTAAAGATGATGAATTATGAATTAATGACTTAAAAACAAGTAAGTTCTCTTTTGGACTTAGAGAAGGAAACAATTCAATTAAGTCAGTAAAACTTCTAGGCTTTCTCCTTGATAAGAAATTATCCTGGGATAGCCATGTAAACAGCATATGTACAAAACTCAGTAGTTTTGTATCTAATCAGAAAAATAAGGCCAATGGTTTCAACACAGGTGATAATGAACATCCATTATGCCTATTTTCAGAGCCATATAATCCATGGTATAATTCTGTGGGCACACACAAGCCATACTAAAAATATGCTACTACTACAGTAAAAAGCCAAAGCTCTATTTGGCCTAAAAAATGATGAGCACTGTAAGCCTTACTTCGTTCAAAGTAGAATAATTACAGTAAACTCTCTGTATCTACTTGAAGTACTTTCGGGTAAAGAGCCGGTGAATCGCCGGGCTGTCTCCCTTTGCATTAAGGTAAAGAGCCGGCGAATCACCGGTCAAGTTGAAAACTTATTTATTCTTTAATATGTAACAAATGAAATGTGAACAATTACCCTATTTTTAATCCATTTATATGATCTAATATATCCACTATGAAATAATGATATAATTTACCCACTGATGAAATTCATTCAGAAAGGTGTTTACAGCCAGAGATAAAAAATGAAACTAAAATTTTGAGAAAACTAAATAGGAACTTAGGGCCAGAAATTCATAGGAAAATTAAGAGGTGAATGGGTTAATTTAAGAAAAATACATACCTACTTTAAAATAGTTGCTAGCAGTCAGGTATTGATTTTTTTGTGTTAACTGCAATCTGAAACGTGGAAACCAACAATCCGTGAGCAGTATCAGTGCATGGTGTTTGAATAGCCTGGTTAAAGTCTTGAGAGCCATAATTATTCAAATAAAAAGGAAATTGAAATTTTTAAAAAATGTCTCTTTAAAGGCCGTATGAAATTTTGAAACAAAGGTAAATTTGTATTCCCTAATTCCTACATGCAAAATATCAAAAATAATATTCTTCTTCCATTTGGACATCAGTTGCACCAGGACAAACTGTGAGCTTTCTTAGTAATTGCATCACTAATAAGAGGACAAGGATGTCTTCAGAGCAGAGCAATCAGCGTCTTTTTCTAGATACCCTAGTTGATGGATATAAGGGGCAAAATTATTATTTTAAATATGTATATATATACATATATTGGAATAATACTTATTTATTTGGATGATATTTATCTTTCAAGTATTTCTTTTTGTATTAATTACTGTAATTGTAGTGTACTTTTTAAGTTCATCAAATCAATTCATTTGTTTCTAACCAACAAAGGCAAACAAAGATTTGCATCTGCTCTGATAACGTGAACTGTGAATGATCCTAAGGAAACGTTTAACGCAATGGAAGAAATTGGTAATGTGATGGGTCTCAATGAAGAAGAGACCAGATATATGAATATGTCATTTCTACCATACAGACGTGTGCCACAAAACTTAAAAATTGCGAGCTATGAGTTTTAAGGTTTCAAAAATTTCACCTATCTTGGAGTCGGTTCAAAAAATGGAAATCAAATATCCAGTGAGATCAACTCAAGGGTAATGATGGCAATAAGGCATATTTGATAATGTGCATCTCCTTAAATCAACCTTTCTGTCAAGAAAATTAAAAATATATAAGACCCAGTTGTCAGGTATGGACACTTCATTTCTTTCTAAGAATTATGAGGAAATAGTTAGATTCAAAAGAAAAATAATAAGAAGAATTTATGGTGTGGTAAGAAAAGGACATTTGTGTAGAATCAGAGTGAACTGTGAGATAAGTAAAATATTAGGAGGTGAAGGTGCAGTGAGGTTCACTCAGGCTGGCATGGCTGGGACACAGAAATAATGGGTGAAGACAGAATGCCTAAGCGACTGCTCTATACCAAGATGGAATGGGCCAGGAAGAGAGAAAAACTGTGGAAATGGTGGCTGCAGGATGCTGAGGAAGATCCGAGGGGAATAAGAGTTTTGAGATGGGCGGAGAGGGCCAGAAATAGATTGGATTGGAGGCATATAATGAAGGAAGCCAAGGCCCACCCCAGGAGCTGGAGCTGATGATAATGATGATTAATAATGGAATTAGGGATGGACCGATACCAGAAATTACCAATATCGCTTCCGATGTCAATTCTTCTCCCCCCGATACCATTACTGATATCGATACTACTTCGTTCCAGGTATAATACAAACTCGATATTCTACCACAAACATTTTAAGCTGGCTCAATCAACTAAGAAACCGGATTACCGAAACAACCATTATTACACAGGCGAAACACTAAATTCACTGAAAAAGTTTGGTGAAGACCGGTGCTTGAAGGAAACGCACTCTGTCTTACATTGAGCTGATGGCATTCAGTACCAGAGCACTCTAGTGGTAGAATTCAACACCTCGTTTAATTGGCCGAATTGGTGGTAAAAATCTGAAAAAAACTGACGTGACTGACGATACCAATGATACCGATACCATAAGTATCGGCCATTACTTCATATTGGTATCGGTATTGGTCCATCCCTAAATGGAATGAAATCTAATTATGATAAAAGCTTTGAGGTAGAATTTATTGTCTTCGTGAAAAATCTGTCAAAGCCAGGAACATTGAAATTGCCTTTCATGGTAACTGTGGGTAAAATGTGTCCCAAAATACATCCGCAGTCATAGAAATTTATTTTGTATTTTGGTTACTAGAGTTTCTTAAAAATTCAATTCATGCATCATTGTTGTTTCAGCATATTCTGTGTTGTACCTCGACTAATTCATTTCAGGGGGTAATCTGTAATCATTTAGTTGGAATTTTCCTGGATTTTTCTGTTATATTCCCTTCCAATATATTGAGTGCTTACTTATCCTCTTTCAGCTCGAAAATTCCGGGGATCCTCTAGATTTTAAGAACCCTCAACAACTTTCCTACTGGACTTGTGTCTATTTCCTCATTGTCACCATGTCCACTGTGGGCTATGGTGATGTGTACTGTCAGACCGTCCTTGGGAGAACTTTTCTTGTGTTCTTCCTGCTTGTCGGCTTGGTAAGTATCAGCTCCAAACTTCCTTTTATAAAGTTCACTGTTATTGGATAAAAAAATATATTTATTTATGAATAGTAAAACTTTGAAAATGTTGGTTAAAGATTTCAGTTTTGAGTGTAAATGTATTTCATGAGTAAATTATTTGAGTATAATTTCATATGTTAATTACAAAAGATATTAAAAATTCTGAGAGTGCAAGTTAATTTGCTGCAAAAATTTTAATGAAGTTAAACTGATATTATGAGATTTTGTAATTTTGATGAGGCAGTGGTTTAAACTGTGGATTGAACCTTTCGATATAGTATACCCTTTTTACCATTTATCCAGTACTATTTGATTTCTGATGGTATTTCAGTCTCTGCTGCTGATAACTCTCCTTTGCCATGACACCAATTTTACCCAGTTAATTTTTCTCTATTTTCTCTTTATCTTAATTCAAAATTGCATAAATGATAAATTGTATAAAGAAACATTGTGAATGTGTCTATGCAAATTAATTAATTAAATACTCTTTAAGTTGGACCTGACATGTATTAAACAAGTAAAAATTTTGCATTCTGCATTCACTTTAATATGCATCTTTTATCTCACAAGTTTTTCTATTTTCAATATAATAACTTTTGGGATAATACTTCTGTAGCCCATTTGAAGTTAGCATGGGTCGGTAAAGGTTGTCAGCAGTCTTGAAGTAAAAGTGTTTGAATGTTTAACAAACTTGCATTTCTGTTGGCCTTTGAACTTTATTTCTATTGAAGCTGATGAAAATCACTGTGCGATGTTTCCTTTTGCTTGATCATCAAAATTGAAGCCGCATCAACTGTCAGAATTTATTTGAAAAGTTCTTCCTTATGGCTGCATCACTTTGGTGCCTGTATTTATTCCAGCCATTCAAGTTGGGATTGTCATGAACTATTTTATCTTGTAAAGTAAACATGGCATACTTTTACATCATTTTGTTTCTATAACATGTTTTCATTCATTTTAAAGTAGCCATCTGAATCTTTCATTCTCATCACAGTCATGTATTGTTGAATTTGGTCTGCAGTTTTCATGCCAGATGTAACTAATAGTAAATTATTTACCTGAAAATAATATTCATCAGTTTCCTCCACTGAACCTCTATGTATCCTGTACTACATACATGTCAAAGTTTTGCATGGGAATTGGCAGTTTTGACCATATTTGACTAATGGTGCCTCCAGAATGTATAATTCCTATCTTACTGGTTTATGTGCATAATACATTAGAAGGTTGCCCCGATAGCAACTTGTGATACAATAAAGAAAGGGCATGTTATTCCTACCATTGAACCTTGCATACTGTGTTTGCTAGCCATAATTTACTAATACCTACCAGCCTCAGTATATTTTACATTGTCCAAATTAATATACCTGAATCTTTTATTTCTGTAATAAAATTGGCTCTGCACCTGTTTTGGTGGAATTAATAAGTGGACATGATGTTTTACAAGTGCACTGTAGAATTTGATAGCCACTTTTAAAGTATTATTTGGTGCAAAGTTTTTGAAGAAGCATTTGGAGTTTTTAGTCCTGGAAGTGATTAAGGTACTGAAATTAGTTCAATACCACCCAGAGCATCTATATTAATTGACGCTTTGACATCAGTTGTATGTAAGTACCTAGGATTTCCTTGGATTTAAATTGATTTTTTTAAATAATATACTTACTAACATGATAGGAAATTTTATTTGTAGTTGCTTATAGAGATTCTGTAACTTCTGTTTATCACAAGAGGTCACTCATTATTATCTGAACTTGTGATGTAGATATTTAAGCACTTTTACAAATAAAAATAACAATGTAAAAATCTAATTTGGCTTTTAGTAGATCTTTTGGCATTTTAATATTAAACCTTCTATTTGAATTGCTTTTCAGTTTACATTATTTTGTAGAAATAAAAGGAACATTTTGAATATGTTTAATTTGAAGCATGAAAATTAACTTTATTGGGAAATTAAATGACGTAATTCTGATTTAACACTTCTGGAATTGAAATGTCCACAATCAATCAAATAATAAATTTACTGTGTGCTGGTAAGGTTTATGTATGAGCTACCGCTTTAAATTTGATTACTTTCTGAAGACTCAATGCTGCCACTTCTTACTTACCTTTCTTCCAGATGTCTATCACTTTCATGCTCTCCTTCCCCATTTGCTGAGAGTGTCTTACTACATATGTCACTCACGTATGCTGAGTTCAAATAAATTTTTTTTGACATTGTAAACAAACCTTTAGTGCTACACGGGATATTTAATTTTAAGTGTTTTTTTGTGCATCATTCACATAATCAGCTGGGAAGGTTAGATACCTGGACTATATTCAATCTTGGCTGAAATAATCTGAGATGTAGTATTTTGTTACGTGATACAATAACCATTAATATTTCTCTTTCTTTAACAAATGTCAATGTTGTGTCTGCATTTTTATGTTAACTCTTGAGATATATCGTTTTGGATAACTATGTTACCTTATTCTAAGTCTGCTTTGGTGCCTTCTAAAATGTGTGTACATCTAAGTAATTTGCTTGGCATTTGTGATTCAAACAGTTCTGTTTGATCTGCTGATTCAGCCAAGACGTTGTGTGTCTGTCTCTCTCTGTGTTTCCGCTTGTTAGTACCCCTATGAATCATTGGTAATTTCTCTCTCCTGTCAATTTCTAGCTTACACTCGTTGCTCTCTTAATGCAAAGTTTGAGCCTTTAAATTAAATCAGCCTTGTGCTTATTAAATGATTGTGTGTAAGAGCTTTGCCTTGCTTTTTATGGCCCATTCCTATTGATGGAATATTCACTCTTACTGGATGTTGGCAGGGACAAAAATTTGTGGGAACAAAATCTCATCCTTTTACCTGCGAGTTATTTTAGACTTTTCAAAACACTGAAGAAAGCCCATTTTCATTATTGCAGAGTATGAAAATTTACAATTGAATATCCTCATGTATCACTCATTGCTTATACATTCTTCTCAAGAGTGTAATTTTTGCAAGTAATAATCCATTTACACATTTTTTCATTCAAACTAATTGCTTAAATTATTCACATCCACTGCCAATTCCTAAAAAAGCTTATACATATGATGATTAATACAATACAATGCAGTAGTATTCTATGATATCATCCTGCATGATGTAAACACTTAACTTTTTGACTTCAATCAACAATTATAATTTTAATCCAAAAATATTTCCAGGATACCAATGCTCTGAGAAGTGCTAAAACATAAAAGTATATTTGTCTTAGTTACATAAAAGCAGCATCTTATGTTAACACATTCCAAAAGCGCTAAAACCGTGAATGTCTTTTTTTTAAAAAAAGCTTATTAGTTGATGAAATTTTTCCTTTTAGGCAATATTTGCGAGTAGCATTCCTGAGATTATAGAGCTGGTAGGAACTAGATCCAAGTACAGTGGAGAGTACAAGCGGGAGCATGGAAAGAGGTACACCCTTTGTTGTTGGTTGTTTACCCTGTCGGTATATATACGTATATATATATATATATATATATATTGTGTTGTATAATTCTATGTATGTATATATATATATGTATATATATACCCACATGCAATAATCTATTTTAAAGATATAATAATCGATTTTAAAATACTAACATGAAGCTCAACAGTATGTCTGCTGCTCTACTCTCTTTTATAAGAACTAGGTAAAGTATGTGAAGGGTGGCCAGACTCAGTAGCCTACCATTTGGGATTGAGCTCAACCGATAGATATAGTGTATAATGTGTAAAAAAAATATTATAACATTATGTGGTATTGACTGGCTCATATTGGTCACAGCCTTACTGTATTTTATTTTGAATCTTATTTTTTATGATGAGGGATTTTCTATACGTTGAATTAATTTTCACCTGCTGATTACACAATTGGTAATTTAGGAAGCTTCGGGATAGTTTCTGAGTTGTAAAAGTTTGTCTGGTAACCTCTGGGACAGTGTGGCGATAATATGGCGATTGGACCATGGTTTTGGTCAAAAATCATGTAGCTTTATAATCTCTGCTCGTACCTAATATTTATAATTATTCCTTTTTTGTTGGGTATAGATATTGTTCTTTCTAATACTCTTGGAAGCGTATTACCTGAAATGAATCATCAGTAAGGATTTCTCTGAAATTATATTTACATCAATGAAAAATATAAAAAAATACTCCATTACCAGCCTTTGGCATACATCACATGAGTTGAAGAACCATGAATAATTTGAAGAAAATCATGTAATTACTCTCTTTAATTTGAAGTGTAATTTCTGGCATACATGGAACTCAGTCACCCATGTTCAAAGTTGCCTAGATTCAAGCAGTAGACTTGTACTAGCTTTTGCATTCCATCACCTCTCTGGCCTATTACGTATAGTGCTGTTTATATTTTTTATTTCCAGTGTATGCTGTTGTAGACTTAATAGCTGCAGATATCACTTACTAAAAGTACTTATGAGATAAATTGCATGGTACATAGATATTATCCTATTTTAAATTTCTAAATAAACTGTCTGCTGTTGATTGATTAGTTCTGTATGCAGCTTTTCATAGAAGAAAGGCAAGAATCTCGTCTTCACTTTGAAAAGCTAAAGTAACCATGGTATATTATCAGAAGCTCATGTAAGTAACAAATCTCAATTTTCGATGCGCACTTGGATCTGATGATAATCATCTTTTGTGTTACATTTTAGATGTGGACAGTTTTGCTTAACTAATGAAATCATCGAGCTTTTTATTGATCTTGCATTATTTGTTTGAGATGGTTTACTGGCAGTCAATGCAAAGTTCAGCAAATGTCATTTGCAAGCATATAAAGAGAGATTAACTGTACATTAAACCCTGAGTATCGTCTTAATTATTTTTAAGGTAAGCAATCTTTGATTTATTTATTCCAAATTTCTATTCTTAATTAAGAAGAATCTTCTGTATGAGTTTTGTTTGCCCTTGCACAAATTTATGTCTGCTATTTAAATGTGCCCCTCATAATCAAACTAATTTGTGAGAATTAACGTAACCCTACCCCTTTTTGAATGATTGGATGGCTTATTAAGAGCTATTTCACTCATAAATATGGAAACATTATGATTTGGTTACATCCTGCAGGTGTTTTGGTTTGATTTGTAAGTCAGTGTTGGTTAATGGAGTGCAAGAGAAAGTTTGCAGACCAAGAGGTAAAGATTAAATTGGGAAATTTTTTAAAGGGAGTAAGTTCATTTAGTTTCATTTGCAAGCAAAGAGAAGAAGGTCAAAGGCCTGCTCATGTAATATGCCAGCTATAACCCTGCATTACCTTTTACAAAAGATACTTTTTTTTACCTTCCTTTCCATTAATCCTTGTCGATCTCTATTACCCATCATTCATTTTTCTCACTACCCCCTCTATGTTTTACCAAAAATTATTCCTGCCAAAATTTCCCTACCTACTCAAAATGGACCGCCTGGTGGTTCTTTAGGCTGTGTTTGCCAGCTGGATTCCTGAAATCACCGAGCTGGCTGGCAACCGGTGCAAATATGGTGGATCGTACAAACGGGAACGTGGAAGGAGGTACACACAAGTTGCAGTGCAAACATTACTTTCCTTCCCAGTTTGACATTAGCTTGAGTTTGATTTAGTTAACACTTTTATAAATATTTTCTACATTAAGTGCCTTTTAGGGTGTGGAGTGTTTTCTTTGTTGATTGAAAATAATTTTTTGGTGTCCATCTACCATTGTAGCCAGACAAAGGTGCCAAGTACATATATATATATATATCTATATATATATACATAAACATAAATATAATAGAATGTAATGTTTCTTGGTGGCATGCCTACGAATGTCTGTTCCATTATTCTTGTTATGGGCTTATTACTCTTAAACTTTCAGACTGCTATTTTAGCGAGGGTAGATTCGTAGATTTTTTAATTGCTAGAACACAGTGAAGAATTTCCTGTAGAGCACTACCACCTTAAAATTTTTCATTAGTTCTACTTGAATTGTCCCTAATTTAATCTTTAGCCACAGTGGAGTGGAGGTCAACTTTGCACAGTTCCGAGAGATGCAGTGGCTTTTCCTTTTCTGCAGTGGCTGCTGCACCAAGAAACATTGGCTCGTTGGTGGTGGATGTGATGATGATTGATTCCTTACTGCTTGGTTTTTCTCCTGCAAGTGTGTAAAATGTATTTGTGTGTGTGTGCGGACCTAACAAGCCAGGGTTTCTGTGTGCTATTTGAAAGAGAGAGAGAGAGACAGAAAGAGAAAGATTAATGAGACAAAAATGAAAGGTTCATATTCAGAAATGTAATTAATTTTGTTTAATTTCACTGAATATCCTTATTGGATTGTATGAGTGACAATAATGCATGGATCATTATTAATTTTTGCAAAATACTACATAGTTCCCTGCTCTTGATGTTTCTGAATATGACCAGCCAAGGGAGAGAACCCTCTTCGTCTTCTTCCTCTACTTCTACACTTCATTATACCATAACAGCAGGCACCATAAATGGACTCATATACCATTCCATTACAACTGTACTTTTCTCACAAGCCAAGAGTCCTGTTTATACCCTACCTATTTCCCCATCACCATTTGTCCCATTGACCTTCGTGTTACTCACATCTTTATTCGAGTGTTTGTTTCCCCTTCATGCCTACTCCTCCACCACCTTTTAGGCCATTTTCGCAAGTTGTATCCCCGAAATCATTGATCTCATCGGGACTAGGCCCAAGTACGGCGGGACGCTGAAGAACGAGCGGGGCAGAAGGTAGAGTACCCACGTGTTTCTCCTCTCTTACATCCAAGATAGCTGTTGGTTGGCTGGACCGAAAAGCTCACAAATACGTTTTTATCCGTAGTAAATATTTAATTTTTTCTTTTCTTTTTAACTCCGTGTGTACATAGTCTTCGTTTGATATGACATATCACTCTTCAGCCAATAATACTTGCCGATGTCTTTGCTCGCTTTAGCTGGAAATAATTATGAATGTACATTACTATCATCCAACTCATTTGCCACTAATTGAACTTGTTTCTGATTCTGGTTTAATAGTATGTGATCTTTCTAATATTTTTTTGGGAAATGACTCATGCCTCTTTTGTCTTGAATATTTTCTCCTCCTTTTGACCATTATGTGCGAATATAATTTGGCAGTTTTGTGATATTAATATAAAATGAAGACTATTAATTCTGATACAAGTGAAAGTAGGATATTTAAAATGAAATCATTTCTGTAGAAAGATGCTTATATCCATGTATTATTAAGAAAGTGATTTTGAAATGTTAGACCCTAGTGCCTTTAGAATCAAGTTGGCATTAGCTGAACTGGCTCCTGGTATGAAAGGAAATCATTGTAGAAGCAGTTTTTGTGTCTCTCTTACAGTCTTGTTTCTGTTAGCTATGACAATGAAAGAGGGAGAGTGGGAGGAGGAGACAAAGGAGTGATTAGAGATTAACATATTCATATAATTGCATACATAACGGATGTATGTGAACGGGATTTTGTTACTTTTATTAATTTTTTTGGAGACTTTATTTTTTTTCATATGACCGGGTTCAATATAGCATGAAATTATCAAATTTTGCATTGTCTTTTTTTTAATTTTGTAGTGGTCTCCTTTATTAATATGAAGTATTTTGAAGAATTAATGGAACTCTTTGCATGATTGATCTTTGCCTTTTTTAAAGCATAATTCGTTTACTCTGTGTTTTTAATACTAAGTCATTTAATGAATCACCAAAAATATTCACAAAAGTGGCCTTAGGAATTAGTAGCTAAGGGAATATGGGGATACCATTTCCTTTGATCAGGGAGGTAACATGCCACCATTTTGCCTGTTAGACCAAAGTAGTGCTACAGTGCTCTTTGAAGTCCATATTGTGCCAAGCCATTTTTGTTCATGCCTTTATCTTTTCCTTTTACCTAACTGAACATGACTTGGGCTCCCCTGTATCCCTGTGCTAATAGCCACATGTATTTCTACAGCTGTGCCCAAATTGTGCCCCATCTCATGTCTCTCCCAGATTGTTTCCCAATCTTCCCGTACTATATCTACACCATAAATGTTCAACATACAACACCTTAAGCCAAGGGAGGATATGAAAACCCTCTTCTTTATTACATTTAAAAATACTCAGAAAATCCAGTTGTGGTTCTTAAAACTTTAACTCACTAAAGACAAATTTTATTTCAATGATTTTAACAATAATTCTTGTTATTTATGAATCCCTAAGTTTTGCCCTGCTCTCTCATTTCTTGGAAGCTTTAAGGTAGTAAAGATAAAGTAATAAGTGTATATTTATATAATTACTATTTCATTTCAATGAGTGAAGACTGTTCTCTCTTCTTGTATTCTCACTTCAGCATGTCTGAGAGATTTGACAGTCTTTTTAAACAAGTTTTATCATGAAACTTTTCTCTGTCTAGATAGTTCAATTGCTCACTGGAGATTGGTGCTGCCTATTTTTGATTTGAAATGTGGTAATGGTTTTTTATGGTCGTGGATAATAAAAAATCAATGTTTGTTGTATTTTGGTCCATGATGCATTCAGTTCCTCTGAGAGCCACATGGTTTTTAGACATATGTGGTTGGTGAAGAAGGGTGTTATTATTGGGAGGAAAATGGAAGGGAGGAAGAAGATGATGGAGTGAAGGAGATGTGGAGGAGGAGAATGAATTTTGAAAGAGAGAGTGAGGGAAAGAGGTTGTGGACCTACAACTTGCATGCCTGAGTTCTTCCGCTAAAGAAGGCGTAGTTACCTAAGATAACACTGGTTAATCCATGTTCTTCCAGATATCTAGTTTAATAAATTTATGAATAGAATAGCATCAACTCCATAGGTAAATTTACCATAGAAGTTAGGATAAGGAGTTATTACTCTTCAGCAAAATTTTTTACATTCATAACTAACTATCTGTTTTGGTTGATACAGCATTGATAAATTGTATGTTTTAATTCAACTCTTAAATAGAATGATTTATATTTTTTCTCCTTATTTGAATTGTCAAATATTATTCAATTAGGTTTGGGTGTGAAGTTGGCCATTGTAAGTGGGATTACTAATTAAAGGTTGCAGCATTTTCTCGGAATGTGTGATTAGTAGCAGGATTGATTCCTCCTATGCTCTCCACCCTTTAATTAATTAGCTAGGCTGCACGAGTGGCTTCAAGGCTCTGCAAAGAGTATATAAACATGATGTATTCCATGGAGTTAACATAGTAATTTTGGTGAGACATAGTAACTTTAGATCTGAGTAGGGATAAATTTTGGTGCTATTTAGTCACTCGTATAGATATTGTGTGTGCATGTTACCTATCTAAGAATGAGTGAGTTGTTATTAATATGCTTGGCCAGTTTTGCTGTAGGAAGCTAATGTAGCAGTGTTTGGTATGTTGATTAATAACTTTCCCACACTACAAACTAATTACCATAGACAGTAACATTAATCATTACTGCAAGGTAGTCTTGATGATTTTGTCAAAGCAAAATATTTATTATTATAGTTCATAAGAGCTTTATAAAAAGGTCCTTTCATTATAGATTTAGTAGTATAGCTATAAAGTAAAATATGTGAGTGACAAAATGTTGTTTTTCCTTTGAGAAAATCAACACACCAAACTTTGAGGCTATGAATGTCAATTTTGTGCTCAAAAGAATATCTTGATTAAATTGATAATATTATGAGCTATATGAAATTTTATGGATAAAAATCAGTATCAGTAGTGATATTTGAACTTTGTACTAAATTCAGTGTCAACACCATTCATGAAATTGGATGCACCTTAATTTCTAGAAATTTCACTTTCTTATTAGGGAAGTGGTATTTTAGAGATGCCACATTCTTTAAAAAAATTGTCAGTTGTAAATACACAATCATTGAAAATTTTCCGTAGAGACCCCAGTTAATGAGTGCTGAATTACTGTTCAGTGATGATAATTTGCATTATGTAGGACTAATAAAATGCTTAGTCTCTGGCTCAATTTTGGGCATATTTCATCATACTTTTTATTAGGTGATAGCAGTTGTTGATTACTATATATATCTTCTTAAACTTTTCATTACTATATTTGTCTTTAGATGAATTTTTATCCCTTTAAGTAGTGTTGTATTCATGTCCTGATATAACCTAACTTTCACTTTGATGAAAATGAAATATAGTTTGGCCTTTATCTATTTTCAATGGACTCTTCTGTTAATATATTGTGGAGTCTTATCAATCTGAATTTATTTATTGTTCTTAAATTTCAATATTTATGATTTATTCCATCATTATTATTGCTACTGGACTTGTTACAGCTACATATTTAGGACATGTGGGTCGCAGAATGATTGCTCTGAGTAAAATTATTCACTTATAGTCAAATGAATATATTCTTAATTTGCTACATGATACATTTATATTCATATAAATGGCCATTTACGTACATATTAGGTATCATTGTTGTATTTGGATTTCCTTTTAAATCCATGACTGTATTAAATATTTGTACACGTTAGAGCATTTTTTCATTTTAGTATATTATCAAAAAAATGTTTTCTATGTTTTCACTGCTTTGCTACAAATATTTCTATGTCTTTCCACAGGCATATTGTTGTTTGTGGTCACATCACATATGAATCTGTTTCCCATTTCCTCAAAGATTTCCTCCATGAAGATAGAGAAGATGTAGATGTTGAAGTGGTTTTCTTACACAGGTATGTTATGTGATTCAGTTGAATGTCTTGCTTGATTTACTGTAGATCTCTATATTTCATGAAAAATAATTAGATGATACAGTCATATTGTGGAAAATTCTCTTTGATATTATCGTATGTTTGGTGTTGTAGATGTATGCAAAATGAAAGTATGTACTAAAAATCAAAATTAAAGGAGGTGAAAGTTAAGGTAGACAAATAGTGCCTAAATTGCTTGTCTTTGAATTTATTCTTCTCAGGGAAAGTACAACTTGATGGAAATTAGTTATTTTGCAATGACGGTCATTTTAAATTTTTAAAAAAATAAGAAATTAAGTTATTCATGTTTAATGACCTCAAAAATTGGATTTATCAGTCTGGTATATTCCAGTTTTATCTAATCAGTTTGAATTAACAATAGAAACTAGTTGTGTTTTTTTGCCATTGTTGAAACTTTGGCATGCTTTGACTGATCATCAGCAATATTGATAGAAATCTCAAGAATAATAATATTGAAATCTAACATTTTAGCTGAAAAATTGCAGAAAATCTAATGAATAGCAAAAATTATATACTTGAAGTTTTTTTTGCAAAAAGATAATAAAAACTCTGTATTTTATACCAACCAAGACCAGTTTCATGGCCAGTTTTTGTACTTTGTCTGTGATTAAATAGCTTCAGGGGTATGGAAATTCTCCTTCTGCATTAAGGTGGCACTTATTTTTCAGAATTGAGAAAAGTAATGTTTTCCACCCCTGAAAATGGCCACGATAGAGTGTTAATTAACATGTTTAAGTCAAGTCACTTTTAGTTTTTGGGAGTGTGTGCCCCTTGGCCCTAAATATTCTGAAACTGAATATGCATTTTTGCGGGGATATTTATGGGAAAAGCTCTCTTCCTATGTAAAGTGCGACAATGTTTTATAGGTTTTTATGTATCTTTCTGCATTCCTGAACTGTCTGAGCCTTCCCCATGGATGCCCCCAACACCACTGGATCACTGTGGTATTGCCCACATCATTCCCTGTCCCTATGAAACCCAACTCCTCTTTCCCCTCGATTCACCTGTGCATGGTATATTGTCCTCATCCCTCCATTCTGAAGAATGTGAGTCAACACATTGTGTCTTGAACTGAGGTATCTGAGAAATATTGACTAAAATTTGGAAGTTCACTGTCAATCTAAGGTGATACTTTGCATAATCTTGCTGTTATTTGACACCTTTCAATGTCAAATATATTAGTGTCATTCTCAATGCACAATAGGCTAGTAAACAAATTTTCAGGAACTGCTTTAAAATATTTTTTATGCCATTTTTTTTAAAAGCCCAGTAACATGAAAAAGGAAGATTATGTTGATGTTTTCAGATGGGTGCAAAAATGGCAAGAACAGGGAAGGATGGGTAATGACATCACTGGTCATACCGCCCAAAGTACTGAGTGTCGGTATAGTTGCTTCCATGCCATTGCTCCTTACACACATAAAACTTATACTACCAACACCCCAACGATATCTTCTAATGATCAAAATAATAGTCTTTTCTATTGATGCTCAACAATATGTCAAAATACTCTCCTAAACTTTAAATCATTCTAGATTCTGAAGGAGATTAAGAGAATCTTGATTTATATGTATGTATGCATTGTGATATGAATCCTTCATTCATCCTTACCATTGAGTTGGGTAATGCTATGCTTGACTGGATGGAAAAAATATTCTACCCATGAACTCACACATCCTTCTGAGTAACTCTAAAGATTGATGTCACATTTTAACCTGTCTTACTTCATTGATCATGGAGTTGTATTTTCATCATTAGAAAGCATGACTCTTTTCTAAACATGATATGTTAAAGAAAAGGTTTGAATTAACTTATATTCGATACTTGATTTTGAAATGCATTGTAAACAATCACTTCTTGCTGAGAGACTTTAATGCATAATTTAATGATTCCAGTTTCTTTAGCTCTTGCTATACTTTCAGCTCTTGCTCAGCATTCAGCTCTTGACATACTTTCGTTCATCTATCCAGGCCCAATGAAATATCATTTCATGGCGCTCACATATTCTTAGCTAATTTCTAATTTTAATATATTTACAATAAGTCAATACTTCATTAAATTATCGGTATTTTGTATTTTTCATTCTCTGTTGGTCAGAAACTATCAT
This sequence comes from Ceriagrion tenellum, assembly GCA_963169105.1. Classification (NCBI taxonomy): domain Eukaryota; kingdom Metazoa; phylum Arthropoda; class Insecta; order Odonata; family Coenagrionidae; genus Ceriagrion; species Ceriagrion tenellum. The sequence continues at coordinate 76,326,744 of OY720637.1, read as the reverse complement.
ATGAACTTGATGACATCAGGCATCACTTTGTAGAAGAATGTAGTATAAGTATCCGTATTGCAAATTATACTTTTTAATTTTCTACAATTATTGAGTTCATACAAAGAATTTTACCTGGCAAGGTAGTAAAGCTGTAAAATGCATTGTACTGATTGAATAATTTTGAACAGTACAAAGTATTTTCTGCAATATGGATATTAAATATCATATACAGTATATAATTGAGTGCAATACCCCACTGTATTAAAACTGTTTTGAACATTTATTATTAGAAATTTATCATGAAAATTTGCTCAATGGCTGTTAAGGGATTAAGGGTAAAGTACTATAGGAGGGAGAATTAAGAAGAAATAAGGTCAAGGCCAGAAGTAGACATCCATGGATGATGTGTGCATTTTTATGGGCAAGAAAGGGGAGTGGGTTCTACATAGAGAACTTGATTTAAAATAACTTTAGAATCTTTAGTGTTTTATTTGCATCAGGGTTGTGATTGTTAAGTCATACAAGGTAGTCTAAGACCTGTGAAATGAATAGTTGTGTGGAAAAAGGGTTTCACATAGACAGAAAAGTGGCCAGTGTAAATATAAACCAAAGAACCTGGATACTTTACTCCAAAAATCATAAAACTGATGGACTCAGGGGCTTTTCTTTCTTGGCCCCCTGTGATGCAAAAGAAACCATCTTTTTCAATCTTCAGTCATATTCAGCTCTGAGATATTCCCTCAGAAGCCATTTCTCTTGCCCAACCCCACTATAACACTTCCCACCTTTGGGCACATTCAAGGTACTTATCTAGCTGTTGCTCTGTAGCTCTAGTGCAATTAGTATTTTAACCAGTAATCATGGATGTCTACAGCAGAAAGGGTTGATTGTGGTTTTCATGGGTTCACTATATTCTACATTTTGATAATAGACTCAGTTAAATTTGCCTACAAGTTGCATTTTGCTTCTGTGATAAAATTGCATTACATGCAATAAATTCAGGATCGCATGACTGCATGTGAGTTAAATCAAATAATAGTTTGCAAGAAGGAAAAGGCATAGTAATTCATGTTGCTTTATCATTTGTACTATTTATTTAACTGAGGAAAAAACGGAATTTATGTGTAAGCAGAAGGATGCCCTACAAAAAGAAATCCATCTGAAAATATAGCTAACTTCATGCCATATTGGTGGCAAAAGCATGAATAAAGAGGTCTTGTTGCTCTCAAATCTAAAAAGAAGCAGTGTATCACATAAGAGTGAAGCTGCTAAGTATCTCATTTGCGTAATTGTGGACATCTGAATTTTAGGCTAAATTTCTCAAATTATTACACTCGTATCCCAGTTCAAGAGGCAATGTGTAGACTTTCATTCCTCTGAAAGGAGGGGATCAACATACCATGCGCTGGTGCGGAGTGGGGAAAGCTGGGAGGGTCTCCTAGGGGAAGGGAATAGTATAGGCCACACAGTGGTGCAGCAGTGATGTGTGGCAGAAAGATACAGAAAAACAGATGAAATTTTGGTCCTGAAGTACTTAACTATTGCATTTCACATAGGAGCTTTCCCCACCTGAAAAATGTATAGTTAGTCTAGTTTAGGGCCTTGGGACATGGACTCTTAAACACAAAACTTAAACATGCCAATTAGCACTACAAAAATGATCATTTTTAGCAGTGGAAAACACTACTTTTCTCAATTTATTAGAAATAAAAGCCACCCTACTCCGCATCCAATGGTAAATGAATGTTTCATATGAGTATCTATTCTTCCCATAATAAACCTATATAAGTATGCCCGAACTGACGTGTGCATAGCTGTAGCTGTGTCCACACCTCTTCTGCACGGAGGTGACTTTGACCATGCTGCACGATCTGGAGCCTCCTATGTCCCCTCGCGAACACCAAAAATTATAAAATTATAATTACTGTAACATAAAAGTTCTAAAAATATATCTCATATCCCTTGTGATCCATTCCCTTCCACCTCCTCTTACATTATACTTATATCAAATGCATTGTCTTCATATCACTGCACTTCATGGATTCTTTAATTTTATGATACTCATCAAGGGCTTTTATCTATCCTTTACTGCTTTTCTGTCCACTTCTTTTTGTGTCATGGGCAAATGTAGAAAAAACTGAAATACTTAATAATTGATAAACTCATATCTTGATCTACTGTACTTCATATCAAAACCTTTAACATACTTGTGGAGTATTTATCAGTGGCACTAGTTTTGAATTTATAATATGTCAATAGGTGTGATCCAGAGGTCTCTATGATTGTCATTGTAATTTTTTTGGGTTAATATTCAGTTTTGTATGTTTGTGTACTTATTTTCTTTCTCTCATTGGTTCTTCTGATCATTGTGATTATTTGTGTTTCATATACAAGCTATGCATTACATGAATTCATTGTCTTTCTTCTCTTGGAAGTTTACATATGCTCAGGACATTTTTATAGCTTGTGAAAAAAATTTTAAATTAATAAGGGTTTTTAATGAATTCACCGCCTTCATAGTGATAATCCTTCCAAATTGAATCTAGTTATGTTGAGATAGCAACTGTAGATATATTTTTTTAAATTTGTTAATGTGCTCTTCTTGTAAATATAATTTGAAGGAATTTTCCTTTTGATGTTGGCCCATAGACGTGACTGAATTGTCCATATTGTATTATAAGTAAACCAAACTTGTACTAGCTTAAATAAATCCATTAGTATCATGCTCTTGTTGTGTGTAGATCTTAGTGTCATTAATCAATTCGTTTCCTTTACATTCCAAGATGGAGATATATTTGGTCCTTCACATATTAACATTATTTTAACATGTTATATTTTATCAATTTGATATATCATTCCTAATTAAATGTGGGTGTAATGCAGGTTTGTAACTTCATCATTTATTCTTTGAGCTCAGCCCCCGATTTTAGTATGACTGAATGGTGAATTCACTGGGTGTCCAGCAAATTTTAAAACCAGGAAAACTCAGGAAACTGTAGCATTGTTACTAAAAACCTGAGAAAATGCATGGTTGCCGATTTTATATGGGTAAAGAGAGAGAGAGAGAGGTTAACACTATTCCTTAGATTATCTTCTGATTGACTCAACACTATGCTATGCTCACCATTCATACCATGATCTGCTCAGTGCTGTGCTCCTGCTTGCCACATATGATACATTTTTGAGTGGAGAGAGTTTAAGGAGCAGAGGGAAGTGAAACTTAGACCAAAACTTAGTACACCTACTCCTCGATTAACACTCTTCATTTGTTACAGGGAGTTAAAGTGCTATTTGAAGTATAAAACTGTAAAAGGAATACTTTGGTAATGAATACTACATTCTCAAGATCCTGTTAAATAATATGAAACTTAACTAGTAATATTATAAGGGGCAATATTATCCAGAAACTAAGTTGTGACCGTGGCTTAACCATCTTCGATTTCCATGATTTTAGTTACAGAAAGACATTTTGCAAAATATTGGCCCATTCCAGTTGTAAAGGCAGGTCCTTAAGATTACAAGTTGGCACACAATGCAGCTGCGACCTCAGTTAATATCCCTCTAATGGTAAAGTTTTGAAGGTAATGACATTTTCATAAGAAGCAGATTATCTTAGTTTTCTTGTTTTTTTTTAGTAATATTGAAATCTATTTTGAGCTCTTACTTCATTATAATTTTTTCCAATTTATTTTGTTTAGAGCCTAGTTTTTCGTTATAGGGTCCTAATGGATTACCAACCTTTGCATATTTCCCTGAACACCTATGATGCAGGACTATTCCTAAAATTCATAAACTTTAATTTTTGGTCTACTACCACGACATGATGGATAAAAAACTTGTACAAATGGAGAAACATAATGGAATGAAACAAGCCACCACTTCAGAAATGGTGCATTTAGAGGTTCTTGAGTGCAGTTTGCTGATATGCTACTCACTGATACACGTGATTAATGCCCTTTTAATATCAGCTTTCACCCATATAATGACTTAATCTGGAATTTATGCAGAGATAGGAGAAAAAGTATTCCAGCAAAAACCAATAACAATATCATCTGACTCAAAGTAGATCCAAACATATTTGGTGTTTCTCATACCGACAAAGTATGCAGATTTTATTGGAAATTCAATGAAAAATGTCTTAGGAATGTAGTTGATAAGACCCTGGAAAATTCAACCACTAGCCTGGAAAACTTGGTGAATGAAATATTTGAAATGTGCTGGACACCCTGATTCACATACCATTTGTTCTACATCTTGTTGGTGGAGAGGTTTCTGATGCTAGTGTGTAGGCTAATAAAGTGCAGAAAAAAGTAAATTATATTCCTATCGTTGAAACTTAGGGAATTGATCAAGTAATCCGACTTTTGAATTAGAGACTTAGAAGTATACATTCTACAGGGCGTGTCCGGAAAGTAGGTACCATTTTGTTCTACCGCCACCGCAATGCTCGTGTCGCAGTTCCAGGCATGCACACTTGTCTCTCTGGTTCATTGTCTGTCCACTGACACCATTACAGCCGGATAGTGTTGTGTTTACATTTGTTTGTGATCGTTCGAAATGTTAAAGACAATTTCTGACCCCGCCGACTGTGAAGTGCGTTCTGTAATATGGTTTTTGAACGCAATAAATGCTAAGCCACCTGAAATTCATCATCAACTTGTAGAGATTTACGGTGAAAATGTAATGACAGAAGGAATGGTGAGAAAGTGGGTTAGGCAATTCAATGATGGACAATCCAATGCTCAGATGAAACACGGAGTGGGCGGCCTTCTGTTGTCATTGATGGTTTGGTTGAATAAGTGCACGAGGCAATTCGTGCAAACAGACAGTTCACAATAAGAATGCTTTGTGATGTGTTGCCACAAATTTCAAAAACTGTTTTGCATGAGATTGTCGCAAAGTGCTTAAATTATCGCAAACTGTGTTCCCGTTGGGTTCCTAAGATGCTTACGGATGTCCATAAAACGAAGTGACTTGAAGTGCTTTGACATTTCTTACCCGTTACAGTGATGAGAGAGATGAATTCTTAAGCAGGATAATGACTGGTGATGAAACTTGGGTTTGTCATGTCACTCCAGAATCAAAAGAACAGTCGATGGAGTGGAGGCACACAGGATCCCCAAAACAAAAGAAATTCAAAACAACATTGTCAGCATGAAAAATCATGTGCACTGTTTTCTGGGACAGACGGATTCTGCTTGTTGAGTTCCTTCCCAGAGATGCAACCATCAATGCGGAACGATACTGTGAAATAGAATCAGCCCCAATCCCACACCTTCTGACTACCACTTGTTCTTGAATATGAAGCGTGAGTTCGGAGGAAAGCGCTTTGACAGCAATAACGATGCAAAAAACAGTGTTCACCTGTGGCTGTCTTCACTGGCGGCATCTTTCTTTGAAGAGGGCATACAAAAGTTGAATCCCCGCTATGAAAAATGGCTGAACAATGGTGGCAACTATGTCGAAAAATAGGTAAAGGAATGCTCATTCATGTACAAATAAATGTTGTTATGAAAACAAATATAATATGCCTTTTTTTCCAAACCAGTACTTACTTTCTGGACATGCCTCGTATCGTATAGCATTAATATTTCATATCCTTATTATAAATATTTTTTATTGCCGACATTTTTCACAGCCTGAATATATTTCAAGCCTAAAATTCATATAATCCCTAACACCTTTCTGGAATTGAAACTCTTATTGATTGTCCTAAACTTTTAATACCCTGCATTGAAAAATATTGTGACTGAAGTGAAAATTGGGTTGGTGATACCTGGGAGAATTTTATTCTAGTATCAATGTTTAATTTATTTGAAAGAGCTTGTTCAGATGCTAAGATCCATTGATAATTTGTATTTCTACAAATATAGTTGAAACCCTTAAAGTTTTCCACATGCTTTACTTGGATATGTGAGTTGAGGTTAGAATGTTTTACTATTTAATGTTGTCTTCATGGACAAATGCTCAAAGGATTATTAATTAGTGAATCAATGAAGGGTAGGATATGGCAGAGAACACTGAAACAATTTAATTTCTGCCAACCCTAAATTACTACAAATACCATTTAATTCATGTTGAATGGGAATTAAAGGGTTCATTATCTTTATAAGGATAAGCTCCTTTTGTTACCATATTTTACAGTTATCTCTACAAAAGAGATGAACCATCCAATTCTTACTTTGTGGGGTTTTATGTTTTAACTCTTATGAAATCTGAAGATTCTTGCGAAATTAAGTGGAATTTTTGCATAATGCTGAAATAAAATAGCAATCTTCCACAGAGATAAAATTTACTTCAAACTGAACCGGGTTTCATTGTCTATACATCATCATCAGATCACCTGATGATAATGGATAAACATTGAAACCCGGGTCGAAGTAAATTCAATCTTTGTGGAAAATTGCTCATTTTATTTCTGCATTATTTTAAGTCTTTTACTAATTACATGATTGGCAATGTTTTCACCTGGATTCTGCTTACTTTCATTGCATCTTATCATTTCTAACTACAACTTATGTAGTTTAATCCCAGAAGCTGAACTTTCTGGTCAATTCAGGTGGCATTATAATATATTAGACCTTTGTTTGACATTCTCAAAAATGCCCTATAAATGTGTACATTTAGTGAGATTATACTCAAATTAAAACCACTATTTCTGGTGATAACAGTGATTATTAACGGCTTGTATTCTACCTCAGTATTGTTGAAGATTCAATTATATGTATTAAGTAGTGGTGGTTGGTACTACTGTGTAGAACTATTTGTCGGCAATTACATTTTAATGAGATATGTTCTGTTGTGTAAATGGAGTATTATGCTCTGATTTCCATTTTGAAAGCTCTGCGATTGTACTCAGAATTGGTGGGGCCATCAATAATTACCTTTTGTGAGACTTTTGCAGTGCAATAACAGATAAATGAGATATGTATGTATGTATTTTTGGCTAAAAATAGAATAGATGCATTACTTGTATGAAATTTTAAATGTAAAACTTTGGCATGTATCTTTGTAGACAGTGTGACTCTTTTACTTGTATATTGTGGTGTGTACTTACAAAATATGGCTTGAAATTTTAAACTAGAGGTCGTGCTTTGTGCTGTATACATTTGAAAAACAAGGACTTAAGATCTCCAGTTTTACACGCTGGAGGATCCGTTGGTCTTTTAATGAGTGAAACCATGATGAATTATGGTTTCTCGATATTGAATACATTTAACCTTTTTTTTATCTGTTTTTCCTTTTCTATTCTCAGCCTCTCCTGATGATTTTTAAGTTTTAAATAGATAAGCTGGCAGTAGCATCACCAATCACCAAATTTTCATATTCGTTTTCATGCTTGCATTTCAGGTCATTAAATAGGCCTTTCTTTAATAATGTCTACTGTCGGTGAAGTGATCCAGAAGAAAAATTATATTTGATTTCTTGAATGCTGTCATTTTTGCAAGAGCTAAATAAAAAAAAGTATTTACCTATTACAATGCATGGCTAGCCATAACTTTATTCTTGTATTTTTTCACTAACAGTGGTAATGTTGTCTGTATGTAGTATGTTGATCTTAATCAAGTGGTCTTAGTAGTTACTAAGAATGGTATGAAGATAGTTTTTACTCTCTAACATGGAGGGAGGATGTTAACTTTCCCACAGAGGTTTGGTGACCAACCAATTTGTGAAAAAAGGACCTCATTCTCTGGTTTTCTGCGGGTATAGTCCTGTGATGAGGTCTGAGTCAATTAATTGCATTCCAGGAAAGAGCCAGATCTTGAGCTGGAGGGTCTTCTAAAACGGCACTACACCACAGTGGAGTTTTTTCAGGGATCAATGATGAATGCAGTAGATCTAGAAAGAGTGAAGGTAAACTCCCTTGGAATGCCATAGACTCAATTGATGATTTGGTTTTGTTTAATTTTCCCAATTGCACAGGTTATGGCCATGTCACCCAGACTGGTGTCTTAACCTCTAGGGGTAATTCTGCAATTAGTCATATTCATTTCGTGCACTTTGTAGGGGTGTAGTTTTTATTTTTAAAGTTTCTAAACTTAGATGAGATAAAGCTTGCAGAAAAAAAGAGTAGTAGTTAGTGTGCATTGCTAATAACACTCATTTTATCTTCGGAAGTTTATTTAATATTTAAGTGCTTAAATATTGTAATTTGTGTGCATTGTACTAATATTCCCTATGCTGCAGGTTTCAGTTTGGCTGGCTTCCTGTCTGCATGGTCAGTTTTAAATACTACGAAAGAATGTATGCCTGTATGGGGCCTCACCTGTATTTTCTACTAATCATAGTTCATATTAATTAATTACTTAAATTTTTTCTTTTTTCGTCGATTCTTCACCACTGAACTTGTCTGGTATTTTGTTCCGGCCGAGCAGAAAGCCCCCTGACTTAGAACTGGAAGGTCTATTCAAGAGGCATTTCACTACTGTCGAATTCTTCCAGGGCTCAATAATGAACCCAATTGATCTGCAGAGGGTTAAGGTGAGGTTTAGAATGTCACTTGAAAGCCATTATTCGACTACATATCATTCATGAAATATACCCCTGGATTGGTTGTTCATTGTGTGCGTTTGGAAGTACATGTGATTCAGTTCATTTTGTTTGGCCATTCGAGTCTCATTAATGACATTGATGGTTAGTCCTTTTCATTTTGATGTTTTAACTTTTAAATAAACATATTTCCTGGCTCATGCACTTTCTTCCCTACAATGTGAAATCGGCATCTTATCAGTTGAGGGTAAAGCTACTTTTTAATTCATCTGATTTTATGTGTATGTAGTAGGTTCCTATTTCTCTACTTTTGTTAACTGTTACATAGCGGCAGCAAGTTAATGATGCACTCTATCATTCTTTTGCTTCTGGGATTTTATGACAAATACTTAAATACAGGTGCTATTTTTGGTAGTTAATAATCCAATTTTCTCTGTGTAAATTGTTAGCATTAACGGGTATTAATCATTATATTTTTCTTCTCAAAATCTAACCCCTATATTCAGTGTGTCTTAAGAGCCAGTACGTCTATTGGGCCAGTGCGTCCATGGTACCAGGAAATGTGGTAATTATTGGAATTCATGAGGTGCCTATTTAGTTTTATCTGTATCTATCAAGTGCAGAACCTCCAGAAACCTCATAAACGAAAAAGATGTTTCATTATCTGGCACGAATGACTGTGATTTCACTGTTTCAGCTATAATTCTTACTCTTTCAAGATAACATTTATTTCTTGGAACTTGATTTCCCAATGAATTTCCAATCCAGTGTATATGGCAATATTCATTTATTGCTTCATTCAAGGGTCAGGGAGACATATCACATATTTAACGGCATATTGGAATCATTCATAATATCAGACATACTACAAATAGGGTTGTATTTCTGGAAAAAAGCAAGTGTGTTTCATGGAACTGATAGCAAAATATGTGGTCACTTTAAAGTCACCTTCTTCTATTTTATATTTGTCCCCATTGCATGTACACATTCTCACTAAGCCAAATCCTTTGGCATTATGCTTGAATGAAAGCACATAGGGTGAAAATTTCCCAAGAAATGTTCTTTGCAAAAAGCTTTGTTGGAGATAAAAACCCACTTGATGGAAAAACTATCTTTGGGGTCGTTAACTCCTGGAGTAATCTTAAGGCTGAACTATATTTTCACAGCTATGGTGACAATTGAAGTGTTTGGCATTGAATTTTAGATTATTTTACACTGAATAATATGTTAATGCTTATGTTTAAACTATGTTTCACAATTTTATTGCACTCAAGATCACTCTTCTGAATAGTAAATTAAAGTGTTTATTCGTAAGTGCTCATTCAAAGTTTTGAGTATGCTAAAGGAAAGGTGAAACACATTTTTCTGGTCGGCGTGACACTCAAATAGTTGGTATAGTTTGTGTGCTTTGTGAACCTTCCACCACACCAAGTCAAATGAGTTTGTGTTAGAAGAGACATTTTGCATGCCATGTCAACCTCATTGTGTCATGTCATAGGCATGGTGAAAAATGCTCATTTTCAAAAATCTGGATGACAATTCTCGTCAAGCGCGCCCTTAAATACGTATGTTTGCTGTACCCCTTCCAAAATAGGCCTTGATGTTGCCACCACTCTGTTTCCTTCTTCTTCTTCTTCTTCCTCCTACTCTTCTTCTCTATAACACCCCTACTGTACAGTGCTTGCTTGTTCAATCAATCATTGTTGCTTGTCACAGAGCTGATCAATCTTCAGTCAAGTGACACAGAAATAGGAATTGATTTCCTCATCGTAAAATATTAATTTTGTGTGATAGGGCATCACTGCTTTGCACAAAAAAATCTTTAAATGACACGGGCTCAACAGACATCATCAGTAACTTAGATATTGATATCCACTGCCACCAAAATTACATTTCACAGTTATATTATCTTTATTTGAAATTATTACATGAAATGGCAAGGAATGACTTCCTTAAAAAAATTTTGATTATCCCTATTTATGAGTAAGCTTTGAAAAATGACTTATGACCTCCAAGGAATGTGTTTGAATCAGACTTCAATTGGGTAAGTAATTCATAGTATCATTTGATTAAAACTTTCTTTTTAAAATCTGAAACCCTAATATGGAAGTAATTTTCCTTTTGCTTTACAAAAAATAGCATATTTTTGGTGAGGCCATTGTTTTTTTATTAATCTTTCTCAAGTAATTTTTTTTCACCTCTACATAGTAGAGAGCATGCACAGTATAGAGCACAAAGAAGTTATTTAGGACAATTATAACAGAAAGCTTAATGTTTGAAGCACCTGTGTTAGATAACCCAGGCTGTGTGTTATGTGTGTGCACGCTTGATATCCATTCATATCTAGAACTTTCCATTCATGTGTTTGATAGTGTAGAAATCAAGACAATTCGTGGCTGAACAGAGGTTCTTAGCTAGTTGAAATTGAACCTCTGATGAAAGTCTTAATGTAACAATAAAATAAAATGCTTTGGATTAATCTTATATATTCAGGATGATTTCCTTGGTAAATTTCCTACTTTAATCACTAAATTCTCTGATATTGTGATTTTGTAGCCCTTCAATTAGATTATGATTTTTGCAATGCTCACAATATTACTAAGTTGCATATTATCAATAATATGCACTTCATGTATGAAGCTGTTTTGATTCATTTGTAGATTTGTCATTTTGTGTAATGATGTCTACTAATGTCTGCACTCCTGAGTATACAGTGTTCAAGGTGTGATTGCCCTGCTGACAAATTTTCTTTATAGATTTAAAGAAATTCATACAAATTTTCAGACCTCAGTCAATGTGTTTCAGAAATTGCTTCTTAGGAACTTTAAAGCTCATAAAACAGCATTAAAATTTCTCCCTCTGTGTACTTAATTGAGAATCGATTATTGCTCACAGTTGCCATCTTCCTTCCTCTTTCTTCTCCTTCATACTCCAGCAAATAACTACCTCACCCTGGTGCATTTATTTAGGCAGAAGAAACACAAATTTAATAAAGTAACTGTCAAATCACTATTTTAATGGGAAGATGTAAAAAGCTTAGATATTAGAGCTAGTTGAGGATTTCTGGGTGGAAAGCACCCAGCTATATGCAGTGTAGCCAATCAGGTTGCAATTGTGCAATGTGAATGTTAATGCAAAAGCTCCATAGTTTCCATTAAAATTCATTTGTTTCTGTCAGAAAAATAATTATAGAAGAAAAAATATCCATATAGATAAAATTAATTCTTCCCTATACATAAAAGTCAAAGTTTAAGTATAACTTGGCTTCATTTCTACAAATTATAATTTATCTTTCCTTTAGTTTGGTTTCTTTGGGCATTAGGCATTAGCCCTTAATCTTATACATATTTTTATTGACTTTGTTGGAAAATATTAAAATACATTTTTGTAGCTAAATGTAATTTATATTTTAATATTATTTTTAATTCTGCAGTAATGTTATTAATGTTTTAAGATTGTACTTTTATTGCTCAGAAAAAGTCGATAGAAGATAATACTTTCAAAAAAAAATTTCAGACATTTCAACGAAAGATTAATACTCAACTTTTCCAAGTCAGCCTAGGATACACTTCTTCACCTTACTTTTTATCAAAAGTTGTGTTTATTTATCATAAATTGCTCAAGGTAGGGTGTTTGAGTTAATTGTGGCTCTGTATGTTCGTTGATATCTCATTGTTAAGTAACAGAAATTATTCTTATTATTTGTAACAAGTACCATTTATGACAGATATTTTTGTATTGAAAATGTAGCTTGATTAGAATCTTATCAAGATGATCGTCCATTATTTTTAACACTATTCGTGAATGATCAAAGCAAAATCAGCTTTCTGGAAGGAAAGGTCTCTGTAAAATGTCAATTCATCTGGAATATGTTTAATGATAACCAATGGAATACTCACAGAAAAAGCTAACTGTAATTTAAAATTATTTGAAAACATTTAGGTTGTTTGTTTTTCTTCTGTTTTAGGGGAGTACCAGGACTTTGATATCTATTACACTTTATGATCTACCTAATTGCACAACTGTAATTACTTGTAACTAATCTGGATACCATATTTAGTTAGGAGAGTTAATTTCAAAAGGTTCAGAACTAGATTTTGCATTCATTGAAAATTCACTAACTGACAATTAAAACATGTCAGCTGTTGTTTTTTCTTTGACAGTTTTTATTTCAATTTTCCTATTTACTCATAAAAGCTGTACCTTGTGACATGAAAATGGCAGTCCCTGTTGGGAACTCTTTGGTATGATGGCCTGATTACTGGCTTCAAATCCTGAGAGCCAGATTTGAATCACTGAAACATTTTTCAAAGGAATCTTGATCCTAACTTGCTTTGTTTGTGGAGAGCATTGCCAGTGCAGTACTCCAACTCTTGTTTGAGATATTAAACCATAAACCTCTTGACACTGTTCATTAAGAGCAGGTTACTACTGACAGGTTTATCTTCGCCATTCCTCTTTTCCCCAACAATAACTACCCCAAAATCCTCTGTTTTTTAGTTACCTCTGTTTATAGTGACCTCAATAAATAACCAACCTTCGTTATTTCCTTCTATCCAACTGTGCTATAGACTCCTCAGTTCTTTGTGATTGGTCGGAGAATGGGGAAAGCATTTGTGCTCCAAATGATATAGTGATTATTCTGGATTTCCTCTTTCCATCAATAAGAAATTTTTTTTATAGGTCGCCTTGCCCTTTTACTAGAGTGTGAAAATTCCAACCAAGAACTGCAGTTGTAAATAGTACGTGAATGCACATGACAAGCAGCCTCCAAAATGTATGCACAATAGAATCTTTTGCTATTTCACTAATTTCCGATTAAGATATTGTGGAACTTGCATTCTACTTGAACTGAAAATAAATGATGAGTGTGCATGCATGCATATACACAAATGCACATTCATATACATACACACGGACATACATTCGAGCCCACGAATTGTCCTGAATTTCTCACCTATAATGCTTAGCAGTGATTGATTTGAATGTGATTATTTTAATGGGCACTGGTAAATGTGTTCCATCTTTGTGCTGAGAAACTTTGTTTTAGTGCTGTACATAAATAATCATATTATTCCATTAGCATTTATAATATTATAGTGAATATTTGTTTTCTAGATGCAATTGATTTTGGAATTTGTAAACCTATAATTCATGTTAAAATCTACATATATAGTGCAATTAAAAAGTGCAAGTATTGAGATTATTTTGATATTTTCGTTTTTTTAGTATATAATAATCTTTAAATTTGGGTAGGTTTCTCCGCTAAATATTGAAATTAATTTTTGTGATCAACATTATTGTAAGATATCTACTTAGATAGGTCAGAATAACTTAAATGTAAACAAATTTCTATGTATTTGTGTTTTGTGTTGTCGTGGTTTGATTCAGAAAGAGGATGAAGTTTCTTTTAAAATCCTTTTGCCTATTCATTTCAAGACGATTCTGCTTTCAAAATTTAATGAAATATTTTTAATTGTGCTTATATGACTTTTCCAAGAGTAGTCCTTCAAGTGTTAATATTTGTCATTGCTTAGAATTTTGTAGATTGAATTTTATAAATGACATTGTTGAAAGAGAAAAAGCTAAAGATTGCCACTGATTATTTTTTTGCATTGGTTACATACATGGTGCTGCTGTCCACTTGGAATGGATGTGATGATTAAAACATGATTCAATGGATCCAGGTTCATGAAGCTGATGCTTGTCTTGTGCTTGCAAACAAATACTGTCAAGATCCTGATGCAGAAGATGCTGCCAATATTATGCGTGTTATATCTATAAAAAACTATTCTGATGACATAAGAGTCATCATTCAGCTGATGCAGTATCACAACAAGGTAAGTGGTGCTTCTTCATGATCAGCTTCATAATTCTTAGTCCAGCATTCATTTTCACATATGATGAATTTAAAAATGTCCGACCTTAACATTGTCTGGTAAGGGTGGATGAGGGAGGAAAATAGCTAATAGGAATACAATGGCAACTTGATAATACAAAGTTTGTTAAAACGTTTTATAGTCATTATTTGTGAAAGCATTCAAAATAATGCCTGTATATTATAAGCTAAATGTCATAAACGATCGTGAAATAACTGTCACCTTTTAGTTCCCTATGCAAATTATTTTTGGCGATCATTTTCTTTGCAAAATTTTCGCCCAATTTAGAAGACTTATATGAATCAAGTTCTGCATTTTATATGAGACTGGCTTTCTTAATCTGTGGCTAATCAGGACGTGCAACTGGTATGGGCATTTAAAAGAGACATTTGTTTCTAACATCTACGCAGGGAAGATGGTAGCTGGCCTGACCACGCTTCCAATCACCTTTTCCTTATCGCTCAATCATATGTAAAATGAGCAAAGGGCTCAGTCCATTTAAAAAATCCTTCACAGGTCCCGCTCATTGAAGTTCGAGTAAGAAACATTTAACTGATGACCAAGTCTCTTTTCACTTTGATGATTCATGCTTATAGTTCTATTCTGCAAAACATTAATCCAGTAAATAGATGAGCGATGATTTTTTAATCCTTCTATACATAATCTCTTAGCGTCGTGAGTGTTATGCTGAATGCCATTTTATCCAATGGCATCCTTATATGCCAACTTTGGTAAGCTGAAACATGGAAGCTAATGAAATGCCTTTAATTTCAAAATTGATTACTGAATCACTCCACAATATTCAAAACTTTTTATCCACAATAGTGTGAAAAAGAAACTTCATCCCAAGTGAACATTGCGAAGATATTCCAAATCCAGCGTTCTCCATTCCATTATTTAGTTATTTTCTTTCCCCTATGTGGCTTGTGCCTTTTATACTTGACTGCACTGTGGAGCATTAAACACAAAAACAAAATAAGATTAACCGTTTGAAGAGTAACTTTGTTGACATTAACTCAAGGGAACCCTGTGCCACACACCCTAGTGGTGGCTTGCAAGGTATTACATAGATGTAGATGAACACTTAAGCTGAAAATGTGACGATGTGACAAAACTTGGGTTGTAGCAAATAAAATCAAGTTGGATAACAAAGTTTCTCTTTTTTTTAATTCCCACGTAAACAAAAGAAACTTCTCCAACATTTCTCCGGCTGGCTCCAACTTCCTCCTTTTGCACAGAATATTAAGCCGTTCGTTTCTGGGACTTTATATCAACTCGCAACAAAATTTCAATGGAGGAGAGATCCCAGGCCACTCTAATGTTGTTTGGACACTAGCAATGTACCGACTGAGGGCCTCTGCATCATGAGTCATGTTTGTGGTTCATACCCATTCCGCATGAGTCAGATCTTCAGGTCATGGTCTTCCTTCTCAGAGTACTGAGCAAGGAGCGCTCTCTTCAAAGGCCCATAGATAGAGGAAGGGGTCACAGAAAAATCTGCCGTAGCTGAAGGTGAAACCTAAATCCTTTCTGTGGTAAAATTCTGATAACGACAATAAGTTTACCACAGAGTGATATTTCTGTTCTTAGGTACTTACAAACTTGGGTGATTTTGAAATAGAGCGAATCAGGATCCAATTCATGCCCATGTTGTGTAGTATCCGCATATTAAAATGCCAAGGACTCAAAAGTTACTCATGCCATCACATTGAAATCTGATCCAATTGGTCATTTATCTGGTGGAAATCAGGGTTAGCAGTGATGATAGATGAAATGCAATGTATCAAGGCCTGGTTACTCTACAAATTCAGTGTAGTAATTCATGGATGAAAGTGTGTTCCAGTAAAATTCCATTGAGTTACCCCACCAACATCTTGGAATTAAGTTAAAGAGAAGGCTTCCGTAGTGATTTTATTTTAAAGATTTCAGTTTTCTGGTCTACTCATGCGATGAACTATATTTCATAGGACAATTTTTCGCGGATGACGACTTCTTCAGGTTGAAGTGTCTTAGTGGTTTATCACAGGTCTTATACAATATAATGTTATATAGTTGAGCCACTACCCCTATTGGGTCATTTGTTTTAAAATTTGAAATAATTTGTTTTAAATTCAAAATTATATCAATCACGGGTACGGCTCTACTCTCACATATTCTTGGAAACTTTTTTTTCTATTGTCTAATGAAGTATGGACAATGGCAGGAGTAAACATGGGTTTATTCATAGTGAATCCATGCATTTTGGGGATAGTGACTGCGATAGATATCCCAGTCCTATTTCCCAGCATTTAATCATGTCATTTTTCCATTCGAGTGCTCAATTAATTTAAGTTACCATACATGGCAGTGAGTTGGTATGTGGCGCCACACATAAGTTATAACCAAAATAGAATTGTTTACATTATGGATGTGCAGCTAATAGTTAAAATAAAATTAGGGAAAAAATGCCTCAAGCTACCATTGTACCAGCTACCAAATCACTCGAGATCTAAATTACCCGTGACTTAAATTTTATAAATAACTGTGTGACTGAGGCACTTGTGAGAGATAAATGCACTAAAATTCACTCATTTTACACTATTTATAGATTACTAGCGAAGGTACCCGTTAAATTCAACAGGGGATGAAAGAAAGACAGGACATATAGGTTGTAGGTTGGAGTCGCTCATGAGGTGTATTTTTTTTCTAGCCAAATCTGCTATAATTTTAGTTTTATTTTTTTATTCAGCTGATGATAACCGCATCATATTATGCTTACCGAGTTTCGACATTCTTTTGTATTTACATATAGAAATTAAACTACAGGCCATTTGCATTCCAGAGGCTAGTCACATTAATATAACATCGTGGCATTCTCCTGCTTTAATCAGCTATTATTTTAGTTTTATTTTTTAATTCAGCAGATGAAAACCGCATCAAATTATGTTTACCGAGTTTCGGCATTCTTTTGCAGTAACATCTGGAAACTAAACTACAGGCCATTTGCATTCCAGAGGTATTCCGCATTAATATAACATTGTGGAATTCTCATGTTTTACACGGGTCCAACTATGATTTCCACTGTAATATCTATCTCTAGGTATAAAACCCAGCCGGCATTATAAAGGTCCCATTTCCTTCTAAAGCTAATGCTAATTCCACGGTTACCAAGGAAATATCCTATAGTTGACAGAAGTAAAATTCATGATTTTGACATTAAAAACGTGATTTCTACGGACATTTTATTTGTATAAGAAAATTGAATGTAAGAATAAGAAACTGCAATCTATTATCCATCTAATGGCGAAAACTATAGCCTTCTATCTTTAGTAGAACTAATTAAAATATGCAAAAAGAGAAACCTCTGCACTTGAACCAAAATGTTTAGACCTGAGTTTTTCAAACACATAAGATACCAGACAGCCCAACACACTGCTCTTGGGACCCAGGGGCCTTTCTTATAGTCCCAAGTTCTTTAAAAAAGCTTTACTGGATCAGTAAAGTAACCATGTGTGAAAATTTCACTAAAATCGGTTCACTCGTTCAATACCTATGAGGCTTTTAAGAAAGCATTCTTTTGGAACCTTGGGTCCTCTGGGGCCCCAGCGTGACTTACGACCCCATGATTGTTGTACATTCAGTATAGGTATATTTTACGTGTTTCTAATGCAGGCAAGAATTATCTTCTGGGGCCAATTTTTGGCGATAAAAGGGCCCACTTGAGGGCCTTCTAGGGCCCCAAGGCCCGTGTTCTATTGCCTATGCATGAACCAGATATATCAAGTATCTTACTGCCAAATTTTGTTTCAATCGATTCAGTGGTTTATGAGTGATTGAGTAACAGACAGACAGACACCACTAGATTTTTATATATTAGTAAGACATTCGGCAACGCTGATTTGCTAGGTGTCTACGTCGGCAAATAAAGAGCTTTTTTGATGCAATTTCCCTACTAAAACCTATACATGTACAGGATAGTGTTTATCTTCCATCGTCTGATTATCTGATGATCATCCTGCAACAGCCACCTCCCATACTCTTCCTTGCAGGCACCTTTCATCTCTCCCCACCTAATTCCACCTTTTTTGCACTTGCAGCCAGTAGCTGCAAGGTTTGTAAAAACGAACTCAGTTTCTCTGTGGGGACTGGGTCCAAGGTTCATAATTTCAAAAATTTCGTATTTTATAAACTTCGTATTTTCGAATAGTGTCATGTATTTAACGTAGTCTTTTCGTCGAGACCAACAGTTATGCTTCATAAAATCGAAACTTCATATTTTCGTGCTTCGCATTATTGAGTTTCACTTTATTGAAGGTAGGCAAAAGACATTAAGAGTTTTATTATGTTGGATAATCATTCATTTCATGAAGGACATGCAAGAGAAAATCCCTCATGATCTGGTCATACTTTTTATGGGTATACTTACCTACTGCTACTTACCACCTACGAGCTACCTCTTAGGCCAGAAGCTGTGGGTGTTAGGATCATGGAAATGTAATGCAGGCATTGCTACTATCGTTTACATGCATGCATTACTTGGTAGTAATGCATGTATTAGTAGTTTCAATTTGTATTTTCACTGATAGTACTCATATTACTACAGCTTATACATGTACAGGAGAGTGTTTATCTTCCATCGTCTGATTATCTGATGATCATCCTGCAACAGCCACCTCCCATACTCTTCCTTGCGGGTCCCTTTCCTCTCTCCCCACCCAGACCTGTGCGCCGCCGCCGATGGTTTTGATGGCACCGCCGCCGCAGATGGATTTTGTGCGGCACGCTGCCGATAGCTCCGCCGGTCCTCCATGCCGGCACGGCGGCGCGCGCCATCATATGCGGCCATTTACGAACTATTGCCTCTACAGCATGGCTTCTGTATATTAGTACACATATTTTTGCTGACTCCTCTTCATTATATTTCATAACTTAGGCCGGTATTCATAGTCCTCAATAATCACAGATTCGTTTCAATCTATGATTATATCTCTAATTAATTACTGTTTCTTATTCATAGTCGTCAAAGAATCAGTGATTCGTCAATCGATGATTCTTGAATCAGAGATTCATCAATCTCTGATTATTATGTATTCATAGTCGTCAAATAATCATTGTTTATAGTTCTAGTATTCATAGTCAAGCAAACTGTAATTATTTGGCCAAATAATCATTGATTCGTGAATTAAGCTCTCGACCGTAATTAATTAGAGTTTTTCTTTGTGGGACGTCGGTAGTACTGTGATTGTTCACGACATATTCATGTCTTTACGTTCCAAATTTACTACTTTATATGGTGCGAAAGGCATAGAATACTCTATATGAACGTCTTGAATCGATTAGGATTATTGATTACCTTGAATTGATTAGGATTTCCGTGCAATGGAAATTCGTTCGGATATATTGGCGTATGTGATTGCCGATGACGATGTACCAGCGTATCACTAAAGGCTGCGAAAAACACACATTAGGGATCCAACAAATGCAAATTACTCACATGGGGAGACTACGTACCCTGACTCGCCGATTTGAATGTCGTATTTTCTATGTCGTGCACGAGGTCAAAGGCTAGTCCGCCTTGGACTTCGTCAAACGTATCCTAGTTGTATTGTAATTAATCAGTTTATAATCAGAGTGTACAAAAAAGCTGGGAAAAGTTACTCTCGCTAGGTTGTTCCGGAGCCTCACATCACCCGTCTCAATCAGCCTCAAAGCGACTTTACGTATTAGTATTACTATCGCCCACATTCAACATAGGTTCGTTTGGTGTAGTGGTGAGCGTCGCGGGTTCTTTCGTGAGGGTCAGCTGGTTCGAGACTCGGCGGCCTTTTTTTTTTCCATCTCTATATTCACGGCTAGAGAGAATTTTTTCCTTCGAGTTACATGTCATATCATATGACTTCCCCTCGCCTTTTTTATCGTGATACTTTCCACGAAATTCGTACTCCAGGGTGAATCTTTAATGTCAATGGCCTCACTGGGGTCTGGTGATGGACCGCTTATTAAATACGTCAATCTCTGTTTAAAATCCGTAATCTAACTTGCTGTAACAATAGACTTGAGTGTTGACAGACGAAGAGTTTAATAGAGGATACCGATTCTCAAAATCCGTAGTGTTCGAGTATATTCTTCTTAGAACTAATGTTCATACATCGACACTTTCCGCGAGGACTGACAGTTCCTCTTGTGCTACTGTGGCTCACTGCTTTGAGATCTTACGCTTAGGCATCAATATTGAATTGTTGAAATCATATTACAAATTTAAAAAAATATATCACAGCGGTTTTTAATCACGCAGTATTAAAACAAATCTTCATGCTGAATTTAACATAGCCGAAATTGCCATGAATGTTTTACTTGTAAGCTATCATCAATTGCTACTAATTACATATTTCAAATTTTCTTTATCGGTAATGATCAGATATACATGCTGCTACTGCTACTCTTCGTCTTCTTTAGTGTTTTACGTACATATGTAGGGATTGCTAGTTCTGTTTCGCAGCCAACGGTGTCCGTAACTGTGAAACATATAACTAATCTTTTTGCCATCCAAATAGCTGACACCATCAGACCGTCTGTTTCTTATGATGTTCAGGCGACGAATCGGAGCCTCAGGTGTCTCTTTGTGAGAATAGAAAAAAGAGGAGACCACACTTATGGTCGGACAATTCCTGACGTTAAACAGCACACTATCCACATATGCTAAACACAACAGCTACATCATCAACACTTGCCGGAATACGATATTACTGTTTGTTGATTTTCCCTAGCAACGCCTTTATTAACGTTGAATAATCATAAGAAATAATTCTAATGTAGTCACGGCTAATTAATTTTTATCAAAAAAACATTGCCAATCCATTTTTTATTTTCTTTTTCAATATGCAATTAATAAAACTATATACTCAACTTGAATAAAAATTTAACGATACCCACAAAATGTTTTGCCTCTTCAATTTCTCATACCACTCAAAAATAAACATACATCCAATCTGTAATTCACCAATTACAGATTATCCCGAATAATCAGAGATTCATGAATCAGTGATTCATGAATTGGAGATTGTTTTCTGTCTATGAATACATAAATCAAATAATCAATGATTGACGAATAATCGTTGATTCTGCAATCATTGATTATTCATCCCGACTATGAATACCGGCCTTAGTCAAACATTACTCACTACAGTTACTCTGATATCTGTGCAGCAGTATTAACAGTCTTTCCATAATAGCGACAGTTGTCCATGCGTTTAGGAAGGGAACCATCTTCAAAGACTTTGAGATATCTTTTTAAGCTTATCGGCTAGTTTGCTCGCTAGGGCAGATAGAATCAGTGTATTCAAATAAAAAAATTCTTATTTTATTCTTATTTCAAGCATTCCCTCTTATTGGAATTGTAAAATTTTTAGGTTATATCAAAATGTTAATTATACACAGTAAAATACCTATGTTCTACTCCATGTTTTACAGCGTTACGCGCCTTTAATTCAGCCAAAGTTGAGGCTTGAGGGTAGAGAGTGGAGACCGCAGAAACTCTGTATCTGCTACGTGCTCATTGAGGGCCATGCGCCAGCATGGGCCCTCATTTTGAATGTCTCTGAGCTCGGACTTTTGGACCTTATGTCGCCCTCAGAACTTCTAGTTCGATCCCACCCATCAGGTGGGCGAAGGTATGGAACCAGCTAGAGCAATAGAAATTGCTGCTCGCGACTATGTTTCAGCAATTTATGTGACTTTTAAAAGTAATTTCTTTTAAATATTCTACCAGTAAAAGATTGGTTTAGGTGACAGCCAGAGAATCTCCTCCTGATTTTCTACACTTTCAGGGTTCTATCTCACTCTAGTACCACCATTTTTGCCTCAGCAAACGATATACCGTTCTCCATCCGTCCATGAAACCAATTCTCCTTTTTTACCTTTCCCTGCTTGCCCAAAATTCTTCCCTCTACCATGCTGTTGTGCAACTTACTTCCACAAGACACCTACTCTGCCTATCCCGGATTTCATTCAGAAGTTTCCTTTCCTCGCCCATCATCTTAATCACTTCCTCGTTTGCATACCATTTTGTCCACCTAGCTTTCTCCATATCTACATCTTGAATGCCTGTAGCCTATTCTCGTCCAGATATCGTCTATTGATCCTTTCCGAGGGTCCACGCTTCTGCTCCATAAAATGCTACGCTCCTTATTGAGCCCTTCACCAGTCTCCTCTTTATATCCTTGTCTAAGGTCCCCGGCATCAGCTCCCTTCAGTTACTACACGCCTCCTTAGCTAACGCTATTCTCTTTCTTATGTCTTTTCAACTATGCCCATTTTCTTATATGTAGCGTGCTGTCCTAGTAATTAAAATGTTCTACTTGCTCATGTTTGTACCCTCCAACTTTAATAACCAGCCTCACTTTCTTTATCCTAGATAATCCCATTACTTTTGTTTTCTTATGATGTCTACATTTTGAATTTCCGTACTGAAATTTCTTAAGTATCTACTAAAGTTTGAAATCCCTTCGAAGGTTGACTAATCAGCACCTGGTCGTCCGTGATCTTAACTAACTGTATTAGCTGCCCTCTTACCTTGATTCCCACATTGACGAAGTTTTTAACTTGCCTGTCAGACTATTTTCTCAGCATAAATGTCACAAAACAAAGGTGACGAAGTGCAGCCTTGGTCTACCCCGCGACCTATAGTTGCCTTTACTCTGTCAAAAACCTTTTCGAAATCCACGAGACATGAGGAAACATCCTGGTTATACTCTGTTTCATTCAATAAGTGTTCTTATCACCGCAATTCCATCCCGAGTTGACCTTCCTTTCCAGTGCCCAAACTGGTCATCACCAAAGTAGATATTTGCCCTACTCTCCAACCTTTTATTGATTATTCTAAGTGCAACTTTGGCTTCATACGAAATCAAACTGATTGTTCTATATTCCTCGCATTCTAGCGTTTCTTAATTTTTGGGATAGGAATAAGCACTCTAGTTATACTTCTTCCTCGTAGATCCATCAAATTAGTTTGGAAAAAGTTTGCCTACCATTTTCACTTAAATTAATTAGCAACTCCGAAAGTATGTTCTCCACTCCTACAGCTTTTCTTACCTTCATCTCTTTCAATGCTTTCTTATTTTCACCATAGAGTATCATTGGACCGTGGTAATCCTCATCTAGTGTTCCCTTTTCCTTCACATCTAAATTAGTTAGTCTACTATCGCTGTCATATAGCTCTTCCACGTATATTCTCTCTACCTACCTTGAATATCTTCTTGCTCGATTATTATCCTATCTGCTCTGCTCTTAATCTTGGTACCGTTTTCCCTCTCTCCCCCCCCGATAGCAATATTATTTTATCGTAAAACGCACCCCATCTTATTGCAGCTTATCCATTACCATGAGGTATCTTTTCCACCAGTTTTCCTTCGCCCGATAGGTTATTCACCGGAGATGATGATTACACTAATTGTGCTTCGTCTTACCTAATTCAGTGTTGCCATTTTTTCACCCCCTTCTCTCCTCCATTTTCCCAATCATTTCTTGCATAACCCACTGCTCCTTAACTCCCTCGTTTTCCCTTATCCTTTCGTTTTTTCCTCCGCTCTTACTATGCCTGTTTTTATATTCTCCGATGGTTTCTCGATTTCCTTTACTCCGCTTATGTTCCATTCCACTTGCTCTTGGTATTCCCTTCTTTTTTCCCCTACCAAAGCTTCAAAGTTCCATCTGTTTATCCTCCTACTTTTACTATTCTCCAACTTTTTTGAAACTACATTCACATATCATCATAACTAAGTTGATATTAAAGTCTGCATTCAAACAAAATTCAACTGCCTTCTCGTCGCGATCTTTTCTAGTTCCTAATCCATACCCTACCACTTCATAACCATCTCTCCCTTCCCCCACTACTGCATTCCAGACACCCATTACTAATAGGTTTCTCTTGTCCGGGAACTCTCTGGTTATCTCCTCTAGCTGTTTATACAGCCCATCCACCTCTTACTACCCATGGTTGCTTGTGGGCATGTACACCTGGACTATAACGAAAGTTGTTGAGCGTACTTTTATTTCAACCATTAGTATGCTGTTGCTCTGTTCAATATTTGCCACTCTCATCCTCAATTTTGCGTTAAATACTATAGCTACCCCAAGTTGACTCTCATCCCCACCACTATAGATTACCCTGTAACTAGCACTGCAATAGTCTCCGCTGTCCTTCCATCTCTCCTCGCACCGCTGCAAGACATCCACGTTCTCTAGGACAATCTGGCAAACTATCTATCTATCTCTTCCTTCTTTTCCTTGCAAGGTTCAATGTCTTTCAGCCTTACAATGCAATGGAAAATGGGAAGTAGTTAACCAATGGGTTTATTTACATCCTGAAGAGTTTCCAATGCTTCTAAATTCAAAATAAAAATATTTGGAGAATATTTGAACGATATTTCTTTTGCATTTGATCATTGGTAATGGTAAGTGAAGTTCAAGGAAGTAAATCTACAGTGCAGTCTGAGAGTATCTAGAAGGATGTTAAGGACCTCGTCTCGCATGAGGATAGGAGAAGGAATCGGAATAAGAGAAGGAATAAATTTCATAGGAAGTTTTTATATCCAACGGCATTGATGAGGCATAATTTTCCATCCAATTTTCCAATACTATTTAAATGATGCAAATAGTATCCATAACGCATCCTATTATCCGTTCATCCATCTGCAAATTTGTATGTGAAATTCCAAAAATCTTACACCCTACGGCTCAAAACTTACTCTAAATAAAAAAATTTATTATTAGCATTGACACTTTCACTCATCTCAAGTCTACGCACAGCCAACGCACAAATACTAATATGTGGATGTCGCTCGCATTTAATATAAAAGGAAACTTAATAAGGCACGGTTATAGTGAAAGTTTTAGTTAAAGCCATTAAATACGTCATTTGTCTAAACGCTTAAAATTGTGAGACATTTTTGTCGCATATGTAAGTAGGAATTTCATAAAATAAGTTTATACATGACATTGTATAAATTAATGTATTAATTAATGAGAAAAAATTATACTTCATCCTATAATTTGCTAAAGTGCTACAATACTAGTGAAAATATGAAGGCTAATATTATGCCGCCGGTAAAAACCATCGGATCGGCGTGCCGCCGGCCGCCGACCTATTTCCAGTCGGCGTCCGCTGCCGATAGTCTTTCCATCGGCACACAGCTCTATCCCCACCTAATACCACCTTTTTTGCACTTGCAGCCAGCAGCTGCATACAAGTCTAAAAAATTGCTACATTTTTCTCCCACACAAGGTTTTCTACTGCAGGATTTTCAATTGTGCATATGACAGTGTTGCATTATCGTGAGAGTCTGGAATCACTGCTCAGTGTTTGTGCCACCTGTGCGAGCAAGCATATATTGCCACCGTGGGCATTCTGTATTTACTAAGTTTCCTATAGCTATATAATTGATATCAAATGTCTAATTCTTTGGGAAAGGGGAAGCACTTAGTGTAAGATTTTTCAAAGAGGTTGAAGATAATTGAATAGGCATCCAAGAGAGATCTTTGCTTACTGTGGTGCAAAATAAGCGGGACACAGAATTGGGGTGGTCGGTGTCCTTGACTTGTTTACTTTGAGAGCAGGCTGAGTAAGCACAATGATGTGGGACTCCTGAGGGGTGAGTTGGCTTAGACTGGAGGAATCTGACTCTGTGGAACCAAAGTTGTGCAAGTGTGCATCTACTCTGATAAGGAAAGAAATAAAGCTTGGTAGTTTTCCATGCAGTTTATATAAGAGGACAAATAAACTGGGAGGAAAACTACTAAGTTTTATTTCTTTCCTTATCATGGAAAAGTTCCACCAAGTGACGATTAATCTTATGCTTCTAATTTGAGTTTAAAAATTGTACTGCTAATTATGCCAATCGACAATTTCTGATTTTTCAAAATGAGTGTAATGTCTATGAATTGAAGGGGTGTATTTATCACATATAACCAACAGACATCGGATGTAGGAAAGACTTGAAGAGGGCATGGCTCTGAAACCACAGCCACAATTACTACGCAATTGAACATGAAAGGATTAGGTGTCACTCTTGATTATTCAATTGAGCTTCCCCAACCATTAGTACCAATAATTTACACTCTACTATAGTAGTATCACCATGGTTAGAATGTCAGCCAGATAAAGGTAATTTGAAGGTAATACAGGGTAGAGAATTAAAAGAGGGAAAGAACAAACAAGCTGTTGGTGTGTTTTGGCAGGTTAGCATCTCCCTTAGTAATTGATAAAATTAATAATGGGTAAGATGGTTTCTCACACATATAGGTTGGACTGTGAACTTTTTTTGCTTTGTTTAAGGCTTATAGTTTGAATATTAAAGCCTACTGTACACATTGTAATGTGGTTTACCTGTTTTAGTTGCTTGGAATCATCATCGGGAAATAAATCAAACCTGCACTTCTGTGTATGCTCTTGTTCAGTCCTAATTCTTTTAATTGTATATTCTATTCAAGGCCTACCTCTTGAATATCCCTTCATGGGACTGGAAGCAGGGTGATGATGTTATATGCCTTGCAGAGCTCAAGTTAGGATTTATCGCTCAAAGCTGTCTGGCTCCTGGATTTTCCACCATGATGGCCAACCTTTTTGCAATGCGGTCATTCAAAACAGTATGTATTGCTACAATGTGGTAACTAGTTGGTAGTTCACAGTATTAAGTAACATCTTGTAATTTGTAATAATTAGTTTATAATGTGCAGTATGTATAATCTGTCTATGATAATCAAATGGAATGACAAGCTTTAGCACTCTTGGCCTTACTATCAAGGGAGTCAGGAGTGCCTAATGGGATAAATACTTATTTTGAATTCACCCTCTAGATATATGCCCCGGAAATATGGCTTCTGCTTTTGTTGCATTAAAAAATCAATGTTTTTACTTATTGTTTGAATATATTTCAGCATAAAAATTACAAGTAAAACTACGCCAATCATTCCAAGCTTTGACTTTCGGATTTTTATATCCTTTTCATATTGAGGCATGAACTTTCAATGAAATGAACTCAGAAAGTCATAGCTTCTTGCATAATTTCTTGTGCTCATGTTTAATGGCGATTCTTTCATACTTTATTTCGACAGAGATTAGTGATATGTATTGCCTATGACATGGATTCTTGATTTTTTCCTCTAATTTCACAAAGTTGATAAATTTTTTTGAGGTTCTATAATCTGTCAGTACTCTTTCATGTTAAATTTTATACTTTTCTCTTAAGTTTTTTTGCAGTTTTACTTTTCAAACTGTGTAGATAAGTAAATCTATGCTGAAAGTTCATGGTACTGGTAGTTATGTATTGTAGCTAAGTGAAATTGGAATGTTTCTTGAAATGTCTTTAAAATACCATTTTAATTTTGTTAAAAAAATTCAGGCATTAGAGGTGATGACTAAAAGATGTGAAGATGGAAAATGGTTGTATTTTTTGCATGCCGAAATTCTGTTACAACAGTGGGCTGCAAAATTCTTTATATACTGATGCATTTTTCTTTTGAACTTGAGAAGGCTGTTAAACATTCTTCCTTTATTGAATGATTTTGTACATAATTATCTAAATTCTATCAATTCTGCTCTTGAAGCTATGAATACCCTGATCTCCCTTAAGTGACCTAATATTTTCCAATTTCCTGGTGTAGGGATAGTTTGTTAGCCTATTCCATCATTTTATAAGCAATATCAGCTGTTTTAGTCCACCCAAATTTCAGCCAATCCCTGAGTCTATAATTATTTTGTAACTGTTTTCTAATTTTGTACCCATTGAGTGATATTTGGCTTTACAATAATAATGAACAAGTTTACTGAAGTTAAATTACTTGAAGTAATTTAAAATAGTGTGCACTTATTTGAAAACAGCATCTCAAAAATGATGAAGTCATCTCAGCTTACTTAATTTTTAAGATGAGTTTCCATCATTGTCATTGTAAAAATGTATGTCTTCCATTTAAATATACATACCTGATGTGACATGAAATCACCTTTCCCTCCATGAAAAAAATTTTGGCTACATGTGGCTCTTACAAGAGACTGATAGAATTGGATGAAGAGAGAAAAGATGCTTAGGTGTTTTGGGGAAGTGTATGAAATATGGAGTTACATTGTATCTTCAGGTATAATTCCAAACCTTCATTTTCGTCACTGGGATTGGGAATATACCAGGCCCCAAAAAGCTTTTTGATCCAACCTGTGCTCTTAGATCAATTGCCAAACTGCCCATCCCCCTTACCGGAAATGAAAATTTGGTAGGTTATGGAGCCATCCATTATTTGAGCCTACCTTTAAGATCCAATAAGCAGCTTATTTTTCTTTTATGGTCTTAATTATACTGCACATAATTTACCTGGAATTTTTACCATAATTTACCATAACCTTCCTCAATTGTGCAAAAAACAGTAAAAATCTGGTGTTTTCAGTCAAGTGAACCCAGTATACTCCTTCCATAATACTCCTTACCTTCCCTCATGCCTGAAAATACTCATGTGGAGAAATATCTAATTTGAATTATAAGCAGCTAAAAATTAGTGGAATCACCCTCTGAGGATATATGTACCTACTTCTTGAATGTACAAAATTCACTGTAAAAAGATCCCATTCCTGGTGAATGATTTTTTTATCTGTGATTTTTGCACTTTAACCTTAATCTCCCTCTGCTAAGCAAATGTGAAACATTAAAAAATGTGAACTGTTTATGAAATCCATTTTTGTAAAATCATTATGCTCCAGTGTTTTAACATTGATAGCTAGTGAGTGGCTAACAAGAATTACAAAACTTTTTCTGTTATGCATTTCATGCCTATTGCTTATCAGTTATGAATGTTGTTTTTTATTCCTACTATTATCCATTTTATTTGAAATCGATGAAGGTAATGATATGAAATTGATTTAAAATCTATCCTAGTTTTATGCTTGATAAATTAGTGGAATGGCTGTGTTGAAATCATCAATATGGTACGTATGGTGTTTTCTCTGTATTTCCGTTGCAATTTGTCCAACATTGGAGCCTCAGGAGTGTTCATTGGGAAATAAATTAAATACATGGAACTAGATGATTTAGCATTGTTAAAAATGCAGATGAAGTTATGGTTTTGAACAGACTTTGTATTCATGGTGTCTCCTCTTTCACCTGAAACATTTTCCATATTGTGGTGCTGTATTTCCTCAACCTAGCTGTATCTCTGTATAAACTCCTGAAAATAAAAAAGGAAGCAAAGAGAGAGTCCCTGTGTGTTAGTTTAGCGTCTGTGTGTTAGTTTACTAAAAATTTAATGGCACTTTTTTCTGGTGATTACAGAAATCAAGTGCATTTCCCACAGATATTCAGAGAATATTTATACATGAACCATTCGAGTAGTTTTATTTGCAGATAATTCATTCATTAATGTGCATATTGTAAAAGTGTTGTGAGATGTTTTTATCGGAATTTGGATATATTTAATGCTTCTTGAATGCTGAAAAAGGTGATCATTATAGCTTGTTAACATCAATCTAAGTACTTATTTCTCAAATTCCTACATTGTTAAAAGAAAATAATTTAGTTGTTTATTAACTGCATGGATATTTTTGCCGGAAGCATGTATTCAAATCAGAAACAGAATTCCCAATTATTCATTTCTTAATAGTGTACCTGAAGTTTAGTTTTTTAATATACCTGTGAGGTAATAATTTTTTGATGATTGGGGAAATTAAGGTGATACATGGAAATATATTTTCTATAAAACATTGACTATCATTAAAATTCTACATTTTGGTAAGTGTTCATCAGATATTCAAAATTACAGAAGCATTTTTAAATGGTAATGACAGGGATTTGTGTAGTCTAGAGTGGACAAGAAACATGTATGTATAAGAGGAAATCTCTCACCATGGGGCTGTTGGAAGCCATTTATTTGTGAATGAACTACTTTAAAGATGCAACTGGCTTCTGCATTGATAAACCCTTGTTTTTTTCAAGATTAGCTCTGTCTGACCCTCTACCACTTTCCAGCTCTTTTAATTGCTTCCCTGTTGAAATAGCTGGTTGTGGTAGCAGAAAAAACTACTTCACCTACCCTTCTCTGCCCACCAATGGCTGAAACTCTCTTCAACTTTGACATTAGGGTTTTGATTGTTGCATTTTGTTGCTATTGCCTATATTTCATTCTTCAACTCTCAGAATATAGTAGTGACGCAGGTGTAAGTTTCTATGAACCATTTTTTATTGTGCTTTAATCCATGTACTTGGGTATTTTGAAACTCGATATGTAATTTGATCTCTTGAATGCTTCTAAATATTTGGAGGCCTATCCGTAAAAATCTCTATTTCAACCATGTTTATCAAATACTGCTAACTTGAATGAACATAGAGTTTGTTTCTACCCTTATTGTGTCAAAAATATAGGATCTAGTTATTAAAAATATGAAAAAATCACTTTAAGATTTTTCAATGCTTCAGGGACAGGAAAAATACAATATAACCAAGGGCACAAATGCAAAATTATTATCTGCAAGGGAGGTGTGATTCAGCGTGGGATGATTGAGATGATAAATATTTCTTGGTTTAAGTAAAAATAAAGAATGTGTCAAATTATGGCTCAATTCTCCTCCTTCCTACTCTCTTAATGTAGTCACCTGATATGCAGTCATGGCAGAATGATTATTTGAGAGGAACAGGCATGGAGATGTATACTGAGACTCTGAGCCCATCATTTGTGGGTATGCCCTTTGCCCAAGCCACGGAGTAAGTACAGGAGCAGGTGCTAGGAGTTACGCTTTCTTAAAAATAATTATACATATTCTCTGAATCTGTCTTTTTATCGATTTCTATTTTACCTTTTTCATTTCAATCCTCTTTCCATATCCTCTCATTCATTCAAACTACCATTCTTTCCTAGCTTTTTCCTTATTCATTGCCTCTTGAGCTCTGAATTCCTTGCATCTTCTTCTCATTTCTCATTATTTTGTACCTACCTCCTTATCTCCCTGATCCTTGAGGTAATTAAATGTGTATAATTTCTTTTATTACGAAGGTTTGGAAAAAAACTCATGCCGTGGATTAGAGCGTATTATTATTAATCATCCATTTCTTAATAGATTGGTGCCAGATGTGGGTATGACAGTCCAACGTTGCTTTCGGCTTTCCTTTTTTATATGTAAGATGATAAGTGCAAACTTTAATGGTAATATTATAAGACAAACTGAATCCACTACTTTCTCTTTCTTCCCGCACCATTTCCTTGTTTCCTTCCCTTTCCAGTCCCCTGACACGCAAGCTTGGCAGAATGATTACCTGCAAGGCACCGGCTGTGAGATGTATACGGAAACACTGTCGCCCTCGTTCACAGGGATGACATTTCCTCAAGCCAGCGAGTAAGTGTGCGAGCAAAGAGAACATTTAGAGGCTTTGGTAGGACTGTGCTGGTTTGGTCATGTGTGTAGTAACCTACGTGATGGGATTTGGAGTATTCCTATAGTAGTTGCTATGAAGTAACTAACCTGCATCCTTACATATTTATCTCTCTGCTTTCAATCATCCTTAATATCTACTCAGCGTGTTTGTTCAAGTTTTTTATCCTGATCATGAACATGCTCGTGACATGGTTTCGAGGGTAATTCTTTCAACAATTACAGTAATTTTTTAAGTCTCATAGAGTTTTGTATTTTTGTTAATTTTCAGTTGTAATAACATGAACATTTTAATGATAAAATTCACATTTCTGTCGTATATATATAAATCGTCATTGGCAGAAAAGAAATTTTCTGTTCTATGAGTGATTAACATATGCGAAAAGTGTAGGCCTTTGTGAAATGAATAGAACAGTTTTGAACGTTAGTAAAAGTTCATGTAAATAATGAGTAGATACGTAAGTGAATTGTTGGTTATTGTTTTGATTTAACAACTCAAATCTTGGGTTTGTGTTTTTGCTGCCATCCCATTTGATAAGTTGTGAGAACACCAATTCATGCACCGTTCTACCCTCGCACATAGAACTCGCATTATCAATACTCTAGAATCAGGAGTAGTATTAATTTCATTATCTGAATGTTGGAGCTTAGTTTAATTGATATGACTTTAAATGAAGCACCTTGTGTTGCATCCATGCATGTCTTGGTTTTCATCATGAATTTCTTTAGAGAACGCTATTTACCCGTCAGGTCAAACTTCATGCTATTACGCCAAAGCGAATGTAGATACAATCCAGTGATGATCATTAAAAAGCAAATTCACTGCTTTTAGTTATAGTACAGCTTTTCATTGGATCAATTACTTCAAAAAACTCTCCGTTATCATTCATTTTGTTACATGATCACTGAAAAGCAATTTAACTTCATCATACAGTTCTCATTTGAGGCAGTACATAGACATTAATTAGATAGATTTATTACTAACGCATGAAAGTGTTGGTTAATTTAACATTATTATTTAATTATTACCCAAGGAGTTTTTGGCAACCTCTCTAAAACCTCTTCCCAAATCCCCCTTCAGTTTGAATCAGTTTTTTTCTACCTGTCTTACTCTCTACTGATGTGAATCTATCTTTTCTAAATACCTTTTTCCACATTTATTTTTGCTACACACTTTGGCAATGAATAAATCTGAGTGCTTGCGCATTTATTTCATTCAAAACCTATGATTTTTTAATTTGATTTTTTGACTAACTTTTAAATTTAATTAATTATTCTGTTCATATTTCAAGGTGTAAAAAATAACTTTAAACACATAGTGATAAAAGTTGCTGAGGAGTATTTTGTTTGTAATATTTTATCCATATAAACAATTGCTGAGTTAATGTAGCATTGCACTTGTGTGTTTCAATTCAAAAGTGAAATTATGTTGATGACTTGATCAAGGAAACCTTTGAAGTGCAATCTGTCAGAATTTGTTTTCAAATGTAAGCAGTTTAAACTCTCAGCACATGAGTATCTTCATCATTCACTAACATTGTAGCATGCTTACACATTCTGCAGTACATACTGTATTCATCCAAATATCAATTATTGCAAGGATTCATATTTATTGTTGCATGTCATCTCATACTTATGCATCATATATCAAAAAGGGAGTAAACTTTATTTTTCGTTTCTTACTTGTTTTGTCTTGTGAAAATGTTGGTGTATTAAAATGAACTGCTGCTAAAGTAACCTGGTTTTGAGTGTGGATTTGAATCTCCATTGAACAATCTCCTCTCATATTTATGCCATTCTTGGCTTTGTCCAAGTTGAAGAATCATACTTTATTTCTCTTGGAATTTATAGGAAACTGCAGACTGACCTTTCAAGATCTTAATTGTTTTCACACTCAAGTGATGATTTATAAAAGAATTTGATGAAAAAGGTTTATATTATGCTGTTTAGAAGGTCTTATAGAGATAGGCTATTCAATTATTTCTTGTTGACTTGCCATCAGAAATCATAAATTACTGATACTGAAAAATGTATGTATCAAATATATTTTTTCCCGAAGTCCTGTGAATTCACATATGGTATCCAGTCACCTGCACAATTGCAAATATATACCTCACAGGGGATGAAATTTATTGGGTGTAAAATTCAGTGTGATTAAGGATTAGTGTAACTGGATAAAACACCTGACGAGCAATTGGGAGATCTGGGTTCGAAACCCACTCAAATCAAGTAATTTTTTCTTGGAGAATGTCATCCCCTTTGGTGTAGAGTTACATTCTTGTCCAAATGACCTTTTGTCAGTGTGTAACTTCAGTACGAGTGCTTCTAAACTAAATTTTCTCTGCCACATGTAGCACTGGAATCCATTTATTCTTCTTCTCCATATCAGTTTAATTTTTATATAAAGTTCTAGCTATATTTGAGACTTGTTTCCCTGATCCTGGAACTGATAAATAACAACTGGAACTCGTGATTGGTCTTTTGGGGAAGCAACTGACAGCTGAAGTTATCTGCCCCTTGATGGATAAGTAGATAAAACAAGAGAAGCATTATTTGGGAAATGGAGAGAGGGTAGAGAGAAACTTGTTGTTGGCATTAGCATACACCTAATTATGGACCCCTTGGAGTATACAACTAAAAGTCTCATCTAACAATTGTACTGCTTAGTAGAAGTACTCTGAACATTGCACCAGAATGAGGATTGAAATACCTCTGAAAAAAATACCTCTGCCACTCCTTGAACTCAAATCTAGGTCCTTAGAATGAGGAGCTAATAGTCAAGTCATCACACAAACCCAATCCTCTGTAAAGCATTATGTAAGGCATTTTATGATCACACCAGTTAGTCTCTTTAAGAGCAGAAACCCTGTGAGTGAGAAATGATGATTCAGCCTGAAAAAAAATATTCTCAATCATTGAACATTTATTATTATCATCAGTGGTTTGGAGTGAGGATTGATCTCAAGGACACCTAGTTATTAAGGATTTACAATGAAGAAAAATGATGATAAATATTGGAGGATATTGCTGACATTTTTCGTCCTACTCCAACCTTAGAATTTAACTGTATTTATCTCGAATCCATGTATTCCATGAATGTGGGAGTTCTGCTGTATTTGTTTCCTGTGGTGGAGTTTCTAAACCCCTTCGAGGCCAGTGGAAATAGAAGAACAACATTATCCTGCCTTATCAGTGTCGATCCATAATTTATTTTTAGGTTAACGTAAAAAAATGTTATTCATGGCTAAAAATGTCCCCGAGTTAGTTAAATTGCCATTTTGTTTGGAATAATGGTTCCAGCATCATGATGAAAATTCTAAGGTCCACCAGAATTTTCTGTACAGCCATCGAAATGTTTTAACATTTTTGAACCAGACTCTTCCATCAGGATATGATTTTGGCTGTACGAGTGCCTCGAGAACTTTTTGCCAAGCCCTGTACGCAGTTCTCATGAGGCAAGGAATTGCCCAGGTAGATGTTTCCCCATTTAATGACTTTGCCCAGCAGGGAACCTGATCTTTTTCTCAGCCACCCAGTAGAGATAATCATTATCACATTACCCATTGGTAGCCTGTTATTGTGTATTTATGCTGTAAAATTATTGTTATCAGGGTGATTTTAAGAAAAGCAGTTGCTCTCACCACAAATGTGAGTACACGAATTTATTCCTTTCAGTTTGAAGTCCAGTAATGTCATTTAAACTGAGTTCTAATGTAAATATTAGATTTTTCAGCTCATTGGACATTACATCAGTGGTTGTACCAATACATATTTATTTTTGTTTTTCACTTAAGGAAATTTCTTTACAAACGTGCACTTACACTGATTACTCATAACATAATTATCTTTTCCCTAGCTTTAGGTTTCAACTTTGCCCAAACGGTAAAGAAATTCATTGGGAAATCTGCACGTCTTGTAGATTGAGAGACAATTTTAACTAGACTGCCTATTTCTGAATATTTCTTTTCGGCAATCCATGTATTTTACATTTTAAATTTAGAATTCTCCCCTTACCCCTAAAGCCTGTTTACTAGATGGAGTCTCAACACAAGTGCACGTTGACAGTTTTTTATATAAATCTCCACACACTATTCTCACATAAGTCCATGAAACTTATCAAGTTATTACTTGAAATGCCTGAAAAATTCCGGAAGGAATCCTGGACTCTAAGTGCTGTCTACAGCTAAAAATCTTGAGCAAAGAAAGAATGTCTGAGAGTTATCTCATTGAAGTGAATTTCCTGCTGGAAGGTATCTTAAGAAGTCAGAAGTTGGTACTTCCAAATGTTGTGAGCGTTGGGTAAAAGCAAGGTGTTTTGAGCAGCATAAGGCAATTGATATGAACAGAACAATAATCTTTGTACTCACAAAAAACATAGCTTGCAATATGTATGAAAAAATGCATTTTTAGTTCTCCTACTTGAATTTTATTCCAAACTCCAACACTAGTCTGAAGTTTCCTTCGGAGGTGAGCACTGTTAATATTAACATTAAAATTTTGATTAAAATTAGTTACTGCACAGCAAAATATAGGGAATACAATTCTCGGCTAACATCTACAATGAATGTAAGAAAAAATTATGTAGTTATTCCACAGCATAAACAATTAACTAGGGCACTTACCATGAAAAAATTTTAATTTGTGCCTTAATTTATGAAAGTGAGTAATATTAGCATGGCTTGGCCATATTTGAATTTTTTTATTAATTTAATGCGGAAAGCAAACAACTGCTTTATGATGGTTAAAGTACTGGCTGCTCATTACATTTTATTCAATTACTAAAATGAAAGTATGAAAATTGTAATTTAAAAAATGAAAAAATCATAAAATTGAAAATGTATACCAAATATGTATGCAATCATGTACAACTAACCATTCATTGAAACAATATTATTTGCTAACAGTGCCAAATTGAAAAACCTACAAAAATTTAAAGCTCCTACTAATTCACTGTATCATAAACATTCTGAAGTCTGGGACTGAGAAGTGATTTCCAGTCTTTTATCATACTGAATTATTTACATGTGAATGCCTCTTTTGATGGCTGAGATTCCTAATTAATGGCTTATTTTCATTATGCAGTGCTCATTTAATAATTGCATATTGTTTCCATTCTATCAAAAATAAATGTGTATTGAGGTCTTCCGAAAGTTCTCCTCTTTCCTGATATTACGCAGTTGTGATTATATAATTCATAAAAGATAAATGAAAAAAATGTATTTATGTTAGTAAACATGTACATTTTATTTTCTTCTTTTTTACTTTATTAATGTTGAAACATGTACCATTTAAAGCTCTTTATACTTCAAGTTACACCTGAAAATTACCTCTGATGTCAAAACTCGGGTCTTTTTTTTAATTATATTAAAAACTAGAGGAATCACTTGGTGCAAGTGTTCCATTTTAAGATGAATCTTTTCCATCATGTCTTGCTTCAGGTCACAAATTATAACCCCTTTAGTGATGAAAATATCTTATGGTTAGAATATTGTACAAAACAAATACGTTTGGTATACCGTGGCTAATCCAAACTCTTGGGGGCGATGGGTTTGAATTATACAGTCTGAACTGTGGGGATTCCTCGAGATGATTATTTATGAAGTTTCTAAAGATGTTTTGGTTACCAATGGCTATTAATTACTTTTCATGATGCATGAGGCCCTTCCATGAGAAAATGATGTCTTGAATATGACAATCATTCATGAAGATAATATGTTTATGGCACTCACTAGTATAGAGACTGTTAGATATTAAATTTATGAGTACTGAATTGGTCCAAATATTAGATGATCCCGATTATGAGACAGTTTGGGTTTTTGAGCTGCCATTTTAGGGAATAAAATTTGTTTGCATGGAAAGGATGAAAGAAGCTTGTGGAGTGTCTGCTAAGAAATTGAAGGATAATTGACAATATACATTATGATATATGTATTATATATGTATATTGATAATATACATTATGACGGAAAATGTTCTTCTGTAGTTACTATTGGTGTAATTAGAAGATATGAAATGCTCTCTTCTCAAAGGTAATGTATTTCACCTTTGGAATAGCTTTTGAAATTTCATCTTCTCTTTCCTCATGTGATTTCTCCCTAAGATTTCTTTCATCATCTCCTGACGAATGAGAACTGGGAACTATATGCAAAGATATAACATTCATAATTGTTTTTAAAATATTAGGACAAGTACACTGTGTCGTCCAAGAAGTGCTCCAGGTCTCCTATCCACACTACTTCCAGAAAACTCTTCTCACTCACTCACTATATTACACCAGTCATGATTTTCTCTCAGGACAGGCTTTCATGTTTAGAAGTGATGGTAGTTTTTCTCCTTCAGAAGTACAGGTGAACATCGTAATCAAACTGAGGTTTTTATTGCCTGAAATTCTTATTAGCACAGAAGACATTTACATTCATCATTGTAAATGGGGTGCATATCTAAATATATCAGCATTTGATTAGCATTCCTCAATTGATAATAATATTCTTTGTTTGGCAATCACTGGATGAAATAAAAAATACTTAGCAACCTTAAATCTCTGCAACCATCCAAGAGGTCTCCCTAAATAATGCCCTGATATGCCCTGATAATGAGATATCTAAGCCTGAGCTGATTACAAAGCTTTCGTACTATGGCTTCACAAGACACAGGAGCACCCTCATTCCTAAGCTTGAGTACACAATCTGTGAAGATGTCTTGTACTTGGATCATTCTTCAATTCTTTGGTCCCCTTCGACCATTTTGAGTCACAAGTCCTCAATGTGTGTTTCTCTTTCATCCACCAATGAACATTACACTCGGACATAAATAAACATGGTACATGTATTCTGTCTTTTACTGCGATCAGCTCTTCCACTTCTCATTTGTATGGTTAAACCAATTGTAGTTGTTAATTGCTCATTCTGCCTGACATGCTTAAAAGCAACTTTTTCTTTCCTTGTAACTTCATAATCAAGAGTCGATTGAAAATTGGGAGGAACCAGTTGTTGCTCTACACACCAATGTTATGCAGGTTGCCAGTGTTGTGTAAGTTACATCTGGGAATTTTATTTTCTTAGGCTGTGAAAATAAGATGGGTCACAATTTTTAAACTTGTCCTAGTGTTTAATATAACCATCTTTTATTCAAGCCAATACGGTACATTTAAACAAGACATTTGCAATGTACTCACAGCTATCGTTTATACTGTACAATACTAAAAATTTGTTGAGAATACTTTAATTTACTCACAATTTAGAACTTGTTAACTGCCTGCCAGTCTACTATTGTGTATCAAGGCTGCAA
Source organism: Ceriagrion tenellum (assembly GCA_963169105.1). Classification (NCBI taxonomy): domain Eukaryota; kingdom Metazoa; phylum Arthropoda; class Insecta; order Odonata; family Coenagrionidae; genus Ceriagrion; species Ceriagrion tenellum. The sequence goes on along the minus strand of OY720637.1, from coordinate 76,287,723 downwards.
AAGCACCGCTGATTGCCCAGCTGTTGATAGGCAGTCCCTCAGACTCATTTTCTGATTGGAAATTCAATTACATTTACAGCATCACCTTCAGTCACTAGTTTCCTCTTTGGATTCTCATCTAGTTTATGCTCAGTCTGGTGACATTAATAACTTCTCTTATGTTGGCCTACAAATAAAATGTTTCTCCATTTTGTGAAAATATTTACCATGATAAGCACGTGCGATTTTATAATTTAAAAATATTTCTCATATAACTAAAAGTGAACATAAATTATGCTAACATGATAATCAATAAATTATTTTGCATTAAGAATGATGTTAATTCAATATTTGAACTCTCCAAAGTATCACAACAGCTTTAATCCGAATGATTTCAGATCTCATCATAGGCATACATTTCTGGCTGAATTCCTTCAACCTCGTGTTATATAATTTCATTAGCGAGGGTGACCATGGAAAATAATGTGTCATACCACATCCAGCTATAAATATAGATTGATCAGGTAGAGTTTCGACTTCTGCAGTGAGAAAAACAGTCCTGCTTTTTCATTTCATCTTATTGTACTGATTGTAGTGTATTGGTCAAAGCTAGTGTAGCTTGAAGCAAGATAGTGTAACATCAGAGCACACTAGTGGAAGTGAATACTGCTTGGCTGAGCTTGTGGGCAGCAGTGATTGTATTTAAGGTCGCTTCAAGCAGGTACCTTGTCTTGCATCCCTGGCCAAGTAAGTAACAGCATGGAATAAATTTGCCAAATGATAATGAAAGTTGATTTCAAATATTTGTATGCTGTATAATAGAATCCTTTGCTAATGTGATGAAGGATGAATATTTTTGTAAAAAATATGTCATACTAATTTCATACTTATATAAGTTTGGTGGCAAATGATATATTTCCTTGTAACAACTGCCTGTTTATGTGGCTTGGCTTCATTGAGGGAAAGTTAGAATTTTCACCTGTGAACGGCATTTTTACTTAAGGGTACGAGTCTTGTCCAGCTATCGCTGTAATTTTATTCTCTCTGTAGTTTGCTGTTGGAATTAGTGCTTAATTATTCCATTCAACTCTAGTCCTTGCGTATTATATGAAGTCTCGCCAGTATTTGCAGACTTTTACCATTGCCAAAGGGCATATCTATGAAAATAAATTTCTAGGCATTCAATTTTGTTGAGAAGTCATTCATATCAACCAAAAATATTAGTTTTAGAAGTAATTTTGAATTTTGAGGTTGTAATGTGTAAAACAAGTAAAGAAGACATTGTGAGCCCCACGTTGGAAGCCGATAATGTAAAATACAGTTTAAGACGAAAGACTTCACTTAGTTGCCCTGCATTGCGTTGATTAATATTTACCTTGTCCCACCCCGACTATATTCTGTTTTTTTTTAATTTGGCGAGGGATAAACTGAGAATACACAACCAATATAAAAGGAAATGCGTGCACTAATTCCAGTCTTAAGTTTAGAAAATTATATTCAATGCAAAAGATTATTGGGCCCAATTTACATACAAATATACATATATATAAATACATAACCCAAGGTCAACCCTAACAATTGATTTAGCGTGTATTAAAGTTAATTATAATGTCTCCCGGACACGCGGCATCGGTCTGCTTCCAATGGCAGATCTCTCCTCCTCTCCAATTGTTCCTCCACGCGTCCTTGTTCCCCTCTTGTTACATGTTTATCTCAACTTGGTGTCCCTAGCGACGGCCCCCCATGTTGATGTTATTCATGACCTGAAGTTGACCTTGAGTATATTTACAACGTTACAAATGCTATCTCATGAGCCCTCCATAATCCACCCTGAGGCTTGTCCAGATTAAGTGGGTCCAAGATTAGTGAATGTCTACTGGATGTGCTAACAGGCGAATTCCCTATTGTTCCCTGTTCCTAGAAATAGAAAGATTTTTTTAAAACTGTGGAACTGGCCAAGCAGTATCTTCAATGGAACCTCAAATTTGTGATCCATCTTTTGATGGCTGCTGTGGAATTTGCAGTGGATGAAGATGCCTGGGTAACTTAACTGGTTAGAGCACTTGGCACACAATCAAGAGACCTGGGTTCAAAATCATATGAGGCAAATGATTTTTTCTCTGCAACTTTCATGCATTTAAAATTGCATGAACAAAAATTGAGTAGCTGCTATTTATGTTGTTATTTGTACTATGTTTCCCCCTCGTCGTTACTCAAAAGGCCAGGCCTTGTCGCTGTCTTTGTAGCCAATTGTCTCTTTCTAAGGCTGTGTTTTTAATCTCCCCATAGGAGTTGCAGTTCATGATTGACATCACACTGTGAAGTAAGGATATTTTAGGTCGTCCTCTCCTTTTTTTCCCCAACACTTTCCCCCCTATGGGCTATAATTTGATGGTGCTGAACTCACATGTTCTGATGACCCCTGGCACTAAACTGGCCAAAGCAATTATGTTGCTCCTGATAGGTCATCCTTGCCGGATTGATCCAAGTGTTCAGGAGCCAGATGAATTTACCTGCATCATGGGTTCTTTTGAAATGCGATAGGGAAGGAAGCCACCTCAACTATTTTTTCCAGGAATGAGGACAGAGCTTATAGGAGAAGTTTACTTTAGGTCTTGTCAAATTTTCTTTCATTGGTATTACTTAAATTGAAGTTGAATGTCACATGTTTTTTGTTCGGCGTTTTGTGTCTATAACTAGCATTAATATACATTTTCTTTGAATGGAAAGCATAATAGGACAGAGATGAGCCTTAACATTTCTCAACATATTTTTGGAGCTGTCTTGATTCAGAAGTCAATTTAAATAGGTCTTTATGTGTAGAACTCCCAATTTAGGCTTTCTTTCAATGGTACTTAGTGTAAATCAGAGCTTTCACTTGTTGGAGATTCAAGTGTAATTCTTCACACTTTCCATGGTTCAGCAGTGGCTTATTTTTGCCCAAGTTACTAGTATGATTTTATAAAGCAGTGTAAGCATCAATACAAATGAGGCAGATTTTAGTAAACATACAGACTTTTGTTCAAAATTTTTCTGCTACTTGTCTAAAGTATTTTTTGTGATCATCATATGTATGTGCACATCCTGGTATCTGGTCAATTTCATTTTGCAGATTGTGCTTCACTAAGTTAAAACTGCTGTTGTTAGCCATTGAGATAAAGGGAGAAGATGGAAGTGACAGCAAGATCTCCATCAACCCCAGAGGTGCTAAAATCCAAGCTAATACTCAAGGATTTTTCATTGCTCAGTCAGCTGATGAAGTGAAAAGGTAACTATCATAACCACTAATGGTAACCTACCAGTTTGGGTAGGTTTAGATCTAGAAGTGTTATCTTCTTCTCTTCCACTTCTTTTATGGAAGACACCTCTTATTTACACTGTCTGCTTGGCTTGTCCTTTTTCTTTCCCTTCCCCACTACCCAGCATCATCCTCTGTATTACTACCGTCAATATTCCATCAACCCCGGTCCTCACTCATTTGCAGCCTTCTACACAGCCTACTACAGTATGTAATTACTTCCTCAATTTCCTCTCCTTATTTGCTATGCAAAGCACTTCCACATTTCACTTTTTCATTGTACTTTTTCCACACTCCTTCACAATGACACCTCTAAAGCATAGTGTCTACTCTTATCCTATGGCCATGGTGCTAGTTCACTATGTCAAATCATAGCCATAGCAGAATACAGTAGAGACTCAATAACTCAAAGCTAAAAAATATGGAGTTACAATTACACAAAGTTGTTGGTCCTGACCACAGGTAAGGGATAGGAATGGCAACAAAGAAATGCATTCCCAAAGTTCAGTTTCTTTCTTCAGCTGCTGGTTGTCACTAGCATCAAGCACTAGTAGCTTTTAAGCGTTCTACTAAAAGAATGTAAAATGAAGAGTTTTAAAAGAATGTAAAATGAGGATAGCTGAAATGATGCTGTGAGTCCCAGGACTTTGAAACTCATGTGAAGTATTTCTTGCTATGTTTTGTTCTTATTTGCTCTATATTCCAAAATAATAAGGATAGTTAGCTTTTAAGGTGCACCAACAGTATGGCATTTGAATTTTCGCATTTAATGTTTTAAAGCACAATAATTAAAATGCATTCTTCGCAAACTGTGTGGGATTCCATCACTAAATTTACTACTGTGAGGAATCATGTACAAATCACAGATTTTCTGTGGACCATAAAAGTTTCCTCCCAATAATGAATATTATATCACATCAGCTGCAAACTCCGGAAAAAGCTTATCAATATAGTAAGTAAATTGGTATTATTTTTATTTAAGTCCGGAACCTTAACAGAAAAGTCTACTTATGCATATTGCTGCTGAATAGAAACTACTGTCTTGCCAATTATGTAAGTAACTTCTTTTCAAAGAATATGATGGAGGTTTTCTTTTATATGCCTGTTAGCTAAATCAAATTACTCTGATTAACAATTAACTTTAACTAATTTAAAAACCTCGTTCTCTGAGGCAAATGTCCTATTGACACTGAGCATATATCCGATAGTGCTCATTTTTTATCTTCACAATATGTGATTACATTAACAGATTATTAAAGCATTGTAAAAATTTCATGCAATCATAAGGTAATAGTCTTCTTATCTATAAAAATGAAAGTATTGTTGTGCGGTCACTTATAACTACCAAACCACTGCACGGAATGACATAAAATTTTATAACATGATTCATTGTCACTCAGAAGGTTTATGGCTACTTTTTGTTTACCTAATGGCTTCCGGTTCAACTCTAGAGGAGTGCGTTTCCATAAGAAATACATGTAAAGTTCATTTTTCTGGCATGAAGACCATTTCTATTTTGCATATTCAAATTAGTAATAATGGTTGTACAAAGTTGCAACAAGGACGATTGGAAAGAAAAATTAATAAATATTTTTATTCTTGCAATTAATTTTTGTTTTCCAACTGATTTACTTTCAATTTTAAAAAAAATCATAAAATTGCTGAAAATTCAGCGTTTTTGGTACGAAGTCCCCTTGACAACCGATAGCATTGTTAAAGCCAACCCTTATATATGAGGAATATAGTCCTAGAACATCTCTATTAAAATAGAAGAATCCATAATAAATACATTCTGTGCATTATATATAGATGTATTTCGAGTGCTATCTATAGTTTAGATCACGTGAATCGATTATTCAAAATAGCCATTGCCATGGTCCACCATCAAATTTTATTTTGTTCAACAAAATCCTAACATGGCTCGGAAAAGAAAGGCTTTAATAGGCAGAAGGTCTTCTGCAGTCAAGAGATGAAGTACATTAAGAAATAGCATAACTACTCAACAGCATGAGAAGATACTCTGTGACCAGCAAGACAGAATGGCAGCTTGGCGCAGAAATCAGACAGACGTGCGAAATGAAGATAGGCTACAGCAACAACGAGAGAGAAACGATGAGCTCAGGAATCACGAAACTGCAAGGCAACGCTCTACTCAAATGGAACGTAATCATATGGCAATTCTTGATTCAAGGAGAAGGTTGGAAGTCGATTTGCAGAAAACACCGTTAATGACAAGCCTGAAGTAGATTATCATTCACATAATAAATATAATCGTAGGTGATATGGATTCGATTTGCCATGATTGTGACTCTATAAAATTTTCAAATGAACCTGCAGGAATATGCTGCAGTAATAGAAAAGTGTCTCTACCGTCGCTATGAGAACCTCCAGAGCCAAAATGCTAGAGGAGGCAACGAGAGAGTGAGCTATAGGAACCAAACTAAATCTTACTAATGTATTAAAATGTAATGGTGTTTGTGTGTCTGTCTGTTACTCCATCACGCAAAAACTGCTGGACCGATTGAGATGAAATTTGGCATGTAGAAAGGAAATATATCAGGTTGTAACTTATTTGATATAAAAAAGCCCTCAGGGCTCCTCATGACTCCCCCTGGTGGTCCATGTTAAGCATTGGGTTTGGTGCAGTTGTTTTATTTTTTCCTTTTTAAAATTATTTTTACTCAAGTTTGAAGGCTGGAATTTTTTTTATCGGATAGCTAAATAAACGAAGTTTCTAATTCTTTCAATCAATTTTCTTTCATGCTTTGTATTTTTCTGATAATCATGTTTTTAGCTAAAAAATTTCACATTTTTCTCTGAAATCAAAAGTAGCATATTTCCTTGACAACCAGAGATTTGATTTTCAAAAGGATATTGAGGCATCTAGCATTTAAATATCTTGTTTAACTGCAGGCCCATGATATCACGTAGAAAGAAAATCTGTATAAGAAGGGCCTTGAGTCTCAAGGGCCCCATGGTAGATTGCTTCGTGGGGTAATCGATAAATTCAATGTATATTTATGAGTATACTCTTCATTGTTTACTCTCAAATTTGCTCTCATAGGGGTACTGCATGTATATGAGAGGACACTTATGTAGTAAACGATACACATAAATACCCTGGTGTCAGCGTCTCTACTACATCGAACACTAAGTACAAGATAGCTTACGAGCTCCTTAAATGACCACGCTGACAGTATTCTTCAGGCTTTAAGGTCTCCACACACCAGAGCCACACATCTACATACTACCCTGCGAGCCGCCGCCTAAGCAGTTGCGACACACCTAAGCAGTTGCGACAACGTAAATGCTGTATTGTTGATGTGAGCAACAAACCGACGAACCTTGACTGATCTTGTGGTAGATCTGCATTCATGAAGGCATATGTGCAATGGAAGTATATAATATTTCTGATGTAAAATCACGATCAAGAATATTTCGGCACTTCGCATTCTCAGTGCCCAGTTTCGTCGGCGCAACCCTTTAAGGAAGTTGTAAAATTGCTTGGTGTAAGCCACCGCGGGCAAACTCGACCGGTCACGTTCGGTCGCTAACAGCTGGCCTATTGCTGCACAAGCCGTGGCCGCCTGGCCACTCTGATGTGTGTGCACGCACTGAATGCTCCATGTCCCTGTCTAATGACCAAGACTCTTGTATGATATCCAATTGTTTTTGAACACCATAATTAAGGTAACCTGCTTTAAAGTTCATCACATCCATCCCATGCATTTCACAGGTAAATGTGAATCAGACCTTATATAAACATTAATATTCTTTGAATAGTCATGAGGAAACTGTTGCTCATTAGGATTGCCTCGGAATATTTTAACATTATTATGTGGCTGTTTCTGGGAACCCCTAGACTAAATACAAGTTGCCATTATGTAAACAATTCTCTTTTGGTTAAAACTCTCCTGTGGTGCCTGATACTATGCTTACTGGTGTGAGCTTTGTTTATTGACTTCAAATTTTCATGAATGCTCGAGGGTGGAAAAATGACATGATGATATGATAGAGAATTGTAAAGATACCTGTTATATCCACTATCTTTAACAAAATTTGCATCCCTATATGCCTGGCTTACCATGTAGGAACCCACACTAATTAGAAGAAGGAACCATCTGCTCTAACGAGAAACTTTCCTCTGATCTTCAATTCCCCTGCCCTGCATTCCATCCTGAGAGATCTCTTCTCCCAAAACCTCTGAGACCTATCTCCCACTGTATTTCCTCTATTCTTTGAACTTCCTGGACACTAAAACTTCCCATCTCCACCTTCAGAGCATTGCCCATTATCCCTCCTTAGGTGAGGGCACCTGAGTCATGTTAAACACGGTCCCATGACACAGTTTCAGGCAAGATTCTCAGCCTCCCTCCCTTCTTCCTGCCATTTCATGAGCCATCTTCCCCACCCAGTCTACGGTCCATACCCTGTGTAGACACCAGTACAAGGCTGCATTAAGAATACAAGAGAAAATTTTCATTGCTTAAGCACAAAGTTGTGACGTCATCAGAAACTTAGTGATAAGTTAGAGCTGGGAAAGAAAATTAATATTTAATAAAGTAGAGAAAGCTAGATCTGGATATTCTCTCCAATGCCCATTTGAGACAAAATTTCTCTTTCACATGTCTTTGAATGGATAACAAGTTCCCAAAAATATTCCGTTAAAACATTTTAAATATGAAATCAATGTATGAGCTCTAAGTTTTAGCTTGTCGAAGTTGGTAAATACGGTGTTCCACGCCATAATTAATTTTGGTGAAAAGATAAAGCATATAAAGATTAAAAATAATAATTTTTTTCTTAATCAAGTAATTTTTTAATCAAATAGAAATGTAAGAACAGATCATTTAAGTGAATTAGGACTTGGTAATGTGTTTCTGATTTGTTCACGAACTTAAACGAGTGATGTCAATATCACTCGTTTAATCTCACTCACTCGCATCAATAACAACAGAATTAGCGAATTGCTGTCACTGAAAGCATAGGCATTTCCTGGTTTACAGGTGAATTGCCATCTTCATAAACTAGAGGCTTAATATAGGTGATACAATTTATTGTCTCATGTAGTTAATGCTATATTTTCCTTGGTATCATTCTCCAAAGCCCATAATAGTTGCTCCTCTCCACTGAACACAGCTTAAGAAAATTAAATCTTTTACAATTTATTTTGATGTATGTTGGTGTTTTTACTTGCAATTTTTGCTTAATAAATGTTTTCTAAACTGGGTGGAAATTTTGTTGACACAAAGGTCAAAGATCAAGACTTTGAATCGTTTGCACCAGGAACTATGCTGTGATAGTTATTTTAGTTTCTTATGGTAAAATAGTGTTTTTTAAGAATGCTTTCACAGATAACATCGGAAACTCAAAACCAATTGTCCAGAGAAATAAAAAGAAATACTTTTTGCTATCCATAAGAAGGCTCTAATTGCAGAACCTGAGAAAACAAAGTGCCTATATTTTGGTTCCCTTGACTTGTATTACAATAGAGCATCAGATATTTGGTTGCCAGTCATTCAAAATGTCAGTTAACCATGAGAAAATTCCCACACAATGCAGAAATTACAGTTATGTGGTTCCACCCACCCACTGACATCCATGACTAGAATCTCTCAACTACTCAAAACTCTACTAAGTAAAGCCTGATGCATTCAATTACTGCTGTTTCCTTTCCCCAATTGTTCCTTCCACACTGCTCAAAGCAGGCTACAGCAATTGTGCTGGTATCAAATGCTTCGTCCACAACCTTACCAGGTAGCCTATCCGGAAGGTCCATAATAATTTTTTTCATGATTCACGGGGTTCTGCACTTATGAAACTACTGTCATTGTCACTTAAATTCTAACACTATGCAAGTGCTTCTTTTGAAAATTGAGGCAAAGCACATCTTCAGCTTGTTATAACTTTTTACCAAAATGGCCCAACATTTAACTTTAACTTCTTGGGGGAACCTTAGTACATTTGATAAAAATTTAAAAAAATAGTACTGATCTATTTTGAACCCCTAAAATAACTTCTGACCCCAAGCTCATAGAAATCTTAAATAAGTTTTTCATGATCTCCCCTATTGGACACTTGGGGGGAAAAGCTGTTGGCGATAATGAAGCAGCTAATGAATTCAAAGAACTTTTTCAGTTGTTTGCTTAATTAGAAGGGCAATAAAAGTATACTTGTGTTAAGATAAACGCCCATAAAAACACCTGTGGAAATAATGTGTATAGTTTTTTGTATGGTTGCACAATTTTATTAATGTCTTATTGCTCCTACAACCCTAAAAAGCACTGTCTCAATCTTTTTCGATCTATGATTGTTTATCCAAAAAAACAGTTTTTCAACACCCCCAATCCCCAGTTGTTTTGAATAATGGATGCTCTACTGCTTTGAGTTTCTACCACATTCCTGACTCAGCATACATGTGACTATTGGAAATCAGCCAAAAATCAGATGGAATCTAGGAATTTCTACTGATAAAACTGACTTTTGGTCGAGTCAAAATATTAAACCAGGAAATGAATTAAAATAAAGCCCCAGCCTTGCTATTTTATATTTGAAAATATTATAATTTGTTGCACAAAAATGCTAGAAAAATGTCCCAAAAAAGGATCTTGGGTTTGAGACCCAAGAATTTTAAAACCATCAGCTGTGCAGAAAAACACTTAATTTTAGTCATTTTTTAATGGAGAAACATGGTGTTTAAAGTTTCTGCAGAGCTGATACCAAGCCCATTCAATGAAACTTATTTCCAATTACTGGCTCTATTATGATGTGGAAAGTGCAATATTAAGTCAAAGATGAATTGAAAATCAGGGAAAAGGCAATCTCCTAGGGAACTCCCTAATGCCTTCGGAAATTAATGGCAGTATTGTCCAAGGACCTTAAAAATTTTCATAGATATAGTAAAATCTCATACCTAATCCATTGTAATGTTTAGATGAGTTGTTAACATTACTACCCAGCCGCAGTGTTGGTGCTATATTATAATCTAAAGAAATTATTAAACACTTCTAATAGCTCATAAAAACAAAAGTGTATATGCTTTTATAGAGGTTTTAGCTCAAAATAACCTTAACTTAACCTTTTCTAGGGCTTGGTTTTACTGTAAGGCTTGCCATGATGAAATTAAAGATGAAACGTTAATCAAGAAATGCAAGTGCAAGAACTGTGAGTACATTTATTTGTCAAATTATTATTTTTATCTAAATTTTATCTTTTTTACCACTTCTTTGTGTCTTATCACAACTTGAGACACTTAGCTTGCAAATGGCCTCATTCTCCTTGTCTATATCTTATCCAGATCTTGTTAAGTTCTTTTGAAGTTTTCACATTCACTTCTTCGATGCCTTCATTTTGCCATGGAACTATGGTTTTAAATCACTACAAGTGGTTTTAAATATTAATTTAAGATTTTATTTTAAATCTGTGTGTATTGCCTTATGGTCAATGAATAGATGGTATTGCCTGAAATACTCAGTTTCATCCCATGAGTGTGATTATTTTATTATTCATTTCTGATAATTTATTTTTGTATGCAGTCCAAAAATTATATATTTCTGTCCATAAACTGTTTGAGAAAGAAAACAATGTATGTATTGATGAAATTCTTTTATTATGAGCTTTGGGGATGAGGTGTCCTTGATTAGTTTCAAATCAGTGTGGAGACATGTGTGTACATAATATTTTGTGATGTTACATGGAAATGTTGTGATTTAAAACCATAGTTACCCAAAGCTCATCTGTTTTCTGCCCACTGTAACTTTCAGAAAGAGGCATTTCTTAAATCCACTTTTTAATTGCAGTTACAGTTTTGCCTGATATAATGACGGCTGTGTGTTAGATGTTTTTGCAGTGTGTTTTAGTGCATGCAAAGATTTTCACACCTCTTTATTTCATTTAAAACCACTTTTTGAAATTAAAAACTATAACTAACAAGTTTTTTCAATGAACTTACTTTAGCTTTTCCCCAAATGCATTAATAACAGATTTTTTATGATCCTTTTATGGTATTGAAGAACCATGCATATTGATTTTACAATTATTGCATCCTATTTTTTGTGGAGCCATTTTCACTTTTAAATTACATTTTTCCATTTTAACATTAAAAATGTTCTTCTGTTTTTATGTCGCTTTTCATCTAGTTCCCATATCAATTTCAGAGTAACTATATCTTCTTACCCTTGTTTTTTTCAATTTCAAGTATTATTTATGTTGTCATTTAACATGTATGAGAGTTTTTGTCCATTAAACACATTTGGTTCAGGAATACATATTGTATTAAGTTCAGAGCACAAATTTACATGCCAACATAACTACTTAGAAATTTTTTTCCAAAACCTGATTGGATGAAAGGTAAAAACCAAAATGCTTTGAAATGCTTTTCATTTTGTTCTTATTGTGGTAATAATATGGTCATATTTGCGCTACATAAATATTCAGTAACTAGTGTGATTAGTTTATGAGTAAACGTCTTCCTTGTGTGTTAAAATGTCTTCAGTTTATAATGCCAATCTTACTTAGTGATAATCCTGAACATAATGGGATGTCATTCATGTGTTATGTAATGAATAGTAATTTAAATGCATATTTATAAAGGAATTTTGGCATCACTCTCAGCCTAAAGGCCTGCTATAAAATATGTGAAAACATTCTTATTGTATGTGTGTTGACTTTTGTGTGTTTTTTCTTGATATATTTCAAAAATCTACATAAGTGCATTCAGTGTCTCAAATAATTCTCTTATCCTGGCATTGAATAGATTAAGATAAACTTATAATAAAACAAAATAGGCTGAGCCATAACATAGAACTCTTTTACTGTTCACTTAGACTCCTTCTCATTTTGGTAAGTTATTTCAAGAAACATTAGATTTCTCTGCTAAAAAGTACTCTCAAATTTAATAAAGTGTTGCTCCAATGTATTAAATTTTCACTTGCATTTGAATGGAGTCATACTTTAAAAAAATCAGCAGGTCAGGTGCCAGGTTGTGTCCTTATCCTTACACCCTTACAATACCCCCTTCTGGTATATCCTCCTTTTATCCCTGCCTTCTGTATCCTTTGTTAATTTTTGTTCTTAGCAGTTTGTCTTGGTATGTTTTTAACCACCAATTTTAATTGTATTTAGTTGTTACCCCCTCAACCCCCCAAAAAATATCACCTTTTGAGTTGAAAAAGCTAAATATGTAGTGTATCTGAAATAAGTGGTGGAGTCATATCCATTTTTAATCTTCCTTAATCATAAATGAAGTCATTTTATTTTAGCACAAATCTCCTCTGAAAGGTAATTTCTTTGGTACATGACATAAGATTGGACCTAGTCAGACTGAAATGCTCAAGTGGAAAGGTTAATGGTCCGAATAGGTCCAAATATGAGGAACAGAAAGGCTAATATAACTCCTTAATCAGACCTTTTCCTCTCCAAATCCACAACTGGTGCCAGGTTTAAAAAGTTGCAGGCAACTTAAAAACTTGTGGTGAGCAAGTGAGCGAAAATATCTTGAAAAAGGGAAGGGAGAAATCTTGTGCTGTACTGATGGGAACCTTGCCTTCTCTCTCTCTCTCTCTTTCTCTGGGCCCTCTCTTCTTCTCCCATTGCAGATGTGGGGATGATCATGATGCAGGCAGGAATGGTGAAGGGTGGCTTGAACACAGCAACCTATCAGAACTATACGGAGGGTAGGGGATGATATACTCCTCTCCTCCTGTCTTTATATATATATAATCTATATATATAATATATATATATATATATATCTACTATCTATCTACCAAGTCTCTGTCTGTCTCTGTCCATCTATCTCTCTGTCGCACACTCGTTTTTGCCGCTCCTAATACTATTATACATGCTAGTTCCCCTTAAGAATGTACGCTGGCTTAAACTCAGGGTGGGAAGGCTATGTGACCATTCAGTGCAGTTAGCTGTTATTGTTGAGGAGCCTTAAGACCTCTTATGAATAATGCCTTGTTTTAGATTTGCTTATTTCAGTCATTGATTTGGTTACATGAAGCACTGATTGCATTGCATTAAACTTGGGCAAGCCATATTTTGCATCTAAGATACTGAAGGTAAGCACAGCTGATTTACACTTTATTTTCCATCTTTCCTCGGGCAATATCGTATTGACCCAAATACAAGGGATGGCAACTTTCATTATCATAAATCAGACTTTTATATGTTTTGCTAAATAAGGATTGCAATTGCAAATAAACTAGCAACCTTCAAATTTTTAATCATCTCAATTTTTACGTCATTGTAATCTTCTCTTTCTCTTAAAGTAAAATCAGCTATCATCTTAATCATTGAATAAAAATGACAAAATATGAAGTACATCAATAACTTGCCATACGACATGACCAAGAAAACGTTCGCATAAAAATTTCTTATTAGTTGAACTTTAATTTTGAATGCTTAATTTTTATACTTTTAGTTATACATGCAAGGGAATAAATTTGCCAACACCACCTCTATGTCTGCTGCGAAGAGCAGGAATGAAATGCTTTATAATAGTATCACTCTTTGCATGGTAATAAAACAAATGTTAATTTCTGATCTTGATTAAAAATTATTTTACATCAAGCATTTAAATAAAGCTTTGGCAATTTGTTACTTCCATTGAACTGCATGGTAGATCAAAATGGATAATTACTGTAGATGCGTGCTGTTTAGTTTTCTTCATTTCCTTTAGCAGTGTTGGCATAATAGTGTAGAGTAATTACTTGTTTAAAGTTCTTGATAATCATTGTCTTTTTCTTGATAAGTTTTCTTGAAAGCTGATGCTATGTCATCCATTATTTGGGCAAATATGATACCCTGCAAAATTGATCAAAGAGGAGGTTTCATGGCTCATATTGTTACAGTACAATATATCTCAGGAATGTGTTGAGACACTGTGAGATTGATAATGACATTTACTTTGATGGAATGAGCAGCCACTGCCTAAAAATGACCACACTCCCTCTCTCACCCTGTAGGTGCTTGGCATAACTAAATCCTCCCATTCTTACATATAACAGGCTATACATGCAGTCAGTGGATTCTCTTTTAGGTAGCCTATGCTAGTTATGACCGGAAACCGAATGAAGCTTACAATCTTTTTAAAGAGCCTTTACATTGGATTGTTCCTAGGAATTTGCCTGTGAGCGGTGTCTTACTCTGTCAATGTTTAGGCTTGGTATGGATTGCTGCTGCTGCTATTGCAGAAACTTTTTAAAAAGTACATAATAATTACTATTTGTTAAATGCATATGTATTTTTTTATCCTTGTGTTATTTGGTATACACGCTCGCCTACTAAACTGCAGGCATCAACCATGGTTTACTTTGCAGAAACTCCTCAGTTGTTAAGTATTATCCTTATTTACCTTAGTGCCGTCCTCATGCTCTCCTCACATTCCTTTTCCACCCCCACTGACTAACACTGTTTTTTTTCTCTCTCCACTTTCACCCGTATCTCCTCATCCCTGACCTGCATTTCCTGCTGCTTCCCCTCCTACTCCTCTCTTTCTGTATTACTCATGGTGCTATCGTCGGCTGCAGTGGCTACGTTCCGGAAGGGGGTTCGTGCCGTGCAGATGGTGGGGAGGGCAAGTACGTATCGCACACATCACCAGCCTCCCATCCTCTGAACAACCTATTGTTCATTCATTCTTAATTTACTCTTCTTCCAATTTGTGCCTCCCTGTGGACTACCAATTAGAAAAGCTTAATTGTGTATCTGTGCCATTAACTATTTCAGCCCACCCAGTTGTCTTATTGCTGACATTTTCCTCGCTTCCACTAGCATTCTTAATATCGTGGATTAGTTCAAGTGTCAACAGTCATCTACTCATAAAATTTCTGTTGAGGAATAAAATAAATTTTGAAGCCCTTTAGCATGGACAAGCATATTATCAACCTTTTTTTAATTTTACAACTATTGATTGTTTTACTTCAGCATATCTCTATCTCAAGGAATCGATAATATGCTTATTTCTGTCAGCTATTTTATTGCTGTTTTGATTCAATTAATTGATGACACATGGATATGTTCACTGAACAATATCCTCAGTCTGTGATGCAAATAAATAAAAGCTTATTAGGTTTTAACAGAAAGGTTGATTTTTCATGTTTGGTGTCTCGTAAACCTGTTGTGTACTTAGTCAGTCTCTGTGACTGGTTCTTCCTAATGCCTTGGTGTTGTCAACGCTTCAGTGACACTATTTGATTCCTTATATCCTATTCATAGACTAATCACCTCCGTGACTAACTTTGCATGAGTGTCTGCATAAAAATCCTCTCTTCTACAATCCTATTGTCCAACTTCCTCCTTCCAAAGTTCTCATTTTCCATAGAAATCTCAGAATCATCTTATGAATTGCAATGTAGATTCTGGCTGTGAAACAATAGAGACTATTGTTACTCTCTTCAGCATGATACCCTAGTTAGGATACAGAAAAAAGGCTATTTAGGTAGATATGTAAATTGCATGACTTGATGATTTGCAATAACTTTTGTGAAATCCTCTGGGTTTCATTCCAGCCAGAAACAGGAGGGAGCTTTATGGCTGCCAAGTTTGCTATACTATTGATGAGAACAGTTTTGGAAAATATATTATACACTGTCTCCCCATCCATGCACCTTGACCATCTGTGTTTTCACCAGTTGCTTAACTGCTCTGTCATGTGTTCTGTGTAGGATATTGTGGGTACAGAAAATAGCCTGGGTTGATTGTCATCTCCCATTAGTGTCAGACCTCTGTCGTGAATGCATGTACTCTTTAAAAAATGTCTCCTATTCCCAGTCAATGTTTTTGGTCAATTTTTTCTGTCCAACTATTTGTGGAGAAGGGAGAATCGGTAAGCAATCACTACAGCTATTTCTGTCTGTTTATAAAATGTCCCAATCTTTAATAATTCCTTTTGTCATTTTGAACATTTTTTCCCACAACTGAAGGAGTTGTGTTAATTTTGAGTGATTACATTGACATAGAAGTATTTTTCACCCCTTCAATTTTTCAAATAGATTTTTTTTTTTAAATTTTGTAGTTTACTCATTTTAAAGTCAGTTGAAAACCATTAGAAATTGCTGCAATATAACCTCCCCTCCAGTTATATTATTTTGTTTTGATGCTACTCCCTTCTCTGTTCCAACCTTTAAAAAAAGCATCATCTGGACTTGATTCTTCTGGTTATAGTCTCTTGGGATTGTTTCATCGACGTTTGTTTCTCTCTAATCTCCAGCCCAGCTCCATGCACAAGAAGTATTGCAATCTCATTGTGGTTAGTAAATGGTATATGTGTTAAACGAGTATCAATTTTGCATCAAGAAGTGAAATCTACTTTGATGTGTATAAATTGATGTTCATTTGTCTTCTCAATTGTGGAAAATTGACTTCCATTCTGTGTTCTGTTGTTTCTTTGGTTTATGCACTAAAACCTCTTTCTCTTCTTTCTCCCTCATCTCTTTGTACCCCTCTTTCCATTCACCCCTGACCCTCTCCATGCCTCTGCTCCCTTTTCTTGCTCCAATTTTCCTGACATGCCTATAGGTGAGGACTACACTTATACAAGTAAGTTAGGTGATTCATTGATAATTATAATGCCTATATTTTTGTACTGTAACATTATTGATATCAATGTCACAGTTAGAACTTTATCAAGCTATCACCCATTTTTCATTTGAGACAGCATTTTATTTTTCCCTTGTGTTTAGATACAAGTTGCCTTTTAGACACAACACAAAACCTGTATAATTATTGGTCACGGCACTGCTGCTTATGTTAGAAAAAATTTTGAGCCTTCATTACAACCTTGGTGTGATAAATAAGCAGTATTCAAAATGTTATCCGATTAGATTTTTTAATTCCTAGGGTTGAGTCCCCATAAACTGTAGTCAAGTGTCAAATTCCTCAACTGCAGGACTTAATTTCACTGTACATAGATAAAACTGCATCTTATAAAAAGTCTTTTTCATCCTCTGTGATAGGCCTTGCTTGTATTGGGCATGGTAAGCTGTTGCTATCCATTTTGCGCCTTCATATTAAGAATTAGTGCATTCATTCATGTGTTATGCCATTAAGAGGCCATTAGATGGTGCTGTAGGAATTACGCATGATTAATAATGTATGATACATTTGAATGCTTAAAATCGCATGATAAGTGAAATTAAAGCCAGATACTATGCATGGTTACACATTGTAATACTTTCTTGTGTTAGCAATTACTGAAACTACTATAGCTATAAAGCAATTATAAAAGCCAAATGTTTAATGTTTATTGTAGAAAAGTGTTTGATTTTTGATAAAGATCTGAAAAAATCACTGTTATGTAACTTGTAGGTTATGTAAAAAAAAGAGTGTAGTTGATGTTTCTTGAAATGTTTACAATTATCAGTTTGAAAATATTATATTATTTTTCAGAATTATGATGTATTAATGTAGCACATCTATGTGTTGATAAAGTTAATGGTATTTAAATAGATTAAATCCATTCAAAATTAGATGTCAAAATTAGTAGTTGAATTCTACATTGTTCATTATTAGGTTGGTTGCAAAAATAAATGCCTCCTGTATCTTAATTATATGTAACTTCATCTCTTGGAAATTTAAAAACTGTTTTAAAGTTTTGGAATTCAGACAGAGTGATTGTCAGTCAAAGTTATTTATGGTGAATATTATTTATGCAACTAACAAATTAAAAGTCATTTCTTCATGACAATTTCTTTTCCATTTATGAGTCACCTAGTCACACTCATTCACTGAGATACCTTAAACCTGGAAACCCTCCTATCAGCCTTCACACTGTTAACTCACATAACCTGCCTGTCAACTTGTTATGGACCACAGTGGAGAGATAACCTTCAGAAAGGCGTGTGGTTTCCCTTACAGATGACCACCACCCTCCCCCTACGTTTACGCCACCTGAGTTACCCAAGAAGGTTCACGTGAGAGGTACAACTCTTTTTTCCCCCTCGAAGAGGTGGAAGATAAGAGTGGGAGTTTTTTTGTTTATTTTATGGGTTTAGTGATGATGGGGTGAAGGGAAGGGCTGCTTGTGCATATTTTGACTCCCACCTGTCTTGCCATAGCATGGGATAAACCAATTATCAAATTTATATGGTTTTTGGATGCAAATTCTGTAGAAGGGAAGTCGGTAAATATGACTTGTGTGTATTGATAAAAGTGGCTAGTGGAGAAAAAAAATAAAATGAAAAAACCTTAATCATTAACTGTTTTATTGTATAACTGCTCAGCAGTGAAGTTGATCATCCCTTTCTGTCCAAAAATGGCAATATAACAGGTTTTTCATTGATTTGGACAAGTGGAATTTACTGACTTGCCCATCTACTGCAAGCTTATTGCTTTGGAAAAATGAGTTTGTGAATAAAAACTGCTTTATAATGTTTTATGGTTATGTAAAAATTTAACCCACTCTTAACTTTTTGTATGTTTTTATTTGCCACTATTGTTACTTCAGTATAGTTTATCCCATACTAAACTATTACTAGTGTTTTTTAATCACTTGCATATGCATTTATTACTCTCGTATGATTTCTCCCCTCAAGTTAACTTGGTTGCTTTCATGCTAATCTGAAGATTTTTTCCTGATTTAAGACTGCATTTTTGTCACTTCCATCAAAGGCATGCATTAATATGAATTATATATTCCAAGTATATTTGCAATATGACCATTAAATTGTGACAAAAAGTGACACATACTTGTTTTCAATAATTTTTCATTGTGAAATTGTCATAAATATTGTGTTACAAACATAGATTTTTGCCATTTTTCACTCAACATACATTTAGCTACATGTAACATGCACAGTAACTTATTCTTACCAACTATCATTCCAATTATTGCCCTAATTTACACTTCATTCCCTAAGTATTTTATGTAATTTTCATAATTATGGAAGTTGTTAATTCTGTAGCATCTGTAATCTCATTTAAATTCATCCACATATTGTTGTGCAAATATTTTTTTGCATGGTCATGTGAGTTTCACTGTTAGCCTAGTTGCATGTTTGAAGTATTATTTTGACAATTTTCTGTCACCACTATATGTTTAGGTGTACTAGTGATGGAATTGTGCAACTAGTCAAAGATTAGTCATAGACATCATAGAAACTTTAGCCAAGATTCTGCTTTCTATGATATTACGTTTGCTGAATAATTTACAAAACAAATCAATCCCCTGAAATGGTCAGTTAAGTTCAAATTAAATTTTCTTATTTTGTTGAAGAAATGTAAAGTTATGAATTGACTTTGCTCTATTTTCAATTCTCATCTACTCATCAAATACAATTGAATCTGACTGATTAAGTACACTTAAATTTAGAAGTTTCCGTTCAATTTCAAGTTATATTTTTCTATTTTTTTATAGGTGAGCCGATCAGAGATCGGGAGGATCCAAGTAAGTGGCTGATAAAGAGATTGCGTTTCCTTCTACTAATAATAAAATATTTATTTTTATCCTCTTATAGATTTATATTCTCTTTAAATTTATTGTATTAGCTAATGATAAGAGTGAGAGTATGTCCGCTTATTAATAAAAATTTGTCATTATTTAATCTGAAATTTTTGGTCAAAATACTTCCTTAATTTTGCTAAATCTTTCTAAATGTTTTGATTGCACTACCATAGTGTTGGGGAATAGAAATCAACGCAATAGCCAGGTGATGGTGAACTCTACCAAGCAGGTGAATAAAGTCAAGCCCAATGTTAACCGAGCTGCTTCTGATAATCTTGGATCTCCTAATCAGGGTTACAACAGGTGAGTATATTGAAGACCCTAAATATCATAATAATAAGTCCATATTTCAGGTTTTGTGTGGTCATTAATAACATGTCTTGTAAACCTGTTAAATATTTCTCTTGAGTGAAATATTTGAACATTCACTTACTGCATATAAGTATTCATAGTAGTTAGATTAAGAGGTTTCTTGGAATAAAATAAACACATGTTTTTTATCTGACTTGAGGAGAAGAAGTGGTTACTAAATTTTTACTCCAATTTTAAATTCCAAAAGCCTTTACCTTTAGTGCTAATTTAGTGTCATAGTTTCACTTATATGTATTAATCAAGCATAAAGCTTCCTTTTGCCTATCAAAAGCAGAAATACCTTTGAAAGAAATTTCGCAAAGTATAGGGATATTTATTTTTCAACTCATTTTGAATTGACTACTATTTTCATGTATATTAATTGTTTTATTACTGAACAAAGATTCCTAATGTTTATAGCCTAATTCACATCTCCATCAATCTCACAGCAGTAATAAAAAATTCTAACCGAAGTTGAAAAAAAGTATACTGCTCTTCAGTTACTTAGAACTTACTTTTGTTATCAGCAATTTGTCAAATATTTAGTCACTTAACTTTTGTGTTTGATTTTTTCAGCATTATGCAGGTATACCTCAATTTTCATTGTTTTGAGTTATGTTGATCCCACAAAATTGTCAGTTTTTCTGTCTTATCAAAGGATAAAAAAGATCAAGATACATTCAAAACACAGAGTTCGATTGAAATTAGCGCAATCAAAATAACACTTAAAATATTAATAAATTTACTCATAAATGAAGTAAATTAAATAAATTTAAATTAAGTAAAAAATTGTATTTTAACCAATTATTCAGTGCTATTCTTTACACGACTACTATTTTACTTTTACTTACAAGAACTTTAAATTATTACTACATTAATTTTAAAGTTTTTTCAGCTAAATTTGTTGTGCAAACTCAACTATGCATTGTTACATATTCTTAATTGGCAAAATATGTATTAATTAGAGGTTTATAGGGGTGATGAGTAGACACATTGTTGTTCATATAACCAATCCAGGAGGTATAATGAGGTATACCTGTTACACTACTATGGTATACTATTATGTCGATTTCTTTGTGCTGAGTTGGCTCACATTGTTTGTCACAAAACCAATCAGGGGCGTATAATGAGGTATACCTGTTATACACCTGT
Organism: Ceriagrion tenellum; assembly: GCA_963169105.1. Lineage (NCBI taxonomy): Eukaryota > Metazoa > Arthropoda > Insecta > Odonata > Coenagrionidae > Ceriagrion > Ceriagrion tenellum. The sequence goes on along the minus strand of OY720637.1, from coordinate 76,266,496 downwards.
GGTATACTATTATGTTGATTTCTTTGAATGAAATACAATTTGGAAGTCATCTTAAGTTTTTCTAACACTTACAATTGAAAAAAATATACACACACATACAAATAAAGGGTCAAACAGAACGGTAGAAAGAAAGTGGATAGGAACACATAAAATTGACGAACACAGTGGTGGTGTGAAGATGAAATTATGGCAGATTCCAAGCAGAAAAAAATTCAACTGGACCGGGAATCGAACCATGGACCTTTGGATTTCGCGTCCAATGCTCAGACCACCAAGCTACCCAGTCTACTAAGAATCCACTGGAATTGGCGGGGGGTTTATAGGAACAAACACTCCCCAAGGCATGACCCACGAGAGCGGCCAATAGATGGTGCCAGGGCTGCTAATAGAATATAAAAAATAACTCAAGCACACAGACAGTGGTGAAAGATATAGAACAGGTGTTTCGGGGTAAGCTAACCCAAGTAGGAAATGAGCCGTTCAGGCCATACAATCGTTCGCACACACACACACACATGTATGTATATATATATATATATACACACACACACTCTCTCTTCAATGATTTTGTTTTGCCGTTTTAAATAATTTAGGTTTGATTTTGTCTGTTGTGTTTACTTTCAAGTGAGATACAATAAGATGCATCTACTTGGTTGGTTTGTAAAATAAAAGTTTTTTATGATTGCTCAGATTTCTTGCAAATTTATAAGCCTGTTTATCAAATTAAAAAGTATATTATTTGGAAAAATTGGGCAATTCCTGTGATAGATATTTTGATATCCTTTCAGTCTTGTTATATTGTTATTGACTGTTGTCATGACTGATGACACAAATGCTTCATCGTAATGTCAGAGTGATGCTGACGAAAATGCACAATCACTATATCAGTGTTGACATCATATTGCTGGCTTTTTCAAAACTCTCAAAGCACCAGTCACTGTTGGCACATAAATATTTAAGGAAGGTTCACTGTGTTATTCACTAATTCCGTTCACTTAATTTTATCTGCATGAAAAATACATTTATTAATTTTTCTGTACTCATCAAGAATAATTATGAGAAGTTTGGTCCATTTCCATATTTCAGCTGTTGGTTCAAATGATTACCCCTTAATCCACAATCTTTAGGTTTATTACAATTTTTTTAAACTACAGTAGAAACTTGTTATTGCGAAGCTGAATCATCAAGGAAATAGGTTCTTGCTAGGTGAATTGCAGAGGAAATAGTTTTTTATGAAAATAGTAAGAAGCCATTGTTACTACTTCTTCATTGCATTGTCTGTGATTCACCTATGTTTCCTTGTGTGTTGCACAATTTACCAGTAATTTGGTTGAATTGTTGCAGCTTTGGTCATCATGACGTTTCATGTGACTTACTAATGTAGTATTGTTGGGAAAATGGCTCCGATCAATCAAAACATTCTCTCAATCTTTCTAGTTCATATTAAGGAGAATATGATGATAACTGACTTATGGCTCTTTTTTCATGTTAAATGAAATAATCGGCTCTTATGATTGTTGAATGTACAACTCATCTCAAAGGTGTTCTACCTAATAAATGGTCTCTTCATAGACTCTCCCTCCTAAAATTATCGTAACTGCACTCAGAAATTTCATGCTCAAAATATATTTTTCCATATTATAAATCACTTTACATCTTCATATCTGAGTTACTGAACCATCAAAAATGCACCTGTTAAAATGCAAGCTCCATTTGAAAGTCCATAACTCCCTTTCTATTATTAGATGAGCTGCACTAAGATTTCTCAGGATAATTAGAAACCAATAAAAGCTTTTCTGTTAAATAGGGCTTCGTCCACCAACTAATATATATTTTTAGCTACATCTTAAACTATAAAACTTAGTGACATAATTGGTTACATGCTCATTTAGAATCCCAGATACATTAGAGGGTCAATTGTTTATTTTAATAGAGGGAAAGCATAATTGGATAACTAAAAGTGACAGATAATCTATTCATGTTCAATTTTGAGGTAGTTGGGGCCTTGGTTTCAGCACCATACTTTCACAAGGTTTTTCATGCATATCGCTTTGGAGTACATATTTTTTCCTACTATTTCAGTTATTATGCCGTTGTTCATTCCATTAACTGAAACATTTCTCTAACTAAAGTTAATATCAATTGGTGGATGAATTTTATTCTCAGATATGAACAGGATCTCATTTTTTATATGCCTAATAATGGTATTTACCTCACAGTGAGTTTTTTGAATTCATGATCACAGTCTATTGTGATCATCACAAGAAATCTTATGCTATGGTGGTTGGTAAAATTTGTGTTTCATATTGTTAACTGGTGAGACTCTGATCTAGGTTGCTGACCCACACTTGCTTGGCTACAGCTCGTCAAAGTCACAGTTCCTCCATACCAAGCTAACCTTGGTACGTCTGTTCGACGAGGTTTTGAAGTCACTTCCTGGAGTTCTGAGGTCCATAAACCATCGTGCTTTCTTAGCCAGCTCATAAAGTAAACAAGTTAAGGTCATCAACTAACATGATCCTCAAATGCATGATGCCGTTGATGCTAGCAATGCTGCAAATCTCCTCTTGCAGTAGCACTCTTACAAATTGATTCCTGATCCAAATAATTTAGTTTTCTTTATCAAATATTTTAGTTTCATTTTCCTCCTGTTATAAAGTGGGTTATGAACAGTAACATTCTTTATGCTCCTAATGAAATGTATTACAGGGCATAATCTTGGAATTTCAATACATATTAAGGTAAAAATAATCATGACTTAACACACTCATCTTCAATTAAATTCAAGAGATTAAAAAAATTCTCACTTTCTTTTGCATTTCTGTATTACATATTTTCATTTTTCTGAATATCCTAATTTTTCAACCATATGTAATGTCTGGTACTTAGGTGTTATCTTCCTCTTCCAAGAACCATGTAAATGTTTTGCTAATTGCAGAGCAATTGGGAGAGAAATTAATTTTGAATCTATTGTTTCTTCCTCATCTCATTTGCAGTCACCTACAAGGAGCATTATATTATACATATCTAATTAGTTATGAAAAGGAATGCATATGTTCATTAAACCATTTTTATTTTTTGCCATAGTCTCTTTGGAGTACAGTACACTTAGGCCATTTGAATTGTAGAGAGTTTATCCCAATGAAAAAATTCTTTCGGTCGGTCATCAAATCTGGTTATCACTTCTGCTTTGAAGTCATCACCATATGAAAAATGCTGTCCTTGGAGAAATGTCTTCAAATTTTGGGAGAGAAAGTAAACAGAGGGAGCCAAGTCTTGGCTGTAAAGTGGATGGCTGAGCTGTTGGAACCTACCGTCTCAGGTTACAATCCACGCTTTTGCTGACATGTGCACCGGCATATTGTCATGAGCTCCAACACCCTTGATGAGAGCTTTCCTCACATTTTCTCCTTCATGAATTTGCACAATGTTGTCATTGTGCTGGAGTAGCTTTCTCCTGTAATAGTCGTCTTGTGTGGCATGAATTCCAGCATTAAAAATCCTTCCGCATCCCAGAAAATAGTTGCCATAAATTTGCCAGCAGATCTGGCAGCCTTGAACATCATGGGCATGGGAGATGCCTTGTACTTCCTCAGCATAGAAAAAAGTTTCCTGGTTCTCACAACTAGGTGCTCCAAGGTCTCTTGGCACATTTGACTTTGAACATCTTTCTGAAAGGGTGTCAACATTGCATGACCCATCTTGTGCTGACTTAGGTTGTCTAAAAGCTTATGAATAATGGAATAATGAAAATTGTACCCCACTGAAATGCCAATTTCTTCTGCTACATGGGATGCCTTCGCTTGTCTGTCTGGAAGAACCTTCAACATTTTTGCATATTTCTTGAGTTATTGTTGCAGCAGGCTGGCCTGTGTGAAGGTCATCTTCTGTGGAATCTCTGCCCCACTTGAATTGATAGCTCCTATATTTTATATTCTATTCTGAAGGCAAAGAGTCCCCACATATGCACCCACAGATTTTCTAATGCCTGCTTTGCTCTCTATTAACTAATTTTATCCAAATCAAGCAATTTCTTGGAATTCTCAAATATTGTTGCATTTGACATGCTGGCAATCCCATGGTTGATAAGGCACGTAACCAAAAGACATCAATTCTAGCTGGTGCAATGTTTTAGAGAAATAAATGGAATGAATGATTGCCTGAAAAACAACATTGAATACAAATATTTCATCACAATATGGATGAAAGACTTCGAGAAGTCATGGTGCTGAAACCAAGGCCACAACTACTGCACAATTGAGCATGAACAGATCATCTGCTGCTTTTGATTATCTAGTTTGGCTTCCCCCTCCATTAGCATGGATAATAGGCACTCTACTGTATTTGTTTTCATGTATTTGTTAATGGCGCATAATTCTCATCCTATCCTCGCGTTTGCTTGAGTAACAATTATTGAGTAAGCAAAATAAGTATCACTACTTAATCACATCAATGCCTGCTCCTGGTTGAGGAAGCAGTTAGCGACATACACTGGAGGATTATTTCATTCATTCTGTGTATGTACCCATAGAATTTCCAATCTTGGTCAGTCATATTATATGATTAATCCATTGTGCTGTGAGTACTTCTGTTGAAAAGGAAAGGGAATCTATTCAGTATTGTTGAATTCTTAATCATTTTGTGTCATAAACTTTTGATAGATCATGAACTCTGCTGGTATTTGTTACTCCTCTTAAACTTTGTGCTAGCACAAAGGAATATGTACCTTCAATTGAATGATGTTAAAATTAAAATTGGATCCCTTCTTGTGTGCCCCCAGTAACTTAAGAATGATGCAGACATGGTTTTTACACCCTTAACTATTAACAACATTTTTGACAATCCTGCTGAAATCCCTAAATTATTCTGATCCATTACTTTATGCTAATTTTTTTATTAATGATGGCTTAAATACTGAGGAGTGCCCAAAGTACTGTTGGAATGATGCTGATAAGGTGTTCGAAATTTGTTGGTGAATAATTGCCAAATTGAAAATATCACTGAGCAATACTTTCAAATGTTTTCCCTTTATAGACCACTTAAATTTGTCATTTTTGGGGACTGCCACACTAGGGGCATTTTCAATTAAGCTTTCATACCAATTGCAGGCTACATTATCTGTGGTCAAATATTGTTATTCCTCTGCCTGCTGACAGTTGTTTTTATTAACTACCTTTGTTTGCAAAAGAAAATCTTCTATGTGCCTCTAAGTCTAATGCAGCCAACTTGGTTGAAGTTTGATGGCCTTAACCTCAGTGGCTTAATGTATTAATTGCAGGAGAAACTTTTATGTGCCTATCACTTGTGTTTTCCTTTTTTTTGCTTAAATTATGTAGTCTTTCCCTGAGTCTGCATGCTCTATCCTAGCAAATTCTTTAGTGTTTCCGCGCATGGTTGCTTCTTGGTGGGGCTTCTTCAAACTATGCGAGACTTTTGGAGGGAAGGGTAAACCATATTTTCTCATGTTCCTTGGGGGAAAGTGGCTTTAAGGAGGAACTTTACTCTAAGGTCGATTTCTCATCATTAAAAATTCTCCTTTATACTAATAGAGGTGATCATTATCATTTTAAGATCAAAAGTACTGTTGTCAAACCAAAATACCTTATTTTAAAATGCCTTTATGATATAAATGGTAGCACCAATGAGGAATAGAGTTTATATTCTTACATATGCTTACAGATTGAGAGGGCCAAAAGACCAAATACATATTTTGGAAGGTGCCATGTGGGCTGGAGGTTATCCAAGTAATCCTCATGTTACTTACTTCCTATCTATGGAAACACCTTTAAGTTTAATACTTCATGAAGTTTCGTGCATAACTTTACAAATGCCTATTTTTCTCTCTGTGACCATTAAGAAGTTATCTGTGTCCATAAATGTATTTAATAATCAAAATCTCTACACAAGGGAATTTATTATTTCAAGGTATAATTAGTGTCATATGTAGCCTACTGACCATGGCCTTTAGTTTTGATTTTGGTACTGCAACTTTCGTAAGAGCAAGTTTCTACTGTATTAACTTTTATAGAATTTCAATCAGATATCAGAGATACCATGTTCATTAGAATAGGTGCTAATAGATTCATAATGAGGACATATTTGTACCCCAAGAACAGCTGCAGTTAATAATAAAAAGAGCTCTCGACTATATCCCTAAGGAACTTTTAAATACTTTGTCACCAGCCTTAAGGCTATAATTAGTGCGAACTACGTTTTATCCTGTGAAATCTATAGAAGCTTAGCTGTCGTTAAAAAACTTGTGATGAAATGTCATAGTATATCATTTTGCAGAGTTTAGGGGAGTGAATTCATTTTGGCAAATCCATTTGTTATCTATTCCCCAGTTTTTTAAAATCTCAGTACCCAGTCTGTGCCTGAATTGACATCCTGTTTTGTGAAAGGCCTGGCAGTTAAAACTCGAAAGTCATGGAGATACAGTCCTATGGAATTATATTTCTGTTTAACAAGAACTAGTCTGGAACTCTCTCTTTAGAAGCACTCACTTATAAAAACATTATCTGTGGAATCTGAAATGATTTCTGGCAGTTGGCTGAAGCAGAAGCCAGTGAAGGGCATTAAATACATCATATCATACCGACTTGCTTATTTTAAGAGCATACTTAGTAATATAATTAGTGAGGCATGGCCTTGATAGGATTTTTTCATTTAAATTTTTGAAATATTACTCTAGAGTGCTTTTAATAATAAATCATAGAAAGTAAACAAATTTAGATTTCCTGTGTGTAAAATATATATCATGATAGCCATTTACTCTCCAAAAATGTCACATTGTTAATATCTTTAGATTGAAATGTTGCCTAGAGTTTTTTTTTAAATGGTTTACCACTGATAGCTTGGATTTAATTTTGGTTTATGGCCGTGATGATGTGAGACTCTTTATGTATCATTTATAATTCCTTTACAGTTCGAGGGTTTACCATCATAAATGAGGACATTGCTGTTGACATTTAATTCACAGCCAAAATCATAGGACATAGTGAAGAAAAAGGCAGAATCATTCCATACAGTTCGATGTTTGTACTTAATTTGTTTCATTTAGAAGAAGATGAATTTTCACTAATTTTCTTTATGTTAATTATGTTGTTTGTAAATTATAAGCAGCATCAGTCACCCTTTTCTCATCTTCCATTTTTTATTTATTTTAACAGTTTCCCTCATTGTTAAAAACTTGTCTATCCCTTGTATGTGGGACTGGGTATTTATACCAAATGCTAGAAAAATTAGCATGCTGTTTTAAAATCATTTGTGCCAATACATGGGCACAACCAGTATCATTGATCTCTGATCATAGTTCTTATTTAGTTCATTTATCAGGGCTTAACATCATGGTCATTTGCACAAAGTAAGCTTATTGAGTGTGGCAAAGTGATTTCCATGTCATTCCAGGAATCAAGAGGACACGACATATGCTGGCTATCACCTTGCCTATGAAGTGAAAAAGCTCATGTATGCTTACAGCTCTCTCTCTCTCTCTCTTTCACTTCTTGTCTTTTAGACTCTATGAATTCCCATTTATATCTTCCAATTAATATCTTCTCCATAAAATCAGTTGTTAGGTCTATGCATGCATTTTTGTCTATTTTTACTGTTTTTGTCTTCTTGTTGTCATAACTGGCATTGTGCTCCTAATAAATTGTCGTCCTTGTGCACCTAGATGTGTTGGTGTTTCATGTTTTAATGTGATTTATGTTTGTCTAAATGTGTTAAATTAGTTATTTACTGATTGTTGTGCAATGTATTACCTAGGTGTGACCGTTGAATAATCTTTACCCAGTTATTATTTTTCTTTGATGTGACCTCCGTTTTAGCTTTAATTTCCATTGCATGATATGGGGAAGGATGGAATGATACTGTAAAACTTTTCATTATAGTTTTGGTGTGTAGGCCACCCACTTTGTGGTACTACCCTAGACCTTTTCATAATGCTAAGCCTCATGGCTATATTTGCTAGAGGGCAGTGTACCATCCTGCTAGCCTTAAATCTCTATATCGAAATCCCACCAAGGTCATCGATATAATGATGATTCAGGTACTTAAATCTCAATGAAACATTATAATCTGTACGAGCTAATCAGGGTTCTCTTAGGCTGAAAAGTGATTGTTAGTTATGCACAATGCAACTTGCTATTCATCATCATAAACTCTTGGTGTGATGTCCTAAAGTTTAAGGAGATAAAATATGTAATTACTCCCTTCTTGTTCTTTATCTCTTGTGATTGCCTTAAAAGTTACCATCATTTAAGTCATTATTGGCTAAAAATGCATTTTCTCAAGTTTTGTTGCAAAAACTTCATCATAGCAGTGAGGTGCACTGTGAAAAATCCAAATGATTCAGACATTTGTTAATTAAGAAGGATTGTATTAGTCCATGGACATCTTATTGTTTTCCCCATTTCTCAAGCACTTACTGTGTTGTAATACCTGATGCTATCCAGGCATGAAGTTACCCTCAAAAGTACAATGAGAATATGTTGAAGTATACGCTAGGTACTTGAAGAGTTTCCATGTGTACTAAGAGTACTGTCTATGCTAAGTGGTTTTAGTTGTTGTATTATCATTTTATGTAAATGTGTAATATTTCTTTTGCAGTTGCTTTGAACAGATTACTTCCTTCTACAACTCTAGTGTTTATGTGTTTACCCTTCTAATTTTTGTGATGTTGGCACTTTGTTGTAGGCTACTCAATGTGAATAGGCTTTATTCATTACTTTCTTGATTTTTTTTCTTTACAATATGTATTGTATGAAATCTGTGTACATAGGAGCTAATGTCACTCGAAGCTTATGCTTCTACTGTTTGCTTCATGATAAAAACATTGTCTTTAAATTAAAAGGAAAGATAACTCAATCTAAGGAATATTTATAAGGAGTACTTACTTTGGTATTACAAGTAAAGCATGATGTCCTACTTTATATTAAGTATTCCTTAAGAAAACTTAAAAAAGATCAGGTCTTCTGATTAAGAAAAAAATGGTTTTTGCCCAGAGTTCAATGGTAAGTGCTCAGTAATCCTTTTTGAAGTGGCCAGCTTTTTAATATTTATTTTAATGAAAATGTAAGTATGTATAGGTCATTACTATGGTATCAGTTTCAAATGGTTTTTAAATTTCTAACAACACTTTTTATTAGAGTAACATTAATTAAATCTAGATTTTTTACTAAACCAAGCATGTTGCATATATAATGTGGAGCTTATAAATGACTAGGAAATGGTGTAAGTTTAGCTGCGTGAGTAATACTTTTTCTCAACAAGTTCTTATAATTTTTATGTACATCTTCAATTGAATAACTGGCGATAAACATTAGTTGATATTTTTTTATTTGTTTTTGGGCCAAGTCTTTCTGTAAGGCATTATTCCCTGGGCATTTGTCACTTCTGAATTCTGCAAAGTACCTGGTGAATATACCAGTTATGATTTAGTGAATGTAAATTTCCAAGTAACTTATTAATTATATATGTTTATTACATATGTTTTATCAGGCAACATTTAATCAATTGACAAAAGACATTATTTTCTTGATTTTTCTTCTATGGTGGGACTTCAGTGTATCTAATGTCAGGTATTGGTTGTTTCCCTAGTTATTGAGAGCTTTCCATTCAGTCTATTGTGCTAATCACTCAAAAACAACAGTGCAAATGCTTTCCATTCATTTTAGGCCCTGTGCATTAAGTAGCCCACTTCTAAACAGATCAGAAGCAAAGATGATCTGCACTAAACAGCAGAAGAATGTTGATAATGACTTTCATGATTGTTGTCAAGTTTGTTAATTTTCAGTACAGGCACCAAACGTACATATTGTAAGCTTATTTATTACTCTGAAATAAAGATGGTAAGTTTTTTAATACCTACTTACTTTGAATGAATTCAACAACTTAACACAAAAACTTCAACCATGATAGCTATTCACCCTCAGAAAGCTACCTACCAACAGTTTGCTGCCACACAATAACAAAACTATGCGTTTTGCCAGCACACGTCATTGCATCAAATGTCATCTGTGTGTGCTAAGGGGTGCTGATGTGTTTTGATGTGCCCTGACTTCAACACTTGAATGGAAAGCTCCCATTATTGCCAGTTTTCAAGAATAGTGTGTGATGTATGAATGGTAGTAGGGTGTATTAATATCTATACTTGTAGGCATTTATATTGCTTTTTAGAAATATAGCTTATTGAATTGGAGTAGTTTTATTCTTTTTTATTACTTAAGTGATCTAACATTTGCAACATTTTCAAATTCCACTTTATCTTCCTGTGATTATTGTCATTTTATTCTTAAGTTGTTTTACAAATAATGTTGATCTATCTGTAATCATGAATCAAATGTCTGTAACAATATTTGCTCTTTGATTTTTAACTGTAATTCATTTAAAAAAATATAAATGTAAAATAGTTTTAACAGTTGATTTTACTTGAATTCTTTTCAATGTCACAACTTAAATGACCAATAAAATTGCTTTCCCTAATAATTCATAAATTATACTTTCATCAAGCATATTTAAAAGAATGAATAGATAATTCAGAAGTAATGGAATTGATCAGTGCTTGAGACTTAATAAATTTATACTTTGCAGGCCAACAAGTCGGGGTTCTGGTGGTACCAACATGAATAATAATGGAGGTCTACAGGTTGGCATCGCTGATGATCAAGCCAAAGATTTTGACTTTGAAAAGACTGAAATGAAGTATGATTCTACTGGGATGTTCCATTGGAGTCCTGCGAGAAATCTTGAAGACTGCATATTAGTATGCATCTTGCTATTTATACTTGAAAAACAATAGAGTTAACCACAGTAGATGTTCAAGTCTGAGTTTCCATTGTGAAAATCTATCAGTAATGGCCTTTGCCAGTTTTGAATGTAAGCCTCTCTTTTTACCTCTTTGTTCTTTATTACAGGATCGAAATCAGGCGGCAATGACTGTATTAAATGGTCATGTAGTGGTGTGTTTGTTTGCTGATCCTGACTCACCACTTATAGGACTCAGAAACCTTGTTATGCCTCTTCGTGCTTCCAATTTCCACTACCATGAGCTGAAGCATGTAGTGATAGTTGGCTCTGTGGATTACATTCGACGAGAGTGGAAAATGTTACAGAATCTACCCAAAATATCTGTCCTAAATGTAAGCTTACCCAAGTTTTTTTTTAAAGTATGAAAAGGTTTAAAATATATTTCATACATGTATACAAAAAGTGTTAAATTTAAGTTAATGCATAATGAAAGCTCCTTAGTTGTCATTCCTGCCCTTCAGCCAATCATTTATAATTTCCTGCATAAGTGATGGGCAGTCCCATTCCTATATTGGACTTGTTCCTCTCATTCTCATTAACTGAAAGGAACGAGTTGAAAGATTCATTCTTTTTCTTTCAAGAGCAAGGTCAGGAACTCATCATAGTTTTCTGCCAGTTAGATGGATCAATCCAGTCACAGTCACACCCCATAAAGTTGTTTAAATTTTTCATTATCTACAGTTTGCACAAACTTTTTTTTACAAATTAGGTAATTAATCTTGCTTACAAGGCTTTGAAGTATTTTATTTTCTTTTAAAAATGTGAAATATAGCATTGGAACTTAACTTGATTTTTATGTCAATGATCGACTCTAAAAGTGACTCGAGTTGAAAATCTGGTGTTCACACATCCATAGCAATCATTGACACTCATTCCAGTTGACAGCTAGTCGTATACTGTTATTGTGCTCATAAAACCAATTCATGGTTAATGTTTGAGTTGACGCCAAATGTATGCTAGGCTTAAAAGCCCATTGAGTTTGAAAGAAAGCTTCTCTTTCAAGAGCAAAGTTGATGTTATAGAAAAAATGAAGAGTAATTTTTGTGTGGTGGGAAATAATGAGAGCAATACCAAATACATTAAAGGCATTTTCTGAATTAAACCAAACAAAAACAACATGTGGAGACTCACTTCCAAATGAGGTAGAGGTAACCTATGACACATCGATTAGAAAACGCTAAGTAAGGTGGTAGTTCATCACTTACTAATGTGGAATGTTATGTATCAATAATTGAGTCATCCTTGTGTTTGAATCTCATTTATTTGCATGAATTTAAGAGTACCTGAGTATGGTATTTCACCAGGTTTAATGCCCAATCTAAACTAAAGACCAGTCCTTGCTCTGGTTATGGAGACAGGTTTTCACTGTGCTAATCACATCTTTGTCACCCTAAGTAGTGGTGTGGAAAAGTAGTACTTAGTGTCATTATTCAAAATGGATTGGAAAAGAAAAGAAATTACAAAGTAATTTTCAATCGTACTTGTCTGTAGTTTGTGCCAGACTGGTATTTGTTAGCCTAATCTTGCAGTCTGTCCTCTGCAGAGTCCGAATAATTGGTCAGACCACTTAGATGTAGGATGCAGTAGCATTGCAATAACCTCTTAAGGTTTTGTAACCAATGGAGATGCATCTCTTGATGATGGTTTCAACGCACTGATTTCTGTTTTTAGAGAGCTACATCATACATACCCATCACGCCATTCCCTTCCGGGGTAGGCACAGTCAAAATGTTTCACTCATTAATACATAATTGTACACCTAACTCTGCTTCAATAATTTCCTCCATACTGACCTATCCTTGCAAACCTCTTTTGCCTCATTTACCCCCATACACTGTTTCATACACGCCCTCCTGTTTTTAAAACTCCTAATATTCCTCCTCCTAAGAATTTCCTCAACCACATTCAACCACAACTTTCTCGGCCTACCTCTACCTCTCACACCATTCATTCTACTCTCATATATGTGTTTCGTTATTCGACTCTCATCCATTCTCTCAACATGGCCAAACCAACGAAGCACACTCCTTTCATACACCTCCATTACTGGAGCATTTAACCCACATTCATTCATGACCCACTCATTCCTGACCCTATCCATCCTACTTTTGCCGCAAATACTCCTCAGATAACTCATACCCACGGCGTTTAGTCTACTCTTATGTCTATCCTGACATACCCATGTTTCACTACCATATAGCAAAGTGGGAAGAAGTACACTTTTGTACACGGCAATTTTCGCTTCCTTAGATAAGCATTCATTCCTTGATATGCTCCACATGCTACCTACCACTTTCCTTCCAGCATTCGCACGTCTCTTTATCTCCTCATCTATTCTTCCATCTTTCGAATACATCTTACCTAAGTACACAAAATCATCCACCTGTTCAATTACTTCACCATTCGCCCTCATCACACAGTATTCTCCCCATTCTCCTTATCAAAAACTACTACTTTTGTCTTGTACGCATTTACCTTCAATTCCATCCTCTCCGTTGATTTACAAAACTTATCGAGGAGCTTCTGTAATCCCGAGTTAAAGAAAAAAATGTGGGATATTACTTTTGGGGCAACCCTCATAATTCACCATTTGCCTCCTCTAAAATCTGTCAACAGCAGATTCTTGAATAGGTAAAGAATATTAACTTAAGTTATCATAATAATCTCCATGTGCAAGCTCCATTATTGATCAGGCAATTAGTTTAACCAGCTTTATGACATACGTGATGCAGCGTAATTATTGTATTAATAAGTGCATGTGTGTACAAGTCAACCTATTAATCTCTCTCCAATGGCGCTACAGCCCTAGTTGAGCCTTGGCCTCCTCAATTTTCCGTCTCCATCCATCTCGGTCTCTTGACTGTTCTCTCCAGTTCCTGATCCTTAATAGGTCTCTTGCATCCTTGATTATATTATCTTCCCACCTTGCCCTTAGTTTGCCCCTGGTCTCTGGCATCCGCTGGACATGCCTTGTCCATCAGAGCCTCATTAGCTTAATGTGTGGAAATTTTAGGTTCTTTGTACAGTTCATATATTTCACAGTTCCAATGAATTCTCCATATCCCTTCACTGTTTACTGGCCCATAGATTCTCCTCAGCATTCTTCTTTCTAGGCTATCCAGTAGTTCAGCAGATTGCCCGTCATTCTCCATGTTTCACTTCTGTATGACAACTTTACAAGTGCCCAAACTCGTTTTATAGACTTTGACCTTTGTTTCCCTGTACACATTTCTAGACTTAAAGACAGGAAGTAGGGAGTAGAAGGTACGGTTTGATGCATCTATTCGCTTCCTTATTTCCTTGGTCTCATCGTTGTCCGAGGACATGTTGGTACCCGAATAGGTAAAGTTGTTAACCCCTTAGCTGGGGACAGATTTTTTCCTTCACCTTCAGCTGGTGGGGAGCAAATCCACTGATTTTAGTGGGACAAAAACCTATTTTAATGTTTTTTCTTGGCCTATAAAACATAAATCAAAGGTTTTCTTCTTGAATTTGTTAAAAAAAACTTTTTCGTTTTTTTAACGCATTTTTCCTTGCCATGATATTTAAACCCTGATGTAGGCATACTTGACACATTAAATGGATAAATAAACCTTGTTATTGCATTTTTTATGAAAAATATGCAATGAAATATGTAGTATGTTCGCACAATTATTAACAAATCAATATTTATGCTATTATAATTGCTTTGAAATTATTGACATTTGCTAGCATCAGTCATATTTTCATTATATGTTGTACTTTTTTTTAGTTGTAGCAATTTGTATGAAAATTTTCCAAAAATATATTACAACAAATTGCTACAAAATTTTTAACACTTCCAATCAAAATAAACAAAAGTGATATAGTTATTTTAGGTTTAAATGTTGCAAAAATTCATGTAACTTTGGTGCCACACTCGCAAGACTGCATATCATAATTCTAACTTTTTATGAGTTTATGAGGCTTCTTTTCAACCATATTTCCATGACAGGCTTGGAAAAGTTTTAATATTGTACAAATGTTTATAAATTACAATGTTACAATGCTTACAACTAATGTATAAAAATAAATTTTTTCTTTCATGGAAATAATCATTTCCCCTTTCTAATAGTAAAAATGGTGTTGATTTTTCTTAGTATTAATTTTAAATTAATAACCAGCCATTTATGGGTAATTTTTATGTAAAAATGATCAATTTTCAAGTATTTTAATATTACTACATTTAAAAACGTTCTACAAATTATGATGCCGTCTTAGAAGGCTCCTGCTGGCATTATTCAAAATATGAATTGGCACTGACATAAAAATTCCGCGAGAGATATCAAAATATATTTTACAATGATTTGATTAACACTTTTAAAAATGTTTACAAGTATTACTAAAAATATTCACTTTTATTCTACCCAACCAATTATTTTTCATTCTACCCCACCAATTATTTTTCATTCTACCCAACCAATTATTTTTCATTCTCCCCAACCAATTTATTTTTCATTCAGATATTGCAACTTGAGTTCATTGTCCTAGGAGGTGATGGGTTAGTAAACAAACATTATTTTCAATGGTTTCTTTTACAAAACAATATAATTAGTAGTTAATTTTAGTGTGATAATTTTTAAAACATGGCGCCGCACAGAGAGGAGCATCACACTCTTTACACACGAAAATTGTTTCCTTCCTTTGTCTTTTTGCAAAGCACACAACACATCATCTAACACCGTGTTTCCTCTTCCCTGTAGGTGGATTATAATCAGGGAAATTTCGCCCTACGAGTCTTCCTGGGGTTTCACTTGATGCCCTTCTTTCCCTTACTTGTTCATCTTTCTCTGCTGCAGATTTCCCGTATTTTAAGAACAGATTCTCAATTAGGTCCATTCGGAAATCAAGTTGCGAGAAACTTCACCCTTGTTTTTTGTAAATTACAAAAGCATTGAACACTGCTACGTCTAACAGGTGCCTAAATATCTTTTGATAATATTTTTTAGTCTCTTTCGCGCAGCACTGTATGTTACGATGAATTGATCGGACAAAGCCACTCCTCCCATCGTATCATTATAATCAACGCACGCCTGCGGTTTTATCTTAGTTCCCTGTCCTCTGCTTGGAACATTCACCATTGTGTCGTCATGTAAGCTGCTCAATATGCACACATCCCTTTTGTCCCGCCATTTCATTGCCATAAGTTTTCCACGATAAGCCACAGCTACCTCCCTTTTTTTCAGCTTTTTCTGCATGACACCTTGTGGGAGGTTTTTCCTATCCTTTCACACATTTCCGATTGCATCGGTCTCAAATCTGACTAAAAAGTCAAATAGTTCGGGGCTACTAAAGTAGTTGTTAATCCCAATGGTATAGCCTTGCTTCAGCAAATCTTTGGCAAGACTGAGGACCAATCTCGAAGGTCTAGTGAAACCTGACACGTCAACACCTTCAACTGTTTCAATGAATTGTGGATCTCTTCCTGTGTACATCAGCATGTTCCATACATACCCGGTTTTTGAGTTGCATAATTTTTATGACTCCATACCAAACCTTGAACGTTTTTTTTTTATGTAGACCTTCCATCCCAGGTGCCCTTTCCACAGCAGAATGCTTTCATCCACAGATAGCAGTCTATCAGGAATATAGCTCTCACGAAATTTTTCCACAAGATGGTCCATAATAGGCTTTATCTCGTACAGCTTTGCGGAAACTGGACCTTATGGGACATAATCCTCATTGTTTGCAAAGTGTAAAAATTTGAGCAGCAGAAAATATCGCTTTTCACTAATCATCTCATGAAATATAGGAGTAGCAAGGAGCTTATTTCTCGGAAAGTAATGTCCTAATTTTGGTTTCTGAATTATTCCTTGTAAAAGAAGGATACCAAAAAATAACTTCAACTCCTCTTTGTCAGTATTCTTCTTTGTATAAGACTTCTTCTTTTCATCTGTCGCCTCCTAATTTTTGCCTCGATTTGCTGACTTGCGTACAAGTTCGTCTGGGTGGCAATTTCGTTACAAATACTTTCGTCAAAAAAGTGTTCGAAAATGTCAATAGGGTTTTTTTACTCAAAAGGTCACGAGTCAAGCCTGGAGTATACTTTGCCTGGAATCTTGGTCGAGGTTCACCATTGTCAGTCCACTCTGTAATCGATGTCTCCAAATGAAAAAGTTCCTCATCATCGCTGCTCTCCTCTTGTGACCCACTGCTAGAAGACTCGTGCAGCTCCACTGCCTTCCTTCTGATAGCAGGATCGACGGTGCTTGGACTAGCAACTCCTTCGGTGGATACTAAAATCTCCTCCTCACTCACATCACTGTCTTCACTTTCACCACTCAGATCTAACATTTCCGTGATATCAGTTTCTGCTAATCTTTTGTTAGCCATACTCAAAGTTTTTCACCAAAGATATATGAATAACTTTTCACGCCTAAGGAACGTATCTCATGTGTCTGCTCACCACCAAGAAAAAATACAGACTGGCTAAGAAAACAACATAACCAATGAGTTTAAATTTTTGGAGAGGGATAAACCGGAAAAACCCTCGCCCACATGTTAAGGACTGCTGGCCTCCCAAATGCGAAAGAATTTTTTACAATCGTGGGCAGGGCCGACAGCAATGGGATAATTCTAGCTCCCAGATGGCCCAATTGCCCTCAAACAAAACCTTCCTTGAAAGCCGAAAGCCTTGTTTCCTGTGACAATGTGAGAAAAAAATCAGTTACCCTCGCCCTCTAAGAAGAATGCCAAGCCTTAGTGAAAATTCTTATTTCTTTATTCTCATTTAGACTACGTCCAAGCAAAGAGACTGCAGACGTTAACCCTAGTTTTCCCTTTCATATAATATGTTTGGGGATGAAGGGATGGGATTTCCAAAGAGACACGTGCATCATTCCTTGCACCAGTTCACACAAGGGACCCGCAAACGGTCGGGAAATCCAAGCTACTCTCGCCCGCCTCTGTTTATTGCCCATACCCATTATAGCGACCGTCTGCATGATGACAACTCCCGTTCATGCCCAACCGTGCCCTGCCGTTGTTGCATCTATGGAGACGCACGCCAAAATTCAGGGAAGGGGGATTCCGGGAAACACCAGAGCAAAGGGGTTGAAACCCCTCCGCCGAGAAAGAGAATGGAGCAACAGATAGTTTTCGCGAGCAAAGCCCGAGAAGCCAAAGCGGCGGTCGACCAGCATGAAGACAGTCTTTTGTCCTCCCATCTAAAGTACTGGCACTAGAGCCCTTAGCACTCCTCTCCCACTGAAAGGAAAGAATCTTTATCATTCTCTCTCTCTGATCCTACCCTCGCCTGCAGGTCTCTGCTTCACACCTCCTGAAAGATACCCTTCCTCTCGAAACAAAGAAAGTGAGGGCTGTCGTAGTATAGCAGTGGGCACCCAGATAAGAATCAAGGGATGTGGTGGGAGTGGGTACCAAGGTCATTCCATAGCGGTCTCCTTCAAATCTCAGTGCTGTGCAGCTTACTTAGACCTTACATTTCGTAGGTTATGTTTTGGGATCTTTTTTGGGTAAATAGAAGTTTCCAGTTGCAAGTTTTTCTTCTACCCATATTTAAAAAAAAAAAGAATGTAAAATAAAATTGTACCCAAGTGTTTACATGGTTAACGTGGTTTATCCTTGTAGAATATATACTCATAGTATTAAAAGCAACAAACCGTGCTAAAATATTGAAATATGTGCGTTACGAATGTTTACTGGCTTGGCTGAGCTAAATTACGTAGCACCTTATTCCATGCACGCCAAAGAATGACGAGGCGCTTAAAAATGTATCGTGAGAATACAGTTAGTAAAACAAAACAAATCAAAGTGATAACAAAAAAGCACTAATCAATTAGTGAGCAATGATTATTTTCAAGAATATGTCCAATATCTTATGTCTAAACCTTTACTCCGATGGATATGCAAAAAGTAAAGTTGGAAAAACATATTTCTGGAATAGCGTAACTTTTATCATGGCCAAAACTTCTTTTTTTAATCTTTCATTCGTGAAAAAACATTAAAAGTAGCTTGAAAAATAGCCCCTTCGTAGATTCAAATTAAGTTTTTATTGATAAATGAATACGTAACACATGCGCGGCGAATAACAACTTCAAACGGGAAAAATTTCAAACGGAAAATGACCCCAAAATATATGTTCTGAAATTATTCTCCGACAGAAAAATGAAAAATAATGTTGCTACAGTGAAGAAATAAGACATTTCCATTACTAATTACAATATAGAAACTTAAAATATCCCAATAGACGACTATAGTCACCCTTCCCGCCAGGAAACTCATTAGTACGCGGTGTGCGACTATAGTCGCGCTCCCCACCTGGGGATTGAATTTCCTTTGCGACTATAGTTGCTTACCCCACTTAAGGGGTTAATACCTTCAAAGTTGTAGTCTATACTTTCTACTTTGTAACATAAACTTAGTTTTATGTTCATTTACTGTAAGGCCTAGATCTTTAGCAGCTGTTTCTAGGTTCTCTAAGGTTCCTTTATTCATGGTACAGATCTTTCCAAAATGTTCAGGTCATCTGCGTATCCTACAATTTGTTTTGGTTTATTTGTGAGGGTTGCATTAGTGTCAATTCCAGTATTTCTTATAAGATGTTCTAGGGCCTGATTGAAAAGCATGGGTGATAGTCCATCTCCTTGACTTAGTCCTTAGGTTACTTCAAAATTGCAAGTTAGGCTGCCAGCTACTTTCACTTGACATTGAGTGGTCGTCATTGTGGCTTTAACCAATCTTACTAGTTTTTGGGGTATGTGGAAGTCGAGCATGATGGTAAGTAGCTTATTCCTATCAATAATATCACACGCTTGTTTAAAGTCCACAAAGAGTTGGTGTAGATCCAAGTTATACTCCCAGAATTTTTCTGAATTTGTTTTACTGTGTGGAGTTGATCTATGGCTGATCGTCCAGGTCTGAATCCTGCCTGGTATTCCCCTATTATATTTTCAGCATAAACTTCCAGTTTATCCTTGATAATCATTGTAAAAATCTTGTATGCTGTGCATAGTAGATAGATCCCTCTGTAGTAGTTTGTACATTCGAGCTTATCCCCTTTTTTATGGACTGGGCAGATTAAACTTGTGAGCCATTGGGGGTATTTTCTGTGCTCCATATTTGTAATATGAGCTTGTGGAGTATGGGTGCTAGTTGTTCCCCACCATATTTGAACAGTTCTCCAAGAAGGTTATCTATTCCTGGTGCTTTATTGTTTTTCGACCTATTAATAGTCACACGTATTTACTTGAGTATTTATATTTACTTGCTGTGTATAGAAACTGTGAAATTTTAGGGAAAACATTTCTCTTGGATACCCTTTCACTGTGTATTTGTTTTTTTTTTTTACTTCAAGATAAATTGTTTCGCCTTTAACCTCTTTATGCGGTTATGAGGATGAGAATAAAATCATACTGATAACTGGTCTAAGACAATCCAAGAAACATTCTGTTGCTGTATTTGTGGCAAGTACATGTGATATGATGAGGTGATATGTATGTGATATGGAGTTTTACATGACTGAGGATACAGAAACTAAGTTGGCTGATTGGTTAGTTTTTTGCAAAGGCAGCTGACACTAGGGAATTAACTTCATAACCAATAGGTTAACTGGATTAATTTGATGTGAAGGGAAGGATTGTTTGGGGAATTAAGGGAGGGTGGGCAGAAACCCAGTGTCTGAATTAGCATTTTCTTTGAAAAGATGTTATTAGGATCTAAAGTATAATGTTCCAGTTGACCGATGGTGTATTGCATTCAAAAGGTTTTACACTTTGTATTGAAATAGGGATTTAGTTTCCTCGAAAAAATCTCTGCCACTGTTGGAATCAAAACTGGGCTCTCGGAATGGGAAGCCAGTTCCCTGTGAATTTTCGTTTTCCATCCTGCTTGTACGGTGATGGACAGACTTACTTTAGGCTAGGTGACATTTGTACCACTCATCTGCATAAATTGTCCGCATTTTTTAAGCTTCAAAAAAATATCTTTTATGTAATCCTGTTATGGTATGCATATATTAGCAACCTTCCAAATTATCCCAGTCTCAAATGTTTATTTAAATATCATCCTGTAATCATCATATTCAAGGATACTATAAAACCCATATTATATATATAGGATATTTTATTGGACAAAGAAAAGGCAATTTTCCTCTTTTTAAGTTTTATTCAAAATGTATTTGAAGTAGAGAACTGCCATTTCATTTGCTGATATGAAACAATTCCATCACATCAAGGCTTAGCAAGTGCGTGCTTGAAATTAAAGAACAAATGTAACTAGCCTATTACGTGTCATCCTTGATAAACCACAAAGACTCATGGCAGTTAGCTCTGATAGATCCTCAAGAAATTGCCTTTTGAATAAGGACTTATCTGTTTTACTCTTAGAATTTCTCTGAGTTATATTAGTTCTGAAAAAATTACTGTTTTTGATATTGTGCACAACTGCTGAAAGTAATATTGATGCTGACCCAGAGATCATGGGTGAGATAGTGTTGAGAATATGCAAAATAACATATTTTAGTATAAATTGGTTTAAGGATATAAAATATCGTTGCAAGCATTAAAATTGCTCAGATGGTTTTATTTTCTAATTTGTTATGATGTGTGGTTTGAAATGACATTTTTTTCTCCTTCTATCTTTCTAGGGCTCTCCTTTAAGCCGTGCTGATTTGAGAGCAGTTAATGTTAACCTGTGTGACATGTGTGTTATTTTGTCTGCCAAAGTTCCCAGTAACGATGATCCCACTCTAGCTGATAAAGAAGCCATCTTGGCATCCCTCAATATTAAGGCAATGACTTTTGATGACACAATCGGTGTTCTCAGCCAGGGTGAGGAAGCACATTCATATACTGTTAAGAAGATATCAGTTTACCAATAAAGATATCATTGCTTTTCTCCTGTGTTATGGTGACCATTTTGAAAATAAAAGAGTAATTTTATATCATAATGTTTTTGTTACAGCTGGAAATGAGCAAGATAACCTAACGCCTGTAGGTAGTCCAATAGTTTTACAAAGAAGAGGTTCAGTTTATGGAGCTAATGTGCCTATGATTACAGGTAAAATATTGGTGATAAGAAGTGCTTGAGAGGTTATGATTTTAAAATTTTTTTCTCAAATGTTACATATTTTTCATGGAGATAATACATTATATACCACATTGATGATCTCAAAATATTAAACCTTCCAGTATTTTGCCTCCTGAGGAAGTAAAGTCAAATTTTTAGCATTTTTAGATTTTACTGGGTTTATAAATGTATTTGCAGGGAGAATATATGAACTTAGGTCTGAAACATGGGTATTGGGTTGAAAGTACACACAAGTCATACCAAAAATGTGCCTCTACTACAGAAAAAAGCCATTAGGGCTCTATTTGGCCTCAAAAATGATGAGCACTGTAAGCCTTATTTCATTCAAAATAAAATAATGACTGTTTACTCTCTATATGTATTTGAAGTTCTTTCCTATGTAAAAAGAAATCTATCAAACCTGCCCATAAGAGCAGATGGTCACAGCCATAACACCAGAAAGAAAGAGGGACTTGATGTGCCCTTTTGCAGAATCGAAAAGACCAAACAAAATTTCAATGTTTTAGGTTTAGGAATGTTCAATGTATTACCTTATGAAGCAAGATTTGCAAATGAAGCCTGCTTCAAAAGGGGTATAAAAAGGTGGCTTCAGCACCACCCACTTTACAGCAGTGAAGAATTTTAAGCTCAAATATATCAGATCTGACCTTTTAATGTTTTTACCATCACTTGTGTTTTCAAGTTTTGTATTGCTGTTTTTATTTTGTACCGGTCTCTATTAAACATTACATTGAAATCTGTTTTGTGCCTATGAATGTGTCTAGGTTTATTATCTGTATTTTGCAGAGATGTACTCATTTATTACTTGTTTTTGATTACTGCCATTTAAATTTGACGAGATCTATTCCACATAATGTTGGCTGAATGATCAATAAAAAAATTATTATTATTATTATTTCCTTAATGTGTGTTCAAAGGGCATCTGCCCTTTGGGCACACATTACACACAGTTGCTGCACACACTGCCAGTTGGGCACACAAAGGGCGGTATGGTTAAATCATGGCTCAACAACTATTGATTTAGTTACTGTAGGAATTCTTCTTATTTAATTGGTAGAATGCTTGTATGTAGTATAAGTTCATTCATCTGGAGTGGCTGTGATATTTGAAGGCATTGCGCTGTAGTTGTATAATTTGTAACTTATTTCTACTAGTCATAATATATTAGTAAGATATAACAAATAATAATATATAATAAAAATAATATATAACAAATAAATTATTATTGTTATTATGCATGTAATAAGTTCACTCACAGTATATCATCTCCAAAATGTTAATCCCTTGTAGTAACTCTAATGCTATGTATGTATTGTTTACTTGGAACAGAACTGGTTAATGATAGTAATGTGCAGTTCTTAGATCAAGATGATGATGATGACCCAGACACTGAATTGTACCTGACACAACCATTTGCCTGTGGTACTGCATTTGCTGTTAGTGTTCTGGATTCTTTAATGTCCACAGTAAGTAGTATTTTTTCATTTTTCATCATTGATAATGGAACACATGTTTATCTCAGCATATTAATGTGTTGAATCAGTTTTGAGGTATGTCTCAGGAATATTTCATAAAAATAGAGATGCCGTGAAGTCTTGTCTGTGGCAGATAATTGTTAACATGAAACTAGTTAAAAGAATCTTGAATCTGGTAGTGAAATAAAATCTGAAGTTAACATTGCTAAGTTATTTAGACAAGAGTTTAGAATTATCAGAAAAATTGAGAACAGGTAAAAAAGTATTTTTGTTAACTTGGTGGTATGTTTCCATAATCATATTTAATGATGACTTTTACTAAACCAAAAAAAAACTACAGCCAAACATCTATTGTGTAACGGTCATAGCAGTGCATTTGAAACCAAAATGCTACATTGTAATAACAATTCATGTGAGCTCGATATCATCGAGCAATTAGAAATTCTGAGAAAAATGAATGACCCTGAGGTGTGTGTTGTCCATGAATGTTTGTTCCCTTCCCCCTCCCCTATCCTTGAAGCAGTTGCACATTGATACCTGCCACCTCTCTCTCTCTCCCCCCCCTTGCTTCCACCTCCCATCATCACCTCCCCCTTCTCTCCTTTTTCCCCAATATATAAGAGAGTTCCCGAACTTGTTCTGCACCTGATGATGATACTTAATTGAAACACGGGTCATGTTTTTGTGGTGTAGTAAAAGTTACCATTAGATATGATTAGAAAAATTGAGGACATACCACTCCTATGCATCCACAAGAGATTTAATCACATTCCATGGTAGGCGAAGCATAGCACTGATTTTTGTACTGAACAGTCCAACATCATTTTGAAACAGTGGCGGGAAGCTGCAGTCAGTGAAGTTTCACTGAGATCTAATCATTAGCATGGATGTTCAAAGGCCATGGAAGTCAAAACCACAGTTGATAAGGGAGACCTGAATACACTAATGTGTGTTTTTGCCAAGCAGCGATGGTTCTGGTGTGACTTTAAAATTGGATCCTGAAAGTATGAAATGGCTTGTGATGAGTTCTCTATCAAGCCAGTAAAAGAGAAAAATGAACTGATAATTTTGGGAGACAAGCTTAGACATGCTGTAAATCCAAAAATGTGGTATTCTGAGGTGTGTTAATACCACATTTAACTGTACATATTTTACCAGCAGAGGCAAAATATGCCAAAGTGATTGTTTTTTCTTTCTGCTTCTTTTTATGCTGTGTATTCTCTCAAATAACATTTGTGTATATTTGGAACACATGTCATGTTCCATTAGGTCATTAATATCCCTGAGCTGTGACATTGGAAGAGGGGATAAGGATTTCAGTGATCACTGTTGGATTATACTCTTGTGCTTTACAGACCAGCATGTTAAGTTTCAGTTACTGTATATTGAATATGTCACTTGGCACATTATGTATTTTTTTTACCCTCAAGTGCGCTACTGCAGAGCAGGAACTTCAGTTGCTGTACCGGCATATGTCACTTGCCAATTAAAGGGAACATGTACAGGCCTCTCCTTTATTCATAATAAAAATAATCATCATTTATTAATGGGATTTCCCCTTTTTAAATACATACATAGGCACATTGCACAATAGGAATACAAATTAAAAGTATCATTACAGAGATGGACAAGTATATTAATAATATTATGTATAACTGGTCTACTCATTGGTACAACTGCATTTGTCACTCTGTTATTATAGAAAAAAATCTTAATTGTGTCAATAAACATAAAAAGAATGCATACTGCATCACATGGATATCACATATTATCAATTTACATTATATTAATTAAACAAATACTATGAATCATCGTAACAAAATAAAAATACAGGAAATAAATGACATATTTAATAATAACTGAAATGAAAAATAATTGAAATTACAGAAGATATCAATAATAATGTCTAGTATAAGGATATCACAGTCATCCCTCAACAGAAGTGATCTGATTTTAATCTCATAATCTTGTTTTTAATTGATGTGAAGGAACAGTTAAATAAGTCTATGCTAGTGCAAGCTTTGTTTGCAAGCCTTTGTATTTCATAAATTGGAAGGTGATATATGTAATTCTTTGAGACATGGAAGAGATGGAACAACCGGTGGTTTCTTGAATTGATTCTAGGCACATTAAAACATATTAGTTCTAGCAAATAGCTACTGTGAATTAGGTTTAGTAATAAACGGGAAAGAAAGATTAGATCAGCCTGATTTCTGCGCAATTGAAGAGAGGACATGTTGAGTGAAGTCATAATGAGGTTACAATCAAATTCATATGTTGACTCAGGTTTCATGTTGCATCTAGCAGAAATAAGGCGTAAGAATTTATGCTGAACTTTTTCAATGATTGCCTGATGGACTTTATAAAAAGGTGACCATACTACCGAACCATATTCAAGAATGGGTGGGACAAGTGATGAATATAGTATTTTTAACAATTAATGTCTTTGAAGTCTCTTGTGGATCTTGTTATGAAGCCCAGGGTTCTGTAGGATTTTAAAACAATGGCCTGAATGTGTCCATGAAAATCCAGTTGGTAATCAAATAAGATACCTAAATCTAAAATACTGATGACCCTAGGGAGTGAATTCTTGCCTTTGGTGTAGTTAAATGTAGTGGGCGATTTATTTCTATGAAAAGAGATGATAGCACACTTGTTGATATTCTAATCCATTAAATTATCTTTACACTATAGAGAAAGGTTGTTTAGACAATCCTGGATACGTGTAGCATCCTCATTGGTCTTTATCACATCAAAAATTTTTAAATTCATGGCTAACAGCGAAGATTTTAGAAGTTTTTCTTTGGTTTTATTTGTGTGTTTCTTGTGTAATATCATCAAATCAGTCCATGGTTTAAGATTGCAGGTTTCTTGCAATGATTGCTGAACTTTGTTGCTGCAAAAATACTTAACATTTCACGAAAGTATGTTATTTTTTTGCTTTCTTCTATGTCCTCTTTGTTATTAGTGTAAACATATAAATATATCAAAGTATTGTTTTGGGATGAAAATATGCAGTTCCAAGTCAGATAAAGACCACAAGTATGAGTTGAATAGTGAGAGTGAGGTTAGCAAAATGGGACTTTAGTCAGCAGTTTTATATATAATCATTTATTCTAATTAAGTAAAACTTTTTTTTCTAAGTGTCATAATGCCTCAGTTAAACTTAGTAAAAAATAACAATTTCAAATTTCTACTCATTTATAAGTTTTGAAAAAATCAATAAACTATGAAAATAACAAGTAAACGTCATCATATGGAATTGGTATCATACTCAAATGTAATCTTTCTTGATAGTACATAATTTTGATACAAAAATACCATAATCTGTAAATTAACGTAAGTTAGAAAAAAAGTAAGTATACTGTTCCTTTTTTCTGTGTGGTCATTAAGTGGTTAAATCATTAATTGCACCAATTGTAGCTTATTTATTTTTATTGCTATACTACAATTCACTTAATTTTATGCCATTGTTTGCTTCTAATAGCTAATTTTAGTGCAAAACTAGGGTAGAGCTAAGTGTCACCAACTCTTGTATACAGTTCATTTAAATTGTATACAGTATGAGATTCACCACAACATTTTTTTACGACACCATTCATTTTCCTTTCATTTTCATAGCTGTATGTTTATTAATGTCTCCTAGACAAGTATGTTAGAAAATTTATTTTATTATCTGTTGTGATAAACTTAAATGAAATGGATAATAAGAGCAAGTTTTATTGATCTTTGACAATATTTCATTTTTATCTTTTTGTGTAGACATATTTCAACCAGAATGCGCTGACGCTTATAAGGTCCTTAATCACGGGAGGAGCAACACCAGAATTGGAACTTATCCTTGCTGAAGGAGCAGGGCTTCGAGGCGGATATAGGTACTGTATTTACTCTAGTGATATTGATTAAAATTTGTCTTTTTTTATCAAGCAGCCAAAAAATTCATTGCTATGCCTACCTCTCCACCTCTATAAAAACTCCTTATGTTAAGTTTTTCATAATTGACTCAACTTTATAGTAATGATGTTTTCCTAAAATGAATCAAATGCCCTCGTTATCAGGAACATTTATTTATAACTAGGCATTTGAATTCCATAAAATGTTTTGTCTCAAGCAAGGGTCACAATTCTCATAATTTTATAAAATGCTTTTAATGAACAACCTCCTATTTATGCAAAAAATTACTAGAATAGTTGGTATGTTCATTCTGCTTTAACTGTTAGTTCTAAGCATGCAGTCCAAATACTTCACCACGTTCCTTGGAATAGTCTGTGCGAGCATGATTTGAAAATCTCCTGGTCCAATAAAGCCTGACTCCTGTAGTCCTGTATGATTTAAACCTTTTTTGTGATTCAAGGCTGAGAATAGTTCCTAGCTTTAGTAATTGGTATGCATTTTACTTTCTATTTCATGTTTGTTAAACCTTTCGAGTGTATTTAATGGAAATAAATACTTCTATAGTTACTAGTGTTAGTAGAAGTCCAGTATAATGAGTGTGGCTTCTAGCAAGTACTATATTGTCTCAGTGAGTTGTTAGTATGTTATTTCTCCTGCATTTAAAAACATTCAGAATTCCATTGGTTATCATGAGTGGTTATTTCTGCCATACTGCAATGATGGGTAAGTTTTGCCATGAATTTTGTCTGGATTGCCAAGTCTACTGGTAGCATTTGGTGCAAGAGAGACATATGTATGCAAATTTTTAGCAATGCTTGGAAAGTTATCACTTTGAAAGGCTGTTGACATTTGAATGGATATGCTATTAGTTTATGTATTTGTCTCATCTATTATTGGAATTTTGTCTGATAGCATGTATTTCTCTCCTACAAAATTCAATGGAAATGTTAAATCCAAAGCATGCATTGAGGCCAAGTTACAGGACTGATAATCTAATCTTTAAATTGACTGTATATGCATATCACGATCAATGTATGCTAGGTTTATACCTCATGTGACCCTTGCTTTAAATTTTCTCTATTTGCTCATTTGTATTTGAATTGGAAAACATGGGCTCTCCAGTGTCTACAAGGAAGGAAAGAGGGGGTAACATTGTACCCCTTTTTTGCATCAACTGGACTTGTGAACATAACCACTGCTACGTGAAACTATCGGCCTGGACCAGGAATCAAATGGGCCTTTGGCATGCTGAGCCAATGCACAGAAATCTACACCACCCAGGCTTCCTAAATCTTGTGCCATTGTAGGAGGATCCTAGGCAACCAAATTGCCTTGTCCTATGTGAAGGTCCATGGTTCACATCCTGGTCCAGCTGATTATTTTCTCATAGCAATTTCTGTTTTTATCATTGCCATATTTGCAGCAGGCTTGAAGGCCTTCACCTACTGGACTTGTGCGTATTGAAAGGAAACCATGTATTTTACAAACTATATATTTTTTAATGCATTTACAAGTGGATTGTTTCAAATACCCTTTCATTCATCCTCTTAATAGTGGATATGTATTGCAATACATATCCACAAGAATGAGTAGGCTTTTAACTCTGTGAATTAATTTTCAATCTGAAGTACATGTTACACTCATTTCTTGATTTTACAAATAGGTAGATTTTTTATTAAGTGTTTGTAAATCAAAAGTCATCTAAACATGCTGAATCCGCCTGAATTTTCTTAAAAAAAACTGGAGATATTCCATAAATGGAGAATCACCTGTCTGTAGACTTCCTCATTAATGTGACTTGTCAATTTAAAACTTAAACTATACAGACCCTTGGGGGAAGGTGCATATGTATTACAATCAAATTTGCAACATACGGTAAAATTGTAAATATTAAGTAGCTTTAAAATATTTTTCAGGTATAAAAGATCCATTGTCATATTTCACTAGCATGCTGGCCAATAAATATTAATTGGGTATAATTCCTCGAGGGATGTTCTGAAAAACCGTGTCTTAAATTTTGTTTGTCCAACCCAAAAATTATGACTGAATTCTTCTGTGATAGTTGCTGAAATCTGCTGAGAATGACAAGTCTGAATTTAGTTATCATATCATATTTTAGATCTGAAAAAGGCACAAAGACATGGTACAAGTATCTCATGAGAAACAAAGATGAGATCCTGATGTTAATGACCATGAATTTCACCTTTTCAAGCCTGAAGAAGTGAACACCCAACTTTTCGTGCATGCTCTTTTTACAGTGATTTATTTCATGGAAAAAGTATTCTTTCCAGAAAAAGATGAATCCATGAAGTTCATGAAACTAAGATGTATAAAATGACAGTTACCTACAATACAATTGACAATTATTCTCCATCCATCCAGCAAATATGTTCACATTCTTATTTCAGTGTCTATTTTTCCATGATCACAATCCAGTCTTGCACCAATCGCATGGTAAGATATCATCCCCACTTTGGATTATCAGAAAGAATAATGAACTGTATGGACTCCAAAGTTCTTTAGCTAAGTTCTCAGAGAGGAAGTGTGTCCAAAGAGGGAAGTTGAGGGAAGGGAAATGAGATTTTCAAATAGTAAAAATTCAGTTTGTGCTTTTCCATTACAGATTAATGCCAAAGATACACCAGTATGATACTATTGCCCTGATCTTTACAATTATATAGGAAAAGCATGTTAAACTTGCAACACTCAAGCACTCAGGATACACAATTTTTATACCAATTATGCAGTATTGGTACTTAGGCTTACTTTATCTGTCTCCCCTTCAACCTAGCCGACATCTCCCATCCCTTATACATTTGCAGGGCTGTGATTACTTCCCTTACTTATTTAATATGTTTTGTCTATCTCTGTCTGTGCTTATGATTCCTTCCAAAAAATGAAAAAGGTTTGAGACTCTAGGAGAGTAACTATTTGAACACCTTGTCTTGCCGATGTATGTAGTCAGGCAGCTGTCACATTGTAAGGCATACACTCCGCTTCTTCTAGTTCCAGGAAAGTTGTCTTTGGCATTAAACAGAACAGAACAATTAAAAAACTTCTATTTAAAAAAATATTTATTACCTTCTCAAACCCATCTGTCTATCAAAGTCTGTAAGTTACTTTTGACTAGTTCCTTAAAAATAATATTTCTTGGTGTTATCACTTCAGGTGTGAAAAATTTTTATATTGGTTCATAATTATTTTTAGTCTATAATTTAATTATCTTTTTCCTAAGAAACCCTTGAAACCATCCCAAAATGAAGGGTAGGGTCTAAATAACTATCATTAAACAATAATTAATCTTTCAATCTAACAGTTTCTCCCCTCTTCCTGGGGGCGTTTTGTAATTATTGTGCAATAATTACAAAATGTCCAACAGACCTGAAGATGCCCCCAGGAAGAGGGGAGAAACTGTAGTCAAAAAAACTAAACACGCCACGAGAATACCTGAAAACAGCAATATTAATAATTAATCTTATTTATCAATCTCCATACCTGATTTGTGCAATTTGCATTGAATTGGCTGTTTAAGATGGTGACATTCATGGCCACTAACCAAAACATTAATACAGTGTGTGCCTGTTTATTTCTGTTGTAAAATTTCCTAGTCTTTTCAGAAAGGTAATTTTAAAAGATCTTTAATGGATTCAAGTATTTGAGAATTTTAGAAGTTGAAAAACAATTTAAATTCATACTTTATATTTTTTAGTGCAATTTAAATATTTGGAGACTTTAAAATTGTCCCAGTTAATTCTTAATTTATTTCTTTTTTGTGTGTCAGGAGTCATTTCATGGAACTTGTACTTAAATTGAAATTAGTCTATTCAAATTTTTAGCAATAAAAATATTCAAAGAATATATTATGATGTCCCTTCAATATTCTTTTTAAAGCTAGCTTGTGATATGGTAAATGGTAACTCAGGGTGAAATGATTCTGTTTCTCTTGTAGTACTCCTGAAAGTTTATCCAATCGGGACCGTTGCCGTGTTGGGCAGATCTCACTGTATGATGGGCCTTTAGCTCAGTTTGGAGAAGCGGGAAAATATGGCGACTTGTTTGTGGCTGCACTGAAATCCTACGGAATGCTCTGCATAGGGCTCTACAGGCATGTTAACCAGTATGTTAAGGGTAGACTCCAATTTATTATCAAAATAGAAATTATTTCTGAATGTGAAACTTTAGAATTTATTTCTATGAGTCTGTAAGTAATTCATCTATTATAAATCGTATCCCAGCATTTTGAGAAGCATTTGCATGTTTGCTTTTATGATTTAATGAGAATGCAGTACATGAGAATGTAGTAATCGTGGTTCACATTTTATTATATTTTTCCTAACAAATTTTCGTGTTTTAGATGATTTAGATAACATAGTCTTAAAATTTTTATCCAAAATCTGCATCATTAACTGGAAATTCTTGCATATTTTACAGACACTAACTTGGCACTTTAATTGGATATAGACATTCTTATGCACTCATACTTAGTGAATAACCAAGTGCATACATCATTTAATAACTCACTCTTAGTGTTGTGTGTGCCACTGAGTGCTTTTTCACATTAGTGATCTCAGTTTTTCTGACCTAAGTTTTGGCTCTTGTTACATTTTATGTAACAATTTCACTACTCTTCAGTGCCTTTTAACTTATTCAAAATATTTATCAAGGTAGAAACAGTCCTGATCTTGTATGCACCTATCTTCAAACTGATCATGCAATTTTGAAATCTCACTAATCATATGCACCTCTAGGAAAATGTTTTTTGGAGTTTAAATTTACAAATGCATGAGAATTTTCAATGTTCAGAATTTGTTTAATTCCCGTCAAATTTCTCTTTCAGGTTTCGTGATACTAGTTCCTCTTGTGATGCCTCCTCCAAGCGATATGTCATCACCAATCCACCTGATGACTTTTCTTTACTGCCAACTGATCAGGTAGGCTATAGGCAAAAGTGTTAATAGTTTTCTCTGCTCTCCTCCTTACTTAAATTTCCAATTTTTCCATGAATTGTTATTAATTTTTGCAAGATCTGGATCCTCTCTAAATCCATACTTCTGTGTCTCCGATCGTTGTGTGACAAAAATTGTTGCTTGTGAACAGCAATATATGTATATGCCACTCTTATTTTAATCTTATTTCAAATGAAGTAACCAATTGGATTTGAAAAAAGTGGACCCAGGATCTAAAATCACTGCCTTTTTCTGCATGAGAAAATTATTAGATCATCTCTTGCCAAATGCGAACATTATCTAAGTATTTAATCATGTTTTCTACTTTCTCTAATTTAGCCAAAAGTTTATAGGAATACACACTGTAAAGATCATTTAATTTTCCTGGTTTATGATCCTGAATATGAATTTCTCAGTATAGCCACCATACAGTGATTCTTGTGGCTGTAAACACTGATCTTCATTGTATTTTCATTTTGGGTCATCTCCTTTTGTGATCGACAGTTCCTTCATCATATTTCAGTGCCCTCTGTGGTATCATATGCATGTGAAGGATTGTACTATAATCAATCCTGTTTGAAGTTCTTCTTTCATTCCAAGTATGAGACATTACACTGAAAGTATGTTGGAGACCCTGAGACAGTGAACTATCAACTCTTGAATAAATCTTCATCTCTTCAACTGAAATAGATAACGTTCCTTTGAATTAATTTTTTTATTGGGTGTATGAAGTGCCACAGAAGTATTGAGTTGAGTATTGAGCCTATTCTGCTTCAATTTAAGCTTCTGCTAATTTGATAAGGTGCCCATATGTCAATGACTTGAAAATAATGGCTGCCAGTAATGTTCAATAATTGCCATGCAGTGGTATGAAAATGCTCGTGATGTTTATGTATACAGAGATCAGGTTGGCACCAAGAGTGTATTGGATTCCTGTTCCAAAGGTCTATTCTAATCCTGGCTGTAGTGGAGATTTTTGGTGGAATATAAATTGCTGCTAAGATGCTTTGCAGAGATCACTTCAAGTGCAGCAGTTAAATCATCATTGGGAATCAGTATGTGGACCCTTAAGCTACTTTTTTTAACCAGGCAAAAGTCAGTGAGGAATAGATGTGATGCATTTCTGTTGCCTGGATGATAACATGCCATCTTGACAACCTGATGGTCATGGAGTCTCTCCTTGAGCATTTAACTGTTGTGATTATCTAAGAGTTAGTCTCTCCTCTGTGGTGGTATGTTTTCCTGTTGGTATTTGGAACATCTAAATGCTAAAAAGATGTTCCATCATTTGGAAACCTGCTCTCTAAATAATGAAAAGGAAGTAGTGCAATCAATCCATGTAGTATCAGAGATTGTCATCCTCAAACTTCTTGTTTTTTGGCCCGAATTTCCTCATTTCCATCTAAAGACACTTGGCAGCTCTTATAAATCCCTGGATGTTTTTTGTAAGTATATACTCTTTCTGCTCAGATAGCTCCATGTTTGAAAAGAGAACTTTAATTTTTGTTTTCAGGTATTTGTCCTGATGCAGTTTGACCCTGGACTTGAGTACAAACCAAATCGAGGAACCAGGGGCAAGGACGATAACTCCTGACTCCTGCTCTGTAGCGCCCTCACTGATGGCCCTTACTCCTACATCTAAGCGGACAAACCAACAGCTGTATGAAAATGTGAATGAATATATGAGAATAAGTGATGCGATGAGTGAATGGAGTGTGATGGTTTTGAGGAATGCCATCAACTACACAGCTTCTTGGAAGATGAGCTAAATCTCCTCTGGTTGTTGAACCTTCCTCCCCCGAGGGGGGTAAAAGTGTCTCCCCTCAAGTTCCCAGTGACCCACAACTTTTCAATGAAAAGGGTGTGCGGCACGATGTGGGTGATGTCAGAGAAGCAAAATTGCAGTATCATCTATTATTTTGTTGTTAAAGATGATTACTGCAATGGTGAGCTTCAAATGTGATTTTGCATTTTTTTGTGGGTTGGGACAATCTGGCTCAACAAGGCTCATTTTGGCAGCTCAATTTTTATTATGGGGAAGCCTTATTTTCTAAATTACTCTCCAATACCCTCTTTATTTTTTGTTATCATTGCAGTTCTCTTTTATTTCATATTTCCATAGATATTTGTAGCATGAAAATCTGACCTGAAAGCTATGGTTCTATGTGGCTGCACCTTTAGTTAACCACAAATACATACCCTGCTAGCACAATAGAATTATTATATATACAAAAAATGAAATATGTAGTGCCTTATACATTGGATAATTTGCTGTTTTTTTGTTATAACCAAACACTCCTACCAATCTATTGAGAAATTTAGTTGAACAATATCCACTAGTGCTTTCCAGCTAGAGAAAAACTGCCTTTTGTACAGCAAGTAGCTCAATATTTATTTTTAATGCAAAAGATCACCGCTATCAAGCTTTGAGTTGAAATTCTATCTACAGGGGAAGCCAGTCTGTTGTTAGTTATTTCTACATTTTTAGATAAGTTTGTTATTGGCTTAAACATTGGTTATTCTTATTATAATTTTTTTTATTTTGTTCTTATAAGTATCCAAGTCACATAATATTTTTTATTCATGAAAAGAACAAGCACCTACCAAGTAGTGTCTTTTCATAATCAACTGAATTCTGATTTACATTTATTTAATCATGGGGTAAGGGGTAAAAAGGACATTATGTTTTTTCTAAACTGTGATATATGTACTATGTTAGAATTGCCCATTCCTGATATTATTTAATAGTGCTTTTACACATCCTTTAGGATGTTGGTTGTCTTTGTTCTTTACGTTTTCATCTCAAAATGGATAAAATTAAACTTGATTAAATTTGGATAAGTTGATTATTTTATTGTCTCCCAAACATTTTTTTAAATCATCTGAGAATATATACCTTGGGAACATTAATCTTCATGTTGAACATGTTTGGAGCACAGCTTGAACTTCCGAGTGTTTCTTGTTTGTTTTTTCTGTTATGGTCTTTTCCCCTCTGCACTGCATAAGTAGTGTGTTCATTGAAGATGCAGCGACTTTAAGGGTGTATCATGAATTAAATCATGGTTAATCTGAAGCACTAAGGTCAGCGTGCCTTTGACTCTGCTACTTTTCTTTACCAAAGACTCCCCTTTTATGTTGTGCTATTGCATATTTTATCATTCACAAACATACAATTTAGTCTAATTTTGCTTTTGATGGCTTCTTGGCTTCATAAGCTTGACTAGTTTACTCCATGCACTGGATAGGTGATAATATCTTACAAATCCAATTTTGAGTTCTGAAGTAAAAAAAGATCATGCGATCAGAAGGCAATGGATTGTTGCATATCACTCGAATTTTGGATGAGCACTTTCTTTTCTCCATCAGAATTTGGAAATCGATGCTGACTTCTGTGTACTTCATGTGACTTTTTTTTGCTCTGCAGGAACAACAATGGCTTTGTTAATAGGTTCATTCAGTACATTATGGCCTCTTGCATTAATATAGTTTGGATGTTACTTTGCTTTCATATGCACTGCATACTTAACTCTATACAATTTCATGTTGAGCTTCAGAGCCTGTTCCCAGCTGTGCAAAGTAGGGAGAATTGTGAATTTGTTTGGATATTCAAGAGAGGTACAAAATGGGGGAGGAGCGTTTATGATGTTGGAGCTGGTGAATGCATGTGGAAAAAAAGTGAATAAAATGTAGGAGTAACTGACAATGGCCGCCGTAGGTTTCGTAAGAACCAAACGGTAAAAGTGAAGGTAGCTACATGACTCAAAAAGTACATATAGCTCTATAAAAGACTTTGGCAAATGCTGAAGGTGCCAAGATTTATGATAAAGTTAATTGGGCCCTGCTGCAAATTTTGTCACCTTTTTGTGAGGGTAATTGGCTGTGCAGGGGCTGATGACAATCCAAGAATAATTGCGTATGAGGTCAAGCAATTAGTTGAAATTTACTATCATAGGGGAGTGAGGCCTGACTCCTGCTGATGTTCACTCAGGCAACATTCCTTTGTGTTATTTGTAGAGTATTGATGAAAGTGTCACCCTCACCTGTTTTGTATGATTTGCTCCTTTGATTTGTGTTCCAAGGCCTGCTCATTAAGATTTACATGTTGTTGGTGGTATCAATTGAGAGAAAAATCAATGAGAATGAGTTTACATGTAAAGTATGTGTACATGCTGCCTGCTATTTCTGAATATGTGTGTGATTGAATGATGGTTATTAAATTTTGAATGTGAGTTTGTTATACGAAAGCATGTTTATCATCATTGGTTTATTTCTTGTGTTTTGCAGTTGAGCTTTAATTATGTACAGATATGTGACAAGAATATGTGGTCTCTATTTTAGCTTACTATAAACAACCTTGGGCAATTGAAATTTTTGCTCCATAACAATCACATTATTTTCTAATCACAAACATTTGGGTTTCACACACTCAAAAAACACGTCACAAGGAATTTGTTCTTGTTTCAAGCTCTTGTCTGATAATTAAATGAACCAATGATTGCATGTGAGTGAGTGCATGGGATGTTGAAATTGATTGATGAACCAGTAATAAAGGGAAAGGTTTGAGTAATCTTTGCTGGGTGACAGGCACAGAAAACTATAAAATGCTATCCTAAAAGGGAAAAATTAGATTCAATTATGTTTGTATAATATTTATATAAAAACCTTTTGTCCAGGAAGGTAAAAGTAATGTAAAATAGTAAAAAAAAACACTTTAAGCTCTGTCATCAACGTTTTAAGGAATAGCTCGGTTTCACCTTGGAAGTGCAGAGGGATGCATGATGTTGCATTTTTTAATAAAAATGCAACTGGTTGGAAATCTCCTGAAAGAAACTGCCTGATTATTCAAACCTTAACAAACATTTTTAAGTGAAATATTTGAAGCTGCCTCATTGCCTTTTCAGATTGGCCCTCTATTATTACTGTCATAAACTTAATCAGAAAATGCATTGGTTAGGTGACACTAGAGCTACAATATAAAGGTAAGAGAGGTGCAATGGAATGTGCTTTCATGTATAATTCCAAAAACTATTTGTTGTATTGAATTAACTGTGATATAAGTTAATTGTTTTGGAATAACTGTTATTAATGGACATCCAGAGTCATATGATGACAAATTATGACTAAGTGAGTGTATAAAGCTATGTATTTTCTTTAGGGAATTAAGAAATCAAAGCCATGAATAACTTTTCTTTACATGTGGCCTGTGGGATGTGTGTTAGGATTGAATCAAGCAATGGTGTGCTGCTCTCTTTATGAATTGTACCTGATTGATTCTGTTTGACATTGTTATTTATTTCAATACATAAAAAGTTATTTCCAGCAGTGGTATTTAAATTCTAAAGATAGGGGTTCAATGCCAACTATAATACTCCACTTGATGCTGGAAAATGTTCCTGGAGTATTCAGATTGGTGTTCATATTATATTCCATTATTGATAAGCTTTCCTTACAGCTCACCATCAGTGTATGGTTGGAAATTCTTGTGAATAGATTTTCATAAGATCTTTACAAAACTAATCCTTCAAGGGAGTGTGTGGCCTACAGTGAAATACAGAAGAGGACGAAAATAAAAAGAAGGAAATCCAAAGTTTAAATGGTTAATTGATATGTTTATTACTTATGGTATTAATGAGGTTTTTACTTTTAAAATGTGATTTTTATGATGGGAATAAGCTTAATGCAAGACAGACTTAAGTGGAGCTGAGATGTTAAGGAGACTTTTGAGAATTTTGTATAACCATGTTAAAACCTAGCATCTGCAGTTTATGCACATGTTTTTAAAGTGCTACTTTTCCAGTTATGAATTACCTTGAGTGTTTTTGTCAAAACTTGCAACACCCTCTCTGAGGCTGTAGGTCTCGAGGAGCACAAAACTATTCTTTATGCTTTCCATTTGATATCTACCAAAGTGCAAACACAATTTGTTATAGCATATTAGCACTTACAGGTTTAAAAAACAACTGTTGTCTGACAAATATGAATTGTTATTTGGGACCTTTTTATGGGTTTGACTAAATTTTTGGACACTTAATGTGCTCAGGGAATACTGAAATTAGAGGCATTGTCAAAAATTGAAATATTCAGTATTACCTATTATAAGTGAACTTAAAATTTCCCTTGTACTGTAAATTAACCTATGAGAGTAATTAACTGTGGTGGCTGATTTGCAGCTGAAGACACTGATTTACATAAAAAGTGGCCTAATTACAGCTGCAGCAAAATTTGAGCCCAATCCTATGCAGTGTGGAAATGGAAGGGGAAGGCTATTCTTTTAGATCTGATTGGCATTAGAAGTACATTTGGACTTATCATAAGTCTGCTAATATTAAGATAATTTGTGAGCACTTACATTTTCTACTCATTCCTGCACTTGTAAGCAAATTTGGCAATTACATTAAATTGTTTGTGAGATAAATCCAGTGTTCAAAGTGTTTTGGCTTGAGAATTCAGTTGGTAAATGTAAATTTACCACTTCATAGTTAAAAATCAATAACAATGGAGGATGAAATATCTATTTGTATTACCTTTTTAACTTGATAAAATGCCCATGAGATCTAACTCTAGAAGCTTTTGAATAGCCTCAGAACAAGCCTCAATGTGGATTGTACCTTTTGGCAATATGCTGAGATGTTTATTGAATAGACTCACAAGGATCAGTTGTAGGATGAAGAATAATGATGTGAATCTTGTTGATGAGACTATAACATTTGGTGGTGAAAACTGCCTTTTTTCGAAGTTATGAGGCCAACATCAACATCTTGAAGGCCTACAAACTGGTTGAGTGGGTGCTATAGTGCTCTACTGCTGCTGCTGAACCTCACCTGGTGTGTCTTTGTTTTCACTAAAGGACAAAAGAAAGAGAAGCCAGTTCACATTCATCGTTTTCACATTCAATTATTTGTATATTTTTGTCAAACTTGTTTGTAAAAAGACAGCCTTTTTTTAAAATGTAAAGAAAAAGTCTAGGCTAAAAAAACTGAAGTTTTCAACTTTCAACTGTTAACATTCTGGTACCAATTAAATTTTTATTTGCATCACATTCCCAAGTTGGAGCACATCTGCATATGTCATATAATTAAGCTTATGGAGATCAGAATCATTCACCTCAGAGCATTGGGGCTAGTAGTCACACATGCTTCAGCCATTATTTGAAGATGACAGGCTTTTAAGAGTAGCTGGTTCAGTTGGAAATAATTAACAAAACGAACAAGTTATTTGATCTTATGAATGTTGTCATTATAAAAAGTGGAAGCACATAAGTGCAGGGTCATTTTTGTAAGCATGGATACAATGTGTTAGAGTCAGAGCAAAGCAAGCATTTTTTTGCCTGGTGTTGCCATTTGTGTACCAAGTGGCTAATATGATATATATTTTTATTAAGCAGTACATGTGTTCTATTCTCTTCCCACTCATAAAGACCTTCACTATGACGATCAATCTACTCAAAATGTAGGTCATTGAAAGTTCATACAACTAATTCATATGAAATCATGTGCATTACAGATATGAGTAACATTTGTATGAAGCTAGTGACTCAATGTAGTTCTCACTTTGAAGTGCCTCTTATTGTTGTACATTCAGTTTTCAGGGCATAAAAAACCTGAGAATGAATCTGCTTTGATGGCAGATGTAAAATTCCTAATCAAAATGTTAGTTCATTGATTCAGTATACCAAATTGAACTAAGGAGTTTCCCCTCTATATGGGTCAGGTCATAGTACCCATTAACTCATTGGCTGTTATTCTGAATTAAATAGCGTTAACGCTGTCTGCCTGAAATGGCTTTTGTTTCGAAGAATAGTGTCTCTTCAAAATAAAAGCATAACGAAAGCTATTTCTGGCAGATAGCGTTAATGCTATTTCATTCAGAATAGCAGCCATTGGGTTCAATTTCCCCCTTAGTGCTGGCTTAGACAACACACTGATTGGAATTATTTCCTTCCCAATATCCAATTGGTGGCATAGAAAGGCATTTCAATATGACCATAATGATTTGCCTTATATTAAGAAGGTAAATCCTGTCTTGTGAATTTAAAGTTAGGTTCTGTATCTGTCAACTGGTTGATACTAGCAAAAAAAATTTCTTGAGAAAAAGTGTTATGCCCTCCAATTATTGTATGTATGACCTAGGCCTTATCCATATTATTTAATTTCCTTTAAATCATCAATCTTACTTTACATTTAGGGGTGCCTTATTTGTTGTTGTTTGACATTGTTCTTTCCATTGCCTATGAAAGTGGTTCACCAATAAGTTGTGAAATTTCATGAAAGGTCCTGGTCTTTTCTAAGCCTTGTCATATCTTCAATCTATGCCATATCATGCTATCACTTTCTCCCTGAAGAAGAGGTATTCTTTTCTCTAAGACTTTGATTTACTTTTGCAGGTTGCCAAATCATTTCCTATTTTATTCTAATACTGTTCTAATAATGTAGGCATTGTTGTGATTCATGCCTAGTGTATTTCATCTCACATATGACATTTTCTAACAATGCTTCTCATACCCTCCTTATTTGTATTTACGAGTCCTAGAAGGTTCTCTTTCACTTCATCAGTCACCATGTGTGCCAAAGGATTTAGAGCTGTATGATTCGAGTTAATTTCATGAAGTAGAAGAGCCATGGTCCATTTTACATTATAGCTAGCACTAAGATTTCCTTCCATAAGTGACTTGGTTGTCTGGATAGGTTCTTTTCAGGAATTATGTTATTAGCAAATGTTTCACATCTGCCCTTGACTTCCCCATCCAGAAAATTCTTTGGGAAAGTGTATCCGGTGAGTATTTTAAATGATGAAAGAAAGGGAGAGGAGGGACTTGTTGTATAGTAATGAAAATTAGAAATTTGTGAAGCCACCTATGGGTTGAAAAGGGTTTGGGTGTTGATAGGAACTGAAATGGATTAGCAGAAAAGCATCTTCGTGATGAGAACAAGAAGAGAAGTGTACAGGTCAATGGGTGCCATAGCTTTTCTCATTCTCAAAATTTCTACCTCTTGGGATTGGTTGAAATGAATGCCAAGAAATTAATGAAACATGGTGAAACATATGCTGTTAATTGGCAAAATGTTCATTCATACTTGATGGCAGCCTAGGATGGTGGAATTGTTTGAAAAACCCTTCACTAGAGTTCTCACAAGCAATTTTTTCCATTTCATCAGTGTTTCTAATGAAGTAAAGGCCCATTTCCTTAATGTCAGGTTGAGTATTTTTGTTGGTATCTTATTTGGGAATATGTTAATTTAATAATAATTTTTATTTGTCATTAAGCAAAATACACTGCAATAGTCATCGTCAAGAAAATAAAAATAATAAAACACACAAGATAAAAGCATACATCAGAAATTAAAATTTGAGGTCAGAGGTATCATTCTCAACAAATTCCTGCAAAGAATAAAATCCTTTAGACAAAAGCCAACAGTGAAAGATCAATTTAAGCCTAGCCTCTTTGGGCAATATACTTAAGAATCTTAAGTTTTATTACATTAAAAGATTTGGCACTTTTGGAAAATCTACAGTGGGGAACCAATAAATTGTCCTTTTTCCTAGTTTTCAGTTAACTCTCATATTAACTAACTCAGATGTACGTTGCCAAACCCTTGCTAAATGTTTTCCAAAAAATTGACAAAAGGGTCAACCAATGGTTATCGGTTAGCTAAACATTAAAAATGGCCTAAATTTATTTCTAACTAGCCCCTTTTTTTCATTATTTTCTGCTTTATTTCGGCATTTTCCGAACTTTCTATGGCTCTAGAATCTTATTCAGATAGGGATCAAAATTTTTTAATGGAATATTTTTGTCATGATACAGTAAATCCAAACCATTGAATTCAGAGGTTTAGATCAGCAGGTGCTATGACATCAAAAGCTAGATATTGTAAAATTTCAACCATTTAGATTTCTTTTAGGGAAGTAATGCCTGATGCAAGAGATTAAATTCTTTTAAAATACAGTAAACCTGGTCAACGTGTGTGTAATATGCAGCACTACATCTGTAACCTACGCTATTTGGAGGGGGAAGCAGTAATTGTGTCAGTGTTACAATGTCAGTGCACATAATTGAGGCTCAAAGTAAAAACATTCAATGTTCACATTACTATTGCATAGACAAAAGTATGGTTTCTTTGTCTTTCTCTGTTACAATAGTCTTTTGACCAAGCTGCTCATTAAATTTTTTTTAAGAATCACAAGATGGAATGCCATTATCTATATTACCTCAATATAAAGCCAATGTGCACCTGCAATGACCTGGCACCTAAGTCATCGACTAGTGGGATACATCAAGAAGGTAAAGGAAAAAGATGAATCTTTGTTACCTACTTTCCTATTTCATAATAAACATCCACTCATTGCTATCAGTACTATTCTGATAACACATCTGCAGTATTCATCTTCAAATTAATGCAATCACAGGTAAATTACATAGGTGAAACTGTACACAACAGCAAATTTCTTTCAAAAGCCGTAGTTATTCCTATCACATGAAAACAAAAAATGTAGCAATGGAGAACAAAAAGCATCCCCAACTTCAGAGGATATAGGTAGCAGTAAATATATGCTTGGAGATAACTCTTTTTCTTTGCTACTACAGCATTAATGCAA
The DNA here is from genome assembly GCA_963169105.1 of Ceriagrion tenellum. Taxonomy (NCBI): domain Eukaryota; kingdom Metazoa; phylum Arthropoda; class Insecta; order Odonata; family Coenagrionidae; genus Ceriagrion; species Ceriagrion tenellum. The sequence continues at coordinate 76,223,709 of OY720637.1, read as the reverse complement.
CACATTGGAGATTCTTGAGCCCATTTCTCACAATTTAGTACCTTAACTTAAAGATATCACTCACTTTCGTCAGTCTCACTTGGTGGTATTCCATCATTAAAAAATTTAAGATATTAACTTAAAGGATCACAATTTCCTGGAAGGGCAGATTCACAGACATTCCTCTTACAATTAAAGACAATACAAAAAAGACAACAACTAAAGGTCTGCTATAGCAAAAACTAATTGAATGCTAAATGCTGGTTAGAAAGTAATTGATATACATGAATATTAGCATAGAGTAATTACATATTGTATTTATTCTATGAAACTAGTTAGCAGCATTAAATCAGAGACCTAAAGATGCCAGTAATAGTATTGATGAAACACCACCAGAATATTCATCCTGCAGACAATATCAAAGGATAGTTAGGTACCAACTACCAGAGCAAAATGTTTAGCAATTTTCTGTTGAGTTCATTGAAACCACTAAATTGCAGAGGAAGTTAATGTTTTCTGGTTAAATCCATTTCTCTTATGAATCAGTCAGTAATTGCCAACAGCACCCAAAATAAACTGAAATATTGAGGGGAATCAGAGACATTCAGTGTACCTAGGATTTCAGCTTGACAGGGGCAGTTATGTTAGACGAGGGGAAAAGAAATGGCAAGGCATAGCACAACCTGTACCTACTTCTTACAAAATAACTCAAGATTTGGAAAACTTTTTATTAGTCTCTATGGGCACCATGGCTTAAATACTATTATTTTATTCTTACCACCATATACCATTTTTATCCACCCAGAGTTTAATACTTTAAAAATCATTCCATTCTCTTTATGTTTATAGGGTTTATTTTTAAGCTTCAATAGTGGAATAGCAGCCCATGAGAGTTGCTTCACACAAAAGCAATGCTGTTTGCAGATGACTCAGGATAGGAACACATACATAATAAGTTAGTTAATGATCACTATGATTCTTGATGTAATAGTTGTTATTTTTTTCTTTCTTAATCCAGAGAATCACTAACAACCAGGCAATGGCAACATCAATCATATAAGGGATTGCAGGTGTTAGTTGATGGCTCATTATTGAACTTTGGTAGCAATTTTCACGTGAATTGAGTTGATAACTGTTGATTGAATAAGAGTGGGTGTTTCTATTTTCACAGAGTTGGCCTTTTTTGTGCATATTTTTCGTGTTTTTTGTCTTAGAACAACATAGCAAATTAATTAAGTTATGGTATTTTGCAAAACGAAAGAGATAATATCAATTATTCAGGTTTTGGGCCAAGATCAATTGAGGATAATTATACAGAACTGAGGCATCAATGAGAGACAAAAACAAGGGACAAAATTTTCAAGATGATGGGATCTGAAATAAGTGATAAGATTGCCAAGAGAGGACAATTATCGTGCATTGTAGTTAAATCAGATCAAGCAAATAAAACTGCTAGAATGATGCTGAACCTAGTGTTGAAAGAACAAATGTTGCAGATTTGACAGCAAGTCAAATTTGTGAAAACAACAGAGCAGGAGCATAAGTGTTTTCTGTCATCAAAGAAGATGTACTTCATGAAATTGCAGACATACCATTAGCAAGAGATTTTTATAGAGCTTTAAAGGATGGATATGAGTAAATTACCGTAATTTACTGGTTATTTTACACTTCCTGCTCTAAATCGCTAATAGCCGATTTAATAGGAAATCCAAGAGCAATAGCAAGGGATTAAAGGTATTTAAACCATTGTTATTGCTACGTTAATGTATTATAAATAAAGAAAATTTAAAAACAAACAAGGCAGCCCACACGCAATTTGGCATTCTCTTTTATGGAATGAGAAATTTCCATTCAAAACATTGAAAATGATATCCACACAAATATTCCATAAGTAAAAGTATTCTACAAATGAGTGGTACCTGCCTTTATTAATAATTTAGATTCTATTAAATGTAAATAGACTTGACTAAAAATATGTCTGTAATGTATCGGTATGAAAAATATCTGAGATGGAAGTGAACATTACCAAAAATTATGGTATTTTTCAGGAGCTGCGATAAATTAAGTAAAATACCATGGCAATGCTCGAAAATTACCATGGTGATTCTCAGCATGACCCATCTCTATTAAAGGAGCAACATAATTCATTCACCGTTCTTCACATTGAAGGAATCGATGAAATTTTATAGGCTGGTCATAAAAGTATGAGAACACTAACTAGACCAAGTAGAATAATTTGATTACGTAGGTAGTACGCTGGAGGAAAATAGGGATAGTAGTGATAATATAAGGAGAGGTGGCATTCAAAAATAGAAGAGAACTAACCCAGATAGCAAAGCAAGCTGGAATCTAACTGGACCATTCAAGGGTGCAAGCTGGATTCCAGCTGTGCTTTTTACACAATTCCAGCTGCTTGCAAGCTGGATTTCAGGCTGGAATCCAGCTTGAATCAAGCTGGATTTTAAGCAAGCACTCCAGGCTTGCCTGACCAGCTGGAATCCAGCTTGAATCAAACTGGATTTTAAGCAAGATTTCCAGGCTTGTTGGAATCCGGCTTGAATCAAACTGGATATTAAACAAGCATTCCAGGCTTGCCTGACCAGCTGGATTCCAGGCTGGAATCAAACTTGAATCCATCTAGATTTCAGGCTGGAATTAACCATGAATCCAGCTGGATTTTTAAGCTCCCTAAAGGTAGTAAGAGCGCAATTTTTCCCTAGCCATAGTAGAGACCATATTCAAATTTTAACTGAAGCATTTGTAAGAAGCATTATGTAAATATTGTATATTCGTAAGTTCAAACTCTTACTTGAGAACGAGGAATCACGTCAGTAGGATAGTATAATGAAATCGTAACAATATTCATGTGCACACTATATTTATTATTGTATCACTACAAAATAAAATTTATATATACATTAGTTTCCTTTCTATATAACTTATGATTCCTCCTTGGAGGTAGCATCACAGCTCCTGCATGACTTCTCCCTGGAAAGAAGTGAAGAACTAAAGTCACTAATGGCAGATCAAATGCACCCTTTAATTAACAAATTAAGCATCGATTATTTATAGGGATCAGATGATGCAGTTGCAGCACACTTGCTTTGAGTCCAATAAACCTCAAATTTACAAAACACGAAGGTTCTGCATTTTTATTGAAATAGAGCCAGTGCTGGGAAATAAACAACAATAAAGTATAAAACTTAGTTGAATGAAAGATTAAAGCTCTGATTAATGTTCACAGCAAATAACACAAACTGAATCCACAATAGGGCTGATTGTAGTAGATAGTAGAAAACTTAGTTAAATTAAATAAGCAGCATAAAGTTCTGATTAATGTTCATAGCAGATAACACACATTGAATTCACATTAGGGTTGATTGTAGTGGCAACAATAAAATAAGATTTCCCTAAACATTCAAATACTAGTATATAAATTACAAGAACCTTTTCTGCCACCTATTTTTTGCTTGTTGTAGCCAGGAACAATTGATAGTTTTCACTTTCTCCTTACTGGCATCAGTAGTAAAGATCCTTTGGGCAGCAACTGAGGAGAGAAAATATAGTCAATATATATTTCATTATGTATATTCTCAGTGCACAATGCCCAATGAACAAATGCTACAGCTATAGCATTACTGAAGCCATCCATAGATCCCCATCACTACACTTGACTCAGTGGTAGTGGTGATCTGAATATGTGGTGGTTCACAATGCCAGAGTGCCACACAAGGAGTTTGGAAGATAAATCCAACCAAGCCAATTTTTCTATTAATTTAAGTAGCAGCATCTCAAGACTGTCTTTCACAGTCTGGAATTTATTCTTAACTATAACTTCATCCATTAATTACTTTTGTCAGATTTCCAAATGTTGAGTGTCAATCAGATGGATAATTTCAATCGCTGCCAGTTAAGGAATGTAGTATTTATTGCAGATAATAAAAGAATGAAAGTGAGAAATATAATGAAGCAACATTACAATGTACTCCTCTGCAAACTCTTAGGCAGCTGAATTGTAGCTTTCCCTGCTCACTGGCACTCCTGTCAGTATATGATACCATTTCAGCCAAGCTATCTTCCATAATCCGCCACACAGCCAGGTTTATATAGGTATCTCCTTAAATCACTCCCTGCCGTTGAGGCCAGAAATTTCACCTGCAAGCATCGAGATTTTTGCATGTCAGATAGAAAAGAATTACAAACTGGCAAATTATAAAACCTTTCAAGGTTTTATAATTTTCTAGTCTAATGCTTGGGGACATTTCTTGGGGGAATGATTTCACGCATAATTGGCGAGCCGACTCATGACTTAATTAATCACCGAATACATGGATAAATTATGAACAGTATGCACTTATGAGCTTAGGGCTCCTTTAAAATTACATGCTTAACTCAATGAAGTAACTACTATCTCGTGTATAATTCTTAAGAAAGACACACATCAATATGAGACACATTAGAAAATCAAAAACAATAATACTTATGAAGAGTAATACTTAAAACCATTAAGTAGAGTATTTACTTACCCGATACTAGTTTACAGGATCTTGTAGTCCATGGGGATATTCAGCTTCTCCCAAAAGGCTCTTCAATTTTAGCTATTGGACGACTGACTCAAACGATTGAACAGGCATAACATTCCGTTCCACACTATGGAGTCAGCAATAAATTAATAGGTTTTCTTTTGAATCCACGCCACGCGCATATTATTTCGGCCCCAATTGCTAGGGATAATGAACTAGCGAGGAGCTCAATAATTTGCGATTAATGCACGCAGAATATGAAAAGGAAATCAGTGGATAATTAATGATATCGCAATGTATCGAATAATTGTTTACTTCGTTCATTGACTACGTAATCCAGCAGTAATACATTGTATAAAAACCAATGCAGTTTATTGAATACATAAAGATCAAACAATTTTGGAAAAAGAGAGGAATGGTTGAACACTTCACAAATTATGTACAGACAAATACACAGATGACTCAAGTGATGTAGTAGTTGACATAGGTTTACATGGATGAGAGTAAAACTCCTCTTAACTTTTAAAGGTATATATATGCCTCTTTCTCCATAAACAATTTAGTTTGTCAGCTTGGCTTACAATTTACCTCTTTCCATCTTCTACTTATTTCCTATTCTCTCTCATCGCCTTACCAATTTTCCTAACATCTTCCCTCCTATCACTGCCTTAAGCAACCCCTGGCCTCTCATTACTTCTTTTAACCATTAACTCGCTGCCTCCACCCCATCTCCTCCACAGGTTGCCTTACTTCACCCTCCCTCCCACACACTTCCTAATTTGTCTTCCTTTACATTCATTGCTCTTTCACCATTCCGCTCCATACCAACATCTCAAATGCCTGTAACTTATTCCTAGCTTCTTTCCTCAGAGTCAATGTTTCTGCACCATACACAGCTAAAATCCATATTAAACTTAGGACCTTTGCATTTTCTTAAATGTATACCCAATGTCTCCTTCATTAACTTTCTTTCATTGCTGCATGCCAACTTCAGCAAAAAATTCTCCTTCTAACCAGGGGCATGTCTAGACTCTGGGAATTGAAGGTTTTGAAAAGCCAATTGTATTTCAGCACTAGGACGTTGAGTGCGAGAGAGGAGACTCAAGTATGAGAGAGTAGAAAGGATGCCATTATTGAAACACATGGTTAAATTCATGGTTTGAGGTGGCATGATAAGGTAGAAAGAAAAGGAGGAAGATTTAAAGGAAATTGAACTCTCTGAAATAGCCATTTGGAGTATTGCACATAGGCTGATTGAAAAAGCAGAGTGCAGTTTGCATGAAGGAGACATACAACATTCAAATTAATGAAATCCATGCATCACCACTTCCTTTTCTAGTGTATTATGAACTGCCAAGGATATTCTTTGATACATTCCAGCATTTCACATCCTAGCTTGTTGCTGTCATGAATATGAGAATATTAAGAACTCATGAAAATATTTGAGGATTTTAAATATGACATGGAACAAGTCTTAGAAGCAATGGTCTTTTACGTAATGGTGCTATGTAAAAAGCACTTTCATCTCTGAGAACAATCGAGAAAGGCAAGAAGCTACCTTAGTTATCTCACCCCAATGGACAGCCATAGTTGACAGGTATGCAAGGACATAGTGCAAAGTAAATATTAATATCATGGAGTGTAGTCTAAGATGGCTCTGAAACCTTTTCAATGAAGCAAGAGTTAAGAGCATAGTTGTATGGCATTAGAAGTGGGTTTTGAAATGGATCAATTGATTTATTGCCTTTACTGTGAGATTTTATTTAGATAAAGATTTATTGTCTTTACTGTGTACCATAAAAGTTTGTGTGGATTATACAAAGTTTTCTTATTTCATTGCTGGTCTGAAAGTAGTCACACAGCCTCAAATTCAACAGGTCTTTGAGAGGCATATTCAAGTTATTTCAAGTCCATTTGGTGAGCGCTTAATATCCTGAGTTGTTTTACAAGTGTGAGATGCAGGAAATAGCTGGCAGAATGGTTAGATTTAGAATGCCTTCCTTTCCATGCATAATATGGGACCATAAATGTCATGATCAAGCATTTATATGAAGTTCCCTTATTCTTTTTTGCCCCCAATATACAAATTACTCCCATTCCTGTACACTCCATTGCTCCCATATTATCACGCTCAGGTATGCCATCCATATTTCACATCAATCTTCCTTACTGTCCTTAACAATGTACTTGTGTTCTACCCACTTAACCTAGCTCTTGGCTTCCTACTACGAATTTCAATTCCAGCTGAACTCCATTCAAACATAGAATGGTAATTTTGGGGTAGGATGGTCACAGTCGCCCCCCTCTGAGGCATTATGCCTGTCCGGTGGGATGAGTCTATTTGTTGACAGGTTTCATTGATTTGGCTTCATCAATAATACAAAAGAAAAAGTCCATGCATTCGCAGGCTTCAAGACTATAGAGGTTCCATACCTTGGAGGGCAACCCTCTAATATCAGATGTGCAGGATAAGGGGAGGTGGAAAGAACAGAGGTCCTCAAATAAGATGAACTCCATAGGTAATTCTATTATAATATTTACAGAGGATATTTTAGCGAATTTTAAGTCACAGTTCATGAGTCAAATGTTTATCTCCTCGAAATTACCAGTACATAGACAGAATGTCGGGCAACAGCCATGTGAACGAAAAAATGTATTCGCAGCAACGCTACCACTGGTTACCACATCGCAGACGTCGCACGTGGAATTTTACTATTCAATTGTTTTAATCGGAAGACCCGGATAAATGACGTCATCGATTGCCAACTGTTAGCGAGAGTGATCACAAGAACCGTAGGCCAGTAGTGCCGAACACAATTTCATTTTTACTGAGTTATCACTGCCTTATATTTGTTTTGTAAATAAGAAGGTAAGTCAGCAGAATTCATTTAACGCTATGTGAGAAGTTTTCTTGCTTATGTAAGTCGGTATGTCATAATATTATGCTTTCGAATGTTGAACTGTCGCTTAGATGCCAACTAGACTGAATAAAACAAGATTTTCCATCATGGACCACATTTGTAGAAAAATTAACTATTATTTTTAATGAGTTATGCAATACTAGCTGTGCATATTATCTGATGGTGTTAATATCGGCTTGTTTACGTCTATGAATGTGAGCCCCCGAATTAAAAGAGCTGAGTCACAATTGCCATCCGTTCTTAAGGACGCAATAAGTGTGTATATCTTTTAGTTTTCCTAACTAGCCCGTATTTTGCTCTTTGTTCCCCATAACTTGTCGTCCTCTTCGAGAGAGTACGACGTAACCAGTTGTGCAATATTGTTCTGCCATAAAAACATGAAGTTGGCCTAGCATTTCTTGTTCATGTTTTAGCTGCAGAATTAATGTTTGTTTTTCTCTCAATTTTGTTGCTTGGCTAATGCCTCCGTGAAAATTTTCTTTTCAGATTTCATGATGTTTTTGTGGGATTGGTTCACTGGTGTCCTTGGGTATTTAGGTAAGTGCTCATTGTATGTATTTTGGTATTGGTTGGATGTTAATTCCTTACAAAAAAGAAACCCCATAATCAGACATGAGGTTTTGTGTTGCGCGCACTATAAAATTCTAGAGGAGATTGGTATTAATGTGGTTAGTTTTTGGTTTAAATACGGGTTCAACTTCGTCCTTGATTGTTCAAATGAGACACATTATCCTTCTAGTGAAAATCTAAACGTCCAGGTGTCATAACCTGAAGATTGAATATTAACGGTGATTTACAGCTGCGTTCATCATTATGTATTTATCGTATTTTGAATATACTTGTTCTTATGGGCGTGGAATTTAATCCTTGAAACTGCATAGTTCAACTTGTTCAACTTCTCCTTCCATAGGTCTTTGGAAAAAATCTGGAAAGCTGTTATTTCTTGGATTAGATAATGCTGGCAAGACTACTCTTCTTCACATGCTGAAAGATGATCGTTTAGCACAGCATGTACCAACACTTCATCCAAGTAAGTGACATTTTACCTGGAATTCGCAATGGTACTGTTGTTTTAGTTTATGTTTTCATGAAATAAGTGATAATTGGTTTTCAGTTATTCTTACGGCAGTTTCCTAATTTGTGACTAGTCTATTCAGCGTTAATATGCATTTGGTTAATATTTGTGTGAACATTTTTAGTATTTAAGGACTTAATTTTTAGGAACATGAAAGTTTTTGTTTAGTTTTCATTTGAAATGTCAAATCCTCAATTATGTGCCTCGAATGTAAAGACATTTCCAATCGAGAGATTCATGCCATTAATTACAATCGAAAAGGAACAATTGTCATATTTTAATGATATTTTTGTGACAAAGATATTTTTCACCAATGATGTAGTCACTTGACATAGGAACAACAAATTATATATAATGGTACATAGTGATGAGTACTAAATGCTTGATATACTAAGGTGACTGTGTTTGCAGTGACTTCGAATTTTCTATTCACGTATTTTCCTCCAGATACTGCACACGTTATCTATGCAAAAAATATATAAATCAATCAAATGTGACTATGCTGGAAAAAAAAATGTATCTAAAAGCAAACGCTTTTTTCATTGTAATTGTTATGATTTTCTTATAGTAATGGAAAATTATGACAATTCATCACATTTCAAAAACACTTGCAGATGTTCTTTTCATCAGATGGCAATTTAAATTATTTCCTAGCGAAATTAAGTACTCAATTTAAAAAAATAAGCATTTTACCACGTAAGTAAAGCATTTCCATATTATACAATTTCTATTAGTAATACCTATAAACATATCAGTCTATAAAGCAATGAATGAAACAATATCACTGTATGTTCTAACGAAATTCAACATACTCGTTAGTTTATTTTACGCTTTTTATTATTTACAATACAACCAACCAAAACAACCCAACTCTGTGTCAGATAATTTCATTTACGCACTTTATAATAAACGACTGGAAGGGTCATGGAGGTAACACAGAAGCACTGTTAAATCAAACTAATATCTGGAATTAAAGACATTTTAAAAGATTTATTGAATATTAAATTACTCAAAACCATGAAATTCTTCTTCAGAATCGACGAAATAGGAATCAATACAAGATAATACTTCATTGGTACAAATTGTTCATTTCCAATGTACAATCGTTATCTTCTACACTTCTTGGCCTTCAGACATCAAGGAATCGCCTAGTGATTTCAGGAAACCATTTCTGACACATGTTGTTGTAACTGCATCCCAGCCATCAATGATCCAACTGCACATGTCACTGTACGATGGCCTTTTTATTTTCCCAGTCTTAGTGTATTCTTGAACACCACTCATCATCCAATCCTCCCATTTCGCCCGCAACTTGGATTTAAACGATTTATTTTCTGTCAGATCATGAGGCTGAACTAGTTTCATCAATCCTCCTGGAATAATGGCCAGTTTACTGATGGTTTCTTTTACTTCTGGCATTGTATGTGCACAGCATGAGTCCATTATCAACAATAATTTAGGGTTAAAAAATACTCCTTTTCGTTTACTCCAAACTTTTTCCACCCAAAATTTCATCACCTCATGGTTGACCCACCCTTTCTCATTAGCGATAATTATAAGCTTCTTGGGAAATGAACTTTTAGGGATAGTTTTTCTTTTAAATATCACCATAGGTGGAAGTTTTGATCCATCTGCCGTCACACATAACACAACCGTAAAGTTAGATTTTTCATGTCCAGTTGCTGCCACTGACACATCTTTGGCTCCCTTAAGATTGACAGTCCTAGAAATAAGGAGATCAAAACTAACCGAAACCTCGTCCATGTTTCCGAAATTTTGATGGTCTACTCCACAAAGGCGTTTGGTTGACGATCAATCTAAATTTCACCACTTTTGCTTCCCAGTCCAAGGGTAACTGTTGTCCAACTCTGGTGGAGCAACACATACTTAATCCATTTCTCCTCATGAATCTAAAAACCCATGATGGATAATCCTTATACCTTGTAATGTTTTCGCTTCATGCTATTTTTTTGCTTCAAGTAACACACGAACAGTTGAAATTCTTAAACCATTCGATCCCTCTTTAATAACCCATTCATAAAGTTTTTTTCCAATCCTGGCCAGAAGCACTTTCTGAAATGCATCGAACTTTTTTTTTCATGTAAGCACTTAAGAATTGCTTCACTTTTTTCCATTCTCGGATGCTGGGTTCTCCTACACTAAAAATTCTTCCGGCTTCACGATTTCCTTTTTCTTGAGTCACTTTCACTACTTTTAATTTAAATTTTGCCGTATACGATTTTCGTCTCAATTTATTTTAGTTTTCCATGGGCTTTATTATAAAACTTCAGGTAGTTTTTATAACTGAGCACACATTCACACCATTTACCAAAACCACAACAAATGAATGACTAATCACGTGATGAATTTGAAGTTGGACTAAAAAAATTGAAATAAAAAATTGGGCTGATTCAGTTTTCTATCAGAAATAGAAAAATTTCGTCTGCACGTTATGTATACAATTTTCAATTCGGTAAAATTATTAAGATGCACGTTATCTGCTGGTGCGCAGTATCTAGCAGAAAATATGGTCCATCCAAGTGTGGTTCTGCTTCCTGAGCTTGTCAAGGAAGGAGCCCCTCCACATAATACATGTGTAGCCCAAGTGCCATAATAATGGGCATGTCAAAGAGCAGGTGTTTCATGAACAAGATGGCAAGGAAATCCATTGTTGTCTTTTCAATCAATAAATTTTGAGGATACCCAGACTAGCTATAGTGATACCTTTATGGAGTCATCTGAAAATGCAAAATTCCACTCAGTAGAAATAAACATTCGCATTGACCAAGACTCGAACCACGTTCAAGCTCCGCATGCTCCTGTGCTCCATGTTAAGCTTTAACCTTCCGAATGGTGGCGCTTAACACACCCTTTGGACTACTTCAGTGACAATTTTTTGTCTGGCAGTCCTGGACTACATTTTCCTTTAAATCCCTCAAAAGTCAACAGGCGAGAAGGATACCTTCACAGCTTGACTGGCTAAAGCACTTGGCACAATACTGGAAGATTACACTCTAGCCTACATGAAACAAGAGTTGAACATAAATATCCAGGAAAAAAAATCAGTAAAACTTGGATATTATGATAATAATTCCTTGAAACGTTAAGTTATGTTAAATTGTGGTAGCTCTGCTATTGTGATTATAATCAGCTGTATTGAAATCAAGTTTTAGACTAGTATTAGATGCCTCAAATGAATTCAATGAAAAGTGGTACAGTCCGAATTAAACTTCGTGGCCCCTGAATGCGCAGAACGGCAGCGAGTGGAGGGGAAAGTGCTTCTGGTGGGGGAACCTTGGAGGGGAGGCAAAGCACTTCGAATGGAGGCAAGTACGCACGAGGTATGAATCAAGTCCCAAGAGAGATTGGCAACTTTCACCTACACCCCTGTCTAACGGCACTTCTTCAATATAGACTTGCCCAAAACCCAAAACTGGCGTCTGAGCATGGGCCACAAAGTTCCAATCACATTGTACAGTAGACTCCAGCTTAACAAAAGGCCAATTCCATTGGAAAACAACCAAAAAAAAGACCAGAAATTCCCTTGGTCTCTCCCATTTTATTCACATTTGCATGAGGTATTCTATTTTACCACATTGTTGAACAGGCGAAATTGTTTTCAAAATATGTATCCGTTGCCTAGTTATGAGAATATGAAAAATTCATCTTTTTGCAAACTTGTTTTTGGTTTGTCTTAGATATATCCAGACATAAAATACTTATGCTTTATCACAAAAGCTCATTTGAAAGAGGAAGAAACACTACATAATAATTCGATGGCATTAATTCAGGATTATGTATTTTTGTGTGTGAATATTTATTTTGAAAACTTTCAGTATGTTTTTCTCAAAACTGGCACCCCCTCGATTTTTATTCCTTTTCTGATATTTTGTAGCTAAATACCTTAGCTAAGCAATATTTTAAAAATTGTTATGGTCATTTTTGTTTTAAGGAAGAAATGAATTTATATATGTCCTGATGTTCCCTTCTTACATTCGAGTTTTGCAGCATCCTAGGCTGGGGACGGGGTTTTTGATACCTGCTTGCGATCAAATACCTCCTATTTGTCATTTTGGGGGTTGCTTTGGAACTAAAATGTAAGAATTAGGAAGAACCAAATTTCAACAATGCATTTGTAGCAGTCTTCTTGTTGACAAAGTGCAAAATTTTTTCTTATACTTTTTATAGAGGGCCAATTAAAACCTCGTCATTGTTGAGTTTATGCTTAATATTACCTGTGTCAATAGAATGTACAAATGAATCTCATCCAACTCAGTTGAATTTGTTTCATATTGATCCAATCTCTTATGAAATTAAGTGCCTAAAACTGTAAACTTAATTCCATGTAAGAAGCTGTGTAATGTTTTATGTACAAGCCTAGTAAATTTTCTAATAATAAATAGCCAGTATAGAACCTCTCCCAAACTCAAGATTCAGGCCAGCAGAAAAAGTCACGGATAGCAGCAAATGTTGCAGCGATTCCATTAAATAGTAAGGATTGTTTATGTAACCAGTATGGACTAGTTGTGGATGTAAAATATATAGCTTGAGATGCTATTTTGTTGTGGTACCTAAAGCTTGCACTGATTATGGTGAGAGAATGAATTCAGTACTTGTCCCCAGACTAATTAACAAATATTCTAAAGAAATTGGTAATTTATTCCTAGATAATAATTGTAAATTTTACCCTTGTAAAAAAATCTTAAAACCTTTGAATTGGGAACATTTCTGTAATGGCTTATTCTTGTAAATTTATACATTTTTTACTTATTGATCCTAATCTTATTTTTCTCATGTTTGCCCTCTTATTTTTCCAAAACTCCAGTTCCAACCCATCTACAGATGGATCATAATGAGAATATGTTATGAATAATTTTTGCCCAATACTGGACTGATCATCACCACCTTTATACATCCTCACTTTTTGCTCCTAAACATTGATATGAGTGAAAAATTTTTAAAACTCTTTCAAAAATAGCAATGGGCCCCTTGGATTTATATTTATGGAATACTGTGAAAATGAAACTGAACCCCCATACAACAAATTTCGTAATTGGCCAAGGAAGGCATGGCTGCGTACCCAAAATAGGGTGGCTTTTGCCATCTGAAGGAGGGTGCCACTGAGGGCTAGGGTTTTCACAATGCTTTTATGAAAAATTTATTTCATTCCTGAAAAAATCAGCCATGTACTTATGGAAGGTGTCCATCGAGACAGGTTTTTCTGTAATTGTGATTCTGCATGACAAGTTTCCCCACCCCTGAACTTCACTTTGAACATGATTGGAAGTATGGTTTTCTTTTCTTGGCAGCATCCGAAGAACTTTCAATTGGAAACATGAGATTCACCACATTTGATTTAGGTGGTCATCATCAAGGTAAATATTTGTTTGTATTCTGATTATAGTTAAAATAAGTTTAAATGTATTTCCATCATACTGTTACTTGCATGAATGCTTAAAGATGAATGTAGAATTTACAGCATTTTGTAGAAAGTGTCCTGAAGTTGAAGGGGTCTTTGTGAGTGAGTGAGTGAGAAGCACTGGGCTTTCCTTCCTGTAAAATAATACTTTTTTATTAGAGGCGTGGCCCTTTATTTTCAGTAGTCTAATATTTATGCACACATTTAAAAATGTATATGTATATTATGATTTACATGTACAGTCACTTCAAAAAGTATCGCAACATGCTAGACTAGCGGCTCGTATAGGTCGGCTGTCGTTGCTCGAAGTAAGTTGGCTATCCTGGGTCGTCTCTGGTAGCAATGATAATTTGCAGGTACACTTTCCATTTTCCATCAGACAAACCGCCTGGTTAAGTGGGACTGCATTATGGGAGTGCTCTTGTTCAGAGGCGAGGACAGAGTTCCTCCTTGACTTGGCCTTGAGGATGTATTCCGTGAAAGAAGTAAGAAGGGAAATGTGGTGGGAAAGGCAATATTGACCGGAGTAAACGATTGAGTGATTATACGAGTGAAGTCGCACGGAGGTAAAACGAAGAAGAGACGAATGCATGGGAAAACGCGCTCTAGTGTATGTATGAAGGAGAATGGGGACTACTATCGTCTAAGCTCAGCGAACCAGAGAGCCTTTTGGGTATCAAAGGCTGATATTTTAAGTTGACCGCCTAATGGATAATTATGAGATATATTGACTAAAGCCATTGGACAGTATTATTGTTTCAGTGTATAGTATCCTAAAGTTGTGAAACCATTTTCGTGATTATTTATAAAAAATGCAATATAATAACAATTTTGAGGTAGAGAATTGAAAAGGATAAAGTACTATTTTTACTCCTTTAATTACCAGCAGCTCACCTGTTGAACACACATCGCTATTAAGTCACAAATAAGTAATTGCGTAATAGTTAAAAAAAAAAAGAAATGCGACGATGCATATTTCAAACATTCACAAGTAAAAAGGTGATTAAAATTGTCAGTGATTTTAGTTATAGAGTTCCCCTTGGACGTCACAGGCTAATTTTTCTGTCTCCATTACTCTGGAAGAACTTTTCATCGCTGAACATGGTGAGATCCCGAAAGGCTCAATCATTGGTGATATTTTTTGTGAGTTCAAACGGGCGGTCCTCGATCAATTTGGGCTTCCGCGCCAAACGATACTGTTGCAGGCCTGCTTCGTGAAATATATTAAGCACTGTTTTTTTTAACTACACTGTAGTCTTAAATCCCTTTTAAGAGTTTGAATGCCACCAACCGTCAAAGGAGAATCCATCATTGAGGCAAATAATGACTCATCCTCGTCTCATGTGGTACTCCCAGATCGAGTGCATACTTAGGGATGTCTCATCCTCATTCTTCTTAGCTATCTGTGAAGAAGGCTCATCTGTGAGGAAGGTAAAGATGGACTCCTAGCTCGGCAGCCGCTTTGGACGCCGACTGCCCGCCTCTCAACAAGCCCACCATCAGAGCGCACTGGGTCATGCTGGTTTCGCAAAGATGAGCTCTTTTCACTTTCCTCTTCGTAAGAGAATTGCCGAGTATGATTACGATGCCTCTGAGTTGCGAATACCCTTGCTTGCCACTGTGAATTCATTTCAGTGTTAGCCTTCCTATGCGAGCGAAGTCCATAGCACTGTCGGGGTTTAGTCCCACTTGACTAAGAATATATGTCGTAGTGTACCAGACGTTTCTCATAGTCACCAATGATGACCCAGGATAGCCAATGTACTTCGGGCTTCAACAGCCGACCTGTACGAACAGCAAGCGTAGTGTGTCGTGATACTTTTTGAAATGACTGTACCTATGTTTTACAAAATCGTTTTTATGGGAAAGTAGATCACCACATTTACTTATGTGTAGTCTAAATTTTTGGGCAAAAATAAGACTTGGTTGCACCATACTCTAATGGCTTTTGATGGCTTAAATCTTTGCACGAAACAAATGTGGTGAATCTTACCAGGCCATTGAGCTTTAATATAGTGCAATTAGTCCATCTCATGACCAAAATATTATTTCAAAACTTTTTTTCATATCACATGGCCAGCTGGATACTCCATTTTGAAATATAGATAAATATTAATCTGTTAACATTTATTACCTTCTAAATCAAAATGCATTTCTTTTCTCAATTCTCAAATGTAAACCGAATACTTGGATAGTTAACCATAATAGAACAAATGAATTTATTGATTTTTATATTTAGACAAGACAGTGTTATAAAACAACATGCAAATAGCTTTTCCCACCTTAGCACGTCTTACTTGAATTTGTTGATGTTTAAGTTCTTTGATATTGTTCTGATTGTGACATCAATGGAATCTATTACTCAAGCAACTTATGCAGATTGATGAGCTCCATTCCTTACAGATTGCTACTTGACTAATCACTAAGAAGCAGATATGAAGTAACTAATGCTTTATAGCACATGACTCAAAAATCAGAATAGATCCTAATGCTTTAAACGTATATGTATGTATTTTATTGTTAAATGCAATTTCATTGTCACAATTAATTTGCAGCCCGAAGAGTTTGGAAGGATTACTTCCCAGCTGTTGATGCCATTGTATTTCTGGTGGACGCCTATGACAGAGGAAGATTTGTTGAAAGCAAAGCAGAACTGGATTCATTGCTTACAGATGAGCAGCTAAGTAATTGTCCTGTACTCATATTGGGTAATAAGATTGACAGACCTGGAGCTGCATCAGAGGATGAACTTAGAAGTGTATTTTCCTTGTATGGACAAACAACAGGAAAGGTTTGTAGCTCATGTATCAACTTTTACTTTATTTTGTTGACCACCAATTTAAGTTATGCTGAAACGGAGGTGATGATCAAATCCGAAGACTCCCAGACAATTAGGATTTGATGATAAAAAGAACTGTGTCTGAATTGTTGTCCTCCCAATGCTAAATCAAGATTGCTCAATGGGGTAGGCCTAAATTTTGAGATTTTTAGTTTTTTCTTAAATTTTATGGGTCTGGAAGATAAAGTATTCTCCATTTAGTGCGAAAATATTGTGTATGAAATTTGAAGTCAATCAACCCGTGCCACTGGGGTACCCAGCTTTCAATTTTTAAGGGTGAGAATTGTTTTTTTTCAAATCCGATGCAGATGGTCAATGTCAATACATTTTCTTTGTGATTGGTCTGCCTTCTGTAAGGGCATTTTGCTAGAATGAAGCATTTATAAATGCAGTTTATGTCACCTAAATAATGATGAAAAACTTTGGGTTGACCATGGTGGATAGGCAACACACAGTGCACGTTCACATGTTCTTTCACTTTGCGGCTATTCCCATAATTGATCATTATCATGTATGGTCATTGAGTTTTCTGCCTGGTAAATAAATGTTAAAGCTAATTTAAATTGTATATCACATATTAACTGAATATGTGGATTAACTTAATATGTATATGTTGGTGACATGCATTATGCAATGTAATTTAGTTTTTATTCTATTTTTTACTAGATTGGAAACTTGAAGGATAGTGAGTAATATGGGTAATGGCTACAAAAATCAAAGAACATGTAAATGTACAGTGTGTGTTGCCTATGCATCCGGGTCCGCCTTGTGTTTTTATAACCATTATTTAGGTATTATAAGCGGTTATGTATTAATGTCCTTAAAGGAAGCATATACATATCACAGAAAAAAATATAGCTATATTTACCATTTGTATCAGATTAGAAAGGAATAAAAACAATTCTCACCCTAAAAAAATTGAAAGTTGGGCATCTCTGCGGCATGGGTTGCTGAGGGTTGATTGATATCCAATTCTGTATATGTTATACTTGCATCGAAAGTAAAAAATTTAAGCTTCAAGACCGTGAATTTTTGACACTGAAATTTTGGCCCAACCAGCTGCACAATAACCAGAAAAGTTGGTATTTCCATAGTAAAGCTGCAAAATACTCTTAAGGAAAGATGAAGTCCTGAATCAGGGATGAAGGAAGTGTTAAAGTATGTATTGAAAAATTAGGCTGTGAAATTCAAATGTGGAAGAAAATTGGAGGCTGGAATTGAAAGGGAATGAACACTTGTGGTATTCCATGGTTAAGAATGGAATGGAATTAACATGGATTTATGTGGTATTGTAAAAGTCTTGTGAATAACATTTGTTTACCATGGAATACCACCAAGTGACAAAAGACGAAAAAAAAGAAGAGTAAAGTTTTATTTAGCAATAAACACTAGTTCGGAGAGTTGAATGCACCTGGAGTTAAACCATGGCCTCACCTGGTACTCAAGTCTGTTTGAAATAAACTACAGACTGGAACAAGACTGTCAGAAATCAAATGTGGATTATGTTTAACAGTTCACAACAGTGTAAAGGTGCGTTTACACTAGCAAGTGACTCTAGGGAGTTATTCCTCGAGCTCCTTGCAGAAGGGTTTACACTGACCGCGATAAATCCCCTGAGTAGCTTCTGGGAAGCTCCCCGCGCAACATTCTCTGGGGGCACTCCTCGATTTCACACTAGCCCGTTTACACCACTTGGCCACCCACTGCAAGCTATCTTATCTTATCTTCTCAGCTTATCTTCTCTCTGCACTTAAGCAAGCCCAAGGTGCAAAAAGAATGGAGACTTCTTATGCAGGGTATGCGTGGTGACAAAAGAATTTGTGGGAAAGAAAATAGCCAACCTTTCCCAAAAATTAGAATTTCTAGGAAATAAGCATCATAAAAACTTCTAGGAACAGAAACGTCTACAGACGTGGTTTCGGCTCAGATCTTGGCTCCCCATTTCCACTTCTGATTACCAGAGTTGTTCTCAGAGCAAGCTCCCTGAAAAGTGTTTTTTGCTTCAAGAATGCCAGGGCAATTATCGAGAAGGGCGATTATCACTGCAGCAGCTACTGCCGTACTTTTGCTAAGGAAATAGAAAAGGAGCAGGGTATAGGTCAAGGAATAGGTGCAGAAGAGAGTTCGTTAGGGAGCATATCACTCCTCACTGTCAGAGCTACAGGTTGAAGATGCACAAAATTTCCGTGCATTCATAAGGATATGCGCTTCAGAGATGGAAGAAACTCTCAAGATGGTTGGTCCTAAAATTAAGAAGTTGCACACCCATCTTCGCCTTTCATTTGCAGCCAGGGAACTTCTGATTGTAACTCAACTCTTTCTTGTGACAGGTATTTGCCATTCACATTTACTTTAAAATTGAAGGTGCTTGGAGTGATCATTGACACCCCTTGCATTTTGTCTTTGGTGCTGGCAGTTCATCGCATATGTCGCATCGTATATTTGTGCATGAGCAATAGAATATTTGGAGTTGATGTAGAATATTTCGATGTTCAATTTAAACTGATAGATCTAAACCTTGTTGTAGGTGATTCCTATCGCTCCTTAATGTAACTCTTCAGAAAACCAGCATGCACTATATCAAAAATTGTTCCCAATGTTTGCACTGCGTTGCAAGTTTTAAGGGCCGATTACTTAAGATAAGGATTAGAATACAACACATGAGGTTATACTAGTTCAATAATAATTCTATGCTGAGGATAATGAACGAAAAGGTTTGTAAGACGATAGTGGCTTCAGAATTGAACCTATGTCAAATTTTACGCGGGGTGATATGTTATTAATTCTGTCAAAGAAGGGACAGGATGACGAATTGCTATTCCAAAGAATTATTCTTTTAATGTCATAAATAATTTTATGACTGTGTTTAAACTGTTGTGCAGTACTCTATTTTTTTCCACGTATGCACCTTGTAACAACTGTTTTATGTTCATATTTTTAGAAAATCGCTTTTAACTCTTTTTCTCATTAGAATATCAACAATGCGAGCGTTAATGCAATAATCATACAATATTAGGAAAAATGACAAAATACTTTGGGACTTCCATTCATGAATATATTAACATGACCCAGGTTTCACCACTTTGTGTCATCTTCAGGTTGAAAATGCAGTTTGTTACAGATAAAAAAACAAGATTATTTGTTCAAGTGGAGTATACTGCTTACAGTGAGATGACTGTCTAATTGGCAAGACAAGAAGTATACATAAGCAATACATCGGCAAGACAGGAAGAATTATACATAAGAGTCAGTGAACACAAAAAGTTCCTCGAAAAAATGAAACAAGAGTCAATGTTTGCGAACTACCTCAGAGACAACAACTATCACTAATTTTATGCAGAAAATCCTACATCTAGAGAAAGAAAACACAAGATAAGAAACCCTTGAAATAGTACAACACTCAATAAATAACACCCCCTTAGCTCACGAACTAGTGCTCCGCTCCCACTCTCCACTATTCTGCCACCCCTCCCCCACACTATCTGCTGAAAAACCATTTTTCCAAACTTTAATTTCTTCTATTGAAGTTTGGAAATTATCTCCTAGTATTGCCAGCTCTCTATTTTTTCTTACTTTATCTTATTCTGACTTAATGTCCCACAGTTTGGGAAGACACTCAACCCTTTGTATCAGTTCCATCGTCTCCTCTTTGGTCCAAACGCACTTGCCTGACATGTTTCCCCAGTGAAAACTATCCAGCAAGTGCCAAAAAACTTCAGCATCGTCGGAGGGCAGCGAGCAACTCCCTTGAGTCTTTGTGGGAGTGTCTACACTGGCCTCACTCTCACAGCAGCGAGCGCTACCTGCAATCCCTCCCGACTTCCCGAGAGAGAGCTCGCCTGAGTGTTTGCACCAAGAGAGTAGCTATCAGGGAGCACCTCGCTCGATTTTTCTCGCTAGTCTAAACGCACCTTAACAAGCCTGAGGAACCCTTGGTTGTGAGAACATTATGGCTCTTGAAGGCTATAAGGCTTTATAGGTCATTTCAGCAGATGTCTTTTCATTCTCTTGTAGCCATTACCACTTATCCATTTAATGTAAAAATGTATTTCACAAAATGTTAATTTTGGAACGTACTTGCATATGAAGCTGCACTTCCATTCATTTTATAATTGATTTTTCACCTTAATTCCAGGGCAAAGTTCCAAGAACAGAATTGCCTGGACGACCCCTAGAGTTATTTATGTGCTCTGTTCTTAAAAGGCAAGGATATGGAGAAGGATTCAGGTGGCTAGCCCAATACATTGACTGATCATTTAGTTAACAATCCTCAGATTCAGTCTTAGGGAATTTCAAATTTTGATGCAGCAGTCAGCAGTCACTCTGTCCTAGTTGTGACTTGGTCCAGAAAAACAAATATATTGTGTGTTGCAGTGTTCTGCATTGGGAGAGTTTTTTGTGAGTTTTATGAAGTGGTAAGTTTTTAAGAAGCCTACTGAAAAGACCAAATAGACTCATAGGTCTCGGTAAATTGTGCACTTGTCTACCTTAACCTGTTTATTTTATTCTTACTATCCCAGAAGAAGGATAAAAACACCAATCTCTTAATAGTAATTTGTCATTATGTATTCTCTCAGCATTAGCTGAGTAATAAATCAAGAAGCGTTTGTTTTGAAAACAATTGCTTGTTCACTTCATGAGATGTGATTACCATTTTTGTTACAAGATTTTTATGTGGGCTAAGGAAAGTTGATAATATCAAGTTTGTCATCCAAAATGACAGCATTGACTATGATAAGTGTTTTATTCAGCTGAATCCAGAGTTTCCATTGGTGCTGGAATGTTTATGCTGGCGAGTCACCATATAACCCATACTAATTTACTGTATCTAAAAGACATTCTTTCCCCATCATGACATGGAATTTCATCTGGATGCAACTGTGGTGCATCAGTACTTTCTTTGAATTTATATTATGAAACTTCCAATTTCATCTTGCAATACTCTGTGCACTGTACTGAAATGCCTTGGAATAATTGTTTATTGAACTACTCAATTTCCCAAAATTTATAATTAGTCTCAATTGTATATTTAAGCTGGCAATGTTTCCATCATATTTTGTTTTTGTATTGGGGCTAATAAAGCGGTTATTGATATGTGTTAAAAATTTTCTACATTGATTATTAGTGTGTATGTGCTAATTTTTAATAGCTTCTCTTTCAAACAAAATAATTCCTTCTATGCTTTTAGGATTGTGTGCTTGTGTGAACCTATTTCTTTTTTTATGGGACCATCTGACTGTAAGCTTCTGTATGAACGTGCCATTACATTTGTCTCTCTTATTCTAAGATATAATTTTATTTGCACAGCAAAGCTTTCTGTCAGGTTTATTAATTATTGTCTGCTTATTTATTGTTTGAAATTACTATAGAATGCACATTATATTTGATAGCTGTAAACAAAAAGAGCTTACTGTGATTTTGTGTAAGTTGGAATTTGTTGTACCAATTGATGCAGAAAATAATAATAAACCACAATATGTTATTGTAGGTTTAAATATACTGTTGTGTTTTGTGCTGTGTGTTCATTTTATCTAATTATATGGCTTGAGTTTTTTTGTAATCATGTTTGAGCCCCCACATAAATGTTCTCATGGTGATTGATTTGATTTTGTATGTGCTTGGTGGAGGAGTTTGTAATTGGAAGTTCCATGGTGCTATTTTTCTCTGTTTTCCAATTCTCAAGAGTCAGTAGGGTAAAATATCAATTGAGATTACAGGTATCTCTTAGGAATAGACCCAATTAAAGGACTACTTGCTTTCATCGTCTTAAGGTGAATGTGGAATGGTAAAGGTCTATCTTGTCAGATTAATAATTGGAATAACTATTGTCTCTAGTGATGGAACTATATAAAGGTGTAGCAATGAAATAATGTTCAAAGTATACTTCTATGTTTAATTTTAATCACAGTTGACAACACTTATTATGTTATGTAAATATTATATTATAGTTGATGTGCACCAGAAACTATCTCTGGGTATATTTAATTATGGATTAAGTCATTTCACCCATTCTTTTAATATAAATGGGCCATTTACTTATTGTCATATTACCATTTTTTTATGTCAGTATTAAATTTTGCTTCATGCTTTGTGTTGCCATTTGGTTTATGTAAAGATTTAAAACAATTTAGCTTGGAAATTAATGACTCCCCTCTAGGCTATTCTCTTTTCGGTCTGGGTCTAGGTACATTCATTATGATTTACTTCTCTTGCACTCCCAGTGTATGTCTTGCTTCTTTAAGACTCTTGTGGTTATAATTGGTCTCATTTTCTATCAATATATTTTATAGCTTCCACAGCCTTAAATATTTCTTGATAGTCAATTATTCTGTATCCGTTGCTCCA
Organism: Ceriagrion tenellum; assembly: GCA_963169105.1. Lineage (NCBI taxonomy): Eukaryota > Metazoa > Arthropoda > Insecta > Odonata > Coenagrionidae > Ceriagrion > Ceriagrion tenellum. Next base: position 76,200,608 of record OY720637.1, on the reverse strand, counting down.
TAAGTCGTCACCCCTGGTCTTGTGAATTTTGCTGACCCTGAGGATGTCTATTCCCAGCCTCTTTGCTCCTTTTTGTTATATTTGAGAGTACTGGTACTATCTGCAATATTACCTTTGTGGAGTTACCCACAAGTGCACTAAGAGCAAAATTCCAGAGAGGAAAAATCATTTCCCCTGATCAGAACTCTAACCTGAAGCCCATGATATCGTGCAGAGTGCTTTAGCCAGTTAATCTGACAAGGCATCCCCCCTGTGGGTTTTTGTGGGATTCAGAGGAACAAGGTGTCAAGACTTGTGGGCATACATAGCAACAAAGCAGTCTGAGGCAGGTGCTGAGTATCACAGTACGTGAGATGAAAGCCAGACAGCGCAATGTGGTGATGTCTCTTTGAGAGAAAAAATTTTCTTAAAGGGCGAAGTGATCATTGCACTAATAGTGTGCCTTCAACCTCCTGAACTGTGGTGTTAATATCACACCTTGGACTGCCTTTTCACAATGTATGTCCAGCAATCTTGAACATCTTGGTCCTTAAAAGCCCACAAAAATTGATGGGTGGAGGCTGCATTGTCAGCTTTACTGACTGTGGAACCCTCAATATTGCACTCTGTGCACATTCATGTCCTAGTGTAGGTTAATGATTTTCCTCCCTTTCTTTTCCCTACCCAACAGTTGTCCCCAATGACTGAAGTTTGCCTCTCTATAATGCCAATTTTTAATGGTAAATGTGCTATCACATCTAAGAATGCCAAGCTGCATCATCTTTGCTGATTTATGTTGTTTTCCCATTCCTCCTGCAAGGCTGTGCTGCAGCTGTTTCAATTAACTTCGATCTTGCTTGCTGTTATAGCTATTGTTGGAGTCCTATGTACCATGTAACTCTAGCACTCTTGCCACTATACCACCTGTGCCATTAATCATGGCATCCTAATCAATGCCATCACCAATGGTACAGGTGGAAATGTATTTTTTATTGACTTGTTCCAACAAATTTTGAAATTTATTTCGTACCAGAAGATAAATGACTTGGGCGTCAATTCTGTTACCGTTTTTGGTTGTAGCTGCACATGTTATCCCTTGGCCACTGCTGGTCCTGATGATTTCTCTCTAAATTGGTGGCTATGTTACTGTTTGCTGACAATGCAGTTATCTACTGAGATGATGTTACATAAACAGATTTAGTGGTGCTCTAGTAAGATTTCAACTACATAAACTCAGTGTTATGAGTGGGGGCTCAACTTAATTTTCGTAAATGCATTACAGTACACTTATTTTCTAAAGTAATCGTAACCACTCATTATGAGCGATGTTTCACGAGGATTCTGAATAACTTCAGGAGGAGGTAGAATAGGTGATTTTAAGCATTACTTGTGGTTTGCAACTCTTGAGTTATTGAATTACAGCAGTAAAAACAATTGGTACTAATGAGGAAACTTTTAAGTTAATTTGATTACTTGAGATTTAATTATTACCTTTCATGCCAATATTTCCGGTTAATGATTTTATTTCCAAGCCGGTGACTGAAATTATGAATACTTAGGAATTGTGTTGAATTAGATACATAAGTATTCTATTATACTTAAAGAGTTTTGATTTGAGTTTAATATTCTCTACGACAAATCGTTGACATCTAAGGCGATAAAAACATGTTAACCACACAGTGTGGCACTCAAAGAAATCATTTGACAGTATTTCTTTGTCGTACTGGACAAAGTTTTTGGAAACTGGGATAAAGTAGCTTAAAATAGATACAATTATGAATTCACGTTAATTTATTTATCATTCAAGTTCTAATCAGCAATTTAACTTGTCTTGTTGAGTCCCCTTAATTGCTTCACGCCTGCTTATATGCTTTGAGCAGGGAATTTAGAGGATATTGGTAGTATCCTCCAAGTCATATTCAATATTTTATTCCCTCTTGCTGAATTACAACGGGTACTATCTGATGATTAAACATAAAATGAACATCCACGACCACCGGTGATGGAAAGCCTGCACTAGTTGTAATCGCACATTCACCAACTTAACCGAGTGAACTGTAAACACACCAAAACGAAAGGAAGCCTCCTCCCCACCTTCGCTCGTCTTCCTAGTGAGGCCTGCATAAGAATTGCAAGGGAGGGAGGCAGCGACATTGTTTTCAGATTGGAGTGGGGGAGAAGGAGCGGTCGAGTGATCGGTCGGGCTCTTTCACCCAAGGTTCATGAAGGCGAGGGTTCCCTCGGAGGACTGAGGTTGGGGGTTCTCAGTATTGCCTCTGGTGTACCAAAGTGGAATTCTTAGATAAGCAGAGATGGGGAAATACGCTATACATCCCCATAATAGTCTTCTATGTTCATCATTACCATCTGCATTGTGTAGAGCCTTTGTCGCGTCCTTACCATTTTGCGAGGGAAACATTGTTGTTATTGTTGACATAATAAGAGTCACGGTAAAGTCCTAATTAGATGACTTTTATGGAGATATACTTTAAAAAATAGAATATAAAATTTACATTTTTTTCTTTGGGGTTTCCTGCATCAATGGTAAGGTGACAAAGGGCGACATTAGCACAGTCTTCCTAGGTTCCCAGCAGAGAATTTGAAACGTTGGGGCCGAGCAATTTTTATAATAGTGTTCCCTAAAAACTCTAGTAGCACTGCATAAACGAACCGTGAGAGTTTTAATCATTTGAAAAATTGGACTCTATAAGGATTATGCCAATGCTTAACTTGTAGGAATCCTCAGCAGAAAGATTCTCCACCTTTCTGCTGTGATCCTGTCAGAGATGTCAGCCTGATCAACGTTACCCATATTCAGTGAGCTTTTGGTGGTGTGACGAAGATCTTTCAGATATCAAAATAAAATGCAATACGTATTACATTACCTCATTTAATACATTATAACATTTAGGAATACGATGATATAATTATCACAGAAAAATATACGATGATGGAGACCAGAGATAGCCAACATGGAGCTGTATTCTATCACTTTGAATGGTAATATCCTCTCAGGGCCTTCAAGCTGTTGCGAATGAGGCATCTTAAGACGTTGGGTCATTTTCAATTTGTCAAGGGAGAATGTAATTGATAAAAAAACTGTTGAAATATAAATACTAACAGAAAACGTCAAAAGATACTGGTATATCGGAGTAGAGTCCGTGGCTAACCAAGTTCTTAGCACGCAGAGATGTTTTGTATTCTTGAATTTATCGATCACTGCTTCACCAAGAGCGATATGGATCCATTGACATTGTCTAACTTAGCAGATCTGCCCCCTTTCTCCTTCACTGATAAGGAAACAGAAGTCCAAAACAACCCAAATGATTGAAACAGCTCTAAAACAACACTTCCCTGACATGCCCACTCCCAGCTGAGAAAGAAACCCCAGCCCTGTTTAGGTCACTTTTAGAAGAATTAAGCCTTTCCACAATCCAGGGTTGTGGGAAGGGTATTCTATTGTGCGGATGTTGCCTCAACAAAATTGATTTTGGATAATGGACTGGAGGCTGAACTCACTAATTGAGTGAACTGATGATATTATTTACGGCACTTCATGGTCAAATAAGTGACCGAGTTATTTTTAACTGAAGGGATTTTAGTGTAAAGGCTACGTGTTTGGTCGCTTTCAAAGATTTTCGTGAGCAATAACTTGGAGATGTTGTAACATCATTGCAAAAAGAGTTAAGCAACAAGAAATCACGTTATTGCAAAGGTATGACGATTGAATCAATATGACTTGTTTAATTAAAACCAGTAATTATTGAGGTATGTCTAGCCAACCATTTCCATTGGGAAATATATCCCGTTAATAATTACTTTGAATATGAATGTTCTGTTTCGATAAGAAGCCAAAGTAGTTCATTTTCTTTGCCATACCCTTTTTATAAAGATTACGAAAGGAATGTGACCGATATTCAAATCCGACCGCCATATACTCCAACGTCAGCAGCTATTTCAGTTTTACTCATAATCATCAAGAAGATAACAGTGTCATTGAATTTAGGGAGGATGTCCATAGAATAATGAAGTTCTTGCGATGACGTTGTAGAGTTCTGTAAGGTGAATAAAATGCAAAGAATCGGCGAATTTGGGAGCAGGGAAAATTTACGAATGTATTTACCCGGCCATAATCACATCTTCCTAGAATCATGCCCACGGCAGATAACGTGCGATGTGCACCCGTGGCCAATGCGTTTTAAACATGCCCAACCCAACGACTGTGATCAGTTAAGGAGTTGATATTTGATATCATTTTGATCGAGTTCCTCCCGCTCTACTGTAAGTTTTTTTTTTTCAAATTTGGAAGTAGAAGGTTGCAGTGCAACATAGGCTGATGAGATGAAGTTGGACCAAGTGTAAACATATGTTCAGCAATAGCTCAAATTTTTTTTCCCGTTCGAAGTTACTTGGGATTAAATACGCTGCTTGCCGGACAGAAGCCAACCTCCTACCATTAAGAATTTCCTTTCGCAGGTCAAAATTTTCCCGTCGAGCATATTCCCCGTCATCCTCCCGCTCCAACTGTGGCGAGGAAGGTCTTTTCTCCGTTCCGTATGTTTATTGCTTTCGGACTTAGAAATTTTTCGGCTCCGAGGTGGTAAGTTTATTTTGGACAGGAGTATACTTTAAAAAAATGCCCAGAATTATTGTGTTAGTTGAGAGGGATGAAAAACGTAATGGGGACGAAAAGCAAGAAAATTTTCATTTATTTTTGAAGTTCATAAAATTGTTTTCTAAGCTAAAATTTTCATTGAATGTGGTACCTCAAATGGTAACTTTAGATAAGAATATTTCCTGTTGGCTCTATTTCACTCATGGGACTGGATTCCAATTTCCATTTAAGTACAATTGTCTTTACCATTCTAGTTTGAAATTTATTATACTGAATTACCCACTATGGAAAGGTTTTTTGTGAACTATATGAAGTAAACAATATAGCAGAAACAATGGTCTCAAGATAAGATTGTCTTCTTGGTTTGATTTTTGATCATAGAGGAGATTAATGAAATAAGCACTAACTACATTTGCTTGATAACTTATTTTGGCACTCTTGTTGAGATGTTTCTAGAGCCCATCTTGAGATTGACTTTGGGTACACTAATATATAATTCTCCCTAAGTCCTATTCCATTGACATTTTTTTTCTAAAAATTGGTTATCTCACCTTGAATAATGATTAATTATTGAGTAGATAATAGGAGGAAGATTGCGATAGCAAAAGAAGCATGTGGATGTTGGGAAGACCTGATGATGGGGACCTTTTGTAAGGACGTGAAGTCGCTGGAGTAGTCCCATATTAATTTCAGCGTTGAATGGGGCAGTAATTGGAGACTTGAGAAAAGACTTCACCCTCTTAGTGCTGACCCCTGCCAGCGGTTCTAGTGAGAAATGCGGAGGGTTACTAGAATGAAATGTATCACTCTAGGAAAATAAATATTATTAAGTTATTGGTTAAAATATCCATATGCAGTTTTTCTTATTGCGTATGCATTGAATTAGGTAATAATAAAAAAATGCTTGTACTTTGTACAAAAAATAATTGTAATTATATTTGTGTGCAAAAGTTAAACAATATTTTGCCTATGAGCCGATATATCGGCCCGCTGCACTAAAAGGGTAAAATAGACTGAAGACACTCAAGATGTGGGCGTGGAAAGGTGCAGAGAACATAAATGAAGACAAATGAGGAAGTGCTTGGTCTGGTGGGTGAGGAATTTTCTTGAGGTAAAGGTGGTTGAAACAGGTTATTAAGAGGAAGGCAGTGATGGAGAGGAGAATTATGCGTTGGCAAAGGAAGGCAATAGTCTTTGTGAATGGGATGCAGAGAGGAAGGATATACGTTAAGTTGATGAAATATTGTGTGTAGGATTTTGACACCCATTTAAATCTACCTTGTGGTAATTGATGCGAAGTATCATTTTACCTCTAAATCAATTAATTTGGCCTCATTTTAGGAAAAAATATCTTACCCTTCATAAGATACCAAAGTATCAGCCTCTTCCCAGACTACTTTCCAAGATTTTAGATAAAAAATACCAACACTTCTAGATTGGAAATGGTAGGTGTCTGCACTCAAGAGAGATCTTTTTTAAAAAATAAGGAAATTTTAATGCTTAGATCTCATAACAAAAATAAGTGTAGTTGTATGTTACCATAAAATGGGGTGACTCAGGACATTTTGACAGTGTTTTGTATTATGTTGGTAACAGGAGGTGACCATAATTGAGTTTTACTGCTTGTTATGGTGTGTTGATGTGCTCAAATTAAAGGGAACAACTTATTATCAATGTAAGTACTGGTTTGAAATATCAGAAATTTGCAAAAAAATGATACCTAGTGAAATAGGAACGCCTGCTGGTTGTTATGGCTTAATGGTGGAAACATGGTTAATGTTAAAATCATAACCCCACTTTCATCTCTAGTGATAACCCCACAAAGAAAAACTTTTAGACCCATATTTTGGATTGAAAATTTCTATTTTCAAAATGACAGTAAACTTGGGGTGACTTGGGACATGTTGTTGATTGAGCAGAAACATTACATTAGGCTTCACTAAAGAGTGCTATATACATAAAAGTGCATTAAAATGAATTTGTGTTTCTAACACACATTAGAGCCATTGTTACCATTAGCTTATTGTTTTTTGGTTAGGTTAATATTTGATATTACTACACATAATTGTTTTTCAATGTAAGAAAATATTACTTTAAATATCTACAAGACAAGAAAACAGTTTCTGTTGTTTCAGATGCCTAGAGAGTATTTTAGGAAGGTCGGTGGTAGACCTTACTAACGATATGCTATTGAGAATCTTGGAAAAGCTGTGGCTGATGTTAAGGCAAAAATTTTGTCCATAAGAAAAGCAGCTAAGTATGGTGTCCCCAAGAGCTCTATTCAGAGATGGGTATCATCATCTAAAGAATCTCTACCCAAGAAAGCTGGTGTCCAAACATCTCTCAGTTCTAGTGAGGAAGACATCATAGTAAGAAATTTAGTCACTGCAAGTGAGTGGGGTTTTCCCTCGACTTCAATGGATGTTTGAGTAATTGTGAAACAATATCTAGATAGGCAAGGAAGAAGACTGAAAAAATTTAATAACAATCTTCCAGGATGGGACAGTATCATTCATAAAAAGACAAATTTTATGAGTGATAGTGTGTGAATATCAAAAGAGCGCATGCTAGAATCGACCAAAGAATGATGCTAGAATATTTTTCTGAACTTCAACAGAGTTAAGATGGCATTCCTCCTGAAGCAATCATCAATGAAACCAGCATTACTGATGATCCTGGTGTTAATAGGGTCATTGGTCGAAGAGGATCAAAACATGTATATCGTATAATGGACAGTTCAAAGAGCAGTATTAGTGTCATGTTCTGTGGCACAGCTACTGGCGAGCTACTTCCGCCTTATGCAGTTTATGGTTCATCACATGTGTATGATTCTTGGAGGCAAGGGGGCCCTTAAAGGGGAAGGCACACTTAATGGAAGCTCAAAAACTTTCTGGTTTAATGAAATTATATTTTCTGACTGGTCTGAAGGAATCATACTCCCATATGTGAAAAAGCTGCCAAAGGAGATACCGAAGGCTGTAATAGGAGATAATTTGTCCATTCATATTTGTCCACCTAATTCAACACATCTATGCCAGCCCCTTGACGTGGCTTACTTCCGTCCAGTGAAGGTTGAGTGGAAAAAAGTTCTAAAAGAATGGAAGCTGAAGATTTGGGGTCCTATTACAATTGACAAGTTTCCTGCACAACTCGAGAAGACACTTAACCTTATGAATTCCAATGAACAAACAAGACACAACATGAAAGCCGGATTCAAGAAAAGTGGAATTTTTCCGTTCAATCCTCAAGAGATCTTGAAACTCATTCCCAAAACTATTGAAAACGAAAGTGAACCTCAAAGAAATACAGAAACACTGGACAATTCATTTCACTTATTTTTGCGTGATTTGTACAGCAGGAAAACACAGCCATTTTGTGAGAAATGAAAGAGACTCTCATCCGCCTGGTAAAAGCATTGTAAACGTTGATTTGGATGACCCACAATCTCACAACAATAGTGATGATAATGCTGCATTACCTTCAACTACTAACCATTCTGGTGTAGAAAATTTGAGATCAGAGAGTGAAAAATATCAGAGCAATGACTCTGACGCAGATGATCATCTCTCAACTGATGGCAATTACATAGAGCACAGAGTTGCTCCCAGTAGAAAAAATTGTATACCAGTACCTATCAGTTCAGTGGATGAGTTAAACGAAGGAGAGTTCATTGCTGCAATGTTTAACTATGTTGGACGAAAATCCCAGGTTGTTCTGAAAACATTCATAGGGAAAATATTAGCCGTAAGAGGTTCCACAGTGAAAACTTCATTTATGAGAAAGTCTCTAAAGCAATTGGACATTTATGTCTTTCCAAATGAAGACGACATTCAAGAAGTCTCTGTGGCACAAGTTCTGTGTAAACTTGTTCCCCTCTTAGTTTGTCGTGGTTGTTACCGGTTCCCATACAAAGCCGCAGAGTAAAGTGAACAAAAATCTGATTACTGTCAGACTTTAAAAAGGTGATACGATATACATATGTATATGAATTTCACTAACACATGAAACACACTCATCAGTATGCACTGTGTGTTTTTCCTTCAAGTAATATGACTTGATCATACTGACAATACAGAGAACCTTATATCACTCATTCTCCAAGCTTTAAAGGTCACTATTTGATGTACACCCCATGGTTAAAAATACATCCCTTTACTGAGAAGCACCCACACCTTTCAGTGATTAAGATATTCCTCTTCTCTCGTCACTGATTTTTTCCTAACATACATTATTCTATAGGAATACACCGACTATTATGCATAGGTGTGCACCATAGGCGTAGCCATGAGGCTTTATGCTAGAGTGGAGGTAGTAGCAGCTACCCCCCCTGCCTGCCCCTGGCTACACCCATAGCGCGTACTATTACAGAAATTCTCCCTGTGATGACCTTTGTCAAAAAGTGGGTACTAAATAATACATACTCAAATTAGGTACCTATGCAAAATGTGCTCTGAGTTTTATTAATATAAAAATAGCACCGAAAATAATTTCAACTAAACCACTCTCGCAAGTTGAATCTACATTTTTATTTTTTCAGGGCTGCCTTAAAAGTATAGGTCCACCATTGCTCTCCTCCCATGCACACGAGGGGGTAAACCATGCTCAAGATGGGCCAACTATGCTGTCAAGATGACCCGCCATGTTTATCAGTAATGCTTATTTTGAGGGGGGCTGTGACGGACTCAGGCATTCTCTCATTCTCAACAGGAAAGAAATACACTCCCATGAGTTGAGGAAATGAAACTCTCTTCCAGAGGAAGAAGTCCTTATATTATTAAACTTAATATACACATAATATTACAAATGTAACAATAGGCACGTTATGGAATTGGTACGATACACTTTTAGAGAGGACAAAAATTATAGCTCCAACTCATCACTGGGAAGTGGGTCAAAAAATGAATCTACTTTGGCGACAGTAACCTCTTCCAAAGTAGAAGGCTTCCACTTAGGGCTGTTATCTCTGTCAATTAAAACTGCTCGAACACCTGGAATCCAACATATTTAAGATGAAAAATTAAGTGAGGACTTAAGAATGCAGTGCACTGATAGCTGTGGTAACAGAGCTGCCGTCATATCCACTATCTACAGTTAAAATTAACATACCTTCATAAAAGTCATGGTCCTTGCAAAAATTCTGTGTAAGTCTATACTCCATAGAAAGGCATTCCTGTAAATTTTTCATGCTTCCTTCTTCCAACTGTTTTAAAGTCACTTTCATAGACGTCGGGGACATCTTCTTCAACGTACTGAGGGTTTCCTTGGCCCACTGGGTGTCCTCTTTTTCCAGGAGAGTCAATATCTTTTCAATGGATGGAGCCGAGAAACACTCGTTAATTTTTTTCATATTTTGGGACAGGCTGAAGGGCTGCCCACTGTCATACTTCTTCGTATATTTATTTAATATTAGTGGTACGTCTAGCACTGGATTTTTGGCACCTAAAAGTTCTTCCTCGAGTACCCCTAACGAGGAACTCTCGACAAAATGAGTAGCGACTCCAGCTCGCAAAACATCAAGCCCTTTCAATCGGTGACCAGTTAAAGCAAGGTAGAGCCCAAGCTTACCTCCCAACCGTGGCAAAAAATAGCTGCCTCCAACATCTGGGAAGAGACCAATCGCAGTTTCTGGCATCGCAAATAAAGTTTTCTCAGTTGCAACACGATATTGACCGTGCACAGAGAGACCAACTCCTCCACCCATTGTAATTCCATGAATGAGTGCTACGTAGGGTATTTGAAAGGTTCCAATCAAGTTATTAAGCATATACTCTTCACGAAAAAACTCTTGACACAAAGAACCCCCTTTCTTTCCGGCTTCGGTGACAGCACGAACATCTCCACCCGCACAAAACGCTTTATCACCAGTGCCTTTAATAATTACCATTGACTTCTCTTTTTCCCACTCTTTTAGGGTGGGAAAAATCCTTCTGATCATGGATAAATTTAAAGCATTTAGAGCTTTAGGCCTGTTGAGGATGATAACTCCTTTGTCGCCGGATGTTTGAATGATTACCTCATCCGCAGTTGACATGAGTCTCTTAATGTCATTGGCCGCGCACCGTGTAGGTGGCCGTTTTAAGGGAGAGAGCCTTCCGAAAAATCGAATCTGTGAAATGAAATTTTATCAGCTATTTTGCTGTAGCAAACCACAGTTCCACAGAGGAAAAAAACGACATTACCATGCTGAATCCAGAGTTCGCTCAATGCTTAGCTCTATAATGTTGTACCAATGACAGGTACACCTTATAAAAGAAGCCGTGCTAAATGCTGAATTCTGAGAACCAATACTTTTACGAAGCAACACAAATTTTCACCGCCTAACAAAGCAAGGACGTACTTGCTGCCAATACCAGATTTACTACGGCCTTTTAACCCTTTCTCCCCCCTCCCCCAGCGTGTGAATTTAAGCAATTTCACTTTTCTTATGTTTTAAACTTCCAGGTATGGCCATGGCATGTTAGTAGCGCGGCGGTCGTATGCGAAGGCGGACGTTTTGATTTCAAATTACCCAAGCACTTTTAAGGAGACACAGGGCGAACTGTGGAAAGTTCTTGATGCTACAACGCATGATTTTCACCCACGGCTTTCCGATACCCCGGCTGGAAGGATAAATACGTAGCTACTATGATTCATCATGAAAATGGAGTCGGCCGTGTCAGGTTTTCAGGTAGGTAATATTGAGTGACTTGGCTAGTCGAGGGAGCACGGGATGCGGGGTATTGTTAGAAGAATAGAAATAAAATAAGTTGATACGTATATTGCTTAATAGGCTTATACTCATTTCAGTACGTTTGATTTGACCCGAAGCACCCACAGATTTGACCGTGCCGCGGAGAGGAATTTCGGGGTACCATCGAAGCTGCACCATCGATGGCGTCTATCGATGCTTATGCCTAGTACATTCCCGATGTAAGGGTAGTAATCTTTGTTCCCGATGAAAAAGAACAAACAAAAGAACGACGAAACTGAGGACGATGGGAAGTATGACAAATTCGAACATATATATCACGTGGTAGTACTAATACGTATGGTTTAGTACTACCATGGCACAGTACGTCGATTTGAGTCGCCATTTTCCCATTTGACCTGAGTCTCCATTTGGAAAATTAGAGACGTATTAATACGTCTTCGAGCCGTCGGAGGAGAAAGGTAAGGCTATCTGAAGTTCTGTATTCCTAATACAGAACTTTAAGGCTACCATTGCATTTTTTGGGTACAAAGTATTTGAAATCGACACCTAGGTCACTTATCTAGCACGTTAATAGAATTTTCAAAATCCCCAACCCCGAAATTCCTCTCCGCGGCACGGTCAAATCTGTGGGTGCTTCGGGTCAAATCAAACGTACTGATATGAGTATAAGCGTATTAAGCAATATACTTATCAACTTATTTTCTTTCTATTCTTCTCCTAACAATACCCCTAATCCCGTGCTCCCTCGACTAACCCATTCACTCAATATTACCTACCTGAAAACCTGACACGGCCGACTCCCTTTTCATGATGAATCATAGTAGCTACGTATTTATCCTTCCAGCCGGGGTATTGGAAAGCCGTGGGTGAAAATCATGCGTTGTAGCATCAGGAACTTTCCACAGTTCGTGTGTTATTTCAATTCTTAACAAAAGGTTACTGTGAATGAGATCGTGGAATTTGCAAGAAAGCAGTTGCATGAGCCGGGTGTAAAGAGTGAGCTAGCAAGTGCGCGACTTGGAGCAAGAAGCAGAGACTTGTTGTGCCAAGCGTCAGACAAGGAGAGTGTGAGCAAGTGGCAGACTTGCTGGGCAGAAGTGAAGACCTGCTGAGTGGGACATCAAGTGAAGAGAGAGAGTGTGTGGAGCATAGAGGAGAGGGTAGTGGCCCTTAGACTACTACGGAGAGTGAAGGAAATAGTTTTATCCGAACCATCTCGTTCTTTTCTTGGACCTATAAATGCTACTATATTTATTTGCCCCAGCAGTTATTCTACTTCCCAAGCCCAAACTTTAATTCACCAGTCTTCCTTCCTCTACAATTGGTATTTTCCATCTGAAACAGTACCTAGTACTTTTATAGTTTCCCAGGACCTCAATTTGTTCTTACTCTTTTGGCTCTAAGCTTACCTCAGCAAAGCGTTTGTCCCACATGTGTAGCATTCATAAACCAAAGGCTAATGGTCCTGTTGTATTTGGCTGTAAATTTTTGCACATTGGTAACTTTGAAATATTAATTTAATGAGAAATGCTAATTTAACTTTGTGTCCTCAAAACTTGCCAGAATATGGTAGAACAGAGATATTCTTTGAACGATCATTTACAATTTATTGTTGAAAAATATACATAAATATTGAGTATCTTGTATGAGCTCCTTAGTTATACTTTTGTAGTTAATATTCTCACAGGTCCTCTTGAGACATTGATTGCTAGTTCAACCTGATTATGAAGCAATTAGGGGTACTGACTCAAACCAGCTTCAAACCAGAATGTCTTTCAATTTTAGAAATATTTGGACCTGGTAGTAATACTCCAACTCCCCAATAATGAGGATTTATCTATAGCGTCCACCGCAAGATGTATGAATGCCATATTTCTTTGTTCACTTAAATACTCTCACTACAAGCATGCCATTAGTCTCACAATTCTTGAAGCTTGCTGAGTTTTAGTCGTTGCTTATAATAAAAATGGCGCTTTAATTTCCGCATGTACTGGAAAAACCTTTTTTTGTATGCAGGCTTCCATTTTTTGTGTAACTCAATTGCTATTTCAAGTGCATCACCTAGTGCAAGAGAAACATGATTAGTGGGCGTAATTGCTGTTGAAAGTTATTCTATTTGATAGCATCTAAAAAAAGGCATACCTTGAGGATCCACTGGAAACCCATTAGTCTCCAGAGTAAATTTTTTCTCCACATTGAGAAAGACTTGTTCATTGAATTTGGCTTGGTCGAAAGTCAGGCCTGTTACTAAACTTTCTTGTAATTCCTGGATGAATAATGTCCATCTTGGCATGAAGTAATGTGATACAATACCTAGTAAAATAGAGGATTTATCATTAAATTACTGTCTAAAATTTGTTTGTCATAATCCTTGACTTTTTTATTCTATTGATGCAGAATGGTACTTTGAATGCACAAAATACAGTAACTTTCCAAAGTTATTCCCAAGATTTACTCCAACCTGGACTCAAATAGGTAAAGGGTTTCCAGGATTATCTGGGGGCTTCCTCTTAGGAAATGCATATATATGGAGTTACATGGTGTAGGGAACCCTCTGCCATCGATGCTATTTATCATTTTCTTTAATGCTTTGAGTGCGGCATGACATGGTATCACGTCATGGGTACCATGAGTGTTCCAGCTTTTACTACGGGGCCTAGTGAAAGTTCCTTAGAGAAAGCTGGAACACTCACGGTACCCTTGATGTGATATCGCTTCATCAGCACCAGCATAAAGACAACCATGACGTGATGTCGCGTCATACCACCCTCAAAGGGTTAATGAAGGAGGCCACTTTGTAGAGAAGATGGTGGATTCAATAAGTCATTCATAATTGAAGTTGTAATGGGTAGGTTATTTTTTGGGAAGGATGAAATAAAATAGCGAGAAGTAAAGACATCAAACTCTTAACTTCAATCGCCAATTCTGGACCTTTCAAAACAAAGTGAATCAGCCAATTCTGTATTGTCAAGTCAATTATTTTTCAGGTTGCCCCAAGCAGAGTTTCCCTCATCCCATCCCCAGCAGCAAAGAAAGTTGTCACAATGTTGTAGCAACGTTCCAAATGTTACATTGTAACGTTAACGTTGCCACAATGTTGTGTGCACGTTTAACGGTAACATTACTTTTCGACATTGTGGCAACGTTTAGTAACGTTGCTATCAGAGGCGTAGCTAGTGCGTATGCCGCCCGGGGCGGTCCTTGAGTTTGGTGCCCCCGGCCACTCTAAGAAATACATTTTGCACAGTGACACACTCTTTAAGTTTTATATACCTTAACTAGTTCTTGTACAATTATGATATTATTTTCACATGCTCAAATGTATCATGCTTTAAATGCACACCCAACATTCGCACACTTTAGGGGTAACAGTGTTTAACAAATAAGCAAAAATAGAGAGGAAAATAGTAAAAAGTTGTACAAAATTAATATCATCTTTAATTCCGAAATTAAAACTACAAATGTCTACAAAGAAATTTTTCTTGCCCTTTTGTTTGCAAATTCTTTAATGGCCTTGTCAAAATTTATTTTGTCTGTCATAATTGTTGCTCTATTGACAGTATGGCAAGATTTCTCTAACGCAAGGTGCTCATAGTAGATCTTAGGTAATTCTTGATCAATTTTAGTTTTGAAAAACTCCTCTCACAGGTAGCAACACTAACAGCAATTGTGAGGAAAATCCACAGCATTATTTCTACATATGGAACCGAATTCCCAAGGTTATACTTTAGAATAACTGCAGAAGTTCAAGGGGGCCTTCTTTCCTCATCTTTATTCCTTCTTCAATATCAGCAACAGCAATAAAATACTGAAGTCTTTTTCTCTCATTAAGGAACTCCTCTTTATCAATGTCATCGTGATTGTGATCTATTTGACATTTATATTCATCATCCAAAAGATTCGACGGGGTAAGAAAGGCATATTTCTCAGCAAGTGCATGCAGCTGTTGAAATCTCGAAGTTAATTCTTGGATCACTCTGTCCAGTAAAGAAAACATTTCTGTCCTTAGTTCTATGTCATATGGCAATTCAGCATCCTGTGATCCTTCACCAAACATTTGTTTCTTCTTTTTGGGTCGACGCTGACGCTCTAGACTATTCTCTCTCTCTCTCTCTCTCTCTCAGCTCTCATGACTATTCCTAGATTGTTGCAAATTTCTTTGGCATAGTTAAGACCATTATTCACTAGCTTGTCCCTGTTTTCAGATAGAAATATTTTTATTGCCCTGAGTTTTATATCACATTTTTGTATGTTCAATCCTTTGGTTTGGAGATAAGTCTGTGTCTCGTTAATTTCTAGAAGGACGGGTCCCCACAGGCCAAGAAAGCACAAAAAGGAAAATGATTGCAACGCTCCAAGTAGAACACCAGCATCTGCCCTTGTAGTTATATTTTCTGCATTGCTAGTTAACATTTCTAGGGCACGTAAAATTTTTGAGTAATGTTTCCTTACAACACTTACAGCTTCTCCCCTCGCACTCCACCGAGTTTCTATTATGCGCTTCACACTTTGACCAGTGACTGAAGTTAGAACTTCCCAGCGATGTGTTGATGAAGAAAAAAATGCAAACAAATGTTCCACGCATCCAAAAAAGGTAACACAATTCACACCAACAGAAGCTGCATGAACACCTGCCAAATTCAGCGAGTGATTTGTACAAGCGACAAATTCTGCTTTTTTATTAATTTCCTTGATGTGTTTCTGAATACCAGTATGCAGACCAGCCATCACCGCAGCGTTATCATATGCTTGCCCTCTACAATTTTGGATATCAATTCAGTCTTTCTCTAATTTTTCTAAAATCATCGTTAAAATATTCTCGGCTGTTTTACCCTTCGTTTCAATGAAATTGACAAATGATTCCATAACCTTCATCTCCATCGATCACAATATAGCGTAGAACTTGGCTCGTTTGATCCTTATGTAAAATATCAGCAGTGCTGTCAAATATCATGGAAAAGTACTTAGCTTTTTTTACATTATTGATGATTTTGCTTCTTACGTTTTCTCCCAAAATTTCTATAAACTCGTTCTGAGTAGTAGGAGACATAGGATGTAGCAAACTTCTTTCCCAGCTGGATTCTCAGAAGATGTTCACGTAGCACTGGATCATCTTTCGCCAACAAATGCGCTAGCTCTAAAAAATTTCCTCTACTTTCTGTTGCTTCAAGTTCAACATCACACTCGTTTTTCTTATGATTGACTCCTTCTCGATGGCCTCGTAAAGCCAAATTCTGTTTAGCTAGGAATCTAATAATATCAAGCAATCTTGTAAGGATTGCCTTCCACTTCTTCACCTGGCTTTCAACAACTTCTTGTTATTTTTTATCAATTGTTGCTCCACCAGCAATCCTAATTTCCAATTTCTTCCATTGTGTGAAATTTCTAACGTGATCTACACTGGACTCGTGGTAGTATATTCTAGGATTCAGTTTCCACCATATGTTGAATCCGTCCTCAGAATTAAATTTTGAGTTAATTCTTTCTGAAAACAGTTTGCAACAAAAGCAGTAAAGAGCTTCCTTGGACAGGGAGTACACCATCCAAGATCTCAATAATTTTTCGCCATTAGTCAGAGTTTTAAGAAACCACTCGCGAGTAGATTTTCTAGTTTGTCCTTTGGTTGACACACCTTAACGAATTACTTCACCAAAATCATTATCTAGATTTTGAACTACCCCAACAGTCGCCGCCAAGGTCATTCGTGGGGGCGGTCCCCTTAGCAACATGTACCAGAGTTGCCAAGTGTGCCCGTCAAAATTTTAACGAGTAATAAAAGAGAAACACAGAGATGTCTCCCAAACCATGTCACGTCATTATCATTTCAAGTCTCACTCAACACAAAGAGTGGAATGATTGAATAATATATGAACTATACATTGAATGCTTCCTTCGTTGCGCAAACATAGTTTATCCTCCAAATGATATCATCATCTTCTCCATCCAAATAGATCGTCTTGATAATTGTATAAAACATAAAGTCTAAATTTGAACAGTCGATGAGAGCATCTCCCATCTTAGTTGCTGCAGAAGACTTTTAAAACTAATGGAACTATATTAGTGACTTATAACATATCATGCTGAAAAGTAGCTTCATAATTTAATCTGATATCAGCATCACTTTCTTTAGCTCGCTTAATCTGAAAATAGGGCGATAGTCTGTTAAAAATATAAAATACTTGTCTTTTAGAGAAAAATTCATACAGCATGTTAAAAAAAGGTGAAAAAATTAGATCCAAGTGATGACTGATGAAGCTTAATATCACAAGATTTGTGATACAAGTGACATGCCACAAATTCAACTCTGTTTTGACAAATAAAACATAAAGAAAAAACTCAGTGTAGCAAAAGAATGCTTCAGTGCATTGAAAATTTAATAGTATAATAGCCTTCTGTAGACCCCACAGTGCCGCCCCCTTAAAAGTGTGTGCCCGGGGCAGACCGCCCCCCCATCTACAAACTACATGTCCAAGTCTCTTCCAGATACCACTGCTTTATGCCCTCAGGTGCAAGGTTTTGGAATGAGAACCCCTGGAAATTTGAATTCTGTGCAAATAATTCTCTTGCTTACCACTTTTGCCTACCTTTTATGTGTTGGCTGACTTTTATTATAACAAAAACATGTAGCATAATCAGTTTTTAGTTCTTCAATTATTGTGACTTGTAAACCATATGAACTAAAGCAGCTGTTTGAAATAATTTTGAATGACATGGTAGTGGTGCCATCTCATGACTTCTTTTGAAAACCATGCACACTTTGAAGTAAAGTTAATTTTTGCTAATCCAGGCACACAGTCGCAGTTGGTAAATATTAACTATACCTACTCTAATTATACTAATACAATTTCAAAAAGCCATCTATCTGAGATAAGAATGAGTATTACCCGACCACTGCTTTCCTGCATAATCCAATATTTCTCCATTTGGGCCCCACAAAGTTATTTGATTGCGAGCATTCTCTTCAAGTAAATGCTTTTCCTAAAAAAATAGAATTAATGATAAAAAAATCAAATAAGGAAAAGATGTTCAGCTATTGGACTCAAGTGATTCTCATGGATCATTCAATCTAAGATAATAGAGAGGATAGAGCTGTAACTGATGAACATGATATATCTTTTGAGTTTATTCATGCCGATGAAAACATACCATTTTAAGTGTGTATGTAGTTAAGGTTCTTCACCATGCATGAAAACCTTTTGGGTTCCATCAACTTCATGAAGTTTATGGAACCCAAAAGGTTTTTTCCCTAAAGTCCATTTTTCAATATCAAAATTCACTGTAAAAGATATTATGTACTAGTATCCTTTTTCATGTCATCTGTCAGGTGGCCCTTAAATTAATAACGCCCTACCCTAGCATTTGATAGAATAAATTGATAGATACTCTATATTCACTATTTAATTTTTGTGATAGTTATTTTTTTTTTATCCCTATCAAGTATTAATTATTAGCCTACTCAAGATCTATTAACCAATGCCTTGTCACCTGTGAATCTAACAGACTTTATCAGCAGGCCTCCAACTTTTATTCCTACATCTAGCTCTCTCCATGCCTCACCTACCAATATCTTGTCATAACTTTTAAAATTCAATGGTGACAACTGGCAACCCTGCCTTCTCTATGGCTATAGCTGCCCACCTTGATGCTTATATCAGCCTCTGTCACCTGTGGCTTGCACCCCATTGTGTTTCAGATGAGTCTCCTATCTCTCCAATCGAATTTATTTTCATCAGTATCATCTTAAGTTTTTACCAATTTAACACCGCTATCACACGCCATTTCTAGATCAAAAATAAAGCAAAAATGTCTTGTTTTTACTGTATGGTTCTATCTATTAATGTTCTCATTTCCTTGCTCTCATCCTGAATTGCCCTCTCCTTCCAGAATCCAAGCTGGTCATCGCCTATGTAGTAATTCTCTCAGGACTGACAATTTATTGATTCTCTGATATATTGATATTCTAAGTTCATCAAGCTTCTCTACATGTGAATTTAATCAACTGCTCAGTACTGCTTGCATTCTGATGCTTTCTTCTTATTCTTTGTGATAGTTGTCATGCCTTTAATTAACTCTACTGGTCATTCTCCTTCCATGTAGATTCCATAAATAAGTTCAAAAATGGGTCATCTTTCCTTATTACTTAAATAATTCAGTAACTCTGAAGGGATATTATCTACTCCCGCAGATTTTCTCACCTACTTCCTTGTAATGCCTTCTCTATTTTGCTGTCAATTATCTCAGATCTGAGGTTATCCTCCTCTACTACTATCCCATTCTTGGTATCTAAGATATATGGTATATTTCCACTTCCATATGGCTCTTCCATGCCTGTATTCTCCATTGCCTATCCTGTATGTCTCCCTGTTTCATTCTACATTCCTTGTTCTCTCCTTAACATTTGTTATTGTCTGACCTCTTTTTCAGTGTTCTGGGTCTTATATTCCTTATCTCTGGCATTCAAATAAAAGCTCATCTGAAAGAATTTAGTTAATCCAAAAAGTTAATTTTCTGGTCAGGTCATTTATGAAATCTAGTGATTTCTGCATCTTACCATTCAATGTGTATGAAGAAAAGCTATCTTGTGAGAGATACTGAGAGACATGTAGAGTGGACTTAAGTGACACATGTCCAGGGTTAGCATATAGTAGCCATAGTCCATAGACATATGATGAGAAAAGGAGGCACATATTTCAACAAAACATGAAGCAAATTACCTTTAGAGATGTTGCAGCAGTTTTTGCATTTTCAAGCCACTTTCCCAACAAAAAATTTTCTCCAGATGCCAGTATAAGTTCCATGTCTGCTAATAAATTCATGAGTAGTGTGGCATTTTCACTGGAAAGGGATGATTTCTTCAATTAAAAATGGGAAAGTATTTTACAACAACTTCAACTGTTATTTGATTAAAGGCTTTTGCCATGAACTACAAAAATCTTCATGCTATACTTGACCCCTTCAACATTGTTCCATGCAGAGCTGTGATTAGGATATCAACTTGGTGAAAAGTAAACATGTATTTCTCATCAAATGGGAAGTCTGATCTTAGGGTGGTAATTTTGATGCTGTGGGTTGATCTTTAGCATATGCACTGTTCTGAGGTAAACTACCAGTTGATATTCTGACTTTTAAGTCAAATTATCTCCTATTCATGAACAAACTTTACAATTTGGCATCGCATGATGGCACCAGGACTAGAATCATTAGAATTCATGTATTGAAAGTGCTAATTTTAAATTAGTAATTTTCAATGAGGGAATTAAAAAAATTACCGACATATAGAGCAATGCCACTATCACTCCTGAGAAAAACCAACTCACTTTCCAATGGCATATTGTTCTCAGGTCTCAATCGTGATGAGGGAAATTCACACAGACTACTGATGGACTAATCGAAATTGGTGACGTATTACTGGCCACTTGCCTGATTTAAGTGTAATTTGTGCTGATCACCAGAGGCAGTTGCATTAGGCAACCTAGTATGCATTAAAACATTTCATAGAATTCTCTGGTATGCCTCTACT
The DNA here is from genome assembly GCA_963169105.1 of Ceriagrion tenellum. Taxonomy (NCBI): domain Eukaryota; kingdom Metazoa; phylum Arthropoda; class Insecta; order Odonata; family Coenagrionidae; genus Ceriagrion; species Ceriagrion tenellum. The sequence continues at coordinate 76,179,803 of OY720637.1, read as the reverse complement.
GAAACCATGTCAAGACATTGTTTTACTGAATGAAGCTCCATAGGTAGGACCACAAGCGGCTAATGGTTAAGAAATGGCTGTTGAGTGGTAGGTTGGAGCAAATGCCAATTTGAATACATTTGTTTTTGTGGCACTTTATTTTCTGTTTGAAGACTTCCATGGGATGGTTGAGACCGACTCAACAGTCTCCTAGATTTCTAGGGATATGGATTTAAGTTGAAACAGTATGTATTGGCGAAAACAGTACAGAGAAGGAGATGAGATGATAGCAGAACACCAAAGAAGCCAAGGTGCACATCTTAAGACGATGACAACAACATTTGTAAGCTTCCTACTGGCAATGCTCTAACTGTTGGCTGGGCAGCTGTGATGAAGAGGACATCAAACCTCAATTGCAGAACCAGCATAGTGAGAAACCACCTTCATGAAGCTGGTGTGAGAAATTGCAAGCCAGCAAGAAAGGTAGTGATAAACAGAATGAATGAAATAGTGAGGTTGGGCTTTGCTCATTCATACATGGATATGAACACATCATATCAAAATATCTTAACACTTTCGCTGCTAATCCCGTCATTTGACGTGTTTCCTTAGCTGCTGAGAAACATATTCCAACCAACTTACAATTAAAAAAGGTAGAAGAATCAAGCTTTAAAGCAATATAAACAGCATTTTCTAAGTAATACAGTTATTTTTCTGTGATAGCATGAATAAAGCTTAAAATACGCAGCATTCTACCTATCCGGCAGCGAGAAGTGCCCAGCAGCGAGAGAGTTAACTTTCATCGATGATAAAACAGGAGAAGTAAATATTTAGAATGTGCAGCAATATGGAACATGTAGTTCTAGGTTAATACATATGTATAAATGAAGTAATGGAAAGTATCTTTGAGAACAATGCTCTTCTTAGAAACAACAATAATTTTCCTCTTGTTTTTCAGCCATCACTCAAAAAACATGTTAAGGAAAAATGATTTGGGCATATGAGTTTGTGTTTTGGGGAGCAATTTCTACCATTGGGATGGGACTGTTGTTACGAGCAACTCCTTGAATGACAACAAAGGATTATGCCTGAAAGCTTAGCACTTTTCATTGCATCCATGCAGAAACAAAGTCGTCCCGGATAATGAAGAAGTAATATTTGTGCAGTTCAACAGTCCCACCCACAGTGTGCAAAATGCAAGGGAATGTTTTAAGAACACTTGCAAAATACAGTGTTGCTCTGGACACTAAATTCACCAGGCATGAATTCAAAACAAAATTTTGGTGCTTAATGCTGAAGGAATGAAAGAAATTAACAGATTATGCAGCTTCATTATTTGCATTGTCAAATAGCTTTTTTTAATCCACCACCACAATTGAAAGGTACAAAGAGCATACATTTGTATTTGCTTTTTTTCTTTTGGATGGTAATGATCTGTTTATCTGTATTGTAGGTTTAAGGGTGACAGGTGGAGACAGGATGAATCCCAGGACATTGCTACAACAGAAGGCCACTAGAACAAGTTCACACAAAATTTTAAAAATCAATTGTTTCAACAAATTCTCATTATAGCCGTCCAGCTATTTCTGCAATGCTGATGCCTTGAATCCTTGCGTCAAGTTTGGGCAAAACTGAACTAATGGGCATTGGGTGCAATGTTTTCGTAAATGCGTCGAAACGCTAACAAAATTCGAAAGTTTACCATGGAAATATTGTAAATTAATATTTGATTTATTTGTATTCCAAATTTTCCATGCACTGCAAAATCTCTGGTGACATTAGGTGGGAAATACCCATTGAACTATCTCCGGAAAAATATGGCATACTGTGGTCAAATGGTATCGAGCGTATATAATGGTTGAAGGTGCCACATGGAAGTGGTTGATATACTGGAGGGTAATATTGAATGAGAAAAATTTAATAATGAACGTAAGTAGTGCTAAATCATTGCTGTTATAAAAATTATGAAATCCTGTTAAGTTGCTTGGAAATTGAGAATGTATTGCAGAAATGGGTCAAAACAGCCCCGATTGCGGTCATTTCCCAATAGAACCACAACCAATCACTCTAAAGACACAATCGGGACAGTTTTTGTGGTACATTGCACTTAGGATGCCAATTTCGCCTCGTTCACCAATGGAAGATCATCTTTTGCGACTATTGGCAGAAATTGTGGCGGAAATGAATGTCCAGACAGCTGTAAAATGTAGTCATAAATTTCTTTACATCAACGTGGCCCTGGTGTCACAGGAAGAAAACCGGAAATATTACGATCGATCTAAGGGAAATGAGGACTGTTCAGGGTTACTTTATTAAGTGAAGAGGAATTAGTCGTTTACTTCTGGATAAACCATTCTGGATAATTATTTTAATGGTTATCATAATGCTCTGACTCAAATTTCATGCAACTCCCCCAACCAGTTCAGAGGCTCATACACTTCCCTCTCCAGTCGAGGCCACCTGGATGTAAGATAAGCTGGTTGAGGGTAGATAAGACAGAGAAAAGGGGGAGTGAGACTCTCAGATTAAACCTCTTTCTAGCAGGAAGAGTCTCTCGTGGTTAAATTTCATCGTCTTCTTCAATAAGTAGTGAGAACATTCCTGTCATGAATGAGAGGGGTGTTTTGGCTCATCAAATTGTTTGGCCCAAAGTAGGACCACTTTGTCGAATTCACAAATATGACAACTTAATTTTTTCTGGCAATTCTATGTGTGAAAGGGATAAGTAGGTGACAGATATGCCTTTTGGCTCAATTACAAGGTAGGCGAAGTAATTTAGTAGATTCGTGACATAGTTGAAGAATAAATCACTAATTGTAAGAAATTTTTTGCACTTTTTTAAATATGACTCTTAGGTTTCGAATTACCAACATCAGCATCCACAATGCCATTTCAAGTGTGCGAGCCTCTGAGTCACAGCCCTCGGATGATTCCGGGTGGTGTCAAGGTATCACCCAAAGCTAAATGCAAGCCAAGTGAGAGGGAAGAAATGTCAGCCTATGCCTATCACATAATAATTTAGCCCCATCAGTCAAGCAAGGGGAACCCAAGAAAAAGTATCAGGTTTCGACAGGGGTGGGGTTAAGAGCCAGCTAAGCCATGAAGACGAAGACATGACTGAATCAGAAGCGACATCGTCATTGTCGCTGGTATTGTGGGAGAATGCTGATAACAATGGGATGCTCAGGACCGATCCGCATACAGCATGACTTTTCTATTCATTCCTCCCAATTCTTGCATCAAATTCCCGAATCCACTGCTGAAAATCTGTAATGCCATCCATGCTTTGGTATTGGACTCATAGGTGCAGGGTATACTTTGATGTCCATAAAATGATTGATGATGCACTGACTAACAGATCACAAATGGCTTCATTTTGTTGCACAGGTCGCCCTTAAAGGCTAATGTTTTCCACAAGAAATATTATGAAAAGATGTCTCATCTGCATTGTACGCATCCTAAATAGATGGAAACGATTAGTATGCATGTTCCAAAAGAATAATTTGAAAATGAGGGAATTTTAAACCAATGCTTAGCCAAATTTCTCCCTTTGGCTCATATGATGCCAGTATCGGATTTAGAATGGGCATCCAATTCTCCACAGCTTGAGTACTCACATGAGTACTTTCGCCACTAGTACGGTGAAGAGAAATTCCTCTTCTTCTTTTTAATCAATTAACTGACATCAGTAGTGATAAAATCTGTGTTCGTCGATTGTGCAAATTCTTCAGCTTCTGCTTTTAGTATTGTGCCGCTGATGTGATCTCCCATCTTTGCACTGTGAGATGAGTGCTGTTAGAGTGAAAGACTATAAGGTAATTATTGTATGCATCTACCGATCGCCTAATGGGGATTTTGATTTATTTTGTGAATACCTTGTAGAAATGCATAGTACTTAGACTAGTTATAACTTAGATATCATACTCGGCGGTGATCTAAACGTTGACATCTGGTTCTCTATCAAGAAATCCATTGCTCTCACTACCTTACTCCTGTCATTTGATTTGTACTGTGTGAACAGGGAACCTACTAGATTCAATTCTTGCCTAGATAATGTCATTACTAACTTGCCCTCTTAAGTCTTTTGTATGAGAACTACTGATCTGGGAATTTCTGATCATTTGGCTCTGGGATTCTACTTTAAATCTCATAATGATACGAACAAGCAGGACCATAGGTCAGGTTCTATCATGTATTGCCCTATCACATCTGAGTCTTGAAAATCTAAAATTTCTTCTTGGTAGTGTTCCCAGGCATTCCCTACTAATCCATTCAAATGGTGACGACAATTTTACTTGCTTCTTCGAAAATTTCATGTTTTTTTTTTTAGTACTGTTTCCCCAAGAAAGTGGGCTACACATCGAGAAGTAAAAAGTCAGCTAATAAGTGGTTTATGCCTGACCTGGCAAGGCTTAGGGAGGAAGTGATTTCATTGCATACCAAATACAGAGTCACTGGTGAAAATTACCACAAACAAACTTAGCTCAAACTAAAGAAGCAGTATATCCATAAAATACAAGTATCCAAAATGAATACTAATCACAACATGATCGTAAATTCACAAAATAAAACTAAGACTGTTTGGAGGGTAATCAAGAGGGAACGTGGGGTATCTTGTGTTTATACCCCACCTCCATTTAACCTGGATACAATAAATGAATACTTCATCAAATCAATCAATGATCTCATTGCTACTATTGACAGCCAATCTGCCTCTGCAGCTGACTTGCAAAATAACATTCCGGATATTACATCTACTTTAAAATGGAAATGGGTGACACCATCTGACATCAGGTCAGTCATAAAAACTCTTAAAAACTCAAATTGTACTGATGTGTATGAATTATCGTCAAAATTGATCAAAGACCTTACCAACGTAATTGATGAACCACTTTCACTTCTTTCAATTCTTGTTTTCATTCTGGATGTTTCCCTAAACCACTAAAATTCTCAAAAGTAATTCCCATTCACAAAAAAGGTGACAAAACCGTACCTTCTAATTATCGCCCAATATCAATCACTCCAGTGTTAAGTAAATATTTCAGAGGGTCATTAAAATTCAGCTTAACAACTATTTTCAATACAATACTCTATTTACATCATCACAGTTTGGTTTTCGCAAAGGCGAATCCACCTCAACTGCTGTCAGATATATTACTGATACAATCTTAAAGGCTTTTGAAGAAAAATCATCCACTGCCTTGATTGCATGCGATCTCTCTAAGGCTTTTGACTGTGTGTCTCATTCTGTTCTTCTTCAAAAACTTGACCAATATGGAATCAAAAATAATGAATTAAAGCTCCTTAACTCATACCTGAAGGATCGTTCACAGTGTGTTTGCATAGATGATAAACTGTCCTTACCTTTACATGTCAAACATGGTGTGCCCCAAGGTTCTGTGCTTGGCCCTCTTCTATTCTTGATTATGATAAACGACCTTCCCTACAATGTCCCATGTCAGACTGTTCTTTATGCTGATGATACAACCTTCTTATATAACATTAATGATCAGAACAACATCCAAAACTCGTATCATTCTATTATGAATGTGGCTCAAAGGTGGTTCTCAGCTAATGGACTTGCCTTAAATACAGAAAAAACTCAATCGAAAATTTTTTCCTTAAGTAAAGCATTTAATGAAACGGACAGTAAAAAGCTCCTAGGCTTTGAACTAGACATCAAGTTAACGTAGAATATTCACATATCTTCTGTTTGTATCAAACTATCCCAGGTGATTTTCATGTTACGCAAGCTCAAGGAACTTGTTCCAAAGGATCAATTATTCAATGTTAAGATCAATTTACTTTGCTTTTGTTCAGTGCCATCTAAATTATGGCATTGAACTATGGGGTCATGCTTCAATGGCAAATGATATTTTTATACTGCAAAAGAGAGTGGTGAGAATTATTTCTAACTCAACCCCTGGAGAGCATTGTAAGCCATTATTCAAACAACTTGGTATTATCACACTTCCCAGTGTGTAAATTTACTAATGCCTATGTAATGCTAAAGAAAATATTGAGTTAATTAACACAGGTGTCAGTGTCCATCACCACGACACTAGGAGAAAGGAAAATCTGGTTGTACCACAGTGTAGGCTGACCAAAACAAAAGAACAATTTAATGTTCTAAAGCTGAAATTGTTTAATATTTTGCCTCATGAGGCCAGAAATGTCACCTTGCCAAAATTTAAATCTGTAATTCATTGTTGGCCGGTATCAAAAGCTCTCTATTCTATTGAAAAATATCTATTGTGCAAAAACCTAAATATTGCATTTTGATTTTGTTTGTGTTGTCCTTAATCCTGACGAAGACTATTGCAAATATACATTGCTTAATGTCTAATAAAATTTATTATTATTATTATATTTTTTAGTGTGAACCTTTCAAATAACACTGATTCTAATGGAACATTTCTTAATGTTGTCGGCCGATTTCCATTTCATTGGCATATTTTCTGTCACATTCCTAAATGGTTTCAAATTTCTTAGCCAAATCAAATGACTTTCTTTTCTTTTCCATTATAACACTTGTAAAAAAAGCAGCAAACATCAGGAAGTAGATCAGGATTAATAGTACCTCAATAACTGTTGCGAAGCACTTCTGGCCTCGTTTTTCACTGGAATGACGTGCAGCAAAACCCCTTTTTTTTACTATTCTCCCTCCTACTACTCCCTGCCCTCCTACTTCTCCTCCTCGAAGATCTGGGAGTCACTATAACGTAATGTGCAAACCCATATGAAAAAACTTCTGTTCAAGTATCTTTTTCCATTCTGAGTGAAAGGTTATTGCGAATAACTGAAACTTTGTACGTATACCTGTCCTAGTCTCGTGCACAATAAATGACCCCCACAGGTTATGCATCCCAGACAGCAATCACAGCAAAACAGACTCGTTATGGCGATCCATCAGAAATGGCCACTAGTAATAACCGACATGTGTACATTTAACATTGTGACCAACAATGGCCATATAATCACTTGTTATAATGGCCTTCTTGCTATATGCCTCCCTCGTAATAATGGCCTTCTACTGTATTAACCATTGTATATGAGGATTCGAACTTCTGCATTACTGTATATGTATATTTTGAAAAAGAATCATGGCTGAGCATTATTTTTAGGACTTTTTCTTTGTGGAACTTACAGAATAACTTGTCTTCAAATTCTAAACCTGAAAAATGCTGTGTCGAAGCCCTGGATCATGAAAAAGCAGGAAAAATTTAATAACAAAGATGAATTCCTCAGGAAAAGTATCCCATTTGAAATATTTGGATTGAAGGAGAGTATCGGTAGCCACCTTGCACTATGAGGAGTGGGAATTTCATCCAATCTTGGATCAGATTCTGCCCAGGAAAAGACAGTGTTGTGATGGATAACTGAGACAACTGATCTTTGTTCATTTAAATATTTTTTGGCCAAAAATAGCCAAAGGGCAGATTTTCACTTACTTAAAGTCCATGGAGTTATTTGCTTTGTAAGATTTTACCATAAAGGTATAATGATACAATGCAAACAAGCCTGCCGCTTCTCTTGTGACATCTATCAAGTCATGCTTAAAAAGATTGTTTTCTTTGGAGACATTTTGGGCCATATCCACTAACTTGTTCCAGGCTTGTAACAATTGGTTGGTATTGTACCATATCTATATAATGGAAAAATTATTGAGATTAGTTTTGAGGCTGTTCAATGTGTTTAAAGTTATTTTTTTCCTGATGATATGTAGATATATAGGATCCTATGTTATTGGGTAGAATTTAGAGAAACTTACCATTTGATTTCCAGTTATAGCTTGAATACCTGAATATATCTATGTAAAGGTTTCTATTCAGTAAATTTATTGATACCCATTTTATTGAACAAATTAATATATTTCTTCATGTTTAATATTTTTCATAAATATTATTGATGTTTTATTCTGTGAAATTATCACTGGAATAGATTTCTATCTTTCTATATGTATGATGAATTTCTTTCTGTAGTGAAATTTTTGAAAATTGCCCATCTACTATAAATCTGTTAAGTTAAATTCACTGCTGCTTGCGAACAAAATGGGCTGCCAAAAAAGAAATCAGTTCCCAAATAATTGATGATCTATCCCATGTAACCCTCCCATGCTTAAAAGTAATGTATTAATAATAGTGATTATCAAACACACAAATTTATATTGATGCAGATGAAAATGTAGAATGAACTTACTGTTGGCCTGCTCTTCAGGTTTGGCCTCATGATATAGAAGTATCTTCCATGCAAAGAAGTGGTACCAGTGTAGTTATAAGTACTCGTCTATGTGAAATCAAAAGGTTATTGTTAAACTTCCCTCATTTTCTTATGCACACATCTTAATTTTATTGAAATACCTCTCTTGCTTGCTTTTAAAGAAAAAATATTTTCATTTAAAATTCATTGACTTTGAATAAGAGGCAGGTACCTTCAGAAGTTGCCAAGCTGCAATTGCTCTGTCATCCGATAATCCATATCGACGAATTGAATAGTCTGTAAACCTAAGAAAGTAAAAAAATGAAGGACTTAAGCATATTGTTATGTATTCATTTTAAATATTCTTGTAATGTTTGTATTGCTGCCACCATGCATTACGTTGTCCGCCATGATGATATTTTCGATAGTGTTTTGTTCTCCTTGGCATTATGGGTTTGGTTCGAGCTTCCGCTCTGTTCCACTCGTGCTCTCGTGTTCCAAGGCAGCATCTGTGTATATAACCTTTGGTATCTATGGCCTTGCTTGTGTTCCAACCACCATGGTAGACCGAAGGACTTGTGCGCAGTCATGCACAGTGCTCTTGTAATGTCAAGAGTAAAAATATATCTATTGTTCAAATATGGACGTTATTTCTTCCGGAAAAGAACCCGACATATATTATTTGAATAACTTCATGAAGTTGTGCACTATCTTACATGAAAATTGGTCTTGCTAAGTAACACATTTTGTAGAGATAATGCTTGCCAAACTTCACATACCTTAGTGGAATATAGAGATATGAGAGAAATTTATTGAGCAAAGAGCATTTTATATTTGTATGCAATATGAGTATAGAGAACTACAACAGATGCTAGTGTAATGATATGCTTTGAAGGACAGTTTGTTTGGTGAGATTCATTTTAATGTGAACTAATAGAGTAGGGATTCTCTCTTCTGCATTTGAATTCAATATTTTTATAATCAAATATGATCAAGAGAAATGGCTTCTAAATGATGGAATTTACCTAACTTATTTCAGTGTGTAATGTGATGCAGAAAAACACTTGAATGGTATGTATAAGTGCCTAGGTATTAAAAGGAGAATTTTAAAGGAAAAAGTTTTAATTGCTTAATGTAATGCCTCAAAAGGTAAAAAAACAATTTTTTTCCATCTACCAACCAGATATGCATGCAGCTAAAAATTAAACCTTTTGGTGGTACATTTAAATTATAAAACTTATATTTTATGTCAAAATTAATACAAAGGCTAAGGTCCAATCGATAGGTTACAATAGAGTTATAATAGCTGTAGCTTTAAATTTTAACGACTACATTACGTCGATTTTAGTACTCACTGAAGTTTAGTCGTAGATGTGTCATCCATGCATGTTTTAAAGTATATATATATATAGATAAATTTTTAATGCCATTTAATAGGTTATGAGAAGTTTATAATATTTTTGATAATAGAAAATCAACCCTTAGCCTAGTAATATAACGTGTAACATTAATGTGTATACAGATTCACATACACAATAGAAACTCCATATTACTAAGTCAGTTAAACTTTGGTTTATAGCATTCATTTTATGGTATCATAATGTCATGAAAGAGCTTTATTGAACATACCATTGTGTAAGATCTACTGGTTCAGAATTCCAACCGGTTTCCAACATGAAGTCATAAATGACATAGTTCTGTCCAATTCCTTCAGGTGTGAGTCCAATTCCCACCATAGTGCTGTTCTCCATTCTACGACTCTCATAAACCAGCTAATATACCATGAGTAGAATAAATGAAGATCGTTAAACTATTTTGACTGACATTAGCTGATAACTAAGAATAACCAATATATATTTTTTGAAAGAAATTACTCCGCTAAAAACTTTAGACAATTTGAAAAACATTTGATTGTATTTGTCCATAGCAAATATGTTTACCTGGTTTACCCTGTCAACGCATCCGTACAAACCCAATGTTCCACCAAAGTTGTGCAGCATATTCCAAATGTAAGGCTGCCCAAAATAGCTGTCAAGGTTAGTATACTGCTCTTTCAACTCTGATTGCAAATCCAATACTAGGATACGACCCTAAAAAAGAATTATATATTTGATAGCTTTGTGTAATTATTTACAGCTTCCGTCATTAATATTTTTAAAATTACAAGCCATGTACTCACAATGGGCACTGCTGTTAAGAAAGTCTTTGCCACCTGCTTTGTCCAAAAGTGTGCATCATTGACAAACATCCAGTTCTGGAGTACCCTTTAAAAAGTGTGATTCGCTTATTACATATACAGGGATGGCAGTTCACAACAGAGGCAAGTCATAATATCATTTGTGTAGCATTGCCAGCTCATCTGGCAATGCTTACCACAGAAAGTGTTATGTTATAATACATTGCAACCTTGCAAGGGGTGTGGCTGCCTAACCCAGTCAGTTTTCTGGTGTGATCAAAGGTGCCTCACAGTGATTAACATGCTCCCAGTAGATAGGTAGGTCATCTTGGACTGAATCTTCTCCTCTGACTGAGTGACTCCATATTAACAGGTTCTAAAAATATTTAACTTATGGGCATTCGACGTGATGAATAAATGCAGTGTGAACCACATATAGATTCCAGGTGCTCAAAAATTGCATCTTTTGCTACCTTCTGAGATCAATTAGAGGACGAATATCAGAATATTATGCCAACATTTTCAGCGGGCTTAAGTTGGCTGCCTGGTAACATTATTTGGGGTATCAAAAGTTAAAAATGGACTGTTCAAAATCCAAGCGATGCCAGCGTCAATGCATGGGCCATAATCTCTGAATTCTAAAGTGAATTTATATGCAATGTCCTACTAATATGTATTGTCTTATTTTATTCTTGTTTGTGAAGGACCATCATTCTGCCCTAAGTCTATTGATAAACATGGATGTACATAACCAAGAATCCAGACTGAAAAAAGACTTTTGACTGATAATTTGTAGTATGAAATCTTTTCCATAAGCAAGGCATATTCTGGCATCTGCTGTTTTTAACTCTCTACCTCCTGAAAAAAGTATTCAAATATTGTCCTAGCTTCAAAGTCCAACAGCGGAAATACAAGATATCATATCAGGGTTGGTATGCATCTTGAAAGTCAGGGAACTGAAAAATTGGTCTGGAAGTCAGGGAATTTTGTTGGTCAGGAAAAAATTACCCATGTTCGAATTCGATTCGGCATGTGACTTGTTTATCCACACTACACATCCCATACTTCATTGTGCTGAGGCATGAGCCTTCCGTCGAATAACTGGGTAAGGGGACTGGGATACAGCGTCAAAAAGACCAAAAATGTGGAATATCAACGGAGAAAGATAATTTCAAAAAAGTAAGAAAGAGTAATCCCGGGATTGGAAGCTTGAAACACGTGTACCTCTCCTTGCTTCACAGAACATATCTGAAAGATCCCCAAATCTCTGGACTCAGCAGTTGTTTCTAAAACACCGGAGTGCTTCGCCGACCTCATATTCGAAAATTCCCCTAGGGACAAGTGTGAAACTGATCCACTCATTTTGTATATGCTTCACGAAATGTCAAGTCGCCCAAGGGGAGGCACTGGAGGGAAATTCTGGTGGAGGGGAAGGTGTTGCCGCCAATTTCGAATGCTTTGGCGTGAGCGAACCTCGTGAAACTGCGTGCTAGGGCTCAGGATTACCCAAATTGTAGCCTAGTAGTAGGATATGTGCATAACGTAAGAGTCTCCGTTTGTAGATGAAGTTTGTAGATGAAGTTTAGTCTTTGCTCGGATGAATTTTCCAAATAAGATTTTGTGCAGTGGCGATACACACAGAAATAAAGGCAAAATTCATCAATTTTGACAAGAGTTTTCTTAACTTGGGAATTTCGTAGAAAACATGCCCCAAGGAAAGCAAAGATTGAACTTTTGTTCAAATCAAAATTAAAAAATATCAATGCGTAAGCATAGCCCAGGAATTAGACATGGTGTACAGCAGCTTTTTTTGGCGAGGTAGGGAGCTCCCTTAAGTATATGCTTCATGATCACTGTTCGAAGATCACTGGGCGCATGACCGACCCTATTTATTGTTAATTTTGCATCTTCTAATAATTCTTCAAGTTATTAATAAAATGACGAAAAATATGGTAATAAAGTTTAAGATATATAATCATTAATTCTAATGAACAAAAACCGAAAAGAAAGTAAGTATTGATTTCTTTCAAAACTGCATTTAACGTTTATTTTTTAATACACACTATAGACAAGGTTTATTTTATAAGTTGAAGGTTGTGTTTGCTGAGATGTGCGGGCAGTTATCTGCCGTTATCATTGGTTTTGGATGACGTATGATCTTGAGTATTGACTCCATGCTGGTCGCATTGTTTTTATGTCCTCCTATTCGTAAGATGTTAGTAAATTTAACCACAATACAAGTTAACAATGGAGCTAATATGTCACCGATTACTTTTTCTTTCGCAAAAGAAAGGCATGCCCAGAGCCGTGTTGGTTAGTATCGCATTAACATTTACCAGAGGAATGATATAAATTCTATTGTATTTTATAAAAGATAAGATGAAAACTCATCAAATATCCAGAATCAGTGTTATATTCCCCACAGCCTCTTAAATTTCTTTCCCATCGTCTCGCATTTGAAATATGATCCCTTTTCCTACACTTTGCTATCAAGATAAATTTGTATGTGATGCTTTATTTATGCTCTATTTTATGTACAAGAACTGATGTACCTATACTTCACATTTTTCCTTGAAAAGAAGGTAATAAAAGAAGCTGTCTTAAACCATAATGCACATTATTTCTTTACTTTTCTTGAACTGAGGTGATTTTTAAAAGTCTGGGAAAAATCTGTGTTTTGGTCTGGGAAGTCAGGAAAAAGTCAGGGAAAATCAAATCTGGTAATGTGTATCAACCCTGCAAATACTCATATTTCATTGATAATTCATTTTATCCAGTCCCTGAATTCCTTGGTATTAAATGTATATATTCTATTAAACTGAGAGGACATTGCTAATTGTGATTTTGATGGTCGCATAAATATAACACAGAGGGGAGACGGCATAATACTGCATAACTGTAAAATCCCCATAGAACTGCTGGCAAGGCTAAGCTACATTCCTTGTAATTTTTATTGATATTTGGCATATAAAATGAAAGCATCATATAAATAATATTCCCTTACATTCTAGGAATCATTTGACCAACATGAGGTTGTAAACTTGAAGTTATAAAATAAGAGACATTATTATTTCCATTTATGGGGCAGAATATGCAAAGATTCCAACGAATTAGTAACAACAGCCACCACTTCCGCAGAAGGAAAAAAAATGGCCTGCATTCAGGGTGTTAATGGTTATGTATGACAATGTATCTCTTGATATACCTATATTTCGTGACTTTTATTGGATGTGCAGTGATAAGAAGGCATTGTTTAAATTGACCAGTCATGCAGAAGTAAAATGACTAGTTCTTGGATTAGCCAATCTAATTATTATTCTTGGCTGCCTTGCACAAACTGATGATTCAACCTTCTTTATACCTCTGCCAAGCTATACCCAAGAAAAAGCTGATTTGGTAGACATCAGGTGAGCCCTCTGTGGGAGGTGGCTTCATGTGGCAACCTTACTGGTTAAATGTGTGGCTTAAGAATCTTTGTTAGGCCCATGACAGCTTCCAATTTTTTATAATTATTTTGTGGGACCTTTAAAAACTCATTATTTGAGTGACTCTGCTAACTTTCATTCCATCTCAAAAAGCATATGGACCAAAACATGATACATTTCCTATAATCCTTACCATACTGCATCTTGATCAATTTTGGACATTGATGTGAATATGGACTTGCTGATAGCATGGATATAACTTGGTTCATTTGAGCTAGGCGTCATTTCATTGAATGGATCTGCGCTGTACATATGGTCTGTTCCAAATTCTTTGATGATCTGTTTATTGAGAAAAAATACACATGAACATATGGAAATCATGAGCGACAGTTTATTGCTCTGTTTTAATGTGAATACTGGGCAAATATAAATCAGTAGAAGCAGTTGTATCTCACAGATTAGGGTGTTACAGTCATCCTTGATAGTTTTAATTTAGGTCCTGTAAAATGATTCTTTCTGGTAATACATCAATATCTGTAAAGATATTGTGACATTACCTGCTACCCCAGCTCTACTTTGTAAAATATACATCCATTGCCTGACCATGAGAAAGTGAGTTCCTTGTAAATTTAAGTTTCTTTTTTGCTTACTATCTCCTATTGGCTATTCTGCCTATTCTCATTGAAAATTAAATGTTTAAAGGCTGAATTTTTCAACCATAAAAAAACCCAAAAATGTTCACCCATGTTACAAGTGTTATGTTTATAAGAGGGTGGTCAGAATATTTTTAGAAATAATCAAATTAAGTTCCACAAATTTGCACACAAATTATCCAGGAGTGTGTAAGGGTGACGTACATGGGCGTAGCCAGGATTTATGCTAGTGGGGCAGGACACCCATCCGTAGCTGTAAATATATGCCGGGGGACAGGATATCATCCTGTCTGGCTCTGTATAACTGATTTGGTATGAAATGTCTCATAAAGGGGGGCAGCTGCCCCCCCTGCCTTCCCTTGGCAATGCCCATGGTGACATCTATATAGACTAATTTGAAGACGAATTAAGGAAAGAGCAAAGTAATTACCTCAGAGAGAAACATTTGTCCTATTTCTTGAAATAATTCACTGGTGGGATCTAGCAGCAGGGGACTGTAAAAATATGAAAGTCATACTTGATTAAGTTGAGGATATTGTATAGCAATTCTCCCATAAATATGCATGCATTTTTGTTGGAATGGGCATTACACAATGAAACTTACCAGCAGTATTTATCAGGAAAATTATTCCATATGCTCATTTTTGTGAAGTTCCCATCTGGATACAACCTGAGGAAAAGATGAAGAGTCAGATTAATACTCAGCAGTCGAGTGATTTCCAGTAAAGAAATGTCAAAATAATATTTATATCTATGTGGTAAGCTAAGTTAATTGAAATTTCCTTCTTGGAATGTGAGGTGGTTGTAAAAGGGGCTTCTGACCCCAGTGGTTATTATGGTTTGTACAATAAGTGGTAGTTGTAGTATTTCATTTTAACATGCTTTGGCGGCTAATTTCAGTGGAAAATGCTGAAATCATCCCACTTGGATTATTGCTGTGCTCAGAAGAGCTAGGCCTCCTTAGTTGTCATCACTCAGGATCCATGCTAACTAACTGATAGACGGAGCGAAAAGGACCAATAGGACAATCCTTAAGACATGAGCATAGGCAGGGGGGGCAGCTGCCCAGCATAAGAAATTATTTTTTGACTCAAAAATGTCTTCTAATATTGCACCCTGCATCTCATAGGTTGATGATATACTTATTATTTTTTTCTGAAATGTAAACTGAATGATAGCAATACATCTTATGGGCCAGTAAATGCTGTAATTTAGGAATATCCTCCAGTAAATGGGTACAAGAAGTTTGAATTAGTAATGTCTTAGGAAAAACACTTTATGAGGATGGGGATAGGAAGGTGATATTTTGGGAATATGGATAGAAAGTGAGATGTTAAGGCTCTACAAAATAACTGGCTATGGTGAGAAGATGATTGATTTTTTCCAGTGAGGAAAAATTGGTTTGGATGAAATTAAAATGATCAGTTTACTGCCATTGTTTATCCTAAAGCACTTAAAATTATTCAGTAGTAAACCTCGTATCACCACTATAAACCATTCTCAGGTTTTACTGCTGCATAGAGTAATTTGCTTTCTAATTTGAAACAAAAGATTACTCTCCAGCAGAAAATCCCAAACATGGTTGATAGTGGCAATACATATCACTGTGAAAACCTGCAAACACATTAACATCATATACAAAGATTAAATAGCTCTAATGAAACTGTACAAGATATCAAAGTCTTTTCATTTTTTCACTCTACCTTTGAAATGCTCGTGGAACATGGCCAGCGAAAGCGGGAAGCACAGGAATCATTCCAAAGGAGCGCATTCTATCAAGAATTTTATGCTGATGTTCTAGCCTGGTTGTGTACCACTGTGAATCTGTGGAAATTGGTCCACCCCATCCACGTATGTTGCCCATACGTCCCCTAAAATATTTATACAAGTCACTTTTATATAAACTTATGTAAATGCATGAAATTTGTAAATGAATGTACCAAAACTAGCCCATAGTTTGCATTTAATGATGGGTAATGGATATGACCACAGCAGGGGTGGGTTAAGGAGGGATGGCTGCCCCAGAAGTTCTTGGTCGACTAAGAAAAATAGCAATCATAAGGTATAAAAGACCCCCAAACTCCATGAAAGTAGTAATCTACCCCCTCAAAACAATTATCTTGATCTGGCCCTGGACCACAGTGATCTAATAGCTGAGCCGAGTTTCATTATGAATTACATATAAAGTGGCCGTAATGAAAGATTTTCAAATGACAACGAAGTTTACCACAACTCTCCACTCTGAAGCGGGTAAGGTAAGAGTTGGACTGGTATGCTCTTATTGCTACTAGTGAATGAAAAAATAAAAGACTCAAGAAGAACAGGGCAGTCAACATGCTTGTTACAGAGCTTATGTAAGAATGTTAAGTCAATTACATCTCTCCTATGAAGTAGGGTAGCTAGTTATTATTATTTTATATTAAGCAATTGCATAACGCTATCATAAGGCACATCAAAAGAATGGTGTCCAAGTTTCCTGTATACTAATTTAAGGATTTTTGTTGAACTCTCTCAATAGAGTTCTGGTGGTTTTTATAGAAAGGGCTCCAAATCGTGGAGTTATATTCAAGCATAGGACGAACAAGAGCACAATATAGAAATTTAAGGGAATTTGGATTGCAGAAGTCCTTTGAGAAGCGATAGATGAAGCCCAACATTTTGATGCTTTTATTGACAATGCATTCAATATCTAGATCAAAAGAAAGTGAGGATCAGAAGTGACACCTAGATCACACACCCTATCAACACGAGGAACTGTTTCCTGGGCAACAGAATAATTGTAATACAGTGGTTCTTGTTTATGATGAAAGGATATAGAGGAACACTTACTAACATTTAGTGTCAATTTGTTTATAATGCACCAATTATTTATTCTATCCAGGCAATCATTGAGGGTTATCCCGATGTACCCCGATAATTTGGTAAATTTTAATGACATCAACATACATTTTGCGGTGGAGAGGGCTGATAACTTGACTTATGTCATTTACAGAGATGAGGAACAGCAGAGGGCCCAAGTGAGATCCGTAATGAGAGATTTTGAAATGACAACAAAGTTTACCACAACTCTCCTCTCTTAAGCTTAGGGTAAGAGTCCACATCATGATGCTAGTTTTACCCAAAGGATTGATATGGAGAGTCAGGATAAGGACGTGAGTACTTTTGATAGTTTAACCCTTTCTCTTCTTACCAGGCTAAGAAGGGTGGTCCAGCAAGGTGCTCTTCAATTTCTTCTGATGTCATGCCTAGCTCTTGATAAATTTTGATCCATATGACTTCCTGTGCAGTGGGAGCTAGCGGGAGAGTTATTCCATTCATTGCCATCCAATCTATCTGCTTTTCCCACTCAGGCCAATCCCACCACACCCAACTATAACTTGCTGTGCACACATTACCATAGTAGCGGAATCTGAAAATGCAGTGATTTATAAAATAAATAATACTTATAATAGAAATGATTATTACAATGTTCATTATAATTTACCCCTTCTGCTTTGGGAAAAGAATTTCTACCCTTGTCTGGGGGACAGTGGGGAAAACAGTGTGTATGTAATTGTCACCT
Organism: Ceriagrion tenellum; assembly: GCA_963169105.1. Classification (NCBI taxonomy): domain Eukaryota; kingdom Metazoa; phylum Arthropoda; class Insecta; order Odonata; family Coenagrionidae; genus Ceriagrion; species Ceriagrion tenellum. Next base: position 76,161,809 of record OY720637.1, on the reverse strand, counting down.
TCCTCAATATTATAATATCATAGATTAAGAGGATCACTGATGAACAACTCCCTTACTTGAGCTTTTTGGGAAAATCTTCCCTTTACTTCTCTCCCGCACTAATAGTAGTAGTGAAAAGGCAATGAGATGATGTATTACCATGCTTGTAATAAATGATGGGAGTGCCAAATGACAAATAATGGATAGTGCCAAGGGATTACTTGTATTTATGCATAAGTTCATATAGTATTACCTGTCACTTGCTTTGAGTGTCATTGAAGCAGCTGGGAGAATCTCAGGAAGATTCAGTTGATTCCCATCCCAAGATACATGGCATTTGCAATACTTCTTTAGATAATGGTGAAAACCATAAGATGCAGCTACAGCGCTGGATGCGGTAATGTTGACTGTTCCATCCTTGCTTTCCACCTTTTAAATTCTTTGCATTAGCACATATTTGCCATGAAATTATAAGCCAAACTTGATTAACCCATTTCCACCCACCGTAGCCATATGGCTACACCCAGATGCACCAAGTGTATGACGTTCTGTAGGTAGAACCGTGAACTTTATCGCAAAATTCTTGTCAACACTGCATTGTTCAGGGTCATGATCATCAAAATATTTTGCATGAGTACTTTAGGTGACCATATGAGTAACATACCAAAAGTTCATCAAATTCACAAACAAAATTTTTTCTGGGCAGAAATGGGTAGTTATTTCCATATAAACTTGAAGGGATCATTAAAATCTCAAAATTGTCAATTTTGGTAATTACATACATGTCAAATTTGAATGAATTTGAAGACAATCTTGGAATGATTATTTTGTTGGAATTGTCTTCAAATTGCTTACTCCTAAATATAAGCCAAAAAGAGTTAATTTTATGATATGCTGCCATGAGGATAATCAAAATAAAAAGTCGAGGCAGAAAGATCAACAGTCTTGACACTACATAATCCAGATGAATATAAAGAATTGTATTAGGTTATTGAAAATGTTTGAATTAATACTACCACAGTTGTAGTTGATAGGGTGGTGCTCATTGTCTATTGTAATTTGTATGCATAGTATACATCATATGTACCTATATCATATAAATTTATTTTCATAAAAATATAATGCTTATAAAATTTGATTGGGTGGAAACCATTCACATAATTATTTTTTGTTGTCCATTTACAAATGCAATTCCAGTGGAGGCCTTAGAGATGTTGGTTTCTGGGAAAATGGAGTAATTGCAATGAAAGGAATGGAAGATGCATGGAGATGTGCTTGGGCTATAGAAAATCAGGGGCAGCCTGAAAGGTGAATGGAAGAGGGGATGCTATATGTGGTGATGGGGAGAATGAGGCAGAGTAGATAAGGAAGGGGAAGAGAATTATAGGCTTCATGGAGGGGGTGAAGAGAGATGGGATGTGTGTATAGAGATGATGAAAACAGCACATGGGGAGGTTGCAGCTGTGGCAGCAAGAGCTTTCTTTGATAGCCAATGGTATTTTCTGATCTGTGGTGAATAACAGAGCTTTTTAAATGTGATCAAGTTACTTTGAGAGTTACATTCTTTTGCTATTTTTGAAATTACACTTCGGTTATGGTAGATGTAGATGAGGAAAAAGTTACAATAGAAGAGGGCGGCGGCAATTAAATATGGTTTGATCATGTGAACAAAGGGTCACTAAACTAAAAGAGCGACTCTTCTTTTAATATCAATTATTTATGAACCGCACTTAAAATACCAATATTCATTCCCTTATAGTCACTTTCATTTTTTTCTTATAATACGTATATTTTTATGGAGGAAAACGTAAGACAACTCCGGAAGCTATAAGCGGTAATTTACCGTGACCTCGTCCTTTTCGTGAGAGTTGACTGGCGTGGGCGGGATAACGAAAACACGGAAAGCATCAGCTCTCGAAGGAATGAGCCTCCGTATCAAGTCATCCACTGCCTCTTGCTGCTGTTCGGCAGTAGCAGAAGGGTGAATCCGTCTCAGTGCGGATTGATAATCTGCTTCTTGAGTGTTCCCATCTACCAAAGCCGCTGACGTAAATACGAACTGACGGGAGTCATCGTCGGCGTTGCAGCTGTGCAACAAAATAAGCACAATGGAAATGCATGTTAGCGGAGCCATAGTGCTTCCGCGGTTAGGCATCTTTCCGCGGCGAGGCACTACGACAATCTGTCGAGTTAACGACGAATGGAAGAGTGAATCATTGAACGGAGTCGGCCTTATCTCATTGTAAACCCGACGTGGCCTTGGAAATGAAAGAGGAACGTCCAGACAGGAATTCATCAATGGAGGTGATAACCTTGCAAGCTCTTGAACATGTTCACTGATTAAACCGGTCTTTAGATAGATTCGTGCTTAAGTCGCAGAATAACATTCTATTTTTTGTCTTTATCTAAATTTGTGCTTACTAATTATGTAAGTGGTGATAATCGAGAGTAAAAGCGTACCTTCGAAATGGTTGCTGCTGAGAAGTATTTAATAATTATTATAATGTTACAATGAACGTGTACCAGCTGGACCGAAGATTCAGGGATATTGAACCAAAAGTTTTCTGAAGCTGAAGCTATCATCTAAGTGCTGAGCTTTCGTGTTCAAGGCTCTTAATTCCCCTGAGGTCCCGAGCTGCACGTGGCTACCTGTGGCTGCGGACTGGTAAAGCATGGCCTATGAAGAAGAAATTCTTTTTTCTCTGGCATTACTTCGCGGATAACTAGTTACCCAAGTCGGAATTCTTTGCCAAAGAAACGCGAAATCAAACCTATAATAAGTACACAGGAAAATGGACTGGTGAAGTCGTGACGTAACCATTGAAAGAAATTACAATGGTTATTCAAGTGCAAACACTCTGGGTTCCTCATTAATCCACTCCTCACATACGGGTTGTCAACAATTTCACTATTGGAGATCATTGCCGCAATATTTGAGAGCGGCAAAGGGTCCTCCGAGTTAACGAAATAAAACCTCAAAAATGTGTTCAACAGATCATGTTATATAGCTAATGGCATCAATAAAAATGTCTATTTCTTAGGTAATAAGAATACGCTAAATTTATCATTATTGGTGGAATCAAGTTTGCGGAAGTAGGATAACGTTAACCATTCTAGTGACAAAATCACTGTTAGAAGTTGCTGATGTTAAATTTAGTGTTTAAAGTGTATGGAAGTAACGCAATGAGGGTGATCGAGTTTTTCAAATAGTACGTGAGAACTCGTCTGGAGACGGAAGTGAGATATGCTACCGCTTATTTTGGAAATTAATAAGGTAACATTTAATTCATTATCTTAATCATTTTCTATCATAATTTGCGTGGCAAGTTTGCTTGCTAATTAAAATATTTGATTATTCAATTAAACACTTGCACGATATGTACCCTACTTAGGTCTAATATGCATTTCACCGGCGATGAAGTAGAACTCGTACGGCAACGAATTTCGTCCATCATATCTAGTCAGGCGAAAAGGAAGGAGAGTTCTAGGACGTTGGAAAGATTTTTTAATAGTAATTCAAGGCGGATGGACATGGAGGTTGAATTTTCCAACAACTCAAATGATGGAGCTAGCACGTCAAGTATGAAACCTTTTGAATTTACCAATATACCAGAAAATGCTCGTGGTCCTCTGTTTCTTCTTTGCTGCAACTATCAATGAAATCGGATATCCATTTAACTATTAGTCTGTCGTGCTTTTATTACTTAAAGTACAATATTTCACCTCTTGCGACTGAGATATTGGTCAGAATAAGTCTATGAGTGTTATGACAATATTAGGATTATTGGCAACGAATCTGACAGGACTTGGAGACAAGAACAAAGAAATAGTTGACAAGACTATAAGGTAGTGTCATCGAGAGTAGTGAATATCGGTTGGATAAAGACTAACTCTCTTAGTATTTCAGAATACGAGCGTATTAATTGTGTGACGTTTCTCATATCAAGTGATGCGATGTGGTGTTTGCTGCCTAGAGGTATCACACTATCGCATATTGACCACATGTTGACCGCAGTGATGTTGTCAGGATATCGTTGCGGGCATGCCGAGTATGAGCTGGGTAAGGGATGAAAATTTATTAAAATCATGAGAAATATTAAACGTTTTGGTAATTTAGAATGCTATAGTGGCTGCATGGTAAACAGCGGATTTTTTATTTTTGCTGAACATGTATATGAAATAAATCAATACTCACGGCTTTTTGTTTAAAAATCACAAACATATCAACTGAAAAAGTTGTCTAAATAACGATAAACTAAATCACCATTCTAAAAAAACAAGTGTTACTTTCTCCTAAGTGTCTTTTTCTTATGGAATAACATAAAATTTCAGACCCATTGGAACCTCCCTGTATACGTCCACTTCTTAATGGACTTCTTAAATTCTTACCAATGGATGACCTTAGTAACAATTATATGGTTGATTTAAGTAATTCTTTGTTATTTAATGCAAGTGTCTCTCTTCGGTGTGCAATGGATGAATAAATTTTACGATTATTGAGGGTATATCGATGAGCTGGGATCACAGAGGGAGGGACATGCATTCCATCTACACCAAGCCTGTGTTGAGGGTGGCTATTTTACTGTGGAATGAAATAAATTACTTACCTTAGGTTACTTCAGCGCTGGTTACTTCGCACCAAGATCAGGAGTGACCAGTATTCTGCTACCTGCTGGTTTGTTGGTTTTTTGACTACTTATCCTAATTCGGTATCACTAATATGGACGGCCCGCCATTAGATCCCTTTCGAATACATCATTTCGTCCAGAATTTCTATTATCTTCCTCCCTCTACCGCGGTTCCCCAGTGTTCTCCCCTCTATGACCCTCTTCAGCATTCCCTCTCCTTTCATCTCTTCTGTCTCCTCCAAACCTCCGCCACCAGCTTCCTCTCCTCTCCAACCGTAATGACTTAATTTAATTCTTATTTAATATATTAAATTTATTTCATATATATATTTAATATATTATAATAAAATAATTATTATTTGATGTTAATTATAAGCCCTATATTGTTGGAGATAGCGAAAGTTTCTTAAACCTCACAAGCATTGAGTTTTGTCCCCTCTTTTGCGAGGAAGAAGGATCGGGGAAATAATATTTCCAAACCCACCGTCTCGTGGTGCTGAGGGTAAAAATTTAAGGTGAGAAATGCAGGCGTTAGTTAAAACCGATGACGCAGAGAGCGGCGCTGGCAGCCAAATATTCTCAGGACGCCCTTGAGAAAGTCAGTAAATAGTACGAGGAAAGGAGATGTGGCGTGAACACTGATAAGCTGCAAACAATGGTTTTTAGGCGCCCCGCATAAAGAATTACAGCCTGCGGGTGATTAAGAATTAAAAATTAATGTATTACATGAGAAATGACGCCACATACCTGGTGTTATAATTGACAGAAAAAATTCATAAGCGCACACCATATTCATTCTTCCTTCCACTAAGCCTGGAGCATAACACTTGTCAAGGAACTTTAGGATATCCATCGATCTTCGTCTCGGTCTTCCAGCTCCTCTTTCCCCTTCCGTAATTTATTGTTGCGATTTTCACAATTCTCTATTCCTGTATTATATATTATGTTCATTCTATTCTGTCCTTCGCGAAAGTATCCATTTGGTGATTGGCTTAATCTTAAAAAACTCTATAATACTTAAATTTCTTTCTTTATATAATAACGTATAACTTGTAATTTTCCTCAGCCTCTTCATTTCCACAACTTTCCAACTGTTGTTGGATGTTTTGTGCTGCTTCTCGTTTCTCCTACTCTTGCCAGTGAAGTTGTTATTATTAGAGCGCGGAAAATAGAATTCATTTTACAAAAATGTCGCCAATATTTTGAAGAAAAAGTTTCCAAAAAGTCAGAGGTATTTTCATGAGTAGGTTACAAAATTTTAATTGATATTAGAAACAAGATATCAGAAAATGCTTTTATAGTTTGTGTTATTAAAAAGATTTTATGAAGGGAAATCCCCGTAATATTTTCAAAATAATCAATGTATTATCAAGTGGAACTGCGGGTCATATTTTTTTTCCTTACTCTAGACTGATTTTAGCATAGGGAGGCCGAGATAGGTAAGGAAAGGTCACAAGAGCCTTGCGCGGTTTTAAAATGGTCGGCGTATAGATACTAAGAATGGATATATCAAGTGAAATGTTATAGTTTTAGCACATGCTAGTTGTTGGTTTATAGGAATGATTTATTCACGCAATGTGTGCACTGAGACATGATTGGAAGAATAAATGCTGCAATTTTCGTGAATAATTCGGTTTTCTTAAAATATTTTACCGAAATTATGAAAAAAGTAGAAAGGTAATTTTTTCCTTGTACTTACATAAAAATTTACCATCATTCACACGAGTATTGTCAAATGCCCCAGCCACTTTCTAAGAGGTAATGGGGCTGACATTCCCCGTCATTTTTGCCAACCAGTACCCCAAATACCATTCCTCGTTCACGAAGGTTGCGGTCATTTAAAAGCCAGTTTACCGCACAATTCGTGCTTTTCATTCCCTCTGTCGGAAGTCATCTATCACTTCTTTGATATCTTTTTCACATAGCATCCCCTCATAGCTAGTGAGATCAATATAGCTTTGGAAATTCATGGGACAAAAAAGGCTTATGGTTCGGAGTCATATTTTTAATTCTCTGTTTGTGTATTTTATCTCTGCCAACGGTCTTACGACCTAAGTATATCGTGGAAACCTCAGTTGTGACCTCATGGATTTTTATTCTTCTAATCTTAATTAATGGTTTCGTAATCCAGACACTTTATTGTGTAATTGTGTATTGCTTTATTGTGTGACATTTATCATGTTTTTTTGCATATTTTCGGCCGTTAATCCTTCATAAATTCTATATCTGTATTCTATATCTTTAAAGTGAAACGAAGCATCTTACTTAAAAATGTTTTATTTCACTAAGACAAAACATAAATGTACATATCATGCACTACATTCTCTTATATAGTTTTTTCAATCCAAAAATACAGTTACAACGCACACAACGACGTTTTAAAACTTAAAGGGTAGATCTGCCTTTATTATTCAGTACAATCGCCACAAATTTTGATAATCAGTTACGCTCTCTACCAACATTTCATGTGGTCATATGATTTTTAAAATGTCAAAAAGGTAGTGGAACGAATTTGAAATGAAGCATTCGTTCGTTTCATCACAGGATCATTGCTAGAATAGCTTTGGATGAAATAATAGTTGATGGCTCTCTCTCCTTGGGTACAAATAAAAAAATGTTCTTCTGTGGTGGGCTGTAATATCATCGTCATTAATTTTCTGAAATCCCCGTTACCAAACGTTTTTGGACAGAAATTCTGTATGAGATCAGGGTGCTACCGCGTTTAATATCGAATTATGTGACGGGAAACAATTTTTAAGAGAATAATTGGTTATTAAAATATTATCCTCAAATTTCCCGTTGTTATAGAAAATTGAATGTCTCCATAAAAATAACTGACATTGCCTCTCGTGTTCACATCGGTTTTGGTGAAACGTGAGCTCTTAAGGTTGAGCCCTTGACATTATACTAGATGGTGTGTTGTCTTGATTTCCATTTTCAATACCTAAAGAAAAGAAAGATTCAGTCAAGAGTTATTATAATTTTCAGAATAACAGTGAAATTAAGCAAGAGTCATCTCATTTAAAAATCATGCAGATAATCGCCAGATTTCAATTTTAATCGATAAAATAAATTGAACGGTAATTGATAAGTAGCGCTGCCAGAGTATATTTTGCCAACAAGAAGCTGTCTGTTTCTATAGATGTTTTACTGATTTCTTTATAGAGTTTACGTATCAGAATACATTTAATTTCAATAGTTGAGTTATCTATAATTCTCTGAGTTAAGCATATCATCAACTGATGCTGTTCATTTCGGAAAGTAGACCCGATGTATTACGTGAGCGAATGTTTTCAGCTTTCGTAATTTTATTATAGTTCAAATATGATAAAAACTGTTCTCCGTCGAAAAATGCCAACGTTTTATTTGTCTCTCAAAAGTTATCAAAAAAGAAACAATTATGGATCTGGTAAAAAGATATTGTTACCGCTTTTTGGGAAATAAGACAAGTTTCATCAGATTAAGAAGCTTAAAGGACGCTAAAAAACATGTATTGAGTCTTAGAAATCCATATTCTCAGATTATTGCCTCCCTTTTTATGAGAAGAATTGGTTATTAAAATATTATCCTCAAATTTCCCGTTGTTATAGAAAATTGAATGTCTCCATAAAAATAACTGACATTGCCTCTCGTGTTCACATCGGTTTTGGTGAAACGTGAGCAACAAGAAACAGTATTGATAATTATTTGTAATTAGTTGTAATCTTTACCTCTCAGGATAGTTTTACTCTACTTATTATTAGGAAGGGGTCTTAATAGTTCTTGATGACAAAAACACCGACCCGGTAATAATGCCGCTCAAAGGAAAAAAGGGTCTATTCTGGGTATAGACGTCTCATTTGGAACCTCTTTATAAACCAGTTGGCGCAGGTTAGGGTAGCCGATGGAGAATGAATCGGGATGGGCCATAGATATAAGATAGGATGTTATATGAAGGATAAATAAGATAGGATGATATGGCCATTGGGAGTAAGGCAGGGGTACCCACAATCTCCCTCTCAGATGAAATAGTCAGGGAGACGTGGGAGGAAATGGAAGTAGGGAAAGTGGAAGGATGGTGTCTGGTGAAGTACGTGAGATTCACAGATGATCAAGCGTTGGTTTGTCAGTCAGCTGAGGGGTTACAGTCAATGATGAATGCGTTAGAAATGCTTCGCAAAAGGAGATGAAGATTAAGTATCAGAAGACGAAAGTGATGGCATTTTCTTGAAGTGAGAAACCTTGAATGAATATCCTGTTTGGAGACTACAAACCATGGGCGGTCGTGCAGTTTACGAATCTGCATAATATTTAAGAGGAATATGGCTTTAGTAGTTGGAGCATCAGATGTAGAATTTAATTGGTAAAAGAGGCAGCTTCTAAGAGAGGAGAATTGATTAGAGTGGTCGGGAAATATTCGTAAGGAAAAGACTGGTTAAAATCCCAATATGGAGCGTGGAAATGCGTTGGCCAAAGACCTGGTAATTGAGAAGGGAGGATCTTGAACTCTAACTTGAGGAGATAGAGATGTGAGTTTAGAGCAGGATGGAGAGGGTAGACTGGGTGGAGAGGTAGACGAACAGGGAGGTATTGGATATGGTTGGGGAGGAGCGGAAGCTGTTGGCGGAGGATTGGAGACGGCAGAAGGATTGGATTGAAGACGCCTTGGAAGACGAGGGCATATTGGAGTGTGTGGTGGAAGGGAGCACGCTATAGAGCGTGGAAGAGAAATGAATAGGATATGAATTCAGAATGAAATAACAGGAGGTAGGTTACATGAGGAATTTAAGAGAGATCTGATGGTGAGCCATCATCAGCTGGAATAATCCCCAAAAGGAAGGAATGGGTCCGCCCCTTCCGCCCATCTCTAGCTACGCCAATAGGTATATATAATATGGTACCGCAGATACTCTTAAATGAAGCTAATAGGCAACGCATGAAAGACTTAGTCTTCCAATGGGTTCCTTTTTCGTAACACGATGAAGTCAGTTAGATTCGCGGACGATCATGAATTGGTTAGTGGATCTTCAAAGGGACCGCAAACTTAGTTAGATTCTTTCGAAATGCAGTACGGGATATTCGGAATGAAGATAAATGATAAGAAAACAAATGTAGTGAGATTCTCTAGGATAAAGAAAGCTAGGCTTGATATTAATGTTGGAGGACACAAACTCGAGCAAGTAGATCAATGTAATTACTTAGGTAGTACGTTAGAAGAAACCGGACTTAATAGCAAAGTCACACGTAAGAGAATAGCGCTAGATAAGGAGGCGTTCAGCAATAGAAGGGAGCTAATGACAGGGACATTGGGTGAGGATGTGAAGAATAGGCTGGTGAAGAGTTTGATATGGAGCGTAGCGTTGTATGGGGCAGAAACGTAGACCCTGAGAAAGGAGGACGAGAATAGGCTGCAGGCATTTGAGATGTGGGTGTGGAGAAGGATGGAGAAGGTTAGGTGGACGGAAAGGGAGACTAACGAGGAAGTGCTGGAGATGGTGCCGGTGGGCGAGGAAAGGAAACTTCTGAATTAAATCCGGGATAGGCGGGGTAGATGGCCGAAGGGTGTCATAAAGGGCGATGGGTTGCTGAAGAGTGTGATAGAGGGAAGGATGTTGGGCAAGCGGGGAAGGAGAAGAAAGAGAATAGGTTTCATGGACGAGATGAAGAAGGGTATACCGTATGCTGAGACGAAAAAGGATGTACTGGAGGGGGATGGGCCCCTGAATGGGTAGAGGGCCGGGAGGAGATTCTCTGACATTCAGCAAAAGTATCCTAACCAGTAGAATACTAAAACAAAAATCAGTTTTCTTTATGAGAAATATCTTGTATTATAATCTGGTTTCTGGCTTACCGTGTGAACCGATTATTTCCAATCTGCGATGGATTTTGGATAGGCAGCTCTGAACCGTACAGCCTTCTTGTTCCCCATTCTCGACGTTGATTTGGTATATGGACCCCTTCAACCAAAGCCAATGGATGCCTTTCCAACCTCTCTCTGGATGCCAGATTAAATTGGTTCCCTTGGCTGACCTCTACATCCTCCACCACAACATCTTGTAAGGCGTCGTGTGCCCAGTGATTCTTTGTCCTCCGTGGAGCGTTGGGTTTACTCCTGTTTCCGTTGCCTGCTTTGGTTAGAGGGTAATAGGATTAGTACTGGTAAATTCCGGGCGTTGTCAGATTAGCGAATACACTCTTAAATAGAAAATTAATTGTGAAATTAATACAAAAAAATTAAAAAGCTGTAATAAAGAATTAGGCTAAATTGTTTATGATTGTAACATTCACAAGTCATTACTGGTATCTCAAGCGCCAAAAATGTGTAGGTATTCAATGGATGCCTATGACTTGAGGAGACACTTTTATCCATTTACCAAGCTGCAGTGAGATTGGAGAAGAAGCTTTTATTCATTTAATTTTTCTGAGGGTCCTAAAAATAAATTTTATATTATTGGGCGCCGTTGAGCTGTTAATCTTTGCACAGTCAATGTAATCTATTTGACTGTCTCCAAGCCTAAATGACACTGAATGGTCATATTTTAGTCCGAAAACATGATCATTGATTTCAGAGCTCGATGCTAAAACATTAAGCATTGTAGTAGTGACGAGTCTCAATTTTCTTCGGGATTTTAAAGAAAAATATTTCATCCAAAAGTATTGAGCACTCGCTGATTTTCAATTTCATTAGCAAAATAATTCTTGATATTTTTCATTCCCATTTCAGGAGAAACTCCAAATTATGAAGTTCCCTTTTCTCTCAACTTTTTGTGTTCATGATAATAATAATGTCTTTAAATTGAGTCAATATGAATGGCAGTTGTAGCTGTATTTAAAGGTGAAGAGAAAATGTCAACCAAATATCATTTTCTTAAAAAATCGTCACAATATTTTATATTCAGTCATTTTTGTCACAGTGTCACGTGGATAACTTTCGGCTGATTGTGGCATGCACTTTCAAAAAGGTTGCCCACCCTTGCCACAGAGACGAAATTGAGGCTGTGATGACAATTTCTTTCGATGCAACCTGCGGCAGAAGAGATGAAGGGTAGAAGATGAACGATAGCTGGTCCACGCGGCAATGCGTCCGTTCTGTAAGTGAGTGGGAGGGTAATTTAAGGGATGGTGTCACGCTAACTAGTCTATTGAGGAAGTCAACGGGAAACCGCCTCAATTGCCTCTCTTACAATCGAGATTGTCACGAGTAAAGGAATGATAATCTGGTCTATCACGGGGTACAACCCTCGTGGGTGGGTGTCGCTCTTGATAGCGGGGGAGGCCAGAGACATCGTCACACGAAATACTTGCCTAACAACGTAGACTGGGGTAGAATTGAAGAAGGCTTATTGGAGGACAGCTATGATGCGTTGCATTAGGTACTGTTTTGTAGGACAGTGATGAGAATTAGTGTCGAAATCTAAATATACATCTACCATCTGAAGTATGTGTCAGCTTTTATTAATAGAAAGTACCTTTTTAAGTTTCTTTTACGTGGAAGACGGAATACCTGCACTATCTTTCACAGCCTTGTCTCCTGGCATGATTTCATTCTTCAGCTCAGCAAACATTCAACCTATCTTTATCCCATCCATAAAGCCTTTTCCTTGCCCTCTTACCCAGCACCCTTCCCTATATCCCGGGGTTTCAGCATCCCCTCGCACCTCATTAACTGTTCCACCCTCCTTCTCAGATTCCATATCTCCTCCTGAGGTTTATTCTCCTCACCCACCATTCCGAGCTTTCCCGAATCCATCTTCCTCTCCATCCATCGCATTGTCTCCTTTTTCGCTTATACCCACTTACAGCGCACATAAACGCCCGCAGTCGATTCTCGTCCTATTTCCTCGGAGTCCGCGTTTCTGTCCCATAAAGAGCGACATTCCACTGTAAATTCGAGTTGGTTCATACTAGCCTTCTCTTTACGTTCTCGAAGTATCCTTCATTGATTTTCTCAAATTTCTGGATGCCTTGTTCTCTAACAAAATTCTCCTTCAATAACTGATTGAAAAATTATCCTTCTTTATGGAACGGTATCTCAATCCAGGAATATAGGGATTTCATTTTGCATTCGCGTTTTCCAGAGCTCATTTTACCACTCAATAGTTCCGGCAACTAGTCTTAGTTATTTATGAGTAGATCGTTCAATTTACGAGTTGTCGTTTAAGGACAGTGAAAAACCATGCGGTTTTTCATAAATCATAGGCCACTCTAGAAGACGAAAATATGAATAACACTTACATCATGGGAAGCTTTCCCTCTGCCATCTTGATAATTAGCTTAGCAAATGACAAGCATAACTACTACCAATGTATCGATAATCATCCTTGGTTTTTCAGCGGTGGTATATGAGGTCATCGATTGTGTCTTCCAGTAATATCGGTATTTCAAATACAAGGTATTCTTGAAATAGTTTTCATCGATTTTATTTATATTTATAAAAGTATTGGCCCGATATTAGCGATGTAAAAAAAGATATTTTTATTTGACTTTTCTTTGGACATACTGTTTTTCTCAAAGTATGTTCTGTGAGGTTTTTCGCTGGACAGCTGCACAGTTTATAGTATGACAAATTTTGCTATTTTTCCTTTCAGGATTGTTGAATTCTTTTGAATGGGTGGTGGAATTAAATTTCTGCAATTATGTACGAAACAATTTGATGTACTTAAACTTTCGAACACTTGCTTGTAGACGGTGCAGTATTCTATTATTTCGTGGTCATTTGAGTATCTAAAACGAATCTACCCATCGTACATGCCGTTGTGCTTATTATAAATGTCATACCACAATTTTTATTCTACGAATTAAACTTATTGACATTTCTATGTGTAATTTCAATGAAAACTGAGTCTCTTCTACGTCTCTTTCACCACAAAATCTAATATTCTAATATCAAACTCCTAACCCAAAATCCTAGATAGCCTGGTCGTAATAGTGGCAGGGAATGAACTGGAGCAAAAAGTACGATTTAATTACTTCGATTGTTCGTTGGAGGAAAATGGCCGTGTTAGCAGAAACATTGTTTGGAGAGTGGCGCTTGCGGAGGTGTTCAGCGATAGGAGGCAACTGATGACAGAGACCTTGAGCAAGAAATCAAATAAGAGATAGGTATTGAGCTTTATACGGGTGTGTGTAGCATTGTATGGCGCAGAAACCTGTACTCAAAGAAGAGTGGACGAGAATATAGATCCGGATTTAGAGATACTGCTGGCTGTCCACTGACTTAGAAACCGGGAAAAGTCTTGGAATTCAGGTATGGCAAAATCCTGTTAGATGAATCAATTTCGCAGAAATCCCTCGAAAAAAATTCTAATTCACGGGAAATAATTTTACTTCAGTGTAGGTTAACGAGAGAGCGTTCTTAAAATAAAACTGAATAACTTTGGAAGTTAAGGGACCAACGGGTCGGTTAGTAGGTCGCGACGACGGGGGACTGGAAGTGCTAATTCTAATAGTGCTCCCCACATGGCACTTAATTAGGGATTGGAATTCCGCTAAAAATGTTCCCCTACCACCGGTATTGGAGCCCAGACCCTTGGGATGGGAGCTACTATTCTAACCCCACAACACCAATCCGATCCCTGAGTGACTCCGGCGAGACACTGACCGATTTGGAAGGCCTTGATCCCAGCGCCCTCAAGCCGCCCGCCCCCGCTTCCGCCGGTGTCGTTGCCGCTAGCAAAGCTGTCGCCGATGCCACTGCTGGTGCTGCTGCTGCCCTCACTCTCGCCGTCGCTGCTCCCGCTGCTGCTTATGCTCCCGCCGCTGTTCACCCGCTTCCTCTCCTTCCCCTTGCCCGAGACGACGAAGTCCGAAGGGGCGTCGGCGATCGGTGCCAACGCCTGTCTCCGGCTCGCCTCCCGCAGTAGCGATACCTGCGGAAGGACGGTGTCCATGCGATGCGATGGCCTCGGAACCGCACCCGCCCCGTCTGTCGTCTTCATCAAGGGTTTCGATTGATCCTGGGGTCCCCTCTGGCTCTCCTGGAGGACAAGCTCGACGAACTGCGTGACGGCAGGTGGGACCCTAGCGTTCGGGACGTCCAACACGCTTATCTCCCCCCTTCCTGTGGTAAGCAAATGCAGGAATGATTCTCAGTTTCGTTCATTGGATCAATAGAAAATTAATAGGTTTGCTATAGCGTGTAGTCGAGCTAAGGTAAACCAAAGTGCCAGGTAAAGTAAATCATCATGAGTATACCCGGTCTGCAAAATAAATGGCAGTTCTCTAAACTTTCCTACCCATAATTTCCCCACCCGCTGGGGATCTTTCTGTAACGATTCCTTCAAACCTTAATTACGCGAACCACACGATGTACTTTATGGTTTCCACACAATCGGGCCCACTGGCCAAAAGTATGGCCAAATGTTGCACGCGTACCAATATAGATTGCCCATCTCTATATCTCTAACTATTTTCGAATCTAGAGATAAAGCACAAATCGTTAATTTTTAGGGTGTTTATAATAAAACATTGACAGTGGTTAGCTTAGCTCTTAGATTTTGGAGAAGAATCGCGTCTATTCGTTTTAATTGGATTACATTTGACCTTACTACAGTAGATCTCTGGCGCGGGTTGACCCCCCATTAATCACTCAACAGCTTTTCCTTTCAACGTCCATAGTTGCGATACAATCGTTTACGGATTTTGGAGATCATTTCATTGTTCATATCAGTTTTACTTCTCTTTAGCTGTTAAGGCTTGCTATTTTTGGTTAAAATGATAGTGAACTAAATTGAAAACCAGTAGGTGCTCCTATTTTCCAAGATTTTAAAGCCAATATTTTCTTATGGCCCATTGGTCTCCATATTGCGAGAAATACTATGATAGATCGGTTAGTGCGAGTGCTTGAAGGAATATCTTTCATGCATGCTGGAACTTCATGCTCCGAAAGAATCTGTATGTGAATCATCAATTAGGTGTTTGGAAGAGGAGCAGATTCAATGAACAGTTTGCGTTTCATTTGAGAAATAATGACCAAGTATGTTTTTATCACCATACTTCCTCGATATAAAAGGCTATGAAAAGGAAACAATGTAATGAAAGCGATTTCCTCCAAGCATTTTTACAAACAAAAAATAGCACGCTTTAACTGTGCAGTGTATTGCTTGTAGTTGCTTTGGAAATTATTTAGAATTTTCTCGATAAATCATCGCGGTACCGCGACAATTCTACTGCTAAACCTTTCGTTCTTGGAGCATTATCTGCACAAATCGAGTCCATTCAGTTGACTGATTGCGCCGTTTATTGGCTTAAATATGTCTCTGTGCTTTCGTATTGTATAATTCCATCTATTCTCTCTTTTAATCAGTGAGCGTGAGCATGCCAAGTTTGTTCAGTCATGCGCAGCAAGATTCGCGTTGTTTTCAAAGTGAAGTTGGGATATCTCGTGGATTATCCGAAAAAAAGAAGCTTCAGAGTAAAAGGCTGTGATAAGGCTATTTTTGCAATGTCGCTAAACTGTGCAGCAGTTGATTGCAATCAGAAAAGGAAGAATAGTGGTCTATTATTTCATAGGTTTGCATTATTGAGTGGCGGAACAGATGGTTGAACATATATATGTACATGTTCCTCTTTCGGGAACCTATTCTGTGCTGCAAAATAAACAGGGACGCAAATCATAATAGCTGGAAAGATGAAACTTAAACAAGTATTCTTTCCGGACTCTGTCGGATGTTTTACCATGTCTGAGGTCACATTTTGAGTGATTTCGAAGAAGAATGGTGTCTCCATTCAGGTTATTGTCGGTTTTTGCACTAAGGTGATCGAAAAGGTGACCAAACACCCCCTGCCACACGCCCATGCGGCAGCTCGCAGGGTATTATGTAGATGTAGAAAGGTTGACGCTTTCCATTCGATCTCGTGCGCTGCTCACTTCGTCACCCAACAACATACTTTTCATTACACGCCAGGCAGCGCATTTCAAAAATGAAACTCAGCGAAAGAAATTTGATTCTCGCATCCACGATCGTTGTCTTTGAGTTGACTGTCAGAAAAGGGGTCAAAAATGGATAGTTTTGAGTTTTTAATTACTCTTAAGTAAATAACATACGTTTTTAGATAAATTTTTGAACGAATTTGGTAACTTAAGTCGAATTATTTGACCATAGTTATAGCTACCTACCGACAATTTACCGAACGATTTACCTGAACACATCGTTCCATTCACCCTGCGAATCCGGGCGATCGTCAGCACATCGAACGGAAAGTTCCCAACGAGAAAAGTGTGAATGATCTATTATGGCATTCACGGGAGTTACTCAATGGTTACATAGCTTCATGTCACCACTGGCACTCCCAAGTTGGCAAAAAATTGTACGTATTATCAGTAATTACCTTTTATCGCTCCATCTCCTCTTAGGTCCCCGCTGGTGACCACATCTTCTAGTTGAATGTCCTCCTCCCTATGGAACCTGCCGGGGCCAATGTGTCTTCTCTCCCCTAAACCGAACTTTCTCATTCCATCCCCATAGTCGCTCTCGTCGTTGTCTGAGTCGTACGAGCTGTCAGTGTCGCTGTCATTCACTCCCGGCCCTCGCCGTCTACGTGGGCTCGACTGCTCCTCGGAGCCGCCAAAACATGTCTGAAATGAGAATGTTATGGAATAAATAAACTGAGGTGGGAAATCATAACTTGAAGAGGAGTCATAATTGCGGCAAATGATTAAGATTGCCATAAAGGTGAGATAAAAATTCAACCATCATCAAATCACCATTCCATACAAGTGAGTACTGCATATGTATTTTATTATAAATTTAACAAGCAGAAATGCATGCTGTTCTCTTCCGGG
Organism: Ceriagrion tenellum; assembly: GCA_963169105.1. NCBI lineage: Eukaryota > Metazoa > Arthropoda > Insecta > Odonata > Coenagrionidae > Ceriagrion > Ceriagrion tenellum. Next base: position 76,144,439 of record OY720637.1, on the reverse strand, counting down.
GGGGGGGAAGAGTAATAAATAATGTAGTAATAATATCGATTCAGAAGAAAATTTTACTCCATATTTATAATGTCGATTTTATTAACTAAGAGAACTTGCCCGTTTAAACGGCTTATTACTTCATTCATTTTGAGGCTAAATAGGAAGCAGAGATTTGGGGACCTGGACCCCATTGGAGCCCAGCCAATCTTCTTCAGGTATTGGACTGGATTAAAGTTGAATAGGTGAGCGTAGGTCTCTAGCATTGTGGATTTAGCATAACATTTCAACGTAGTAAGCGATATACTGCGCGTACCGATTGGCCCTAATTATGAGTATCAGACGAGCTTAGTGAATATACTATGTTCAAGCCGTTATTATAATATAAAACCCATTTAGCACCATGTAATTAAATGTATCCATAAAAGGCCCGGGTGAAATTTCCCAGTCATATGCCCTCGTAAAAAAATTGAAAATTATCCTCCAACCTGTTTTCCCGTGAAAGGCGGACAGAGAGCGTAGCAGTCAGAAAAGGCGCTATTATTATATTAATGTAGGTATTTATATTTCTATGAAAATTGAAATATAAGTTGCAAGCTTCGTACTCAACATAGTACAATAATCTGAGTGCGTTAATATCTGTAAGAATGCCAGTTCTATGCGCCAATATTCAGGTAACTTCCGCTTATTCAGGACGTACGTCAAGCCTGCTAATACATGAAATTTCACTTCCATCCAGAGATGGATAAATAAGTTGCTTGTTTAAGAATACACGTATAATATGGGGTTTGAAGAAGCTTAATGAAACGAATTTTAATGGAAAATATAAGTTGTTTGCTTGAATTTGCTTCTAAAAATTCTATAATATATGCGACTTTTTTGCAGGAAAAAAGATTTCAGCTCTATGGCCTACATGATTCAGATACTCCTGTTTTAAACGAAATCCAATTTTTCATATGATTTGAATTGTTTCACACTTCTGGCGCACTTCAAGGACTGCTGACTGAGACGTAAAAAATAATGAGCAATCGAAATACCAAGTAGCTGAAGTACACAACCTATTGCTGACTTCACCTGTTATCTATGCAGTGAGAAAGTTATTTGATGAAAGCCTGACGAATGAACATAGCTAGTTTATAACACTTTCTACTAAAGAAAATGGGTGATTTCAAAGATCGTGATGTCCCCATATGATTGTTGCCACCAAAATACTGAAAAGTCTATCAAATTACCTCACGCTTCAAAACGAAAAATAGCGTATCATTAATCATACACACACAATCAATTGATCCTTGATACAAAATACCAAGGAAAGGTTTATTGACATGATACGCACTTCGTTCGTACTTCAGGGTGGTTTGCATGAATAAATGGAAAAACTTTTGAAGTAAGTATAATTTAAAAAATCTTTTGGCATTTGAACAATATATGAGGTATGGTATGAAATGACAAGAAAAACGAGAGATGATTGGAGGTGAAGAACAAGAGAATGTCTAAAGCTTTATTTTTATTAATTTTTTTGATGAAGCTGGCGATGTGCCTTTTACGTGGAATATTCTAAAGAACTATGAAATTTCCGTCTCATAGGCACGCGAGACTATCGTGCGTTTGTGGTCTAACTCTTGAGGATAAAACCCTTTGCGGGACCATGGCACGAGATTCGTTATTCCTACCTACATAATGGGTTGAAATTTTGGAAAGAAGCACCTCCAACAATTCTGTTTTCGCGGAATAGCTGGAAGTGCACGCATGAATTTCGAAACAGTGCCTTTGTTACTAACTCAGAGGCGTTAAGGGATGAATTAAGGAAGTGAAAGAAAAAGGAAGCCAAAACCCACTTGGAGATTATAGACTTAGAATGTATCCTAGGGCAAAGAAACCAAGCTGCTCCGGAGAATATAAATTTCTCAAAGCTTAGTGAGTGATTGCGAGATATGTGGGAACTTCCGGGATTTAAGTCTATGTTGGGGTTTTCTGTTCTTCACAGAAGAGAGGGTACGCATAATTGTGTTGGATAATGGCCCGGAGTCCGAGGAAAGCGCCACGTACGAAACTCATCTCTTTAATGTGAACATTCGCCGCGATAAGTTTCTGTGACGAGGAAATACCGCTCATTTATTTCCTGTTTTATAACCCCACTCGTTGTAGAACTATTCTCTTGCAAATTATGAGATGAAAAATTATGTATATATTAATCATCACATTGTTGAGATCAAAAAAAGGATCGATTCAGATCTTAAAATAGGGGCCATCTAACGCTAACTGAGGACCCGCATTGGCTGTATTGATACGAATTCTTTCTCCGTTCATGGTCAAATGCTCCCGTTTCCGTGTGGAAGGTGAAGGTCGTTCAATTGTTTGTTATGAATGTCTTCGGCGCATTTCGTGCCTTTCGTGGAGGCGCTGTATAAATATTTTGTAAAATCGAGCGCTCATGGATTTCGATTTTATGGAGTGACGCATACACTCCACGTTCACGGCGGAGAACGCCACTTCTTCCGTTGATGTCCTTGAATTAGTTCACATTTATGATGTAGTCGGCTACGGTTATTTAAAAGGATCATTTTTTGTCATTATTGATTGTAATTAGTTCTTTATCCATGAACGAAAACATGCAACTTCCTTAAACGATTTCACTCTTCAAATTGACTTACCTTCAACTTGTCTTAAGGTACTTTCAAAGAACTACGGCACTAGCCGTGCAGTAGTGAGCACACAATTGTGTGAGTTAAAGTTACTGCGCGGCTAGTTCCGTAGTTCTTTGAAAATGTCAAAAAGTAAACACCGTTGTGTTTAAAGTTGGGCTTTACCCCGTGGACTGTGGCGCTTAGCGCTCGCATACGGGTACCTCTGGCATTACATGCACGGTACCTGTGAGGACAACCTGCTCCTTAAAGCCTCCATGAGAATCACGGTGGAAGAGGATGTCTTAAGGTAGTTTGAGCGAAATACCATTTCACCGAGACATCAATGAATTTGGTCTAATTTTAAAGAGAAGCATTCCACCCATTCTAAAATACCAAAATATTAGCCCCTTACCGCAATACTTTCCTAGATATTTGACGAAAAATACCAGCCCGTTTACATGGGTAATGGTACGTGTGTGCACTACGGAGAGACAAAATTAGGAAATAAATATATTTAAAAAAATTGAAATGAAAAAGAAATTAAATAAATTATTGAATAAAAATAAGACGTTTCGAACACCTAGATCTCGTAAAAAAATAACAGTGAGTAGTTGGTATATTTTCTTAACTATTTTTGAAAATAAATCTCATAGTTACCGCAATAATTTTTTCAAGATCTGTTCAAAAACCTTCCGCAGTGAAGGAGTTTCAAACGTACCGCGTGGAAAAAACGATTCAAGTAAAAGACTTTTATAGATATTTTAATTTAATTATTTAGAACTTCAGTTAAATCAAGGTACATTATTGAACCATTAATAATAAATTAATAATTAATTCATGCTTTCTACGGCTGCTGGAATTCAAACATATATATCGAATATGATCTCGATTATGATTAGGGAACTATCTCGCTCAAACTACCTTAATTCCATGTTAAACCCTTATTTTGTCCTGGACATTATGACGGCCTTCAACGTCCCATTTTCAGCCCCATCCACCAACTCTGCGCCTCAATTTTCCCTTAAAGCCTTCTCCCTTCCAATACCATACTCCGAATATTTACGCATGTCTTCTTTTCTGTCCATCGTATTTTCTCCATCCTTCATACCTATCGCTAACGTCTACGTCTATCTTCACCACCTATGCTTTACTCCATTGCCTTGCTGCGTTGGAAAGATTCAGCAGTTTTAACTATATATGTAAAGAATAGCTAAATTTCTTGCTCAATTTTAATTTTTAAAAATTATCCCAGACTTCATTTTTAGCATTTTTCTAATGGTGGTGTCAACGTGAAGGAAAATACGATATTGAAGGTACATACAAAATATTACTGATTTACGAGTCAAATGATGAATATTAGAGTTTAATGATATTGACAACCAAAATCCAGTAAATATAAGTGATATAGATATTATCCAAAATACCCGATACTTAATTCAGATCCATACATTGGCAATAATGCAATCGGAAGTCTCTGCCATCTCAGTAAACACTAAGGGTAATTTTTAACGATGAATTTGCATGGGCGTTGACAAGTTACCCATTCACTCATTACATTAATGTACGTTGTACGATTTTCTTAGGCCTCTTCGTTAAAAGCAGTCATAAACATGATACCATTCATCTCTAAGACATAGTTTTTTCGATCAAATTTTCTTGCTCAAATTTTTCTGGATGTGTAATGGTCACTAACAGGTATAACGGAATATTTTTTAAGAAAAATATCTAATAGCAAGCTTTACGAACAAAATTTTAAGCTGTCTATTTTCTATTATGCATAAATTTTTCTATCTAGTACTCAAGGCAAAAAGAGGGTAATTTTTTAGTTTTGCATGATTATCATCACGATATTTTTGGTTTTTTACTCGCCTTTGGATAGAATCGTTGGCCGATTCCAATGTCTAAAATTTACGATTTCATGATTACTCATGATGATTCATCTTACATGTTACCATTTCATTTTCTTATTTTCTTCCTTCCTTACTCTGGACATTTCCAGTTTGAAATTCGTGGTAAGAATACTACTCGGCATTTTGGTTTAAAGCGCTTCGAAGGTTGAGGTCATTTCGCATTTCCTTTCTGTCACATGCAGACTGGGGCCCAGCGATGCTTATCTTCGGTGACTCCATCTAACTGTCCATCAGCGGTAAGAAAATCATTCATATATGGCTTTGCATTCAACACGAGACCTACGATCACTCGACGATTGATTAGCTGGATACGATGCACGTATATGAGTGGACTTCTTGGATGCTCTTCGGAAGTAAATATCGTAAGCCACGGGAACATCAATGTACATTAATGAAGGTCCGTCACATCGCATGTAGCTCTAAAAGAGTTTTTTTCTTTGGTTAAAAAGCTCACCTATAACTCTACAGGCCAATTGGTGATCCGTTTCCGTGCATGTATGATACAAATAATTAACGGAACCACGGCAAGTTGCAAAATGGAGCGCTCTTTATTCACGGCGAGAGTACAGTGGAAAATTGCGTGTAGAAATGTTTAACAGGTACTCCTCGTGGATTCGGTAATATTGTGGCTTGTGATATGGCCCCGGATGTCAGTCATTTGACATTAATAAAGGCATAGAGACACTATTACTAACATACGTTACATACTTGCATACAAATGGAAAGGATGAAGAAGAGTAGGACATACGCTGAGATTAAGAAAGGAATATTATTGGCAGATAAGGCCCTGCACAATATAATCTAAGGGATTTTTACTATCAGTGGAACATGTTATCGGCGGATTACTTCAGTGATAATATAATCTGCGGAAGGTTAGATAATGCTTAACACGGCTCGCACTCTTCTATCATGACATCCTAAAATCAAGTGAATCGAAAAAGCAAATTTACGCGATATTCCTCGATTTCAAGAAAAAAATTGACAAGATTCCTCACAAAAACTCATGCTCAAATTACGAATTGGCTGAGTAAACCATGAAATATTATATATTATACGTGGCTATCTTAGTGAATGTATTCAAAAAAGTTATTAACGGCAATAGCTCCGGCAATTAACGGCAATGGTTCGAGTGACATCAGGCGTCCCACAAGAAAGCGTGATCGGCTCCCTCGTACACAGCATTTATATAAATGACCAAAGTTCTCGAGTAAGCGGTAAACTTAGATTATTTGTATCTTCCGCGTAACTGGGGAAGATTCGGACTCAGAAGTTCTACCATCGTTCGTAAATAATGTTAATTCTTTCTGCCAAGAGTGGGGACTTGAACTATATCTTAGTAACTGCGCTACAGTACACTTCTTGTGGAAGTCATCACCTCAAAGACATCTACACAGTGTGGAGTAAACATAAAGTCGTCAGATGAAGTCTGATATCTGGGAATTACTTTAATTCAGGCCTATCGAGGGAAGCATACATACTATTAACATATGACGCATGAGTTTATCAAGCGTATAGCATGAAGGTCCACGGTTGTAAAAGAGAAGGATAGGTGTAACTTCGCCCAGGTTAGGCCCCCGAATATTCCGCGATCATTAGGGACTCTGGACTGAAAGATTTAATCAAGAATATTTATACAATACAAAGAACAGCTGTGCGCTTCATAAACAATGCCTAAAGCGAACGAATATTGTTTCTCAGATTTTAGACGGATCATGTTGGAAGCCTCTTGATACTCGGTGGCTAACAATAGACTTCTATTGATTGAGAAATTCAGAACAGATGCGTTTCAGTATGACATTGATGATATAATTTTGTCACCGCACCACATCTCTAGGATCGAGACTAGCGATAAAATAAAGGCCGCTTTACACGGTACATTTTATTGTACAAACGAATGTATCATAGAATGTACAAGAAACTGAATGGTAATAGAGCAGGTTCTATTTCCCGTTAAATCATTCAGACAATCATACAATATGCCGCTTTACACGGTACAATTTTCCTCGTGCAAAAGGTCATACATTCGTTGGTACAATAAATAGTACCGTGTAAAGCGGCCTTAAGAGAGATACATTTCCGAACAGACAGGAACACAGATTCGTTTTTTTCAACGCGCAATAAGTGACCATAATAAGAACTCAGCTCCTGTACTAAATCTCCCAGAATACACTTCAACTCTTTCACCTCCCTATAGTCTTATAAGTGCTCTGAAATAGATTATACTATCAAGGTAATCTATCTATCGATGTAGGTTTAAATGAAAGTGAGTAAAAACCCTCGGGATTTTTTCATGTGCAGGGTTCTATGTACCTACACAATTTCTTTTTTCATCCTGCTTTGTGCCAACCGTTCCTCATCCGTTCATTTAAATATATTCTCTTTCTTACCCCTACCCCACTTACCCAAAGATCTTACCCCCACATCCCCTCCGTTATGGTCTCAAGCAACCCTTCGCCCCATTTACCTCTTCCGACTCCCTACTTTGCCTCCACCTAGCCTCATCCAGAAACTCCCATTCGTCACCAACCATGTAAAGCACTTGAAATAGATGTAGGAAGAAAATTCGGAATACTTACCGCCCAGAACCTCGACATGCCCGCTCTCAAGGAAGAATAGGTACATTCGAAACTCTCGAAGGAGTCACTTCTTGATCTCGGGGCGTCTTGCTGTTTGGGAAAGGGGCGACAGAAACCTTCCGGAATACGAGAGGCCAAAAAATAAATGAAGCTCAATTCGATTCCTTTAGCTTCGGGAGGGATCCAGCGAGCGAGATCGGGATGGAAGCGACACTGCGGACGGGAGACGCAACACGCTTATTTTGACGTCGTCGGCGTCGCGACTCAATTCCCTCTCACAGAATGAAGACGCCTCGCGGCCATACGCAACCCCCACCGCGCCCGCTACTCCTCGGCGCCGCCTCCTCCTTCTCCCGGGGTGGCTGTCCCCTGTCCACCCACCACATCACCTCCTCCCCGTCCCGGCCTCCAGCGGTCGGCCGTCGCCTCTTCCCCCCCACTCTCCACCCCACTTTCCGCGACGCCCCCCGCAAACAAGCGGCATCCCATAGAGGACACCGCCCCAACTACTCCCACCTTAACCCCTCCGCACATTCGCGGTCATTATTAATTCACGGAGCAACTCCCTCCCACGCCCTACCGCGTCCTTGCCCGTCCTCATTTCTTCCGAACCTCCCCCTCCTCCCCCGCGGCTTATCTTACTTTTTCTTTAAGGGTAATAATTTATTTACGTCAGCAGTAGAACATGTAAGAGTTGTTTAACAATTTGAAGTATAGGTGACCTCTAATAAATACGTATACCGGGCTACCACGTGCTGTACCAGTTTCATCATGAAGAAAACACATGCTAGTCAAGCGATTGGAAACACATTTGTGAGGGGAAATATCTAGACATGCTTTATGACAAAAAATTCATTTACAACATTGACAGTGAAAAGTGTTGTAAGTAAACTACTTCGACCATTTAGGTAGATAAATTATCAAAATACTGCTTAATATCCTACTCGTAGCAATAGAACTCAAAGAAATAAAACTAATACATTTAGAATGCGCGTATAAAGCATGTATTTTTATCAGTCTCTACATATAATAATTTGTATTAGAAGGTAATGCCAAAACACTAATACCTCTTGAGTACTTGTTCCATTAAATATTAATTTCAATAATCGTCGTAAGTTGGCTTTCGTGTATTAAAAGATTAAGTATAATTGAAAGAGATTAAATATTCCTTTCTTATTTCACGTAATGCGTACTAAATAGCTACATATAAAAAGTGACTACGTCCTGTTGCTGCAATAATTGTTTTTTTATCGTAAGAGTTGTCTTATATTTATTTTATTTTACTCGTAGGGTGAAAAAATGAAATACTCAGCGTTTGGAATACTGTATGTATATATGAAATAATGTGGTATTAGGTTAAGTGTTAGTTTTATAGAGTTCTTTGAAATGCGTATCTGTCTCCTTTACCTCCCCTATCTCTCTTTCAACTCCTCATCCTTCCCCTACTCCCGACCTATTCATCCACCCTCTTGTTTTTTCACTCACACTCGACCCGTGCTTACCTTGAAACGAGCAAATCGATCAGCCCCTCTTCCCCCCCCCACCCACATCTCCCCACCCCTTTAGTTATTGAACTGAATGAATATGAGGGCCGCGCGAGGGTTGTCGCGTATGCTGGGGGAAGGTGGTGATCAAGCAGGGGACAGTCGGAGACAGTGTGGGATGCTCTTCCGAGACTCGTTAGCGTCGACAGACCGCCGAGGCTGCTGACGATGATGGCGGTCTCATCCATCTCCTACTAGATGAGCGTCGAGGCTTGGGAGTGGTTTACCGCGCCGAGGCGATTTTTCCGCCTTTACCATTTGAGTTGAAGGGCTCACTTAATCATAAAAATCATTCCTAAGGAGGCGTCGGTAAATGTCTTCACTGGGACTGATTTTATGCATCGGTTTCTATCAAGTTCTCATTCGACGAATAGATGACGATCCAGTAAAAATCTTGGACTAATTTAACACTAATTTTTAATAAAAAATTAAATAAAAGGGTGTAACGGCAAAATCCAGTATTGTGGTCTCAAAGGTTTCGTACTCTAGAGAGACTCCTCTTTCAGATTAATTTTATCTCATCAAGTAAATGCTTCAGCCAATTTTCTACCACTTCTGACCTTCCGGAGTTGCTCTAACAGGCTTACAGTATTACCAAACTTTAAGTGCTTTATTCAAGGGGGAAAAATCAGAAATTCAGCCGTATGATCCCTTTCCTCAGGCACAGTCACATACGATTCCTCCGCGTGGAATGCTTTAAAACTTGTTTTTAACCGGTTAAATGCGTCTCTTTTGATTAAATTGGTATCTGACGAATTACCGTTGAACTAGCAGAAAAATGGACTGATTGAATGTGCAGTTTTATGGCCTATAATTACCTGCTATATAACTCCTCCCCATAAAACTTCAATATTACCTGATAGCACAATTTTCCGTAGTAATACGTTGTGATCGACTTCTTGTTGAGCTTGTTTCACGAATTCTCTAGTCTCCGAGTTAGTCCTTTTTGCTTTTATATGATTAGCCTCGTGAAGACTAGAAATAGCTAAAGCATTGTCAACTCTTACATTATACGGTGCCACTTTCTTCATTCTCTTTGGCAATTATCAATCTGAAGGTGGGCTCGCTGCAGATTTCGACTCAAGTCTTTCGTCAGCTAGCCGTCCCATTACTTCACAAATCTTATTTTGTCTCCACTAGTAATGTACAAAATTTTACTCCGTGCAAATTTCACTTATTTCTACTTATGACGTATGAAGCTGATGGTATGAGTGAACTGTAGCTTTAATGAACCAACTCCTAAAATAAACCAAACAACCAAAAAATGCGAGCGAATGTCAATGGTCTTCGGAAAAAAGACAATATCGGTTCTTGCATTTTTTATATCTGTAGAGATATTCTTTAATCGTGCTCAGCAATGAGAAAGGTTGATGGAAGCTTTTCGAATATAAACGAAAAAATACTCTCATTTCTCCTTACATGGCCATCACCGTGAATAGCTCACCACCAGTTTTGATAATTGCGCATCTTGGTGTGAGGACGCTGAACTGCGAAGAAAGTAAGAAGGATTCAGGAATTTTGCACCCAAGGAATGAACTTAATTAACCAAATTCTGCGGCTAAAAATGGAGTAAGGAATATACATCTTATCCCATTTCTGTGAAGGCAATTTCTTAAGATTTGGTCTCAGTCATTGAACCTTGAGGATCTGAAATTAAACAATTATCCATAAAAATTTAGGTTTAAAAGTATGACCGTACAGAAACATTTTTAACATAAAATAAACCTGAGTTAACACAGTCTATTAGCCTCAAAGAATATAACCGATTCTATTAGCTCGTAAAACCTTAAGTCGCCTTTTACTTATGGTGTTTCTTACGTAGAGGTGTGATCGATTTCTTGTACATTATGATTTGATAACTGCGGCCACTTTATAGCGACACTTCCACTTCAAAATTATTTTTCTACTGCTAAAAAAATATAATTTTTCACTTTATATCGCGAGAGTTAACTTTATCGTCATTTCTTTGCCGTTAGAAAGTAAGGAGCAAAGGAGCATTACTCGAACATTTTTTTATCTCGTCCATGCAGGAGAGACTTCCAGACGCAGCCTGGTATATATGCTTACAATTTTTGTGGGAGAAAATACAGCAGTAATTTTCATTCTATTTAAAGAAACGCTGCCCATAGTTTCAACAAATAGTGCATTTGTCAAGGTGGAAAATAGATGAATTTCTCAAATAATACGTTCGTGTACTCAAAATAATGGGGGAGACAGAGAGAGAGAAGGGTAATTAAAGGTAAACTAGAGCTTATTATTTTACCTTGAGGAGGGGGTGAGAGAAGGAGGGAAGGAAGGATTCGTGCATGCGAAGATCAGGCATGCAAGGGTCGCAGGACAGGAGGAAGACTTGAATATGAGTGGAGGGATTGGGCGCCGAAAACAACATCATTAAAAAGATGAGCTGGGCTAATAACAATGTAAACCCTCGTATTAATGTAACTTAACCTCTATGTCAACAGAGTGTGATGCAATAGCTTCAAAATTATCCAAATATTTTACACTGCACAATCTCTTTTCAAAAGAAGATGCTGCGCCATTGTAAATGATACCTCCTATCAGTGTATGTAAAGAGGACAGTCTCTATTCCTTTACTTTTTCTTAAACTTTCATCCAGTTTGACCTATTTAACGCATGTCACAAACGTCACATTTTGAATGATGCACTCCACCCGTCCAGATAACCATGCCGGGCTTATGAATCGAATTAAAATTTTACTTGATTTAAAACTATATAAAATTACTATGAAGGATAATTTTTTCGGGAAATGCAGCGTTTTGTTCATATTTTAAAACTCAACGTTTCGCTCATCGTACTGGAAGCGTCATCAAAAGAATGAATTTTAACCAGATTCAACTGGTCTTTAATGTTGAGTTTTAAAAAATGAACAGAACGCAGAATTGCCGGAAAAAATTATCCTTCATAGACAAGAAATGCTGCGAGAGTCATCAAACAAAAATTTATTGAATGACGCTAGATTTTTTTCGGCTGGAGCGATCTTCGGCAAATTATAAGATACATTGCGCAAAAAAGTTAATTTGAAACATCACAAGGTGCGCGCTTTTATTTCTTCTTTCGTTAAATGCTTTTATTTCTCCGCCTGTTCACTTTATTCCCGAGCACGAGTGCTGATTTCATTCCCTTAGTTCAGTGTGCAAACTTCATGTCTCTGTAAAAATTTTTATCTTTCGGTGTTTTATTACAAATGCCTCGTCTTGAAGCGTTTGTGGTATGCTTATGAAAACTATTAATTCCTCCTCTTAGGTTATTGTGGCAACGGAACTCATGGATACCAATGGAATAAAAGTTTGCGGGCTATCCAACCGACTATGACTTCCAAGTGGAGGAAGATTCATGCGATATTGGTGAAGTCGTGAAAGATGTAAAAGGAAAATAATATACGATAATCCTGAAACATTTATCCAGAAATTCAGTTGTGCACGATCACAAAGGATAAATTTCAGTAAGTATTGCTTGGAAAAAGTGAGAGAGGAGGAAAAGAATCTCTGAATAAATATTAATTTGTATAAATCTCCATAAATATATCAGATTGATAAGGACGCTAGATCTGACTGCCTATACTGGGGACCCAGGTTCCCATCCCTGCAGTGGGGGAGATCTTTTCCGGTTAAACTCCGATTCCCACTTAGGATTAATTCCGAGGGCACTACAAGGGCTGTACTCCATCCTTTTGATGGGAGATTAAAATGTAGAACCAATGGATCTCTTGTTAGGAATGCAACAAATACGTCGAAGATGGAAAAGATAGAAAAAAATAAAGAAGATAAGGAGATGGAAAACATGGGAAAGACAGGCGTGTGCGAATTAAGATCGATTGATGCTTACTATTTACGATGCTAAGGATTATTTATAGCGGAAAGAAAGTGAGTTTCTGGTTATGGCAATGAACAACATTAAAAAGAATTGGGAGGGTGGAGTCGGACGCCTTTCTCTTCGGCCACACTGAGCAATAGACGCCATGCATCTTCCTCCTATCCTTTGATCTATCTAGCATGGGTGGTTCTATCAATGAAAGTAATAATTCCTCCGACTATCTCAGCTGTATTGGTCAAGGGAGCACTAAACTGTTCCACCCTTTCCCCGGTGTAATCCCCAGAGAGGGACATGACATGACAGTGGTAGATTTTTGGTAGAACTTAATTCTTACGATCTGCGATGCATGTTCAAATATAGTTATGGACTAATCATCTTAATTGACTGCCTATCTAATAAAGTGAAAGAAAAGATATGGACTCAACTGATAGATAGAGGACAACTGATAGAAATTATTGTTTCATAAAGAGAGCTCTGCTTTTAGAACGCGAAAGGTGGGAACTGTGTCGTGAAATATAAGTGTTAATCTCTTGTTACTTGTAGGAATTCCTTTTTTCTCTTGTCAGTACGATTCTCTGGAATTAGAACTTTAAATTACGAAATCCTTAATATGTTACAACTTAAAATTCACCCTCCACGTATTCAGATGTTTTCTATGTATTCCTAATGGATGGTAGAGAACGCTCCATTGCCAATGGCTCGTCTCGACGGAAAATTCGTCATCTCGTCTGTTGTCTTAAAATCTCTTAAACTTTTGGAACCTCGGGTCAGGACGCGAACAAAAACCATCTATGCATCTAGGTGTCACGCTTTACGAAGGAGATGCACGGGCTGCATACCCAAAAGGAAATATATCCACATCGTATAGGAAGCAAGTTCGTGATCCATCTTATCTCCCGATGTTTCCTCATGGGCATTTTCAATATATCTTGCTATTATTATTTATACGCTTCTATTGCTAATAGAATGATCATTATAATTTTATGTTAATGCAATAATATATCAAAATTCAAACACAAACATAAAAAGTAGTTTTAAAAACAAAGGCACACTATGTGTGGGAAGGACACTCACTGAAAAAAAAAAACTTTCAGACATTTCGGCGCTCAAGTCGTCATCGTCGGCATAGAAAAGCGCTCAAAAGTTTTATTATGTGACCGTCGTGTGCCTGCCTTTTTAAAACTTTTTCATATTTGTGTATATCATTCCTGAGTGTGTTCTCTCTGAAGAATTAAATAAATTTATGTACTATTTATATTTTTTTAATTTTCTCCGGATTTTTCTTACTTTTGTCATTAATTTGACACAAAAATGCTATAAATCTCAATTTTTCCGCTACTGCAAGTATCACACGTGTGTATCTCAAAATAATACTTCAAAGCTTCTAACATTGAATGTGTTGCTCCATTAAATCTCTGTAGAGCCAATGTCCAATTATATTAATTGGAAGTCTTCTGAATAATTAACTAAAGCAGTCAATACTAAATATAAGAGGAAATTACACAAAAAAGCCAACAGTATAGGCAATAACTGTCAATTTTATTAAGAGCAATGATTGCTATTTTCAATTGCAATAAATGTTACAAAGTTTTTGGCATAAGACTTTAAAAATTTACATACTTAAAAAAGAGGCATTTAATAAAAATTCAATATGAATAATTTTTTTTGTCATAAATTAAAACCAATACCAAAGCTCAGATAGTTTTATTACAGCAATTGCCAGGTGCTTTTGAGGCAAATAGGAAAAATAAAATTTACTGAGAGACCCCTAAGGATGAGGGTCATCTAAGAAACATATCAGCAAAATTTTTGGCAACTAATACATTGTCATATAATTTTAAAATATCGCATAATGAGTTTTGATTTGGTGTTCTGATGGAAAATTTCATTAAAGATAGCTTCCTTGAAATAGTTTTGCCATTCATTGACTTGCAACTGCTCCAAATTTCAAGAGTAGTTTCACCACCATAGTATTTCCACCACTATAACAAGTATCAAGTACAGTCTCCCTGTAATTGAAATTATAAATCAATTAAATAACCTTCCTCATGGTCTGATGAGATGAGAATCCTTAGATAAAACCAAATTAATCATTATTTCTGTAGTATGCTATAATGATACTCGCACAATTTTCCTATTAAACTCTTTCCTTGGAAAATCTAGCAATCGCACAAATGAGATATTTAAATATTTATGGCTAATCAACTGAGAGGTGACACTGCATTCTAGGGTAAGTTGGTAATTATGCCATGGAGTACTTAAAGCAATTCACTTTAAAAATGATCTTCAGCAGAACTTAACTACACTCATGCATCTATTGAGGGATAATACTACCTCTGCACGGTGGAACCTTTTGCATCTTACTCTCATAAAACAAAAATTTTCTTGATAATATCGTTGTCGAATCATTGGTAGCCATAGCATGAATGGGGCACAGTGGTGAACTTATTGGGTGTAGGAACTGGCCCCCACCAAGGGCGCCATCGCAAAAGGGGTGGTATAATGCCATCCACATACCCAATTAGAAAAATGTAGAGAAAATTAATTAATAACAAAAAGAGGAAAACAGAGAATGGGATTAACATTTGGGATGGGCAGCACTACCCCTTCCATTTGGCCAAGGGTGCCAGAAACTCACTGGTGCACCACTGAGAGGACAGTGCAAAGACGTCAGCCAAATTTGTACATGTTGCCATACATGGAGTCAAAATAAAAACTATGGTGAACAATACTGAAGTATAGATAATTACCCATCCGTGGTTTTTATGTTGGGATTAGCATGATGGTCCAGGAGAAACTGAGTAACCTCATAATGGTTGCTGTAGACTGCATAATGCAATGGTGTCCATCCAATGTTATCCTAAAATGATAAATGATCATTTAGAATTATGTAGGGTGCTGGCTGTGACTCTCAACATTAGTCAAGATTTAACATAAGATAAAATTATGATTTCCCATCTGTATTTTATGAAAATTCAATATGTGATTCCCTGTAAAAACTAATTTTCCTTGTTCATTAAGAGTAAAAATACGGCAAAGAAATAGCTATGACTTCCTTCTTGATACAATTAAAATATGTATTCCCATTTTATAATTAACTCACTTGCATATTTTGCTCTGCTCCTCTTTCAGATAATAGAGAGACAAAATCTTGATGGCCTCTATGACAGGCAATGTGCAATGGAGTTAATCCTTGAACATCCTTGCAGTTTACATCACAGTCTAGTCTTATCTTGATTGGTGCAGAAATAAATGATATTTAT
This sequence comes from Ceriagrion tenellum, assembly GCA_963169105.1. Lineage (NCBI taxonomy): Eukaryota > Metazoa > Arthropoda > Insecta > Odonata > Coenagrionidae > Ceriagrion > Ceriagrion tenellum. The sequence continues at coordinate 76,128,706 of OY720637.1, read as the reverse complement.
TTACTTTATTAAATTCCTATACAAGCATATGGTGTGTTATGGTTTGCAGTAAATACATTATATGATACCACTATGACAATTTCATAAGCAGACACTAAACAGTGTATGACATAGTTTTTTTATTATAAATGAATTAATCATTAAAATCATTTATTCCTGTGGGGAATTTCTATTAGCAATTTAGTGTTACAGGAGATAGCCACGTTATAAGGCATGGTTTTGAAATAAATCCAGACTTACTAACAAAAATTGTAATTTAAATGTATTAATATGCCTAAAAAGAACTTAAAAGGCAATGTTAGTCAAACTATGTGGGGTTTTATAAATACATAAATTCCATTGGCCCAGTGGGCAAATACATACATAATGCAGGTCCAAAATTAAGAACCATAAATAAAACTACACACGACTACAATTTCAGTCAAAAGACGGCATGGTTGGTATTAAAAAAAGGATAATTTAATGTTATCTTATATTAAAAAATGGAGAGTAGTACACATAGCAGTAAGCCATTTTCCCATACCTCTCAAAAAAAATATGTACCTACCAAAAAATCAGCTATCAATGTATGACCATGATAAGCTGCTAAGTGAATGGGTTTCCTTCCATAAATATTTGTTGTGTCAACTCTGGCTCCACTTTCTGCAAGAATCTAAAATTAATACATATATATCTACTTGACACTATTTCATGATAGAGACTGACATATAACTAGTGGAACACTAAAATAATATTTCTTACAGAGGCAAAAAAGATAACATCAATAATTTAGTTAATTGGTTGCATACAACACAAAATACCCATTACTAGTGATGTGGTCAGGATTTGAGGATTTGGCCGACTCTTATTGAATCCATGAATTTGAATCTGATTGTGCAGGTGGCATATGCACTATGTCGCTGTAAACTCTATGTCGTCCATCGTAAATTCGTCCCAAATCTAACCTCGGAATTAACTATTTTTATTACATTGCACCTCATAAGTATGATTATGTAGATAAACATTCGTTATGTCATAAAATGCATAATTATACATATTAGCAGAGATTTTTATAGTTGTTGAACGCATCAAGTTTCATTTAAAAATTGTCGCACAGCACATGTGCAACGCCGCCTACATAACGTTCATCCATTCCACCTTCATCATCTTCACCTTCATCGCCATCATCATCAGGTTCATCACCTTCTGGAGATTTTGTATGCCGACGCGCGCTTGCCGTAGATCATTAAGCCTGCCGTTTCCATTTTTTACTCAACTGGTCAACCGAAAATATTTCTTTTTGCTTTTGATAAACGAATTTTTGAGCTGCAGAAAATTTTCCAAGCATAGAATACATAATGAAAACATCGCTTTTATTATGCCGCAAAGTTTTCTCAAAACCATTTTAGTTGATCCACCATGCTGTGGTTTAACCACCAAAGCAAATTACATTTACCTGGCCCATTTTGAGCATTAAAGAAATATTAGGTTGTAAAACATCCATCAAATATAAATATGAATGAAATTAAAATGCACTGAAATACTGAAATAGATAATCACAAGATCAAATGTTGAAAGGAAAGCAAGGTCGCTCTCTCCTTACCACGATGAGGCCATTACATTCGAAATGTGACCAAAAGATCAACAGTTTGGAGTCAAGGTTAGAAACTTTGTCGCACCATTTTATGCAGAATTCTGATACTATATTCTGCAGTCACCTCTCCAGAGCCACTAACATACTGTAGTAATAAGCAGAATAATGTTCACTATATTTCTTCTGGTGAGTCTGATATCACGATCAAATATGTGAAAGGCTTGCCAAAAATTGTAACCAAATCCACAAAAAACGAATAAACACCTCAGTTCTTAACTGTTATTATCAGAATGTTAGAGGGTAAGGCCCAAAATGCCTAGATTGAGGGCTGGGGTGTACTGTTCACATTATGACGTTATTGTTCTGTTTGAAACCAATCTATCTAAATATATTAGTGATGTTGAACTTGGCCTGCCTAATTTGAACATCTTCAGAAAAGATTGGGATGATAAGACAAGTAATAAATCCTGTGGTGGTGGGGTTATGATTTTTGTAAGAAATGCTATTGAGGTGTCCCAGGTTGAGATTGTGAGTAAAACAGTGGAACAAGTATTCATATGTATTCACCTTCCTAATAACAATGTTGCACTTGTCGGTGCTGTTTATATCCCGCCCAAATCTGCCGCTGATGTCTATTTATCGCATTTTGATACGGTGGAAAGTGTACTACATAGTTACCCAAATTGTCATCAATTTGTCCTATTCGGTGATTACAATATTCCAGATGCTAGTTGGAGTGATGGTGTCATGCTAGCCCCCAATAATTATGTTTGTGCAGGGTTTAATGAACTTCTGGCCAGTAGTGACCTATATCAGTGCAATATGATTCAGAATGAGCGTGGAGTGTTACTCGACCTTGTTTTGTCATCTGTGATGGATCAGGAAGTATACACTACTGATGACCACATCCTCCCTATTGACTATCACCATCCCCCACTGAGCACCAAATTGGAATTATCATGTGCCTCATATACTCAGCAGAATAGCCCTATGTGCATGTATGATTTTAAAAACTTGATTTTTTAGCCATCTCTAGTCATCTTGACATGGTAAATTGGCCTGAACTGCTATGCAATATTAATGTTGATGATGCTGCTTCCTGTTTCTATTCTGTTCTTTCCTACTTAAAAAGTCTATATACCCCAACCACTGTGATTAGGAGAAGTAGTTATCCCAAATGGTTTACTTCAGAATTGAAGAAAATGGTTAAGCTAAAAAAAACTTGCCCATAAGTCCTTCAAAAAATCCGGAGAATTTCACTTCTACATTAGTTTATGTGAACTTCGGCGAAAATGTAAGCTGCTTAGTAAGAAATGTTACTCCAATTACATCAATAATACACAAAATAATATACTTACTGATACCACAGAGTATACAGAGAGGACATTTGGCGTTTCAACCTGTAATCTCGAAATGCGCTTCCGGCCATGTTGTAAGCGTTAACTTTGGAAGAAGCGAGCACGTCAATGTGGTGAAAAGTGAGAGCTTCACTGAGTTTTTCTCTTTCTTGGTGATTTACTCCATCTCCCTAAGAGTTTGGCCAGAGTTTGTTTCCCTGGAAACACAAAATGTCTGAAAAGGAGAGAAAAGGTGGATTTTCTCTATATGCTCAATGTAATCAGGTATCAGAAATTAAATTCTGACCCAAGCTGCGCCGATGTGCGTTGAATGCGCAATAAATACGCGTAAAACCTCCTCGTTTGTAAATCTGCAATAGTCTTGCATTAGTAATGCGAGTAATATGCGCATTTTCTACGACAACTTATTAGATTTGCTATGAGAAGTCACATCAACTTAATGAGAAATAATTTGAGCCTTACAAGGAGAGAACTTCAAGCCATGTAAGGCTCATGACTAGGTTCTTCTTGTGAAGAGGGATACATGAAAGTGAGGTACTTTGCTGCAACACATCAGGCTGAGTTCCATTTAGCGAACACCTACCACAACAAAATGATATGAAAATAAATACAATTCATGACAGAGAACATATTTAACCTAAGTACACAACCCTAACTTATCAAAGAGCGGTAGACGAGAGGTGACGCTGAGGACTTTGACGCGGATGGTGTGAAGTTCGGTCCTCTCTAGAGGAATATCTTTTTCTTCTTTTTTCATAGTTTTTTCACTCGCATAATGTAAACATTTTGTTTTCATCATAGTGACTCACTTTAAAAATATTTTTCCCCCAAAAAAATATTAATGTGCATTAATAATGCGCATTAAATGCACATAAAAGACATGGAGAAAAATGTGCTTTTGATGCACATTTGAAATGCGCACTAAATGCTACTGTTAATGCGCATTAAATGCTACTATTAATGCGCATTAAATGCTACTATTAATGCGCATTAAATGCTACTATTAATGCGCATTTAATGCACTTTTAATGCGCATTGGTTCTGCCGGGGAAGAGACAACATTCTGTGACTGTATGAATCTTCATTGCTTCAATTAAATTAGCTACATCATTGATATGATTGTTTTTTTCCAACTTTCATCCATGAGTCAGCATGAATATGTTTTTGAAGCTGAGCAAAGGACATGGTAGGAATCTACTTTTATAACTATGTAAATGTAATCGTAAAGGTGTAGTTAATGAAAAAAAATTAATTTTACTAATTCATGATACAAGTCGCATAAAGATTCGCGTCTATCCCGAGTAGCATGTAGGCTCTTGTACCATTTTATTTGAATTTGTTTAAAAAGAACCTAGGTTCAAATGGACAATGCTGTTTAAATGGCCTGTGTCGATCAACTCCCTACTAATAAGATCATTTGGCTCTCATATTACTCATTTCTCTGGTACTGCCAAGGCTTTGAATAATTATAAACTTGAGGCTTTTCTCACCATTATCAACTTAATGCTTACTATTTATTAAACCATATATTCCTGGACCCAACTGGCTCTCCACTACCCATTACTTTACTATCTCGTTGTCTAAGCCAGATTTCTCTATTATGCAGCTTTCATATTCTCAATACATACCTCCTACAATTTTTTATTTTGTTCTTGATTGAATTGAAGCTAATTTTTTACCCAATGTGATTAACAGGTGCTTTACGCAAGATTCCTTACCTGCGTTGCGAATTGTAGTAATAGGTTAAGCAGTGAAGATGATTTCTACGGCTGTGCTATTCATCGCGCAACTATTGCTTTTGATTTAATTTAGAGATACATGGCAGAATTACCTTCAATCCACTTCAGGCCTGAAGTTTATAACGTGAGAGGGGTGATTACACCTCTGAATACCACCTGTAATGCGGGGATACACCTATACTACATAGACCATTTTAAATTCCCGCCGTTTTTAACGCGCTAGGAACATGGCCGATGCGCGCATTCCGCATTACAAAATTTAAAGGGGGGAAATGGAAAATGTCCTCTCTGTATACTCTGTGCTGATACCAAATATTTCTGGAGTCACAAAAATATTCTTCGCAATTCTCAAAGACTGCCAGATGAGATGTTTTTTAAATACTCAAAAATGTGCCAATTCCTATGTTATATGCAATCTTTTTCCTAGTCATTTTTCCAAAGTGTATAATCATACTAATTGTACTAGACCATCATTACCTGATTTTCCTCAATCTACTCACATCATCTCTCTTGTGATATCAACAAACGAGCTACTGTCGGCGCAGAAATTATGTGCACTCGAGTTTGGGTACAAATAAAAAGTTAACGAAAAGACTTACAGAGAAACTAATGGCACCATCATTTTTCTCATTCATTTCTACGTTATATAATAGTAAATTTTAATTTTTTTGATGAATTTTTATATTTTTTATTGCAATTATAACGTAAAAAGTACCGGTTATTTATGGCGCGCGGGAAAAGCTCCGACTTTGATACTTTGTAACTCAAACAAAAGATCTTCAATGTCAACTATATTTATGTAAATGGAGGATAGATATGTTTGCTATAGATTGTGCGAGTTGAAGCTATGTATGTTTCATAGAAATAAGGTTATTATTAATTTTTTAAAGTTATTGCATTTCAAAACTGGGGCATCGTAAGATTTTGTTCTTGGTCTCGTTGCAATTCGCATGCCTTGAACGTTTCCAATATGTTATTGTCCAAAACATCGATAAGCGCGTTTAATTTAAATCGAGTGATATTTATAATGGACGAAGTGCGAGGTCCCGTTAGGCGAAACGCCTAGCCGAATCGGTGCTGTGTTGCCGCGTATACCCGCTCGGGCCCCCAGCGCTCGGCGCCTGCACAAGCCGGCCTGGAAGGCGGCCCAGGTTAACAATGTAATCGCATTCCTTACCCTTTTGCTCATTCACATTTGCAAGTTATTTTTGGCCATGATTCACGTGAGGTATTTAGTAATGCGGTAGCGGTAATGTGGTGATAAAGGTTTGCATTAGAATAAAGCTCTGTGTACAAACAAAGTACGGAGAAATAAAATTACTTGTTAAATCCACCTGACATTTAATAACAAGACGCAAGTTTCGACACAGATTCTGACGATGGCACGAGGTGTCAAAACCCGGGTCTTGCTAATGCATCTCAAGTGGATTCAAAAAATTCATTTCATTTCTCCGTTATGGATAACTTGCACAAATTAAAGCCTGCAAACCTTTCCTTTCCTAACACGGAGCTCGAGGCTGCTCCGAGCGCGGGGGCCCGAGCGGGTGTACGCGGCAACACAGCACCGATTCGGCTAGGCGTTTCGCCTAACGGGACCTCTCACTTCGTCCATTATAAATATCACTCGATTTAAATTAAACGCGCTTATCGATGTTTTGGACAATAACATATTGGAAACGTTCAAGGCATGCGAATTGCAACGAGACCAAGAACAAAATCTTACGATGCCCCAGTTTTGAAATGCAATAACTTTAAAAAATTAATAATAACCTTATTTCTATGAAACATACATAGCTTCAACTCGCACAATCTATAGCAAACATATCTATCCTCCATTTACATAAATATAGTTGACATTGAAGATCTTTTGTTTGAGTTACAAAGTATCAAAGTCGGAGCTTTTCCCGCGCGCCGTAAATAACCGGTAATTTTTACGTTATAATTGCAATAAAAAATATAAAAATTCATCAAAAAAATTAAAATTTACTATTATATAACGTAGAAATGAATGAGAAAAATGATGGTGTCATTAGTTTCTCTGTAAGTCTTTTCGTTAACTTTTTATTTGTACCCAAACTCGAGTGCACATAATTTCTGCGCCGACAGTAGTATCTAAACTTAAATCACTTGACACATCCACAAGTCCAGGACCTGATAATATCCATCCTCTGCTTGTAAAACATTGCAGTGACTCATTAGTCTATCCACTTTTCATTATCTTTAACAAGTCTTTAAGCAGTGAAATCTATCCTGATGCTTTTAAAAATGGATATGTTGTCCCCATTCACAAGAGTGGTGACAAAAAAGATGTCAGTAATTATCGCCCAATGGTAATTCAATCTGTGTTTTCAAAAGTGCTGGAGAGCCTAGTTACAGACAAAATTAGTCCACTGATTGCTCACATTCTGGTTAATGAACAACATGGATTTTGTACTGGTCGATCAACTGCCACCAACCTATTGGTATTTCTGCATGAAGTTACTCAAATGCTTGAGCACAATAGCCAAGTAGATGTGATTTATTGTCATCTCAGTAAAGCTTTTGATGCAGTTGTCCATCCCCTTCTCATTGCAAAAATTAAAGCATACAGCATTAGAGGCAACATGTTTAACTGGCTTGAAAGTTATCTCTCCAATAGGAGGCTCAGTGTTAAAGTACTGGGAACTACATTACTATCTTTTGGTGTACCCAGTGGTGTTCCACAGGGCTCCCATCTCGGTCCTTTGCTCTTTTCACTTTTTATAAATGACATTGGCCAAGTGCTGACTCCCATTAAATACTTGTTATATGCAGATGATCTCAAAATATTTCACCAAGTGAGGACTGAAAATGATGCCATAGAACTACAGAAATACCTCACAAATGTCTCCCAGTGGTGTGTGAAAACTTTTATGTCCCTTAACTATAGTAAATGTTTTGTAATGACCTACTGTAGAGGTAATCCATCATTCTCATATGAATACTCATGCTCTTGGAACCTGCTACTTAGAGTCAATCACTTTATAGATCTTTGGGTAACTTTTGATTCAAGATTGTGTTATGCCTTACATGTTTCAAGCATAACATCCAAGGCATATAGAATGTTGGGTTTTATTTGTCATGCGTGTAAGGATTTTAAAAACATCCACTGTCTAAGGATATTATATATGTCTCTAGCAAGATCAATCTTAGAGTACTGTTTAATTGTGTGGAATCCATTATATGGGAAATATGAATCATCCTTGGAGAGGGTCCAACAGAAATTTTTAAGGTTTGCTTCAATCAAACTTTCTATTCCCAGAAAGAAAGGAGAATATGACAGTGTGAGGAATTAGGTACTTAAGCCTGACTAGTCTTTGATGTAGAAGAAAACAATTTGGTGCTATATTCTTAAATTATATTTTGAACCGTAAAGCGTAAAATGCTCAACTCTATTGTCATTTCTGTCTCTAAGGGTAATTCAGTAAGCACAAGACTGAGCAATTTGTTTAATGTTCCCTATCTGCCAAATTCATTCATTCTACATGCCACTGTACCGTGCAATGAGAGATGCTAATGAAATCTCAAGGGACATTGACTTTTTTACTTCTTCTTCAAGCACCTTCAAAAGATATGTGAGAAGCAATGTTTCTTGCCTGTTTACCTCTTTTTATTATGTCATATCTATATTCTTATTTTCTCTCTTGATAGTACTTCCATCTTGTCGTGATGAGGGAGCTTGTGTGCCTAAGTGAACCTGAGAGCTATGCCGGCGGGAGCGTAAGCTCCTGGTAGGGCCACCCAAGCCGGACGGGTCAAGGGGGATAGGCCAGACAAAGAGAAGTACTCTGGTCCTCCAGGTTGGGGGTTGAGCATAAGGCTAACGACCCTATATCGTAAAAAATCTCTTGTTACGAAACTCAAAGACAGTGAAAACCGGACTGGAAATAATGATTATCGAACCATGCAAACGAAAGGTAAACGAAAACGGAAATTTGATATTCAGATAGCAACGTGGAATGTTGGAACCCTAAATAAACCAGGCACTCTACAAGGCCTCAAAGAAGAGATGGGAAAATATAAAATAGGAGTGGCAGCCATCCAAGAAGTAAGATGGAAAGGAAATGGAATTCTAAGTAGTGGCCAATATACAGTCATGCATAGTGGAGGAGAGAGTGGTACAATAGGAGGGACAGGCTTCTTAGTGGATAAGAAATATAACGCTGCAGTTCTCAATTTCAAACCTATAAACGAAAGGATATGCACCCTAAGGATGAAGGCCCGTTTCTTCAACATTACATTCATATGTGTATATGCGCAGACAGAGGATGCGGAGGATGAGGAGAAGGATCTTTTCTATGGGCAACTGGAAAGTGAAATGGATAGAATCTCAAGACAAGATGTAAAAATAGTCAAAAACTATGGCAAAAAGAGTCAAAAACAAAAGTGAACTTGGGATGCTCTGATTGCATCGCTAAGTACTCAGAATAAATTCATTTTCGCATTTCCATTCAATCTATTCAATGCAACTTAAATAATATTCCATCTTTTCAAGCATCCCAATAGTCTGCTACATCTGCTCTCTATGCTCTCATGTATTTACCAACTCTCCCCTCCTATCTCTCAGTCACCTTAATATGTCTATTTTCATAAGCACTACCAACGTGCAAAACTTAATTTGAAAATATGAATATGTACATAGTTTGTGCTAAATCTGAGTTGTGGTGTAGTTAGAGCTTCCCATATTTACTTATTTGTATTTTTGCCTTCCCAGATTTACTTATACCAATAAGTAAATATGGGAAGCAAACCAAGCACCAAACTTTTTAGCCATTAGGCTTCTGGAACTCATTAATGATGTTACTTACTGTAATGATATCATGACGACCATTTTCACATGCTGATGCAAATGGGGTATTGCCAACTTTATCCTTGTGATTCACTTTTGCCCCATGTTGTAACAGTAATTTTACACACTCCACAGAGCCTTGCATCGCTGAAACATGCAGAGCTAAAAATTGGCGGAATAGAGCAGTCTAAAAAGGTGATATCAATAAAGTCTCAGCCATAAAATTCTAAATCAATCTTCGCACATGACTTGCTAAGTTTAGAAATTTATGAGAAATTGTAAAATACATGAGAAAAAAGTAATGATGAACATTTATTCTCTTCAATGTATAGTATTCAAAATAATTTTACATTACTTATGACTGTCTCAAAACTTCAGTATTGAGAATAGACTAATACAAAGAAGCAAGACTGATCTTTTATTCAGATCTTTTGTCATGTACTGTGGATTCTTGTGAAACTGAACCTCACATTTTACATAGATAATGAGAAATTTAAAGCCAAATTTTCACCTGAATGTCCTGCCTTGTCCGAATGATCATAGTTTGCTCCGATATTAACCAGTTTCAGAACAGCTTCACATGCAGTATTACCCACTGCCCATAGCAAAGGCGTTCGACCCTTAACATCCTCAGTTTCCAAAGAAAAGAGGTCAGAAGATGCAATCAGTTGAACAGTGTCCTAAAACAGGGCATTAAATTAAGAAGAAAATACCTATCAGAACTAAATTTTACTTTAGTGTCACAAATTGAGAAAACAGAACAAATGCAAGTGAAACAGATGTAGACTCACAGAATAATTGAACATTGCAGCATAATGCAATGCAGTTGCACCATACTCATCCTTACAGGGCAGCATCACTGAGTAGTGTTCCAATAGCATCATTAATGTTTGGGTTTTATTAAGCATAGCAGCCCAATGCAATGGTGTCCTTCCTACTTTATCTTTCACTTGGCTGTATTCCCCTTCAATTACATTATTACAAAAAATAAGAAAGTAAAATTTGATAGAAAACAATTACGGCATTGTCACAAATGATCTTTTTGCCTCTGTTACTATCAGATATTGCGCCCATAGCTCAGTTGCTTCAAAAGCGATAATAACTGATTGAAAAATACCTGCATTTACAAAATTTCTCTGCCTTATACATATTTTCTTTGGTATTAGATGATTTCTCTTTCCCTCATCTCTTCACCTTCATAATAATTGTTCTCCTAGTTTTATTAATGGGTGTTACATCAAAACCCATGTCACATTTATATCACTACGAAGGACATCACATGATAATTACATATAAACATGAATTGCACAATTATAATAAGAAAAGTTAATGGGTACATTTTAAAAATTATAAGTTGTGAGAAAAATTCCAAATCTATAAGTTCAAAAAAACTCCATATTTTTCCAGTTGTCACTTTTGGGTCTACACCAAGTAAACTGCAGAAAAACACAAACCATTGCTGATGAGGATTTTCACTATTTCTGCACCATCTGGTTGATCAGCCACAGCCAAATGAAGAACAGATCTGCCCTCACTATCTTTCCATTTTAAAGAAGACATCGATTTTTCCTATTAAAATTGAGGTATGCAACATTATTTCTCAAATGTCTGAGATTTTTTGAGAAAATTTGTTCCTTTGGACATGTTTATCCCACATAGCACACACAGATGGGTTATGTTGTGCAGATATATGGTTTAAAAATTACTTAACTACCTATGTCATTCATTCCAAAAATTGGAAAAATTTTACAAACTACTCCCCAACCATTACACCATTCCCCATCATTGGCCCAATGGCCTGTGCTTCATAGAAATTTCTTGCCAAATGCAAAAAAGATTCACATGATGAGGTTGGAAAAAATAGAAAAATGCCTTACCATAAAACATTTTAAGCATTGCTGGGCATTGATTTTTCGTGAGCTGATGGCATAGAAAAGAGGTGGTTTTCCAGCTTCATCAATTACATCTTCCCTTGCATTATTCTTCAATAAAAGCTTTACACCTTGAGAATTTCCTGCAGCTGATGCCCAATGCAGTGGAGTTCTCTGCAATTAAAATCATGAGTATTTTATTTTGCATTTGTAAAAATATTGCCAATCTTCGAATCTGAGATTAGCTCCATCCAGGAGAGATTAGCAAATGTAATGCAGGAGCTAATCTACAGCTTACTACAATAACATTTGAGATTCATACATCTCAGCAAGGAGGGGCCAACTCACATTACTGCCCCATCCATTGTTCCCAGGAGGTATCCAGTACATAAAAAATCTCACAGCTAGGGTTTTGCCTTGCATTTATTAGAATTCTATTGGGGTTAGAAGCCTTCTGGTCATAAGCTCAATGTTCCACTTTCTATGTTATTAGGAGCACTGTTTAATTCCTACAGTTAACGTTTTTATTCAAAAATATTAAATTTTGAAAGTACATTTTTTAAGTTTACCTTATGATCATCTGGGGCATCACCATCACCAGATCCATTGTTCCCAGGAGGTATCCAGTACATAAAAAATCTCACAGCTAGGGTTTTGCCTTGCATTTATTAGAATTCTATTGGGGTTAGAAGCCTTCTGGTCATAAGCTCAATGTTCCACTTTCTATGTTATTAGGAGCACTGTTTAATTCCTACAGTTAACGTTTTCATTCAAAAATATTAAATTTTGAAAGTACATTTTTTAAGTTTACCTTATGATCATCTGGGGCATCAACATCACCAGACACTGCATTCTCAATGATAAACTGACAACATTTTGTTGATGAAGCACAAGTAGAAAGATGAAGGGGTGTGGCACCATCCTTATCTTTCATTCTCCATCCGCAAAATTTACTTTCTTCTCTTGCTTGTGTGTAAGATTGATCTGAGTTGTTTTCATGCTTTTGCATCAATCTGAAGCATTGGTAAGAACCCTGAAATAAGGTATGGATGGTAGAAAAATATTTTCAATCACCGTAGTTTCATATATTTTTAGATGAGAAATTCTATCAATTTAACTTTCTCCAATGAAATACCATTCTGTCAATTTTTTGTTTGATATTGTACATGTACCAAATAAGGAAGGTATCTTAATTCTTAAGCAAAACTGAAAAGCCATATATTACATATTATTATAGCCAAAAGCCATATTTGTATAAATTAAGATTTCTTAAGATCATTTCCTTTCTCATAAATTTGTTTGAATGACGACTTTTTCGGAAGACTGAGATGGAATAGTTCAAAAGTATTTGTTTAACAGCACATGATGCATAAATATTTGGAAACACCTAATTTACATCACAAAGAAAGAGAAAAGTTAGTCAGTTGAGAGGAACATCATGATTAGAGGCATAATAAACAACCAATTAATTGCTTAAGATATCAATCAGAGTAGTTAAAACTCACTAAAATCTCCAACCCCTTGTTTTAGTTCCACGTGACACCTTGGTTATATAGCTGAAATTATCTTAGGCGGTTCAAACTCAACCCCCCTGGCTACACCCATGTGCATGTATGAATATTCTACAATGACAATCTTAATTTCTTTAGTTATTGAACTGCCTTTTAAGCCTTTTAACTTGAGAATTTATTTGTTTTTACTTTTTCACAACTTGCTGGAATTAAATGCAGCCATTCTTATCTTTTCAAAGTAGTTTACACTTATATGTTATTTTCAAAACATAATTAGTTTTATTAATTTAATATTTTAAAGAAAAGATCTATAAATGTGTTGTTGCAGTGTTCACAAAGGTGACAATTATTTTAAGAAACTGAGAAGTCATGATTACGACCAGTAAAAACGTGGGAAATGGAATGTGAATTTACGTGTTAAAGTCCCCAAAAGTGTTAGTTAATAGGAATCCAAGCTCCAAGTTCTTGGTACTGCTTATAGTACTTAAACCTTAACTTTACCTCAACTTCAGATATATCATGGAGAACACACATACAAAATATATGCGGCACAGAATTAAAGAAACTAGGTTTTGTTAAGTGTATAATAAGAAGGCCCTCGGATGAAAAAGTAAAAGAGAGATGCTACTTCGCTCTGGTTAGGCCACACCTCCAATATGCAGCGAGCATTTGGGACCCTGATCATAAAGATTTAACAAAAAAATTAACAAAGTACAAAGAAAAGCAGCACGCTTCATTAAAAACTGCTACGAACGAACATGTAGTGTTACACAACTGTTAGAGGGATTAAGGTGGGAGCCCCTAGAGACTCTGAAGTGCTGCACGCTAGGCTTAGGCTGCTTGATAAATTCAGAACTCATATTTTTCAGAGCGACACAGAGAATATTATCATGAAGCCTCACTACATTTCTAGGTCTGACAGATGCAATAAAATAAGAGAGATACTCTGCCGAATATATAGGTACAACAACTCATTCTTTCCGCGCACAATAAGTGACCACAATAGAAACTGAGCTCCTCCAAACACACTCTCATAGAACATGTCACCATTTCACTCCCTGCCACACGCCCAAGCGGCGGCTCGGGGGTAGTATGTAGATTTAGATACCACACTAATATATAAAATACCACTCTAACTAATTAGAAATACTTTGAATGAAACTAAAGGTCTACATTTTCAGGCAGGAAAAGGCAGGCTTTATACATGTGTGAAATACAAAATGTAGGTCCTTATGCCCTGATTTTCCTCGGTTTACAAATCTATGTTTCTAAGATATGGTTGTATGCTGTCCGAGCGGCCCCCAGGAAGCCTCCCTCTGCCACTGCATTGATGCACTTAGAGATATCATCAATTCACAAATACCAAAGAAGTCAATGTCCATGTGCAAAGCTGTTTTGACACCCTGGACTTAGAAAACAATGAAAGTACAATGAACTCATACCAAGTATCATGTACGCATATATGTGAATATGTAACTGAATATCAATAATTATCCAGAATAATAGATCACTTCAAGTTAAAGAAGTAATACTTTGATGACCATTCATCTGGACCAAGGGTGGAAGGGGATTGAGGGGGTATGTAGTATATTGTGGGAGAAGTGAATGGAATGGGCTTGAACTTTGTTGTGCTGTGTTACTTAGTGGAACCCCTGGGGATTGATAGACCCATGTAGGACCAAACCTTAGAAATGCAAATACAAGTGTCAAAAACCGATTATATCAAGCATGAATGGGCTTAAATTGGCATATTACACCAGTATATCGGACATTAGGTTTCATTATAAGAAGTAAAACTGCTTTTCAGAATAGTAAAGCAATGGCAATGTTGTATAATGCTTTAATTAGGTCTCAACTCGAATATGGAGCTATTGTGGGGGCACCTTTTGCAAAGAAATATATAGACTTGTTGGAACGGATACAAAAACAATTTCTTAGAATTCTTTTCTACAGGGAATATAAAGTATATCCGATGTACAAAAATTATATATCTTATAAAAACCTGCTGAATTTTTATGGACTTGTTTCACTTTCTGCAAGAAGGAAGGGCATAGGTTATAAGTTCTTATATGAAATAATAAAGTATGGTAAAGACAGGGCTATCCTCCATAAATTAAATTTTTACGTCCCACAATTTAACCAAAGGTACCAGCAAACCTTCTTTATTCCATTTGTTAAATCCAAATATTGTTGCAACTCACCACTTATAAGAATGTGTAAGGAATACAACACTGTATGTGACCAGTTAGATTTATCTTGGGATAAAAATGTATTTACCTCCCAGATAAACGTCATAATGAAGAAACATGCGTTACAATGACCTGCGAATTATGCATTGCTTGAATGTGAATTCTTTATTTTGAGAATTGGAAGAATTATTGTTGTAGTTGGGAAAAAAGTGTGTATTTTTATATTTTTGTAATGCTTTCTTAATAATTCTTTTGTAAACGTTTTGTAATGCAGTAAGTTTTTGAAATAATTATTGTAATTGGTAAAATCCATGTATTGTAAAAGTGTTTTCCCTTGGGTTATTGGGAAAACATAAAACTAAATAAATATTATAATTATTTGTGGTATTGAGGACTGTTGTGTTGGTTGGAGAAGATAAAATCCTTTGGAGAGTAAGTAGTAATAAGGATAGAAGGTGGGAGAAAAATATGGCATCAGCCTTAACTTACTCTTACTGAATGGTCATAAGGGGTCCACAATATGAGGCATTATGTTAAATCTCATGAGGCAAATAAAGGACTGACCTTGTAGAGTTCTATTCACCTAATAGCATCTATGTTAGGATTAGTAATATCACTGGAAAGTACCCGCCAGTTAGGAATCATATGTTAGCCCTTATGGATGCGAACTCAGTTTTCTAAACACCCCAATCCTCACCTCCTGCTTGAGAAAGCATTCCATGACCATGGGATGTTAGGTAGTTTCATTTTTAGCTTGTTTTAGATTAAAATTATGAAATATATGTTACAATTAGGAGAAAACGTAAAAAGGTTTACCCTTATTGCTGCCCAGTGAAATGCATTCCGGCCAAGACAGTCTACTGAATTTGGGGAAGCTCCAGCTTTTATGAGTACCTTCACACATTCAGGATGATTTCCAAGACATGCATAAATCAAAGGTGTTCTCCCCAATCTGTCACGGAATTCCAACCAGCGAAGACCACCTTCTAAAAATTTTCCCATATTATATTGAAAATGCAAAGGGCAGTATAAAAAATATAGAGATTTGAAAATTATATATGAAAATCCTAAAGTAATATTACTGAACTATACTATGACTTTTCATTCCATAATTTGTTCTTGCTCATCAGATATTCATATCACCAGTATCTGTGGCATTTTCACTCAATACTCTCTTCCAAAAAATTCATTAATTAAGCTACTGCTCAAATTCAAGGAAAATCTATTATTTTTCAAATGGTAGCATCACAGTCAGTTTATCATATTATTGGTAAGATTACTTAGGACTTAGACTTTACTGGTATGCTATCAAGTGGTGTCGTCATTTGTGTTCAGAATATAGTACTACATATAAATAAACGTGGGATCAAGTACGAAGTTGATATATCCTTCTTATAGCCTCCTAAGTTAATTACCTGCAATGGCATGATGAAGATTAGCAGAGTTGCCAGCAATAGCTGCTGCATGAAGATATTGAGGCTCAAGTGAAGACGAAGAAGGTACAACGGGAAATAAGGGATGCCGATTTATTCCAGCAAAGTTCTGCCGCGAATGATGACAAATCTCTTGAGATACTGGTAATGTGATCGGCGAAAAACAAATTTTTATGGGGTTGGCTTCATGTAGATTTGAGCGTATAGGTGTCTCTTGCAGGTCTTTGGAAATGGGTTTCCGTTTTTGCTCCATTAAAAATTCATATAATTAATGAGCTAATTTTTATCAAAATGGCAATGCGACTGGCTGTAAACTTTGGTTGACTTTTTTACCCACAAATGCTACGGGAACATGAAATGAAGAAACAACGTCTGCTCATACGATATACTTCTTCGTTAATGATGAACTATAAGAAAACTTGAGAATTCTGAAGCTCACGTCGGTCAACATGTTCGAATAACAACCTTCGACGTCAGCTGACTGCGAACATTGAAATAATCGCGGGATACAATTTCGTTGCGTCTTTGTTAATCATATGAACGGACCAATCCGGATGCTTTGCGGCTTTGCGGGCTTTGCGGTTGACTGCCAAGGTGATTAATGAGAACTCTACCCACTTTAGGGACCACGACAGTATCCAAGATAAATTTTTATATTAAATTCCTTTTTTATTCCTTCCTTTTTTGTCTCGCAGAATTGTGTCGATCAAGTATTCAGGGAAGATACTTCATCATACACGATGATGAGCCGGAAATCACGGCAATATCTCATAATAACACTGCAAAATGAAGGAATCCTATTATACAGTAGTCGCTATCAAGATGTCACGGAGAATTAGGTGAGTTTAATTCTCTCTGTCTTCTCTCCTCCTTCATTACGTTGGTTCACTATTTGACTGTGTTATTTTCCTTAATTTTTCTTCAAATACCTAAGTTGACGATACAATATTCAGATGTTCGGAGTATAATTAGGAAATGAGTGTGCCTATCTATTAATGAAGTTTTCGATTTCTATTTTTCATCAATTTACGCTCAAAATCCATCTCAACTTCTTGCCAGAGAATTTATCCGTAAATTAATTTATAAGATTTAATTTTTACCCTCAATAGCTCTTAATGTTTTAAATTTCTTCTTTGCCTCTTCCTAGTAGTTTTGCTATCATATTTTTACGCGGCGCATCAGGCGCATCTTTTGAACTTTCCGCGAAACAACTAAAATGCGCAAGCGGCGCAAGTTCCATCTTCTGCCATATAAGGCACTGCAGTTGTAAATATGGCGTTTGGCTGCTCGTCGTAGGAAATCGAATCTCCTAAATTCATTCACATTACCCCAAAAATTTTCTCTGCTCACATAAAAAATGAACAGTCACACATCAGATAGTGCAATTCCTTACAGTGCAAGCGGGGATAGAAGCCAAGATGAGGTAGAGTGCCGGTAGAGACTTTGTACTGACAATCGCGGTCATAGTGCAATGATAAAATTTTTTCACGTCTTCACGCTTTATTATTTGCAGAAATTGCTCCAGCCGTTTGCCTACATCCTTAGTGTTCCAGGGAAAAATTTTAGAACGAAACTGGCCCATGCATTTAATTATTGGCTGAAAATTCCTGAAGATAAGATGGTGATTGTGCCGGAAATTGTCCAAATGCTTCACAATGCTAGTCTGCTGTAAGTATTGAAATTGAAATGGTCATAAAGTTCGTAAGATGTTTCTATAATTATTACTCTCTTCCCTAGGATTGACGACATTCAAGATAATGCAGTCCTGCGGCGAGGAGTCCCTGTCGCGCACTCAATTTATGGAGTAGCAAGCACGATAAATGCTGCTAATTATGTTTTATTTATCGCTTTGGAAAAGGTCCTGACGCTGAATCATCCTGATGTAAGACCATAATTTCATTTTTTGTGGGTGGGTAATATTACCCACCGCCTTCGAGGTTAACGTCAAGTTTAGAGTACGGTGAAAATACTTGCCGACTATTGAGCTACTGTCGTGTTTATTGGTATTCCATGTTGCCATTCGTTAGCAGAGAAGCAGTGGAATACTATGCTTCAAAAACTTCTTTGTTATCTTCAGTCATTTTTTATGCTATATGTATGTGCATTTCCTTCATCCTTCACAATTACGTAACGTCCTCAAACTACAGTTAATCCCAGCAGTTTTGTATTACCTGCTTAGTAAGAGGGTGCTAAATTGTGCATATGAGTTGATGTGAAACGGTGCCCACATAACCTAGTAAACGTCCGCTTCCTACCATTGGAAGTGCATGGTTTTTGCATTAAGTAATTTTGGAATGTCAATCGGAAGCTTAAATGATTGTCTCCGTAACAGGACTAACCCAGTTACTATCTTGGGTCAGATTGTATTATCATGCTGACTCTAGTCATGATCTTCACTTACATTTACTTAGTACCAGAAATTTCATATATTCATTGAGAGCAATTATCAGTTAATATGCAGCAGTTATTTTTTCTTGTGCCATAATGGAGAATGGGCTCCAAGAAAAAGTTCTGGTACATTTTTTATTTTCTATGTTTCCTTCGGAGGCGTCCATGGTCCTGGTTTGAATGAAATGATAATTCTGTGGAAGTAAAAAAAAAAGTTTTATGTTTCTCCATGCTTGCTCTACATTCAATGTTATGAAATTCCACGCATTTGAGCTGAAACAAATTAATTATTTTCTCATGTGCTGTTATCTTCCAAGCTTTTAATTACTGCTTGTGGACACCTTTTCTGAGCTGTGCTGTTATGCTCTCTTCTTATTTATGGATTTGATTTTGCACCAAGACCATGGGGCTTGATGAGTAGAGTGAAAGTGATGACTAGGAGATAGGATAAAAGTTATGAGGAGTTTCTTCGTTTTGGTCTATCCATATTATCTCAAGTTTTGTTTCACTTTTCAAGCCTGTTAAAGATGTAGTTTGAAGGTAAAATCATCCGAGGGTGCCTAAAATTTTTCCAATCTAAATTTTTGTGTTACCTAATTTTAGCATGTATCCTCCCAACTCTCTTACAGCTGTCATTCTAATTCCTCTGATAGTCTTTTTCTACTTTTTTTCTTGATTGTACTATCAAATATGGTTTATTTAGTTTTTTAATCTATTCCTCTATAAATTTTGTTTACTCTTCGATGTTTTGGTCCTCCTCTACTGCTTGGTTTGCCCTCAGTTTGATTGTAATGGTATATTTGATCGCCCTTTACTTTTTCATTAACTTATTAATGCAGGTGTTATGTGTTTTGTCCTGTGAACTTGTGCAATAATTCCCCTTTCGTATTCCTTACATGATTCATTTTTAACTTCAGTATATCTCTCTCTTTTGTTGCATCGAATAAAGAGTCCATTTTTTTCAAAGGCCACAAAAGTGTATACTGAACAGCTTCTTGAGCTTCATCGTGGGCAAGGAATTGAAATATATTGGCGAGATAACTTCACCTGTCCATCAGAGGAAGAATATAGGCAGATGACTATTATGAGTGAGTATTATTGAAGATTGTGACTCTTATCTAAAAAATTAAGGATACTTAACAAATGAGGGGAAGAACTTGAGCAATTGTCTCAGAAAAAATTCAAAAATTTTGTGCACCTGATTGACATTGAATAAAGACTGCTTGTTTTGGGAAGAGAAGATGAAGTAAGCATAAAATTCCATCATGGTGTTAAGCTATATACAATTTTATTCTCTGTATCTTCAACTAATGCCATGAGCACTTTATACAATGATTGTACTTTATCGGGCCAATTTATCACTTTGCAGAACATGGCTGGCGAATAAATTGGGGCCATAAATATATAAACGGGTTTTTTTCTTGACTATAGTTGGCTATGCAAGCTAACAGAGTTCTTTCCATACATAGCAACAGTTAGAGATAAGTAAATTACCATAATTTTCATTTGAGTGAAATTACTGTGGTAAACTATAGTAATTTTCCTGTAATTTTGAATTTTCTGCAATTAATGGTCATTAGTAGATTTAATTGGAAATCTGACTGCAATAGCAAGGGGTTTAAGGCATTTAAACTATTGTTATTGCTATGTTAATGCATTAGAAATAAAGAAAATTAAAAAACAAACATAGCAGTCCGCATGCAATTTGGTGTTCTTTTTTTGGCATGAGAAATTTTCGTTCAAATCGTTGAAAATGATATCCTCAATAATATTCCATAAGTAAAAATACTCCACAAATGACTTGGACGTGCTTTTACTAATAATTAAGATTGTATTTAATCTATATTGACTTGACTTAAAGATATGTTTGTAATATCTCAGTATCAAAACTATCTGAGACGAAAGTGAATACATATAACAGAAAATTATGGTCATTTTCAGAAGCTGCGGTAAATTATGTAAAATACCAGGGTAACTTTCAGAATGGCCCAATTTCCCTTTGCCTTGCAGCTTGTCTTTTTTTTGTTGTGTGACTTTTACAATTTTATACATGACTTTTTTTTTTCTTTTACAGAGACTGGTGGATTGTTTATGCTTGCAATCAGGCTTATGCAGTTATTCAGTGATAATAAGGATGATTACACCAAGCTGGCCAGTATTCTTGGCCTCTATTTTCAAGTCAGGGATGATTTATGCAATTTATCAATGCAAGAGGTGAGTGAAATGATGTTTAAAATGTTATTTGCCAATAAATAATGTCATGTAATCTCTTTAAATTGTAAGAAAAAGCTGAGCAACGGTGATATGGTTTTGGTCATGGAGGAGATTTTATCCATTCTTATTAAAGGTCATTATATTGTGTACCTGAGTTTATATTTAAATTAAGTTTCATTAATAATGAAAACAACAATCATACTTTTCCACATTCTTATAACAATAAGTCCCATTTGAACTCACAGAGTAACCATCCTGTATTAGACACTGAGTAGAAGGAGACATCACCTTATATGGTTGAAAGAAGGTGTGGGTATAGGAAAGAAGATAAGGGGAGAGAGAGGTAAAAGGTTATGACAGGAAAACCAAGAATCGGAGAGGACAAGAGAATGTGGGAAACCAAGGGAGATGGGAAGTAATGGAAGAAAAATGAGCAAGGAGGGAAGAAGGTGGGGGCAGAAAAGAATAAGCAAGCATGGTCATTAGCAAGGGAAAGGTGACAGGTAGCCAGTGTAACAAGGTAGGGAAAGGGGAAAGAAATGGAAGTCAGCAGAGAGAGGTTTAAGAGGGAAAGGGATTGTGATCAAATGAAGGAAGGAGAGGGAGGAGGCTGGATGGGTTCTTACAAAGGTTTACCGATGGAGAGTAAATCGTTAGGAAAGTTCAACACAAGATTAAGGGTGGAAAGGGAGCGTGTGGAAGGTGGAGTCCTCTGGAGAAGGCTAAAGCTGTGTCTTAACAGGACACCAAAGTGTTTGACACTCGATGCCAGACACTATGTGTCTCAGTTTAGATGGCTCTGAGAGCTATGTCGCGACACTTGCGTGGATGTGTCGCAACACTGGCGTCTCTGGCCAAAGTGTATTGTTAAGGCTGCCCCTATCTGACCTGTTGCAACACTCTGACACTGCTCTATGAATTTCTGGCAGGCTGAATTTTGTTGGAGTGTCGTGGCAGCCAGCGGTGTTTCAGGGGCACACTAGGTTCAATGAGCATGGCTACAGATTCGCTTCTACCTCGCTAAGCTTAGAAAAATGGTTAAGTGTGTTTAGAAAAAGGAGACATCACATATGTCGTCTTGTTTGGCCACTGCAGTAGTGGCTTAAGTGTGAGCACTAAAAAGAAAGAGGAAACGGCTCAAAATGAAATGAATATTCACAAGTGAGTGGCTATTAGATATAAGTAACATTGGTGCCTACGAAACCTTTATTTGCAAGTGGGCTGTAAAAGATGGAAAGGTGTGTAAAAACTTTCTTCAGATGTGCACAGAGTGCTTCAACCATCTTCTTGACAAGTTATCATGTGCAATAGCGAAGGCTGATACGAACATGTAGACAACGATTTAACCTAAAGTGAGATTGGCCATCACACATTGAATTCTTGCCACAGATAATTCTGCTAATCATCTTTAGCAGAATAAGAGAGCCAATAGCCCTCAACCCTTTTTTTTAATATGGCAACATATGATTCAGGTGCAATGGCTGGAATTATCTTTTTTCAGTATGATATAATGTCCTAATTAAGGTAAAAATGTCAGTGGACTATCTCGCCAAACAGTATGGGTTGATTTTCTTCAATAAATGTTTTTTATCTTAATTATGCATAGTTTTTTGATTTCATGAGTGAAGTTCACCTCAGGAATAATGAAGCCCTTTGCACTACCATTTCTGTGCATACGATATATCTTCCTGATTGTTATTGTTCGAATTTTGCGGACGAGACAATAAAGGGAAATTAAGAAAAATTACTAAAATAAGATTCTTGTGGAAAAATTTCCTCGCCACCTCACTCGATGTTTCTACGCAGGCCGTCGAGGATCCAGCAATGAACTTCAGCCTGTCAAAAAATTCCCACAAGCCACCACCTCTATCTCCTGTTTCAGATCCAGACTTTTTCTGTTGTATTTTTCGGAGCTCATTGTTGAACTGGTAGTAATGATTGTGCAATTTTCGCTGAATCTCCTCTGCCGACGTTGAAAAATTGCTGGCAATATTTTTGAAACACAGTACATGATTTTAATAGTCCTTATTTGTCACATCCGACAATATTGGCAACCCTTACACTATTGAGTGGCTTCTACCTTGGTCCTCAACTTATTTCTGCCATTATTTTCCCTTATTTCCATGCTTGGAGCAGGCGCAAGCTCATCCACATCCATTGTGAAACCGACTGCTGCCTAGATATAATGAAAACAACTATCGCATTTTTTCACATGTTTGAATAGTAATAGTATGTGTTTCAACTCACAGAGTCACCATGAGGTTCTATACATTGAGAAAAAGGAGACATCATATATACATGGTTGATTGGAGAGGTGAGTATAGGAAAGAAGGTAGGGGGAGAGAGATGTGGAAGGTTATGATGGGAAAACCAAGAACATCAGAAACAAGGAGAGAACTAAGGAACTTGGGAGACCAAGGGATATGGGAAATTAGGGAAGAAAAATAAGTACCCAAATAGAGAAGGGGGTGTGGGCAGAAAAAGATAAGCAAGCGAGATCATTAGGAAGGGAATGGTGGCAGGTATATAGCCGGTATAAGAAGGTATTGGTGAAAGGGGAAAAATTGGGAAGTACGTGGAAGAGTTGGTCAGAGAAGAGAGGGTTATGAGGGAAAGGGATTGGGATCAAAGAAAGAAAGGAGAGGGAGGATGCTAGATGGATTCTTAGAAGGGATTACCAATGCAGAGTAAATCATAAAGGAAAGTGGAACAAGAGCAAGAAAAAAAGTGACAAGAATGAGAAGTTTGTAGCCGTAGTGTTGCCAGCAGTGATGTTTCGTTGTTGGTTTTCCAGCATCTTTCTCGTTCTTGAACTATTGTGCAGACACTCCTACCAGTCTGGCCAATGTACCACTTTACGCAAGAGTTGCGCTTCACTTATACCATTTTGAAGGAGGAAATGTAATTCATCTTTGTTATGGCAAAGGATTCTACCCAGAGGCACGGATTATAAAATGACATTTTATTTTTCTTTGGGAAACTGCTGAGCAAGTTATCTACACTCTTGAGTCAAGGTTTCTTAGGCACTGAAGTCACTTCTTTTTAATAGCCTCTCACTTGTGGATGCTTGTTTCTTTATAGCTATTTCCTCTTTCTGTTTAGAGCTAAAATTGAAGCCACTATGGCAGCCACCATATGGGAGGGCTTTGATTGCCAGTGAGAGCCGTACAGTCATGCATATAGTCATATGAGTGCCATACCTCAGCTCTCAGGAGATCAGTGTCTGAGAGCTCTCACTAAGACGTTGTGAGACACTGCTCTCGTGAGAGCTGCCCTTCCGACACTTGAAAGTGAGTGTCAGACACCACGAGAGCGCCTACGTGGAGACGCTAGTGTCTGATATCGGAAAAAAATGTCCCGTTAAGACGTAGCTTAAGTGGGAGTGCGACCGTTTGGTTTAGGGAAGGGAATTTGAGGAGAGTGGTTCAAAATTCAACCTAACCATTTGGAAATTGTTATGATAATTTACTGCTTCTTTGCTGTGGAAGGAGGAGGAGAGCAAGGGGGACTGGAGAGGGGTAAAAGGTGGATGGTGGTGTTGTGGAGGTTGGGTACCTGGTTAGGTGTTTCCATGGGTGATAACAGTAAGGGCAGGCTGGGTGGTCCCTAGTTGGGGGCTTGACTGATTTCCCCTTGATTGAGAGAGGTACAAATATATGCGAGTGGAGAATCATTGCAGTGATTTCAATCCTGGAATTTAACTCTGCATTGAGAAGGGGAGGATGGTGGAAGAGAGGGAAGAATTGAAGATAAGGAGGAACCAGAAGGATGGACCACCTGGTAACCTCATTGGGGTTGATATGGCTATACTACAGTGGCCAAATTTTGCATAAGGTAGATTTTATACGCTGCTGGAAATTTTGTTGGTAACCTTAAAAGGGAAGGGAATACATAATTCAAAACACTTCAGCTTAATTTCAATGTCTGGTAATGCTAGTTGTAATCTTGAATTTATATCCAAAAATAACTATTCACATATTATTTTTGAAGACTTTCTGATATTTCTGTTGTTTGATTTCCTTATCTATCATTGGTAGTTGCATGATAAAATCTCCCACTTGTTAAAATTGTGTTTAAAAGTTTGAATCCACCCAGTTGTATAATGCCCCACCCAGTGTATTGCTGTATTTGTTCATATTTGTTGAAAAATGGCGGGGTCTCTTAATGTTATCCTGTGGTCAATTTATATTAGAAGTCAATTATGTAATTAAAATGAGAATTAATTTTACATAATTATGAACTCTTTTCTCCATCTTTTCATTTTCTCAGTACCAGGATAACAAAAGTTTTTGTGAAGATTTGACTGAAGGCAAATTCAGCTTTCCTATTATTCATGCCATTCGCAGCCAACCTGGTGACAATAAAGTTATGAGTATCCTTTTCTTTCTTATGTTTAGTTTCTAATTACCTACATTCAATTTACCTAGTCAATAATTTTATTATTTCTTGAATTTGTACATTGTATCTTTCTTGTTTGTGGTAGATTGTTTATTTTTAAATTAAATTCAGAAGTGAATGAAAAACATTTGACTGGCAGTGCCTTACTCAGGGCCTTGTCTGAAATGTTATACTGTGTTATCATGAAAATCCAAGGTATATATCCCCAATTCAAAAGATCTCCTTTGATGTACTCTGTGCAAGTCATTTTGTATTCTTGTGATAAACATATGTGCAGTATCTATAAGCATATTTTCTGGTACCATTTGTATATCAGTCCTTTTTGGAAACAATTTCTAATCTTTCTGTCAACAGAGGTCCACTATGATCTAGCTTCATATGTATTAATGCATTTACCTGAGGAAGTTATCTCCAAAAAATCCCTCTGCTATGGACTGGAAGTTATGAGTGAAATAAGTCTCTTTGTAACTTTGTGGGAATCCATTTTACGTATCGAAAATTCATCTTCCACTTTCCACAGTGGTCAAATAGTAAGGATGCAGTCCCGGTTTCAATGCTGTGGAATCATCATCCGGTACATAAAATCCTAAATAAGCATCATTACATATATGCACTGCGCTTTGACTGACTTTAATCGTCATTTAGCCCCTGATGAGGATGTCAAATCATTGACTTTTGGATGGTGCCCATTCTTTTGGACCCCTGTGGATTGTAAAAGTTAATATTTTTGTTAGTAGGAAATATGCTATACTTTTCCCAATAATAGAAAGTCATCTAACAAAGTAAGAATACACTGGTCAACAAAAAAAAATTTTTTTCTGTCCTAGACATGTTGTTGAGTGATCCTTGAGGTATTTTTTGTGCTGATTCCAAATCTGGGCTCAGATTTTTTCTATCACACTTAGTTTCCTTAGGACAACCGGATTAAATGGGGGTTCAATTACTTAGGATTTTCTCGCATATTTAGCATCTGGCAAGTCCCTTTTCAGTGTCCAGCAGTAATCTGCTTACATGTTGCTGAACTTTCCTTGGTACCGTTTTTCCATGTGTAAAATATCCTGGTGGAAATGCTCACCGTGTTCATCACTAACGGCGCCAAGGTTTGGTGGAAAAAATTCCAGGTGTGAGTCGAGGAAGTGAATTTTTAAAGACATATTGCAGCCCATTTTTTGGTACGATTTAATTAGATTAGCCACCAGATCGCGATAATTTTCAGCCATGATATTTCCTAGAAAATGTTCAACTACATTTTTGAATGTGTTCCACATGCTTTTTTCCGTTGAACTCAATTGCTGTTGAAATTCCGAATACTTTAGCACTTCCCTAATCTGTGGCCCAACAAAAATTCCTTCTTTGATCTTTGCCTCACTGATTTTAGGGAATTTTTGTTTCAAATAAGTAAAACCAGCACCATTTTTGTCCATGGCTTTCACAAAATTTTTAAAAAGTCCTAATTTAATATGTGGAGGTGGCAAAAGAATATTTTTCAGATCGACCAAAGGCTGAAAAAGGACATTTTTGGATCCAGGAACGAGTGCTTTACGTTTTGCCCAATCTTTTTTCAAGTAATGATTTTTTTGGGTCTCTGCTATCCCACTTGCAGATGAAGCAACAATACTTCGTGTAGCCAAGCTGTAAGCCTAGTAAAATTGCAATTACTTTTAAGTTGCCACAAATTTTCCACTTATATTTTTCGTAGTGAATTTTTTCTAAAAGTAACTGCATATTCTCGTAAGATTCTTTCATGTCAGTTCCATGAGCTAACGGTATCGAGGGGAGTTCATTTCCATTATGTAAGAGAACAGCCTTTAAGCTGACCTTGGAGGAATCAATGAACAAACGCCAATCATCTGTGTTGTATTCAAAATTAAGAGTGTCCATAACAGAGAGAACATCATTGCAAAAAATAAGGTTGTTTTCTTGAGAAAAAAATAATTTAAATTCGTCATGGCGAGATCGATACATAGAAATTTTCGTGTTTGGATCCAGCAATTTCCAACCCTTTAATCGTGATCCTAAGGTTTCACTCTGCTTTTTGGACAAATTTAAATTGCGCACTAGATCATTTAAATCCTCTTGCATTATAAAATGAGGTCCATCAGATGTACTTGGTCCAAAATTTGGGTCCTTTGAGTTTTCGAATCCTTCATTCTCTTATTCTTAATTAATTTCTGAATCTTCGCTAAGATTAACATTTTCTGGTGGTTCCGGCACTGGTAAATTTTCAGAGTGAGGGACCGGTCGTATTGCTGATTCCAGGTTGTTTGGATATTTTACTGTGTGTTTTGACTTTGGTGCAATTCCTTTAATTTTTGTTAAACAAAAATAACAGTCTGAAAAATGTCCCTTAGGTTCCCGCCAAATCTTTGGGACGGCAAATTTCATAAGACGTTTTCCATCAGTCCAACCAGTGAGAAACCAGGTGCTACACATCACATGAGGCGCCCATCCTTTATCCTGGTCACCCAACGGACAGTCAAAATAAAGTTTATAACACTGTCTCAAAAAGGGAGTAATGTTCCGCCTTTGAGCCTTGAAAGTAATTTCACCGCACACGTAACAAAAGTCATCGGGGTGGTTCACGCACTGTCTAGGCATGATGAAAGCTAAGCCACTTCACAACGATTACAATGTAATAAGCTGCAATTTCCTGCGAGCAACAAAATTCTCAAACCGTCTTCAGAGAAAAAACAAACGTCTCCACGCGCCGACAGTTAGTCACATACTGATGCTAAGTGGCAGCTGATTCTGCATTTCTTTGAACAAAACAATAGGATAGTGCAAGTTTAAACATGTTTTGACAGGATAGGAAGGCATGACATCGTAGGACAACATGTTTTGACATGAAAGTTTTATTTTCACCTGCTCATGCTATCACGATATATAAATGAAATAAATTACTGCTTTCGTTATAGCAAAAACATACATTCAGCTGTCCTAAGGAAACTAGACATGATGGAAAGAATCGCAGATTCGGAATCGCAGATTCGGAATCAGCACAAAAAATACATCTAGGATCACCCAACAACGTCTCTAGGACAAAATCTTTGTCGACCAGTTTAAGACAAAGTTACCTACATATATTTTGTAGAATAAATCTTATTCTTTCAAAGATTTTTGTTTATCATTTTAGTTTAAATAATTACTGTTAAGCTTTGTTAATTTGTGTTTATGAGTTTAATTTTCATACTTGGATTTTTCAAATAATTACATGAATGAAGGCAATGCATTAATGTTAAAAATGAATGGTTAAGTTACCTGTTATGTATTCATTATCTACCAAAAATTTGCTGTTGCAAGAGCCATTCTCCTTAACCTTGGCTTACCATAGATATTCTCCGTCAGCGAACTCGAGATGTTGAGGTGAAAAAGTACTGTGTAGCCCTGATGGAACGCTATGGCTCTTTTGCCTACACTCGACAGCTTTTAGAACAACTGGATGGTGAAGCTCGAGAAGAAATAGCCCGCTTGGGAAGTAATCCTTTAATGGAGGCTGTGATGGATGAAGTTGGAAATTGGAGGGAAACTAATAATGGTGGTTTAACAAGTGAATTAAATAATGGTTAGAATGTAATGTTGAGGGTTAGCCGTTTATCTTTTGTTGTTATACTTATGTCTTATCTAAGTCAAATGACTGCCCTTTAACGTAAGCTTATGGGTTTTAACTGTTAACCTATTGCTCATCTGATTATAATGTTTTACATAAGTGGCGTATGTTGTGGCCTACAATTTTTTTATCATTTTGAAGCTAGTGAATTAATGAAATGGTTCAAGACTAGGAGAAGTTACAATGTGTGTTATTGTCTTTATATGTTAGGCTGTGTATACTTGTAGAGTGGTATACCCGAGATCATTGTTTTAATGCTGCTTATTATATGAACGTTTTGATTATTTTTGTAAAGCATTTTATTTGACCTATTTCCTTGAATCCTTATAAAGGCATGCTATGTATTTACTGAACTAACATTAATATGTGCAGAGTATATAAATGGCTTGTATACTTGTGGTTCTTGGCAAAAGATAGATTTTCTTCTTGCTGTTAGTTTTTGTAAATGAATTAAATGCGGGGTAATTTCTTAATTATTCTGATTATAATTGTGTTTTTGCTGATAATTCTGTACATAATTGTGTTTTTCATTTCTAAGGTGATGCTAAACTAATGTGTCACATTTTTATCAAGCATTTTCTTTGTTAAGTTTCATCGATTCCTTTTAAAGGTGTATTATGTTGTTAATTGGTCAACAATGAACTCGAGGAAGTGTGTAGAAATGGGTGGTGTGTGTGTGGTTCTTAAAGGTAGATTCCTAATTTCTGTTAGTGATGCTAGTTTTCATGAATGAATCAACTATGTGCTTGATAATTTTATTTTGACTCTGTTATTATGCATAATTGGCATATGCAGGGTGACAACTTATCATTATCACTTCACGCAATTTATCTCCTAGCTCCATTACTATTCCTCCTCCTTCAATACTTCCTGTTTTTACCTTTATTAGCTAATAATTGCAAGCTCTTATATTTCAGTTGATATGAAGAAATAACAGGGTAAAACTGAAGTGTGATAGAGTGAAGGACTTCAGTTGTATCAAAATGAAGCAGGAATTTTTATTTGAGGTGTGATTATCTGAATTATCTTTTTGAGAATGTAAAAATTATTCGTATAAGTGTTTCCTCTTAATGGAAAAACATGGAGGTAACTGCGATTATAAAAAATCTTCTTTTTTCAATTACTTATTGTTCTGAATATTTTCCAGTACTTAATTGTTGTCATTTATGTTATTTGGAACTAATTTCATTTGAAAAGGATGAGAGTGGGCTGATGTCATCATTTGTATTTCTGTGCTTCTGATTATCAGGAATCTCAGCTAAATTTTATGAAATCCCTTTGTCCATTTCAAAGAACTTTTCAACTATGCTGCAAGCGACATAAGCTAACTTCCTCAACACCCTAGCTTAATGTAATTACCAGGTTCTGTAGCAGTATCTCATCACTGCTGTGTTTAGCCATAAGCTGATTTTAAATAGTGAGGTGTTAGATGGCTATTGTTGTATGCTGCTTGAATTTTTGGATGGATGGAGACTTGTAGTGAATTAATGCTCCAGTAAGTGTGTGTAGACTTTTGTGAATTACAAGTGATTGTAGCTTTTTAGAGGCCATTGTATTTGTTTAGCTCATTTAATGTGCATGACAATAAATGTAAGAGTTTGCCAATAAGATGGTCAATATAGCAAGTTTGATGAGTTAGCATTCTTATAGGCAGGGTTTAGTTAAGAGTAACAACTGTAATTTTATCTATAACTTTGAATAGGTAAAATAAGTTATAGGCAGGGTAGTTGTTAGTTAATTCTAATTAGGCACTGATTCTTAATGATGGATGCCAACATCCTAAAGTGAAATAAAAAGAGGAAATGGGGGCAGACTTTTAGAAAAACAGACGCAGATGAATTTGCAGAATGAACTTTTATTGCAGATGAATTACGTGACTGGGAATTTATTGATGCATACCTTGCTATTCCATCAAGGTTGTGCATTACCAATTAGGCGGACTTCTCTAGATGTGTTAGGAGAAAAAAGTATTAAGTGCTAGTCAATTGTACTTTGTTATGTTATGCAGTTGTTTGCCATTGGCATGTACTTGTCTCATTTTTCTCTGTAGGGTTTGACTTTTCCTAATTGCATGGTCACTGACTGGACCATTATTCCATTACTGTGCCAGTACTTACATGGTATGGTTTGTATGAATGTAATAGTTTCAGTAAAATGTTATTTCCATTTTCAATGTAAAACACATTTATTGCTTTAAAATTTCAGTGACAATACAACAAGTGTGCTATTTGGTAAGAGACTGAAACTTTTTTGTAGCCTTGCAGTATTTGTTTTTTTATAAGGTACGGCAATGAATACATATTAATTAAGCTTATCCACTCAAAAGATGTGAACATTGAAATTGTTCTCTTCAGTGATCATGTCATGAAAATGTATTTTTTGCCCTATTTTAGACCAGCTCATTAGTAAAAGTTATGAGGAAAACTATCTTTTTAACAAGTGGTATTAATTATTATTTGTTATGCCATGTTGTGAGTATTAAAATATATGAAAATAAATCTTTATAATTACTAATATTTTTTCTCAATTTACTAAATAGCATTGAAAACTTTTTCTTGCCCTACAGATCATGTCACTTGAATGCTATATTCTTACTCTCAGCAGCATGCTATTTTTAATCTAAAAAACTTTAAGGTTATGCTAACTCTGGAGGAAACTTGCTGAAATATAGTTTGGCTTCCTGTTTGTAGATCATTTTTCATTGGTGCTCGTTGACACGTGAGGAATTTTTTTTTCTGTATTTGTATCATATCTTGTGACAACTAATGCTGACTACTTCTTAGGATGAGGTGACACTTCACTTACTACTCGATTGTCATTTCATACCCATTTATTTTTGTAAATTGATGCTAATACTAAATGTTGATGTGTACTACCAGTGACAGACACTATAATGTTTAGTTGAATGGGCCTAGCCACGATTTATGTCAGGGGGACGAGACATTATCATGTCTGGCTCTGTAAAGCAGATTTAGAATCAAATGACTTGTTCAGGAGGGAACAGAAACAACCCCTCCCTTTTCTACGCCCAAGTTGAGTAGTGATAGGTTGCATTGGAAGCTTGAATCAGAGAATGTATTTTCTTTACGATCACAAATTCTGAATCTTGACTTCAAATTTTTTATCATCCAATAATGTTTCTCGATTTCTTTGCATCACCATTCCAAGAATAAAAGAAATCCCGTGTACATTTTTTTGTACTTTTATGAACCTATGAGCGATCTGGTATTTTCTGAGTGCCATATGCCTAACCACAATGTAATGTGACTAGTGCATAAAACTCCAATGATATATTTGCCAAATGAATTTTTTAACATCATTTTTACAGTAAAACTGTGATGACCAGAGATGATGACTTCGTAGTGAGACAATGAATAGATATTGTTGTGGTTTACGAAGACAAAGTGGATGCTTCCTATTTTTGACAAAAGCTGGTAATGAAAATTCCATGGTGCATTCCATTTTATGCAATAACAGGATGTTGCTGGCTTTTCTTCTAGTGGCACACCAAACTTATCGCATTTGCAGCCAGCAATAGACAACTGATGCCTTCAATAGTCTGCTATTGCCGTACATGAATCAAAAAATCTCCGTGCTTGCCTCGATGCGAATCCCGACCCGCGGAGTGGGAAGACTAGACCCTAATCCGATCCCCGAAAAGCTAGTTACACGAAATGCTTAAATAATGAAGAATTTGTATCGTTAATTAATGTAATGTAAATTTTGCTGATTCTCCTGAGAATATCCCAAGAACATACCCCAATTCCCTGTCACGATTTCCTCAATCCATTTCACGATTTCCTCCATACGTCCTTCCACTCTTCATTCCAAACCTACCCTTTTTTTTCCCCTTCACTGCTAACCCAACATCATCCCCTCAATCACGGCATTCAACATTCCTTCGCCTCTCATTACTTGTTCATCTACGGTGCCTCCTCTCAATCCTCTAGACTAATTTCCTTTTCTTTTTCACCATGCCAAGTACTTCCTCCTCACCTTACTTTCCGTCCACCACACTTTCTCTATTCTCTCCCACACCCATATATCAAAAGCCTACAGTCAGGGCCAGATTTAGACTTGATAAGACCCTAAGCTATTTGAGATATGGGGTCCAGATATTCTATGTCAGTGCCAAAGATGATTTTCGAATACCTAGAGGGTTAAACAAATAAAATTAAGAAGTATATATATAGTGAAATAATAAATCTTTAACTTAAAATCATTTTTATTCATAACAAACTTAAAAATGCTGCTGTATATTTAAGTATATATGACAATTGCTCACTGGGACAATTTTTTTGGGGGCCCTAAGCTATAGCTTGCGTAGCTTATGCGTACAAGTTCTGCACTGCCTACAGTCCATTGTCATCCACTTTTCTCTGAGTACTGTACAATGCCCGAAATGGTTTAGTTCCGGATGGCATTGGTAAAGTGCTTTTTCGTCTCATTTCGGATCACTCTTTATGGCTAACACATTAGGCTAAGCACATTAGCACTAATTAGGGTACTCATTATTGACGTTAACAAAAAACTCAAATATCTCCCATACCCCTTGTTCACACAAGTTCTAAGGACGCAGGTATCCCTCCAGGCCATGTACAAAGCACATATAGGTGCTGCATGCGGGTTCCGCACCCGCCTTACACGCACTGATAAAACCAACCGGATCATTCACCGGGGTTACACAACTGGATAAGGGATCCAGTAACACACTTGCTTGTCGCCTTCCTAGTCCGCGCCTGGGTGCGGTGCCTGGGGTCCACGCCCAGGTGCGGCACCTTGTGAATTCAATGGATAAGTATCTTCGAGTGGTGGGAGGTCACGTTGACAGTGGGTAAGACTGCAGGTTTGGTTTGTTCCTTTCTAAGCTCCTCTCCCTCCACCGGCTGGAATTTCCCAGCTGGGATATAGTGTTCCGTCTCAGTGGATAACAAAAGGCACACATTGGTTTTACCTATGGATTAACCGAGTGATAAATAGTATGTCATGTACGTACCATTCTGAAAGAGGTCTAAGAATAAAAGGA
Organism: Ceriagrion tenellum; assembly: GCA_963169105.1. NCBI lineage: Eukaryota > Metazoa > Arthropoda > Insecta > Odonata > Coenagrionidae > Ceriagrion > Ceriagrion tenellum. Next base: position 76,094,592 of record OY720637.1, on the reverse strand, counting down.
TGGACGGCAATAAAAGAACTTCTCGGAAAATATACAAAAACGTCTCTTGAGGGTTAATACCCCTTCAAACAGGGAATTGGCACGTATTTCCCCTCGAATGGCCCACCAGTAATGGAAGTAGCCGCAGTTTAAGCTGCTGGGGTTATTGTTACTATATATATATATATCTCGATGCTGCCAATTCTCAGTTGGATGGACGTCTTGTGGGGGACTCCTGCTTCGTCCTCTTTAAGTCTTAACGTCGACGGTACCAAGGCAAATTGTGTTTGCTCCTGCGTATAACAGTGAGTTGTGACAAGAATAGACTTGTGAATACCGGACAGTAAATCTGAAGCATGGGACGACCAATTTTGGGTTTTATTCCAAGGTTTTTCCATTTTTTGAAGACGCCCAAGTGACCAGATGTGAAATCGAAGGCTGCACGACCGTAATGAAGGGAAATAACAATTTTAAACACGGTTCTTCTGTTTCTAATAATGCGTCAATGAGAGTGGTTTTTTTTTATAATTTCCTTTTGAGAAGGGTACCTACTTATGAAATCGCATTCTTTCTATGTGTTGAATTTAAAAGCATCATTACTGTTGGTCATAAAAGTATGTGCAATCGAGTATGTAGCTAAACTAAAAAAAAACCAAGGTGTTAAGATTTTAAGTTTTCGCAGCGAGTAGAGTTGTTAATTGAGGATTGCTGGATCGGCTGCGTTGATAACTTCCGGGCTTTCGTGGCCATTGCAGGAGGCATCTTCAGGAATGGGTTGATGAATCCCATTCCTGAAGATGCGTCCTGCAATGGCCGCGAAAGTTCGGAAGTTATCAACGCTCACAACGCAGCCGATCCCGGAAGGCTCCACTAACAAGAAAAACCAAGGGGTCTGCATGAAAATCATTTACGTTCAATGGTATCAGGCTCAACTATGTGGAAGTTGATATTCACAAATGAAAAAACGACTTCGTTTCCTTCCAATGATTTATTTTTTTGGTACGACATGTTTCGACACATAGATTTCATTTTCAAGTACAACAAATTTTAAAATTCAAGCAAATATATACCTGGAAGGGTCTTGGGGGAGGTTGGAGAGGGGTGGAAGGAATAGCACCCATTCTTCCACCCCTCTCCAACCTCCCCCAAGACCCTTCCAGGTGTATATTTGCTTGAATTTTAAAATTTTTTGTACTTGAAAATGACCTCTATGTGTCGAAACATGTCGTACCAAAAAAATAAATCAGTGGAAGGAAACGAAGTCGTTTTTTCATTTGTGATCATTTACGTTAGAATAAAAAATATATATTCTGCGTTTAAATGTCATTAAATAATATTATATTTCATTTACGATATTTTTTTATTAAGGCGAGAACATAAGTGACATTTATAGGCATATTTCAACCAGGGAAGTTTAGCTTTTTCTCAAAAAATTATTTGTACTATCCGCACCAAATTATGGCACCTGATAAACGAAATTGTTTTCTATGTGTGTAATAAATTTTAGAATTATGTATATGATTATAATGATATGTATCATATGAAGAAAAGTTTTCTATGTGATTTTCTACGCCGCCAGGTGCAACTTCACTTTACTGTGTATAAATATCAATCAATTTAGAACAACTTCTTTTGCACTAAAAATTAATTACTCATGTTTTGCTTATGACAACGCAGCCAAGGGAGCTTCTCACGTACTTTTCACTTTTCAAGACGTACCACTCCGGAAGTCCGGGATGACCGGTAAATTCAAACCCTGATATACAAACAACTTTTTAAGTACTCACCAACGCGATTTGGCGTAATTCTTTCAAGATTTCCTTTAAATATGCCGTGAAAGTTTCCTGAAAAAACGAAGAAGTGGACGACTCGAAGAGGACAATTGAAACTCTTAGGAATAGGCAATGACAGACATTTATTAGAATATAACTTTGTACACTCAATTGCAAAAAATTACATTACGGAAGATCACTGCTAACTTAGCAGTGAGCTTCCGGTCGCGCACGCAAGCAGTGGCGAACGCTTCGTGAAACGATGAGAGACGTCTATTGGCGGCTATGTCGTGCTAAAACGCGATATGCAGCATTTCATAATTTGTCGATAGTCGCCTGCTTCACCAAAGGTCATTAAATAATGATTGCATTCATCCGTCGATACCCACGAACATATGGATTGGACAACCCTGGCTTGACAAACCCCGCGCTATTCTACGTGTCTCGCAGTTTGCGCACTAATGCCGCATATTTGCTGCCCCCCTTTCTATGGGTCCACGTTTCTGCTCCATACAACGCTACGCTCCATATCAAGCTCCCCACCAGCCTCTTCTTCACATCCTTACCCAAGGTCCCCGTCATCGGCCCCCTTCTATTACTAAACGCCTCCTTAGCTAGCGCTATTCCCTTCCATAAGTCATTGCTACTATGTATTTTCTTCCAGCGTACTACCTTAGTAATTAAAATGCTCCACTTGCTTGAGTCTGTCCTCCAACTTAAATGGCCAGCCTCGCTTTCTTTGTCCTAGCGAATCTCATCACTTTTACACCATGCAATGTTTGGAAAAAAAACTCATCACTTTTGTTTTCTTATGGTTATCTTTATTCCGAATATCCCGCACTGCATTTATAAAGCATTTACCAAAGCTTGCAGTCCCTTCGAAGATCCACTAACCAACGCCTGATCGTCCGTGAATGTAAAAGACTTTATCAGATGCCCCCTACTTGGATTCCCACCTCAAGTTCTTCCGATGGCTGTCTTGCCATCGGAAGAACATGAGGACATGATCAGTATAAATGTTGAAAAGCAATGGTGATAAAGGGCACCCTTGCCTTTCCCCGCCACCTATAGTTGCCCAACCTGATTCACCATCAGCCACCCACACCTGCGCCCTTTGCGTCATATGTAATTTTCGGATAAGACTCCTGTCCCGCCAGCCTTTTGCCATTTTCCCGAGGATCTCCATTAGTTTATTCCGATTTATTTAATGTCAAAAGCTTTTTCAAAATCAATAAAATATGCGAAAACTTCCTGGTTATGTTTCTTTCTATAATTGTTCTCATCACCGCAATCGCATCCCGATTCTACCATCCTTTCCAGAACCCAAGCTAGCCATCGCCTAAATAGTAATTAGCCTTACTCTCCAACCTTCTATTAATTATTAGAAGTTAAACTTTGGCTGCGTGTGAAATAAACTGTTTGTTCTATAGTCCTCGCCTCGCATTCTGATGCATACTTCTTCTTCGGGATAGGAATCAGGACTGATTTTCACGAAGTCCTCTGGCCGTCCTCCTTCCTCGTAGATCCTATATAAGTTCGAAAAAAGCTTGCCTACCTTTATTTCCTAAACGCTTTAGAAGCTCCGAAGGTATGTTGTCTACTCCTACGGCTTTTCTTGCCTTCATCTCTTTCAATGCTTTCTCTATTTCACTGTCGAGTATCATTGGCCCGAGGTTATCTTAATCTAATGTCCCCTCATCCTCTATATCTAAATTAGCTGGTCCACTGTCCCTGTTATAAAGCTCCTCCACGTATTCTCTACACCGCTCTTGAATATCTTCCTACTCGATTAAAATATTTCCCCTTCTGTCTTCAATATTTGGTACCTTTTGCCTTCTTACCTCCCGATAGCAATTTTACTCTAGCCTATAACACACTCTGCTTGTAGGCGAAGTGGTTCCCCTTCATTTTACAGTTTCTCCATTTCCTTGCATTGCCTTTTCCACCAATTTTCCTTCGCCCGAGTGGTTATTCGCCGTAGTATATTATTGAACTCATTGTATTTCGCTTTACCTATGTCGGTGTTTAAGTTTTTCCAATTCCTTCCCTCCTCCATTTTCCTAATCATTTCTTCATTAACCCACTGCTTCTTTACCCCCCTCATTTCTGTTACTCCTATGTTTTCCTCGGCTGCTCTTACAATACCTGTTTTAATATTCTCCCATTTTTCCTCGATTGTACCTATTTCACTGGTTTAGCCTATGTTCCTTTTCACAATCTCTTGGTATTCCATCCTTTTCTCCCTTTTCAACGCTTATAAATTCCACGTCTTCATCCTCCTACTTTTATTTAGCTTTTTGAATCTAACCTCACAGTTCACCATTATTAATTTATGATCTGAATCTGCATCAGCCCCCGGATTGCCCCGCGATTTCTTCAAACTGTTCCTGAATCTGCCTAACCACAATGTAGCCGGTTTGATATTTCCCAGTGTCTCCCGACATTTTCCATGTGTACCTCCTCCTACGATGGTGTTTAAACCACGTGTTTGTAACTACAAATTTATTTCTTCTACTAAATTCAACCGCCTTCTCACCGCGATCATTTCTCGTTTCTAATCCATACCCTCCCACTTCATACCCTTCTCTCTCTTCCCCACTGCTGCGTTCCTGTCGCCCATTACTATTAGGCTTTTTTTCCTGGGACTTCTCTGATTACTTTCTCTAGCTGTTCGTATATCCCATCCTCCTCTTCCTCCCTATTATTGCTTGTAGGCATGTATACCTTGCACCAAAACGAAATTTGTAGGGCGTGCTTTCATTCCTACCACTAGTGTACTGTCGCTCACATGTTGTTGTTCCCTATTGTGGGTCCTTAGTCACTAAACATAGTGAATGCATACACCTTAAAAAATTTTATTTCATTGGCAAATTTGTTGGATAATTTCCTTCTTTCCATTAAATATGCGCGAAAGATGGTACTACGTATATCAATAAAGGATTGCTTGTTAAGGGGCCCTCGACTTTCGTTTGCACAGGGCCCGTCATCTTCTATGCACGGCTCTGGCCAATGGACTGAACTTCAAAGGAGAGAACTATAAAAATGTCTTGTCGGTGTTTCGATTTCAGGATCTTCCGAATATTTGCCTCATGGAGATTCTTCGTATTACATCGCCGAATTTTCTTTTGTTAAAATCTTCGGAAGCGTTGCTACGTACAATTCATCCTCTCGGTTTGCACTTTGGTTTGCACCTTCTTGGAAGAATTGTTTTCTCTTGCGTTGCCATCTATGATGGACCGCAAGTTACAAGAAATGCTTCAAAATTACATCGAGCATCAGGAAATGTGATGGACTTAGCATGGTCCTGCCAATCAAATGTCCGTGGTTTGATCCCAAGCGAAACAATTTCTACGAACCAAGCTAAATATTTTCTTCGAATGACAATTATGCGTCGTAATGAGCAACACATCTCAAGACGTACATATTCTACACAGAGTTAAATGGTTCATAGTAAATATTTCGATGGCCGACTCTATTGTAATAGTTGAGAGTGAGTGTTTTTCCAAATTCTACTTCACTTTCGAGCAGTGTTTGTGAGGTGTTTAAGCCTAGCAAGAATTGGTCCGACACATCATTCCCGAAGGACAATGGGCGGTTCCGTGGGGGAAAATTCTGGTAAGAATTCGTCATTGTCCTTCGCCCTGAAAGGGTTCTTGACCATACCAGCAGACGTTAGTTTGACCTTCAGTTATGATTACCAATTCTCCCGGATTCTCATGGGAACTCCCGGCAAGAGACGAGAACTTCTGAAATCTCCTGGATTTAGGTGTTTTGTCCCCTCTTATACCCAGCTACTTACATTCCGTGAGCTTCTAGTGATGTTACTTTGCTTTGGTCACACCACATCTAGAATACGCTGCGCGCATTAGGGACCCTGCGCAGTAAGATTTTATTCGCGAAGCAAATAAAATACAAAGGTAAGCCGCACGCATCGTGAAAAATAGCTACGAGCGAACAGAATATGTTACATAGCTGTTAAAAGGATTACGTTGAGAACCGTTAGAGACTCGGATGTGACTTAGATAATTAAAAAAACTTCGTTGAGGTGACTTTCAATGCGACACGGAATATATTATTTTAACGCAGCGTTATATCTGCAGAACTAATCGGAGGAATAGAATAAGGGAGATAAGCCGGCGAACTGACAAGCACATAAAAGTCTTCTTCTGACCATACACCTTTCGTGATTATAAAAAAAACAGCGTGGTACTAACTTATAAGATGCATCGTTAGTGTACAACCCACCTCTGTCCTCTCCCCGTCTATTTCTTTATTTCCCACCTTTTAATGGCTGAAGTACTAACACTCTCTCCCACACGACTCGCATGGTTGTATGTAGATGTACGACTTGGCAGCTATTTTCTGAGTTTTATATGATGTCAAGCAATTGAAAAAGGATAACGTAAGAGTCTCGAATTAGGGTAGGTACTGAACAGTCCTCTGAATATTTACTTCCGCCTGTCGTGTGTTTAAGGAAGAACTCTTTTGTATCGCAGGTAAGTCGCCAAGTACGGTAGGTAATTGTAGGTAATACTGAAATGTTTCGTGGGCTACTAGAAAAAACATGCTTTCATATAATTTCGAATAATATCCCGAGGAAATAATGTAAAATCATCCAAAACATTCTTATATGTACCTATATATAAGTCAATTGTGATAAAAATGCGCATTAATGTTGTTCAATACATAGGTGTACCCTTTGCAAAGTGTTTTAGTTATAATTTTAGCTTCATCCACCGGAATTTTCTACTTCTAGAACACAAATATTTGGAAATTATTACCTTTACATAATTATTACCTTTATTTCATTGGTGTATCGAATATACATTCAAGATTGGGGAAGGCATTCGTTTGCGTTATTTCACCGATGTCCTGATTTCATTGTTGCACTAGAAAATTTGTATTTTCAATGGAGCTTTAGTCTATTTTCTCATGTTATATTTTCTATGTTACCATATTTTTATAAGAGAGATAAGTTCTGTGATCCGTTGGTAGGTATCGGTCGTGCCTTGAGTCTTTCATATTTGTTGCGTAGTCTGTCTGAGAGGAAATGAGATCTCAGGCAGCAGCAGGTTAAGGTACAGATATCCGCTATAATAAAAATCCCAGAGCGTACACCAGACTTTCTTTCTCCCGTCATGGTGGAAAGCTCAAGTTTTACGTCACCTTACTGCGGTAATCATTTTCCACGTTTGGTCGCTCCTGTTCACCTATGGGTGACGTCATAGTTTGTCTAACGGTGTGTCGTAATGGAATGATGCAACTGGGTGGAACACCGCCTCCGTCTTTCCGTGAAAGTTTTTTGCCCGATCCGCTGTTTTCCTGGGACTCGATCACGAGGAACGACACTGAAATCTGAGGAATTCCCTAACGTCCATCAGTGCGTGGTGAATTGCGATTCTTAGCGCGCTTAAAAATTTAACCCTATTAGCAACGATTGTTGGATATTGTCACCTCTGCGAAGGAGAAAATTCTATCATGTGTGGGTGGTGTGGGGCATAGATAAGATGTGGGGCAGGAATGTGGTCGGAACAATCATGGAGTGGAAAGATGTCAGGGTCCAACCCGGTAAACTTGGAATAGTACAATTATAAAAACGATGTCGCTCTAGAAGATCTTTCCTTTTGTGAATGTTGAAGGTTCATTTTTCTTGGGTTACTTTCACCTCCATCGAAACGTCGCAACGTTTCGATACGTGTCTCGTTCGTCTTAAGAGATTCTGATTCATTTCCGAGGAAAATTTCCGACCTCTGTACAGGATCTGGAGGTTCAAATGCCCACTTGTTGGTCTATTGACATTCTACTCCACGAATGATTTTCTAGTGTGTTTGAGATAGTTTTGGTCAAAGGCTGCCATGAATTAGCTCTCTCGTCGCAACTAAAGCCCTGGTTATACGATACATTAACCCGTACGAGTTTATGTACGAATGCCTGAACTCGTGAACAGGGAAATAGAACCTGTTCTATTTGGTTCATGCATTCGTTCATAAACTTGTACATGAACACGTAAGGGGTTAATGTATCGTGTAACCAGGCCTAAACTCATCCCAAATGGTTTTTCTTGTGTGTGCCAATGACTGCTTTCCAGTTTTATCGAAAATATATCCTACCTCAAGACGCTTCAAAAATGATTCGTAAGCACGTTGCTTTTGAATGAGAAACCTAAGAACCCTTAATCATGAGGTAAATACGATCCCAGAAAATGGTCGGAAACCAGATACATGACGTATGTAATAGACGAGCCATATTGTTTGTAGTTTGTCAACCCATAAAAAAATACAAGCAATTACAATTATTCAAAGCACAATTAAAGATGAGCAACTGTAGTTCGATTGGTGCATAAGATTTTGATGAATATCAAGGTAATTGTACTAAAAAATGAAGGTGGCACATCTATTTATGGTTAAAAATTACAATTAGGTGGTTTTTAATAAGCATCCGTCTTAGTCGTTTGTCCTCTCCCGACAGACTTAAAAAAGGTTCGTATTCATAAGTAGTGAAAAAAGAGAAAATTTGAAAGGTGTTCATTCTCACTGCGCCGAAATAGTAAAGTCGTGAATGTTCGAAATAAATACTTCATAGCGCTGATTGCTCAGATATCCTGTGCATTACTCAATTGAAGTGCGTGGTACTTCTTTGATTTTTTTGTATCTAAGGAACTCTATGGGAGAATTCAAATTTTCGTACATCTGGTGTCCTTCTAATTGGTTTTTAGGTTTTCCGACGGGCGTTTACTGCATTTCCTCAAGCCTTCCTTCCCCACGTTTACCCAGCATTCTATCCCCTCTCACCCTTTTCTTCTCTCCCTTGCCTCTCAGTATATTCTCCATTCACATTTGCGGCCATATCCGAAACTCCTCCACGAACTCTTTCCTCTCTCACATTTCTATTACCGTATCGTTTGTCTATACTTATTTATCCATCTAACCCTTCCACGCAAATCTATATGGCCTCCAATCCGAGCGATTCTCCTTACCTCAAAGATGGTATTAGCCATTTTTCACCCTTTTCCATCAAGCTCAAAAAGAGTGACACTCCTAACGATATCTTTAAACAGGGAGTGGCTACTTTAAAGTTCTTTTCCTACTTACCCCTAATTCGCTGCCTGGCGACAATTTGTCTTGTGACCGCTGTAACCCGTTCAATATGACGTTCAAGATTGCAATAAAATTTCTTGGCCCTCACAAATCAGTCGACCCATAGATAGATAGATCTGACATTAATTGTTGAAAAAATATATATTCACTTATCGTGCATTTTCCCGAGTCTTCTGTTTTTTTCATCCCCAGTAATTCGTATTTTTTTACAACGGCGCTCTGGTATAAACGCAAACGTCAGTATCGCCGGGCTATCAGGTTCCTTAAAATATTGGAAGAGGCGTCGAATCGTGAGAACAGTTATAACTCATGGTAACCCGCTAGTGAAGGCTTCGGGACTCAACTGTTTTAGCTGTTCCACTCCTCACATACCCACGATCCCCGAAGATTCCTCCCCCAATAGTGGCGAGATCTCGAACGAATGAAATCTAAAACTGATAAAATGCTACCTCACCCTAAAGCCTTCCCTGAAGTAATTCCCTGAAGTAATCACTGCTCAACCCTACGATCACCTGCTCCCCATAGTAACACGCCTTCGAAGTGCTGACGAATGGTGATCATCATGGAGTGATATCTAGGGTATTCCTGTTATACCATAAGCCCTCTCCCTTTTCTGAAAAGTGAAGTTTTCTGCGCATTCGGGGCCAAAGGGTTTAACGCTTCCACCTCTCGGCCTACTTTAGGAAATAGGGAACTCTCACGCGTTATAGATCCAGGAAACTTAACGAAAATCTGCTTTGTTGCGTCAAGAAACGCCTCAGAATTCAACGCTTCCGCATTCTCGAGGGAACCGGGAAAAAAATTATATCCATTCAATATATTTTCCGATGATGGAGAATGAAAATTTATTTTTTCCCTGCGGCAGCGTGTTCGATCATACGCCTGACTTCCAACGACTCTGCGGAACCGAACCGTGTCCGGATGATAATGTCTCCAAATACGGTGTTTCGAGGCGAGAAATCTTGCCGGGAAGCTTTGGTTGGTTGGTGAGTCTAATGACCGTGCCTCCGAGCTACCCACTCCACGTAGAGTTGAAGAATATTCGACATCCTCTCGAAGGTGAGAAGTCGGCCGGGCCTGCGGTTTTTTGACGGAAATGTTTCATAATTCTATTTCCTCCCCTAATCCTCAATCGACCATACTCGATGGAGAATTCTTTTGAGCATCGAGGGGTAGGGAAAGCAATCCTTGTAAAGGCGTGGCTTGGGTGCATATTAGCTAACTCAGATCTCGTTGGTGAAAGAGAGACCTCTTCTCAGGACCGTACCAACTGGCACCAGCTCTCTCTAGGCGGATGCGTTGGCTATTTGGGCTTCCCAAAAGCTTTGCGGACACGCCTCCTGTCTCTAAGCACGCGTGAGCTCCGCTGAAATAGCACGGTTGAAACGATTGAAATGATTTTGATGTTTCAACTCGGTAGGGGATACCTCCCACTCCGGTAGTGTTTGAGTGGTCGTTGGAGCTCAGTGATGGAAGGTGTTCCTATATAAAGGGGAATGAAAAGGATTCGTAGAACATTCCTCGACGACCAGTCTGAAGGGTTTCAGGGCTCCTCTGGAAGTGCTCAGTGCCGTTAGCTTCTTCGTCTCAATACTCGCCTCATTGGAAAATAATCTCAGCGGAAGTGGGAGCAGTGGCAGTGATCAAGATGATTGGCCTGAGTGGAAAGGTAAGAGTTCATGGAGTTGGATTGAGATTTACGTTGACTTATCGAATGAGAATTTATTTGTTTCCAAAATACTACTCTATATTCGCAGAGAAATATAAATGGTAAGGAGCCGCGGCTGAGGTTTTGGGTTTTGAGTTCTGCCGCGGCTGAGTTCGAGCTGCAGCTCCGAGTAGTTATAACCTCCGACATCATGATGTAGATTTAATAGATACTATTCTGAAATTTTTTGAAAAGTTTTAATGACGTATTTAAAAGCTGGTTTTCAAGTGACACACACACTAAACGGGGACGAGATAAAAACAGTCCTCTACACTTTTACATCCCGAAAGTGGGTTTGAAAGGAGTGATGCGAGAGGGGAAGTACGGATTCAAGTACCCCAAGTGGATCTAATGTCTCCATGATGAAAGCTTGCTTTGAAGATACAAAAAAGCTATCGCTATTTATCAATTTTCGCGCTCTATCACCATTCTCTGACCGAGCCAGCCGTTAGATCCTCCGCTGTCAATGTGTTGAGCTCCGCTTAAGCTTTCCCGTTACCTACTGTTATGTATTCATTCCGTTTCCTGAAAATCCCACGAATAGGCATTAAGTTTGTCTTGGCAGGCATTTAATTTGTCTTGAAGCACCTCTCATACGCGAATAGGGGTTTTTGGGAACATACCATCCCATTTAATCCGTGCCAAAGAACTTTTTCAATTTATTAAATTTAATTCTTTAACGAGATAAAATGTTAATTATGTGATTCCTAGACGCCTAGACTTCTGGCAACATGCAAATTGATCAAGGGCACCCTTGATCAATTTGCATGTTGCCAGAAGTGATACGTATCTTTCGTAGAATATAACGAGGATTAGTTCGCGTGTAACGTTCATTTCGAGATACCGTTCGACAGTGTATTAGAAAAAGGGAATCATCCAAGTCAGGTCAATCATGGAAGTAGAGGGGCGCAAGCTCGAGTATGTAGAACAATCGTTCATCGAGAGAGCATTTTGGAAGAAAATGGGTATATTTGTAAGAGCACTGAAATGAGAATTGCGATTGCAAAGAGGCGTCAACCGATGGGAAAGAATTGATCACCAAGACCTAGAGAACGTATGTCTAGAAAAGACCATACGAGTCCAATGTCATGTGCAGCAATCTACACATACCTAGACCGTAAAAAAGAGGATGGAAATATACGGGAGGCGTTGTCAAGGTGAGTGTGGAAGGGAATGTAGAAAGAGTGATGGGCGGAGATAAAGACGAACGAGGAAGTGATCGGCATTGTGTATGAGGAGAGGGAAATGCTGGAAGAGATAAGGAGAAAGCCGAATAGGTGGATGGAGCAGGTAGTGAAGAGCCAGGGGATGTTGAAGTTCGAAGTATAAGCTGAGGATTCTGATTATGCAGGGAAAATAGAATGGGGTTCAATAGATAGGATGTAGAGGGGGAGTAATCGTATCAAGCTGAAGAAAGACAGCGCCTTAGGAGATAGCCATCAACGGTTGTATAATATTCCCTGTGAAATCTCCGACTTAACCTACATAACTCGGTTGATGAAGAGAGCTAGTAATAATGTTATGTTATTGAGTTGTATGGGCTTAGGAGACGGAAGATAGAAATTTCATGACTCAAATATGAAGCGATTCTTTAGCTCCTACATCCTTCGGAGGGGAATACATACACAGTTCTCATAAATATGACTACTTTCATTTTTACATAAGTGGTACACCTATATGGTGTATCATTCGAGAATAGCTAATCCGAACACGTTTCCTACAGTTAAAAATTTAGCCTTTAGTGCGGGACTGATTTCTTCGATTTGTCAACACGTTATTCCTGCGTTCCTTACGCTGCGTTTATTTGAGCGCTCTTTCCTGTTTCGGTATCGGTAACACCTTCATTAGAAGAAAAATTATCCTTCAGAGTAATTTTTGAAGTTGCCACGCTGATAGTTCCGTTCATACGTCGGTCTTCTCAAAACGGTCAATGGGAAAGATTGGAACACAATGCGTCCAACGGAGGAGGGTTATTTCTGTAACATATCGTGATGTAACTGTAACGCAACGGGTTTCCGTAACGACCAACCAATCGTAGATGTTTGCAAGGCGAATGGGACTAGTGAGTGTCACGGGCAGAGCAGCAGTGAGATTCTGTAAACTCTGTAAACATAAAATCAGCGCGCTGACGAGCTCCTGTCCGTTGATGCGACCAACAGATAAACGAAATTAGCTATGAAGTTCTTCAAACCTCGAAAGATATTGAAAGTATTTCTAATAAATCCGGAAGTGGTTCTTGTAAATCCAACAATGAATTATGGCACGCATTCACATATATGACAAATATTGACTTTAGCATGAAACTCGCGGGTTATTTATTTCTTTCGGTTCTAATTTTTACCATTTGTGTATAAAATTGCCAAGTAGGTATAATTTAATCGGCACCTCACTGGACATAAACTAGAAGCAATTTTAGTACCAAAAGCTCTGAAACTTCATAAACAAATCTGGTGGCACAATCTCATACCAGATCATAAAACCAATACTTATATAAATAAATGTGCATTGTGAAAAATGGTAAACATAAAATAAATCATTGCCATCTATGAACTAAAAATGCTCTAGGTTGTCTATCTTTAACATGGTAAGATGGAGAAAATGGATTGCTTTTCAATCAATTTTCAATGCAGCTACACGTATATTGGATGTCTTTAATCTGATTATCTGCTAAATGACTCCTATAATGCAGAGACCTTGCTGGGTGAGAGGAGTGGTCCTCCTGCTGTCTTTGGCCCTGGCCATGGTGACAGCTCTCCCCCAGTATCATCACGGCCCAGCGAGCTCATTTGCCAAATTCCATGGTCCAGTCATCCTTGGGAACGACCAAGTAGTTCGAGTTGACGCAGCAGCAGCTCACCAAATCCATCAGCACCACCCTCATCAGCCACACAATCCTCACCAGCAACACCACGAATCGAATAACATTGACTACGTTGTAAGTATGACTGCATAGGTTTTTTTAGAATACTTTTTTCTTAAACCTGGGTGTCATTTATTTCCAGATGTATGAATCATCAAATGCATGCATAGCCAAAAATAGGCTTTATTTTTAAAGACCCATTTATAAAGATGGTTCCTAATATCAAGAAAGGTAAAGGAGCAGAAATAGTTTCACTTTTCATTGACTTGAGTTGTATGCATGTTTCAACCTCTTTGGAAGTAAATGACGGTAGTAATTTTGATAAGAATTGGAGAAAAAATTACTTCATTTTTATTTTTGCTTATACTGCTGCATTTATGAGTACTCAGGCACAGGGAAGTTATTATGGATGTTGGGTTGATTAATAGTTTATTTTGGTCTATGGTTTGGATTTTTAAAGATCAAAAAAATCAAACTAGTCTGCTTTTTATAGAAAAACCTTTAAATTTGGTCTCATTTGCCCCAAATGAATATGTTGCACCATTAAGCCTCCCACACATGGGACTATGTGGACATCAAAGCATATCCATTAAAAATGTCAATAGAAAATTGAGTCCTTAACTGTAGTCTAGGCTAAAGTTATCTCAACATTAATTTATATCTCCGAGATCCAAAAGTTCATTAGTTGTGGAAGAAAACCTTGATTGAAACAAAATAATCAGCTTAAGCTGTCACCACTATGTTGGCATTCTAAGAGAAGAAATGATCCTAAAAACCAAACATGTATTACGATATAATGTGAAGTCCACATGATAAATTATCAGAAACAGTTATTCAGGAAACATTCCAGTTGATTATATATAGGAAATTGCAGTGTCTACTGGCTTTTGTCCTTCATGTTCACATATACATATTTAGAATATGTATTTGCCACAGTGGATAAGCCATGTGTTTTAACTGTCATGTAGTCATCATTGTTGAAAGATGTAGTCATCATCACAGAATGATGAAATGCGTCTGTTCCACAGTGGTGGACCAATGACTTTCTTTGCCTTGGTGACTGTGAGGTTGAGTCTCTGCCTGTAAATCCAAGGGTTGAAGATTTTATTCCGTTATACCTGGGTGGAACTTTAACCAACCAGGATATGGCATGTACTGATGTGCTATATAAGATCGAATTTGATAAAATGTAAATTAACCAGCGTAAATCCAAGGAGCAATAAAAATTTATTTATTATCTATTATTAAGCAAATGTAAATGACAAAAATCAAACGACATTGCACCCTTCTTCCAAGAATCAACTGGCTTATTTCCTGGACAGCTGTTCCTTAGAATCCACATCTTTAATTTGGTGTTATCAGTGATTGTATGTTTTTAAATTTCTTTCCTACCCATGGCATATCGATATTACAATGACAGGTTTACTGTCCCCTTTTTATCATTCATCACACTCTCTCCCTTTCATTTAAAACAAGAAAAATGTTAGTCATTCCACTCATCTGACTATAGTTATTTAACCATTTAACTATAGTTATTTAAATGAAACAAATAACATCTTCTAATAATTATTAAATGTACCACTTCATATGTTGATTTCATTGAGATTCAATGTATGATAACTTCTCATAAAAAATTGAGGAAAAAGGTTTTTTTTATCTCAGAGCATATTATAACATACATATTACTTTTCCTGTTAGCACAACTGCAAACCGTTTTTGGCCAACAGAATGTAGTACTCACCCAAGTAATGGTAAAAATTTTTCAATTTAAAGCTCATGTTCATTGCCTTGTACTTTGTTTGAAATTTTGAATGTTTCATTGGGGCAATTTTCATATGTCAGTATTAGCATTAGCATAACATTTTACCTAACTCAACATGCTTTAATGATATTGGAGAAAATTTTACTCAAAGAAATGACATTTAATTTTTGTGCAGGGTCACCCCCTCTATGACTATGCTTATGGAGTGACTGACCATAAGACTGGTGATCGACATGGACAAAAGGAAACAAGAGATGGCCACAAGGTTCAAGGGGAATATCATGTATCAGAGCCTTCTGGTAATGTGCGAACAGTCCGCTATTGGGCTGATGAAACTGGCTTCCATGCCTCTGTACACAACAGCGATCCTAAAGCTGCAGCTGATGCACATCCCCCAGGCCCTGCTCGAAAACCTCACCATTCTGAAGATGATGGATCACGTGATTATTGGTAGACAATTTATGATGCTCCAAATTCCATCCAGTATAAGAAATTCAATTTCCATTGTTACTCTGCCATTTAATTGACTGTGGAATAATGGCAGAGTAATGACCTCAATATTCAAGAATGAGATACCTTGTATAATATTCAGTAAATGGAAAAGGAAAGTGACAAGCAATTGGGAAAATATGCATATCGGCTTACCATGGATACTATATTCCATCTCTTAATTTTCCTGTACAGAAAAATGCACCTAATTATGTAATGTATACATGAACCTCTTTAAGCTATTCAAAAAACTAATGCTTAACAATTTTGTAAATTTACACGCACTTTCTCATTTCAATAGTATAATGAGAGTTCATGAGAGTTGATCGAATGGGAAAGGCTTAATTTAAAAAAAAATCAATGGTTTTAATTGCTCATATAATATCCTCGAGGTAAACTACTCATAAATTAGCATTGGTTGTCAGAATAAAAGGAACTCTAAGTAGCTCAATTCCAGCATATCATAAGAAACAGCGTCTGTTGATTATTAACTAACTTTCACTTGCACATAGTTATTTCACTTGATAGTATCTCTTCCATCAGTGTTCATGAGGCTATATTCAAATGAAAACTGAATTCAAATCTTTCAGCATATGAGTTTATTCTGGCTTTGACAAAAATGCTTGATACTGCAAAATCAATTCACAGGTACGGAATGTCACGACCTACGTGAAACAAAATAATTTTTTCAACGAACATAAAATGAGTGGATCTTTTTAGAAAAGACATTCGCTATGTTTACCAATTGAACTCAGATCGATTTGGCCGATTTAGCTCGGTATGGTAAACGTAGTGGGCTAGTGAGATCGATATGAGAAGTGGGCTTTCACTTTCTCTGCCAGTCTGAGATTTCAAATCGCTATGAACCGATTGAAATCGATATTTCAATGTATTTTGCATTGGTAAACCAGGCGGTCCGACTTGGCTGGCTTAGAATGTTCAGATCGGTCCGAGATTATATCGATCTAAGTTCGATTGGTAAACGTAGTGATTGAAAAGCAAGGGCTGAGAGAAAAAGGATAATTTCCAGTTAATAATTCATTTTTTACATTAGGCTACAATTTTATTAATTTTCTTAAATGCTCCTCAGCCAATTTTACAATAGGTATGATCATAATTATCCTTCTGTTATATTGTCCAATTATCCTCTAAAAACTAAAGAAACAGGACACGACTTGATTCTTGGAAAACTTGCAAATGTTTATCCTTTTTTGAAAGGTTTACTGCTTGACTCTTGATTTTACAGGTAGCATGATTGAAATATGTCCGGCTCATAGAGACATGAGAGTATCAGCTTCAACGTGAAGCCTCAAAGCAAATGATTATCCACTAACTTATAAGTAGAAGTAAATGTATGTATGTATCCATGGTATTGAGGATCAGTTTGTTGCGATTGTGCTAGAAAATTTTGAACTTTCTCCATAAAAATACCAATGATAAATAGGATCCAATTCAGAACTAGATCCTAAATAGTAGAGTGATGATTAGGGAAGAAGAACTTTTTAGTTTATTGCCGTAAAAAGTTAGAGCAAAGCTGTGATTACATAGGCAATAGTATTACCAAACCTATGATAGAATGGTGAGCATTCAGTCATTATGAATGGACCACAATTAAGGGACTTGCATCTAACAAGTAGGTAGCAGTCTTCTGCATGACGTCAGCTTACCAACATGCTATCTTCAGTTACCTTTGATGGCATGATCTGAAATTGGATGTGTCAATGAATGGAATGTAGGAGTGAAATTGATTTCTGGATGCATATGCCATATGGACATACGTCTCCACTAGCAATTTCTGTAATTATTTCATGTACATATGCAATTGTTAATGTTAGTCATTTTTTATTTTTGTTAATTATTTGTTGCTTGTTATCATCTTGTTGGATGGGAAGTTTACTTTTGTTAATAAACCAATTGTTGCATGTATAATTTTTTTCATTTTAATTTGATAATCAAGAAACCAAATCCTTGGCAAACCTGGTTCAAGATCTCCCCATCCTTCGATCTTAGTACATAATTAATTTGCTTAGAATCCACAAAATAACTCTGAGACTGCATAGGCATCAAATTGTTCAGCAAAATAAAATATTACATTTGGTTCCCCTATTTGGGATAGTTTTTTAGGGCACACAAAAGGAAATCCACTTAAATATTCAGTGGCTCCTGCAATAGGTGACTACAGAGCATGAAAAATCCTCCCACAAAATGTTCTATGGCCAACATCTTTCTTTCAATACCTCATACTTTCTCCATCCTTCTCTACACTCGCATCTTTGCAGCCTCCAATCTCTTCTCATCCTTTGTGAGCTAAAGTATTGCAACCATAAACTCCTAAGCTCCTTATCCTGATCTTTACTTTTCTGGGGTCTCTACCAAGGTGTTCCCATTGTTACTTCTAACACTCAAATCAGTACCTCTTTTGTTGCCTATCTCCTCCTTCTGTTACCTTTCATTCTACATTCACTATGTTCTCAAAGGCAGAGGATTGTTGCATCTAACTTGCACCCTCCTCCTCTAAAAATTTAATTTCCATTTGTCTCTCTGGGAAATTGTCGTTTCTGATATAATTTAAACTAAATTAAGTCTTATTTATGTTCATAAGAATTCCATATCAATTTATTGACATTAAGAACCAGCCTAATTAATTTGGTTATTTATTGGTTAGGTTCTCAAGGATTTTTCAGGTAACGCGTATCATCTTCACTAACTGCCTAATCAACACCAGACTCAAATGGGTTATATCAGTTAACGTACTTTGATTAATGGCTCACCCTCACCCTAAATGCCTACCATAGCATTTCCTCATATGTATGATTTAGAGTAAGCCGTAACTATGGAGATATTAGGCAGCCCTGTTTCACCACTCTGGCAATAGTTCTGCCCTCTCAGATTCTCCTTGGTTATCCCTTCCTAATTAAAATAGTGCACTGGCCAGAGACGGATTCAAGTCGCTGCTTAGGGGATGGGTAGCAACTCCGGGTAGGAGTAGGGGAGGGGTATGGAATGCCTTACGATCTTCACTTTTCCTATTATATTCGGGATATTAGGTATTAGGGGGAATCGGCCGCCCACCTCTTTATTTGCCACTGACCCTGGCATAGGCAAAAAAAGATGCACGGGCGATCCATGAAAAGATTTTTGAAACACAGCGGAGAAAAATGAAGAATAGGTACTGATGTTTGTATCTATAAAAATAATTAGTAAATTTGCGCTCCGGAAGTAGGTGGTCAGGAAGCGGAGTAATATGGGGAAATCAGTGGGGAAGGGATAGCAAAAATCTACCAAATCATCTACGTGTTCCACGGGATTCAAATTTGTGAGCTCATTGGCTCGTGAGGCAGGTATATGGTAGGCGACCGCAAGTCCGGGACATTTTCAGGATAAGGCGTCAACCCGAACAACTACTACATTCACAATGATGAGAGGATATCCATTTTGAGAGTAGCAGATTTCTTTGCCAGTGTATTGAGAGGTGATTTCATCAGCATTTCAAAGAACATGGGCGAGAAACGTTAGGAAGTTAGCAATCACTTTCAATGCGCACGTTGTTATAAGTAGACGTGGGGAAAGTGTATTTCTACGACGACATAATCCGGAACTTGGATGGCAAACTATAAATAAAATAAATGACGATTATATTCCAGCCCCCCAGGCACAGTCTAAACTAATCTAGTTTAGACTGTGCCCCAGGCTTAATGCCGTCCACGGTCATTAATTTTGTATGAGTATACGTTCAGTAATTAATCATTGGGAGTTGCAGTAAGTTATCCCATATTCTTCAAAACACAACCTGTTGGCATCATAATTCCCAAAAATACGATCGCAGGTCTTACTCATTGCTATGAGTAAGAAGCCCTCCTGATTGGTCCCGCGGTGCCCATCGTCGCTCTTGGAAGTTGTCGCCATGGTCGCCGTTCAGTTTTTTTCCCCATCGTTCAAATGTTTAATTGCGTATCGAACATGTTGCATAATAACGATTGTAACATTAAATTGGATTTTTGGCGTTCATTTCAAGTTAAACACGATGGATTGTAAAGCTTCCGCGGGATTCCCGTTTAGAGTGGATTCATTCGAAAATACAGTCGACGAAATTCAAAAGGAGACTGCGGCGCAGGTTAATACATGCTCTAAAAATCGAATATCAAAATGTGTGAACATTTTCGCCCGAAACATCGTCCATCTTAATTTTTCAGCAATCCATGTTGAAAGAACTTAAAGATCGTCATCTAAAACTGAAGGAAGATTTGCATAAGAAGAAAGATACTCTCCAAACTATGAAGGATAAGAAAATGCACGTAATAGGTGAGTCACAATTACAGTTTTTGGAATATCATGTTGAAGCTCTGCACTCACAAAGCAATCAATGCTTTAAAAATATTAAATGCTTACTAAAAGTGTGTTGCAACAGCTGAGAAGAGATTTAAAGCTTGTTTGGCCTCGTTTGTGGATTGTTGGAACGGTGTCATTTTCATTATTTGTCATTGATACTGAAGCGTCATTGCACTTTGTTGATACTTGTGGTTTTCACTTTGCTGAGACTCGGATTATGTAATTGACTGTCGTGTTGAGTCGAATTGAAGTTTTTGATGGGCAGTTACAATCATAACTTTCACTTAGTTGAGACTCAGCTGTTCGGACTTAGGTGAAATGGCGTTGCAGCCCTTTCGATATCATGTTGTAGGGAACGTCCCTTTGGTCTTATCCTCATTAGTGAATGAGTTTTCTCTTCCCTTGACTGTTACAATTGCTTGATGGTCCTTATGACGATTAGACCTGTGCCTAATTACTCATGTGCTGGAAGTTGAAAATCTTTAATTTTGCATCCGACTAAGAAGTTTCCTATAGGTGTCTTTGGTATGTATCTGTATTTATTTAAATTCTACCTCATGATTTATGACATTCCTTCACTTTCGTTCTTCATGAGGCTGGATATGAATTAAACAATATATTTCTTTGACTCAGGGCCCACACTGTGTTCAACATTAGGGCAATGAGATGTTGTATTCGAGGTAACTTTTCATTACTATTGTTTAACCTGGGTTTGCAAATAAGAATAAAGAAAATGTATCTGTATTTGCCCAAGTAGACTGTACAATTTTTTATCCACTGATGATGGTGTGCAATCAGGATGCTCCAACATCCATATGGAAAAAAGAGGAATATGTTAGGAGTATACTCCTAACTATAGTTCTTATAAAGGTAAATTTTGAGTCAACCCTTTTTCATTCATCTTCATCATCTAATGTCTGCTTGCGAAGGTCTCTGGTGGCATCTATTTCTGCTTCTCTCTTCACTCTTGCATTGTCTCTTCTTCCTGAATGTAACTTGGCAACTTCCTTTTCTGTCTTCCTCTTTTGGGTTTTCTCTTCTCACTCCTGGAAATATGGCTTATCCAATTTTGTTTTCTCTGTAGAATGACATTCCTCAGCTTTACTTCCTGTCCCACTTCTCCAAAACCTCCTCATTCTTCACTCTCTCAGACTGTTTGATATTAATTAATGTATGGATGGGAGTACATAAAACTCACCTCCATACTCACATATCTAGCCCTTCTAACCTTTTCCTTTCTCCCCATGTTATGTATATGCTCAGCAGCTATACAGAAAAACACTCCACTCAAAACATTTCACTAGCCTATTCTTTATCTCCAAACTGAAATTGCTTCTTAGTAACATCCTCTGGTACAAGCTACCTGTCTTAGTAACATTGCATGGCACAAATAATCTGCCTTGCTTGCATTACATGGCATATTTACTTGCTAAGGGCCTAAATAATTCCATTAGATATTTGTATTCCCAGTATCTTGGATACCTGTATCTTGATCAAGCATGGCTTGACTTAATTCTTTTTTCCCAAGCCACTGAGGCTCTCTCTGCGGAGTGGTCACCGTACTCATGGTTCAATGGGCCTGCCATTGTTTACAATTTATTATCTGAGTTTGTTTCTGTGTATCCCAAAAATTAACTCAAGCCAAGGGATAACTTACTAGTAATGCCTGGTTATCAGCAAATCGAACCAGTTTTATGTACCTACTGTTTTACTTCTGTCATTCAGCTCCTCCCTTTCCTCTCTCACTATTTCATCAGCATTCATATCAAAAAAGAGTGGTGATAAGGGGCAACCCTGTTATACTCCTCAAGTTTTATGTAGATATCTGGATAATTTTATGCCTTAACACCAGCCTCAAAGTCATATACTTTAAAACAAATGCTTTCCCTAATGATTAGACTGATTTTAACACCACCTCTAATAAAGACCTAAGGACCTTGAAGTGACCTTTGACTGAAAACTCCTATTCCATGGTCTCTGTGAAATTCAATTTTAAGGTCATGCCCTTATTAGGAATCTGTGACAGGCAAATGAAATCACTGACCCCAGAGCCCTCAAAAGTGCCTCTACTTGTAACATACTCTCCGTTCATGAACTCTCCTTGATTAATTTAATAAACTGTCTGTCCCTCAAAATGGATTCTTTAATTTATGCTAAATAACTTCATTTCTGTTGCTATGTATGTATTTCATGACTCATTTTAGAGGAGATTGTTTTCTCATGTAAGCACACATTTTTTTCTGCCAATTCAATATGCTATAATGCATTTGCCTTCTAAAGATATGGGAAGAATGTCTTTTCAAGTGATGTAGCATTCATAATTGCTTACAATTTTGGCTAAAATGAAGGCCTTTTTACCAAATTTTCTCTCATCATTTTAATATCAATGATAGTATATTTAGTTTTTGAATTTATCTGCAGAGGCATTAAAGTTGGAAGAGTTCCGTATCAAGGAAATGGAAGAAAAATACCAGGCAAAACTGAAATTGACGGAGGAGACACGGAAAGCTGTGAAAGATATACAAGATCAACTTCAAGCTGAAAAGGATAAACAAATTGAGAGT
Organism: Ceriagrion tenellum; assembly: GCA_963169105.1. Classification (NCBI taxonomy): domain Eukaryota; kingdom Metazoa; phylum Arthropoda; class Insecta; order Odonata; family Coenagrionidae; genus Ceriagrion; species Ceriagrion tenellum. The sequence continues at coordinate 76,072,032 of OY720637.1, read as the reverse complement.
TTGTAAGCTCAAATGCTGTCAGTTTTCCTTATTTGATTATTATCAGCACTTGTGTGCTTGTAATCCCAATCTAAAAGTCCCTCTAGTCAACCACCCTGTAGCCTTCAGGAATTGTATTGAAAAGTTGTGGGTAGACGTATCTGTTGTGTGTTCTGATTTACCTTGACTCAGCTGTACTTCGAGACACAATGGGTATAAGTAAGTTTTTCTAATTTCTATATCCAAGAAGAAGCTATGGAGATGGTTTCAAGTCTCTGGAAAATTTTGTGTGGGAGCAGTATCTGTGTCCACATTCCATTTGGTGTCCATGCAGGCATGCTCAGGCATCAGTAGAAAGCCAATTGGAGATTGCCTTGGAGACTTCACTTTATTTTGCATGCAGTAATAAAAAATGTTGTGTTTTTCGCTATTTTACTCCATAGATTGTATGTGTTGTCCTTCGAAACTAATTACCAGTTATGCTGTGTTTAAGGTGGAGATATCACCTCTGTCCAAAGTGTTTAACATTGGTGAATAATGTTTATTGAAGGCAAAGAAAATGTTCATAATAATGATGACCAGCTATGACCAATGGGGAAATCACAATGAGTGGTAGGAGGGAGATTTCTGGGGGTATCCCCAATAAAGCATTACGTAAAAACTGTGTAGATGCTATGTACCATTTAGGGACCGGTTACGTATACTGGATACGTAATGGTGAGCTTCAAATGGTTCCTCAGACTACGCATCTGCTACGCAGCAGTTGTACGTCTGCTATGCAGCAGTGTAGCCAACATACATAATGTAGCCAAGCACGTAGATTGCATAGGTACAGTGCAGGCACATATGACATTGCTACAGAACAGGTCCATGGCACTGTTATGTAGTAGATATACTGCAATGCAACTCATCAAATGCTTGTTATAACATAATTGTAACTCACCTTTTCAAAAATCACTTCTCTTAGATACTGCAGTCTCTCCTTTTAAAGGTGTATTGACATGAATTGAAACGAAATCAAGCATCATGAGCACCTTGCTTTTACTGATGTGACACCATTTAATCAATTGTTCATGTAATCTTCCAGGGAGGGAACTTGCACAACACGTGTATTAAAGTTTGAATTTGTAACGAAATTTGGCAAGTCATTTCTAGAAAGTTGTTCATAAAAATAGTTATTAATGGTATTGATGACTTGGGTACGAAGAGTGGTGTATGATAGTGCCACAAAGCAAGTACATGGTACTGATTCTAACTAATTACCATTGAAAATTCCGCCATTACAGGAAATATGAAATAAAATCAATACTTTAAAAAAATCAATTTATATAAATATAATTACTACAATATAGCTTTAAAATAATATTTAAAAAAATCATTCCACAACATTTTCTTTTTGCCTCCCCAATCTCTTTGGGGTATTCCACAGCCACCGACTGCAGGCATCATTTACCTCCTCCCTTTGGAAAACACCACTGGAGGCAATACTCCTTATGGCAATTAAAATGAAGAAAAAGGATATCAATGTTAAAAAGTAACATGAATTTGCAGAAAGATGTTTACACCTGAAACAAAACCCCATTAAGCAACCAATGTGGCTGTTCCCAGCTCCAGAGGTCATAACCCGAGGTGAAGCCAGTGCCAAAAAGAAATTTGCGTGACCAGGCAATCACCTGACCTTGTCAACTTGATTTAAAGTCTATCATGAATAAAACATATGAACCTTGGGTACACCCTAGAATGAAAGTGTGATGAACAAAAATAGTGGATTAAACATAACATTGTCTGTTCAAATCTCCTCTAACTCGAGTAAGTTTTTTTATATTAAATTTCACCCCATTGATTTATATCATTACACCCGTACACCTCACTGTGTAAATCGAAAACATGAGTATCACAAGAATTGGACTAGAAAGTGCTTGCCACAATAATTTATATGAGAGTAGATACATCAGATTCCTCTTCACAGTATTCCCTCCAGCCTTGTTCCTTCCTCTGAAATTGAATTTTGCCACATGGTGCCCGGATGTCACCGTGCCCTTGAATCTCTTATCTAAGGAGTGTGTTCATTGGCTCCTTCAGAACCAATTGGAAGCGCTAATGCATTTCAAGGAGAAGCCTCCCTGCTGTATTGTAGACATTTTAAAATTGATATTTCTTATTTTAGTAACAAAGTGCATTAGAAAGATGTTGTACAATGTTGTGAGTTACTTGTGATGTAAAGGGCAATTGTGTGAAGGTGATGAAGAAATTTTTTGTCTGGGATTCCTTTGGTGCAAAATTAATTTTGGACATTTTTAAATTAATATTTCTTATTTTAGTATTATTCTTCTTCCCGTATTTTATAAAAGATCACTAGATATCGTGTAACATCAACATGGAACATTAGATATGTCATTTCGTGGTACTGTTTTCCGCATCAAAGTTCTATACTACCTACTTCGTACTTCCTTAGGAGAATTTCATATAAGAGGTTGTTGAAAATAAGATGATCAAAATTAATTTTTCAGGTAGTGATGCTACGTAGCGGCAATGTAGCTGTTACGTATACAATCGAGGGCATTTTGGAGTATCATATGTCCTCTTCAGAATCATTCTCTGGCTTTCCGATATATTCCTTTCTCATAATTGTACTCATTCAATTCATGTTCAAGGTTAAAAAACACTGATTAAGTTTTTTAATTGTGTTGATGTTACTTAGCATCCATGCATACATGCTAGGTGATGTTAACAGTCCCTAATGCTACCTATGCTACCTAAAGACTGCGTAATGCTACGTAGCTGTTCTATTGGGGATAGGGGTTTGCCCAGGGGGTGGAGATATCAATTGGGGGTAAAAGTATTTTTGGGGTTTGGTGGTAAAGTAAGTTTTTGCAGGGAGGTGAGGAGGAAGGTAAGTGTGAGAGGACAGGTGGATTCACGTGGGGGTCTTCATAAGGGACAGAGAGGATTCACTGGCCATATTTGTGGGTAAAGGAATTACAAGCCAGTTGAAACTTCGTGGCCTCAACATGCGTAGAATGGCAGTGAGTGAGGGAAAGTGCTGCTGGTGGGGGAACCTTGGAGGGGTGGCAGAGCGGTTTGGACAGGCAGGTGGAATTGCCAACTATAGGACTGCGTGTCTCCTGGGAGGACATGCACCCTGAAGTATTTTATTGTAGGGTGTGATAAAAAGATATGCATTGACATTTTATCTTTCTGGAATATGTTTTCTCAATAAGTTGCTTCAGAGCACTCACCTAAAGATGGAGATAAATATACTCCCAAGTATGTAAAAATAGAAGTACGAAAACCAGTTATCTCTACAAATATTTTTATTTGTTATTATACAAGCTTATATATCTTAGTCGGTTTCGTCTGTTTCACTTATTTCCGACTCATTACTCAAGAGTAATTATAAAAGTTTCCTTAATGATCCCCTTTAGTTCATTATTTATATAATTTTCTTCCTCTTTTTTGCCTGGTTGCATGCATTTTTCCGCACTTCACAAGAAATATTTCTATATTTTGCCACCACAGGATTTTTTATATCATCCAACTTAAAAGATACATTATTTACCGCCACCCAATTTTTCTTTACCCCCAAACATTTTCAGTTTTAACCTTTATCCTTATTTATTATATCCTTTTTTACTAATTGCACTTTCATCCAAAAAAATTATCTGAAGAATATGAAGGCTCATAAAGCTCACGGGCTTTAGTTCGGGGTGGTAGGGAGGTAATCTCACAGTCAACCTCTGTTGATTATGGGATCGTATTCTCCTTTCCTAAGTGCAGGTACTAAAATACTTAAGTGATTTAATTAATGTGATCATTCAAGAAAACACATCCGTCACCATTGAAAGCAAGACATGCGACTGATTTATTACAACTAAATACCATCTCCATCGCACTAGGGGCGCTGCACATACAGTAACAGAACAAAACACTGTTGAAATAATATTGCGTCCTTTTGTAACATTTTTGTCAGAAATATAACCCCAAAAATATTTCAACAACCTCTTATACCAATGGTTCCTTCCTCCTTTTTTTTAAAACTACTCTTATCCTCATTATAACCTGTTCTAATATATAACCTAAGAATTGAATAAGTAATGAATAAGTGATAAAGCTAAATTACTAAACAAAAGAAACAGCAGACGTGGTGAGGTTGGCAACAAGCACACGTGGTCTGAATCAAGTCTGGAGAGAATAGCGGCAACTTTTACCTACATCTAATGGAATGTCTTCAAAACAGACTCGCCCAGTGCGAAAACTGACTTCTGTGTATGGGCCATGAAGCTTCAATCGCACTATATATCAGGAATTCCAGGGGGAGGAAGGATTCACTGGAGAGGATTTGTGGGGTATGGCACCTCTGCCCGTACAACAGGTGGTTTTGTGGTGTGATTCCAAATAGAGATTTTTGGACATCCTCTGTACTATCCATACTTCGCATCGAGTGACTTCTTTTTTCCTCCAGAGCTCATGGCGCACAGATGATGGTGGTCAGTGAAGGTGAAGTGCCAAGGGAAGTGGGTAACTGGTTGAAATATTTGGTTGCAAATTGTTTTGAAGCTGAAATAAATAATCTGTTGGATAGTTATTTAAGAAAGTCATAGATAGAGATGGGAATTAGAGGTAAACAAGGATACATATTTTTTATACCCTACACCACTATGTGGGTAGGGTATATCGATTTTTTTCACAGCAGAAATATAACGCATTAAAGGAGGCGTGGCAGTATGGAAAAGTATATATAGAAATGATCAGCATCACCTTATGAGTCTTATCTAGCCTATGTCCATCTGTCTGTCTGTCCATCAGTCTGTCTGTGTCTCTCTTCGCACAATAACTGTCGTAAAATTTGAGATATTGAGCTGAAATTTGGGTCATACGCCTCTAGTAGTCAACCGACAGCACAGTTCTCAAATGGGTTGGATGGGACCAAAACGACGTATTTATTTAAGCAAAATTGAAAGTGGTGTAGGGTATTTAAGCTTAGACAAGGCTGATGATAATTTCTTTACTAATTTTAATTTGTAATTTTTTTCATGAGTAAGGAAAAAATTTTTTTGAATTCTCCTCTTAATCGGCTTTCTATTGGAGTTAACCAACATTAATGTCAATGAAGTCCATCATTGTCCATGCTTATGTTTTTTTTATTTCACTGAAAAGAATGTCATGCTTTTATGAGCACTTTAGTTGTATTCAGTATATTTTGTCACCATGTCTTTTTCTACTTTGGTCACCTTCAGTCAAGGAACCTTAATGAGCCTTCTTGTGGTTGCCTTAGTTGAATTGAAAGTTGGTGCAAAATTAGTAGACTCATTCTGAGCTTGATAAATGTAATCCATTAAAAAGTTTTTTCTTGAATGCTTGGCCTAATGATGTTTGTAATAGTCATTGAAAGCCATTTTTTTAAACTTTAGGTTGATGCTCACCATGCTACTCTGTAGATGATTATTTGCTTGATTGTTGATATGCAGTGTATTAATGTTTTTATATATTGTCAATTAACAGGAAGGTGTATGAAAAGAAAATGGCAATGTTGGCTCAGTGCTTCAGAGAAGGACCACAGCACTATGTGAGTTGTTTGACCTAGCTAAGTTTGCAATTTCTGGGAAAAGCATTGTCAAAATTTGTGCTGGTGATGAATGTATTTTCTTTAACTCATGGGCTTAGTGAAACATTTTCGTAGCTAAAATAGCATTGTAAGTTTTTTAACCAATTTTAAACTGATGAAATATGTAGTAAGTATGTCAGTTTGTTAATCAATGATACTTATTATCTTATTCCCAATATAGTTTTTACTTACTATTACCATATCCTAAAGTTCTCATAGCCCTCATCACTGAATGATGTGGAAAATTATCCTATTCTAATTTTTGTTCCTGAAATAGAATCGTAAGAGTATGACTCAGAAGATAAAGAAATTAGAGAAAATATCTTCTGGCCTGCAAAAAGATATTCATGATAATCAAATGAAGATTGAAGAATGTGTAAAAATATTCAGAAATACTGCGAATGGAGGATCAGCATTCAGTGGAAGTGCCTCTGTGCTACTGTAAGTGTAAAATTAATATATATTATGATGTACTGTTAGAGTTGTAATGAGTGTTAAGAAAATGCATTGACTCTACACCAGTACTCATGTCCTTATGCCTGGAGGTCATGAGATTACCTCAGGAAATTGTCCTGCAGCCAATGTATGTAGCTAATATCTTAGCTGTACATTTGCTCCTGCTTTAATTGGTGATATTGTGCTATTTATATTGTGCTTAGTGCCCACCATATTCTTAAAGAGCTGTGGTAATGATAGTTGGATACCTAGTACCCACCCGATCTTCATGCAATATTCAGCAATAAACTTTCAATGTAAGAAGGACTTAATCATCAAACTCATAGTTCAAACTATTTTGGCTGGGTTAACTGGAGAGGCAATGGACAATTTAGGCGATTTGCTACATTGAAGATGGGTAGATAGGTTGTTGAGGGTTGGCTATTCTGGGGAGAGGAAGAAGTATTGAGAGTAACCTGATGCATAGATGTCAAGAACATCATCAGTCTACTCTTAACAAAAGGCTACCCACTTGTGTACTCCCCATATTGCACCGAGTTGGGATTCAAAATCTCTACCACAACCAAGATTTGAATTCAGACCCTCAGAATGAGGAAGAAAGGGCTCCATCCACTACACCAACTTGATCCCCATGGATGTTGATCTCTTCAACAAGGCTGCTGTGTGCAGAGGTAATACTTGAAGTCCTTGATTCTTCAGGCTCTCAGAAAAGTGCTCTGACTTTTGCCTCATTTCTGAAGTGGCTGCCATTATTTCTGCACTGATTCAGTGTGAACTTCAGGTCTGTTCTTTTATGTACTACTTCATGACTTTTTCAACTAAAATTTTATCTTATGCTTCCTCACCATAAAGTCTTAGTTTCCAGAAGCACATTCAAAACAATACTTATTGTAGAAGATTTGTGCTGTTCTTGAATAGATAAAATTTTTTGAAGTAAAGAAATATAGGTTATAACTCAAAATGAACAAAATTGACTTATGTCCTATCAACATAAAGTGCTAGTTAATCAGCTCGAGGTATAATGGAATGGTACAGAGTAGGCATGAACAATGTGTGGCCCATGTGCAGGGGCAGATTAAGATTACTGTTTAGGGGAGGGGGGATCATTACTTTTAGAGGTCCGGGAGGAATGGCATTCCTTATGACCACCATTTTTCAATTATACTATGTATAATGGGTGAGGGAGGTATCGGCCATCCCCCACTTAATCCACCACTGTCCATGTGCTAGACATGGGGTGAGATCATGGTTTCTTCTTTTGCATTGTCATTACCATTATCGGAAATTCTAACTGCTGTAGATTGGTAATGGTCAGAGAAACTGCCCCAAAAATGTACTTAATATGTATTAAAACTAGTAATTCATAGTATTTGACAAAATTGGAAGAATGGCAGTCATGATATCACTTTTATAAGAGCCATTGAACAATAATGAAAATACAAGCGCACTCATAATGGTGAACCACAATCATGCCCATGACTCATTTGATATTTTCTACAAACAGCTACAAGTTGTCATCCATGATTGTTATTATATATGTTATAACAAATTCTAACCAAACCACATTAAGGGATTATGACTCTACCTTTACTATGCGGCATTTTCTGACAGTGTGATAAATATCAGGATGCAGGTAAGCGGTTGATCATCTGGGAAGACATAGGACAAGTCCTAGTTAGTGATCCCAGTTATGTCAGCTTCATTTGTAGTTTTTTTTAATAAGAAACTGGCCTTCTTAGCAAACTTTAAATATATTATGATGAAAATTTTGAAAGTTCAGTTAGTAATTAAGTCTATTTAAGAGAATGATTTGGTACTAACTAATTAGTGCATGGTGCAAAATGGCCTTAGCTACTGATGCACCCTGTAGTGTAACACTTCTGATACTATCAGAATAAGTTTCCCAATCTGGCTCTCTCATAGAAAGTTGCCCTTGCCTAGTGTATTCATACATAATACAGAATGATAAAGAAACAAATTTTCATCTGAAAGCAATGCTTTCAGTTTATTTGTTTGACTCTGGTTCTCAAATATACCACTCTTATTTTGTCATTAGGTTTTATCTGTTGGATGAAATACAAGAGTAACAAAACATCCGTTGTCATTTATATTGCTGATGAATATTCAGTAGCATATCTTGACAGATTTGTGGTCAGCAAATGATGCTCTTGTCTATATTATTTTTAGGAAGGAAATGGATGAAGAAGTGAAACAAATGGATGACGTGGAGATTCCAGTTCTGAAAACTGCGTTGAAAAGTTTGGACAAATTCATTGGCAATAAAGAAAGTGGCAAAGTGGCTGACAGGGTGGGCAGTGAAGAATAATGCAGTGTTAAAAGTTGCTCTACTGCTTATTACTTTATTACCTACATACTTTATTTTGCTTCTTATTTTTCAAATGTATGGTTGTTATATGTAGAACTACATATGAAAGTAAGTACATACTGTTGTCATAATCATATATTTTAACTTGTAATATTGTTTACAATTGTGTATATCACAATGATGTGAATAAAATGTCACATTTTCATCACACACAGCTTTCTTCAAAAAAGTATATCCAAAATTTATAAACTAGTAAAGTTACTACCTTTTAGTTTATAGCATTCTAATAATTATTCTATTCGTGAATCTTTTTTTCCTAAAAATATGTTGTTAAACCTATGGATACTTGTCATTAGCTTAGGCAAAGAAAAAATTTGTCATGGTGTTTTAAGTTTTACATGGATTTTGTCACTCTTGTACTTTGAAAAGTGAAGACCAATTCAGTTATAACATTTTCTCACATTTTGAGAGTGCCTATTTATTCTGTTTTAGAAGACCTTCTTCCAGATTCAGGACTTTCATTAGTTCTAAGTAATTCACTGCATCTCTCATTCGTATTTTACATGCTCCATGCCCTTTCACAATTTTCCGGATTTCCTGAAATGTTTATAGTTTAAATTAGCTGGTTCTAGTGATGAATTAAAACAGTGTACGTATTAACATTTACCAGGCATAATCATTTATTATGATCAACAGCTATGAAATTATAACTAAATGCTAGTGTGGTATTACAGAATTCATGCATTCCTTTTCTTAGTAAATCCATTTAAAATTAATATGATCATTCAGGACTTCTTACACTCATTGAAATGTTGAAGAAAAGGTGTTATATGGATGAGTACCAGAGTATGTTCAAAATTTAACAGACATGAATTTTGGTGGATGGATAATTATCTCCAGTGGTAATGGGAATTATGAATGGGCAAAAACTTGAGGAAACTGGGATTGAAATAGTTATGAAGCGCTGATCTATATTAAATCTTAAGTAACTTGTTCTTTCAAATAGTTTAGTGAAACTTTTAATTAATGGAACAATGTTCGAACAGTGATATTTTCTGCTTAAAGAATTTATCTGCTAAATTCAAGGCTGCATATTCCTAATAAAACAAAGAAGCTCATTATGTCATGACAATGAGATGTGATACTGACATTATGTAGCTGAAAGCTCACAGAAAGACATAATTGAAAAGATAAAATGAATGATCAGGGTCCAATACTGTGCATTGAGTTTTTTAATTCAACAGAATGATATGATTGTTCACAGATGTCACATTAAGGCCTTGTTGTATAGCCTCTGGCAAAATACTTTTTCAGTTTGAAAACTAAAGTTGATACGTAATCTCATCAACAATGGCCATGTCAAATAACCGGCAATGTGCTATGTATAGTGAAATCCAAATTCCAAGTTAATCTAAAGTAAATATTAATCTTACAATTAACATTTATCAGGAGTAATAAAACAGGGTTTCCTTTTAACAGGGATAACTTTCCTAACTATATATACAGGGATATAACAGGGATAACTTTCCTAACTCTGTCTAGTGTGCCTAATCTTTTAAAATCTCCTATATTTCTTAATAAATTTTTTCTATAGTTTCACTTCTGGGCTATAATTGTTTAACTCACTTGATAACTGAAAAGATTTGTTTAGTAAATTAGTTCATTTTGAGATTTATTTACATCATATGAAAAAGTTTTCAGTTTTTTAAATGTAGTTTTTCAATTAAAAAAACTTGTAACACAATGTGGACTGCTGCCCAAAGAATGAGACTGAGCTTATGCAATCATGAATTGCATGGTAATTCCTCATTTTAGGCAGCTCTCTTAGGCATGTGAATGAGGCACTGCAGTACATAGTACCTCTAACAAAATGAATTTTCCGTCGCTTGAGTACGTAATGTATTCAAATTTGACCTAGTAGATCTCCTGTTGTTGAACTCACCCTATAAAAAGAGTATTCAGAGCCTGAGAAAGAAATTCACGACAACAGCTCTCGGGGCCATCTTTCGACCTCTCTTAGGGCTAGGCATTTGCTGAATAAACAATTCTCCTGAGCAAAACAGAGCCAATTGAAAGTAAGGGAGTCAAGAGTGACATACTGTCACTGCCCACTGGCTGAAACAGTCCAGATACCTGATACTGTGTTGAGTTAGCAGTCAATGTGTTGAATTAAAAATTAGTTATAGGAATTATCAATGGAATCCTGCTCATCCGTTGTTCATTTGCATGGGAATTGATTCCATTTTCTTCTTAGATAGTTCTGTTTAGTGTGAAGTTGTAGTGTATGGAAACCCCTACTTGGGCCTGAACTTTTTTCCTGGTATTATATTTGTTTATCCCGGTTTGTTTATCCCAGGTACCACCGAGATACAATTCACTGTACAATATGTATATATTTTCTGAGACTGAATAATTTGTTGCATTTAACGTGTCCATACTTCATTTAAGTTGCTGAAAGTTCCTGGTGTGCTACTTTATTATTATTGGTGATGCACATACCTCTGGAGAAAGTGGGGTAACTGTGGGTGGAGGTGAATTTTTTGGATCCAAGAACTGCATTAGTTGATGATATGAATAAAGACATTCATCTTTTGGATGCCTTTCAAGCTTGTCGATTACAACTTCCAGTATTTCTGGAAGTAAGGGAAGTCTCGAAGCTCGAAGGCATGCCCATATTTCTTTCCTAGGTAACCATCCTTGTCTAGAATGGTCTCGTGACAGCAGATCTTCCCCCATTCGCTCCAAGCCATAAAAAATGTGGCGACGAATTTCCGTGTGGACAATAGGTCTGCAAAAAATGTTTTAGATATCCTTGTTTTCATTTACACTTTTTCTTTTAACTATAGTATATAAATCTAGAGGTGTGCCAATGCTTCGAAATCGAATCGACTCGAATCAGGCTTAATTCTTTCGGTTTGCCTGCAAATTGGCATGCTTCGAAAGCGAATGATTCATAATATTCGAATCAGATAGATTCGTCTTCGAATTGCTGCATGCAGTCAAACATGGCACTTATCCCTGAATTGTGTGCCATCCGTTTACAAGATGTTTTCCTCACGTGAAACGAAAATTTAAACGACCTCAAGTGATTCTGTGCTATTCTTTGTGCCACTATATAGATGTATTAGCTAATGTAAAGTCATTAAATGTAGTGAAAATCTATATCACTTTAACTCTGCATAAACTTTTGCATTTTATTTAGAATTTGATTCACAAGCGAATTTTTTTAGGGTGATTTGATTCACCAACGAATATTTAAAAAAATTCGTTTCGATTCGATTAGAAATTTATGTGGGAGATTCGATTTGGTTCGATTCGAAATGAAAATCCCTGATTCGCAGTGCACTAAATATAGCATTTCACTTTGGACTTCTCACCTTAGGTGATCCAAGGAAAGATTCTCTCTGCATTCAACTTTGCCAGGAAAAGCACGAGCCAAAGTCAGAATTTCATGATCAGTGATCTTATCACTGAGTACATCTTTTATTGTACGCCTGCATTGGGTGGAATAAAGTTTAAAAAAATGGTATTCTATTTAAGTAAAGCAATTCCACTAAGCTATCAATGTGGCATCAATCAGTTCATCAATATGCAATTAGATATATGAGGTGAAACTTGCCAGAAAACGTGGTATGATATGACCCCAGTTTGTTCTGGATCTATGCAAATGTATTTTCCTATAAAGTCTTTGTAAATAGGCTGAAGAGCTTTTTTAACTTTATCCATTATGAGTCTCACATTGCTCTTAGAAAACTGAAAAAAATATCACTAAGTCTTGTTAATAGGAATGAATGTTGTTATCAGTTTGTCATTTTTGTGATCAAGGTTTTTATTAAAATTACCAACTTCATGATAGTATTGGTTGATGAGTAAATAATTTGTGAGGGTTAACTTCAACTGACTAGGGTAGGGAATTGAAGCAGCAAACCGATAATTACCAATTCACTGATAAATGTACATACCACCAAAACATAGGACTTACTTCATTGCAATTATTTTCCATGTATGATAATGCATACTCGTCAGCATTTGTGATCAGGAAATGGTAGTCATTTATGATAAGTACTCCACCTATGTAGATATCCTTTGCTAAGTAATACTCTGGGGGTTTGCTTGCATATATGTTCTCTCCTGGTTTCACAATTTTCTGTCTAGCTAAAAACCTTCCTCCAAAATATCCTGTAAGTAGGATGTTGAAAAAAGCAATTAAGTATGTAATTTGGTGATGGTGTGAAGATGATTCCATTAACTGGTAACTTAAGGTGTGAATTCTCCAATAATTCAAAGCTTTTTGTACGGATGAATATATTTCATTCTCATTTACACTCAAAATAGAACTATCATACCTGAATTAGCTGAAACTTTCTCAAAAATTGATATGGTTTCATCAGAGAGATAGTAGCAAATCAAAAATCTGCGGTCAGCATTGGATGGAACTGATGAAATCATCCTAGCCTCAAACCTCAAGATGAAACTCTCTATGCCTCTTCTGTTTTTTGGGTAAAATAATTATATTATAAAAGTTTAATTATCTTATTTTTGTATTTTAGTGAGAAATAATTTGATCCAGATCTGAATGGTTCTTAAAAACATCTCAATTACCTGTCTTTCTCTAAAAATTTAGCAAAATCTGGTTTTGGTGGGACTAAAATGAAAGATCGGCAGTTCTGTGCTGAATCTTCATGGGTACCATATCCATTGTATGGAGGAAGCTCTCTCTCAGGGGCAGTTTTCAACTCTTTTCTACATTCCTCTTCTTCTTTTAGTGATGGATCTGGGGCTGGGGTGAAATTGTCTGTGGAAGATAAAATAAAGTGAAAGTACATTTTTATATTATCCATTATTTAGAAGAGCCGCCTAAACTCATGACATCCTTTTGGTAAAATTATCAAACATTTAATATGGCTTGATTAATTGTGAATAAAATTATTGACTAAGATAAATTAGGTTCATTTTACTTGTATGCCTAATGTGAAACAAGTCTTTGATGGACTTAGTGAGATATCTTTATTTATAACGCTGCAGTTCAGTGAGGGCTCATACCAAAGAAATAGGTACACAGAGTGACAGTTTGACACTATTGAAAATGATTTGCTAATTACATTGTGGATAAGAGTGTTAATAATTTTAAAAATATATGTTCAAACTTTTGGGAAACTTATCTGATATTTTGGTTGAAAATAGTGACATTTGTGTGTTCATTATTACAGGCTGTGTGTAACTAAACAAAGCTCCTCTTAATTAAGATTTTTGTCAAAAACTGATGAAACAAGTAAATTAGTTTTTTTAGCTTGATGTTGCACTGATAGAACACTATTTAAGATTTTCGTAGAAGGGTAGAATTCGAAGGAGAGACTTTTGGATTACGGGTAGGCAGCTGATTAAGGCAATAGAATGGACGTTGTAACAAAATGACGAGGCCCGGAAAATGAACATAGTTTCATGAAATGTTGAAGTGATAAGTTATGTTAGCAAAATAAACAATCCCAACAATGGGGAACTGTGAAGGAGATGACTGGAAAAAAACGAGATGAGAAAAAATTAGGAGTGAGGGCTTTTTATGGTGTAAAGTGAGAAATATCCCGGTGGACAATAAATGTGTGTTACATTTTGGCCCCACAACGTGTTGGGCACGACTACTCGATAAAAGTTAGACCACGGAATTGCCTGAGATTAGTGTTACGTAATAAAAATCGGGAGATTCCAAAATGGCAAAGATAGTGAAAAAATTGTTAGAACTGAAGAAGGTGGAATTACAAGAACAATTATAAGATTGTGGGATAGCGATGCAAGGGGCAAAATTTGAATTACAGGAGAGGCTAAAGGCGATATTAGAGGGAGAAGGGAGAGACGCACAGAATTATGAGTTAGAGATTCAAAAGGATGCAGCGGAAGGGAATGGGATGGAAGCAATCTCTAAGAGAGATGATGGAAGAAGAGAAAAAGAAGGATAAAGAACAAAGGAAAACAGCGAGTGAACAACAGCAGGAATTGTTGAAAGAGATTAAGAAAGAGCTGAATGAGTGGAGAGAAGAGATGATAGTATGTATAATGGAAAATGCTTGTAGCATGAGGGGAGAGTGGAGAAAGGACCTCGAAGCCCATAAGATAGAAGCTGAAAAAGGGCAGAAACAAGTTTGGGAGGAAATCGAGACATTGGAAAAGGAAGCAAAGGAGAACGACAACATGAATAGAGGAATGATGCACCAAATCCACGACCGGATAGATGAGGACAAAGAGATAGTGAGACTGCTGCCATCCAAAATTAGCGAGGATGGATCAAAAATGGAACAGCACATCCAGGAAAAGATGCTGAAAGAAGTGATACAAAGGTTAAATCAAGAAACTAGAGGTTCGACGGGAACACCAACATCCATGGTCCAATTGAAGGTGCCCAATTGCAATGGATGGAGGAGCTTGAGACCAATGCGGTATGCCCAGGAACTAAAAGAGTATATGGAGATGTACCAACTATCTGGAGCAGACATGATGAAAATAGTGAGACAAGGGATGAAATGGCAAGCCGAAGAATGGTTTGCGGCGACAGAGCATCTACATACAAGCTTCCACATATTCCAAGAGATGTTCCAAAACCAATACTGGGGCTGTGAACAATAAATGGAAATTAGAAGAATGATGGATAGGGGAACGTATAACCAGGCTGGGATGCAAAATAAAGGGGAATATGCTACATCAAGGATAAGCCAAGTGAAGGAGTGGAGGCCACCAATGGGAGATGACGAAATAATGTACCGTCTAAGACAGCACTTTGGACCAGAGGTGAGCGTGGGCATGATATTACACAACATTGTGACATTACCTGATTTTTTAATATTGCTGGGGCGATACGATTGTATCGTGCTAGAAAGTGGTCAAGGTGAAGAATCAGTCACGTGAGGGGAACCCGAGAAGTATAAAGAGTTGACAGGGGTGGGGTGAAGATTGAGCTATGCCATGAAGATGAAGACTTCAGCTGAGTAGACACGACATTGTTTCACATGGATTTGAAATGGACAACGGCGAAATGTAGACAATGACACCCACTACGTGGAAAAGAGACAACTAAGAAGGAAGCATATGTGGAACTATAGAACAAGGTGAACCAGTGATTAGGTGGGAGTGGAGTGAATGTGGAACATGACTAAGAAAAAGTGCTGGATAAAAAGTGAACAACAAACATGATGGAGGAGTTGATAGTATGAATGAATGATTGTGAGGTATGAGTGACGTTACTGGTGACATCAAAAGTTGAAAATTTGAAATATTGTTTATTTGGAATAAGTTATGTTACAGTTTTACTTATTCATTATGATGATAATGTGTTATACTGGGTATTGGTAATAATATTATTATACCGGTTTGACAAACTGAAGGCATTGGGGCAAACCCATAGTCCAAATTAACTTTCGAAGGCTTTGAAAAAAGGAAACTTCCATAGTATTTCAGTTTCTTTTTCAATGGGGCTAACATAACAAAACAACGAGGCCCGGAAAATGAATATAGTTAAATGGTCATGGTAGTATTTTGAATGATTTAAAGGTAAAGTAAAAAGCTGGTGGTACCACTAAAACTATCACATGCATCATCATTATTATTGGGATAAGGGACCAGTAAATGCTGGTTAAAATGGAAGCAAGTAAAAAACCATACAGATTTTTACATGTGCTAAGCCCTTTCAAACTGAAGTATTTCCTTCATCATCTCAACTTATTTTCTTAGCCTTATCATTTTTCCTCTTTTCTTTTGCTTCTCTTCCTTTCTCTTTCCCATTTACCCATTATCTCCTCTATAATCATCGTAAGCAACCCTTTGCCCCTCGTCACAGATGCGACTTAAAAATACAGTTAATCATACCTAGACCATATTTGGACCTGTAGTATTCTTGAGTGTAAGGATCACATGATGTGAGGACAACTTTGCGGCCATAAATGTCAAGTACTGTTCCAATGCCCAAATCCCTATCAGCGATGTATTCTTGTGCACTTCCTTTGCCTCTTCCACTGGCCAAGGAGTCATAAATGTAATGGCCTTTCCTAATAGATTGGCCCAAAACATTTAAAACTGTCAAGGGATTCCCAAAATCGTCACCAGGAAGACCTACTGTTGTGAAATTCTGTGAAATACAGTATAAGCTAAGTATTAAACATTTTCATGCTATGATAGAGTTGTTTCTATACTCATGGAATTTAAGAATCTGTTCGCTTTAACATTTGTGTGGATAAAATCATCATTTTTATTATTAATGACACTCATTGATTTAATCAAGTATCCTTATTATTATCCTTATTTATTGAAATTTTAAAATGAAAGATTTTGGTACCTGCTTACCTTGGGTAATTTGGAGCGCTTTAAAAAGACTGGGCCCATTTCTAGACCTTCAGTCTCTGTTTCTTCCTTTATATCCACTGTGTCATCACTGAGGTAAAACTGTAATCTCAGACGATGTAGAAGTCCATTGGGTGAATGACGATCATCCCAGTATCCCCAAAAACGGAGCACTTGTCGATCATGGGCCAAGAATTTAGAGAGGGAATGCTGTGTACGAGTGGGTCTTTTAGCTAAGAGTTGATTTTTTTCCTGAAAATAAAGCATAAAATATGTAGAATAGTTGACACTTTTATTTGCTGCTTGTCTAGTAAAATTTGTTTTTGAAAATGAATAAGAGGGGAGTAAGTGTATGCTATAGGACCTACTCTGTGGCATTTCTCATTATATAATCAATAATGAATGCCATTGGCACAGCTTAGACTATTAGGCATGGAGGAAAAGATATCTGGCAGTAGTTCAAGTGCTAACTTTTTGGTTTCCTTCCTTATGCAGTGCAATGAATTTGGTTTCTGCCCTTCAGTATTGAGCTAGGTATGTGCATCAGTGGGTATATCTTTAGGAAGACTGATTTTTTTGTTGGACTAAGTTGGCGATGGCGAGCTGTTTTGCTAATATTGGTTCATTACTTTCAAAATAAATGTAGCTATGATGTTTTACTGTTCTAATTTAGGTTTTGCAGGAAAGGCTCATTTACACTTTTTTATATGGACAGGGACAGAAAACTTTCAAGGGAAAATCTTCTGTCATGCTGGGAGAATGGGTCATCATGGGGAAAAAATTTTTCCTTAAGTCTTGGCTCAAACATGATGTGCATGTGGTGAAGAAGCTTATGGGGTATACATGTTACATGTGGAGTTATATACTGTCGAACTGTTTATATTCAAGGCTTATTATTGTCTAGTGTGTATATCTTTCAATTTTAAACTAACATTATCCTCAAATATTGATTTAAAGAAATTTGTTTATTTCCTTGAAATCCAGTTAGAAGCTGAAGCTGGTTTCCAGTAAAACTGAGGTTTTGCCTCTTACTTTATTTTTTTGCCTTTTACTTTATTTTGTGATAGCCCACCATAACTATTAATTGTTATCACTATATAGGTACCTACGTGAGCATAATGCATTATGCTCACGTAGGTACCTATGAGTTATTACACTGTTTTATTAAGTATTATTATGTACATTGTATTATTATGAGTTACAGTCACACTGACCAGATAGGACTCTTCCCATGGATGGAGTGAGTTGTCTAAATAGAATAGAGTCAGCCCTTGTGCTGGTACCAAATGCTATTGAGGGCAAGGTCAATCATGGAAAAACATGACCATTCTTGTTTGTTAATACATTCCTATTGCTGTTGAATGTGAAAGTTTTTGTGACCATAAAACAGAAGCTGATCATAGTGATATAGGAATATACATAGAATTTCTTTTTTTTTACATTTATGCCAGAAATTGGGACATTAGGATAGTAACTGTCCCAGAACCTACCAATCAGCTGGTAGAATGCCTACTCAAATGAATTATTCACTATTGAAGACCTACTAACATGTTTGGTACCTACTACTCCTTGGCATAAGTGGGCAATGGCTCTACATTCAGGAGCTGGAGCCCCTATAAGCAGTTTTGAACCTTATTAATGCAATGCGAAGAACTAGATCAGATCTTTTTAGTCAGGCTTAGTTGCAAATGTGTTGATGCTTTCATGGCTTCTGGTCTTATTTTTATTACCATCTTATTATTATTACCTTCTCCCTTATTTTCATGTATGGATCTTCAGGGCATGGTATTGGGTCTGGAACGGAGATACCCAGGCGATTCAAGAAAACTCTGGTGTAATGATCACAGTTAATGATCTTGAAAATTCTACCATAGAGCTCTACTTCTTTCCCAATGTTAAAGTCTATGATATCATAAAATGTGTCATTTCTTGGTTCTGGCATCCTGATTCGCTGCCTATGCATTAATGTTCCTGAAAAGATAAGACTTCACATTAAAAGTGCTCTACATGTAGACTGAGGGATGATAAAAGCTGTAGCTAAATCATTTCATAGATGAAGAATGCTCAAATGACACATATTTTGGAGACACACTGGGTTAAAAGGGATTCACTAAATTTACCTCAGAATCATGATAGCTCATGATAAATAAACACAACATATTACCAAGGTATGATCTACATTATTGCAGTATTTCAATTCTTATTAAGTGCTGCAGTGATTATTGTTATTATCACATATATATGAGATGGTATTCTGATGTTCTGATTCTCTTTTCCTCTTACTTGTCCCAACACCTAGAGATGGTCCAATCTGAAAATTACTGTGATAGGTATTTTATGTAATTTACCACAGCAGCTGAAAATTACCTTAATTTTCTGTAAAATTCACTTCTATCTCAGATATTTTTCATACAGATATATCGCAAATGTATTATTTAAGTCAAGTATGTGTACATTTAATACAATCTTAATTACTAATTAAGGCACATCCAACTCATTTTTGAAATATTTTAAGGAAGGAATATTTGTGGGGATATCATTTTCAATGATTTGAACAAAAATTTCTCAGGCCAATAAAAGAATGCTGAATTGCATATGGGCAGTTGTATCTGTTTTTAAGTTTTCTTAATTCCTAATGCATTAACGTAGCAATAACAATGGGCTAAATGCCTTTAACGTTTAACCCCTTGCTATTGCTATTGGCTTTCCTATTGAATCCTCTAATATTATCCATTA
Source organism: Ceriagrion tenellum (assembly GCA_963169105.1). Taxonomy (NCBI): domain Eukaryota; kingdom Metazoa; phylum Arthropoda; class Insecta; order Odonata; family Coenagrionidae; genus Ceriagrion; species Ceriagrion tenellum. Next base: position 76,052,605 of record OY720637.1, on the reverse strand, counting down.
ATGGTAGAAGGTTAATAATTACCAGAAAATTATGGTAATTTTGAAAAATTACCATAATTTACCTTAAATGAAAATTACAGTAATTTACCCATCTCTACCAACACCCCCTGACTTATTCTCTTGTGACTCACAATGCCAATTCTCATGGTTGTCTGGAAAGTATTTTTTTCAGATCTCTTCCTCTCATGAGGTGGATGGATGTACAAATATTCTGTGAAAACTCCATCCTTATATCTTCTCTGTATTTATGTATGGTGTCTAGTGCCATCCAAGGTTCTTTCATGTTTGAAGCTCCGACCTCCCTGTGTAAAAGAAATGGGTGGCCTTATGCTTCCCATTACCAGTGGCACCACACATGTAATCCTTGCCTCTTCTTGTGACATAAATTCTGGTGGCAAAAGACTCTGATGAAAGGTCATAATTTTCCTTGTCCTTCGAACAAGATTTCACCACATACTTATTTACTGTCCATTTCATGCTTCTTGAGATGTAAAACATTCTAAAAAGCTGTTATAAATGAAAAATTCTCTCATTTAATGTCTGTGCTTTTCCCTTTTCTTGCCTGCTTTCCTAACTGTCAACCTTCTATAATTATCTTCAACTGCTCCTAGTCTATAATCATTATTGCCCATCCTTATCCTTGCCAGCAACCTCTTATCCCCTTCTATGTCAAGAACATCTTAATTTGTCTTCCTTTGTATCATCACACTTTCTTCACTCTCTACTACAAAGTATCAAGTGCCAGCACTTTATTTATTATACTTGAAGAACATAGTTTTATTTTTCCTTGAAAATCTCAGTACCTATGTTAGTTTTTTTAGACTTGCCATCAGGGCCGTCGCGTGGGTGGGGCGACCGAGGCGGTCGCCTTGGGCGCCGCGATCAGGGGGGGCGCCGCCGTGGGTAAAAATGTTTTTTTTTTGGCGTTTTTCTAACTTTATTTATAATGACTGTATTAGTTTCTGTCTCTGTGTTACACAGAGGATACATGGCTGAGTACGCTAACGTTCTGTACATAGGTAACTGTGTGCACAAGCTTGTGAGGTCGGCCTCCAAGCGACAGTCCGCTCCGCACGACTTCTACAGCTGACCCGGCTCGGGCTCGAGCCCCCACTCCTCGCGGCTCGAATTCCCGCTCCTCCCGGCGAGGGTCCAAACCGAGTATCGGCGAAAGCTCCCGATCGCTTTCACCTCTGTAGGGGGGGGGGGGGGAGGCGCCGACCAAAGTCTTGCCTTGGGCGCCTTCGAACCACGCGACAGCCCTGCTTGCCATTATCTCATGTTTAGGTATGTAATGGGTTTGGTAACCCCTACAAACCTGGATGACCAACTCTAAATCTGATGGAGTGGTAACTCCCCTTCCTAATTTCACTTCTCCCTCCATCTCCTCCCATGTTAGCTTTACCGTTTCTCCAAAATATATGTGGAAGGCCTCTGGTGATAATGGAAAACCCTTTGAAATGAAACATTCTCTCCAACATACTGCTGCTCAATTAGATAATCAATCTGCTATCAGGCATTATAAAAGCTAGGAGTCTTGTGAAATAAGCTTCTGAAGTTTTGATGGACCATTAAAAGTTCCTTAAGGATTAGCATGAACTTCAATTGAAGTTCATGCTAATGCACCAAAATTTGTGGAATAACTGAAGGTTATCAAGAGAGACTTCGACATTGCCCTTATCCAAGATTAATGAAATACATAATGTGGCATGAGAATTATGTACCCAAGCGGCACAAATAAACAGTTTACTTGTCATTTACTCAAAATTTACATAATTCTTCTTAAACTGTTAATGTGTTTACGTAAGCTTTAAAGAAGCAGCTGGTAAAATTCACAGCCACATGTCCTCATCACCAAACGACACATAAACAGTTTATGTAAGCATCACTAATCTGTTTATGGAAACATTCTGTGCATGCTAGCCTAATCAGTGATGGGAAAAGTACTGGAGAAATATTATTTGGCATAATTATAATTAAAAACAGGAAATCAAATCGCAATGAGTGAACATAAACTTTTTTAGTGCTGTCAGCATTTATCATTTTGATGAAAGCAGACCACTGAAACAACTGTTTATGTTTACTAATTGACTGGATTTTCTGTTTTTAGCTGTAATTGAGCCCGATAATATTTCTCTAGTGCCTTTCCTATCAATGCTTACCTTTCACATTACTTTCCAAATATTTAACTTAAGTCTTCGAGTTACAGCATGTTGAGCCCTAGCAACATCATTATACATACCTACACAAACATAAGGTCAAAGAAACAAAAGGTCAAAGTCCATAAAGGATTGCAAATAAATGGTATTTTATGAAAACGTGCTAACAAAATATTGTTCATTGAATGTTCCCCTGTTCTTTTAATGCTTATAGAATATTTCTTTAGTATCCATTTAATTTTTATGTTCTTTTCATGTTCATTGAATGTTCATTTACTGTTCACTCTGGTGCACAGTAAAATTTGGATTATTGCTTAGAATCCTTTCTTTAAAGAGTGCAAAATTTTTTATTTCAGCCCTGAAACCCAAATGGAGGCAACATATTCAGACAGAGTTAATGTTTGTGTTAGAGGTGCTTGAGTTATAATTCACTTGGTCTGCCAGCCCTAGCAGGAAAAAAAGTGTCCATTTAGTTTTATTTTTATGTTCATTTTGTGCTTAAAAAAGAACAATTTTGTTTGAGCAAAATCGAATTTGCTCGAACGAAATGATCGTGCTCTTTTCGTGTTCTTTCTGTCACAATAAATACTGAATGAACATTCACCTGAACATAAAAAGAATATAATTTTAACACTAAATGAACATAAAAAGAACTTTTAGTGAACTCTTTTTTTCTGTTAAGGCGCTCCACAAAATAGAGAATACAACAAAAGGATCCATTCTGCCACATACCTACTGCAAAGAGTCACAAATTAAAAAATAAATGGAATCATGCTGGCTGACTAGATTAAAATATATCAAGCAAATTGGGACAGATAAAATGAAGATGCACCAAGTTAGAAAAGAGAGGATTGGAACCCGCAGAAAACCAATCTTTGGGTTGAATAATGCTAGCGATGGCAGAAATGGGTGACTACCAGCTGAAATCGGCTTTTGAGTAACTTTACCTTGGGGTATACCACTGTTTCTTTGTTTCGGCTCAACAACCATAATAGTACCATCTTCCAAGTGGAAAAATATTTTACATTTCCTGATTTGGTATGCACAGTCTTTCATTTCTTGCACCGTTGATTGGAAATAAGCCTCGAAGCACAAAACCTTTAGAAGCGAGAAAGAATTTAGAGTAATGAATGATAAGAACTCATGGACATCTTAATTGAGGAGAGGTATTGATATTCATTATGTATTGAATAAAAAGAAACAATACCTGTTTATCGAACACAACCCATGCGGGGAATCTATTTACGGCACTTCTGGTGTAAACCGAGGGATATATAGTGGGTTCACTCTCTGGTAACGGTTTACCACCAATGAAAGTTTTCATCTTTTCTGTTATTATCGGCACATCGTTGCTATATTCAAATAGCTGGGACTTATGAAATCTTGTACCCCCCATCTGCAGAATGCAAATTTACCGATCCAAGTTAGCAAAAGCTTGAAAATAGGTGCAAAGGCTCCGAAAGAAGCCATTTGTCAAACTTACCTTGTCTCTAAAATTATATCCAGGGAGCACTGGAAATGTTACGTTACGAAGCATTTTGGATTTATATTTTAAAATTTGTATATCATCCAAATACTTGAAAAAGAACCGTAGAAATGATGTAATGACGTTTCCAGTGTCAAAATATTAGGATTGCACCTCGCATTACCCCGTGACACTGCAATGAGAGAGGTAAACATCAAATGTCAACAATTACGACAAGAATGATTTTCCCGGTTGCCCAGGAAACAAAGGACCTCCGAGCAGCGCTCATTCAGTGGGTTACGGAACGTCTGCAAAGAAGCTGTCGTCGTAGGTTACGTTGAAGTTTTCGAAAGGGAGGAGTTGAGAATTTTCGGAGCTCAATGAATTTCACTTCTCTGGAAATCGATAGATATTTTTAAATGCCCGTGGTGGTCGATCTGACTGATATCGGAATTTTGAGTGGTCTTCGTGAAACTTATCTAAGGTTTATGTGCTGTCACTTACAGTAAACACGAGATATTTCAACCTGCAATGGACGGAAGCGAAGCAATTGCTTCTTTACAGGTATGTTTGTAACTATTACTTCTTATGGAAGGCCGTGAGACTAAATTACGTGAATAAATGATTTCTCTGTTGAAGGAGGGAGCACCTAAGAAGAGGCAGGGTTTAGAGAACCTGTCCAAAGAAGAGTTGATAAAAAAGTGTAAAAACCTTGCAGCCATTGCACAAAAAGCAAAGGAAGCCAAAGATGGTGAGTTAAGAGCTTAGCTCACATACATTTACATCAATTGTTTTCTCAGAAGATTCGTGGTTGTTAGTTTAATTTTACAACTTTTGAAATAATGCTTGTATCCTATTTTTTATAGAAGCTAACGAGGAGGTTAAGATGTTAAAAGAAAAGTTAAATGAGCTTAAAACAGTGTCAGATAGTCCTACACCAAAGGTAAGCTTCTGTCGGTAAGGGTGTGGATCAGAAAACGAGTGACTTAATTTTATATAGTATAATATTTGCATCTTAAGGATATTTTCGCCATATTTACTTCAACTAAACGCACTTCTCTTTCCTATTGTAAAGAAACAGGAAAGTGTAGAAGCCAAAGAAAATCAATGGGAAAAACAAATTAATACCATGCAGGAAATGATCACAAATCTCACTGAACAAAAACTACAATTTGCCATGGAGGTCAGTACATTAGCAGTGCTAGCGGTGAACTTGCTTCATACATTCCAGTCATTTTGAAAGTTATTATCTTAATGTTCATAATTTATGTAATTTATTCTATTGTTCACTGGCGTTGTTCCTTGTATGGAAGCTAGGTATTGGAAAGTATATTTCAGTCTGAAGGAGTACACTGTGGACCATTAAACTTATATCTATCCTCCAATTTTTCCATTGAGTATTTCGGTAGATGGTACTCTTCCTATCACCTAGCAATAGCTGTAAATTAGCATTCCTGAGGTTGGGGATGCACCCTTGCCCTGCTAATTCCTGCACCACTGCAGCAACCTGTCAACTTGCAGCACTCCCAAGTTTTAAGCATGCACTTTATTTGGGTTTTCACATCTATATCCCAAGCTCACTGTGTCTATTTAACATTCATCTCTAGAAAAGTTAACCTCAATCCTGTCATTCAGTGTGTAAAAGTGTGGAGTGGAATTCCTAGGGTTTCTGGTACCCATGGAAAAATGGAAGGGATGGCAACCCTACTTTTTTATAGGAAAGTCATAGACCTTAACCCTTTTGCTGCACAGGATTTTAATTCTTGTATGCTGAGAGATGAAGAGCTTCAGTAAAATGATGATGAGACATGCTCATCATATGCATAGACAAATAGGCAAACAATGACAATACTTACTTATCGTACGCAGCAAAAGGACTAAAGCTTGTAATTATCCATTTAGGCTTATTTTTAAGCCAAAAAATAGATTTATCATTTCTTTTTTGAAGAGGATTTGGTGATTAATGAACAAATTTCTCTAAACGTAGCTTGAATAAATTCCTTGCCACCCCCAAAGTGATGGTGTGCCAACCACACCATCTAGGGTACACTACCTTAAGTGAATCTGCAAATGTCGAATTGCCATGTAATTCATTCTTGTTTGCAGTAGTATGGAGATACATCATCTTTTCAGAAAAAAATTTTCCCCCTTTGCATCACACATTTTCTTTCTTTGGCAAATGTTGCCATGTGCAGTTGTGTGGATTTTTTTACCAGATTGGAATTTTGTGAAAGATATTTATAATAATAATAATGTACGATTTAAGAATTTCATGGCAAATACTTAGAATGCTAAGTTATCAGGTTTTCAATCTGGTGATTGTGGTTAGTGGCACCGATGTTTCGAAGGTGTGGTCTGCCATTGTCCTAAGGGTGGAATCCCTGCAGATGATGGCAGGCTACCCCTTTGAAACATCAGTGCCTCTAGCCACTATCACCTGGTTGAGAACTAGAGACCTCTACATAATAATAATTTTATCTTCTCTCAAGTAGGATGTATTCTATTTAAAATGGTTCAGTGTATTGAATTGAATCAGATTTCACCTAATGATTTCAATTATATAGTATCAGTAAGTATCAGTTGAATTTTGGACTTTAGCTTGTTTTTTCCCAACAGATGGATGCCTTCAAAAAAAAGACATCAAATTTAGAAGAACAATTATGCAAACTGAGGGAGAAGGAGAGTGGCCTCAACAAACGAGTTTCAGAGCTGGAGATAGAACGCGATGGGTTTGAAAGACAAGCAAGTATTTTTTTTAAACATATTTATTTGTAGAGTAACTGGGTTGTATTTTTCACATTTCTTCTTTGTTGAAAAAAATTTTTTATTATACCAGGTAGAATAGAAGTTAATTTGTTCCATTGGGTATCTTACATACCATGGACATCGTAAGGTACATGTATCTTTATATGTATAATTCTTCTGTACGTGTGTATGTCACTGAACTCCTCGTAAATGGCTGGACCAATGTTGATGAAATTTTTTGTGTGTTTGAGTGAGTCCCTGAATGGTTTAGATTCACAATTGGACCCGGTAGGTGGCACTGCGATCGGGCTCAAGGACTTTTTTTTGACGGAATATTTTTTAAAAGATTTTTCACATATCAGAACATATAACCCCAAAATTTCACCACCCAATATTTTTTGAAGATCAATCGATGGACAATGCAAATTTAAGAGACCAGGTTGCAAACACACGTGCAAATGAAAGTCAAGAGCAATGCAAAGAATGACTTCGAGCTAATGCATTGAGACAAAGACAGGCGCATCAACGAGCCACCGATGCACGCAGAGCACATGAAAAGCGCCTGCAGGTACATCGCGCATTGACATGTGCATCACTTCTCTGCCTTGTGTTTGAATATGAGTCGGACATCAACTATTCGTCACATTCACAAATTGTCATCGGAGCTATGGACAAAGAGTGCCAACACTCATGCATTCAATACAAAGGTGAATCAGCCTATTTCTGCTGTGCGTCTGGAAAAGTTGTAATGCCACCATTGAATTTGCCACCAGAACCATTGAAAATACTTTTGGCTGGAGCCATACCTCCATCAAAATTGTTTTTGCGTAAAATTCGTGAATGCAATTTTTGCTTCAAAATGACATCATTTGGAGCAACAAAAATCGTTCAAATGAGGATGGTTGCAATTTTGTATCAACGTTTAAGATTCAGGGCCAAGTGTATCATCAAATTGGTTCTTTAATCTCAATGCCTGATGCTTATCCAAAATTCTTGCAAATCTACTTCTTGGGCGATTGTTTCGGAATTTAAATGCACCTAAGCTATGCAATGGCATGCAATTGGTCAATTAAAAAATCATGGGCAATGTTCTTTAATTTACCATTTTGAACGGCAAGTTTCAAGGTGAAGTCGTTCTCTTGCCACAGATCCCAATGATCCCTTCAGACTCGCCCGTTCCATTCACATGCCTGCAATTTCCAATTCGCTGGGCATTTGCAATGACTATTTACTCCATTGGCTTACCATTTTTCTTGCGAGCTACTCCCTCAGAAATACCATTTATTTCAAGAAAATATTCTATTGATAAATATGCTATAAATTGTAAAGTTTAATATTTATTTAATTGAAAAATTTTTTATGTCTAGGTTAATATTTGGTTAATAATACTTTGCTGTTATTTGTACCTAATTTTTTTTATTGAACAATATTATTAACAATAATAAAAATTTTGCTAAACTATAAACAATATTGGAGTGTGCATATTTTTTAAAATTATTTTTATTTTTTATTGTATTTTTATTGTTAACTCCATCTTCTTCCATTTTTGAAAGTTTCATTGAAATGCACAGAAGTGTTCTAGAGATATTTTATTATTTATCTGGTAAAAAAAAACAAACTTTCATCAATGGCAAGATTTCTCTGCAGAATGTAATGGCTCTAAATTTTATTTACATAGTCAATCACTGGAGATATCTTTTTCAGCCGATCATTTCCATCTACTTTTGAATTATCAACAAAATGCAAGATTTTTGATAACAACAAAAAACGTTTATATTGCATAACTCTGCCAAAAAAAGGCGTTTCTGTCATGTTTCGCGGACTTCAGTATTTTTGAAGCTTATTTTTTTTCACTTTTACCATTAGTATACGCAATGAGAAATAGGCGTGAATCTCATCTCTAGTTGTTTTAAACCACCTTGACGTAACATCACTTTTTATGCTTTTTCGGATTTCAAAAAGGCGTCTGCAAACTTGTTGGTTTCAGTCGCAATGAGTTCCCAAAAATCACCTTCAAGAAACTGGAAGAAAAAGTTTCTATCATTAGGATTGTTTCCCATGCTCCTGTGAATTCTTTCATTTATGCCAGATTTACCAGAGAATCTAAATTCTTTCCCACACTGGTTGTTTTTACACCAATGCGTAGTGTTTTCTACCTTAGCCTTTTTTGATCCGCTGGGAAAATACTGCCTTCATTTTCAGTGGAAAATTCTGCACTGTCTTCACTACTCACAATTTCTAAATAGTCAGAATTATCTGTCTCTCTTTCTTCACTGTTATCACTAACACTGATGTCACTATCAAAAAGAAACTTTTCTATATCATCGTTCGTAAAAATCTTGCCCTTTTTGCCTGCCATTGCTTCGGGGGGAGCACGAGTGTACACGGCCTCAGCGTGGGCGTCCGTGGCTGTTGCGGCAGGAATACAAGCTGCAAACTAATGTGTATTATCAGAAAGCCACGACTTCATTCAGTAATTATATCTTCTTTGTTGATGTAGCAGCGAATAGGAAAAGATGAATAGAAAGGAAACTTCTTTGTGGCAGCAAAAAAGACTGTATTATGTATTTCATAGTAGCAAGTTCACTGAAGATGAAGATATTGGGTATCTTTTGATTACGTTTAGCGGATGGCACTCATCAAGTATACAAAGTGAAATATTACTTCCTTTGTATTATATTGTCTACAAACAGGTGCCTCAACAATACGTTTTCAAATAGGAGGAGGATGGGAGAGAATGGAGACAAAGTAAGCCAGTGCTGAATGTGCATTGGGTTCACGACAAACGAAGACAGTACGATGAAAATACTTTGAAACCATTGAGTATGTACAAGAACGAAATATGAACTGCAGTGTAATCACAGCATCGGAATGCGTATTAGGAGAACATAAAAGCAATAAAAAAAACATAATTTATGAATCGATCTGGCATTTATGCTCCGAAAGAAGGTTGGAAAAAAATAATTTAAGAGACCGGCAAATCACTGTCTTTGAAAGCAAGGGCCAATTTTGGGCAGTTATATGTTGCGTGTTCTCACGTTGGAAAACCATCAAGTTTGTTCATTTATACACCTCAGGGATTGACGAAAAACATTGCTCATCGACTCGCATTATGATAAAAACAATACCAACTTTATTTCTTTTAGTATTAAGATTCAACATTTATTTCAACACTTTACTTTTTTTACATTAATAAAAATATGATTGTCAATGAAACGATTAGAGTTTTTTCTTTGTTTGCTATTATTTACTCAAAATGAAAATCGTCCAAATTTACATCATATGTTATTGGTAAGGCTTCCTCTGCTACCTCTGCTACCCGTAGTCTATCTTCGGTGTACATATGCTTCAGTGGATCCACAGTGTAGAAGCGTCCATTTTCATGAGTCGCCACATATCCAGTCGCCTGTATATCCATTGAGTTCACGGACTAACAGAGTTCCATGTAGTCTTCTCCACACAGCTAATACGTATGAAAAAACAAAACTGTCAGACATTTACACACATACTAAAACAGTAATATATTTTTTGCTATCACATTATTATACCTACCACCAATCTCATGAAAAGTACCGCCTCTTTCGCCAAATGTGCCAATGACTAGCACCAAATATCATCCAACCATGACACGAGAATTGAACGGAGCAGGATAACGAGAAATTGCACTCATTTTTTTATTTCGCTTTGGGCAACAGCAAATCACACTGGGACGAAACTAAAAGATTGAAATGTCAAACTCAATGTCAAATGTCAGTTAGTAAACAGTTAATCGAAAATTCGAATATCGACAAAACGTCAGGCAAGCCAACGTTTGGGACGGACAATGTCGGTTGGGTCCGCTAGTATAATATATATAAAAAACAGATTCATAAAAATACAAGACAAGCACAAACAACATACAGTGAAACATAGAAATTACAAATAGTACCTTGATGAATAGGCTGATGTTATTTAAAAGCATTTGTAAATATCTTGTTTTCATATAAAGCTCTTAGAGGCCACAGCTGAGGCCAAAATTCTGCTGCAACAAAATAGATTGAATAATTGATGTATAATGAAAATTTCTTTGCTGGGTAACCAATACAGTTACATGCAATTATGATGCACACAACTGGATTTAAGTCTTAATGGTTCTTAATAACTTGATATTTTACTAATATCTAATAGCATACCCCCAAATGTGCCAATGCCTAGATATAGTGGATTAGTGCAAGATTCTACTGCAGCATCTGTAGAACTTAAGATAGTTTATGGATGGATGAATTATAAACTTCAAGGGTCAGATGTCCTATGGAGGGAAGAGCAAAAGCCACTTTCATATATTTATTATTTTGCAACATTTTATACAACAATGCCGAACATCCGAATCCATAATATATATTCATGCTTAAAACATACAATTTTCATTATAGTGGAAAAGATTTCCTTTATATCTTTTTTTTCCTTTTATATTTCTTCATTGTCGAAATAGAACCTTGAAATTAACATTTTCTCCTTCAAAAAACTGGTTTTCGACTCTAGAAAACTATATGCAATCATATGTAAATGAAGTAAAATTGCTTGGCTGACAAACCAATTTTAGAGTGTTACCATGGAAATCCAATTGTTAAAAGAACAATCAGAATGGTAGTGATAGCATATAATTTGATTCAATTTCCCATTACTGTACTACTGCTATAAATCACATACAAGTAAAGTTTCAAGCTTTGACTATACATATATCACACTTCAGCTTATTTTTCTAGTATGAAAGAAACATGTTTAATTGCTCCCCAACAGAGAAAAGTCAAGTCCTAAAATGGCTGATTTAGAACGTGAGGCTAGTTTACTACTACCATATTTCTTTTATGAGTTGAATCTCAAGTTGTAACTTTTACCCTTGATTATACTTATAAATGTCTTTATAAACTCTTGGCCATGTATTTATAATTGATCCCCAACTGAGAAAATGAAGTGTAAATAATTGATTTGGAGTGCAAAGATATTATAGTTAGCTTTTAGAAAAGAAAGGTTAGTTCTCCACTTATAGCCATAACTAAGAATATTATTCTACTTTATTATGTGTAAGTTATTATTAAGTTCAAAAACACTCAAATTTGAGATTATTGTTTCCAATACAAGTCGAAATAAGTAAGATTCTAAGTTGGTCAATTCTTTTGAGATGCCTTTATCATCTAAATTTAGTTCTCAATATGTTCGCCATTATAGCCTCCTGCTGAAATTTTTCTTGGATTCTTGTGGATCTTTCCAGATCTCTGTTGGTTTTATTTCATACACCTCTTAAGAATGAAACTCTTACTAAGGCACTTATAAGGCATTCACTGGATTTTTCATGAATATTCTGAATAATTTTTTGGCATCTGATTTTTTAATATTGTACTGCGTTTTCGTATTCCCTGCCGGCATTTATTGTAAGAAAATGTCTTCAATTTCAACTCCTTATATTCACATGGTACAATTTTATTTTTGGAATGACATTATTATCCTTCATAGCTCAGAGAAATACAGATGAAATAAAGTAGTACTCAAATGATAAAAATGCAGGTGAAATTCATCATATCAAGATGATAATAAGAATAAATGGTATATAGTGTAAGCAGTGACAATTGGAAGAGTAAGGATAACAGAAAAATCAAACCAAATCGCAATCCATTCACCCGACACAGCAAATATGTTTCATTTGGGTTTCCCCAATTAAATACTGAAACCTCTAATGCCAGTTGGTTTATGCATGCAGTCTTAACGGTTTTTCATTCCATTTCTTTCTCAGGCCAGGAGGTTAGAAAAAGAAGCTGAATCTTTAACATCAGCCCTGGATGAAACAGAAAAACGAGACAATGAGGCATTATCTCTAGCTAAAACAGAGAATGAGAAACTGAAGAAAGAGTTGGAGGCATCAATGTCAAAGGTAAATTCTAAAATTATATTTAAAAACTATGTTTATGCTTATGCTTGTGGATTGTAATGTTTGGTGAATCTAAAGGCTATCAATTCCTCATTATCACAATTTCTAATATGCTTAACCATTAATTGTTATGTGATACAGAGTGAAGTTCATCCTGTGGGGGAAGGTGTGGGTGAGAGTCAGCTAGAACTAGAGAAAGGAAGAAATGATGAACTTCAGAAAGTGATTGATATGTTCGTTTCTCAAGTGACTAAACTGGATGAAAAATTGGATGTTAGGAATGATTTCAAAGCCTTGAACCCTGCATGGGAAGTTATGGTTCAACTTAAAAATCACAATTTAGAATTAGAAAAGGAGATTATTTTGTATAAAGGTATTGAAAGTGAGAGAAATACTCTGCTTGAAGAAATTTCGAAACTTAAAAAGTTAGCTGCTGTAAGTCAAGGTGCTCATGACCAAATAAGAGATCTTACAGAAGACAAAGAAGTGTTGAACTCTCAAATACTATCTCTGAAAGCAGCTATGGGTGTATTTAGTGAATGTAAAGAAAAGCTGGCAGCTGTGGAAGCAGAGAATGAAATTTTATGTGCCAAATTGAATGAGTTTAAAAATGTTGCTGAATCTCAGAAAGAGTTTCAAGCAATAGAGAAGATTGATATGGAAAGAAATACTCTAAAGGTTCAAGTTGAGGAGCTTGCAGAAAAACTCAGTGCATGCGAGAATGAAAAATTGAAGTTAATGGCAGATGTGGATCAGCTGCAGACTATTAGCTCTGAAAAAAAAGTGTGTGAAGAAAATTTGGAGAAAGTGTTGTCAGAGAATCGCATCTTGCACAGAAACATTTGTCAAACAAAGGAAGAAATAGAAACCTGCCAAAAAGAGATTAGCAAACTCAATGAAGAGCGTGCGTCAATGACTTGCATGCTGTCACAACTTAGATCAGATAGTGAGGGTATGAAAAAGCAATTAGCAGAAGCATTGAAGGAAAATAAAAAGTTGTGTGATCAAATAAACATGTTTAAGAATGAGACTGAAGCTAGTGAATTACTCAAAGCCAAGTATTTAGAAATGCAGGCAGAAAAGCAAACTTTGGAAGACAAGATGAAGGACTTACAGTCATCTTTTGAGGAGAGTGGCATAGAAAAGGAGGAGTTATTGAAAGTAGCTTCCGAAAGAGATACCCAGTTGAAAGATCTTGTGAAGGAGACTAAAGAGAAATTAAACACTGCCGAAGCAGAAAAGGCTTCTCTCAGAAAAAAGGTTGAAATGCTTGAGCAGAGTTGTCAAAAGCTCTGTGAAAAGAATGTGTCCTCACAGGAGGAAATGAGGGAGCTTGTTCAGAAGCTCAAAACTTTGGAGGAGAATTTGGAACAGCATAGAGTTGATAAAGAGATGTCACTTACTGAAAGGGAAGCTCTGAAATTAGAAAATGAAGCTTTGAAAGAATCAGGTTTGACACAAGTGAAAAAATTAGAGGAAGAAAAATTGAAACTTGAACAGGAGTTGCAGAAGGCTCTTTCTAGCCTTGAAAAGAATTCCTCCCTTGAAATTAAGCTTGCTGAAGTTGAATCTGACCAGAGGGCTGTGATATCCGAGCTTGAAAGTATGCGCTTGATGTTGACTGAATCTGAGGGGGAGAGAGATCAGGTCAGGGAACAAAATGTTAGGTTGAAAGAAACCTTAGTCACCCTGGAGGAGAGGCTTCGAGCTGCTGAAGAAGATGCAGAAGGTGTGCGAGAGGCTTTGGAAAACAAAGTTAACTCATTGCAGTCCACCTTAAGAGAGAAAGAGGCCCTTGAATTGAAACTAACTGAAATGAGGGATACTTTGGTGAGGACAAAGAATAAAGTCCAGGAGATTGAAGATGCCAAGAACCTCCTAGAAGGTGAAAGTCGCTCTCTCAGAGAGTCAATGAAGGAACAGAACAAGGTGCTAGAGAGACTTCTTGAAGTTGAGGAAGGAAAAGATGGAATGGAGAGGGAAATAGAGGCCTTGAGGTCATCTTTGAAGGAGGAAACTACAGCAAAGGCTCGCTTGGAGGCTGAGAAGGTTACTCTTGAGAAGGAAGTGGTCACCCTCAAAATGACTGTTAAAGATGAGGACAAAGTGATGGAGAGGCTACGAGAAGTGGAGGAAGAGAAAGATGGCATGGAGAGGGAGATAGAGGCATTGAGAATCAGCTTAAAGGAGGAGTCCCGATTGAGAGAGGCTCTGAGGAATGAAAAGGAGGAAAAGGTGGCCCTCCAAAATGAATTAGAGACTCATAAGGTGAATGAAGCCAAAGTGAGGGAAAACTTGCGGGCTGTTGTAGAAAGGAGTTCCTTGTTAGAGAAGGAAGTTGAGGACCTGAAGCTGACTCTGAAAGAGGACATCATGGCTAAGGAAGAGTTGAAAGAGGCTTTAGCTAAAAAGGAATTGCTTGAAACGGAGGTGGAAAATCTAAATTCAGCTCAGAAAGAATTTTCCAGGCTAGAGGAGCTCCTAAATAAAACTGTGGAAAAAAATACTGCATTGGCCAAAGCTAATGAAGAAATGAGAAGACAGGGTGAAACTCTTGAAAAGAAAATTCTTGATGCTGAACTGGAAAAAGAGGCTCTTGAGAAAAATGTTCAAGATGCAAGGAATATGGTCTTGAAGTGGGAGGAACTAATTGAGAAATTGTTCTCTGAAAATGTTTTGGATAGCAGTATACCCTCATTAATACAAGAGGAAAATTCTGGTAACAACAGCCATGACACTTTTATGGCTCCTAATTTTGAGAGCTTCAGTTCAAACTCTGTTGATAATAATCCTGTGAATATTCCCTTGCAAGACATAAGGCAAGCCCTAAAAAAGAGCTTAAGCAACCTCTGCATAGTTAATAAGAAGAGTGAATATTTAGCAAATAGTTTAAAGAAATTGTCTGATGAAAAGACTAAACTCAAAAAGGAGATGGAAAAGAAATTAGTTAGGATAAAATCTCAGCATGAAGATTTCAAAAAAAGGAAAGAGACTGAACAAAATGCATTGATAACAAATGTCATGGCCATCAGAGAATCATTAGGAGTGGACTCAAATCTGGATTTTGATGTGAATAATTTTTCAGAGGCACTGGAGGGTACTTCTGTTTTGGTGAAACAAATGATACCTGCTTTAAAAGAAGAGAAATTTAGATTGGAAAATTTTATAGCTGTGATGAAAGGCGAAAGAGAGACTGAAAAAGAGCTTTTGAAGGACTTACAGAGGAAAGCCAAAGAACTTGAGGAGGCCAAATGTAATGCTGAGCAGCAGCTAATATCAGAAATGAAAGATGCCAATGCCGTACTGAAGAAACGCGGGGAGGCAATCACAGCATTGGAAGCAGAAATTACCAAGTTATCCAGTCAGCTTGTGGAGGAACAGTCAAGAAAACAAGGTAAATTTTGCTTTGCTTTTGTTGCTGCAAGCATTATTTGTGTTTATGTATTGAAGTATTTAAATTAATTGTGTTTCTGTTATTCTTGTATTTCTTTAATTTAGCACCTGTAGCTGTTAATCAATCACTTAATTCCAAAGAAAATTTGTGCAATGAGAGTGATTCTTCTCTACAGTCAAAGGTAGGTGTTATTTTGAAAGGTCGTATTCTTTCAGAGGACTTATTGTCATTATGGTACCGCCTACTTCCAGCCTTTGCTCTTTAATTCATGGTACTATAATTATACCATGATCTGATTTTAAAATATGTGAAATGAAGAATGATTCAACAGACCTCTTCCTTTGCTTTCAAAAAGGTGACTATGAGAAAAGGTGAAGATTTTGAAGAAGAATGTAAATGTCTCAGATTACGGGTATCTGAACTTGAGAAACAAATTAATGTATTGAGTTTAAAAGGGTCCAATGCTTGTGATAATGTAGGAAGTGAAGTTCTCAGTACCAGCACCATAAGTAAGACTGAGGAAGCAGCTCGACTTCGTGATGTTGAGGAAAGCTTTGAGGACCGATACACCAAGGTATTCTTTATTTCTGTTATTTAATATGTATTCCATAAGTACAATTCAACACAAACGAAGCTTTAACTGAAAGGTAAATCAACCTATTGAGTGTCATTATATTTTTGAGTGGAAACTGGCATATTTTATCGTTCTGTTTTCTTTTGATTCGATTGTTTAAATCCAAGCATTAATGCTGGTTGGGAAAGAAATTTTGAGTTGATTTTTTTTTACTTCCTAGCTTCGTATGGTGGCTGTTAAACTGAAGAAACGCTGTACTGAGTTAGAAGGTGAAAGAAAAAGGGCAGATGAACTTCAAGGCAGAGTGAATAGTTTAAGTAAAGAATTGACTAATCTTTCAACTCAGGCAAAGAATGCTAAGGTAGGAAAAATAATATTATTGATTTTATTGGTATGGTTAAAACCCCATTATCCATTATTTTAAAGAGTTAGCTATCATTAATTTCCTGACCATAATGAGTACCTTTATAGTTGTCCAATTTTGATAGCTGACTTTATGATGGTAAAATTTTGTGTGAATGGGAATACCAATTAACATATTTTATCATTTGTGCTCATTTTTATTTTATAGAGTCTGCAGGTTGAATGTGATCGTCTCCAGGATTGTGTTGATGAGTTAGGTAAAGAGAATAGCTTTTTGAAGAAAGCTTTGAAAGAGTCTGTTGATGAAAGTACAGCTAATAAGATTCAACTTCAAGAGTTTAAAGAAGAGAAAAACCATTTGACTAACACACTTGAGGTATTTATTTTTTCTTGTATTTTTATTGTAGAATCTATTATTTGTACTTGATTTATATGTTTTTTTTATTTAGTGTTTTATTATTTGTTAATAAAAGAGTTCTTTAATTTGTGCTGACCATGTGTAGTTGCTTAAAATGTTATTTATTTCAGAACTTTTGATAATTATATTATAATACCAGATACAAATGCTTTAAGTTCCTGTTTGCCTTAAAATTTGATCAAATATGAAGGCTCTTGAGTCCAATGGGTCAATTGATTTTTAAACATTGTTTCACCCAGTGCTGTATACACTGGGGGTGGCTTGCTCAGTGCTGCATAGGCAGATGAAAAGTCTTTTCATTGCTTATTATTTTTTTCTGATGGAATGTCTCAACGAAGTGAATTCTTGGTAATGATTCTATTTATATGATCATTTAATTTTTAAGGGTGTAATTTAGGCCTGATATTTTTGTCATTGCTTGTAATGAAAGTGCATAGTTCGCTCAATTTTTCATCTTTACAACCTTGAAGCCATCTGTTGGTGACTATGTCCATACTTTGTTCTTCCCCCAAAAAAAATGAGATTGTTAGGGGTCAATTTAAAATCAAAAGAGTTGCAGCCACAACTATCAAAAGTATTTCTAGGGGAACAAAAGCAACAGTTGCTGAATTCTTGTAGCGTATTATATCTATTTGGTGATTTAACCTTTAAATGCCGAAAGTGCCAATATTGGCACGCCATTTGGTGCTTATCACTGCCGAAAGTGCCATTTTTGGCGCATTCATTACAGGAAAACCTCACAAGGGTCCATTTAAACCCGGCAGGGAGGAACTTCGAAGGACATTTAAATCTGGTTTTTAATGGTTAATCATCAAAAGTTTTGTTTTACATTCATTCACGTTTATTGTGATGAAAACAAAATCTGTCATTTTCAATAACTGAGCTAAGTTTATATTTCGTATTGTTGTCATTTACTCAAATTCCTTCTGTGAAAGCTAAGTGATGAAACTGAAAACATCACCTTTATTATTATCTTCCTTATTTGATAGGTTGCCAATAAAGAAAAAATATCTTTGGAGAATAGCTTACAAGAAGCAGTAGCCAAAAGGAAGAATGCTGAAAAAGAAGTGCAGAAGTTGGAACAGGATTTGAATTCTTTGAAGGTGAAGTTAAGCCAAGAAGAGGCTAGCCGTGCTGAGACATTAAAACAGCTCGAAGAGGGGAAACAGGTAAGAGAAAAGAAACCACACATGTAGTTCAAGAATTAAATTGTGTTTGGCATGCTGTTGATTATGGGAATTATTACTTCTGTCTCCTAGACTTGCAAGGAGATATTTTTGCTTGTCTTCAGTGAGTTAGTTGTTGCATGAAATCAAGTTGTGTTTTAGTGCACTTTATAATTAAATTTTGTTTTATCAACAGCCATTTTGTCTTTGAATTTTTCTAATAAATTTTAAACTGATTTCCTTTTTAAACTTATGCCCTGCATAGGAATGTCTTATTTTTTGAGACATTACCCATAATACTAAAATAGTCTCAGAGTTCAGTACCAAGCCCTTATGGATTTGACTTTATGTCTTATAACGTTGAAACCTATTTACTTTTTTAGATGTCTTGCATGGAAAATCTCCTGTTTTGTGAGACATGTTTTGTAATTATAAAAAGATTATTCATACAGGAAATAATACAATTAGATTTTGGGCTGCATTTAAGTAATATGCAATGTTTAAGTGCACTGAGAAGTGGGCTAAAATATATTTATGTTTAAAAACTTGAGAATGCAATAGAATTTTGTGAGTCATTATTGGATCTCCTTTAACACAGAAACTTCTCCACACCAGGGCATCAACTGTATGTCACTCTTGCCTTCTGCCATCTTGCTATCACTTCCATCTTCCAAAAAAATTACTTGCTCTGTTTAACAAGCTGTACAATTCCTGCAAGCATAGACCTATCCACACATTTCCTTTGCTGATTTTTTCTTCTGCTTGCTACGTCCATCCAGATTTTTGGTTATTTTTCCGAAGGCTGATTTCCATTATAAGTTCCTATGAATAATTTTACTAAGTGCAACTCAGCCCGCTTTCTCCACCAGTCTGAGATTTCAAATCGCTGTGAACCGATTTAAATTGATATTTCAATGGATTTCGCATTGGTAAACCAGGCGATCCGAGTTGGCTGGCTTAGGATGTTTAGATCAGTCCGAAATCATATTGATCTGAGTTTGGTTGGTAAACATAGTGATTGTTATTACCATGCTCCTGGGGTGGGTCAGGATTGTACTGGAAATAAGAGCCTTTGCTAATTTTTTTCTCTTCCTTATTTTTTTTCCTTTCATACAATATTACATTCTGCCGTCTCCACTCTGGTATTGCACACTCATGCCATTGCAACCATATCTCACTGATTGGACATTCCAAACATTGCTGTATGCCTCTGCATACCAAGCATTATATCTCAGTCTCCCCTAACCTTAAGCCTTCTATTGTTGTAACACAAACTTAATTGATTGGTCTGTTTACTACACACTATGTTGTCAGTTATAACTGCCATGTTATGCCATCACCTGGTTCATTGAAGTAAAATGGTTTTGTGCAAATTAGTCCAAAGATTAATGGTGCTGGTGAAAAGGTAGGATGGGTTGAGGGTGAGTTAGTGAGAGGAATGCCGGCATGTCATTATGGGTAGGGAATTATGGTAACCTACTTACCTATGTGTCCCTGATGATGGCACATCAGCAGAAACTTGTGGTACATTTTGTAATAAATTTTGAAAGTAACAAAGTCTGTGTTATTACAATGTCGATCTTCAACCATTTGAGAGAAATGTGTTGAAGCATTGGCAACTGCCTGCAGCCTGTATCCCTCCCATATATGTCATATCAGTTTCCTTGGAAAATATTCAGTTTTGAAGAACTTGCCTGACACAATATTGTGTTTAATCTCAAATTTCTCACAGTGGTTTGAGTGAAATATCTATCATAACTTGACTACCTTGACATCCATGAAGTGCCCTGTGTGCATGGCGAGGTCTTTTTGGTTGACAGCATCAAGTACCAATTTATTCTTCTGGCAAAAGTTGTTCCTCTTCAGTGTTACAAAGTATTTTACTTTAACTTTCTTACTTTCCTTGTGATTAAATTTATTCCATATCATTTTGAATGTGATTTTTTTGAGAGTCGTGGGAATCGTGGAACTAATTTTGCATTGTGATTTACTGTCATTGCATTGAATACTACATGTGTAGATTTGTCATAATTTGACTTGAAATATATGAAAATTAGTTTGATTTTATTTTAAACCTTTCCTATGTGATAGTTTAATAAAGGTTGAACTAAGTACAGTTGATTTGATTAAGTGAAGTGTCACATCATCCCAAAATTGGAGCCATGCTTAGACTAAATTCTGGCAGGTTAACCTAATGTGTCTGTTGGAAATACATATTTAAAAAATAGATTTAATGAAAGATGATAACCAGAGGTGGTCAATTGGGCTTATAAGATTTTCAGGTTCTCTTCTTTGGGATTTTATTTGTAGACATGGAAAAGGGGGAATGTGTTGAGCCTTGAAATGGATGCATTAGAGCAGAGTGCAAAAGACCTTCGGAGGCAACTGGAGGAATCTCGAGAAGAAGGAACAAAGCTGAAAGAATCCCTCAGACAGGCTGAAGAGAAACTGGAGAAAAGCAAGCTGAGGGAGGAAGAAGCAAAATTGAATAAGGTGTGTATAGGTACATTTTTCTTTAATTTTGTTTTTTTGTTCAATCCTGTTTCATTACACTTATGAACAAATCTATAAGTGTCATTACACTATGTGTAGCCCTTCATGTTTTACTTGAACTTATGATCGAACCTCTGAAAAATAAAAAAATTGAGTATGTTCTGTATTGGCATTGACACATGGAGAAATGTTGGAGAGAACAGCAATTGAATTTACAAAAGCAATGTGCAAATGGGTGCTATTACTGGTTTCCTCCTCTTTACTGTAATGACCAATATGGCGTCCGTTGAGTCGAATGTAAATGTGAAAGGCGCCTTCAATTTATTAAGTAACAATCAGAAATGTCCTATCTGCCTCAAAAAAGCGGTAAATGGCATTAGTTGTTACTCATGTTTGCTGTTATTTCATAAAAACTACGCCAAGAGATTTATAAATGCATCAAACGACGTAAAAACCTGGGTATGCCCGGGGTGCAAGTTGTGTTCGGTACAACACGAATGCTCTGTACTTCAATGTGAACTTGCCTCAAAAGAAAAGATAATTGCACGGTTATTGACAGATTTGAGTGTACAACGTGAAAAAAATAGAGACTTGGAGCTGCAGTTGAAGACTGAGAACAAGAAGAATCTCGCTTGCTTTTCCTGCCGGGCCACTCAACCAGCCTCAAACAACGAATTGACACTGCAAGGCACCCTACGTGGAAACTGATCTGAAACTGATCAAAGAAAAAAGCACCTTCCACGCTGTCTCTACCCTTAATGAATAAATACGAAGTACTTGATGGTATTTCTAAAGACAACGTACCGCATCCTTTTCCCGAGTCCCCAAGGATCCCAAACATCGCAAATTCAGACCCCATGTCACAGCGTCCCAAGAGGCAGCAACGTAAACAAATCCATTCTGTTGTATAGTGACAGCCATAGCCGTGGTTTAACAGCCAAAATTACTGAGAAAGAGGTCAGTAAGGAGTACGATATCATTGGTGTAGTGAAGCCGAATGCCGGTATAAACGAGGTCACCAAATCTTGCGAGGCTAACTCTAAAAACTTGTGTAAATGTGATCATATTATTATTATGGCCGGGACTAATGATATTTATGTCAATAAAGGTAATGAAGTCCTAAGTAACATGAATACGTTAGTCCAAAAACTCGCCCATACAAATGTAATAATTATTAATATTCCCCATCATCACGACCTTCCTAGTCTCTCGTGTTAACATAGAGACCAAAAGAGTAAATGTGGAACTTAAAAAATTGAGTAGCGACCTTGATTATGTTAATGTGATTGACATCAATAGTATTAACAGTGTATTTCACACACACCATGGTCTGCACCTTAACAATAATGGTAAAAACTATTTACAGACCTTATTGACTGCATTGGTTAAAAATCAAGTGAAGAAAGTCCCGTAGAAGTTGAAGACTTGGACACTGGTTAAGTAACTAATGTTATTTTTTCCTTATGACTAAATGACAACATCAACAATGTGTGTCCCAAGGTTAATCACAAATCTCCCTCTTTATTGTGTATAAATGTCCAATGCCTTAGGAATAAGCATTTTATGATTGAAGCATCAGCTAATGCATAATTGTATGATATATTGTGCTTCACAGAACACTGGCTGTGCAATGAGGAAATGCCCCTTTTCAGCATTGAAAATTATAATCTTGTATCTTCCTATACTAGATCTAAGGAAAAAAATGGTGAGACTGCCATATATGTAAAGAAAAACTTACATTGCAAGAAACTCGATGTTAGTCAATTCTCCATTGAAATTAATTGTGCAATGTGTGCTGTGATCTTAAGGGAGTACAATGTAATTGTTGTATGCATACATCGATCTTTGTCGGCTGACTTTAAAATCTTCTGTGACCAGCTGGAGCAGAGTCTTATTATGTTCTCTAGTTTAGGTCTTGAAATTATTTTGTGTGGTGATTTTAATGTTGATGTACGCAATTCCTCTAGTGATTCCATTCCTCTCACATCTCTATCACAGTCATTTAACTTACACTGTGCTGATATGGAACCAACCAGACTTAACTCCTGTCTGGACAATATCATTACTGGCGTCAACACCGAACAGTACATACTCAGTGTCATTGATCTTGGTTTACCAGACCATCTTGCACTTGAATTCCAGTTCACTAGTAAAAAGTGTAATAATAAGACAATGAATAAGAATACCCACACTTGGAGCTGTCCTATTACCCCTGATGGGATTTGTGAATTACAATCCCTCTTATCAAATATTTCTTGGCATTCGTTGCTTACCTTTACGATGGTAATGACAATTTTGCAACTTTTTTTGAAACTTTTCTATTATTTTTCCAACATTGTTTCCCCAAGAAACTTGTGATGCAATCACTTAATAGTAAACAGTCACCTAAATGGTTCACACCTGAGCTTTCTCAATTGAGATTCCAGGCAATTCAGCTATGCCTAAGGTACACTAATACCAGGAATGCGGTAGATAAAAATGCATGGTGACAGCTTAAATCGTTGTACAACAGTCTTATAATTGAGTCCAAACGCAGTATTAATTCCAATTTTATAAGCAATGCCTCCAACCAAAGTAAGGCAGCTTGGCAGGTCATAAATAAGGAACTTGGTCATTCAGGAGGTGATTCTGACCTGCCTTTTATGTCAGATAATCTGAATAACTTCTTCATTGACTCAATTATTGACCTTGTGTCGAAGGTTGATCAAACTCACAGCACTGACGTGCCTCTTCTGCAAACATTTCCAGTTACCTTCAAATGGAAGTGGGTTACACCATATGAAATTAGACACATTATCAGAAACTTGAAATATCCATGCGCACTGATGTTTACGGGTTATCAGTCAACTTATTAAAGATCTCGTAAACACTATAGATGAACCACTTGCATTAATTCTAAACTCATGCTTCCAATCAGGCGTCTTCCCTGATACATTGAAAATATTGAAAACCATACTTATTCACAAAAGTGGAGATAAAACCTTACCTTCTAACTACAGGCCAATTTCTATAATTCCAATGTTTGGTAAAATTTTTGAAAAGGCAATTAAAGCACAAGTATATGAGCACTTTCAAATTCATAACTTATCTCTCCTTTACAATTCGGATTTCGCAAAGGCCATTCCACTACTTCAGCTGTAGAGTCTGTCATGAATCAAATTCTAAATGCTTTTCAAGATAAATCCTCCATTGCCATAACTTCATGTGATCTATCAAAAGCATTTGATTATGTTGCTCATCCAATTCTTCTACAAAAACTTGAGTATTATGGCTTCTATAATCTTGAACTACAACTCTTTGACTCATATCTTACAGATCGATGCCAGTGTGTATTCATTAATAATAATCTTTCTTTGCCCCTTAGAATAAATTATGGAGTTCCTCAAGGCTCAGTTCTGGGGCCTCTTTTATTTCTTATTGCTATCAATGACTTACCTTCTAATGTCTCCTGTAAAGCATTACCCTACGCTGATGATACTACTCTCATTCACAAAATTGATAACCTGAACAACAACAGCACTACCTCAAACTTGTACTTATCTGAAGCATCTAACTGGTTTTCTGCCAATAATGATAAAACCCAGTCATTAGCCTTCTCTTTAAGCACCTCAAAAAGTCCACCTACCACCATCAAGTTACTTGGCTTTGATCTTGATCAAAAATTGACTTGGGAGTCACATGCATTAGGCACACTAGGAAAACTATCTAAGGCAGTGTACATGTTACGTAAACTTTAATTTTTGATTCCCACTTCAATTATGGTATTGAACTATGTGGCCATTCTGCATCCACCAAAAGTTTATTTAGGATGCAAAAAAAGGTTGTCAGAGTGATAACATTTTCTCATCCGAGGGACCTGTAAGCCTTTGTTCACTGAATTGGGTATTTAGACTCTGCACAGCCTTTATATCTACAAATGCCTATGCAATGTAAAGAGAAATCTAAGCTCCCTTTAGACAAGACCAAATAAACATTCCTATTTTACCAGGAACAGGTGATGTCCCGTATTGTCGCGTCCAAAAATAGCAACACCTTAAACATTTTGAAATTTCGTCTTTTTAACAGATTGCCCCCAGAGGCTTGGCACGTGAGTGTGCCAAAATTCAAAAATGTTATACATGCATGGCTTCTGCAAAAAGCCTTCTATTCTTTTAATGAATTTTTTTAGTGTGACAAAATTGTCTTGTCATTTTGAGTTTGGGTGTAATCCTTGTGTTTTTACATGCTTTTCTTTAGCTCGCTTTTTCATGGTTCCATGGTTACCACTTCTTTCCATTTTATATGTGGTTCGTCTTAGCATAGTGGTAAAGCATCGGACTCTCGTCCTGAGGTAGAGGTTATCGAGTCCACATCTTGGCGAAGTTTTTTCCGAGATAAATATTACATGCTTTTCTTAAACTCCCTTTTTTCTAAGTTCAATGAATCCATGTTTGCATCTGCATTATACCGTAATTCATTCGTTTCCATTCGATTAAATGCTCCCAAGTTGCTTAAATCCATTGACATCACCCGCTCCTTTGTCCCATTCCATTTACTTTCCGTATGGTTCTCTTCTTCCCTAAACTTGCCCCTTCAAGTGCAAACCTGAACCCCTCACTCTGTCGATATCACTTTCCTTCCCTCCGACCGCATGAAGCTCATAATCGTTCCAGCTGTACCTCTTGCCAGTGTTTAGAACCACTTAGTGCAGTAAGGCGTTTGTTTCGATGACTGATTGCTCTCTTCGCTTCAAGACGGCAATAGTATTTGCAGACTTAAGAAGAGAGTTGTTCTTTAATGAAGTATTTTCTATGTGGCTATGTCTTCATAATCAGTGTTACATTTATTAGGTTTAGCCTGTTCACTTAAACTTGGCCGACAATCAGTTGCCAACCGATAAATATAATTTGATAGCTTTAACTCAGCTTAATTTAACTCAATTCTTTGCGTCATTAAATTATGAACAGATAATTGTACAGATACATATAACAGAACAAATATTTTCTGGCAGTGTGTTTTGAATACACCCTTGTGTGAGTGAAGAGTCATCATCCCAGAGTTAGTTCTTCAATGTAAGTATTTTCTACGTGGCTACGTATTGTAAATCGGTGTTGTAAATCGATGTATTAGGGTATACATGTGGTGTTATATGTTACATATGTAGGGTATAGCCCATTCGCGTTAACTTGGCTGACAATCAGTTGACATTTGATATATTTTGATAACTATAACTCAGGATAATTTAACTCAATTCTTAGCGTCATAAAATTATGAAATTTTGCACAGTGCCATGAGCTGGGATAAAATTGAGTATTCCATTGCTACATTTGATATTATCGATATATTTTCAATAGAATCGATGAATTTCAATAAATTTAACTCTGCTTATTTTTATAATGTTAACTATATTTTACAGATTCTATAACAGCGCAAATATTTTCTGGTAGTGTGTTTTGAATTGGAATACACATAAACACACCCATGTGTGAGTGAAGAGTCATCATCCCAGAGTTCATTCTTCAATCTAAGTATTTTCTACGTGGCTACGCATTGATAATCAGAGTTATATGTATTAGGGTATAAGATATAGCTCGATCTTGTTAACTTGGCCGACAATCAGTTGACATTTGATATATTTTGATAACTATAACTCAGAACATTTTAACTCAATTCTTGGCATCATAAAATTATGAAATTTTAATTATGTAAAGTGCAAAGTTTACTTTATCAATGAATTAGTGTTGTTTTTATGCAAATTTTATTAATTAGGACTCATCATCATCTGGTGTTCTGCCTGCTGGCCGGTCCCGTACACCACTGCTGTCTCCATCCGCTTCTGTCCCGAGCTTCCTTCTTTGCTTCATCATAGCTGATGTTCTTCACCTGATCCACCAATTTAATTCTTCTCCTTCCTCTCTTTTTCTTTCCTTCAATTGAACCCTCAGGTGCCACAGTTATTATACTTTTCTCTCTCATCACATGGCCCAACCAGTTTCCTTTCCTTTTCCTTATTTCCTTTAGGAGCGATCTTCCTTCTTTTACTTTGCTCAAAACCTCTTCATTTCTCATCTTATCTGCCCATCTTACTTTTCCCATCCTTCTCCACACCCACATTTCATAAGCTTCTATTCTATTCCTTTCCCTCTTACCTAATGTCCACTCTTCACATCCATCGGGTCGATTATGTAAATGTCATAGGCATCATAAGGGTGATAGCTATGACAGGCAACTTATGACGGCTATGATGCTCAAGCGATCGTATAAGTGAGCGTCAGAAGGCTTATGATGCTACGTAGTGACAGGGAACCAAACTTAGCTATTAGTACGTTGGTAGCCCTTCATAAACAAGAAGAAACAATGGAATTCACCGACACATCCCCTCCACCCATCCAAAAAATTGACTAACGGCAACCATGGAAACTATCGTTTCCCAAATATGAACAAACCACAACAAACAGCCAAGGATTCTTTTAAGTACCTACTCATGTAAACAACAAGCGATCGTGTATAATGCTTGAAAATAAATGGATACTTTGTGTCGCCAAGTTCCTTATATAAATTAAGTTTACAAGCTAATATTGTCATCAGTTTTGCTCACAACAAGCTAAAAATGTTAAAACAAAGATTTTTGTTTGTCAGGACTGAAGTATGACTGCATAAAAACATAAAATGAAGAATACCTGCTCAATTATGAGTTTGCTATTGAAATTACCTTCAATCATAGGCCAGACTAGAGTGTTGCTCCACAGAATCATAAGTTTTATTAATGCGTGGTGCAAAAAATCCAAGGTTTTACTGTTTATGCAAGAATAGTAGATGCTTTTAGCCAGTGAAACTGATACAATTGATAATTACTGAATATTTCAAATTCAACAAATAATAGGCTAGATCATTATTATTTCAATAGGTAATCTTGGTAGCTGCCTAATGGTGGAAAATGATGTGTGGCTGTGAGGCCAATCAAGCATTAAATTCATACTGCTCATGATCTGGACCATATATAGATTTGCATTAGTGCACTAATTAGCAAGAGCCTGAAGTGATTAGCAATGCTTTATTTTATTGAAGAGAAAAAATTCTGACCTAATATTCCCTTTTCTGTTGACCCAATTATATTTTCAAGAATCCCCTTAGATCTTGTCCTATAAATTTGCATATGTAAATGGTAGTCTTATCAAATCTTGCTCATGTCTTTCAATTATGGTGGGAAATTCATGCTTATTATATATTTTTAGGGTATAGTAATGTTTATAAAAGTAAGTACAGATACTAAATGTGTGTGGACATTAATTTTTTTGTTCCTCCCTAGTAAAAATTGAGGCTTAAATGTGTAAGAAATGGGTATTTTACTCCGCCTATAAATGCTAAGTAGATAAGCATCTTGAATTTCATAGCATTGTTTTGTATCTTTGTTTCAGGATTTACTGAAAGAAACTCAAGGAAAACTTGCTGATTGTGAAAAATTGAAAAATGAAGCTAATGAAAATGTGGAGCGTCTTCGCAGAGAAGTTGAAACTCAGTCTTTACAACTTGTCAAGTTGATGGCTGAGTCTAAACGTCAAAGTGATTCATTCAGAACCCAGCAAGAAGCTGTTCTTGCTCAGGTATGACTTTTAAAAATATGGACTGATGTAGTGATATACTGTTTAGCTCATTAGCCACAGAAACTAGAGATGGGATGTTCGAATAGTCTAGTACTCGAATACCCCGAATAATGAGCTATTTGCACTATTCGATATTCGAGAACACACATTAATAATTTCACCCTCTCGAATATATTACACGAATCGACTCTTAATGTTTTTTAAATTCGGGGTCATCGGTTGGGTCTTAAACGTTACAAAGCCTTTGGTCTACCATATTTGGCTGGTACAAATTCATTAATTAATATTTCAAATAAAGATTCATCTTTCAAGTTAAGTGGTAAGTATAAATATAGTATATACTCCACAATAACTTCAGGGGAATTACATGAAAAAGCAAATGAATGAATATTCAAACGCTTGTGAGGTTGGTTGGTCCTTTTTTTGATTCCTCGTTGTATGATGACACACACACATTTTACTAATTCAATTTTTAAAATAATTGTAATTTCTTTATTTAATTAAAGGTTTGTGATTAATGTAGTAAAATACTAATAGTAATTAAATCTTTAAATGTTCCACATTCTTATAATCTTCCTAAAATAACGCACATGTAGTATTTGATATTCGAGTGAGATATTCTAAAAAATATTAGATATTCTAATTCAAGAAAAATGCTATTTGACCCATCTTATAGAAACAGATGAGCAAACTGGGAATATAGAAGTAGTATAAGCCTGGGGAGATTTTAGTAGTTATAGATTCAATTGATCTTATGGTTGAATAACTTATGATGATGGTATTAGCTGTAGAAGTGTCATTCTAAATATTGTTCCAATGTAATAACAGTGTTGTAAGATTCTGCAGTAATGCTAATGGCCACATAATGTGGCTAGCATAAATCTAAGCAATATTCCAATTTCAACAGTAATAGTCATGGCTATTTTAAGGATCTGCCATCAATTATTAGTCAATTCCTAAGTTTATTATTACAAGACATTTGTCTCTGGCCACTTTAAAGTTTTCTCCAGTTTTCCTAGCACAACGAATTTCCACTTCTTTGTTCTCTACTGCATCCAAATATGCGACATAAAATAGAACCCTTTTTTTGCTTGGAAATTTCACCAGTACCCAATCCCTGACTTTTGGGTCCCCTAAACAACTGTCTTTCATTTCCACATTTGATTCCATTGTCTCCTCATCTGAGAAATCTTTCAGCATAACAGTGTCTTTCAAAATTGTGCCATCCAATTCAGACACCTTAACTACTTCGTGATTTCTACTTCTTTTACGTATTTTTTAGGCACCCGATGTGCTCAGATGCAACTCATCTGGCAGTTAGCTCAATATATCAGCTGATGTGATGCTTTTTCCAGGCTCTACGTTTATTCTTCTTTTTCTTAGAGGGCCACTATTTTTTTTACTACAATAGTGCATTTTTTCTAGCATTGCAATCACTGAATCACCTACCAGTTGCACAGTTGTAGGTGAGTCCCTTTTATTACTGGAGTCACTTTCTCTTGCTCTGGGGATCTTCTTCAACACATCATCAGGTTTTAAGGGGTAGGTTCCACAAGTGCGGAATCCAGCTATGAGGTTAGCAGCAGCAGTGGGCTCTTCTCTTTCGCACAATCTCTTTAGGAGTGTTGGGAAAATATATTTGGGTAGGGTAACAAGTCGTCTATCAGTGGTTGCCCTCCATTGTGTCAAAATATCCCTCCAAGCCATTTTCAGTGGCCTAAAAAATGCCATATCCAATGGTTGGAGGAGATGAGTAGCATTTGGAGGAAGACACACAAATTTAATATCGTTTGCTTCACATTCTTATCACATCTGCACAAAAGTGGCTAGATAAACTATCCCCAATAACAACTTTTGTGCCAACAAGGTTATTTGCCCATGGAATCACAATTGTTGAAAACCAGTCACAGAAGGGATTTCATCGAACCATCCTGAAACTGACCTATTATATCTAGCACTCTTAGCGCCACCAAGCATCCAAGTGTCCCACATTTTTTCCGATTTGTATACCACATACACTGGTAAAGTGTGTCCACTCGTCGTGCCCGCAAACATGATGGAAGTTGCAGATTTCAAAGAGTTCAAATTCGCTCAGGATATTTTGTCGCCCTCTTAAATATGCACACATTTCCATCAGGATCATCTCCCAAGTTTGTCTCGTCATAATTAAGAATGTTGGATGGAGGAATCCCATCGATTGATTTTCCTAGCTGTTCAAAATATTTCTTACACTGTTGAGGATCAATCTGCAAAAGAAAACGTAAGTTTTATAGGAGTAGCACATTAATGCAAATTAATCTCATCCATTTGCAACTTAAACTTATATAACCTTGACTTACTTTGGATCTTCTAACAGGAATATTTCTACACATCTGCAGAGAAAGTGCAGAATTTCAGCATAGAGATCCTTCTACCCAATCTTCTCTGGGCAAATTGTTCTTAAATTGTGGCTCTGAACGTCCAGATTTTTCTAGCAATTGTTTGGCCATAATTCGCAGATCAAACTTCGTAAATGGGAAACCCCATTCCGAATCCTTAATCAGATTAGTGCTGATAATTGCCTCCTCCTCTTCAATGAACACTGGCTGTGCACCATGTTTCCCGCAATGCTTCCCGCGAAAGTGGTCAGAAAGAGTTGGGATCAGGTATTTCTTGGAGGCAGTTCTCATGGAGAGTTTCTTCAGCCTTAATTCTTTGAGTGCCCTTTCAATGTCACAATAACTGGCCATTGTCAACTCTGAACCCTACCACCTCTGCAGCGAAGCATGACAAACATGAATGTGAACAGCGGTAGTATGATATTGGCTCATGCCAACCGGCGTCACTCTGTCCGACTTCAGGCGGAGAAATGTGGGTACATTGTCTGACTCAAGACAGAATGAGGAGATACTAACTTTGTATTCAATCCTTAGATTTGTATACATTTTAACTAACATGCAGTTGTTTGGCACAACTCCGTGTCAGGAGTTATCCATCTTTCATAAATAGTGATAAATATGACAGGAGTTAATGAAGCACTAAAGTATGTAGCACTTCTTCCACAGGTTTAATTTCTAAGGTACAATGCGTTTCAGCTGTCAAGCCATCATCAGGTACCTTAGAAATTAAACCTGTGGAAGAAGTGCTACATACTTTAGTGTTTCATTATGATATCCTTCCACTACATCTCGCCGGACACAGGTACGTTCATGACAGGAGTTGTAACTCAAAGTTAGACAGTGAATATTTTTTATGAAAATGTTGGTAATATACTTTGTTTCAACTTTTAGACCAATAAAATGGAGACAGACAGTGTTGGATATGCCTAAAAAGAATGAAACATATGCTATGCAATCCGATATAATGGGTTTGCATGGCACAAGCAGTAAGAATTCCACAACATTGTTATGACAGTTCTGCTAAGTGTCTGACTCTACACCCCCTGTCTGACTTCAGAGCGTTTGATGGTATATTCGAAAATTTTTCTTATCATGGGCTTAGCTCTGCCATGTCATAATACTTATGATGGGGAAGTACCACAATACGTCTGGATTTTTCAACAAGAAGAAAGGCTAATCACTCATTCCTTCTGAAGCGTGTCTCAATAATTGTTAAGAATAAATGTTGTCAATAAGTATTCAATAATTAGTTTTCTATGAAAAATCCCTAATTTTGTTTTGATTCATCTTCTGGAAAATTTAATGGGCTCTATCACTATCAAATGATTTGTTGATTGGGATTATTATTAAATAATGTGATACAATTATTTGATATGCATCACAGGCTAGTGCTCTAGAAGCTCAAGTCACTCGCTTACGGTCAGAGCTTGTGGAGAAGAATATGGAATTGGAGCAGGTGCGGTCAGACTTTGCAGCATATAAGGTGAGGGCCCAGGCAGTCCTGTTAAGAAAGGAACAAGAGAGGGAAGCTGAAGGGGCAGGTGGCAGCCGGAGGGACAAGGAAGAAGAGGAGGCCAAGGAGCAGGAATTGGAAAGAGAACGGCGACAACTGGAGAGGGTTGCTGATGGCTTGAAGCGCACACTTGAAGATGCTATGTTAGTCATTTATCTATTCCTTTAATCAATATTACTCAGTAATTATAGCTATTTTATGTTTGGACTCAGGATTGTGTAGATGCATGCCATGTGTCCCTCTGCATTGATCCACTATGGCTGATATTTCCCTCCTAGTTGTCCTCAAGTGACAGGGAAACCTATCTGAATCCAAAACTCTATCATCTTGGCGTACTTCAAAGAAATGGTCCTCTGCTGTCTACCACGTCACTGCGTCAAAGCCAGTACTTACAGCTTTACTATTACCCAGAGCTGCTACATTTGAAATCTATTTGTAAGACCATTCCCTTAATCCATAAGATTGGCCACCTTGATTGAAAGTTCTGCATTTCACTTATGAGGTCGTCCTTGATATTACTCTTGCTACCCTAAGTTCAAGTTACGAGAAAATACTTTTTTTGCTCCAATAAAATAATATAAGACTCCTTAGAGCTTTAATCAATTTATTTTTATTAAACCTGTCTAGCCTACCCATTGTCTCTGACCTGGTAACTTTTTCTAAGAGTTTTTCACTTTCGTCTTTTCCCAAAATTTATAATGATTTTTTATCAGTAACTCCCGTTTTAGTTCTCAGTTGGATGAAGTCCAGGCAGAGAGGGAATCTCTTCATGAAAAATGCCAGGCCCTTGAATTAGAATGCCAGAGATTGCGAGATTCATCCAAAGAGCTCGAGGATCATTACAGGGAGGAAGCATTTCAAGCCCGAATCAAGTTGGATACTCTGGTTCGATCATACCAGGTAGGAACCTAAATAAGTATTACTTTGGTTGCAGTATCTTGGTTTTTTTTGGAATATGTTAAAACTATTTGAATATTCTTAGGAGTTTTCTATTGCATTAGTGATGTACTGTGATTTTTTGACTGGAGTTGCATGGCTTGGTTGATTTTTGAAATGATAATATTTTTTACTCCTCAATCAGCAACAACTTGATGAGCTTCAGAATAAGTATCGCTCAGAGACATTGTCCTTGCGGGAACAAGTAGAGAAGTTGAAAGAGGAAAAAGATGCTCTTGTTGCTCAGCAGTCATCCACAGATGTCCATAAAAAGAATAGGGATGATCAAATGAGAGGATCTGTTGGTCACAGACCGTGGTCATTCACAGCAGATGCTCCCATGGATGGAAGGTTAGCCTCAGAAATGGCTCTTCACCCTAGGGAGGAAGGAGAGGTAAAAAAATCAGTATGCATGATTCTTTTACTGGATGTGCTCAATTTGTTTTTGATTCTCATGAATATTAATGCATTTAATTTCATAACCATAGGAAAGATGTCATTCATTTTTTTTATCGTTGATTGGATCAATTATACTTTGTCAAAATTTAACTCTTATCCACGTGAAGCTGGGTGGCTCCACTAGTATTCTATAACTACTCAAACATATTATTTTAGGACTATACAGTATATGTACATAGTACAGTATGTAATATACGGATGTATATTAATATTAATTTATTTAAATTTGATTCATAAGTGGAAGATTTGATGTGGTAGAAGGTTGACATTGTAATAAATCCAACTTTGTGTTCTCCACAGTTTTATTATAAAGAGTACTATGTTCTAGTTTCAGCAGTTACGCCGTCTTCAGGTCCTACTCCTACACCTTATGCCACCTTAAGTGTATCTGAAGATGGCATAATTGCCCAAACTAGTAGTACTCTTTATAATAAAACTTAGGAAAGCTCAAAGCCTGATTTGCTTCAATTATTGAAGTTAATTTCCTCCACCATGTAAACTAAATGCATCTTGTTAGTTTGAGAGAGATGTCACTACACACAAAATCTAATGAACTTGGCCTCATTATAATGAGGATGACCTCATTTTTTTTAACATTACCAAAGTATCAGCCATTGATGCAATTTCCTTTAAGAGAGATTTACTGAAAATGGAAGATGATTTCCATGTTCTGTTATCTCCAGAGAAAGAATTATAACTTTGATGAAAGAAAAAGAACAAACTTAGTGAATCTCACTTGTAAGGTTTTTGTTCATGATCCGGGTTTCAAGAATTTCAGGTGACATATCTGAAGATGACATAAACTGTTGAAACCTGGGTCGTGAATAAAAACCTTTCAAGTGAAATTTGCAAAGTTTGTTCTTTCTCCATCATGGAGAAATTTCACAAAGTTACCCCTGGCATTGTTCGTTTTGTTAAAACTTTGATGGAGTTCAGATGCTGTAATAACTTCAGAAATGTATCAGCGTGTAGTTCTTATGCTTTCTTAATTACTTTTCAGTGTAGATTTATCATCTGTTGTCATTTTATCACTGAACTAGCAAAGGTACCTGTTGAAATTCAACGGGGGATGAAAGAAAGACAGGGCATATAGGTTGTAGGTTCGAGTCACTCATGAGGTTTATGTTTTTCTAGGCAAATCAGCTATAATTTTAGTTTTATTTTTTAATGCAGCAGATGACAACCGCATTACATTATGTTTACTGAGTTTCGACATTCTTTTGCAGTAACATATGGAAACTATACTACAGGCCATTTGCATTCCAGAGGCTTTCTGCATTAATATAACATCGTGGCATTCTCCTGCTTTACATGGGTCCAACTTAAATTAGTCCACTTGAAATGAATTTTGCCAATTTTAGGCAAAAATATCCCTGAAAATATCGTAATCAGCAACATTTCAGTATACGGCCTAGAGTTCCACTTTAATACATATCTCTAAATATAAAAGCAAGCTGCCATTGTAAAGGCCCCATTTCCCTTCCAAAGCTAATGCTAATTCCATGGTTACCAAGGAAATATCCTATTGTTGACAGAAGTAAAATTCATGATTTTGACATGAAAAATGCAATTTCTAGGGCAATTTTATTTGTATAAGAAAATTGAATGAAAAAATAAGAAACTACAATCTTTTATTCATCTAATGGCGAAAACTATAGTCGTCTATCTTTAGTAGAACTAATTAAAATATGCAAAAAGAGAAACCTCTGCACTTGAACTAAAATGTTTACACTTGAGTTATTCAAACACATAAGACTCTAGACGGCCCAATATGCTGCCCTTGGGGCCCAGGGGCCTTCCTAATAGTCCCAATTTCCTTAAAAAACTTTACTGATCCCATGTGTGGAAATTTCACTAAAATCGGTTCACTTGTTCAATACTTATGAGGCTTTTAAGAAAGCATTCTTTTGGAACCTTGGGCCCTCTGGGGCCCAAGGTTCCAAAAGTTCCCCTCTGGGGGTTCCCCTCTGAGGCCCCAGCGTGACTTAAGACCCCATGACTGCTGTACATTCAGTATGGGTATATTTTACGTGTTTCTAAAACAGGCAAAAATTATCTTCCAGGGCCAATTTTTGGTGATGAAAGGGCCCACTTGAGGGCCTTCTAGGGCCCCTAGGCCCTTGTTCTATAGCCTATGCGTGAACCAGATACATCAAGTATCTTCCTGCCAAATTTTGTTTCAATCGATTCAGTGGTTTATGAGTGATTGTGTAACAGACAGACAGACAGACACCTAGATTTTTATATATTAGTATGATGACATGAAACAAACAAAGTGAAGTTAAAGCCTTAAATATGTAATTTAGTCAATTATTATAACTGATGTGTTCATTCACTTAAAACTTAGATTTTTAATAATTAACATTATGATAATTTCTTTATATTTATGATGTCTGGTTGAATTTTAAGATCAAATTTAAGTGCTATGACCACTATATGAACACAGAAAAATCTCAGTCAAACCAAATTCATTTTCACCGTTCTACTCTCAAATGTATGTTGAATGTACTCCCATGTGTTAAAAAATTAACCATAGTTGAATAAAGTTTTTTATATAAAAATTATGACACCTATTACTTTGGAAAAATTGCCTTAGCTAACTTAGCTCATCCTACTTGAAATTTTCCAGTAGTGAAATGGTTAAATATATATCTGATATATGTCAATATTCTTCTATTTTAGGGATCTGAAAGTGTTGATTCTCCTCCAAGTCCTCATAGTTCCTTCAACTCACGTAGTCATGCCAATGCTGGAGCTGGTGGAAGGCGAAAAAAGAAAGGTTTGCTACCTCTTGATCAGTTATTATCCTCCTCTTTACCTGATGAAGAAGAAGCTGATGGTGCTGATCAGGACACACTGCCAGGGGATGAAGACGATGGAAATGTTGGTGATTGTAAGTACAGAGTCATGGTATATCCCTCATTCTAAATAATTAGGCTGATGTTGCTTCTGGTAAAAAGCCTATTTTGATATGGTGATGACATGTCATTATTTCTCCTTCACTGTTTATACTAAAGGTCAGCTTAGTTCCTGGGTTTCTGTTTAACTGTATATTGCACATAATTTCTCGAGCATCAGTCATTCCCTGATGTGAGATACTCAGGAAGAAAGCAATAGCAATATTCAAATGTTGTCTGTTTATGTCCTACTGCAATAGACACATAAATCCTCCCTCCCTCCCTATAGATTCCCCTTCTGCCTGCAGAACTGCAGAGTATTGATGCTGATGTGCCTTGCTAAAGCAGAGTCGTATTGAATGTCTGTGCTATTGCTTAAAGGGGCAATAGTCTCTAGTTGCCCTTTAATTTTTTTACTCTTGTTTGTTGGTCTCATACTTGGGTTGTGCTGGGTCTCCCTTGGGCTTGATCAGACGTTATGTAAAACTTCTCAAGAAAAAGAACTGAACCTAAAAGAACATTCTCAGACAGTTTTGTGTGCTAGTAATTATGTTATGCCTGTGTCACCCAATGCAGTATTTAATTAGTGCTTTTAAGTGTAAAAGGAAACTTGGAGAAACTAATGGGAAATTGGAAATAAGTATTTGGTTTATTATGATTGACTAGGAATTATTTTAGGAAATTAAGATATTGTGAATAACGGTATTTTCTTTGTTGGTAAACATCTTTTCTCTGTGGTTTTAATGTTTAATTTGTTTGCAAATGCACAAGTAAAAAGGATTTCTTGGTAGCTAAGCTGGTTAACACTCTGTGCAATATTGAGAGATCCAGGTTCAAGTTCCAGTCAATCAAATGATTTTTATTTAAAAATTATTTAATGATGGAATTTAAGACAAAATTATTTTTTGTTTTCTCTGAAGGGGTCTCAGGTCATCGATCATCCTATAACTTGATTGCTACTCTTGAACGTAGAGCCAAGCACTTGTCTGTTCTGTTGTCTGAAGCTGAATCTGAGGGTGCTCGTCTTGCTCAGCAGAATGCACTCTTAAAGGAAGAAGTGAGAAGGTTAGAGAGGTGTGCTGAGCGAACAGAGCATACTCAAAATGCTGAGTACCTGAAGAATGTCCTCATTAAGGTTGGTCTGTTTGAAGTTTTTACCTTGAGTCAGTTATTGAGTTATTATTCCTCCAAACTCATTTTGGTGTGTAGTTCACCACGTTTAGTTGATTATAAGTTGCCTTTAGTATTATTTAGTGAAAAAATTTATTCGACTCCTGAGATACTGTATTACAAAACTCTAGCTTGCAACATTGGACATCTCTAAATATACTCTTATATTTATCACAAATATTCAAAATGTCTTCAAATTAACATTGATGTAAATGCTTATGTCAGTACATATTCTTAAACTGTGATTCATCTACTACCCAATACTTTTTTTCAGTTTACATATCATAACTTTTTCCTCCAAGTATTACCAATATCTCTCTGCTGAGATTCTATGAGACAAACCAAACCATCAAGTACATAAGTAAACTTAAGCACCAAAGTGCTAAAGGTACCAAACATTCAATTTTTTCCTTGATTATTCAATATGTCTGATAAAATTTTATCTGTTCCATCTGCTTTTCTTGCCTTATTAATGGATTTTCACTGCTAATCGTTCATTCTAAGATGGTGGACGCCTTGTGTTTCGCTTGCAAAATCTTGCTGAAAACAATCGGGAAAGTTGTTTGCTGCGACTCATGCCCTCGTATTTTTCACCCTGAATGTACTGGGCTTAATGACATATCGCTAAAAGCCTTACAAGAAAATTATGATCTATATTGGAAGTGTATTAAGTGTCGGTCGTTTATATTCAAAATCGCCAATGTGGCAGGGGACATTGAATGCCTAAAAAACGAAATAAACAAGATCAAACACGATAAGAGTCTGGGAAATGGTGTAAAAAGAGTGTTGTGTGCTGATCGCGTAAAAAGCTCTGAAACTAAACCTTCCGTGAAGGAATCCGAGACGGTTGATGACGGTAACCAGATAGCTAGGCACTCAAAAAATGATCTGACAAATCCAGATAAAACCAGCTTTATGCAAGAATCAGCAGATAAATCAGTAAGCAATTATACAGCGATCCATGACCAGCAAGATCAGGAATCCGAAACCAGAGAATATGCAGAGGTGGAAACACCCTTCATTGAAGTGATCCACTAAAGGAAAGCAAAGAGGTAGCAGTACAGGAAAGCAAACAACAAATGGCATCAAAGCCCCTTGGTCGTTGGTAATGACACGGGCAGTAGTACCATTGCTGGCGTGCCTAAGCGAACGTGGTTGTTTGTGAGCCATGCACTACCTCACACATAACCTGAGGACATTAAAAGTCATTGAGAAAAAAGGTTTCACAATAAGGTGTTTACTTGTGAACAGTTGTTTGTTTCTCAGGATATGGCTTCGTTTAAAGTTGGTGTGGATTCAGCCAGTATTGACGAGCTAAAACAAAAGGAGAACCCATGTAATGTGATCAACATAGGCATGCCCGACCACTACGTTTGGGATGTACACTATGTGGTGTACATCCCAAGGGATACATACATAGGCATCTCCGACCACTACCACTATTTGGGATGTACACCACTAGGTGTACATCCCAGGGCTATGGCTATACAAGGCATATTGCCGTTGTTACCCAAGTGACAGAGTAAATCTTTTTAATGAACAGTCATACGAAATGCCTTGGGATTTGTTATATAAGCTAAATGATGTTCAAGAAATGTATTCCTATTTTATACAAAATGTTAAGCTCATATTTGAAGAGTGCTTCCCAAGGAAAAAAAGTCCCATAAATCCTAACAATAGAAGTAAAAGCTGACGTAAAAGCAGCCAGTGCTGAATTTAGGGAATTATGTGAATCAAAAAGGTGACAGAAAGATCCAGACTATAAAAAACAATTCCAAATATGTAAAAAAATATAAGACCTTTCTGGTGAAAGCAAAGAAAAACTATTATAATGAACTGATATACAAACTAAGTAATGTAAGCAAAACTTCATGTGAAATAGTATATAGTGTTATTGGTGGAAAAGTTAATAGAAAAGAGAATCTTACATTTAGAAACAAAGAAAATATTAGCTTATCAGAACCCAAACAAGTGGCAGAATTTGAAAACAATTTTTTAGTCAATGTTCCCCTGAACATACAAAAACAAATAGGGAGCAATAGTGTATCTAATGCTCAGCTAACTATTATGAGAGACAGGATTACAAGCTTTATCACCTAAAGTAAAATCTTGCATATAGAGCAATATGGTTTCCAGAAAGGTAAAAGTACAAATGATGCTCTCTTGAGTTTCTTAAAAAAGATTATGACATACTGGGACTCTAATGAGTTGGTGTGTTTAATGATCTATCTCATGCATTTGACACAGTGGACCACAAAATTCTCCTAGCAAAATGTGAACGTTACGGAATCAGGGGTATTCCAAATAAATGGCCAGAATCATATCTAAAGGATCGAAAGCAGATAGTGGCAATTGAGGGCATTGGTAAGCCTTAGGCATAAATGGACAATCTGTTGAAAGAGTGGGCAGCACCAAGTTCTTAGGTCTGACAATCAATGAGTCCTTAAGTTGGGAAATCCATACAAATATCTTATGCTCCAAATTATCAAAATGTGGTTACATTTTGAGAAATCTGGCTGGCATCATAAATTTGGATGTGCTCAAAATGGTCTACTATGGTCATTTTCAGACACACTAACCTACGGTATTATCTTTTGGGGGGCATCACCTGGTTCCCATAAGGTTTTCCTAATGCAAAAAAATGTTAGACATTTAGCGAATATTCCAGTGTGGAAATCCTGTAAGCCATATTACAAGAAGTTAAGAATTTTAACTCTTCCTTGTTTATAAATTTTATACTTATGTTTATACCTGGTGGATAACAAAAATCATTTTACCATCAGTGCTCAGTTACATGGGTACAAAACACACCAGTGTGGATATTCATATGTTTAGCCACTCCACTGGTATGTATAATAAAAGTCCTTTCCATGCTGCCATCAAAGTTTATAGTCATTTGCCTGCCAGTTTAAAAAATTCCCCTTCAAGGGGTTCATTTAAAAACCTGCTCAAAAACTTCCTGCTAGATAAATGTTATTACAGTGTCAAGGACTATTTAGAAGACTGTTTATAACTATAAATATGCATGTATGTACTTGTTGCAAATTACCCATATTGCACTAAGTTCATGATATACATAGTTGTTTCCTTTTGTGACTTGTCCTACATTTTACAATGTAAAATCTTTAGATAAATAAAAATATTCTATTCTATTCTGTCTTGCTACTTGGATCTGGGTAATCTTTCCCTATGGTGCTTTTCTTTTCCAGAGTGTGCAGGTCTATTTTATTGGAATCATATTGTTCTTCTGTGCCTTCCTGCTCCCTATTTCAGTTCTCTCCCAATATGGTTAATAAATCCATATCATATCCATCATTGGCATTATTACATACTTAGGTTTATGTTAAACGCCTCTATTCCCTCCTCATTGTACCCCCTCAATTTTTTGTGGTGTTTTTTCCACCTTTCTTCCTTCACTCTTGCTCTTTCTGACCTAAAGTTAATTGATTGATTGTTGATGGCTAGTCAGTAAGATTCAGTATGAGCTCCCCTGTTGTAACTAGCAGCTATTTAATTATGTCTTCTACATTAACCTCTGAATGGTCATGTGTAGGTATGTACACCTCAAACAAACAAGCATTTTTGCCTCTGCCTTTGTTTCAGCTATTTATATTCCTTCTCACCTTTGCTAATTTATTGCTCTTATCCTAATTTGCATTAACTGGGTGTTCTGCAACCTGACAGCGGGTAAAATTCAGGGAAATTTTTTGTTCTGATAAACAGGGAGAATTTTTGTATAACATTGGACTGCTACCAATTTCCATTTTGGCAGAGAGCAAGATTTTTCAATTATAATTGTCATCGTGAGCTATTGGACACTACCGATATTTTGATTGGGTACAATCTTGTCCAATTTTTTCAGCTTAGGCCTCATTTCATGCCTTTGAGAAAATTTTGCTATCTGACTCAATCTCATTGTCAGGCATTTTTGTTCATTTATTATCTGAAATAAAATGTGTTTTTAAACTTATTGTACCTTATTTCCTTTTTTATGTAACCCTGAGAAGGCTGCAAATTTTTTTATTTTTTTCGCCCCAGCAAAATAGGCAGATTTTATCGAAAATTCGATTAAAATTTTGAAGGCACGAAATGCAGTAACGCCCTGGAAAAATACAATAATGCAACTTGAAAATTAAGGGGAAGTTATTATTGAAATTTGCTGGGTACCCTGATTTATTACCATGGCCATCCCTCATTGACTCTCTCCCATAATTTTAATTAGCCTCATTATTATCAA
Organism: Ceriagrion tenellum; assembly: GCA_963169105.1. NCBI lineage: Eukaryota > Metazoa > Arthropoda > Insecta > Odonata > Coenagrionidae > Ceriagrion > Ceriagrion tenellum. The sequence goes on along the minus strand of OY720637.1, from coordinate 76,010,750 downwards.
TTAAATACATAGTTCCCACTGTCCTATCTCCCTTGGCTCTCTTTCCTATTCCTGTCTTTGGCTCTATGTTTTCAAACATAATCATCACTGTTATGTCGTACTTTCTTATTTTTATTGGTATCATCGTCTTTTGAGTCTTCTTGCTCATTTTGTTCGGATTATTCATGATGATGGCTGAAATTCAAATATTGAATTCATGATGATGGCTGAAGTTCAAATGTTAAACCTTGTTTAATAGGCTATCAAGAATCTAATTTTATATTTAAATTGGAATAAAGCTTGAGATTATGAAGAAAAATTACTGTGCAAATACCTTTTGAGTTTCTTGAAATGGCAAAATCAGAATGAATTCTTCTTTTGCAGTTCATAACTCTTCAAGGGGGTGATGAAAGATCTCGCCTTGTTCCTGTTTTGACCACCATTCTGAAACTTAGTCCAGATGAAACTCATCAGCTTAATGCTGTTGCATCAGGTGAGTATTAGTAGCTCATCCCTAGCACCATCTGTTGCCATTTCTCTTAAAATCCCTCTGACAAAACTTTGGCCATGTCCCTCAATGCTACCTCCTGCATATTTTTTTCTTTCATAGCATTACTTTTAAAGGTTATAGAAAATTTCTTTCATGTAAACATCTAGCAAAATCTGCAGATAATCCATTCCAAATTTCATGGAAATACAGTAGAGAGCCAATTATCTGATGCCTGTTTAACTAACCGTCAGATTATTTATTGATCATCTCAAAACAAACCCCTCTCTTACTCTTCCCTTCCATCCTTAGCTACTTCTGCTTATTTTCACACTCACAGCCAACACAGCCGCATTCAAGTCTATAAAATTTCTACATTTTGCCTACACATAAGGTTTTCCTGCAGCAGGCTTTTCAATTGCTCAGATGACTGTGTAGCATTATGGTGAGTCTCCTTAATCATTGCTCCAAGTTTGCATGCCCAAGCTAGCTTACATTGCTTCCTCCACAGTTTTATATTTCCTCAGTTTCCTTCAGCAATATGATTGGTAAAAATTGTTAAATTCTTCATGAAAGAGGAAGCGCTTGCTGAGAAGTAAATGGAATGACTGCCTGATAAACAAAATAAAAAATAGGCATGGGAGTATTTTATTGCAATATGCACTAAAGACTTCAAGAAGGTATGGTACTGAAACCAAGGCCACAACTACCACACATAAGTACTTGAACAGATTATCCATGACTTTTGATAATTCATTTGGGCTTCCTCCTCCATCAGCACAGATGTTGGTGCTCTATTGTGCAGCGATTATCAGTTGTAAAAAAAATTGCCATTGGTGGATTCTTCTTTGTGAGAATTTACCCTTTATATTCAGGATAACAGCCTTTGACTCTTGATCCATATCAAACACATAGCAGTTCCAGACAGACTGGGGGCTTTAAAAGAAATACTCTTCCATATTAATAAATACAATAATGTCCTCATGCACCATTGGTAGCTTTGCGAAAACAGAGAAAAACCTTCTGTTAATAAAGTTTTCACTGTGGTGCTTTTCTTTTAACGATTTCCTTACTGTATTCCCACTCTGTGTCTGTGTCTGAACATCTTCTGTCACTCACACACAAACACCCGAGGTTGCTTGCTGGGTGGAAGTAATCTGGGCTGCTGTTGTCAACATATTGTGGTCTTTCATTGGATTAGTTAAATATTTCAAGATTTAAAAATATATGCCTGCTCTACTCTTGAAATGACTGGCCCAAATTGCTTTCAATTCCTATTCAAAGCATTGCCATGCCTCTCCATGGTCTTGAATATTTCTCATAATTTGCAGGAGGATCTTTGGATTCGAGTCAAGCGGCAGGGGCTGCACGAGGGTGGGGCAGCTACCTACATCTCTGGCCCAGTGCCCCATGAAATTCAACCTCTTACAATGTTTTGAGCTCATTTGCTGTGTAGTATTCAAGGACCATGGCATGCTAATGCCTCCAGTCCATTTCACTGCTTGTGATAAAATTTGAAATATTTTTTATGACTCAAGAATTAATCATGGTTTTTATTGAAGTTAAGGTGACGTGTAGATTTATTATCAAGGCTGTGTTGTAATGAAATGGATAAATTTGTAGACTAACATGATATGTTTGGAGAGCTAACTGTGAAGTAATAAATCTTCCATTGGGGAGACTGTGAATTTTTCAGGAAATTGCTTTATTACCGTGGATACTTTTTGACCAATGTATACCTGACAATTACAAGTGCCTATGGAAATGAATTCCTAAGGAATACATTCAAATTGGGTTCTAGCTAAATTGATGTACTTAACAGGTGTACGATTGTGGTAAATTTTCAATTGTAAAGTTTTAATGAAAACAAATTCATGTGTCAACGCACAGAGAAACAGGTCAAAATTAACTGAAAGTCTTTTGGTGATTCTTTGTTTTTTCAGTGGTGTCTCCCCTTTTTTACATTTTAATTTTCACCAGACATCTTGATTGTCAGAAAATATTTATTTTTATATGTGAAATTGAGTGCTTAGTACGTTAAAATTTTGCTTTGCATGTCTATTGTAGTCCATTTTATTGCTGTATATTATGAGTTGTAAACCACTGTTGAACTTATTGATTGGTGTATAAAAATTTTTTAATTTTTTAGGAATTCCATGGATCTTAACTTTATAAGTACATATATTTATAAGTAAATGCCAACTAGTCATTCATAGGTTTCCCTCGGAATATTCTAGAATTTACTTTTATTTTGAAAAACAGGCCAATTACTGTGAATATTAGATTTTTTAAATACCTCATGTATATTTTTTTATTTAGGTTTTTTCAAGTCTATTTATACCACTCCATATTAAAAATTTTTATTTGAACCTTCTAGGTAGTAAGGAAAGTGGGAAATCTCTGTGAAACCTTTTCAACCTATGTTGAAATTTGTTTGGAATATATGTGAAATTAACTCCATTCATGTGAACAGCTTTACAGGCCATAATTAAAGCCTCTTCTCTCAGAGAAATCTGGAATAAGCCTCGGTTACCCAAGCAGTATGGCACTCTTTGACATGTTTGGTGAGGTATTTGTGTGGATTATGAGTATTGAAAGTGGAGGAAAATGTTCAGGTGATATTCTGTAAAATTTCTGGAGCAATATTTTGCAGATAATGTCTGTGAAATCTGTGATACTCATCAGAATTATGATTTTTGAGACAAGTGTTAGCCAGAATTAGGAAAATATCATATGTATACAGGTCCTGCAGTTTTATCCCTTCAGTATAAATGTTCTCATGCCTGCTATATAGCACAACATTTGTTAAGGTAGTCATGATAGAATAAATGGTACTATTCCATTCTCCTGGTGTCAAAGTTACCTTGATAATGACATAAAACATAAAATCAAATGGATCAATGAAAACAAGTGAAAATTTTACCCACTGTTTATTTTCCTCTTGGTAAATTTTGTAAAGTTCCTCGAAGTAATGCATTGTTCCATCAGTTAAGGCAAGGTGGATTGACATGAAGTGGATATAATTATGGTAGGAAGGTTTTTAAGGAAGTTACCAGGTTAATGAGGGAAAGGATTGAGTAGTGCTAGGAGGGCTGGAAAGTAGAAAAAGATGTGACAAAAGTTCTGCTTCACATGAAACTTGTCTAATGATATTCCAGACTTCACTTATGTTCTTCTGGCTCATCTGTTGCCAGCTCTAGGAGATTGTTTGTGAAATCTGAGAAAGCTCAACTGCTGCCATGTATTTTCTCACTTCCATCCCAAGTTTGTGTTTTTAATTTGTTTCAGAGGAAATTCCATAAATGAATCATTTGTGGTTGCATGTGATTTCAATAAGAAATTCATGATAGCAAGGCCCCATACCATTTGTTTTGGAGAAATATCTACCCAGTTTCTTCCTGAATTCCACTTAATGTTTTTCTAGAGGTGGGCTTTCCCGCAAACCTTGGGTTTGTTTTTGTGTTGAAATGGGTTTCATACTGTTTATGGATTAGAGGATGCTAGCTTTTGCTCTGAAGATAGGAGGAGACATCAAAATGATTTGTTGGAGTTCAATTGGCTCACTGACAAAACCAAAGTAGTTGAAAAGTGGTCAACATAGAGTTACACCCATTAAATATTAGGCTATTGCATTAGAAAAATATTTAGACAAATTTTCAAAGTCACTTTAAACAGTAGTGCTTTTCCTACTGTTGTCACTTGTCTTTGCCTTATTCTATATATTTGTCTCTACTTCCAAATAAATGCATTATTAATGATATGAGTTTAATGCCAGTGTGAGTCGTACTATTCATTCTCAATCAATTTTGCGGAATTGGGGTAGTTTTTGTGCATGTAATACAAGGCTTTTAAGTATACATTCTGTATGATAAATTTTGTATCTATTGTCATTGTTTGTAATGTATGTTTTTTGGAAAATTTAATTTTATTTGTTAGTGTTGTTAGTCCATAATCTGGTAATTTCTCTGGTAGCTCAACAGTATATGGAGCACTGGGAGTTTTTTTTGAGATGTTGATAAGATTTGTGGACTTTAAATAGTTTTTCATTTTGTATGTTCCCTAATCAGGTTGGTTTGATAATGTGCTCTTTATTTCTTGATTTGATGGGGAATCAAGGATTTGTTTCAGAGTATGGTGAGTAAATAATAATTTTGAAAAGCTATTATTCCATAATCCTAAAAACATTTCATGTGCTTCTGAATCATTCATGATCATTGCTTTTAAAAAATAGTGGTTCTGTTTTTTGCAAAAGATAGTTTATTATTGCTGATGTCATCACATTTCTAAATTTTCCAAGTGAAAAAAGTACAGAAGATTATAAAGTTTTATTTAAAAGTTTTGTACATATGAATGTGTTATCAAATAAAGATTTTGTTATCTTTTTCTTTCTTTCAGTGGAATGTTTGACATTATAATTCAAATTCATTTGAAATTGTACACAATATTACTGTAGAAGAGCCCATAATGCCTTTACATATCCCACTTAAAAATGTGGAATTATTATTAATATCAATGTGGTAGCTTCCTTTTCTTGTTTTTTGAGCCAAATGTAACCACTCACATGATGTGCATAGTCAAAGAGTTGATCTTTAAAATTTGGTGTACTATGAACATATTTAGTCACTTGTGACATCTTTTTGGGATCACAGTATTTTAACCTTGAATCTTCCTAAGAGAACAGGCTTGACAGTGCTTGCATTACTTTAGGCTCACATGCCTGAAATATTATTCATGAAGAATTGCAATTAGCATGTAAAATATCATTATTCATAATATTCAGTTACCTTAGCATTATAGTTTCATAATTGATAAATTTAGTAGACTCTGAAGTGGTGGGAATCAGTTGAGGGCATTTAATATTTTGTAAATATATGGCCTTACATTTTTTATTAATTTATTGGTTCATTCGTTTTTTCATGGTTAGAATTTTTAGATCACCCATAACACCCTCTCCAGTCAGTTCAGTATTATAGCCTTGGTTTGCTGAATAATTAGCCACCATCTTCAGAATTGAAGGTAGCGGAAAATGTAATCTTTATCAATGCTTGAGCTCTCTTTGGAATATACTTGATGACAGCGATCCTCCTTGGAAGCTACTTTTATCCAAAACTGGAAGCTTCCAAGCTGAGAGGTAAGACAATTTAATGATAAGATAACCTCCATAGATTGAAATACACATTTTTTGTAAATTTTATCGAGGCTTTTTACATTGCGCAATGAAAAGGTTGTTGGTAATTTTGATGGCACCAACAAATGATGGTTGTGTCTGTATGTTTGCGGAAGATCTGTTTTCAAATCCTGTTCGTGACCTGTCTCTTTCATTTGAATCCTGGTTCCTATCTGGATGATATGTTAAAAGAAATCTTGGTTCCTGATTGCTGTTAAGAATAGCTAAATTCCAATGCAGAGTTTCTTTTGATCTTTTCTCCATGTTATTAAAATATAAAGTACACATTCTTATCCTTTATAGTATGTATGACCGTGCACACCTCCCCCAAATAACTACTTCTACACTAATTAAGTTTCAGTAAAAAGTTTTCAAGCCAATGCAAATGTACTTTACTAAAAAAATGCCATGTAACGAGCTATGTATGTGTCAGTCTTTGTTTAGGAATGACAGACCTATTGAGTTAGGACCTGTATGCAGGTATGTAAGTATGTATTAATAGCTCAAGAGCTAAAGAGCATTGTCTGTGGAGTTTGGTGAATGATCATTGTGTGAATAAAATTTCAGTTTTGATCAGAGTAATGCTTTCTTATCTCATTGAGTTTGTTTTGATTTGTGTTATCCTCTTTAGTAATTAATTACGACTTCATTATTCATGTTACATTTGCAAGCTGGCAGAGGCTACCATTCTCCATTATATTTTATAGCAGAGAATTGTGTTGGGTCCATTCATATTCATGTGCAAGTGTGTTGAATGTACTAACCATAGAAGAGAAAAGTAAACTGATTATGTAAATTTGAACTAAATTTATCTCCTGAGAGACTACATCTGAAAACTAACTTCCATTAGGTGACTTATGTTTCTACATTATGAGAGACTTGGCACGACCGGGTAAATGGAACACACCACCATCTTCATTTTCTCCATCATGAAGATGGAAGTATTACATAGGTAATTTAAAGACCAGGGTTGAAATTTGCTATGAAAAAATCATTTGACTTGACCGGGATTCGAACCCGGATCTCCCAATTGCCGGTCAGGTGTGTTAGCCAGTTACACCACCAAGCCATCTTCCTTCAAGGTGAATTTCGAGGGGGGTGTATGCGAATTAGATGTTAATCCCGGTCAAGTCAAATGATTTTTTCATAGCGAATTTCAACCCTGGTGTATATGCACCCGTGCGAGTGACTTCGTACCGCATCATTTGTTACATGCAATGTTTGGAAATTTGTCAATTTCGTCGTTTTAATAACGACAATGTTGGGTTTATCCACCACCACAGTGGCTTTGAAAGCACAACTTCGTCTCATATGCTACAATGTAGACTTGAGGCCTGAACATCTAGTTAGCATAAACCCCCCTCGAAATTCGCCTTGAAGGAAGATGGCTTGGTGGTGTAACTGGCTAACACACCTGACCGGCAATTGGGAGATCCAGGTTCGAATCCCGGTCAAGTCAAATGATTTTTTCATAGCGAATTTCAACCCTGGTGTATATGCACCCGTGCCGAGTGACTTCGTACCACATCATTTGTTACGTGCAATGTTTGGAAATTTGTAATTTAAAGAATACCAATAAATTGGCAAAAAAACCAATAGAATGAATGATAATGGCAATGAGACAAAACATACCATTACATCTCTCTAGAATGAGATAAATCATAATGAGTAAGGTAGAGATCATAATTGTATCATAGTGTATTGTGTCGTTTGGACAATAAATATTCTTATTCTTATCCATTAATTTCAACTCACATTTGGACCAGTCATAGTCACCATGTTACCTTTAACATGGACCACATATGTTTCTCATTATCTATAGGTCACTTGGGGGCTGTCCATAATCCAGGTAGACACCAAATAGGGATTGGGGGGGTATGAGGGTTGTCCACGAAGGTTCACTTTGGGGGGTGAGGGGGTTGGAGGGATGTCTACTTAGATAATGGTTACAGTAAATGACAGATTTTCATAGCTAAAAGAGTAGTTTTTCTTTTACTTACCCTTCCTTAAAACCAGCCTTAAATTACAGATAGTCCATGTCAATCAATTAATAACCTGTTTCACAGCTTTTTCTGTAAAAAAAAGATAAGTCTACGTGGACAACAGGGGAGTACGGGAGGCTCCGGATGAAGTCTACAAGTGTCCATGATGGGGGTGGAGGGGGTCAAAAAGTAGCCTATTTTTGTCTTCGTGGGTTTTGGTCAGCCCCTTGACAATAAAGATGTTTGATCATTCGACAATTGTTTCAAATGTGCACTTGGATAGCAGAAAACAACTGCTGTGCACAGATTATTACTGTAAATTTACTTGGGTAGAAAAAGTTAATCATGGTCAGTACCAACTCAAAATTTGTCATAGGTACTGATTCTCATCCTTGAAGAGGATGACTGTGTTAAAAAGCAAGTAATGTAAATGGGGCTACTTTATAGGATAAGTGCCAAAGGGGATACTAAATTTCAGTTTGCCGCCATGATTTCTATCAAATGTGTGAATGGTTCACAACCCTTCCGAAGGCCCTCCCAAAGTTTTGTGGCAGCTCTTGTGTTGTGTGTGTACCTTGGTGGCTTCCTCGGTTATGCATGAGCTAACTTGAGAGCGAAGGTCCTCCTCAATTCTCTCCTCTCTCTCCAAGTGCTGACCCAATTTAGACTCTATCTCTGGATCCTCTTTGGAAGTGGCCAAAATGGCTTGCAACTCCTCTCCTCCACCACCCTGCTTCATTAATTCTTCAATTCTTTTCTGTGCTTCTTCTCTTAATTCCTAATTGGAGAAAATGTTGTTGTGAATTCCAAATTAAATACTCAATTTGATATTCTATGGTAGAATGTGTATGAATGACTTTGGTACATGCACATCTCTGGCAGCTATTCTGTCTGTGTATTTATGGGCACTGAAGGTTAAATAAATAACACTGTTGACTTAGGAATGGGAATTGATGAAAGACCTTGGCCTAGATAAAAAAATTAACTAATGTCTTCTTAGGTAACTTTAAGCATATGTAGTTTATTTCTCTCTGAATCGTAAAACATTTCAAATACATGCAATTGTTATTGTAGAATTCACAATATGATGTTCAAATTTGGATATTGGTGGAATTATGTTGTTACTGATTGGAAATTTGACTAAACAGAGGCTGAAATACAAGAGCCATGATGCATAAATTTTGTAAATTAGAATATTTTATTAGTGTAGCAATTTTGATATTAGCGCTATCGAATTAGTATGTATTTATATCTTATCAATTGTCGCGAAAGTGTTCAAAGTTAATTTTGCCACATTTTGCTTTACATTTAATTTTACACAGCATTAGGAAGGGTGTTGGCCCATCTACCCCTAAGTGTGAATTTCTTCAAGCTTCATGCATGGTGAATTTTTTCATCGTCAACCTAGCTGATCATCAGGTTGAGGTCTAGTGGTGTAAGGTAATTATTTTGAATTTTAAAACTAGTGCTTTGTTTCAACCACTTTCAGCTTATAATTACAGCTGAATATTCTACCATTGCAGTAGGTTAGATAAGGCAATGAAAAATTTCTGTGACAGTATATATCACGAAGAAGAATATTAATAAGTACCCAGTACATCTCAATTATATTTGAAAAAGAAAGAGCTCTTCCGATTTATCTTCAAATTTCTCCAACTATGACTTCTAGTTACCTGCATTCTATGTCTCGCTTTTATTCTGCATTCTTCAGATCTCTCTTTTACTCGTCTAATTTGTACAACCCTTTCCATCTTCTTATTTATTTACTCCTGCCATCATAATTTTCAGCATGCCATTCTTAATAATTACTTGCTCCATTTTATATGTAGATACTGAATTGCTTTTGAATTTGCTCTTAAAAAATACATGGAATGGTTAATTTATGAAATTTTTAGTCAGAAACTGGCAATATATCGGGACCTAATGGTGATCACGCTTGGTATCTGTGCCAGGATATTTGTTGCAGTCATTCTGTTCATGTATAAATAGTGGTTACTTTAGCCTAAAATCTTGTTGGAATCTTTATCTGTCTCCTGGGATTTTCCATATGCTTCACTTTTCTGCTAAAAAGTAATGTGGTTGCAACTACAAGGTCATTTAAGATAAGATTTCTCCTATCATTTCACATTCTCAAACTATGCTTTCCGACTGTCTCTCCTTCTTGGACTTCTCCAACTACCACATCTCATCTCATGACTTGACAGAATCTCTAAAATATTTTGTGTGGTGGGTGGGAATGATATAATAAGAGCCAGTTCATAGTTAATGAATACATATTAAACATCAAAATTTATGCCTATTGTGTGTAGAGAAAAGGCTGGTGACTACTAATGTAGAGTGCAGTATGAACCCAACGGACTCTTGAAAAATAAGGAATGAGTGCGAGTAAATTAGAGGCATTAAGATCTGGTTGAGGAGGAGGGTGGAGGAGGTATGATGGATATAAAGCTACAGCTACAGTTGTATGCAGTGCTTAATTTATTGCGGTATTTATGAGATAGTAGTGCTCATTGTCATAGAAAGGATTGAGGGTTTCTTTCGTTAATTAGAAAACATCCAGCATATAGAGTGTATAGCAGTTGATTATAAGCTAGGTGATGCTGGAAGTCATGATAGAGAGAGGATGTTGTATCATCAGAGAGAAAGAGAATAGGATTTATGGATGCGATTGAGAGAGGTTAGAAGGATGCTGAGCTGAAGAAGGAAGTCCTGTTAGGAAACATGGACCAGCTGCTTTGAAAGATCAGGTCTCTCTCTTCCAACCAAACCTACCTTAACTGGTAGATCACCTATAATAATAATTATTGGATAAATGGGTGTTTTTACATTTTAAAATATACGAACCTTTCGTTTGAGGACCTCTTGCCTTTTTTTCTCCCTCTCTTGTTTGATCCGATCGAGCATTGTATTATCCCTGCGGCAGCGTTCAGTATTGGTAGGGCACAAGAACTCAGTTTCAATGTTGCTCGACTCTGTATGAAAGGTAGAGGCCAAGTGAATCCGTAGTAGAGAATCCTTCACGTTATTGGGAAATATCCTACCATTTTTGTAGTAGGGTCAATACATACCAAATGGTCAAAGTTAGTGTCTCAACCATTTTTGAAGAAAATTAAATTTTTAGAGTTGATAGACATATGCTTCGATAATTCAAAACAACTTTTATTTTATTTTAATATTTACTGGTGCTATTTTTCTTTTCTTATGAAGAGCGTTTTCTGTGTTTGCAAGCATTGAAAGTATGTAACTTCTTTTTCTCAGCTATGGTCAGCTCTTAGACAATGAGGTAAAACCAAATGGTAAAACTTTTCCTAGTTAAGTACCTTAGCATCAATGCTCCATGTAAAATAATTTGGAATTGGGAACTTGAAGACATTATTTTTACAGTGCCGTCCAAATTTAACCTTTGAAAATTTTGTAATTTTCAAGGTGAAATATCGCTGCAGTAAGCAGTTATTTAAAAATTTGAAATTAACTGGAAATGAAGAATTCTAAAATATGAATCTAGATATATAGTTTGAGCCTGTGACTTACCTTGTGAAGACATTAAAGCCATAGGTGCAAAGTTTTTATCGGCTCAAAATTACTGTTTCTAGACTTTACTTATACCATGTCGGGGGAGGGGATATTTAATATATAAGGGTCATTCCACATCAGATCAGCAGTGAGTTGACCCTTGATGCCTCCGATTCGAAGCAACATTTTTTTGTGGGTTCCATCTTGCGTTAAATGAAGAATTGTAGAAGAGTTTTTGGAAAAAAAATTTTTTGGCAGATCTAGAGACGATCAAAGTTTCGACAATTTTGCGCATACCCCTTTTTTCTTTTTGCTATATCTCCTAAACGCAAATAGCTAGAGAAACGGTTGATGTCTTATTTTGTTTGCAAAAAAAATGTACAGAAACATTGTGTTATCATTTTGTAAATAAACTCAATTTTATTGATATTGTTTAAATTTTAAATGTTTAAAGTTTAATAACAAACATACAGACATTTGTATTTTTGAATTGTTGTTCTAGTTTGACACATTAGTCTTTTGTCTTACCTCAGAAACAAATTTTGTTGTGGGCAGTTCATAAACAACGGAGATAATTAACTTCAAAGATTGGACTACGCCCTCGTTCGCCACGAGGGTCTGTGTTAAAATGAAGTGCCGCCTTACTTTGAGAATTTATATCTTGGTCTGTGTAAATGCTAGTACAATACCTTATACACCAATTTAAAGATAATTTTATTTTAATTTAATCAATATTTTTTATTATATAATATAACAAAAAATGGAGACACGTTACTGAAATAAGCGACACCGCACTACCTAAACTTAGCAGTTTTGTCAACTTCATGAACTTTGTAACTCAGCCTAGGAAAAACTGCAAAATCTACAGCATTGACTTCTCACCAACGGTTGCGAGAGTTGATAAAGATACAAAGTGGCTAGCGAAATTTTTTAAATGTATCTTTTGTTGTTAATGAATGAAAATGTTTAAACATTATCCAGTCCTATAATTTGCACTGAATCAAAAAATTAAAGCCAAGGAAAAACTTATTTACTTCTTTGTAACTTTTCTGTGATGCATAATATGTAAAAATGTTACTATATGTTGATGTTTATTATTTCAATTGATGCCGCGTTACCAAACTGGACGGCGCCGCACGGCGACCGAAAGTCCGTTCAGCAGGGGGAAGGCGACAAAGCCCGTCGACTCCTGTTATGTCCTGTGAGAATAATTTGATTAGTTGCCTTTATTATTAAAATAATTCTGTAAAAATAGCAATTTTTGTGATTTCAACTCCACATTTTGGCCATAGAATATAATTTCGAAGCATGAGTAATTCCAGGTCATTAGATATATACATGAAACTGTTGAATTAAATATAACATATCAAGTTTACTTCATTGTCCTAGAGCTGACCACAGTTGAAAAAAGTTGTGAGGGACTTCCAATGCTTGCAAACACAGAAAATGTTCTTCATCAAAAAAGAAAAATGGTACCAGAAATATATAATTCAAGTTGTTGTGAACTGTCGAGGAATGAGGCTATCAACTGTGAACTTTTAATTTTCTCCGAGAATGGTCAAGACACCAACATGGACAACATGACATTGGTTGTCCTGGTAAGCTATGATGCAAAATGAATCCAATGTGAGTGATATGTGCAGCTGTGTTAATTATATTTAATATCGCAACAGTTTATGATTTTAATGGAAAATATTGAAATACTTTGCAGAAAATTGAGAGATGAAAATTTTAAATATAATATACCTACCTAAATGGGAACATATGGGATTTCCCTGTGCTTTTCAAGAAAACTAATGCACCTATTTATTATTTCAATTTCCAGTAAAAGAATGGGTGAATATGTGTAACCTCATTGCTTAAAATTGATATCAGTGCTTGCCATTATTACCCATACATTATTTTGAGAGCGCTGATTCTTTATAAAAAGGTTATTTCTTTGGGTAAGTCACAATGAATTGTCACAGCCAAATAAGCATCTTTTTTCCACCGCAAATCACCTACGACAGTATGGTTTGACATAACACGATTTGAAAACTTACACAGCTTTGAAATATTGCTGTTCGAGGCTTGTAATAAAAGGCCAAGCTATTTTAATATAAATTTAATTAATTTGGTTAAAACTTTTTCCCATGCATCAGCCTCAATTTCTGGAATTACATAAAAAGCGTTTACCGAAGCCAAAATTTAATGGGAAACGAGAAAGTCAAATGGGCTCGCGTGATGGTACCCATGTGAATACGGTGAATGGAGCAGTGCATTGGCGTTTGCGATAATTTTTCCAGAAAATCATCTATCAAACGCTCTGAAACCTACATGCAGAACTTAACTGTCTGACCATGTAAATAAATTCATTATGGACGACCAAACTTGCCGGTAATAAACTGCGCAGGTCTAGGTTGCTTTTCGTGAGCGGAAGCGGAAAAATTAGCATTGGTCTACATTATGTGAATTTTAAAGCGATTAAATAGTTTTTGTCATTTCATTTGTCTCACTCGTAGTCTTCTCCGTATTCTTGTGGAAGCATTAACTTCTGAAAAGTAAGTTTTCAATTTATAGATCTGTTAGCTTATGTTTGGAACCCAACGTTAGTATAAACTAACAGATCTATAAATTGAAGACGTTGTCTTCGCGGACTCGCGGACTTCGCGGTGTGCAGATGATACATTTCTCCTCCCAGCCCTTTCACAATAAATGGTTAATCTTCATATGGGTAGAAGTGGAGGTTAGAAGGAATTACTTGCGTACCACTGCTTCACTTGGATATTCGACGCACGGGGCATGCGCAGACCACCCGCGTAACTCCCCAACGTTATTTTCAACGCGAGCGCGCGCGTACCAGGACATTATTCGTCCAATATTTTGTGACAGTTCGTCCAATATTTTGTGTGTTTGACGAAATAACCCGCCAATTTTGTTTGTTATTGAAATATAAGGGTGTAAGCTATTGAAAAATATATTTTCAACCAAAAATAAGTTGTGAACCATCGCGTATTTTAAGCGCCAAAAGTAGCAACTTTTATATTTCCGTTTTTGTTTCTCCGTTGTGCCGTGGTTGCGTGCAACAAATTTAAGTTTATGCTCTTAAAGTACAGTCCTGTGTCCTTGCTGTTCGAAAAAATTAAGTTTGACCATATCTTATTATTAATTTAGGAGATATTAGGCCCTAAACATGGATCAAAATAAAAAAATAGGAAATAATAAAGTCATCTAAGAGCTCAGAGTATCGGTCTAGGAAGCCAAAAGATGATAGAAAACACAGATTAATGTCTTTTAATTACAAAAATGTCATTATACTTAAAATATGACAAGTAGATCGTCATTTATTGGAGATAGAGTTCGGAGCTGCGGCGCGCCATTTGCGCTAATTTGTGATATTTGAAGTGTCATAACTTTAACATTTACTATGACAGCAGACTAATATTTGGCAAATCGTCATTCCTCATTCACTACGTTTACCAATCGAACTCGGATCGATTTGGCCGGTTTAGCTCGGTTTGGTAAACGCAACGGGCTAGCGAGATCGATATGATAAGCGGGCTAACTCGGCCCGCTTTTCTCTGCCAGTCTGAGATTTCAAATCGCTACGAACCGATTTAAATCGATATTTCAATGGATTTCGCATTGGTAAACCAGGCGATCCAAGTCGGCTGGCTTAGAATGTTCAGATCAATCCTAGATCATATCGATATGAGTTCGTTTGGTAAACGTAGTGATTATATTCTTGCTATGTGCCAAAAATCCTGAGTATCGGGGATGGTCGAGCCACGGCCTTGGTTGAGTTTGCGTGGAATCGCCCAGTAGTAATCTCCTGGTACTCAAATATCACAGCCGTCAAAATCGATCATCCCATCAAGATCGAGATGGTGTTTTAAGGACATATTGGCCGAGGGCGAACAAAAATATAAAAATACAAGTAAACGGGCGACCCGAACATTGGCTTAGCCATTTATAGCATACCAACAAGTTTTCGTACCCAGAAAATCGGGCTATCCAGGAGCATCGCAAACATTTCTTTGGGTGTTTCTTACCTTGGATTAATTTCTCCACTGCATCTAGAGATTCTCCATCCACGACAAGGGACGAGTCCATGCAGGAAATACTCTTTCGCGACCTTTCTCTCCATGGATGGGCGCTGAATCTTCTGTTCAAGCATTTCTCATGGCTTCTCTGAGCGCCGTTACCCGGAGTCCTCTTGCTCTTAGTGAATACATTTGGAGGTGATACGTTGCTGGACTGGCTACTTCTTCGTTGAAAGCGTGACGTTGATGAAAGGTTGTCGCTAACTCGATTGCTGATGGGCTCGACACTGTAATCAGCGAATCCAGCATCCAGTAATGCCCTCCTAATCGCTGCTGGATCAGTTAGGTTTTTGGTGTCTTCCGCTCGCCTTTTTGGTTTGTATGGCTCTCCAATCGCTTGGCCACGTTCAACCCATGTTCTGCTTATCACCTTCATTTAAAAAAAATAAAATTGGTAAAAGTGTAAGGTAATTATACCAATGCCTTTTGGAAATTATTGAAATGACTCGTGAGAAGTTTATTTTACCAAAATATTTAAATTTGGTAACGTTAAAATTACGCAATAAAACCCAAGTTTCAATATTTTAAACTAATTTTTCTGATACGTTTTTATTGGACATTGATTCAATTCTCTATGGCCCAGCTAAATAATGTATGATAAAACATTCTGTCCATTTCATCTACATTTGTATTCGAAATGATATCCACCAGTGTTGGCCATAATTAATACCTCCATGCTTATCTGTTCACTTGATCACTCAAATTATTAGATCAATCCCTGGGTTGATTAATGCAAGGTTTTTAGCAATATTTTACTGGAAAGCGGATGCGCTAGGAATGATCATCAACATATATTAATGAAACTTTTGGTACTCATTTACCTACGAGTTGATTTTTGACAATATGAAATCGGTATTATAATTTTACTGTTCCCCAAATTAATTCGTATCAGAATCTAGTCTTCATCTGTTTGCTTCCATTTGTTTTTCCTGGCATTGCACTCTTATTCCTATCCGATTGATTCGTAGAGATTATTATGTTACTGTTTCGAGTTGCAAGTATTTAGACTTACACGGAAACTAATTATGGCCAGCCATTTAAAAACTTTAAAATTGTACATCTCTGAATACCTCAGACTCCAATTCCTGCAATAGCAATCGGCGTCGCTCCTCGTGTTTGTATTGTTGCCAGTATTCATCACAAGCTACGATGGCGGACTGCAGACCGCGATGTAGTGACTTCTCTACAACCTCGTCGAACTTTGAAGCCAAAGTCTTCATGGAAAAACCGCTGTCCCCCCCTGCCTTATGCGAGAGTTATGAAAAGCAAAAACAATATGAGTAAACAAGAATTAATTCCATCAATGTTTTCTTAACGTAACCGATATCTTGCGGCTGTACTATCATCATTTTTTTTTAATTTCTAAGTAAAATGCTCTCGTAAAAAAACGTATCTGACGGTTCTTACGACAGATGAAAATGATGGCTTCATTCACTGGCCCGTTCAGAGGGCAACACTGGATGAAGCAGAAACGTTTATGTCGGGGAGTGAAAATAATTTTGAGTCACGACATTTCGTACGGACTGACAATTTTCAAGAAGTCCTTATGCCAAATGTGGCGATCGATTTGGGCTGGTTGACGATAAATCGGTAATAACAAGATGGTGGCTAAAATATTTGTATAAAATGATTCTTGTGCCACTCAGTCCTCATTTTACTGTCCGATATCTCGGCATGGTGTACGATAGCAAAATCTAGCAAAGCCTGATCCCTGTAGAGAGACTGAGAGAAGAGATTCGACCTGTTTGAGGGATGACTCTGAAAAAGGAAAAAGAGTGATGTGTTTATAGAAACGTGAACGAAGACGAGCTTGGGGAGAACGGGATGCTAGTGGATGAAACTATTTCGCAGAATAAGTGGTGGACTGTTGAAAGTTGTGTTTGATGAAAAGGCTTTTGTTTGGAGGGTAAGATAAGCATTTTATTAGAAAATTTTTCAGCGGAAAAATCATTCACTTTGACCGGGACTCGAACCTGTATCCCATGGCATCATGCCGAGTGCTTTTTCTGAGTCATCCTATATAGAAAAAGAGTAATACTCGGTGTGCGCTCCATAAGAGCGTAAATGCTTGGAAAAAATGTACCACGTACATGAGAGAAGTGAAGTACCAACATGAGACTTTAAAAATAATTAAGCTGTTGAAATTGGGCTTAGCGTTAAATAAATAACTGATAAAAAGGAATTCCTTTATAGGCCGATAGTTATTGTTGTCTATAATTTATAATTCATCGAAATCCCACTACCGTATATTAATAACTCAAGGTATCATGCGTTAATAGTTTAAACTCGGCCAAAGAAAGCATAGGTCAACGGAAAGTGAGAGTCAACCTTTTACAAATACCCATGTCTCTCAATCATGCAAAGGAAACTTCTAAATTAAGACAATTAGAACAAACTGAAAGCTATAGTTCAGTTCTAGTGTTCACCCTCATAATTGGTTAATGTTAGTGCCAAATTCACTCAAATGAAGCGATCGTATGCTTGTGAACATTTAAAACTAAAACACAGCAAGAGTAAACCTTTCAACCATACCCTTGTCATATACTCATGTGGTATGATAATATACCTATTGGCTATCAAAACTAACTCACAGCAATAGTCAACCTTTCACGTACAGGCTTCCAATAAACACAAATGGTATGAAAGCACATCTATAGACTATCAAAACTTAACAACTTTCTCCATTCCCCTCCACTTCTACGTATTGAACGTCTGCACCATGCATTTCTGCTCTTTATATTACACTCTCCTCTAACCTTTCCGTACTTCCTCGCATAGGGACGCCGTCATCAGCTCCCTCCCATCGCTGAATTATTTGACTTGATGGTGAATTGAGCCGAGCTTCATTTTCAGAGTAACTCTCTATCGAAAACGAAAAGAACTGAACTTTCACTAGCAAAAGAAGGTTTAATTTGGCTACGTAGAAACTTTAGATAAGATTATAACTTAAAGCAGGCGAATTGATCATTAAACCTTCGCATTCAAATCTACCCCAAAATCTTTCTCAAAAATCTTGTAAATGTTATTGCCGTATGGGAAATAAATTAAAAGGATACCATAGAAAAACAACTAAGATAAATCATATTTTCTACTGCGAAATTTATATTAACTGAATGATGCATAGGACTATGGTAACATTTCAGCGGTAGACTTACTGTTTTTACAGTTTTCCATAGATTTTGTACTTGCTTTAGCTAGCCAACTACGCAATTCCCATCGTTTCGATCTTCGTATTTGGTGCGTAAATCATCAAAGCGGAATCAGTCGCAATTACTAGTAGTGCCTTCATTTGCCGAGAGGGAGCAGTCATACAGCTGCTCACAAAGATTATGCAAATTGATACAATATTCTGTTTTGGTGGTAATAAAAACTAGAATTCCAATGAAACTGGTCGAATAATAATCTGAGTTTCATATATTTACATGAAATCAGGCATTTAAAAAGCAACTGGTTTTAAAGGCCAACTCTAAGATTCCCGGATGTTAATATGGGCGGTAGCAACGAGGCTGGTTAGCGAGTGTCTTGATATTTCGTGTCAGTGAAGCATAGTCACCGAAAAAACATTCGGGAAGGGATACAATAAGGATAAACGCGTAAAGGTAAGATTATTCAATCAATGTAGAAAATTTTACTGTCGTTATTCAGCATCGTCTCGCTAAGAAAGGGTTAAGGCCTCGAAACAGCAGCCCAGAAAGAAGAGAGCATACTAGTCAACTACAGAATCGGTATAAATTGTAATTCTGGTGTAATACCGATTCTTATCATATATCAAAACCCTCCGAATTATCAGATGATGGAGTAGGTGTGGTGAGAACTGGTCTCCTATTCTGGAGGGCCAGTATTCGAATCCCGGCGGTGGTGACTTTGGCTATGGGAAGCGGATCCCTGCTTGGGAGTCATGATGAGAGCTCTTCAAAGCAATACTCAGTCCATCGGATGAGACGTTAAGTGGTCCCTTTGACGCATTTCGTTAAGAGCAGGCTAACCACCTCTACCCTGCCACAATTTCCCAATGGTCTTACTTTAACCCCTACCCTTTAACCTACCCACCCCGTCTTTAATGCCTTTATGAACTTAAATATTGGTTGTTCCCCAGATAACCAATCCAAACCTATCGAGCAGCTGTTAATTGTTTTGTTTGCAATAGTATTACGGTCCTCAGCATTTAATGATTAATTTTTACAGATTTCCTTTGTTAAATTGCTGGATTGTGTTCTAAATAATACTGGAGGTATGGGAAACCGGATGCATTGCTATCCTTTACCTGGAATGAAAACCCGATGCTACCAAGACGATCGAATGAGCTGCTGATGGTAACCAGTTTTTCAGAAGGAATTGCCAGATGTCCTAATGCTTCGCACACAAGGGAGTATTTGTTGTGGACTCAATGTAACACACTAGCACAATTCTCAAATGACATACGGTCACATTTTGATTCAATCATGAAACAGGGATTGGTTATTTTAAAATGGTATTTAAGTTTATGGCTACTAGAAGTACTCTTTCCTCTGTAGTTCAAAACAAATTATTATACAAAATGAGAGGAGTATATGGAAAGGAGCATGAGTTGTTAAATGAAATAAAAGTGAGACGTATGGACGTTCTGCGTGTGTGTGAAACTAAGCGGAAGGGGCGAGATGATGTTACTCTAGATGGCGGAGGTCTGGCACTGTGGTCAGGAGTCGACGATAATGTACACGGCTGTCAAAGGGTAGGACTCATTCTTAATGAGAGCGCTAAGTTACTGTAAAGGAAGTACGAGTTAGTATCCCCTAGATTGCTCTGGTTTGCATGAAAGTAGGGATTAGGAGAGTTGTGATTGTGGCGTGTTATGCACCAGTGGATGGTGGGAGTGACAGCGTGAAAGCTGAATTTTGGGAAAAACTGAGAGAGATTTTGAATGAGTGTGACCCTGGTGAGAGAATAATTGTGCTAGGTGACATGAATGGCTGGGTTGGTGTGAGGAGGGATGCATCTGAAAGAGTGGTTGGGCTATTTGGTGACCCTCGAGGGAATGATAATGGTGAAAACTTGGTGAGTATGTGCTTGGAAAAAGGATTGTTTGTGTCGAATACATGGTTTAAACATAAGAGAATACACATGTATACTGGCAAAGGGGCGATTGGAAAAGTATGATTGATTTTATTATATATGATGAGAGACTGAGAGAGTTAGTGTGGGACACGCGAGTGATGAGGGGTGCTGAATGTGGAACAGACCACCATTTGGTACTCTCCAAAGTGAATCTGGGCAGAAAGTGGGTATCGAGGAAGAATGTTGCGCGTAAGCAGTTGAGAGTAAAAGTGGAAAGGTTGCTAGACAGCGAGGTAGTAATGCGGTATGGTTGCATGCTTAAGGATGCTCTGTCGTTGAAGCAGAGAGAATGGGACGAGTATATCAGAAACGAGAACGTAAGTGATGCGTGGGAGTATTTAAAAGGAGTGATTGTGGAACGTGCTGAAAGTGTATGTGGAAAAGGAGTGGTAGGAAGAACGAAAGGTGATGCTTGGTGGAATGAAGAAGTGAAAATTGCAGTCAAAGAAAAGAAAGAGGCATACAAGGATATGATTGCTGCCAAATCTGAGGAAGAGCGTACTAAGGCATGTGAGATTTACAGAAAGAAAATGAATGAATGCAAAATCGTAGTGAAAGAGAGAAAGGAAAGAATGCGTGCGGATGAAGCTAGCAAGATGCAGAACGATTTTGAAGGCAATGAAAAGCTGTTTTGGAAGTGGGTAAAAAGGGCTAAGATTGGTGAAGGCAGGGGAATAAATGCGGTAAGGAACAAAATTGGAGAGATCGTGTGGGATGAAAGCAATATCAGGAACTGCTGGAGGGAGTATTTTGAAGAATTATACAATAATGATACAGGCGCTGAGGATGAGCCTTGCGAAGTGGTATGTGAGAATGTGATGATGGAAAAGGAGATCAGTAAGAATGAGGTCGTAACGGCATTGAGAGTACTGAAAAATGGGAATGCTGCAGGCGTAGATGGGATATCCAGTGAGATGTTGAAGTGTGGGTGTAATTTACTCATTTTGCGGCTGTGTGAACTGCATAATTTATGCTTACAGACTTCTGTTGTTCCAGTGGATTGGAAGAATGCAATCATTGTTCCATTGTATAAAGGGAAGGGAGGAAAGACCAAATATAATAATTATAGGGCCATTAGTTTATTGAGTATTCCGGGAAAAGTGTTCAGCAAAATATAAATTGAAAGAGTGAGGAATATTACTTCTGACAGAATATGGGGTGTGCAGTGTGGGTTTATGGCTGGGAGAGGGTGGATTGACCAGCTTTTCGCGCTTCTGCAAGCGATAGAAAAATGTATGGGCGTCCGAAAGAAAGTGTATTGTGCTTTTGTTGATTTAGAGAAGGCATATGACAGGGTAAATAGAAAGAGGTTATGGAAGGTTTTGAAGGACTATGGAGTGAATGGGCAGTTATTGAATATTATAATGGCGATGTATGAAAATAGGTAGTAAGGCAAGTGTAAGAGTTAACGGGGTTCAGAGTGATTGGTTTGCAATAAAACAGGGCGTAGAGCAGGGATGCGTAATGTCACCATGGCTGTTTAATGTATTTATGGATAAATGTGTTAGAGATGCATGTAGTGAAAACGACGGTGTTTTTCTTGGAAATGCAAACGTGCGAGTTCTACTATATGCGGATGGTGTTGTGTTGATCTCAGAGAGCCAAGAGGGATTACAGAAGCTCCTAGATAAGTTTTGTGAATCAACAGAGAGAATGTAATTGAGGGTAAATCCGTGCAAGACTGAAGTAGTAGTTTTTTATTAGGAGAATGGGGAGAATAACTGTGTGATGAGGGCGAATGGTGAAGTAATTGAACAAGTGGATGATTTTGTGTACTTAGGTAAGATGTTTGCGAAAGATGGACGGATAGAGGAGATGAAGAGACGTGCGAATGCTGGAAGGAAAGTGGTAGGTAGCATGTGGAGCATATCAAGGAATGAGTGCCTGTCTAAGGAAGCGAAAATTGCCGTGTACAAAAATGTACTTCTCCCCACTTTGTTGTATGGTAGTGAAACATGGGTATGTCAGGATGGACATTAGAGTAAACTAAACACCGTGGGTATGAGTTATTAGAGGAGTGTTTGCGGCAAAAGTAGGATGGATAGGGTCAGGAATGATTGGGTAATGAATGAGTGTGGGTTGGATGCTCCAGTAATGGACATATATGAAAGGAGTGTGCTTCGTTGGTTTGACCATGTAGAGAGAATGGATGAGAGTCGAATAACGAAACACATATATGAGAGTAGAATGAATGGCGTGAGAGGTAGAGTTAGGCCGAGAAAGTTGTGGTTGAATGTGGTTGAGGAAATTCTTAGGAGAAGGAATATTAGGAGTCTTAAAAACAGGAGGGCGTGTATGAAGCAGTGTATGTGGGTAAATGAAGCAAGGATAGACCTGTATGGAGGAAATTATTGAAAGTTATTGGAGTTAGGTGAACAAATATCTATTTATGAGTGAAACATTTTGAGTGTGCCTACCCCGGAAGGGAACGGCGTGACTGGTATGTATGTATGTAAATTAATGGAGATTTTCCACGGCATGGATCTAATTGTCTATAGACTTAAATATGGCGAAATGGGTAATAAATGTCAGTTTCTGAAATTACTGAAAGTATCTTTATTTTTTATAATTTGCTATGCAGTGCAACCTATGTCGCTCGATAGAAGAATATCTATACTAAATACGGGAGATGATGATGCCATTTGTGTCTTTCCTTTTGATGGTCATGCCATGATGTTAACATATAAGATTGTGTGATATTTTAAATTAAAGCTAAACCGTGTCCATAATGTTTATATTTTACAGATATGTTGAGGATGACAAGGTCATCGCCTGGCCTACGTCCTTTTCCTGGGATACCGATGGTGCCAGTGTAATTGAGCCCAGGTAATTGTGACGAGTTATTCCGCAGCAATCATGGAGAGATTTATGCATCACACTAATCATTGTGAGTATTCCATGTCACCACGACGAGAGCTAGTGGGTGTTTAAGTACTTGTTCATTTAATGTTAGAGTACTCATGAAGTATACGAACATCATTTCCCCTCTTTTTAAGCGGGTCCACTTTGTGATCGTTTTAAATATTGTTAAATCAGAGTTTCACAAGATAAGAGCGCATGATTATTTTATGATCAAATCCCAAAATAGTAGCTATACATCATTTACCTCTTGCTTTGGAAGTTGTAATTGTTCGTAGATGCTTACCTGGGATTCTTTACGTCGAATAATGGCAGTTCTAGTTTCAAAAAGAAATTTTTGTGGCTTCTGTTAATGTAGAAGAACTTATTAATATCTTATACAATGTTTCTAATGTATAAGTTGGATGTTATATGTTGTGTGCTCGTGGCGATGGCTTTAAAGTGCTGAACTGACTTTTTTCTACCGTTGATTTGATTTTTCTTGATGTCAATTTCGGATCAAATTTTAAAAATTCTATGTGGAGTAATCAATTACAAATCAATGTGTTACCAATTACCAATGATGTGACTTTTGAATAAACAATCTGTAATAATCTGAACAATAATTTAATAAACTTCGAATAATCCAGCATGGATTCATGAATACAACGTAATTAATTCATTGACTGAAGTTTTCATTTTTATGAAATTAAATTTCTTTTGGAATCGTTAAGTTGTACACTGTGTATTTTACTATGTAGTCAGCATCTGAATTCTATTTTCTCTTTCTTCTAGCAAGACAAGGAGGAGTTTCGCCATTAGGAAGGGAATCACCTAGTCTTTCGAGTTTGCTATGGCTTGGACCCAAGTATGGTCCAACTTGCGTGGTACTCTGTCTTATTTAAATGTACTCTCTCAATTAACTTCATGACATTAAATCGATCATTTATGTTCATTTTCAGTAATTTGTAGTCTAATACAACTGGAAATATTATTTCATTATATATTACTTATATTAATGAAAGTTTTTAAATAATTAGGTAACATTAGAGGTAATTATGTGCATAGATTGATAGTTGTGAATTGTCTTAATGTTTGATTGTATTGCCATTTAGCCAGTTATGTAGCATAAGAAAGAATTAAACTGAGTAAACCTGTGGAATTCAATTCTTGGTTTACCATTCTATGTCTGAAATGTATTCCATGAGATTTCTAATAAAGATGTTGTGGCTCATTCATATTTTCTGTGCATACTAAAAGCTCCTCAACCTTGCTAGTAAAACGCAAATGTACTCGCGAAGTCATCAATGATGATTGAATCTCGGGAACAGAAGGTAATCCATGACTACGGTAGTTTCAGAGTTCTTAACAGTCTATCTGAAGTGACAGTTTTTTAACGACCCTAACTGCGGTAAGTACCAATCTACCATCAATGATAACTCACACTAGATAAAAGTGATAATCTTTACGAAAGAGGTGTTATTAACCATAAGAGATAATTGCTCTAATGAAGTTCGTTGGAGTACCTACATGCGACAAATGGAATAATAAAAGATAGGTTTTACTCTCCAACTATTCACGTCCTATAGATATTTTCAAAATGGGATTACCAACATTTCTGTGAATGTAATATACAATGTAGGAAAGAGCATAAAATTCAGGTACATAAATAAAACAGGGACCGTAGTCGGTAGCTATTTTACGTCTAGAAAAACTACATCGGGTTAAGCTAAAATAGAGAATATGAAGTTATTAAAATGCCGTTAGGTATATCTTTTTACGGATTAATATATTCCCACAGCTTAACATCGTATCACATATTCTTGGACGTAAAACAGTTGAGGAACGAAACAGTGATGACTAAACATCGCTCAAGGAGTAATTTATATTAATTATAGTTTATATTTCAAAATGGGTAAATTACGATATTAGGAAATTATCTAGGTCAAACAACTCATGGAAGTTGTTCGTACTATCCCATTTGCTGAAAGAATGATACCGCGACGTCCTCTCGTTTCAAAGATACCGCCTAGCCCGTCCGTTACCGCAGCGCCACAAAGCAGCCAATAGCGAAGGATTCACTGCGGCGTAAATCGTCCCTAATTTCCCCGCGAAACCTTAATCCTTCTGGCACTTTTTAACCCTTTTTAACTCTTCACCCGAATTCAACGGAAATGCAAAATTTTTTGGGGAACAAAATTTTACGATTTCCACGCGGAAATCGGCCTTTCAAGGTCAAAATTGGGAAGAGTGTGGGGAATCTGCCAAGCGAAAAGTCGGTCAAGGGCGCTGCAAGGGCACGGCGAGGACGCTGGGGAGAGTCAAGTGGGCCACTAGGCATGGTTCCATACTGCCGGAGAGGGTAAAACAAGTGACGTGAGAGAATACTCTGAGATAAACTTTCTAATCATAATAACTCAGCAACCAGAGATTGCAGAGGCAAGGCGTGTACATTGTTGGAAAGATAAAAATAAATGCTTTCAGTAGAAATGGATGATCACTTGACTCGCGCGCCCTGACGAAAGATATACATTTTTCTCTGCTTTACTACTTGCGCATGGATTTATATTCCGACCTCGAGTTTCGTGCTTCTAGTGGAGCCGCCGCGCCGGTCGAGGCGGGGACGAAAGGGAAATCTTGTATCATAGATACCTTCGCTCACACTTAGCAGCTGAAAACCAAAATTATTCAATGGATTAGAATCACGTAAATATTTAAAAAAATACATACTTATAACATGAGAATATTTACGTGGTAGGTATTTAGCAGAAAATTATTTGGGAGCAGTTCAAACGCTAAAATTATGTCTTTTAAGCCTAAAATTGCTGTTATTAGACTAGGGTTGTGATAAAGATATTTTAATAGCAAGTTTATTCGGAACTTGCCTGAATAATAAGAGCGTACTGTAGATTATCTCTGACTGGTAAGGACAAAGGCTGGGCTAAGAAGTAATCGTGGCGATATACATCAATTACACCGAAAAGAAACTATCATCACCGCAGCGATTACTAAATATAAATCGCTATTAGTGTATTTTTAATGGAATTCAGAAAAAATGAGTGAACATACAGAAAAAAAGTTGAAAAATAGAGAGTTTGAGGGGTTTGAAAAATAATACATATTACTAGAGCACAAGTTATTGATTACAAAAGTAATTCTAGGTACATTTTTTACTCGCGGTATTGCTAGCTGGGAGTTAGCGTGGGTAACAAATCTTCCTAGAAAGTGAACTTATAATTTAAGCTCAAAGAAGACAAATTAACAAATAAGGACATCAAGACAATGAAATAAGAAGAAACCGAAAATGCATAACATACACGTATAATGAAAACGTCACCAGCGCACTAAATTGAGGAAAATCAACTGTTCAAACACGGGTTGAGTAATAGACTAGGCTACCAGTTGAGTAATACACTAGGCTACCAGCAATTCTTAGTTGATACTGACGGAAGATTTTTGGTTCAAAGACGTCTATAACGCTCACATAAAGAATTTCACTCAGGTTATACAAAAGGGAAGTAAAACATCCCAGGTAAACTACTAAAAAAGGTCACTAACAGCTAGGACTTGGGCAAAAAACGTAACTTCCTTAATACTGACCGTAGAATTCCAATTCAAACACGTCTAGAAGTCTCACATTAAGAATTCCACTTAGGTTATACAGGAGGGTACTGAAACGTCTTAGTTAAACTAATGAACTAATATCGCCGCGCGGAGAAGCCGTGAATCACCCCCGAGCGCTGCCCTGGCGTGCAGTGAGTGCGAGAGGCCAGGAGACCTAAGACATGGGTAATCGTTTGAAGTACAGGAGCACAAGAAATGTATCATCTTGCACTAGAACCAGGACAATAAATGAATTTATCGAGCACGTAGTAAGCACAGTAATAATTCGCAGTTCAGTCTAGAGGATATAGCGTCACTTAAAGCAAAGATTTGGTCAAATAAAAGTTAACTTCCTTAATACTGGCCGTATAATTCCAATTCAAAGACCTCTGTAAACCTTACATTGAGAATTCTACTAAGGATTATACAAGAGGGTAGGGAAACGTTATAGTTAAACTAATGAATTTTTATAGCCGCGCTGAGTAGCTGTGAATCACTCCCAAGGGCTGTGCTAGCGTGTAGCGAGAGGCCACGAAAGCCACCTAGCCGAGGTTTACTCGTTCGAAGTGTATGAACGCAAGTTATCCGACATCTTGTAGAAGAACCAGGAAAATGAATGAATTAATTTAGATCATCGTAAGTACAGTAATAATCGTAGTTTACTGTCGAGAATATAGCGTCACTTTAAGAAAGGACTTGGTCGAATAAAAAGTTAACTTCCTTAATAATGACCGTAGAAGTCCAATTCAAAGAATTCTGTAAACCTTACCATAAGAATTCTACTAAGGATTGTACGGGAGGGTAGTGAAACGGTTTGGTTAAACTAATGAATTTTAATAGCCGCGCTGAGTAGCTGTGAATCACCCCACAGGGCTGCGCTGGCGTATAGTGAGTGCGAGAGGCCACGAAAGCCACCGAACCGAGGTTTAATCGTTCTAAGTGCATGAACGAAAGTTATCCTACATTTTGTAGAAGAGCCAGGACAATAAATGAAAAAACAAGAACATCGTAAGCACAGCAATAATTCGTACTTTAATCTAGAGGATATAGCGTCACTTAAAGCAAGGACTTGATCGAATAAACGTAACTTTCTTAATACTGACCGTAGAATTCCAATTCAAAGACCTCTATAATCCTCACCTTAAGAATTCCACTAAGGTTATCCAGGAGGGTATTCAAAAGTCTTAGTTTAACTAATGAACTAATATCGCCGCGCTCAGTAGCCGTGAATCACCCCAGAGCCCTACGCTGCCGTGTAGTGAGTGCGAGAGGCCACGAAAGCCACCTAGCTGAGGTTTAATCGCTCGAAGTACACAAACGCAGCTTATTCGACATCTAGTAGAGGAATTGGACCATAAATGAGTTGATTTAAGTTAGTTTGGGCGACATATTATTTCGCCTAGAAATCAAAGAATTTGGTCTCATTTTAAATAAAAATATCCTACCTTTCCGAGGATACCAAAATATAATCCCCGCACCATGCTACTTTCCGAGATTTTTAACGAAAAATACCCGTCCTTTTACATGATAAATGGTACGTGTAAGCACTCCAGAGAGGAATTGTTTTAAAAATGAGGAACGTCTAGCACCTAGATCCCGTCAAAAAACTAACAGTGAGTAGTTTGTATGTTTTCTCGACTATTTTGAAAAATAAATCATATTATCATCGCAGTAATTTTTTTTAGAATCGCGAAAAAACCTTCCATTGTGAAGGAGTTTTAAACGTATCGCGTGAAAAAGATGAGTTAAATTATAGACTTGTGTAGATATTTTGTTATGTTGTATAATCTTATGTTAAATTATAGATTTATGTAGATGCGTTTAGGAACGCATTCGCGTATTTCAAAAAGAAAACACCATGGAAGAGCTACAGGATAACTCTTAAGTATTTTGGTAATACGTAAGGGAAGATCAAGGCAAAATATTTACAGTTAATCCACTGAAAAACGACAATGGCGAAATATTAACGAACAGTTGGAAAGCAGCTAATTTATAAAACTCCTACTTTCAACTAGTATTCACTAAGTCTTCACAGAAGACATCCGTGACGGTTAATGATCGTTGCCGGAAAATGATGTCGCCTATTGATACCTGAGCTCACGGAATAGAACGTTTGTTAATATACTCAGTCCAAAGAAGTCACCTGGTTCTGAAGAAATTTCTTCCTCCGTGTAGAGAACACTGGCTTCAGAAATATGCCCTGCTTGTAGATGATATTTAGTATTGCATCAAGGAGTACGTAGTACTCAAGGACAGGAAACTTGCCAAAGTAATGCCCATATTTAAAAGGGGTGATACGGAGCTGCCATAGAATTACTGACCGATATGCCTATCATCTATCGGATTGGATTGGATTTTGGGAAGGCGACCGACTGCTAAGGCCATTTGCGCCATAGGGGACAGATAAGGGAGGATGGGTGGATAGAAACTCGGTCCCTAAGCGCCCTCCACGAGACACTTAAGTAGGTTTCCGATGAAAAACATCCTCCTCTGCAGGGATTTGAACCCTGGCCGTCCGTATGGTTAGCCAGTACTCTAGCCACCACACCAACCCGATCCCCCTATCATCTATCTCATGAAAAGTCCTTAAATACATTATTTAAGCAAAGTCATGAGACACCTCGATATGTAGAACTTGCTAATAAAAACACAACACGGATTCACGAAGGGTAAACTAATGAAGTATTATCAGCGTGCAATCGTTTAAATATCATGAACAATAGACTTCCGTCCCTTTGGGGATAAAAAACACTATCTGAGCTCATTAAGAAATGTCAAATTATTATGATAGCTTCACAGTTTGACACAAGGGATGGATCGTTACTTGTAGCAGGGACATCTATACCTACGAAATACCATGCAAGCCACCACTAGGGTTTGGGGCATTGCTTGATTCAAACTTCAAACTAGGCGTACAGCAGTCGTCCATATCTTATTCAGAACCTTGCTCGTCCTCCCGGCTTCTGGGGAAAAGTCGTTTTGGTACTTGGTAGATGTAGATGAAGAAGTGTGTGTGATAGGTAAATAGTGCTAGATCCTATGTACCACACTGCAGCCTTATTACTGTGCTTGTTCACTTCTTGATAAACTCATATATTGTCCTTCAACCAAACTCAGATATTGTCCAACAACCCTCTTTTCCCCATTTTTTGGAAAAGTTTTTGTTTACGGCTTTTGGAGTTTTACCTTTACTACATTATATTATGGTCTCTTGTTGTGTGTGGAACAAAAGACATTTAAACTTTATTGGCTCTGCAGTCTATTTCCTTATTCCTATTCCTTTGATCGTGTCTACCACAATAGTTTGGATGTAGCAAAGTATGTTGAACGTCCGTCAAAAAATGGTTCCCCACTAACTTGCATAATATATGTGGACCCCAGAAGTCAAGGGGTCTAAGTGACATTTTTGAAAAAAATAAGTTATGTACAGGAATGGGATGTGAAAATATAAATCTTTTAGGTGGTAAAGGCATCCAAGTGATTTTCTTGACAGGTGCTGCTATCTAGGGTAATGCCTCTTAACAACTTAGTGGGTTGTACCAAACGTTTTCAACTTTGACGTAAGATTTCTCTAAACAATGGTTTTGTTACTTAGATCCCTTGACTACTGGGGTCCTCATATATTATTCACCTATATTTTTCACTTTTATCAGTAAGAGACTCCCAGCCTTATTCCTTCAACAATTCGAAAACAGCGCTAAGTTTATCACAATAACTTTTAAGAAATCTAGCTGCTCCTTGATGTCCTGGATTATTGGTATGGAGTGTATTGGTATGATTAATTTTTTAACTAGAATATATCAGAATTGAGGAGAAACCCACCCCATCGTCTAAATTAAATTTTTGCAGTTTCCTCTCACTGATTTCTTAGGAACAATAGGCGGCCTGCGTGTTTCTTTTGTCTAATTAAGTCATTCCCTGGTTGAATGTTTTTGGTGGTTCGTTGTTGAGGTAAATTATAACAGAGCATTGCGTGTTCGAATACTTTTTGAATGATATTAATTAGCCTGACAAGAATTTTCAAGGATGGATGAAGGAAGGAAGCAATAAATGGAAAGAAGTGAATGTAAGTATTATTATTGATAATTCCATGAGATGTTTCCATTTTTCCCTTGCATGTATACCATGACATCTGACTGGTGACCCATTTCAGGAGATTGTTGTAAGCATGCATTTGCTTTGAAATGCTGAACCACTGAAGCCACATGTCGAAGAAGGTTGAATGTCGTTGTGGTAAATTATGATGGTGCATTGCATGGAGGGGTAAATAAATGATACAAATCCATTAATTAACTTTAATGATTCTCAAGAGTGCTTTCTACTGTAAGGTACTTCAATGTGTGTGTTGGTTGTACATTTTTGATTGTGATGTTTAGTTATTCACACCTACTACTTGATCTTTCTGTGACCTTGTTAGCAAATGTTGAAGTGAACGGTGAAACAGTAGACTTGTAATTTTTTTATGTTTGTGTTGTTAGTCTGAGTGGAAGGGGAAAACCCTGCAAAAATTATTTGTAAAGTATGAACTTTTATTCTGGGGGTTAACTGAATCACTGTAATAAGTTTGTGATTTTCCTGATTTATGTGTGAATTTTCAGCCGGTATCGCTGCAAGAATATGTTGTTGCTATCCGTGTTTATGAAACTGGCACATTGATTGCGATTATAAAAGGTTGGGGCAGTGATTCAGCTACCATAAAGCAAAAAAAAATCTGGGAAGCGAGTCAAATTTCCTGCCTCCAAGAAGTGTAGTTCTCTCTCTGACAGTTTCAAGGAATGGAGGTCGCTACCGTAGCCATGAAGAACTTAGTACGTCATTTTTAACACACAGATAACCATCTTTCATGTGTATATAATCTTTGTTAAGATACGACTACTGTTATGTATCATTGATATAAAATATAGACATCATAAGCAGTACAATATGCTAAATCATGCAGAAAAAGCAATCAAAATCATGCCGGACATTTCACACGGAGTCAAGTTAGAAGATTACTCTACCGATTGAGGGAGGGAGTTTCATAGGGTAGATCTATCGCAACTGTTATGTCTTTGGCGTGGCGAACGCGGGACAGGCCGGGACAGCTGCACCCCTACATCAAGTAAATAAGTGAAAGTGCTTGACAAAAAGTAGAGCTATGATGTACCGTCAACTGGAGATATGCCGGTACAGTTCCTGAGGTTTGTAGATCCTTCCTTTTTTATTCAATAAAAGTTTTACTGAAGAAACTTAATTTTTCAACTAATCGTCTCGAGGTTGAATTTTAGCCACCCAACCACTATAGTATCAGAAAAAAGTTAAATTTGCAATGCTTGCACCCCGTGAATTAGGGTGTGAATGGTACACCAACGTTTTTCGTTTAAAACTCGTAGATATTGGCTCATATTTTAACTTCACCCCACTGGTTTCAAGCTTAGTAGGATTTGATGAAAAAAACAACCAATCAACAACGGGTATGTCTCAAAAGCTGCCTTACTGGGTTGGGAAGAAGGCCATGAAATATTTAACCTGTGAAATAAAACTTATTGAATTCGAATTTGGTCTTAAGTTTTGCATTTTTACAGAAAAAAAAACAATATTTTCACTATTTTATAAACAAATTCTCAAAATTGAAGAAAGTTCGTATACCAACAGAAACGCTGTAAATACGCTGTAGACGGATTTAAAACTTAAAAAAATTGGTATATAATGCATCTATAGATTGTGCAGAAGGCCTAAAAATATGAAATTTTAAGAAAAAACCTAAATTTGACTTTTTTAAAAATTAGTTTTCATGAGTTGCAGTAAGACCAGGTACCAATGAAAACGCTATGAATACGTTGTAGAGAAAGTAAAATCTAAAATCAGCCAATAAAAAATACATCTTCAGATTGAGCATACGAGCGGATAAAATGTTTTATGAAATAAAGCTCGTCAAATACCCGCTTCTATCGTAATTAATGCATGCTGTAAAATATTTCAGCCTTATTTGGCTCACTATCATTACTTTTCTGATGTATTCTGATACATGATATTAGTTGCTTTGCTATGACTACATCAGTAACATGCATCTCCGCTCGTTGATTAGGACTATCAAGGACTCACCACGAGAAGATGGCTGAATATCGAGTCACGCCTGATCCCTCCCAACCACCCAGCCAGGAGAGCACAATTCTATTATTCCTTTTACAGCTTTGTCATTTCATATTTTTGCCGGATCTCTCTGTTCAACAATCGGAATCTGATGATTCGGTCTATTTTAATTGTACCATAAACTTGTTTAGACGGCATTGTCACTTCCTTCACTGCCCTTTCGACAATTAGTGTGTATTTGCATCAGTTGGCTATTTAACAAGTGCAAGAATGCCAGACACACCTATCAATGACATCCGGGTGAGGTCTTCTGATGACTGCATCATTCTAGGAGGCTCCGCAAAGTCCAGATCGCAACACATCTCATTGTGACGGTTTTCCAACGATATTGTAAAAACCCTGGTATTATAAGAATCCTAGAAGAACGTATCGGAGGACCAACTCAATAGATCACGTTTTAGCTGCACATTACCTTACTCCCTCTGAGACAAATATTTGAGACGCTGGATGATACAATATCTGGTCGCCTAGACCTAGCCAATATCTAAATCTAGCCAATATCTAAATCTAGCCAATATCTGGTCCTCTATACCAGATATTGACTGGATTTACTGGCCATATTGAAAAAACCTAACCGAGCTCCACACTATCTCCATTTAAGTTTGATACAGTTAAAAGTTCTCAGAGGATCTATTTTTGGATCTAAAAAAAGCTTTAGGCTGATCATAAATACCTTTTATCACATGAAAAGTTGTTTCTGCATCTACTTAGTTCCCAACAAGCCACCACAAGGGTGTTTGGCAGGGGGTGACTTATCACCAACATGAACTACAGTTAAGAAATTTACTTTCACCAACATGCACCACATTATGTGTATACTACAAATGCTACAGAAAGTACTAAGATAATCTATAATGTAACTATGTAGACGTGACACAAGAGTCAGGCAAGGAACATGCATAACATGGTGTTAGCACTACTCGGCAGGTTTATAAACATGTATTAGGGGGCATATAAATAAATCAGCTATGCAACCTGGCAACTAACCTACTTCTAAGTCTCAACGCAGCCATTATGGTCTCTTATCGATCGCGGGAAAAATGACATTTGTTTGTTTGGTTTCTGGTTTGAGGCCTCTCAGCCAATAACGAGTGACCTTTATCATTCTTTTCCGGATCTGGATTCCGCCTGCTTTTCAAGAGGAACGAGTTGCACACAAGTCTATAGATGGCCTCCTAGGCAGACGTACAAAAATTTGAACTGGATCGCAATACCTTAATTTTGATTGTTTGTAAGCTATTTTGTTTGTAATGATTCTAATTCTGCTCCAATGCTTCAAACTCGTATTTGGTGCCTTTAGCCGCGTGAAAGTCCAATCAATGATTCTTAATCAAGCATTCTTGAACAGCTGTTTTTAATCTCCTTTGACAAAGTTTGACATTCAATGTTGTACGTTCCGCGATTTTTGTCCAAGGGCATTTGAGAGGAGTAAAGCTAGCTCTCGGAGGATGCATGCCATAAACATTAGAAGAATGGAAGCAGCAACCCGGTAAGTCTACGCAATTTGACGAACAGGAAAGGGAGCTGAGTGCGAGAATGACAAGAGGGAGGGGGAAAGGGCAAAGCGGAACAAAATATGGAGTGGAATGAGGGAGAAGAAAGGGAGAGTGGTCAGAAAGTGAAGGTGGGGGAGGGAGTGCTGGAATTCACGAAAGCGAAAGTGGAGGGAGAGGAAAGGGAAAGTGGAAAAGAGGGAGGAAAAAACGGTTTTTCAGGGGAGGGAGGGGAACGAAATGAGGAGGCAGTGGAGAAAGTGGAGCTTTCATGAATATGTGGAATTTTCGCTCAGATGCACAGCTCAGTAAAGGTAATAGAGTTGCTAGAAAAGGCTATCCTCAAAATTTGTTGATAAGAATTTTACATTAGAAAGATAAAATTAGTTTATAAGCTGACCTGAGAAAAGGATGGTGTTACGTCTACTTCTCCTTACTACACTGCGAGCCGCCGCATGGGCATCTGGCATGGGGTTAGGACGCCAGCCGTGCAAATGAATAAAGGGTATGGTTTTGGGAGGTGAAATGGTGAAGTGTATTATGGAAGTGTTTTGAATGGGGGTCAGTTTTTCTTATGGTCACCAATTGTGCGGGGAAAGAGCAAATTTGTATACCTATCCGTGCGGAAATATATCTATCGCATATGTCGGACCTAGAAATGTAGTATGGCCTGGAAATTATATTCTCTGTGACGCTCTGAAACACCTGTTCTGAATTTCTCTGGTAAACTGCTCCTAGCGTGCAGTCTCCGCGTCTCTAGCGGCTACAAACCTAATCCCTCTAAATTTATGTAACACTCTGAGTTCGCTCATAGCTGTTTTTAACAAAGAGCACCTTAGTATTCTTTCTTCTAGTTCTAAAGAACCTCCTAATTATTATAATTATTTTTTGGATTAAATCTTTCCGTCCAGGGTCCCAAATGTTCGCGGCGATTGTTGACGGATATATGCATAAAATTGGAAAAGTAGCTTGAAAATGCTGAATTAGTAGCTCCCTCAACCGGGAGACTACCCATGACCGGCATAAAACTCTGCTCTAAGGCCGTTACCGGAAGTTATTACCTGCATGGGCCCTGAACGCACTAAACATTGGGTTGGAGCATGGAAAAATGTGCAAATAAAAATAATCATCAAATATAAACCTCCTAGAAGCATGTAATGTGTATGCTTGAATACACATACATAAATTATCTAGTAGCCTTTATTCCGGCTTTTTCCTTCTGAATGTACGTTTTCAAGTTGTACCATTCGAATTATACGTTTTTTGAGGTTGGGGAGCGGCAATGGAACATTTACTTAGGGGCGCAAATCAGTCTAGAGCCGACCTTCGGAATTCTTTTCATCAAATTCATTCATTTATATCATTCAAATAAAATTAGTCGGAGAGCTCTCACATTTGGAAGATAATCCCACATAAAAAATCTTAGAAAAGACGAATGCCTCACCAGTTGGGCGAAAACACATGGCCAGTCAACCCCCATCCGGTCACAGGAGCTGCTCATTTTTTTCAATTCGTCTTTCAAGGCGGTGTCCTTGAAGCAGAAAGGCAAAACCTGCAAAGAAACAAATTAATTTGAGAAATCAATATCTTCCTGTGGTCCAAGCTGTTATTGTACAAAGTGATAGATAGAAGTCAATGTGTGCACACCCTGACTACCCGCGGCTTCGCTAGCCTAATAATTTAGCCAATTGTACTAAACCAATCCTTAACTTTTTTCACTTCCTAACCATAACAGGATTTCATAATATTGCTGGCTCTTAGTGTCAATCGACAATCACCGAGATTAGGTGACCAAGTGTCGTTTCTCATGGGGAGTTTTATTTTCTCCTGAAGTCTTCCTCGCCTGCTGTTGTATAGGTAGTTACAATATTTTATGGAGGGATGGAGGGGGTAATTTTTCACAGCAGGTTCCCTCGCTTACCATCGTGTGTACATATTTGATTTTTTTGTAGGAATATTTAAAATTAAAAACTCATCGAAAACTAATTTAACAAAAGAATATGTTTAATTCTTCTTCAGGGAAAGATAAAGAAAATGAAAACCACATGAAACACCAGACTTCTTATCATTCGAGCTCGCATACAGGTACAACATCAACTACAACAATGTATCGTACCATTGGTATTTCATAAAAATAAATCCCATTTCCTCTTTTCCAACCTGTGCAGCATCGAACGTTTAAGAGGATCAACATCCAAAGTGGGATTTAACAAAAGGTTCAAAGTGAGCATAGGTTAACTCAGTCGTTTGGCTCAATGAGCGTCAGTTTTTGCTCGAAGCTAGCGATGTTTTTTTATCTCTTTCTAAGTCTATGCGTTCATGTCCACTCTGGACAAGGATTTGCACTAGAGGTATTGCATAGAAGAGAGGTGAGGACTTACATAACCCTTGGGTATCTTGAACGATGCGAGTCTCCGGAACAGTTTGTCGGTCATCTTTCTCAGCCTTTCTTCCGGCGTAGGCTTCTTCCTCTGCGACGGTCGCCCCTGACTTCGTGAGCCACCTCTTCCACGCGGCCCTCGACTTAGTCTCATGTTAGCTATTGATACATTCTCTCCTCGGTCACTTGCCTCAAGTGAAGATATAACGGGTTCAAGGACTTCTTCCTTTGCGCCATAAAGACTGTGTTCTTCATTGCCAGAAAATTTGGGGGGCCAGCCATTGTCACCATACCTATCTCTGTCATTCTCCACTACGATTCCCAAATAAATAATATTTTATTAGAGCATAAGCAAAAAAATGGCAGAAATGAAATTCTGAAATTCAATTGATATTTATTTTTTAAGAATATGTAATATGCGTGAACTATGTAATTTTGAAATAAAATAACCTAAAGTCCAATA
Source organism: Ceriagrion tenellum (assembly GCA_963169105.1). Classification (NCBI taxonomy): domain Eukaryota; kingdom Metazoa; phylum Arthropoda; class Insecta; order Odonata; family Coenagrionidae; genus Ceriagrion; species Ceriagrion tenellum. The sequence continues at coordinate 75,973,537 of OY720637.1, read as the reverse complement.
ATGAATTGCAAAGGATTGCCTGTGATCGATAAGTTATGCATTAGCGTAAACGTCATCGATCGCCATGCCGAAGAGACTGTGTTCGAATTAATTGAGGCATTTTAGGGCATCAGGAACAGACTTAAAATAGTCACATCAACATTCACCAATGAAATTCATCTGATATGTAATATTCCTGGCATTTTCAAAACTTACGTTATTAAGGAAAACAAAAAAACTCAATAAATTTCTAAGCTACGCAAGTGTTATAATGCAATTAAAAATACTCAGCTTCCGGACAGAGGCCGTTACTACTGCTCATTTTTATACGGAAAAGTATTCAAATCACTGGAAACATCTGAAGGTGCTGCAGAGTACGTGAACCTAAAATCATATTTCTTCACTAATTACACTACTGCATATGTGTCAGTGCAACACAAATTTTTATACTTTTTTACTCCTTTGCATTCCAAGTGGATATTAAAATGTAAAATATGGGATATTTGGCATCAGAGCCAATGATGTACTTGTTTACGGCTCAAGTGAAAATTAAACATAACGGTAAGCAAGTGATTTCCTTCGCGGGAATAGAACATGAATTAGAATGAAATCCAACGGGATAATTACTTGAACATATTGGAGTAACTCAGCGCGTTGGTTTATGTAAACGCGCTCGAAAAAAATCGAGGAGCACTTGTTAGCATACTAACATGCATGCAGGCGGAAATATCGCTTTTGATTACATTAGTACATGATAATTTAATCTCTGGAAAGATAAACAGGTGGAGCAGGGTGAAAAAATTGGCACCGCATGCTTGTGACAACGATAAAATATTGTTCAGATATTTGCTTGAATGCTTATCTCACGATACCTCATAATGAACGGTTTTACCTCTTCTGAGGATGGTTTCCCACGCCATGTACTTACATTGGAAACTGGTAGGTAGAACCACGAAGGAGATGGAAACTAGTACAACAACTGCACACGTTTGCATCGTAACGGGAGAAGAAGAACTTGGTCATTCCTAGTATAAAAGCGATAAAAGTTTGCCTGCGCATGAAATAAACAACGTTGCCCAGCGACGGCGAGCTTCGAGGATCGTACCACAGTCTAGAGCATGAATATAGATATGTGATATGTGATAGACTAGTATGGTCTAGAGATACAATATATTAGCGGACTGTCGATCGTTCGAGAATATAAATTTCCTATGCTATCTGCAACGAAGTCATATATTTTCAACCGTGGAAATTGCCCGGAATTGAACCAACCAACCCCGTCTCCCCTACACCCTGTCATGAGCTTCAACTAGTTAAGGAAATCTCATACTCATTAACCTCCAGCTCATAACAATAGGTGTATGCCCTTCAAAGATAGATATTAGAGGGTAAAACTCAAGGAAAAAAGGAATTCATGATCGAATAATTACCTTATCTTTCATTTATGATGAGGAGAAAACTTCTTAATAAAGATCATTTCCGTTTGCCAAAGCTTCATTGGCCAACTCAGTGTCTCAGTGCAAACGACATGAACTTCTCCTCCAAGGTAATTTATCGCTGTTTATTGTCCTGTTAAGCAAAATATACCTACGTTATAAATCATGATCACCACTGATGTTCTTGGAATACTTACCTGAATTTGTTTTCTATGTTAAGTTTTATTAATTTTCTGTGTAAGGTAATGTGTAACATGGATTAATATAGGAAGAAGCATACAGTTTATAAAATTTAAATCTACGTGCTTTGAATTTTTAAGAGTTTTAATTAACCATAAACCTGGGTGAAGCCAGTTTTATTAGGTCTACTTCACCCACCCATCTTTTTTCAATGGAAGTTTTACTAAGGAAATTTTATCTATCAACTATGTTATAATATTTTGAATAATAGCAATCCAGCCATATTAAGCTCAGAAAAAATGAGTTGACTTTGTACTACCTTCACCCCGGGAATTGGGGTGAAGGTAGTGAAGATGGTACACCAATATTTATCGTTCAACACTCGTAGTTATCGCCCTCTAATTCGACTTCGCCCAATTGTCTTAGGCTCGGTCACAAGATATAGTTCGGCAAGGCGTTACCCAAGTGCTCAAATTCACAGCTTCGGACCCATTAGGAACAACACTGGTAACGCCTTGCCGGACCTCACTCTTTATTAGATAGAATGCAATAGTGTTAGCCACTTTTCTAAACAATTGCAATTTATATTACACCTTTTGATCCGCGAATGGCAACGGCGAATTAAGGGTAGTTTATCACTTTAGCCGTACTACGTATCGAAAAATTGACTTTAATGTGTAATAATTTTCAATACAACGACTAAGAGTTATTAAATTCACTTTTAAATAGTTTCCCGTATATTAGTATTTACATTTAATCCATCTTCAGTTCAATAGTTCATATGCCACTCTTAATGTTATGAGTTGAACCGCTCATAAAATCATGCCAGGACCTTCTGTAATTAACATAAATAAAATACAAAGCGCCAAAAATTCTTGAAATGCTCAGGCTTGAAAAAGTAAAACTGCTAATCAGGGGCCGGAAAGTAGATACAGATTGTCGTCAATGCATATGAACCCTTTCGCTGGAGATTACGTTTCGTGTGAACTAGTAATTCCATTAACGATCACAAAAACACCCCACATGTCAAGATGAAGAATACTTTCAACAAAAACGATTCAATGATTTGTTAAGATGATTATACTACAAGATACTTCACGCTATCATTCCTTGACGTATGATCACGTCACTATCTTTCCACAACTTCTATATTCCCCTCCATTTACTTTACTGAGTGGAACCCTAAAGTAAAGCCACTACATTTTCCGACAAACTAAGTTTCAAGAACTAGTCTTAATAATCGATGTGTTTCTTGTTTTGCCAAACAGTAGTGCCAAATTAAATATTTTTACGGTTTTACTATATATCTCTTTTTAAAGACATTAATTCTTTATTAAGTTGTTTTTTCCTTATTAAAAGTTTAAAACCACAAGCATGTGATCTTTAGAAAGATCTAGCCCACTCTTGCCGGCCGTCATACTTCTCCAAGCATTGAGGTCCCTTCGTTCAACCTCCCAATTCGTTTTTCGATTCATCTCCCCTTACAGAGCCCCATATTTCACACATCGTGGAAGTTCCCTCATCAACGCTTTAAAGTCGATACTGATATATCCATTTCACTAGGTGCCATTACAATATTTTTCCACTATTTAACTCTTATCTATGTCCTTGACGTCTCATCTACGTCTGTACCAGGGGCGGGCGTGGGTGCTCAGGGGCCCAGGCCGCTGCACGTCCAGAGGGGCCCGGTTTTTGTTACCCGCCCTCCCCTCTTCTGAAAAAATTTGCACCTAATTTAACTACAATTTCATATGTATTTATGTACTTGTACAGTATGACAAAATTTTACTTTCACTCAGAGATGTTTGGTCTGCTGACTTCAAAGTTCGGGGCCCGGCCCGCCGGGCCCGAGCCCGAAACCTAGTGCGTGGCCCGGGAGCCGGGGCCCGGGCGGGAGTCCCCGCCTTCCCGCCCTGGCCGCGCCGCCCCTGGTCTGTACTGGTCTTAATTACGAGGTTTACGCAGACAAGGTGTTTCTCTAGATTATTTTTGCGGTAATTGTCAATATATTATTTCACGAAACTAACGCATTGGTTTTTGAGAAATCTTGGAGTTATTTGATTGCCCTAGCTTTACGGGAAACCGATTTCCAAGCGGAAGAAATGCAAATTCTCTGCTTAGAATATACACTGATATGGCCGGGAAGGAGGATGTTGAACACTAAGCAAATAAATAAATACTATGTAGTTACTAATTATTAGCCATTTCGTTTTTTGGCCTTAACACATATACATGGACAAATACTGAATGTACCCAAATTTACTTCATTTCCAGGAAAAGGTTCCCTCTTAACACACTAGCAAAACACAGCACTAGTCTTACTCCCGTTCTAGGCCTAGTGCTGCTTTCCTTCTTCCTGAAGTTTTCGCTCGAAGTACCTCGAAATAGCGTCTGGGGTGAACTTGGTAGGGAGTGAACGGGCAAATTTTGGAACTAAGAATGAGATGATCATTCACAAATCCAACTTCTACTCTCCCATGGAGGCAAGCGCTAGTGTGGAACCATTTGGTTTTGGCGATGTTTCTGATTATTTCTTCTAGAGTATTTGGTTCTCTAATGAATCCTCCCTTAATTGCCTGATCACTTGTCCCTGAAGGCACAAATGACCTCGGTAGTTTATTCAAATTAGAAAAACAAGCCAAGCAAAAGAGATATAGTAAGGCTAGGGCAACAGGGACGAAATAGTTTAGTCAGAGACAGTTTTCTTGTGCTAAAAGGAAAAAGTGAGGTTTCTTGACCGTACTTACCCAGAAAGGAAATAGCATGGTGGTGACGCATGTAATGGAACACTTGTAAAAGAACCAAGAGTAAATCGTTGGAACAAGTTGGGTTTTGACGATATAGTGTGGAAAAGAATGAAGTTTTCCGTTCCTAACGTTTCATCTCTTTAGCCAAACAGAATAAACGCATAATATTTTGAAATCACAGGAAAAAGGAAACATTTTACATCATACTCGCGGGGAATGAAATGTGGAGTGTCGCCCCGCGCACAATTTTCGAAAAAATGTTTTTTTATAAGCGAGAAATAATGCTAAAACTCATGCACTTTAATATATCGAGCGTGCAGATGCGTAAATAATACCGTAGGGATCTTTTTTTCCTGGAAAATTTCGAAGGGTTGACCCTCAGCATAAGATGAACTGCTTGTTCGGAAAGCATGGAGGGTGGGGAGAGTCAGGAAACGGGCAAGGCATGTGCGTACACATTACATACGTTCGTGGGATGGGCCAGTGGGACACTGTGATGTGTTTGCGGAGATGTCCCATCCCGACCAGCATGTGGTCCGCACTTCCACATTTCTTTCAGATAAATGGGATCAGACGCGGAGAGGGGAGACGAAGAGGGTGCGGAGGGAGGGACGGCTAGTGGAGGTTGCCAATTCATGAAGACTTGATTCCCGGAGGAGTTTTGGATTGGTGCACCCGTACCTTTGATTTCAGTACTCAGTATTCAGCGAAAAGTGTAATCGAGTATATTATTCCGTGTCTTTCTCCGCACATAATTTTAACCCTATTATTCATGAATGATGCTAGCGCATAGGACCCTTGCGAAGTGGAATATCCCATAAATAGATATGGTGCAGTGGAGATCAATTATCTTATACTAATATGTCAGTTATATAGAAGGGTTTTCGGATAGGAGGAATCATTTGGACTATGGCAGCGGGGTATAGTCCTCGCCTGCTAACCCGAGGGTCGCGGGTTCGAATCCCGCCTGGATAGATTATCCACTGCCCAGGACATTAATGTAAGTGTGTGTTAAATGAGTTAATTATAAGAGAGGACTGTGTAGTCCTAAATTCTCTCACAATAAAGACAACTTATTATTATTAAAGGCTTCAGTGCTGTGAAGGCCCAAAGGCCCCCAAAATGATCCCATATTTTTATCGGAATCGATGCAGTGTATTTTTTTTCTTTTTAAAATTACGTGTAATTAAGATGTAGGGTTTCAATTTTCTCTATCGAAAGGCAAAAAGAATAAAGTATTTAATTCTTGCAATTGATTTTGGTATACGCATGGTTTTTGCTTAAAAATTACGTTTTCAATATCAAAATTGCGAATTTTTCTCAGATTTCAACAAAAACACATTTTCTTGGCAACCTGAGCAATGGCTATAAACGGGAACTTTGGTCCGGGAATTTTACGCCTTATCTTATACATGAGAGAAAAGTACGAAACTTAAGAGAGGGTATCCAGGGATTTAAGGACACGAGGAATCCATTGGGCCAAATAAAAAAGGTTAAAATATTGAATTAAATAGCATAAAGTTTCATTAGATTTTCAATTTTAGAAATATTTATCACATTCATTGTACCGAGCAAAGCCCAGTCCTCCGGTACTATTTGTAAAACGCTGTAACGATAGACTCAGCGGTGAGGAAGATTGGGCTTGACTCCGTACAGATAATACCGAGGCTAGTCCATAAGGGCTAATCCCGGTATCCCTACAATTCGATAGCACTTCCTTGTTCGTCTTCCTTCCGTCTCCATTCTCGCCCATACCCGCATTCCCTACTCCTGCAGCCTATTCTCAAATAGGACAAAGGAAGTAAAACAGCTTGATTCATTCATGAAAAAAATGATAAGGGGATGCCACAAGAGCAAAAATTCTTTTTTAACAGGCTTAGCAGGAGATCAACTGTTGTGGTGGTTAGAGTGGTGGCTTCCAACCGAGAGACCCCAGGTTCGAATCCCATCATTGGGGATCTCTCAGTGGAAAGCTTATCACTACGTGAGTGCTATATTGGGAGCACTTCAACTAGTTTATTCGTTGAATAGGACTTCATTCTGAGGACCACTTGGCGCCTTTCATAAAGAGGTTTATGTCTACACCAGGTATCTCTGCACCCTACCCCTATTCCAAAAATTATCGTCCCCTTTCTAAATCTCTGCAGTTTTTCATATTACTTACCCGGATATGTATTCAAGACTTGGTACTCTAAATTTCAGGCTGTTTCAGTAGAAACCACTATCGATAGGAAAGGACTAGCCTAAGTTATTGAAAAATTTTCCGGATCGATATGACGACTGAGACGGATCTTATGACCAATTATAACTATTTTTAGGATATCTTTATTCGCAGGCTTACTCAGATATTTATTATCACAATCAATCATTTCCGTGTTTTTTCTGAGGCGTATTTTTTACTTGCACAAACCTTATCGTTCTTCTACTGAGAACTTTGTCAGGAGACTGAAGAATTCAGTTAAATTTGTGTCTGCTTGCTACATGACTTACCATTCAGTCTCCCAACGACATTTTCATCAAGAGAATGGAACGTAGAGTGCATATAAAAAATTAAGCAGCCAAAAAACCCAAACATTGTTGATAGTGATAATATTTTCAGGGTAATTAATCGGTTAAAATAGTGGAAGAGACTAAAAGTACTCATTTTTTTACGTGGACGTTGGCCCCTATCTCCTAGCGAAATGTCTTTTATTATCTCACCATATGTCGGATCTCGATTCATCCCGTCCATAAAACCTTTTCTCTTTCCTCCCTTCCCGGCTATCCCAACAGCCTCCTCTATTACGGGTTTCAGCACCTCTTCGCCCCTCAGTAATTCTTCCTACCACCTACTCTACCTACTCCTAATCTCCCCCAGCAGTTTACTACGCTCACACACTATTCCGAGAAAACTAGCAAGTACTTAACCGTTTGTCTTCCTTCCGAACCACCACACTAAATCCATATTTTTCCACCACCCACATTCGAGTGCCTGAAACCAATTCTCGTCCTCTCCCCTTAGAGTCCACGTTTCTACAACATACAACGCTACGCTCCACTTAACCCTTTGAGTGCCAACCGATTTCCTAGGTACTATGCTAAAATTGCCGAGGCAGTTTTGCTGATTTTGCAGTAGTTTAGGAAAAAAATTGTCTCAAATACAAGTGAAGGTAAAAATTCAAAAACTCAAGGAAAACTTTATTATATGTGGTTTCACCTTTTTAATATATTATTTGACGATTTTTTTTGCAAAATCTGCATCTGCATCTGTAATCTGCATTTAGGTGCCATCTATGAACAATCAGTGAAATACCAGCATCTAAGAGTGACATTGCAGGAGGAGCGATAGCGCTCCCCGGCACTCTAAGAGTTAAAACTCTTCCCCAGAATCTTCTATACTGAATAATCAGTTTAGATAACATTTTTCATTAAACTTGAGCCATAAAAAATGCAATTTTTACTAATGGTGACATGTTCCAAAGACATAATCGTAGAGTAATAATACTTCGTGGTATAATATTGATGGGAAATTTGAATTGCGTGGCCCCACCGTTGTCTTAAGAGACGAAGCGTTGTGTAACAGCCACTAGCTGATTTGGTCGAAATTTTAGACGGACCGTCAAGAAATTCCCGCTGATCTGCACCGGTCTGAGGATCAGTAGTCTATCTACACTCACACTATACCCTGCAAGCCACCTCAAGGCTGTTTGGCGGGGGTGAATTATCACCATCATGTATTGCAATTAACCCAAAGAAAGTTAATGTAACTACGACTACTGATGCATTGGCAAAACACAGCAAACAATTGTTAGGAAAAATTTCACAAACATGTATTACTCTTCAGGTATGGTACCAATATATTTTTTGTATTAATGGTGTTTACTACTAGATAAATGCATGGTGTTATAACAGTTATGCAGAAAACATGGCACGACGTGACGAGGACTATGTAGCATTTAATGATAGAAGCATCAGAGGGTAAATCATCAAACTAACTACACTGTCTATCAACAAGCCCAGTAAAAGAAGGATTGCCAGCTGTTATGGTCCCTCAGCATTCGCGGGCAAAATGACATTTGAAAACTACCCGTTTAGAATACTAGTTCCCTAATTTTAATCTCACGATCTATTCCAATGTAGCATTTGAAGGTTTCGGGCTTTACTTTGTGAAAATCCATATGAAATATCAAAATGCCTATTAATTTTTCGCAAAGTTTAAATTTAACCGGTTTCATTGCACAGGCGACATCTTCTGGTCTTTCTTTCCTGGACAATTTTTATATTAACTGACTTACAGCCTTTGATTCCACTACACACCACCAAATTTGGACGAGGTAAGATCTCAGACCAATTCATAAGCATAGGGAAAATAAGTAAAATGCAACATTATTATTTTCCTTAGGTCTGTAAACTCATACATGAAATTCTTGTTGTAAATGAAAGTAACTCTGTTATTCCACATAATTGTTATTTAAGACGACCCAGGTTTCGATGTGGTACGTCATCATCAGGTACACATACGTATTAAATAAAATTTATGTGGAATAACAAAGTTACCTCCACCTACATTGTTAAGTAAATTCCACGAAGTAACGCCTGAAACCACTGAGTTCATATAATTCTTAGTGCAATTCCTCACCTTAATATCACAGTCAGGTGTCAAAAGTACATAAGTTCGCTGTTTTGTATTTCCATGTTACTCATAAGTTTATGAAGCATATAAAAGCATATTCTATTTACAACTTACGGTATATTTTAGCTGCGTACATCGGAGAGAGAAGGATTATCATTTTTGGAAGATACTGAGGGTCCATCATCTGACATTATTTTTTTTCCAACTTAGTATGTTGTATTTCGTAAAATGCTATTAACTCTGTAGAAGATAAAATAGCTTCGAACTGACAAACATGTCTTAATTTCGATCGACGGACTGAAATCTGTGGCCATACTAGTTACTGCAGAAGGTCAGCAGCCATAACGAGATGATCAATACGCCCTTTATCGTGCTCTGCTGATCTACACTGCACACCCTCTAACTCGGTTGAAGAACAATGGTCAAAGAAATCTTCAATACTCCATCTAAGTCATAGACTCCCCAAAAGTAGAGCTTAGGGAAGTCATACTTCATCTCTTAATCCGCACAGGGAGCACTGCCCTAACATAGACCGTCTAGAATGTTGGTTTTGACTAGCGCAGCCAAATTGGACGTTCACTTGGTCCATGGAGGCGAAACGGGATGAGATTTGGGGTGGAGGGGCCAGGGGGGGAGGAAGGCAGGAGAATCACGGGGGTCATGTGAGGGGAGCAGAGATTTGACGAGTCGCTAGTCCGTCCCCCGCGGTGACATTGTGGAGCCACGCGCGCGCGACTCGAGTCCAGCTTAAATTCGTTATGACGCTGGATGAGAGGCAGAGAGAGAATGGTCAGGGGATGCGAAAGAAGGGGCGATGGCGGCAGAAGAGGATGGGAGGTGAACTGGTCCACACACGCGCCGTGGAGAGGGGACAGCCGGTCAAAAGGAGCGGCCGATCCCAATGTTTTTTTTTCACAGTCAAGCGCGGAAGGCTTCTTCGCTCGCGAAAACGGTAACTTCACATCTGCGCCTTCATCATTTGCCGCCGCGAAATGAGAATGCTGTGTCGATTAAAAATGTCGGTAAAGCAAGAATAGGTGGATTCTGATTCTCGATTCCATCGGCTCTTAAGCTTATTTTACTCGAGGCTCGGAATTGCACTCAGAATTGCTATTTTCTCAATCTGGCGTGCAATAATATTTGAATTAGGGCAGGAGCCATTTTGCCATCTAGCGTCCATGCTTTCGAGCATACGTTCTTGCAATTCACCGCTTTACAAGACGCAATAGGAAATGCACATTCGTAATTCATTAGACTGTGCAATTACGTGACCCGTGTAATGCGGGATTTAGAGGAATTGAGAGTTAAATAATCGAAACCTAAGAGTTGATTCTAAAAGAATACAATAACCACTAAAACAGGAATATTTTTACTTCCCGAATTTTTAACGATATGATTGCATTCGCACACCTTGGTGGAATGACCAACAAACTTCAAAAGTCCAGTAATGTTGTTTTTCAGAGATTTTATAAAACTGTCGGTTAGCATTGTGGTAAGGCCAAAATTCCAAGCAAATTAAGTCAATTGCCACCAGTTTAGGCGGGTGTACTTAAAATTGGTGGTAAAAGACAAATTAATTTAAGTTAAATTTGACTTTCTGCATCATTCTTATGTGGAGTGTTCTTATATTCTTTCTTGCTACATATTTTTTCACTCAAAAAGTTAAAATACAGTTTTAGATGTTTTAAAACTGTTTAATTAAAATGTATGAATAATCCAGTACATATTGAATCGCTTGACATGCTAAGATTATGTTATATGCAACATATTTTCTTTTTGAAAGAAAAATTATTCCAAAAGTCATTATAATGATATCTCCAGTTTGTACCTAAAAAAATTTTGAATGAGCCCTAAACTACTTAAAATTTTATTCATTTTGCGTCTAAATGTAACCTAAATTTTCTCAGATTTTCCCGTACAATCTTATGCCGTAAGATAGTAGAAGAATCTGCATTTAGATCTGATTAAAAAAACTTATTAGATCCATATTTAGTATGAAGTTAAAGGAGGAATTAAATCGATTATTGATTCGTGTCCCGCTTTTTCAAACAAAACCAATTCCGGTGGGCGGCTAAAAGGCGCGCAATTATCCTTAACTCAGGGTAATTTAATAGCTTGTTAAAAATAACATGAGGTCACCTGAAAATGATAAAGTTCATTGAAGCTTCATCGAATGTTAAAGATGTTCTTTAGTGTGAAAAAATGCACATCACTATACAACTGTAATATACCAATTGCACGTAATTTCTCGTAAGCGTTCTCAAATTTCTAGTAGGATTTGGCGAGTTTAAAGTGAACGCGAGATGTATCAATATTGTTATAATTATTTGACCTAAGCAAAGGCCATATATTCTATAAAACTATGTACATACCTTATAACGTAAAATTTATTCTTTTTGGAAAAATGGTAAACTTCAGTCGGCGGTTTGCGTTTAAAATAGCGATAAATTTTAAGAATCGAATAAAGCGTAAGAAAATTTCATGGTATAATTAACGCTGTTACTTAGGCTTAGGAATTATTTTTAGCGCATACCTTGATATTTGTAACACTCATTCAATATGTAACATCGTAAATAATTTTTTTATGAATTTGTTTACAAAGGCACACCATGCCACAGTGCTTACTTCCTAGACACCAATTGTGTTCAATAAACTTATTATTTGTGCTTTGAGTCCAAAGATACATCATCACTTTTCAAGTTCAAAGTTTGCTTAGAAGAGAACTTAATAGTATTTTCAGCAAGAAAGCTAGTCACGGATAACTAAAAACAAGTTCAAATTATGCCCAATTGATGCCTTTTACGTGAAAGAATTCACAGGATTTCCATTGATTTCACATTTATGAAATGCTGGAATCGCTAAGCGCAGGAATATACATGAAACCAAATGAGGTAAAATAGCTGAGAAGCCATTTGAAAGATGATGCAAATGAGTATTCTTGAGGCAAAGAACTGGATAATCACCGTCAAACAACAGATGAATAATAAATTAACGTAATGTAGGTAATCACGAAGTACATGTAGGTAGGAAGTACATGTAGTAGGTAGTCACGAATGTGCAGAAATAATTCTTAACCACAACACTATAAAAGAGGCTATTAATTAATTTTTTCCATTCTCGTAAGGTCTTTGTTGCTGAAAATAGTGGTTCTTCGAGTTTATACTCTCATTTTAATAGTCACTAGATCATGATGCATACAATTATCTCAAAGCCTCGCAAGAGGTCACAGGTAAACGCCGCTTTAGAGCTGGATGTTCAAAAGTTACAGTGATTATTATATTATTCTATTACTCGTCCATCGCGGAGACTACATTCTATTTCTGAAGTGATTAATAGACGCTAAGTTGGAAATAATAATAATGAGGATATTTCTTCGTACACGTCGAAAGATTTTTATCACACTGTTAACTCATTTGAGGTTATAGATTCATACGAGTTATATAACTACTACAAAAGTAACAAAAAATACCAACAACTATTGTTTCCATTTTATTCCTTTAGGAGATGCTAGATATATTACTCAAAGGCTATGGCGGTATTAAGCTCTTCTCTCATTGAATGAAGCAAATAACGTGGCTCAACATTAAACATTTATACATACGGAGTAATATTCAATTGACTTGCGAAACTATTCTTTTGCCGCGACTCATTTCTCGCCAATAGGCTCCTTAAAACTGTTTCCTATATAAAAAAGAATATTTATGATGATCTAGTTGTGACGAAAAGGATTTGTGAACTATAGTTTTCTCAAATCATTCAACGGCATAACTCAATTCTTAAAAGTTGATTAGTTAAAATATCCTTCATAAATTCCGCATAAATACAGTAATATTTCATCCAGAAACCAACATTTTGACGGGATTATCATAAGCTCCTTAGCGTTCACATTTCAATTCGAAGCCTATCCCATGGTCACTGAAAGGTCTTTCAGGCGTCTTGGTGGAGTATTATCCGGCAAAAAAGGAGTCGCCTGAGTAGAGATGGAGCGGAGGAAAAGGATCTGGATAGGGTAGGATACGAGGCTAAGCTGGTTTTTCGGAGGCCCAAAAGAAGCTAAAGAAAGACGAAGAAAAGGAAGCCACAGTAAAAAAATCTTTTGTATGTAGCCTCTATTGAAATATACACTCGGATATTTCTATATAAGATTTTCAAAACACAATAGCTTGCTTATATAAGCCATAATAGTAACCAAGGCGCAGGGCTTGCTATTATCCATATGCTAGCCATGATATTCTTCGACCACATGAAAATGAATCGACGTTTACCTTCATAGAACCATGGAAATATACACACACACACGCTTATTTCACTAAGCTTTAAATAGAAGTGTAGCAATATTTAATACTTAATTAAAAATGAGTCATTTACCCAAGTGACAACGGTCGTGGCCCGGCAGGAGAAGGGTCAAATTTACACGTGACATTAAATGGAATGGTTCTGAGGTGACGTACAGCAAAAGACCAAAGAAAATAAACAAAAACAGAGTGAAGGCTATGTAAAGAAATAAGCAGGAGGAATAAAACGGGGATGAAGTCTCAATGATATAACCTTAAAACGGGTAAAGGAAAAAAATAATCAGGTGAAATCATATTAAGAATGTGCTTAGTCTACGGAACAATTCAAAGACAACCACGGGAAAAAGCACTCGATATCATCTCCAGAGAATAGGAAGAGCTCTACAGCCGTAATTCTCCTAAATGTAGCATAGATAGCATACCTATAGTGTAGTGCATGTTGGTGAAATTTACATCTACATTATAGTGCATGTTAGCGAAAGCTCACCCCTTGTCAAACACCCTTAATGTGGCTTGCAGGGTAATATGTTGATATAGATGTAAAATTGAGTGGATCACTCGTCATTTCGTATGATACGCACGGAAAATAGCGACAGTAACATGCCAGAGCTCAGCATCCTGCGTAGAGAGTTCGGCTGCTACATCACGAGCTATACCAAAGTGTTGACCACGAGTGCACGATATAATAGAAGTCGAGAATTGGCACAATTATTCCATAGTTAATCAGTATGATTCAACCAAAATCTTTAAATAAAAACAGAATACTTAGATGACAACTCCATCAAGCCACAGTCTCCTCACCGAAGATCTGTGTGGTTCGATGAGTACAGCTCACCGAATAGTGAGTCCAAAAAGTATGAGACATTGATATAAGAGAGCTAGAAGACAGTAGCTTCCGTTGTGCTACCTGTGGCTCTCCAGAAATATCTGGTCCCCAGAAAAGTCACACACTTTGGATTTGGCTATAAGTCTCTGACAAATTTGACGAGAATTAAAAAATACTTCCTAGACAGGCCCAGGTTTTATAATGTCTAGACGTTTCCTTGACATTACCATTTACAAATATAGAGCGAAGAGAGTACCACAAGATTGTAATTTTAAAATCCAAACGAAAGTGTGTTCTCCAAAGCACGTCCCCGCAAAAAGAAACTATTCTTCCATGTACTGCCGACAGGGATATCATGATTGAAGTAAATTATCCTCGCAAGATATTGCATTCATTAGTAGGTACGTTCTGTCAAAACGTTTGAACTCAAATTTTACGTACGATACAAATGGAGACAATAGTGTTCTTCTTACAGCCACCCCTGATGCACACTTAATTTTAATGAATATTCTCACAAATGTGCTTACCATAGATAATTGGTTTGAATGGTCCATAAGATGAGTTACGCGTCATTTATTTCCTCGTTGTTATAAATCTCGCGATCTGCTTAGACCTGCTGACTGAAGTAGGGGTATGTGAAAGTTGCGGAAAACTTAAATGTAAAAATAGATTCTTCTTTTCAAAACCACTAATCTTCGGTTCCTTCCCATTTCAGTGGCCTGTTGATCTAGGGGTATGATTCTCGCTTTGGTGCAAGAGGTCTCGGATTCAAATCCCGGACAGGCCCTACTTTTATTTTGAGCCATGCAATACACTCGATAGCCCGGTCAGCTGCGTACTGCTATCCATTATAATGAATTTCCAAGTGGATTTTGCTTCTCATTTTCAATATAATGTGTTTCACTTTTATTGTTTAATTCAATATTACTTTATGCCCTCAATGCGGAAGGACGGTTATAATTTGTGAAGCACAAAATCTAAAGGGCCACTGGAAAAAGCATTTACCTGAAGACCTATGACACATCAAGAGCCTTCGTTGTGTCGATTAGAGGAGTTGTACTCTCGTAACTAAAAGATTTAAAGCATAAGATGTAAGATAGGAAAAAAAATATCTCTTTTAGCTATTAAATGACGTTTTCCCCCAAAACCAATCTGCTATGAGATTTGTATCGATTGCTGTCATCAATAATAGACCTCCCGATTGGAGGTGTCGATACCGATTAACTAAGAAATCAAAATCGAGAACTCAAATTTCTTCAGATTGCTTTCCTTGGTAAGTTTATTGCACAAACGAATGTATCATAAATTGTGCCAGAAAATGAACGGAATTAGAGCTGGTTTCTACTTCCCGTTCAGTCATTCAGATAATCATACATTTTTTCGCTTTACACGGAACAATTTTCCTCATAAAAGAGTTCTTACATTCGTTTGTACAATAAAATGTACCGAGTAAAGTGACCTTTAAGAGCAATTTTTTCGGTAGCACTCGGAGATGTGCATTTCACTTTCCAATAATTGAGAGGAAAACTTAAGTAAATCCAATTCACAAACGTAAACGTGGTGGAGAAAGGGATATCGATATGAAAGTTAATCAGACGTAACCGATTGCCACTAAATGAAAATGTAGGGCATCAAGACAGAAATGAAAGCCTCATCATTGTTTTCAGGTCAGAAACTAGTTAATATTCTTGTTACTGATCGTGTCGAAAGTATGCGATGTATACGGATAACTTCTCCAATTTCTGCCAGCTATGGAGGGCCAACCAGATGGAAAACTTACATTTAAAAAATGACACTGTTGTCAACCCGTTTCATACGCTAAACTGGGCACGAAAGACTGAGCTGCGAAAGTCGCAACAGAAGTTCACCATTTGCGGCAGCCGCACATCTAACTAAACGCCGCCGCTCCTCCTGTTTTCCTGCTCCCCTCCAACAATATCGGGCAGTTACCACGAAGTAGACAATGCAACGCATTTTCCGCCGCATTTCCTCCACATCCCGGCAGGAGGGAATAAGTCCGTGTTTTTACAAAACTCCACTCCGTCACGGGCCTCTTGCTGTGCGTCGCTTGCTGCATCCACCCTCGAAATCGCCAGCCGGCTCCTCTTCAAAGTCAGCCTCACTCTCTCCTCCCTTTCATTCTACCCCCGCCCCCCATCTCCCGAAAAGAGAAACTGAATCTTCAATTAACACTTGGCGCGACCTGAAAAACTCAGCGGGGAGCCAAGATGGCGGCGGGTGACAAAATGGCTGCCCAAGGGGGTGAAGGGAAAAAGAGCGTCGGAGTTGAGGAACTTAAACATTCTCAATGAATAAAAGGGCGAGGGGAGGAACTCATGCTTTTTTTCTGCTCTCGTCTGCACCTTCCCCGTTCATCCTCCCCCTCACTTCTGATCTTCACCATTTTCCCTTTACCTTGCGCCGCGGTAGGAAAAGAGCGCATAAGAGGATACTGAGCTAAAAAAACGATCTCTCTACGGTCACACCGCGATCACCGTCATGCCGACCTTACCGACAAAATCCTCTTGAAATGGTTTCTTTCATATTCTCCCCCTTCATCCCCTTGCTCTCTTTCTATCTCTGTGCCTTCCTAAGCCCTATCCCCCCTATCCCTCAACTGAACGCATTCGTTCTTCATTTTTTTCGTCCCTCGCAGCGGCCATATTTGTTGCCTCTAGATTACGACGAAAAGTTCCGTTTAGTTACTTACCCGCAGCCGGCATCATCAATCTGTACCACGGCACATCAGTTTATTTTGGGAATAGATGAAGGATGGAGTGGGCTTCGGAGTCAAAATTACGCTCATCTTAAATCAAAGCACCATGAAGCCCACAGTTTACCATACCATCCGAGGGACGAATTATTGCACTTGTAGTGCTCAGCATTTTGCACCAAAGTAGGGTTCACGCTAAATAAAACACTTATTATCTTCCCAAGATTTATTTAGATAGCACCACGTGTTTCAGCAGAAACGAATCATGCCATCTAAATAAAACTTCGGAAGATTACGAAGCGTTTTATTCTTCACGAATATCGAAAACTTCAACCAGGTCAAGCCTGAAGCGGTTATCGGTATTCACTCAAAGGTTTGATTCCATTGAAAAACCTCAGAACTCGGACCCGGACTATTGGGATGGGTAGCCAGCACGTATGACCACACACCAACCCAGTACATGTAGTTAAATCGGGAGAAAATGTGGCAATCTGTAATTTCTTTCGGCATCAACGAGGATACGTTTACAAAATTTTCTAAAAGCAGCCGACAAATAAGGCCCCCGCCTGGGCTTTTTATTCGCTCAGGATTTTGACATTCGTGCTGAGAAATAGCCGCGGGGTGCGCAACAAAAGAGTATGAAAGAGTTGCACGCACAATGCTGCGCAACGGGGAGAGGTGCATCAGCCGAGTGACATGTGCGACTCTGAAAGAAGTTGTAACATCAGTGGTGGGAACAGACTCATGACTCAAGCACCAATTAACCAAAAATAATTGAATAGCTTTCTTCAGATTGCAAAACCTCCACTTTTGATTATTCACATAATTTTTTGATTCTCTACCGTAGGTGACTATGTGTCATCGCAGCTCATCCGTTTAATGATCAGCGGAGATCGAGTGGCCATTTCTGTACAAAACATTAGTAATGCTTCGTTGAGACCACTATCGTGCGTACCATTGTAGCCACCCTGCACTGCACTGCATTGCAGTCACACTATTATCGAAAACTCAGTGCGTCCTTCACTCCCCAAACCAGGGCATCGTGACGAACAAGTAAGGAGCGATATCGAACAAAATAAGGAGTGCCATATTCCATACTCATATAGCAGGGATGTAGGAAATATCCTACTCCGTGTTTCTGTGGTATTCTGAGGCTCTCGAATTGTTTCTTTCGAGCAAATAACACTTGAAGGAGAAGAAGAAGAGACAAACTTATAGGATACGATCTGCGACACAACAGACTATTGAATTAAGTATTGGAAGGACAGATGAATGGGAAGAATCACGGAGGAGGACCAAGAAGGGAGTAAATGAAATTGAGAAATGGTGACTCTTCGTGTCGCTCTCTTTCAGAGCGGTAGTATTTATAGGCCGTATTAGGAGAGATCATTTACTGGATAGGCTGAATTTGAAGAGACAGAAATATATTGGACACATTCTATGATGTAACAGCCTCTTCAAAAAAATATTGGAGAGGGGAATGAATGGAAAGAATAACCAACTGAGGAAGACGAACGGTAGAATACCTTCGAGGCGCAAATCACCACGGATTTTTAAATGGCAAATAATGACGAAATAAAACATTTAGCTGATTTGAGAGTAGAGTGGAGAGCTCCAGCAGAACAGTATTCAGATTAATAACTGCTTATGGTGATATCTGAAGGCCTGTGCGCTATACAAGGACGATGAAGATGAACTGGACGGAGAGAATCATCAACAAAGACATATTACGAAGGAATGAGGAAAAGGATGTTTCGTAAAAACGTCACGGAGTAAAAGAGGACATATTCTGAAATATAATCCCATCGTGGAAACGAAATTTGTGAGAGAAATAAATGCAAAAATTACCAGAAAAATAGAAAAAAATTAACTACATTGAGGAAATCATGAGAGATTTTATAAAGAATAACACAAAAATGAAACGATTACCTGTAAACAGAATAGAAAGGAGAGATGGAGCAACCAACTGTCGGATAACTACTGATAATTGTCTATTTTTGAAATTGTTTCATGAACAACAGAGTTAAGTGTAATACCATTGGCCTGTTTACACGAAGTGTATACGTGAGCAGTTATACGCCTGAAAAGATGACAGGCTCCTTAAAAATGTCATCGTATAAATACGTGACAATGCGAGAGTACAAGCCAATAATGTATCAGGTTCTAATTATGAACACACCTCTCAGTTCCTAATCGTTCACACTTCTGAACACGCATTGAGTCGCGCATGCACAAAATTGAAAATATATTGCTAGAAAGTGGACGAGGGGCAAGACTGTGATGACAACCTTCGATATTTACGACAAAAATTCACTCTTCAAAAACTATGATGGAAAATTATAGTTAATACCGTATGCCAGAACGTAATGAAATTATTACTGGTCATTAAACATTTTCGTTTTCATCAACGCCTCAGCTCACTGAGGGTTTTGCAATCTGAAATATAAGAAAAGATACTTCTGATTCATTTAAAAATTATCTTTCCCGAATTCTTCCTATGAGGAAGTCAACCGGTCTATTAATGACCAGGTTAAAACCCAAGCAATAGCAACGGACAACTTCGATTCACCAAAATGATAGGATTTTTGGGGAGGCGACCGACAGCTAAGGTCATTTGGGCCTTAGGGGACAGGTAAGGGAGGAAGGTTAGATTGAAACCCGGCGTGGGAATTAGCCTGCTCTTAACGAAATTCGCCAAGGAGACCACGGTTTAACGTCTCATCCGACAGACGTAGAACTGTACTTGAAGTTCCACACACCTCCACAAGACACTCAAGTAGAGGTCGGGTTTCCTCTGCAGGGATTTGAACCCTGGCCGCCCGTATGGTTAGCCAGTACTCTAGCTACCACACCAACCTGATCCCCTGGAAATAGCTGAAAAATTGCGACCAGCATAGAAAAAAGAATTTAAAATTCCGAACGAGCCAAGTTCACTCCATAATTAGGTAATATGATGCATTCGTTTCAAGTCGAATGATCGGGTCGACCCTTAGATTTGAAGGCTCGGGAAGAGGCCGAAGAATCAGATTTCGCAACGAGGCTCGATCAACGATATTCAAATGGACGAAAAGATTTCCCAGAACTCAAATTCCAGAAAATCGAGGGCAAGCAGACTTCTCTGATTGCAATCTCGCTCCTCTTCATCTTTTACCTCCTCAAACCGCCTCTATTCGGAGACTCAAACAACACTTGGGGTCATCAACAATGGGAAATGCGTGACGACTGCAAGTGGCAAGAGTCGCATAAGAAATCAAACCACCCTTTTCCCTTATTCTCACTTTCAATCCTCTTACCATTCTCATTCAATCTTAGCCGACAATTCCACGTAACTCGTTCGCATCCAGGAAAGGTTTCATCCTTCACCAAAGTAGTTTTTTGTGCTCTTAACGACCGGAAATGAATAGTATTGCCGTCGATAAAGGCCGGGATTTATAAAAAACAGTGAAGTAAGAAAAAATCTAACGTCCGAGGAAATCACCATAGCTTCCACAGTAATTGCAAATGCAAAACTAGTGGATTGTGCAAAACTAGTGGATACTCAACTTAGCTCATACAACTCTGGCACAACATTATTGTTTGGGAAACATTTTAAGCATAGTTACACATTAGCTCCTTTAAGATTTTATCCCGACAGTAATCTGGCTCCAATGACTACCTTTTACGCAAAAGGTTTACATGATAATTGCTAACATTCATTGCTTTATCTAGCGGTATACTTACTTCAGCCATCATAAAATGTCAAAATACCTATCTTCGTTCTCTGCGGAGGAATGATTCAAGTAAAAACCCTGAAGATCTATGGTAAATGCTTTTTTGAGGAGAAGGTTATTATAAATCGACGTTAATCTGGTTTTCAACGCAAAATTGTTGAATGAAGCATACATACATCCACAAATTCACACTTCCACGATAACAGCGCAGCGCACTTAACTCGGTGAAATATAATTCCTATACATGTATTACCACGTCTACATTGATTCTGGATTTGAATTCAAAAAATGGGTTAAACAAATTCCTCAGCATAAGTTCTGGCTTTGAGGACACCGGACTTCTTAATTAGGAGACTTACTGAAGTCATGGAAACCTTGGAAACTTGACCGTAAATAGTGAAGTTAAGTTGGCATGCTGAATGATCTCTTGCTGATGCTAATGAAACATTATTAGCAAGTAAAATTGAACGAAGAATAGTTTTTGCAACGCAAGCATCAAAGGAGTAGTTTAAGTTTTATGCTTTGCAACCTGTTGCGATTGAGTAACACGGATCTTGAATCAAAGTTTACAGGAAGGGAAAATGGCCGGGAAAATAAGGATGGGGATTATTCAATGGAAAATTTCGCGGTTACACGGAGCGGAGGGATACACATTTTAAATGGAATGGGAATCCCTTTGAAATCAGCCGTCGTATTCACCCGCCAACCAACATCACCTGACTGATTTGAGAGCGAGAAAAGCACAAAAAAGATACACGGAATGAACCATTCACGGTGGATTTTTCATCGATTTCTCGATGGTGAACGAGGGAGGTGGGCGTAACCACGGTTTTTACCCGTCCAGACGTGGCGCCAGTCACACTCCACTACTGTCAGCGGACACGCTGGAGACAACCAAATAATGGAACGATCTCGCTATTGGACAAAAAAAGCGTGAACCTCACAGCGATAAACTAGAAGGTGTGAAAGGCACTCATCAAGGTTATTTCCATAAATGAAAGAAGAGGACGCTGAGACGGCGACTTGGCGCACGAATGGGATCCTTTCTCTTTGGCAAAAAATCCTTCCTTTACGGAGGAATGATTGACATGACATGGCCATAGTGCGAAATTTGACCATTACCGCTGCCCTAATGCTATGTTTTCTAAAAATTATTTCCTGCAAACATGCATTTATTTGTTTCACCACGTTACGGCGACATTCTTGACTAGTACCCAAATTGTTATAAGAGAATGTGTGGAACAACTGGATGAGAAATAATACGGAAATATTGAAACCATTTTAAAGCGAAATAGGTTATATCAATCAATAAAATATAACAGTCTTCATATTGAAATAATCCGTTGAGCAGTTAATTCGCCAAAAACTCAAGTATATTAGTAGCAGTGTTATCTCATGCCGTGAAATTAGTGAATTTTGAGTCAACAAATTTCATAAACTAAGAGCCTCATCTTCAAGGATTTCAATAAAATTAGGTACGTGGATAATGGCTGTCTTTATGGCTCAAAATTCATTCATATACATAAAATAAAATTTTCTCGGATATAACAAACACAAAAACGCAGTGACGACACGAAAAAAATGCCCTTTCGCTGCCTATTTTTTAAAAGCTACAACAGGCTAATATGCATAGAACCGAAGTAACAAAGCATTATGAATGTTCTAGATAAAAATGGTGTTGAATATGGAATGGGGGCATGTATCATTAACTGCTCTATGCAAAACTTAATTTCTCTCTATCGTGTATTTGGGCAAAAAATCAACGTAGAAGGATTGCGAGTAACAGGCCATTTTTCCTAGTTTTCGTACGCATGAGGTCGTAGAATTGATTATTGAACTACGCCTCAATCTCGAATATCTAAAATTTTTGCATAGACAGTAGTAAACAGCCATTGAACGAACACAGATGCTAAATCAGACAACTATCGGCATAGTCGGACAGATTTGATACTCGATATGTTTTATGGTGTGGAGCTAGCTAGGCTGCTTTCTCACTCTGAGCAATGCAACACTACTCCTAGAATGATACCCACGTTGACCTCCTTGTGATACTAACCAATTTTGGAGGCAGATGCGGCCGACAGCGGACATCAGAGAAAAAAAAATCCCTTTATGCGCGTCGTCGAATGGGGAAGAGGAGGCGAGGAACAACCCACGGACCGTTCGGGTTCTCGTCTGGTCAGTCAGGCGAAATCTTCGAGGACCCTCGGACTGGATGTTGCGATCTCTCGCAGCCACGCGGGCCCTGCAGATGGCGCATGAGTTACACCGACCTCGGGAGGACCGATATCCTGAATTCATGGAACAGTATCCAAGCGGCTGACGTCAATACGGGAATGAGAAAAAGTGTTTAAAGTACTGTGGAATGTTGCTGAGCAATATAGTACATCATAGTATTATAATACTTGCATCGCTTTTCAGATAATTAAAAGAAAATGCTGAAACAAATGCACAAGCCAGAATAATGAAACAGTATGTGTTCGTAGAAATAGACAAATATCTAAAAATCTTAATTATCACCGTTTTAAGTTGTTTTATTATAAATTGCATTCAGTATAGGGTACATTCACATTATATTTTCATTCGCTTTGACATATAATAATGTAGGTGACGAGATTTAAATACAGTCCGTGACGCTTCCATATTTTAATTTGGCGGGAATCCTGATGTAGTTTCGTTGGGCGAACCGACAATACGGCAGAGGAATTCTGCTCCTACACTTTTCGATTTACGATTTGGATATATTTTTAAGCAAGCAAAACTGCAAACGAGTGTGATTAAGTTTCACAAAGAGAGTGCGAGGCATGGATAAAAACTTATTCAACTATGTGGAAGAATTTATAATTGTTTATATATTTCACTAGCGCCGAAAAAGATTCCGAGGAAACGAAAAAGTTGCTATTGATACCCATTTCAAAATGAAAGACAATGGTGACTTTCCACACATAATTTTAATGATTACCAACCATGGTTTCAGCACCTAGTTCCATTATCAAGGTCAAAAAGTTGCTCCTTTTTCACTAAAAATAATGACTGACCGTTCAAACATGCATACCGTAATGAGCATGAGTTGGACGACGGTGTTCCTATTTCTCCGGCCAACGTTTCTTTCTCTTCCTCCTTCATTGGCGAGGGGGCCTACGATTCCTTCTCTCCGTCACACCCACCCACTCCTTTATGGGTCGGAATCGGCTGGCTTGGAGGACGGGTGGGGGGAATCGGACAAAAAAGAAAGATTCCCCACGCCCAGCGGCTCAACGCTTTACGCCTTGATTCGCTCATTCCCCTCCGGTTCCCGGCACACAAGTATACGCGGACCCACCCGCACCCAACTTGCCCATACAACAGGAGTACCCAGCGCCCGCTTTAGCTCACGCATCGCCGGAGACTCAAGGATCCATCTTCCTCCCCACCTCCCCTTCGATGTAGACAGGGACGTGAAGCACGTGTGTGCTGCCAGCGTTGGCTACAATGGAGTGTGGATCTGGGGGGGGGGGGGGGGATTTGGTCGGAGAGAAGCGGCTCCTGTGAGACCCAAAGGGCAGTATTGAAGGGCGGCGATTAGAGAAGAACAAGCAATAGGACGGCGTAGGTTTGGGAGGATGAGGGAGGAACCAAGAAGAACCTCGCAAGAAAAGATACGCAAACGGGTGGGGGGACATGACACCAACTCAAGATCTAATAAACAGTAATTTTGGGTAATCGAACAGAACTAATTCCCGATAGTGCAAAGCACTTATGCATCAGAGTAATTTGATTTGTTTGGCAATATGAGGACTCTTTCTCTAGCGCTTCAACCAAAATTTTGAACTATTGGAATGGCTGACTAAATGAAGAGATCTATGAATGTAATTAGGAACCAGAGGAAGTGTTCCGAATCTCGCTAGCGCATTGCAAGCAGGCACGTTAGAGTGAAAATTTTGCTTAAAGATATGAGTAATGGCACCAGAAAGGCATCAGGTTTTTTGACCGTTCTAATGCCAAGTAATGATAAGGAAAGGCCCTATCGTCTCAGCTCTGTGGTCATTTCCAGATCGTGCGCATACATGTATCTGGTGTTGTCTTGAGGCCGGGCCGAGATAATGGGACTGTCGCGCCCACATCATCCACGGCATTCATGCCGCATGTATCTGTTCCCTTTGTGTTTTGACCACCACCTAGGATTTCATTTCGGTATGTTCCCCCACAAACGATCCCAGCGGACCTCCACCCCTCTCCTCGTCCCTCTGCAAACCGCAACTGTTGTGGCTGGACGCGGGAGTCAATATGTCAGTCACAGGGATCTGCCTGGCCATGCTTCCACTGGGGATGGATGCTGCACATCTCTACACCAGAATAATCGGTATACCTATCTTCGATGATATAAACCGTAACACAACTGAAGCCGATAAGTGGCAATTAAAATACCAATTAGCAATTATAATCTGATCTATTTAAAAAACGACCACATTAGAAACATAAAGTCTTCAACATCTCTACCTGAATATACCTATTACTCTGTTATGACACCCGTCTTTTTAAATAAATCAATGGCGTTGCCCATTGATACTCTAATTGTTATATAATAGAAAACTCCATAACGTATGATCCTATTCGGTGTCTTATACATCTACATGCTACCCTGCGAACCGCCGCATGGGCGTGTGGTAGGGGATGTTAGGACACAAGCCGTGTAAAGATATAAGGGATAAGGTTTTGGAATGTGAAATGGTGACATGTATTATGGGAATGCCTTTAGTGGAGTTTATTTTTTATTGTGATTGCTTATTGTGCGCGGATAGAACGAGGTCATCTCTCTTATTTTATCGCTTCTGTCAGACCTAGAGATGTAGTGAGGCGTCATGATCATATACTCTGTGTCGCTCTGAAACACACCTTGCTTGAAGCCACTATACCACAATAGTCAATGTAATTTTCTAGATCTAGCCAACGGACACATTTTTACCATGAAATTTCAAAACAAGCATTTATATTAAAATTATAAACGAATCTTTCCAGGGTTAAGACAAATAATTAGAAACTCATCATTCCCGGAAAATGTTGATTTTATAAGAAAATTTCATGCTTCCTGGCCTCAATCTTCGCTCGCTTTATGATGGCAGATGCCTTTGAAGTGATGCAAACTCCGCCTGTGCTGGCAAGTGGGTGGATCGAGTAACCCAGGAGCCAGTGCTGCCGGTCCCAAGCCCGGATAAAGGAGGAGGGTTGGGCAATGGGCTAACTACCCATTCCCATAAAAAAATATAGTTCAGGAACCTAAACAGAAGCCTCGGAAAAACGGACGGATCTTTCGGAAACGACTCATGCGAAAAAATCTCCTTGGACTACGACTCTGGAGGAGAGCGGCAACTGACAGAAAAGCATGGAGGCAGGAGTTGAAGGTGGCCAGGGCCCAAACTTGGGCTTTAGCGCCATAGGAGAGAGATAAAGTGATGCACATTCAGCTACCTTTCATGTATGCAGGTGAACATTTCTTAACTTATCGGTCGGTATCATTTTGTAGGTCCGCCATGGTTATGGCAGCGTGATTTATGGATAATTAGTGTATTCTTTCAAATGGTTTGCCTTAAAAGGTAAGCCTCCCACCAAAAAAGTAAAGAAAAACTTTCATGTAAATGATTTATGGCTAGACCGAAAATAAGCATAAAAACCACAAGCGTGAATTTAACTATTGACGTCCTTTGCTTCCCATCCAAAATTAAGGGCGTATCAACCCTGATCTTGATCTGATTTCAAGTGACTGACAAGTGCGCGGCCTAGTTGAAGCAGTATAGGGATTATTACGTTCAAGCTATTGAACATAGCTCAGATTGGAACACAACAGCGCACAAACGTACAAAAACGACAATGGATGGAAAAATGCCCACAGGTGAAAATTTTAGGTACCCTGCCGATAGGTAGCTTCCGGTGGGTACACTACAGTCGTGGCCGGATGTTTCCAGCATAATTATCGAATCGTCCAAAGTTAATGAATAAAAACTTGAAGCTTTTTTTACCCCAGATGTTTTTAAACCTTAACATCATTCAAGTATATCTGTTTTAAGTGTAGTCTTTACTTTCCATTGAGGTAGATGGAGAGGGCGCTTGCAATTAGCCAATGCTAAAAGGTGTAACGTTGACGTGGCTTGTCCGCCATCATACTCGACCCAGATTTTCCTTTAGCGCCACGGGCTGACGCACAAAGTTTGCAATTTTGCAATTTTTACATCGATAAATAACAATGAATCAGCATTATTTTACTTATTTGAACTTAAATGCACTCTCCTGACATATGTCACTTACTACATTAATAATAATCCGCATTCCAGGAGAAAAATACGGAAAGATCGAGATGACTCAGAAGAACTACGTAACCTTTGACTGTTCCATGAGTTACTTGCTTTAATTTCGAGCAGATGATAGAAATTCTTGCTTGATATCTACTTATTCGTCCATTTCGTCGTGATATTCCAAGGAAAGTAAGAAAAGAGCAGATATGACCAACATGGTTGTTACTTTGTTTATCATACTGACAATCCACCCAAATGTAAGAATCGCGGATGAGTTTATTACGTTCTTTTGCTGCTTCGCGCACATCAACTCTGCTCCCAATCTATATCGAAGTGCGCTGACCAGTGCGCAGGATGTGAAACGAATGGAAAGCAAGTGGGCCATTGTGGTGCCAAGTGAGCAGCGCACTAGACCGAATGGAAAGCTCCAATAATGGAATGGAGAGCCCGAAGAGGATGACCGAGAGACAAAGTCATAGACCAAATAATAGGAGATATGAAACAAAATAGTTAATAATGCCATAAAGAAGTCAGCAGCGGACAGATAGAATACGGGGTTGCAGGTTAACCAATGCAAGGACTGAATGACCCATGATGATGCTGGTAATGCCAGCTACGGAGCATTTCTCATTCAGTTGACAGCATGCGCCTTCTGGAGAACATTAGTGCTCAACTTGGGTTCCGCCACATCACCTCCAGGTCACATAGGCAACAAAAAATTTTATTGTACGTGTGTTCACTTTGTGGAAGTTGATTAACATGCTTATTGAAAAAAACATTTTGTACTGTCCACACTTGTTTACTTAATAGCGCCGGTTTCGACATTCACGTCATTCTCGCGACGTGAATGTCGAAACCGCATGTGGAAAAAAACAGTGAGGAAAGCACAAAGTATTTTTCAATCAACACACCTAGGAAATCACTTACATGATCACGTTAAATATCAATTAAATTACCTTAGGGAATGATATTTTGATATCGGAAGACTCCTGGTGGTGCATTTATTAAATTACAACGCACAATTTGAATTTACCTGCTGCTATAGGCAACGTTGGATATCCGGAATTATGGAGATTTACACAGGAAACGAATTGGAATACGAGTCCACACTCTCAGCTAAATATGGAACGCTCTTCTTGTCATACGGGGTGTTTGAAGTGAATGAAACGCAACTGCACAGTGGTATTGCAAAATCATCTTCATCAAAATCGCCAAAGTGAATGGACCACATCGAATGATTCTAACTGGAATCATCCGTTTTTAAAGGATTAAATAAATCGGTTGTCGACGTATCGATATATTTTTATAACAGCAAGTTCCTTGAGCTATGGTCAACAAATATGTAAAAACATTCATGTGGAGCGTAGCACTCTATGGATCGGAAGCATGGACCATTGGAAAAGCTGACAAGAGAAGACTACAAGCCTTCGAAACCTGATGCTGAAGGAGGATGCTGAAGATAAAGTGGACGGACAAAGAAAAGAAATGATGAAGTGTATAGAAGAGTAAAGAGGAAATGACCATATGGAACACTGTACAGAAAAGAAGAACCAGATGGATTGGGCACACTCTGAGACCCAATGGGTTTGTGACGAACATAATTGAAGGCAAAATTGAGAAAAAAAGATGGGAAAAGCCTCCCGAGAAAGACGTAGGAATAAGTTCATTGACCAAATGAAGAGGAGAGTATATAGGAAGAGATACCAGGAGGCAAGGGAACTAGCATTAGATAGGGAAGGGTGGAGGGCTGCAGTCAACCATTCTTAGGGTTGATCAACCAATGATGATGATGATGTGGTCAACAAATATATTTCTTAAATCCTATGTTTCGCCAAATTTTTGGCATCTTCAAGACTGTAATATATATAAAAATGGTCGAGAAAGTCACCACTGATACATTTATAAGCACCTTTCTCCCGCTTATGTGACTCCCACGCATAGATATCACAGCTCGCTTGACCCCACCACGTAAGCGTGGACTCCATCTCGTCATGATCCCCCGCTACCCCTCTTTCTCTTGTCCTCCACAGGTCATCCGACCCCCCAGCAACCTCCCCTCTACTTTCCTTTGACAATCCGAGTCTCTTCCAGAGATAGGTACATAAAGACAGGTGACTGTCGTCCGCCGTTTTCACTAAGATGAATTGTTCTCCCCTCCCTCCTATATCCTAATACGTCTGTAGATCTCAAATGAATGTCCACAACAATGGGATAGTTTTGCTGCTACATTATGAGGCCTATCCATTTTCGCTCATTCTCAGCTGAAGCGGTAGGGAGGATTTCTCTTTAATCTTGTAAGTTCGCTAGCCCAGTTGATGAGACTTCGGAAGTCTGTACAAAGACACAGAATCGTTCTCAGGACGATTCTTGGGAGAACAAAGGAAGAGGATATTAATTAAAAACTTTGTAAAAGTGAGATGTGAGTAAAAAATGCTTGTATTTCCAATCTCATTTCAATTTATGAAACTCTAAGTTCTTTTCGCATGCATAAAATTTTCCCTTGTCGCTCACGGAAGCGTCCATGTCTTCATGGCCTCATGGGCGCCGCTGTATAGGGAGTATTTTAGGTAAACTAACCACAAAAAAGAGAGTGAATATGAAAAAGACATAGGGAAAAGAAAGGGATAAAATAAGAAATCCATTTCGGTGGATTATTTCCTAAAATGTACATCCGCATCAAAGGACACGTTTAATGCTAAACCACGTTGCCACTTATGTGGATAGAAATCGGAAAGAAACGGAATCAAGATCGTTATGAATATATCTATGAGCCAGTACCTAAAGATATAGAGTCACCAGGCCATAGTTTTTAGAAAATGGAGAAGACAAAGCCTAGGACCTGTCTTGCACATACCAAAAGAATACAATGATTTTTCAAGGTGGTAAGCCTTAAAATGATTTAATGCCTTCAATGTCTCACTACTATTTCGCAATCTAAACTGAATGCAATAAAACAAAAAAACTAAACTCAATACAATAAAAGAGACGATATTTTCATCACTAACTGGGTAAATTTGTTACCTAAATTTTGATTTTATTACAGAAATTACGTTTTTATCCAACGAAAATGAGGTATACGGAGTAGATATTTACATAAGCTGCTCCAAATTGAGGCGATTGATAGACAGTAGTTGTTTTTATTCCCATCACTGTCTAAAATTATATAGTATCAGGTTTATATAACAACAAAGAAATATTCCCGCATGGCTAGCTTGGATGCCAAACCGAAACAGCTACATACCATCATTCAAGCCACCGCGAGAGTATGTGACAGGGACAGAAGCGCAGAAAGAGGGATAGAGAATAGGAAAAAGAAATTATGAGGAAGGAGCAAAAAGAGATGATTTATTTTGGATTGATGGGTCCCTTTGTTTTAATTTTAGTTGTGAATTGCGAGTGGAAAGAGTAACTTCTTTGACCTGATTGATTGCCCTCATCTCTCTAAATTAGTTTATTATTCACTACCTACAGATGCACTTTAAAGATAAATTTTATCCTAAGCAACAGGTAAAGGTAAACTTAGATTAGTGCATACTTATGTTTCATATATAAATTATACAGGGTGAGCCATCTCATACAGGCGAGCCTTCTCATACAGGGTGGTGAAAACGACTTGGTGGCCCCTCTAAAAGACTGTCCACCTAGACTTTTTCCCTCCAAGTGTATAAATTATCTGTGGCAAAGTTTTAATAAATGAATGATATGACATTTAGGGTTACTAGGGCTCACTGCGGCCTCATTCGGAGAGTTGAGAGTTTTAGCAAGTTGTTTGCTTGTGGTAGTGCCTTTTGTTTATCCATCTTTCCGGAATTTTAAATGCAGGAAAAATTTTTAATAAGTTTTAATTATAATGTATTTTACTTTTATAATTATAGTTTAGTGACAATATAGTGAAGATTAAACAAATAAAAAAATCAAATAAAAATAAATAAATAAATTATACAGTTTCGATTCAGTATCTCTCTCAGTGCACAGCGTTTGTCCATTCAAGTATACTGTGGTGGTAAAACACCCTCCGAGTCAACCAGAAATATACGAACGCTATCAGGTAAATACCTACCAACATTTACAAATGCAAGAAAATGATACAAACCTAACTTCGAGAAACCAATTCAACTTAATAAAAACCACAGATTAGCAACTATCCTCATTTACAATTTATTTTCGACCCTGGCTTTAGTAACTGAAACTTCGCATGCCTCGAAAATGGTAATCACCACCTGAAATAAATAGTAGGTAATAAGGTATCTGAGTGGAAGTTATTGTTTTATTAACAAAACTTACATTTGAACACTTGCGGCAAATTTCCTCCAAACTTTTACCGGACATCTGATATCTTGGCTGTGAGTTGTTAATTGAATCGGGCAAAGAAATTTTCTAGTATATATTTATCGCCAATTTCCCACTTCACATAATTCCTGTCAGTTCGGATCTACAACTACTGAGGTACTGTTTCCTTCCATTCCAGAGCATAAAGAAATGAACGACTCCCGAAGGCTTTCCATTTCTCTTTGCTGAGGAACCCGACACTAAAATCATATACCGTAGCTTTTTTACCCCTCATTCGTGATCTCTGGATCGGTGATATTTCTCGCCCTATCCCATTCGGCCCCGACTGACAACGGCTATTATAACGTCTCAAGCTTTAACGCTTTTAAACGCTTCGGCCTGCTTATAGCCCTGCCCTCCTCCTACTCCTCACATCCCGACCAATGTTATTTCTCTGTCCGCACAAACCCTAAAACGTCGTCGACTCGCCCTCTCGTCGCCCGACCATTGCCACGAGATCATTTTTTATCACCTTTATAAGTTTCTCTATGCTCCGATGTCCAAGTCCTTTCGACTACTTGAAAAATAAAACAGGAAAAACGAAATGTGAGGGGAAAAAATAAGGGGAGCAAAATCAAAACAAGCTACCTCCGCGTCCCAAAATGTCGTGCGGGGACATTCGGGTCGTAAAAATATGAAAAATGTTCCGGGAGGGAGGGAAGGAGGAAGGGGATGAGTGGCTATGTGGGCTCTGCCCACGCGTCCGTTGATGTCTGCCGGTCGTCTTTAGGGGACCGACCGGTTTACAGAAAAAAATAATGCCAAATTAACATTAGCATAGACTGCGCATGATTTTCCAGTACCTTTCCGACAAAAGGCGGCGTTCGTAGAGATAATTCCTCCTCTGTGCCTCTTATCCTCATCATACAAAGTTTTTCCTTGGTATCAAAGAATTTCTTCGATGGCATTTGGGTAACGCAACCCTTAATTCATCTTATTTGAGCTTATATTGCTGCCGCTCCACTCATTTTTTTTATTCCTTTCCCCTCGTCATTCTTTTACCTTATTCTAATGTCTTGTTATCTTCTTTTCCAGTTTTTATACGTATTTATTTTTATTACATCTACCAATGTAATTCCGTCAAGTCGTTTTTGGTTGTTTGAGATAATACCTCAGTAATCAATAAATAAATATCACTCAGCGCGGGTTAGGGAGACCATGAGGTTGATATGTAACTTTTCGAGACCAAATAAAAAATTCTACTAACGGCTTGGATTGCGCTAATTATGCCGGGAACAATTGATAGGCTTTTGGGTAGGAAGTTACTGGACATCACGGTTTGGACAATTTGTTTGATTTCGATGTTGATATCGATTTATAGCCAACAAACGATCGGTGCGAAAGTTACATTGCAACTCCTCAATTGTATCGAGTCCAGTACGCGTTGATTGCATTAAGTGTTTACATTTATTTCACATCATGCGCTCAAGTTAATTTAGAGTAGATGTTACTCCAAGCGGCCCTTATGGGTCCGTCTCTGTGACAGCCCCAACCACTGATCTCGGGTCCACTAAAGAAGAGGGACTGGGAGGGTCATAATGGCCCGTTCATAAAGGGGCTTTTTATAGCATCCTGCACGAGGATGGGTCACTCGGTTAAGAATGAAAGAGTGGAGAAGGGATTCATAATTTTTTCTCCCTATCTTTCCCTCAGTATTTGAACTTCGCTGAAGATCTGAAACGACGGCCCTGTTCGGTGATTTTTTCCATAATTTTATGTGTCCTGTTTGAGGAAGGATCAGCTTCACTATGAGACCCGTCTAGCGACAAGTATTGATTAAAATATTCTTACATTATTCATAAGCATTAACATTTTCTCGAGGATTTCAGAAAAAAGATTTCCTTGAATAGATGACACCGTAACCCATAAGTTGAGCATGTAACGACAGAGAACAATACCCCATGAAAAGCTCGAAAACAATTTCCTGAAATAAGGTATTCTTCCATAAAAGTTAGCGTTAGAATATCAACCGCCTGGAAAAAAAACTAAGCGAGAAAATTCAACTAACGTGTTCTTTTCGCAGCAGACTTTGGATTTTTAGGTGACATCGTCCTAAACAAAGAAGGAGTCCTCGCAAAAATGACCATGAACCATGATGTAACGTTTTTTCATGTTAAACTAGATTCATAGATGTGAATTTGGCTGACAAGTTTTTGGCTCCCTGTTCCCGAGTTCGAGCAAAAAAGACTGAATGGGATATCACGGGTAATATCCCATTCTCTAGATGACCTCTAATTTTTGCAAAAAATATTTTCAGGAATGCACTTCCTAAAAATGCAGAGTTAAATTTTTAAAAATGCTAAAGCCGATAATAAAAAATAGCTAAATAAAACCAATAGCACTAACTGCGACGATTAGCATAGGAGTAACCCCAAAGGGAAAAGGATGGAAGATGAGATAAAAACACTCATAACTAAACTCGAACCTGGAAACCTTAAAAATGATTATTACATTACCCTTCCATCACGGATTGTGAAGTCAGTGTATATTCCTATCTATGAGTCTAGTTTCGCAAAAAAGCTTTCTTCGCGATTCTAAGAAAAACACAACAACAATGCCAAAGCGGTGTCCAAAACCGCTAACTCCGGATAGACACGCCTCGGCGCGTTACCGACCAGAAAAACTAGAAAGTTTTACCAAATACTTTTGTCATTAATGTCGCCATTTTTCTTCCATTCGTGAAAAAATCGTGAATACGTGGCTAACGAACTATTTTTTTTGCCTTTTATCACCTATTTTTTTTTCGCCAGCAACATGAGAGGGAATGCTCTTTAATTAAAAGAGGTACAAAAAAGACACTTTGACCTTTAAAAAAATTAACAAATTCTCCGAAGGATTAAAGCTGGTAGAGGTTAGATTCTCAGCAGAAGGCTGATAACTTCCATGATCTCTTTATCTCAACGGAGGGAGGTATCTGGCGGGGAGGACGCATTATTCTCCACATAAAATGCGAATTATTAGATGATATACTTATTTTGAGTTTGATTTCTATTTCTCATTCATTATTATTGTATTTTATATATGACATAATGTTATTTAAGGAAGAGCCTGAAAGCATTGCATCAAGGGGATAAAAATCGCCGAATAAAAATCATTTGACTGGTTCAGGATTTGACGAAGAATCTTCCAATTTCTGGCCAGCTGTGTTGGCCAACTACAACATCAAGCCCTCGTGTGAGGCCACTAATAAGAGACATGGTCGTGCTGAATTGATAGCGCGCGTGACTGCGTACCATATCATGTTCATATTTTCGGAGTGATTGGAAAATTAATGCATTGCAAGTTGGATTAATACACTTCTGGCTAGAGCCAACCCCTGATATACACATGCAATCTTTACCTTGGACTACGTGGGTTGGGAAATACTTTTTAGAGCTGGTAATTGAGGCAGCCGAGGGAGCCTAGTACCTCAAGCACATTATTCACACCTATAAAAGTCCTAAAAATGGCACAGAACTCGAGAATATTTCCAGCCTAGCACAGAGAAATGCCCCACACGTATTCTTATTTTTACGAATTCAATTTCCGAATGCCGATCCTAATTCATGGTGGAACATGTCTATGACTCCAGAATACTTTCTATCGTCCTTGCGATAGTTCCATCCATCACTTCCTGGAAGAAAGCCCACACTGAAATACCAGTTACGCCTCAAAATCCTCGTGTTCCGGACGCGCGAATTCCACCCACTCCTCGGCAAAGGTGAAAGGAATGTGCCTATACTGCCACGAGGACTATCACATTAACGGCCAAAAACTGCCCAGGGCACTGGTAGACCACGTGTCTTTTCCTCTTATTCCTATAAGAGTTTTCCCTATCTATAATGAAATCTCAAGAATTCCTCTCCGTGAAATCAGGCACGCGGGTTCTTTTTCGGACAGTGAACGGAGAAAGAATTGAAGGGTCGAGGAACAGAAGAATGAGCACGGGAGTGGTCGAGAATATGAATGAAAAATCTGGTACGGGAGGGGAGACTGGGGGGCTCTCCGAAAGGCGGAGAGGGTGTGAGGACAGGCCGGAGACACTCGGGAGAAGATGAGTAAAAATCTCCACAAGTAAGACCGTGGCCGGGTGAAACATATGACTCGTGAGCCTCGGGAGATAGGGATCTGCTGCCCAACCCACATACTCCAAGTGGCTCACGTGACGCGAGCCACTCCTATCGCCTGATTTCAACTCGCTTTTTTTACGATCTCGGCAGCGCCGCTGAAAGGGTCCGACTTGAAAAAAAAGCATCTTCGGCGTCGTCTCCTTAAAGACCCCCATTCCATCCATACGATTGGAGCACAGTCCTGACGTGGCGTGAAATATCGGCCGGAGCATGTTCGGTCGGAATGAAGCATAAAATCATAAATTCACTTTAAAAATACTGTTTTCCGGGCAACTTCAAGAGTGAGGAGAAGTTCACGTGCAGTCGGATACTTCAATAAAATGCTTGAACATAAAAATAGTGGAATATAAGAGACGATAAGTTTACTGAACAATAATACAGCAGAAAATTGGACAAAAACTGGGTTATAGCTTAGAGGGACTTAAATTAGTGAACTAACAGTCAGAGATCTAATACGAGTGGACTGTTTGACTAACACAGCGTGATATTTTATTAACATAAGGGCGGACTAAGGGCGGTATGGATAAAACTAAATTGTCATATTAGCCCACACAAACACGGCCTTGATTTGGATGATAGTTACGCAAACTTAATTCTGAATTAGATGAAAAATACTTTCATCTCAGCGTCATTTCCAAGTTCATACCACATTTCCATAATTATCGGAAAAGCGTAAAGAGTATATGATAAAAAACATTTAACCACGAACGAAATTCACGGTTCGATATAATTTTAAATAACTTACATATGAACCCTAATTATTATTAATTAAAATGTATAGAAGAGGTGAAAAGAAACCTTAGCGATAGGATGAGCAGTGAGACTTAAAATAGTAAACTACAAAAATAAAAAAAAAAATTGTAAAACTGTAAAAATTTCACCTTCGATATGAGTCATTAGTGAGTATTGTAAAACTTTATCATATCCTTTAAGCTAGAAACCAAATATTTCTTCCCTTTACCACTTTACCTTCTCCGGAATCTCATGAATCACATCAGACCAGCGCAGTATTACATGGGATCGGGATTTTGTGGTGGTTAAGAGTTGAAGCTTTTTATCCCAAGGGCCCGAGATCAAACCCTACGGACAGGGGCAGAGATTTTTCAGCGAAATCCCAATCTTAACTTGCGCGCAGGCTGGAGTACATTTTAAAGGTAGTTCTCCGTCCGTCAGAGGGGACAGTTAAACCGCAGACACCTGGGTTCCTTTCGTAACTGAAAGTAACTTGTAAACACTGGGTTCCTCCCATTCCTTCCTCTTATTCTCAAAAAATCCTCAATTGTCGGTCGCCTCCTGAGGTAACCAACTGGCCATTCTATTTCATAAAGATCGCTTGCGTCCAAGTCAATTTATTTATCTGCACGTCGTCCATTGTTCTCGTCTGATTAGCCGGCATTCTTAACTACTTAGCATATAGATGAAAAATGTGTAGTATGCGCATGGAGCTGTTGGTCTTCAACTACCAAATGATTGTGGGGATACAAAATAATCTTACCAAAAGAGGTTTGTTAAGTAATTGCGATCTCTTTCATAAAAAATAGGCTGTAGATCAAAATCAGTTCATCAGTTCCATTTCTCAGCTCCATTTTCATCCCCTACTCAGTATCTAGCTCCATTTTTACACGATCGAAATGATAGGTTGCGTGGTGGCTGGAGTACTACCTGGTGGCAGGTAAGGTATTAAGGTATAAACTTGCAAATGACATCGTCCTTTGAAGCCATGATTGATCAGTACGAAAGTGGGTGAATATAACTATGTAATCCATTTCATTTTAAATATTGCCCTCAGGACGATGGACGACTCGTTCATCGAAACAACGGCAGAAATGGAGAACCTGACCCGGTGGAAAACCCGAGTAGCTTTCCACGACATTTCATTTTACCTACACTTAGTAGAAGTGAATGACAAAAATGTTGTTTCACTTGGTAATTTCTGCAACTCTTCATTCTGACTGACCAGGTTTTCGGCATGCAATGTCACTATCATGAATATGTATTTACTTATAGTGTCATAAAATTAAGGTATAAAATTGAAAATAAAATCGTATTTTGAAACTATTGTCAGCCACAACGAAAAATGGTGGAAATTACAACGTGATATATCATATAACCTACATTTAGTGGCTAAAATACCCAACAAGAGTACAAATGTATCCCAAAAAGACTAATAGGTCGAAAAAATTTCTGTTTAAGGTTTCCAAGGCGAGCAGGCATTCTTTCCATTTCTTCTTTCGGGATTTGGCCGCGTCGGAGGCGTTTTCAGGTCGAAAATAACCTGAAGACGCCTCCAGGATAGTTGGAGAAACGTCGGAAAAACAATCCCGAAAGCCGAATCCCGAAAGAAGAACTGTTCGAAAAAAATTGTTATGATTCCGTGGAATGGCAATTTAAAAAAAAATTCAAATGCGATACATTTCTTTGTTCTTTATGACAGTGAAGACAAAAGTCTATGCTCACGGATGTATATACAAATGACGTCAGCTGGCGGGCACCCTTTCCGTTATTGTGCTTGCCTACATCAAGTGAGTATTCCCGTCTCATGGCGGATTGACGACTATTACATTCCCTACTCATCCGAGGAATAATTAAGCAGAGCAATTTGAAATAAAATACATGTGCTCTGCCGCAATACTCTTACAGCGACCAAAACCTGCGGCAATTATCATTTCTCATTCATGCATACAAAGTCGTACTCGTTCAACACACGAGAATTGGTGCAAAGTGCCACGGAGATCATCCGTTAAATGTGAACCCTGCCACGTACACGTGGACACATAGCTTTCATGAGGTCATATGAAAATTTCTCATCCTTCCCTCCGTCCTTTCTCTGACTCCGACAAAAATTATGATTTTCCACACCATTTGTCCGCAT
The DNA here is from genome assembly GCA_963169105.1 of Ceriagrion tenellum. NCBI lineage: Eukaryota > Metazoa > Arthropoda > Insecta > Odonata > Coenagrionidae > Ceriagrion > Ceriagrion tenellum. The sequence goes on along the minus strand of OY720637.1, from coordinate 75,935,460 downwards.
ACAAATTTCCCTATCCCCTCGTAAAATCTACCCATCCCTGTATGTTTGTACATATTATTATTTCCCTTTCAAAAATTCCGCCATCTCTGGATCTCTTTCTTCCCCCTTCATCTCCCGTCTTTCTCCGTCTGCCTCCTCACCCCTTCTTCGGCCGCCGAGCCTTCACCCCTTCTCTCGCCCTGCAGTCTTGCACCCCCGTTGAGACGCTCTGAGCCTGAAAAAACCCACCCGCTGTGAGTCCACGTAGTTTTCCGTGACGCGAAGCTTCGGGGACACAAATGAAAAAAATGTGTATGTATGCACACGCAAAGAGTTTTGCCGTTGAAGGGGGAAAGGGAGAAGCATAAGTGGGGGGGGGGGAGCGAGAGAAGGAGAGGGAGGGAAGGTAAGGTACGAGTTACATACTCGCCTTTGACAATGAGACAGAGGGATGGAGGCCAAAAAAATTAAAAAATAAAGAACGATAAAATGAGATAAGGAGTTGTAAGAATGGCCCTTGCAGAAGGCTTTACTGTGCTTAAGTCCGCAGAGGGATGGTTTGCGTGATAAAGGTGTGTCCTTTTAAGAGGAAGGGATTTTTCCGCGACTATTTTTTAAATATTTTTTTGTTTCAATGGATAGACTATTTTTTCCCCTTTTTAAAAAGGGGGAGGAAACTCGACGGCGGTGTCTCTCTGCCGTATTCCACACGCCATGGAATTTCTCTTCGTGGAAGGATTGGTGGGCGAGAATCCTTAGTTTTGAAGGGACAATCACTCATGGTGAAGAGGTGAGAGAGCAGAAACCACCCGCCAGAGACACGCTAGGGGCTATTTTAATTGAAATCTTCGTTATCTTGTTCGTTATAGCATGCCGCATTCTTTTCAAAGAGAGATTGTTCATCGAAATAAATCAATCTAAAATGATATTTATCAGCTTCGATATCACTGAATCTGAAGCGAATGAGGAATACTCATTAATATTTTTAGGGAGTCCATAAAACCCATAAGGTTAATATAGGTACCCATCCGAACCGTTGACTCATTAATATTCTCTACAGTTCAACGTTTGCACCGAATATTGATGGGGTAGAGACGGAGTAGGGCAGCGATAATGAACTAAGAAAGAAGAGCTGCAAGCTCTGATAATATAAGTATGTTCAAGTACTTTTCCTAGCACTATCCCACTACTGTTAATCTTAAGGTGTCAAACGTAAGACAAATTAAAAATAATTTTTTTTCGATGTTCACAGAGGTCTTTGCCCTCACCCTGTGCAGATTCCGGGATATAAATAATTAATCTCTAGTAAAATATTAGACACGTTATTGGCTGATATGTATCTGCATCGCAATGTAATATAATTACAATATACTGAGTGACAATCTGTTCACGCCGAACCTTCAATTTGTGAGCGTAACAATGGCAAGATATTTCAAGCAAAATATAAGTATGGCTACGGCGGGGAAATATTTAAATGTACTTGAATAAGCGCATAAATTAACATCCTGTCAGATATATTTTATTTCATTCAAAACGTGGGAATCAACTTGGAGGTATTGCGTCTTAAATTCGATGGACTAGACTTATTTTTATAGACGGTTGAATAAGGCTTAAAAAATGCGACCTGGTTAAGATTCACTAAAATCATGGAAATATGCAGCATACCGAAAATTGCACCAAAAGAATAATTTTCTTTGGGGCATTCAGTGACAAGCTATCGTGAAAGAGGCATATGGAGTGGTATCAGCCATGAATAATGTTCAAGAGTTAATCAAAGAAGTCTTTTTACCGCAGTAACTTATGAAATTAATGCGTGGGGCAGAGCATCCGATAAGAATGAATGAAATGAGAAGACATCAACCACCTTAATATATTTATGACATTAGAACTCTCTTTCGGTAGTTTGCACGGTATTGAGTGGATGTATACATCAACTAGCAGACACTACCTATGGGTGTCATCCAATGGTCATCAATTGATGAATAACAGTACAGCATGCGTAAAACATTTTCAAGGCTCTTGGAGCCCAGGGAGTTTTCCCACAGAATGGCAAACTAAACTTCATATTTCAATGAACATAAAAAGATTTTGATCGATATTAAGCGATGCTATTCACTCTTCAGAAATACACGAAATACAAAAATGGTGGAGAAATAAAAAACTGCATTTCTGGAAAAAAATGAATAGTGAATGAACAGAGGTATGTCCGGTAGCTAGTAAGACCTAGGTTTTACCTTTTTAATTCATTGCAGGGCTATCACTTCTAAATAAAAGATTTTTTGAACCAACAATGCTTTAAAGTTTACGCTATAACTGATGGATGGCAAACAAAGGGAATTCTCAAAAACGATATTCCGAAGGTATGTAGGGGTGAAAATGATTGTTTTTCTTCTCATACTTTCTACATTATACATCATGAATATGGATGGATACTTCACCACGAAGACGCATGCCTTTTTTTTAAGGGGATTATTTACCTAACGGTATTCCGAAACGGCCATTTTGTTTCCAAAAGGGTATACCTGAGGATGGGAATCGGTCTTAAATCCTCTAAGACATAATCCTTACTTATGCGCAAGGCCGGGAAAAGTTTACTATAGACCCGTGGTCCTCAGGTATTTTTTGTTCAGTTTTTTTTCGCGGATAAGATTATCCCCCAAGGAAAGCTTTAAAACCGGTGTTCAAATTCCTCAAAATTCCTCTTCAATTTATAGTAACAGATAATTGTTGTTATAAAATTGGTACCATCGCTGACAGTTCTCGAAGCAATTTTACCCTATCTGGTTGTATGTAAATAAATAAATCATTATCTAATGGAATGAGGCAAATTTTGTAAATTTCACATGGAAACATATTTTCCGGGCCGAATAAGGTTTTGATTTTAAAACCGTTTTCGACACCCTGGCCATGATGTCCAATAAAAATATTACTACGGACTATATAAAGTTACCTGTCTCCAAAAGAGCAATGTGGTGCCACGAAATGACGCTGTAAATAATTAAATAAGTCATGATGTGTATTAATTAAAGTTTCATACCATGATATTCAAAGAAATTACCTCGCCAGTTAACAGCTTTTCTCTGATTTCATATTTTTCCCTCAGAATCCATCAAAAATAAACTGATTTGATGGTGCATTTGCTGCGGAGACATTACAATTATTAGAGTTTCCTTTGAACAAAAGACAGAGAATTTGTCATTTTCCACAAAATGTGTGCGTTTTCATTCATGTGATAATAACGTGAGAGTTCTATGAAATGTCATAGTCTTTCACTCCACCGATTAAATTATTACAACTAAGTGATTCCCTCCAATTCATTTTTTATTCGACTTCCGGTATCGGATGTTACACCATCATTACTTACCATGTCCCTGATGATGGCACAATAGTCAAAACCGGTAGAATGGTGACAAGTAAATCAGTGGAAAATATAAAGTTGTCTGCATTTAATTATAAAAATATTCCATAACTTTAGATCTTCATCGTAATATTTCATTTCATTTTTAATAATTATTGTGATTAGTTAGTTCATTTGAGCGAATATTTATGAGAGGTGACATATAACGAGGAGAAGGAGGAAAGTGTCAAAAGAAATTATATAATGGACTAATATTTTCATCTACGAGGCAGTGGATCAGACAAGTGCACCAGCGAGCTGTTTGTAACTGACAGTCTCTATGGAGCTTTTTCTGAGAGTAATCACGGGAAAACGACATCTAAAAATAAGTATATATAAAAGAATTTTATCAATTTCCATTGCAATCATGAAGCAGGTTGAACTTGATTAAAATTTTCAATCACGTTACGGGACGATTGCCAAGAAATTGGATAAAAAGCAAGTTAAAAGAACAATTCTTTTAACTTGCTTTTTTTTCTTGCTTTTTTAACTTGCGATTTTTCGTTCCCTGGATTCAATTCTAAGGGAAGTTACTACATTGCCAAGCGTTGGAGCGTGAAATCAAGTACGGAAATTGTGTTTGCAACGAACAGGAAGTCCATGAAACTCGCCAAACAATTGGTAGAATCCCAAGTGATGATGATATCATGAATTCTGTCGGGACATGTCATCTTGGAAAACAACAACTCGCCGGCGGCAGGAAGGAAATCCACCAATGGACAGCGAGCCGACTATAAGGGGATTGTGTCGAGGGAGCATCACTGAAAAACATTTATGCCGATCTGAGACGGGGTAGGTCGGGAGCAGGAAAGAGATTATAAGCGAGGCTTCTCTGTGAAAATCCACCGGCCCCTTTTTGCTAGGGTTTGTCGATGCGGCGGAGCAACAATACCCTGCCAAAGGGTAACAACGGAAGGAGGATGGGATTATTAGGGTGCGAGGCCGGGGAGGGAGCGAGCGAAGCAATCATTGAGGGAGGACCCGGCGGGGACCTCAGGACACCGTAAGAGAGACTGTGAAGAAGAGGTCACAGATCACCCGTGGAAAGAAAAAGCGGGGAAACTTACGCGATTATGGGCCTTCCATGGCAACCGGCTCTGGGTGCATGGCGGTCTGACAAAGATGCCCCCCGTCCCGGTCGATGATGGCCTATTAAAGGGATTCCCCGCCGCGAGGATTAAGTCTCATTCTATTGGCGGCGAGGGAGGGATGTGTTAGATTATTCACGAATCAGCGGTCCCAGGCTGGCTCCTCCGCGTCTATTCATCTCATGGGAAGGGGTTGTAGCTCTCGTTTCTTTCCTCCCGGGCGTGCCATGGTCTCGATTCATACGTGCTCGGCCGGTGAGTTTTTGCTCGTTTGCCGCGGCGGTCACATCGTATTACCGCTCATGGGTCAATTAATGAAAATGCGCGGAGCGTGGGACAAGTTTGCGACGTTATATGCCTCGATTGGTTCTTGGGCCAAGATTGCGACGGGGAGAGAAAGTTCTTTGCGGTGACTGTGTTTTTGAGACGCGGTTCGGGTGTTTGCGACGAAAATATTCAATAGGTACCTTGCGGTCACACAAATGGGTCGGCGAGTTGGAAATTTCTGCGGCATCGAGCAGAATAAGGATTTAAGGACGATGTAGCAATTGCTATTTGTCATATTCTGTTCATTGGCCACCTCTAGAACTCTGCGTCATTATCGCCGGCCCCGGTGGCGGCGGGGTGAAGTCCTCGCCTGCTTAACTAAGGGTCGCCGGTTCGAGTCCCGCCTGGGTGGGTTTTTCACCACCCTGGGCATGGATGCATGTCAAGTTCTGTTGGCCCGGTCCCTAGAAAACCTGATGACAGGCTTAGCAGCCTATCGGGATTCCAGGGACATCCGGGCCAACAGAGTCGTCCGACAAGCAAAAAAAATGTACTTGTACTCGTTAAGCAGCCACAACGGTTAGCATAGGAGAGAGGGCTGCAATCAATTTTGTTGAATCAAGGATGAAAATATTTTATATGCATATAATTATCTTGAATTTACATTTATGTGAGCTTTTCCTGGGAGAGGAAGCGAGATTACTTAACCGGTCATCCCAGTGTCTATATGCATTGATCCAAGAAAGGACTCCATATTGTTGCGAAGATTAAAAGAAAATATACGTTATCACAATGGTTTTGAATAGCTCATTAAGAACTTAGAACGTGTTATCGAAATGAGATTATAATTCATCAAATTTTGCTAGGTGTTTAAAACAGTCAGTGTTAATTGATGGAGTGCGTTCGTCGGACATTAACTGAGCACTGCCCTTCTTGAGCAGTTGACGTTTTGGACAAGGAAAACGAAATTTTCTGCAAAGGCGTTATTTCTGAGTTTTGAAGAAGAAAGCATAAATTTTTTTGCAAATTTTATGTAAAAGATAACGCACTTTGCAGATGAAAGACGATCATATTTGTGATCACCATATCGAATATATTAAGGTAAGATGCTTTATCTATCATTTGGTTCTTTGGATCAAACTGGGCCTGTTGTTTTTTGTGGACGCACTAAATAAAATATACCCGACCTAAAAACCAAACCCGATACACAATGTCTATCTTCCTTAACATTTCTTGGAGGTTAAATATGCCGAGGTCAAGAGGGGACTAGCATTCTTTTCCAATGCAGAATTTATGCTCGGCTTCACTATGAATTCAAGTAGCTAGAAAAAAATAGAATTTTGTCATTAACCTCTAACCCATACTCAGTATCAGAAATGTCAAATAAACATATTTTATGAGGTATTGCTTTTAATAAAAGAATAAATTAAATATTAAATTAATGAAAAAGATCGTACAATTAAATCATTCCTCTCGATGACAATTCTTATTATGTACGCGATTATTCGGTGGGTACAAAATATCAATGCATTACACATATCATGAGATAGGAAGTCAAGGGGTAGCGAGGGATTTGCAGCTTGATTACGACTTAGTATTAACCCAGTGGCTTAAAGAATTCAGGGAAAAAAGGACCGAGAGCCATCCATTTTAACAGATAGAGTAAAGCGTGTACTACGCTCATTAGGAAAATGCTGGATTTTCAGGATCAAGCTCTCTCGGACAGCACGATGTCCATTAGTCGGACAAAACCGGAGCGGTGGGTGGAGTCGGAAATGGAACGCTAACAAATAGAGCCATAGTTCAGGACATCCTTAAGGATTAACGTGATTAGACTGAGAGAGATTTGTTCTTGAGGATTTAAGGAGTTAGATGAAGGCAAAGGATGTACAAAGTTAGCTGGGAGCTCGGTAATGTACAGAAAAAAGTGATTTGAATGAATGAACTTCATGAATGCACTTAAATCACCAAAAGCGTTTTACCAATAATTAATGAACAGTAAAAGAGTACTTTAGGTGCACACTGACTCTATTAGCGTTATATTTCATGCTACAGAAACGATTGTTATGCCGTTAAATTTCTCAAACATAGGTCATCATTCACTTATAAAATCCGAAGATTCCTGGGATATTGAGTGGAATGTATGCATGATCCAGAAATAATAAATTTCACAATTATCCACATAAATAAATTTGACTGCGACATATGTTTCGATGTTGTTACTTTGAAACCTGATGATGATGTAAAAACATCGCAACCTAGGTCGCAGTAAAATTTTTTTCCGTGGATGATTGCGAAATTTTTCATTTTTGCATCATCATTCACTCACAGTATTTATTTACAGTAAGTTTCATTTAAGGAAATATTACACTGCACAGTCAGTTTCGTCTATTTATTTTACTGTTTGAAGCAATGTGACGTTTTTACCAATCCTGTAATGGGATGATGACGAGCAGATTCTTCCTGCACCTCATCCTCCCATCCAGAATTTTTTAACTCTGTCTTCAATCGGAGCTTTATTGCAGGGGTACGTGAAAGGAGATTACTTTACACATAAATGGGAATTCTCGTGATTTATATTTCTTTCTGGCAAGGTATTATTTAAGGAGTAGCATATAAATCAATTAATAGTTTTCTCGTCAAGAATTATACTTCACATTTAAAGCTGAACTGACTTCATTGGCGCTATTGTCGACATGCCCCGAACCATTACTTTCATTGTCACAACCAGTTTATCGTAATGTATGATATTCGTCCCATTTTCAAAGAACTAACTTTGTGAAGTTTCACTCCCCAAATCTTAGCGTGAAAATCAGCTACTTGTTATTCCACTAACAAATAATAAAATACCACGCCAGTTTGACGCACGACGTCACATTTATACGTTTTTGTCCTCACTCAGATGGATTTCAAAAATTCAAAGTGGATACACCAAGTTGCTGTTCTTCATTCTCATACAAATCAATTCTAAAAAAGTTAAGCAAACGTTAAAACCAGTGATGGATGAAAAATGAAATCGATACTTCCGATAACTGTAGAGTGTGAAGGACCAATTTGGAGAATGGTTCTAAATAATTTGCGGCAAGATCTAGTAGAGTGGTATATGAAAAAAGCATCAAACATACCGTGTGTCCTTTCTCAGTCTGGCAGACAGTTTTCAGAATACCGCTGGTGTACGTTATAGGCTTATTTATTGAGTTCCCCCAACCTTTCAATGATATGTATTGACTTACATTCACGGCATCCCAAGAGAAACAAACAAGATGAGTATATTTTTTTCTTGTGTCGACCTTTACGTTATGCACGTAATAGTTCCGAGAAAAGTCCACTGGGATAAGACCCTTAGCTGATTTCCCATCTTTTATCCAATTGTATATAAGATAAAGGATAAACAGAGAAGACGAAAACAGCTAATAACGAAGCTTGTACTTGTCCCGATCATTTATTTCGGATGTTTCGAATAAAATCTTAACAGGAACCATTCTGTAAATGTGTAAAACAAGAATATAGCTGCGGAAACTATATAAACGGCTGTTCGAAGAGGTTTTACGGTTTATGGAGACGCACTTTTATTACGGGATATAAAAATTTCGGCCTGCCGCACGACACTCGACGCTATCCGCCGAGTTTATCGGGTGGTCGTTGTAGTGACAAGCGCCCTCGACGATGTAATGCTAACCGACTCATAACGTGGCGATGAGACTTCATCAAGAAAAAAATTATAGTATATTGTATACAATGAAATATCTCAGCCCATAGGTAAATGTCCATGATGCCATTTTCCTTTCGGGTTAGGCAAATTCAAAGAACTAAGTTATTGCTGACATGCCTATGAAACTGGCTCTGTTAATAATTTCCTCCAGAATGCCCTATCTTTGCATACCTCTTTCTCTCCTCTTACACTGCAGCGTGGCTTAATACACGCTCTCCTATTCTCAAGACTCCTAATATCCTCCGTCTCTGGAGTATCTTTCCCTTCATTCACCCATGCTTTCCATGACTACCACTACCTCTCACACCATTCACCCTGCTAAGATTTATCAAAAAAATAAAAGAATAATTAAATACAAAGAAAAGCAGCACGCTTAGTTAAAAACTGTTACGAGCCAGCATATAGTGCCACACAACTCTTAGAAGGATTAACGTGGAAGCCCGAAGAGACTCGGAGGCTACACGCTAGGCTAAGCTTGCTTGCAAAATTCAGAACTTGTGTGTTTCAGAGCGACGCAGAGAATATGATAGTGACGCCTCACTACATCTCTAGGTCTAGTAGATGCGATAAAATAAGAGAGATACATCGCCGAACAGATAAATACAAAAAAAATCGTTCACAAATGAAAAAACGACTTCGTTTTCTTCCACTGATTTACTTTTTTGGTACAACATGTTTCGACACATAGAGGTCATTTTCAAGTGCTTGAAAATGACCTCTATGTGTCGAAACATGTTGTACCAAAAAAATAAATCAGTGGAGGAAAACGAAGTCGTTTTTTCATTTGTGAATATCAACTTCCACATAGTTGAGCCTGATACCATTGAACGTATAAATAAATCGTTCTTTCCGCGCACAATATGCGACCACAATTAAAACTGAGCTCCACTAAATACACTCCCATAATACACGCCACCATTTCACCTCCCAAAACCTTACATCTTTACACGGCTGGTGGCCTAACACCCCCGGACACACGCCCATGCGGCGGCTTGCAGGGTAGTCTATAGATGGATGTCTTCTCCGTTATTCCACTCTCTCCCTTTCCCTGGAAATGGCTACTTAAACCAAGCACACTCCTTTATTATTCGGCGAAACCTGTATTAAGCGGCCACCGCCGCGCCGGCCGCTGGATGGAAGTTAAATTTACATTGGCTACATGGGAAATTCATCCCTGAAAAATCGGCCGGTTACAGAGGCCACTGCTCAGGGGTGGCCGCCGGGGCAGGTTTCGCTGTATTACTCCATTCAACTCGAATTCATTCATCACTCATTCATTTCTCACCCTACCCATCCTACGTTTTCCGCAAACATTTCTCGGGTATCCCGTTCCCACTAAATTTACCCTACACTTACGCTTACCAGAAATATCTGCGACTGGGAGAAACAACAAAAATTCCTTTTAATTAGTTCTTTTCTTTGATCCATTATGGACCCACGTGGAGTTTTTCCGTCTACACGTTTAACATGTGCATGAAAGAAGTGCTAAATAACGCAAGAAACTGAGTGGGGGGGCTTCCATATTTCTCGTAGAAACCATGGGTTTTCGCCTGAGGGAAGAGGAGTGAAAATTTTTGAATATTTTTTTAGAGAGTTGGAACTTTCATTTAAAGGGTAGAAATTACATCTACATCTACGTACTACCCTCCTAGCCACCACGAGGGTGTGTGGCAGGGGGTGAAGATCACCAAACATGCACTAAATTAGGGGAGAAAGGTTTCTGTACACGAGTATTTTTTATTTCTTGTGGGATTGGATTACTTTCACTAAGGTACTCACCGATCTTCATTATAAATTTAAGTTGCGCAGTAACGTATCTTGCAATTAAAGAATCCATCAGTGCCACCCACATCTCAGGCACACAAAAGGCATAAGATTATTGTGATTATTGTTTTAGCGGATCATAAGCCGGATTAATTGAATTATATTCATGGAGTTGATAGCAGCACAAGCGCGGTTCAATGATAAACTCAATATTTTAAGTTTGGTTGTGCGATATACAGACAGATTCAGTACTTTTCATACACGAATTATGGGCCATGAATTGCATAAAAACAATTCTGGTAATAGCTGTAAATAAATGAAATACTGAATTGCACTACATTTCTTAGATACTAGAGCTCTTAATTATATTTCCAATCATGGATTACAACACGAGTGAAGTTCTAGGATAAACTGACATGTGATGTACATTGTATGTCATAAGAAGTTCTTATTTACAGCCTTCTTACATAAAATTAGTAGTATGTATGTAATACATAGTTGCATGTATTTCTTTACAAATTTTTCCGGAAGTGTCTGCCGACATATTGTAACGACTGGGATGGGAATCGCTAAAAGTCTGCCGCTTAAAATTTACACAAAGTTTTATGAAAATTCCAAGCCGATTTATTTTCTGACGACGTCAATTAGATTTTACGAAACCCAATATACAACGGTATAATTGATTATGAGAATAAAATTAAGGAAACAGAGAGCAGAAATGACAGGTTAAAATTGTCATTTTCCCGCGATCGATTAGAGGCTGCCAATGAGGGTTTTCAGTAGGTTAGTCGATAAGAAAGTAGCTGCCAATAGCTGTCAAGTCGATGGGTAGTGTTGCTATTTAGCCAATCTGCACCCTAATGCTTGTTTTTAAATCTGAAAAGTAGTACCTACATCACGTTCCTACTTCCTACGCCTTTTGTAACTCTGTACATTGGTAAAGTTGTGGAAAGCATTAATACAAAGTCTTGCGGTTGCTTGCTTTCCAACTTGCTTATAGTGTAACCATGTTTGTGAAAGTTCGCCACCTGACAATTTTAGGAGTTTTTTTTGTCTTTGTTGCATTAACTTCAATAGGGTATAGTGTACTGCATGCTGATGATAACTCACCCCCTGCCTTATGCCCTTGAGGTGGCTCGCAGGGTATTATGTATGCGTAGACAGAAGAAAATTTCGCAGAAGAGCAGTCACAAATCATACAGCTTTAAATTTTCCCTAATCGAGTACTCTTCCCGTAGGAGCTGTAAAATAAGTGGGTTTGGTATCTTATATTTTCAAATATCCATATTTTCACCACGTCCATCGTCACCTCCTTCGTGAGACAGTAGCTCAAAACTGTCACTCAGGAGTAGATGTTAGTGGAAAAATACATCGGCCGCTTTTAAGGGTACGTGAGAATCCCACTTCAGTTCCCTCTCCCGGGGAAATGTATCCGAGGTGTGGATGGTGGTGGAGTCCGTCTTTGAGAGCTTTTTCTCGTAAGTCGTTCTTCTGGAGTTCTCATTGCGTCCACGAGTCTCGCGCGAGTGGCAACGCTTATCCATTACCGCCGAAGCGATGGGGTAGTGCGATGGAGAAGGGGACGATCGGGAGCTTGGGAGTGGCGGTGGCGAGGGGGAGTTGATGGATGGTCCGAAATAGACGTGAAGCCAGTTATGTACACGTTGAAAAGCTCGCCGCAATCACGGGCCGAAGATACCATCAAGCTCAACGAAATTCATAGCAAGTTTCACGAAGTTTGGCGAAACTTCGTTAAATCGTTATGACACGCGGAGAAAAACTGACAAGAGAATTTTCCTTCAACATTTAAAAATGTTCTCCAACTATCCAAGATATCTACAATAAAAAATTCTCATTTTCCTTTGAAAATTTACAATATTTTACCATTTTCCACTTTTGAATGAAGCTACTGTATTTTCTCAATCTACCTAAACTGTTTTTACTCAGTAAATGAGTGCTTGTATGCTTATTTTTGGCAAAAAAATTCCAGGGATCAGTAAAATATCATTATAATATCGCCACCACAGTAGAAGCAAGGTAAAATTGTTATTTGCTTTACAAGTAGCAATAAAAACCTTATTAATTCCTCGACCGCAGTTACAAAAAATCTTTCGACAAATGCGTGAAGATGGCAATATTATATTACACGCAGCTCATTTAGTGAAATCAACACGTTACATTAGACTAATTATCATTTTCTTTGGACATTACGTACGAAAAACAGCCTTTTTACCAAGGTATCATTATATTGTAACATGAATTTCTTTGAAAAACAGTAAAATGAAATTATCTATCATGAGCCTGTAATTCTTTCATCATACTCAATTCCTGATCGGTAGATTTAAACGCAATAGAAAATCTAGAGGTGTAGATTAAAAATGCAAAAAGAGAATTATATTTTTTATTTTGAATTTAAAATATAAAGTGAAATATTTGGTCCTATAAATTCTTATCATTCCCTGAATAGAGAAGCTTGTTTGAAATATTTAGTGGTCACTCTTTTTCATGGCAGCGGGACGGTAAACAAGCCATTCCCGACAGACACTCTAATCTTGTATCTCACTTCTAAAATAAACCCGCAAATATCTCTGTATCCACGAGGACTTGGAAGTTTTACTATCCCATAATTTATCGTATCTTATCAGTATTTCATTTCCGCTGACTGGTCGCAAATAAAATTAGTAGGTCTAGCTATTTCAATAGGCACAGGATGAACTGTACGCATCGTCAAAGACTACTAGTGTATTTTCTACCTCATCCTACGCATTTGTTTTCGATTCATTTACTTTCATTCATTTATCTCCATCCATATACTCTCTTCATATTTGAAATCTCTTAAAATGCCAATTTTTCAGCTCGTGAATATTCCTCCATCTATTTTTTTCACTCCACTTACATAAAAGTAATATCGCCTGGGCAGGCACTATTGCAATTCGACCATGTCTCAAAATGTAAAGAAATACGTTGTAAAATAGGAAAAATGGTTTGTGTAAAGTGATATAACTATTAACCCTAATAATCATTAAGTAAAATTTCTCCAAAGCAATCCACATACTGACAAAAACCATGATTTGAGTGGATTAGAACCAGTGCTATCCGACTCTTACTACGAAAGTATTATTATGACCACAGTGCATGGAGAGAATCAAAGTACAATACAAACAATATAGTTTAGGTCTAAATTAATCTCTGGAACTGATATATAATCAATAAATGCAATGATAAATTTCCTTCGCTGCAACTTCAAAAGGATGGTGAGATTAGGATACTCCACCCAAAATTACTCCCACAGGAGCTCCTCAGCGACTGTGGCTACCGTCACAGTAAAATCGCTTTGCACTCATGAAAGAAAAAAAAGGTCTCATTTATATTAAAAACTGAACTCCCAAAATCAAACCTAACAGTTAGTGCCGGCAAGCTGGAATCACTTCAGTTTGAGAGAAGGACTCATCGCACTATTTTTACCTTTCTCAAGGCAATAATTCCCTAAAAGATTCTATCACGAGTAGGGATAAGGATTTAAAGAGATACTCGGGAGGTAAGCCGCGAACTGTCTGCTATAAGTCAAAAGCTGTATTACAAGTCAAGTTGAATGATTAAAATGTCAATAGCTAAATAACTTTAATCCTTCAAAGCTGTACATACATGCGAAACTGTCTCAAATATCCAGTGTTGATAATGTATCTATATTTCTCGAGTCACGCATTTTTTTGTCTTTTGCTTTGATTTCTCCCAGCGTTATAGTCAGACGATTCAAATGACCCAACGGCGAACCAACGTCTGTTTCGCGGCCCTGTAAAAACATCCGGAGCCTCGTTCAAATACACATCACGACCGAGAGAAAAAATACCTGTCATGATTAATTCAGATCCTGTGATTTATATGATAAGGCGAGAAGCGAACGTAAATCATATACATTTATTTCACTGAGCACCCTTTTCTCTTCGGATGATGTGGGAAAAGGAAGCGGTTGTAAGGGGAAGTAGGAGGAGAGGACAGGTAATGACTGGGGTAGAAGAGAAAGAGAGGTGCTGGCCTATTTTAGGCTAAGGGTGGGCACTTCCTTCTCCTTCTGGGTATAATTTAATAGCTTCTCCCCCTTGCAACGCTCGCAGCCACAGGAAACAGGGATGCTAACGGAGGACTGAGGTTGGTTGATGCTTTGGGAAGGCAAGCGAAAACTTACGCAGATATCATAATCTCAAAATAGCAATACTAGGTTAAATTTGTACACAATTTTATTTCAACACCTGACATCTATGCTCAATTTCCACAAGATATCTCCCGATTCGATAAACTTCGGACAACTCACGTAGGTAATTTCCGCAAATAGGGAGATAGGTTGGTAAGGGAAGGATTGTTTTAGGAATTGTGAAGGACCAGACAGAAAATCCCTGCCACTTCCAGGATGGGTTCTCGGCCCTTGGAGTGTGAAAACATTAAAATGAAAAGGGAGATACTCAAAGCGCCAAAAGGAAGCGTGATCGGTTTCAACTAAGTATTCAGATTTTTATCAAATAGGTATATAAACTCTGGAATGAGCCGTAGCAGCCATGGGACACAATCGATGTTTTCAAGTAGTTCTCACTGAGGGCATCCGAACTCGGACCCTGACCCTCAGCAATAACTTAGCAGGGAGAAAATAATAAAAATTGGTTTTCCAATTTCCGATAAATGTAGAAGTACATATATAAAATGAAGGCTGCGTCGGCAGCAATGGCCATATTGCACCACGCACAAACCAGCCACCTGCTAAAATCATGTTCACAAAAATATCGATAGTTAAAACTTAGTGCACTCATTAACTCCTGATAAAAATTTGATAGACTAATAATTAGTTGAAAAGACCAGTTTTGACGAGCAAATTTAAAAGCCGGCTGACATAAATTTTAAAAAAGAAAAAAAAACTTGGAAATTCCCACCCGGTTATTTATTGGCACAACGCGTTTCGACGCTTGAAGCGTCATCATCAGATACAGGACCGCGAAGTTTTTTTCTTTTTTAAAATTCGAAATGGTGGTCCACAATATCTCGCCGGATACCATTGCATATACTGGCAGACATAATGGGGATTACCTCCTAGAACTATTTCTGGCCTATTTTCGGCCAAGAGCAAGTACAAGCCTTCTCTTCCTTGCAGCCTTCTCTTCATTGCAAGACCCGTAGTTCCAGGCCATGTTCTCCTTACTATCAGAAGCGGCTGAGAGGGACATCATACGCTACGGAAGGGTTAAGTAAAAAGCGGGACGGGGATCCGTTGATCCTAGAAAGGGTGATGTTGGGGGAGGGTTGGTGAGGCGGAGTGGGGAGGATATGGGCGGAATAGGGAAACGGGGGTCAGATGGGAGACGGAGTGATAGGGAGAGGGGAAAAAGAGGAGTTTTTGTCGGGGGGCGGGGGAAGGATGTCTAAAAGGGGGTGAGGGGCCACTCAGGAGCTTGCCCTTCCAAATGGCCTGCTCCCCGCTGAGATCACGCAAAATGTCTGCCCCAGCGGCGACAACCCTCCTTCCGTTCCAACCCCCCTCACCCCCCCCCCACTCCAATCTCATTCGCTTCCCCCCCCGCACCCGTCTACTTCCCTTATCCACATCCTTCCCTCTCTTTTAATCCTCTTTCTCTCCTCTTCCCTCCCACCTTCTTCCCACCTCGGCCTTTCCCCTCTATTTCCTTTGACGAAGCGATGAGCACCGAACGCCTCCCACTCCAATTGATCCACATGCACTTTTCTAAAGGTCGCTTTCCACGGTACATTTTATTGCACAAACGAATGTATCATAGAATGTACAAGAAAATTGATGGAATTAGAGCAGGTTCTATTTCTCGTTCAGTTATTGAGCAACTCATACAATTTGCTTCTTTACACGGTACAATCATGAAAGAGTTCATACATTCGTTTGTACATATAATAAAATGACCGAGTAAAACGGTCTTAACGCGTAACTTTTTCGGTAGCACTCGGATATGTGCTACCCACTTTCCAATTATTGAGAGGAAAACTTAATAAATCCAATAGATAGATCCAATTTACAAACGTGAACGCGGTGGTGGGAGGGATATTGACATGAAAGCTAATCAGACGTAACCAAATGCCACCAAATGGAAATTCAGGGAACGCTGTACCATCCCATTCACCGCATAAAAGATTGAAATCAAAACAGAAATTAAAGCTATATCGTTGTTTTCAGGTCAGAAAATAGATAATATTCTTGTTCTAGATAGTGATGAGAGTATGCATTGTATAGGAATAATCTCTCCAATCTCTGCCGCTTATGGCACCTGGTGGAAAATTTACATTTGTGAGATGACACTGTTGTCAACCCGTTTCATTCGATAAATTGAGCACGAAAGACTGAGCAGGGAAAGTCGCGACAAAAGTTCACCATTTGCGACAGCCTCACATCTAACTAAACGCCGCCGCTCCTCCTGTTTTCCTCCTCCCCTCCTACAATATCGGGCAGTTACCACCAAGTAGACAATGCAACGAGTTCACACATTCGTTTGTACATACAATAAAATGTACCGAGTAAAACGGCCTTCACAACGATCGAAAAGGAAAGATTACTTCGAGTAGTAGAGGGTGTAACATGGGTGCAGCGTCAACTAACATCAATTTGCACTCATCACTTAAATCAGGTTACTACTTGGCTATCTTGGAACATAGAGGGAAAAGACCTAAAAGGAAGGCCAAAGGATCAATACATGAGATAAATGAAGAAGAGAGCATATGAGAAGAACTACCTGGGAGTAAGGGCACTAGTAACAGATAGGGGAGGATGGAGGGCTGCCGTCAATAGATCTTAAGATTGAATGACCAATGAATGAAGGAATGCATATCTCTCTACCAGTCAATCCATCTCAGTTCATTGAAAATAATTTCGCCGACTGATCAGCGTATTTTATGCCCTAATTTTTATTTCTATTTGCTTCCACTTTAAGAAAATCAAAAAGCTACAACATGGCACTATCCCACAAATAAAAAAAGTATAATGTGTTTCAGCTGTCTATTCATCATCAGGTTCTACATAAAAACTTCACCATTTCATACCCTAGAGTTCCTAATAGATGGTAGCTCAAGCAATGTCTTGTCTCAAGTCATATCAGAGACGATATTCCCATTAAATTTCGCAATATAAGCTGTAACAAGTATCATGAAGTAAATATGTAGAGTGACATTCATGTAGCAAAAAGGTTGTTGCATATCACTGACCTTCTAAGTAATTAACTGAATATGCATGTTTCAGTATATTTCTTGACATAACCATTGAAAAGTAAAGGGGTCATCAGAATGATGAGATCTTTTTCTTTACAGGTAAACAAAATTGCCAAAATTATTACTACTTCCGCTGATCATCCTCGTAAAGAGCTATTCCGTCTTTTGAGCTCATCTCCGTCTGGATTTTTAAAATGTCCTTTCTTTTCCAGAAGCGGATAATCCTCAAGGGACAATCCATCAAGAACAGGCCAAAATCACTATAATTCAAGTGAAGTGGCACATTGCTCAAGCTAGTCTGAAAGGCTGCCAAGTTCTAACTTCACCTCAGCACGAATTTAGCAATGTGATGCTTTAATTGACGATAAGAAATCATCATTAAATCATCTCAGCCGTTGAATGCAAGGCATTTAATTGCCTAAGGCGTAACTTGGTGGAATCGACAATGCGTGGCGATCTGAAAGGAAATATTTTGACATCCCCCCAAAGAAAAATCTGGAATAACAAAATGAAAGCAATCTTTGGTGACTAGAGTTCAGCAAACGTGTTAATTATAAAGCATTTCATTTCCATCGCAATCAGTGCGTGGGGGCGTCCTCGGAGTTGAATAAGCGAGTCTTATTTAAATAACATCTCTTTGGAGCGCACGGGCGAAGCATATTAATATGGGAAACGTCCTCTATTTATTGAAAATTCCGCGAAAGTAGTGATATCATTGGAAAGACAAGATGCTATTCATAATAATAAGGCCACATTGATTGGTTTTTATGTGAAGCGATACCTGGCTCTGAGTGCCCTTGAACTTCCGAGAGTAAGCCGAATTTTCGGCATATCGAAATTTCAAATGATGTTGGTATTTGCACGTGTCAGACTCATTTTGGGCGGATCTGCGCTTTTTCCAAAACTCACTATTATTGTAGTTGTATCAATTGTTAGTTAACTACTGGAAATAATTTTTATTCCAATTCACGTGAACTTATTGGAGTTCTACTGAATCTACTCCCCGACTCCCGTTTGCTTCTACATCCTTATCTTTGGCCCGCATTCTGTATCTCTCCCTCTTTCTTTACGAGAACGGGCCGCGAAAATTGTTTTCCTCGATGAGAAGAAAGTCGTCAATTTACTCCAAGTTGAGTGTAAAGGAAAATAATAACCGTCATTTGAATACGGGCGAATAGCATTTAATCCTGTATTATTTAATTTTATATATTTAATTTATTTTCTTCCATTGCCCCGAAAACAGTAAAGTTGGCCTATTCCATCGGGTGTATTATCAACGGACAAACACAAACACCCATGTCTCAAGTGGTGAAAAATCCACCCAGGCAGTACTGGAACCTCGGATTGGCAGGCGAGGACTGTACCCCATCGCCACCGGGGCCGACAAATATTATAAATATTGCTCAATGTGGGTGGATATGCATTTATTTATTCAACTAGGGTTTATTTTTAAGGAGGAATAAACTTCTGAACCGGGCGTTTAAGATGGACGATCCAACCTGTTACGCCGAGATAGCTGGGAACATGAATCATTCGGGATGGAGGGCAAATATGCGTCGGTAAGGCACCGGTAGCCACGGTGATTATTTTTTTAAGATACCTACGGGAAAATATGAAGCATGAGTGGACGGACACGGAATAGCAGAACATTTGGGTGTAAAGGTCAACCTTCAAGGAGTGAGAGAAAAATATGGGCAAGGAAGCGATGGAAGATGAACAAGGGTGGACGGTAGCTGGAGAAAATTACTGGGAGTCGAGAAATGTCGCGAGAAAGAATAATCGCGAGATACGTGGGAGATAGAGGGCGAGGAAAAAGAGAAAGAACGCGTAATCGTAATGAGCGGTAGAGAGTAGATTAATCCACTCTAGGCGTGTACTGTCTCCAATGGACGAGCCTCCAACACTTATAATAATAATTTTACCACAGAATATAAACTTAAAAAGACAATTTATCAAAGGAAAACGTGCTAAAAATGTAACTGGCTCTTACTTTGCCTCTACCGATAAAATAATCGCGAATAATGAATATGATAAAATGTGTAAGACGCTGATTCTGATAATTAGTAAAAATTACTTTAAACTCCACTCGTCAGTTCACAGAACAATCCAGATTATTGCATAATCCGGATTCGATGCCTGGGATCATCATCAGGTACTCATTGACCTGTTACTTTTAAGTTATTTTTACTAATAAACATGGAACTCCACAAAGTTGAATCGAGTTTTATTTCATTAACGCTGATTCTAGCTTAAACCAGAAAATGACAACGAACTGCTGAGACCAAGATTGACAATACATAATTGTTTGAAAAATACAAGACAATCATTTTTAGTATTATTGCCCCATCTCTAGCCCAGGGCACTAGCAACAGATAGGGAAGGATGGAGGGCTGCTGTCAATAAATCTTATGAGTTAATGATCAATGAATGATCGAATGCATATCCACCTACCAGTCATTCTATCTCAGTTCAATGAAAATATTTCCGCCACCTGTTATGCGTTTTTTATGCCTTAATCTTTATTCTATTACCTACCGCTTTAAGAAGATCAAAAAGCTACAACACGGCACTATTCCACAAATAAAAAAGTAAAAGTGTATCAGCTGCCTATACATCATCAGGTTTAAAAATTAAAACTTCACCATTTCAATCCTAGAAATCCTATCAGATAGTAGCTCAAGTGATATCTTGTCTCTAGTCATATCAGAGACGATATTCTAATTAACTTTCACAATTTAAGCTGTGGGAAGAATCATGAAGTAAATAAGTAGAGTGACATCCATGTCTCAAAAACGTTGTTGCAACTCACTGAACTTCTCAGTAATTAACTAAATATGTGTATTTAAGTATATTTCTTGAGATATTTCTCGAATGTTTTAAGGAAGGACGAACGGATATAAGTTTTATAGTCATCAGTAGCCATTGTAAAATATTTAGGCCTGGTTAGTTCAAATTTACGCTATCCGCGAGATGGCCAATCAAGTTTGTTAACTTATAATGTTCATCGAAAGTCGGAGTTTTGCATATTAAATCCTATTGCCGGTTAGCTAATGTGAACATCATCGATGAGAGTATGTCGATAGAGTAGATGGGGGACTTATTAACGCCGGTGTTAACACCAAGACTCAATTTACGGAGATTCCACTGCACCTACATGTTTGGAAATCCGAAATGAACTTGCTCATACAATTCGCTGTTACTGCACCCGATACTTCATGACAATTATTAAGAATTTCTGAAACTCACTTGTGAATATATGATAATAAAGTGTCAGGAATGTCACGGAGTAGGATTTTAAGCAATATAGAACTTTCCTAAAAAAACTACCAAAGATAATACTCGCTGTATATGAGTGATAAGTATGCTAAACAAGAAGTGAGAAAGACTACAATTAGAATTTTTAAACGGAGCTCTACAATTACTTTTAACGTAGTTCGTGTAATGGACCCTCCGCACTAATTATTTGTTAGTTATTTAGTCATTTAGTTTAGTTAGGGAGTAATTTTTTGCTAGGTTTTTAGCTAGTTAGGCAGTTATTATGTTTTTAGGTAAACATCTAGAATAAATTTTTTCATATGAGCTCACGGCTATATTTTAGTGAGTTTTATAGCTTCTTTTTCCCTGCTCATACCTCATGCTAGTTTTGAACATGGCAGTTGACATTTTCAGCTCTGTTTTTGTTGCTCAATAGCTTCCGCCTAAAGAATTCCGTTAATATTTACAGTGCAGTAACATTATAAAACTGTATATGTTCAGCGAGACCGAAGAAATGGATTTCTGAGCCTGTATTTCCTGAGTATGCAACA
Organism: Ceriagrion tenellum; assembly: GCA_963169105.1. Taxonomy (NCBI): domain Eukaryota; kingdom Metazoa; phylum Arthropoda; class Insecta; order Odonata; family Coenagrionidae; genus Ceriagrion; species Ceriagrion tenellum. Next base: position 75,914,235 of record OY720637.1, on the reverse strand, counting down.
TATAAGCATTTAGCGAATGCAATGCAGAAAAAAGTAATTGACCGCCGACACACGCCGGGAGTGCAGCTACAAATGCGAGGAAGGGTCGCGGTTACCTCCGCTCATCGACCGAGGAATGGGATTAGCGCTATTGTTTTGGTATTTTCTTGCTAAATCACCTGACCCTAGGAATAAAGAAAACCTTTCTCGTGGGTAAGCTGCGTGGTAGCGCTCCCAGTGGGGGCATTATTCTCTTTTCCGCGACCAAGTTTCTCTTGAAACGCATTTACCAAGTTAATGTAGGTGTAATGTACCAGGTTGCCTCGTAATTGTAAGAACTATGACTGTCGAAATCTATCGTTAAAAAAAAATGTGGGCGGAAAGTAAAAGTTTACTCTTCGCCAGTATGGTTAGCGCGGAAATCTCAAAATCTTCTCAAAGTAGCCGTCATGTGGATTACATGATATTTAAGTCAGTTCTCGGATAATCAACAATAACCAGAGAATATAAAACCTCCACTTTAATAATTTGGAGACATACCTGAGCAGCATTTCACCCCATCTCCCGCCCGGTGACCAAATGTCATCCACTCCCATTGCTCTCTTTGCCTCAAGTCTTCGGCTCTCCAAAACAGTCCCTCTCCCTTCATCTTTCCTCCCTCGCAGTCTTCCTCCCCTTTCCCACATTCATCTCGCTGGCCGCCCATTTTTCTTCGCCACCGCATCTCCCCACCCTTCACAGCCTCGCTTCCTGTCTTACACCGGGAGCACATACGTCAGATCCCGCCAAGAGATTTCGAGGCGGACGAATGGCGAGCAAAAAGACCGACCGAATCTTGCCCTTCTCTGAGATCAAGTACTTGATTTCGCGCAGGGTGGAAGTGCGGTGGTATGTGGGTGCTTTTCCGCTTTTTCGATCGGGACGGCGATATTTTCCAACGCGAGGTTGGAAAGAGCGAGGAAAAACACAGAATCACAAGCCTGCGAGAGGAGGCGACGTATTGGCGCCATTATGATATAAAAAAGTGCTCTCCACATTGCACCATTTCTACTGGTAAGTCTCCGCCGCAGCCAGGATTCCAACCCGAGCCATCGTGATGGGAAGCCAGAGTAGTAACCACCTAACCAATTCTGTAATGGTAATTTATTCGTTTGGAACCTTGTAATAAATTAATTTGGATTGTAGCAAGCTTTATTTCAATGCCAGTTTCATAAAATCGATCGACGCGCGTTCTGGGTAAAAAGTCTTAAACCAAGAGTCATAATACACTTACTAAAACGAAAGTAAATAAATCAAACAAACCTGTATATTTCAAGGTTGCTCGATGGTTTTAAAGTAAGATTCACCTAGTCAATTGCATTTTTAGCAAACCTTATGAGCATGCCATTGAGTTGGATTGGTAATAAAAACATAAGATAGTGATATTAAAATCCTTCTCTTCTTTCTGCACCCTAAGGTTTTGTCAGAACCTTTAGCTTGATGGAAGGTAGCTCTTTTTGCAACCTAAGGCTTTGTCAAAGCCTCTAACTTAACGGTAGGTAGCTACAAATATAACTTAGCAATATTTAGTCATCATTATTTGTATAACTTTCCTCGTTCAAACTGTGTTAAGGTGTAGCTTATCTTCATGAATATCATATTTTCCGTATCCATTTGCTTCATCACCTTAGCCAGGTGCATTTTTTCCTCTAGAATTACGTAATTCCATCTTATTGGCTCATTTATTTTACATTCTGAAGTAAATAACAATGTCAAATAAATGGACATGCAGAAATGTCCGCCCGTCGCAACGCGTCGGCGCGGCGGTACGATTCCCAGGGACTAGCCAGCGAGTCCACTACAAGTGTGGCAGCTGATTGGCAGAATTAATGTTCTCATCGTCCACGAAGTATTAACGGTATTCACCTAAAAAAAGTGGTGCCGTCTGGTGGCGAAGTAAGTGAATTCGTTGCCTGCCATGTCGATTAGCTGAAAAATAATAGCATTCCAAGCTTATGGAGAAGGCGATAAATTTCGAATTTTTAATGAAAACTGAGTTATTCACTGCCTGGGGCAGTGAATAGTTCACTAAATTTACTCAAGCGAATAGTTACTAATGAATAGCTCGTTCGTGAACTACCTATATCTACCTCTTTCCTCTGAAAGTAGCGAGAACAAGGTCCACATCATACTACACTCTTTGCTGCTTAATTCTGAGCCAAAAATGGCTCAAACTTAGAATGAAAACACTATCTGCAATCCACCTTTCGTTGAGAGCAGGCTTAATACCGACGCCGCCAGATTTACCTCCTCTCTTCCTTCTTTCTCTATATAGTTCCTATGTCTATGTGTTCATCCCTCACGGCATGAACGACCTCAGTTGTTGGTCGCCTCCTCCAATAGACTACCAACCAGTGAATTCTTCCAAGGCTCCCCACCGAGATTGTGTTTACAATGCGGCTGATGTTTCGACAGGAGTCTCGCCTGTTACTTGCTAGGCTGTAGAAGAGTTGAGGCTGAGATGGTCACATAAAGCCCTGAAGACGGTAGGATAGTCTCCAGCCGAAACTTCAGCAGTGATGAAACATCATCTTAGAGGGAGGCCCGAGAAGAAATAACCAATATAATTCACCGGGAAAGCCTTAAGCCTTTCAAAGGTAACCAACCAAGGTAGTTCAATTAGATACAACCGTAGCTCTATCAATATCGGTCTAGGCAAACATTTTCACCACAACGCCACCGTATATGTGGTTACTGGGCATTTACTGCCATAGCACACCCAAATAAATATGCAAATATGCGGCACAATATGTCATTTCGAGAACAAATTCACTCAAGTCAACAAAAACGTAAAACAACTTATGCTCTGCTTATGGAGAATGACAAAATAATGGCATTAATGGAGTATTTTTTAACGTTACGGAGATGTGTTTTGAAGGAAGAATACAATCGATATTGAACGACCTTGGCAACCTACCAAACGATTAAGTTGATCAACGATTATTTCAAAGCAGGCCGCTGATATAGCTAAATTTTGGGTAACCCTCCAAACGGCTAATCAGATGCCAGAGTGGAAACAGGTGGCTTACTCTAAAACACCCATCAGGGCCGCTTTAACTCAGTTGCGGGACGAAGAGCGGGATTGACCGGGTGTTTGGCCTCGGGCTGTAACCGACATAGAGCTGTTTGAGTGCCGCCAAGGAAGCTCGAGAAGTGCAATCGCCCGCAAGAAGTCTTCCATAAGAGATGGCGGGATGTATCGTGAGGGGTTTCTCCACCAGACCGAGCAAATAAACCACCCTCATCGATTACAGTGCATCGGGGGCCATTTTATTAAGCTTCCATCTCCTCAATCAAAAGGATGAGCTGCCTATTATCACCACCATGATCCGGTGAAGGATGAAGCGGACACGATGCCGTTGCGCCCCCGAGGGGAAAGCGGCCACAACATGCGGGCCCTCGAGGATAAAAAGCAGGGGTGGAATTTTGATGGGGAAGCTACACATTTTTGCGTGAGTCGCTGCGCGCGGCAGTTTTTGATTGTGACAAGTTACAAATAGGGCGGGCTCGATTCTTACGGCATTAAACTGATACTGCCGGTAATTCATGACAGCGGGCCATGAATCTCCTAAAAATTGCCTTTGGAAAAATCTCGTAGAGAGAAATCAAAAGTAGTGGTGTCATGAAAAAATTTGGACCGTTTTCTCAATTATTGGACAAATTATTTCTACTTGAAGTGAAGTGATATTCCACTCAAACTAATTTGAAAGGTCTCCAAGTTCGATAACTCATTGTCTATCGGTGGAATTGACGCTACATGATGAAATGCAAGGAAGAATTTTGGTAAGCCACGCACGAAAAATAAAGAGAAAATTTCTTTTTGCTTCACAAAGTGAAAATCCATTCATGACTAATTTCTAAGAGAAATAGTTAGCACTATTCAACTTTAATATGCACGACTTACCTCCTCAAAGATCGTGTTAGACCGGGCACTTTACTGCAAAGTGTGATGCATGTACAAATGCAAGGTGAAAATTGCGTCGAGTAGAGCGGACATTTCCAGAAATGACTGCGCAAACACATGAATGAGATGCACTAAATAGCCCTTGATCCCGTCTTACACTTAGGTACGAAATTTCTCAGTTTAAAACTGCATATTTTCTAAACCTGGCGGGCAATAATTATTGAATGAGAACTATTTGCCATCTTGCGTTCATGCACTCTCGCATGCGTTCTTGCTTTTCACCGCTCTAAAGAATGTAATCTGATATGTATGTTCGTAAATACATCAGATAATTGCGTGCCCCGAGTAAAACGGACTTCAAAATAGCCTTATCCCGCGACCGCGTAATCGCCATCTGCACTTAAAACCTCGCTAAGTCCTACGTATAAAGCGGCTATAAGTTAGTATAGGTCTCACCGTGCACAGTAAGATATTGTGTTGACGACAAAATTGGAATGCAAAAATTCACGGAGGATATAGGGAAGGAAAAATTTTCAAAAGACGAGACATGCGTCGAAAATCACATTTCTCCGCGGCAAACTGAATATATTCTTCCCCGAGACAATTCGTCGTAATCCTTCGAAATCCTGTGAGGGACACAATATCCGGACTGGGGGAGGACTTTCATTTTCGGCCCTGGCCACCCCTACTTATCCCTTGGCTCGCCCTTCCGCTTGCTCAAAGAGACTCAACCCGACACAATTCAATATACGCACTCAGGGCCCAGTCCGCTTTCCTCACCGCCTCCTTTACACTCTAAATCCGTGCTCTCTCTCTCCTCGGCATCCTAGAAACGCACTTACGACCGCGATAACTTCGTTCCGGGGGTAATGGGCGGCGATTGGTTCGAGAGGATCTCTGGGGGCGCACGCGATAAATATATATAGGCGGCGTGGAAAAGAGGAGGAAAGTCGTCGTCTCAGAGGAAGTGGGAGCGGCGACTATTGGATTTGCGACGAGGACTAAACCAAGCGTTGAGCGGGGAAGACACGGGGGTGAGTGCATGTCCGAGCCCACGACCGAGGAGCTGTCGGAATGAGAATACCCCCCCAGTCACTGCTCAATTTGCTCAATTTAAATTATTTTTCATCGCCAATATTCACGTTATAACGCGTATGGCACGCTTTGATGGTAACTGCGACACAGTACATACAGTAAAACCCCTATTACGAACCCCCTCTATTAAGCGAACAACCCTCTCAACGACCATTTTTCTGCTTAACCGTCGGTGGTCGCTTGATTTAGGTTTCACTGAATGTGCGCATCAAATTAATATGCATTTAAATTTCCCAGGAGTAACTAATTATGAGGAAATTAACGCCATCTGTATTGGTTTTAAGAAAACCGTCGCTATAAGAGTTTTTCCATTTTTTTCAAATTAGTTGCCCGTTCATTTGAATTTGCCAGTTCATTTGAATAATATGTACTCCTAGAAACTGAACTCCTGTCGTGCGACCACCCCTCTTAACGACAATTTTTCAGCGGAAACGTCGGTGGTCGCTTAATTCAGGTTTCACTGTATTAGGTAGCAGCACTACGTTGCCCACTAGGAACTGCCACTGGGATCTGATTTGGCTACAGCCGAATCTCAAATGCATTCACGAAAAACTTTCATGTCCAATATATTGGACGAAAGGTCCAATAGCCTTTTGTTTGGCATTCTCTCTATTTAGAAAAATGAGACCGGCTAAATGAAAGGGAATTAGATTCAACTAGGCTAAACTTGCCGATTTCAATACTTAGGTGTGAAAGAAAAGAGTTTTTACATCTCAAATATTATGCCGAGTTAATGGGATGAGAGGCCTGGATAGTGATAGGAGTAAAAACCATACTAGGAGGCAAGCTGAGAAACTTGGTTAGATTTGCTGATGACCAGGTGTTGGCGATACGATCATCAAAGGGCTTGCAAGCTTTTGCAGATGCATCATGACGCCAGTTCGGCAAATACGGAATGAGGATATATCTCAAGGAAACAGAAGTAATGAGATTTCACAGGAGATAGATTAAGGCTAATCATAAAAGTGGAAGAGCACAACTGGAGCAAATGGAACAATTCAATTACTTGGGTAGTAAGTAGGAAGAAAATGGGCATAGCAACAGACACAGTTGAAGGAAAATAGAGTAAACGAATGAAGGGGTCAGAATTGGGAGGTGGCTAATGACAGGGACATTATGTAAGGATGCAAGGGAGAGGCTGGCGATGAGTCTTAATATTGAGTGAAGCGCTGTTTCGGGCAGACAAGTTATACGCTACTGAGGTGTGGAAACTGCCCCAGAACATTGAAAAGAGGGAAATTAAATTTGAAAACATGGTGAGAAGACTTATCTTTGGTCCAACTTATGAAGGTGGATTCCGAAGAATAAAAAAATTAAGAGTCATGCGATATGTATAATGAGCCTGATATAAGTGGAATTGTCACAAGCGGACGCTTGAGATGAATGTGTCACGTTACGAGATGGGAAAAAGGATAATAACTAAAACATATTGATATCAGAAAGGAAAGACCGAGGATGCGCTAGACTACAAGTGGAAGTAGTGGAAGGATCAGCTGAGGAAAGAACTTCGCAGAATTAGAAAGGCAGAAGAAGCTGCAAACAGACAATACCGGAGGAGATTCCTTGCGAGGCCAAAACCCATCTTGGCTTGAAATAAGCATGTTAGTAGGGGTGAGTAATCTATGGACTGTACTTGGAGCCCTACTGAAATATGCCCACAGACAACTTAAGCCTTGTGACTTTCTTATGGCCATTCAGAAAATATTCCACCTCATAATTACGTGCATGACAGTACAAGAACGTTATATTGATAACATGCACTTATTAGTTCCATGATTACATGGTGATGACGGCGATATTTCGCAGGCTATCCTGCTGGATTCTTCAGTCCGAGTTAAGTCACCAAAAGCGTAAGACCAATATACTGATTTTTATTTTATTAGGATAATCTACTGGTAAAGATTGGTTTAAATGGAGGTGAGTAATGCCCTCTCGATTTTTACAAGCACAGGCTTGTATCTCCTCACAAGATGTCTATCCTCTTTTCCGCTGTCCGACCTTTCCTATCCCGTCCATAAAATCTATCTTCTTTCTTTCCCTTCCCCGCTAACCCAACATCCTCCTCTCTATCTCGACATTCAGCATCGCTTCGCCCCTCCTTGCCTCTTCCAACCACCTACTCCGTCTTCTCCTCATATCCCCCAGAAGCCTCTTCAGCTCATCCACCATTTCAAGCTGTTCTTCGTTTGTCTTCCTAGCCGACCCCCGTTATTTCTCCATTAACCTCCGCACCATCTCAAATGCCTACACCCTATTTTCGACCACTTTTCTTGGAATCTACGGTTCTATAACTATAAACTACTCCTTTTAGTTAACTCTTTGCTAGCCTTTTCTTATACATTCTCAATTTAGGAAAATGACGCCGGCTAAATGAAATAGGCTTCGATTTAGATAGATAGGCTTAGAGGCTAGGCTTAGCTTGCCGATTGCAATACTTAGCTATTAAGATAAATGAGAAAAGATACATACAACAGTTTAAAACGGTGAATTCAATAAGCTATTCTCAACAATTAGTAAATTTCACTAACCCCTCATGATGCACTTTCGCAATTTGATTCTAAAATCTCTCCGAATGGCTGCTTACTGTGAACCATCCTGCAATGAGACGCTCAGGTGGTACCCATAAAAGTTTGCCCTCTACTACCCTATAACTCACAACTTTCCCATTGTTGCAGCTGGGACCAGTGCCACAATGCGGGCAGAGACCGTATTATTACCAGAAGGATGGACCATAATGGATGCATTGGAAAAGGGCACCGACCGTCGCAAACAGCTGGCTGCCTTTGCGGTGGTCATAATATACTCATCCTGTTGAGGATAAAGAACGAAGACCACACCAGAGTTCACTCATCTTTCAGAAATATTATCTTTCCACGCGAACGACTGAATACACCTCCACAAACGCGGGAAAATTTCAAGTACTCTCGCTAGTAAGATTACATCCACCCTCTAAAAAAAACAGGCCTTTGGGCGATGTATAAAGGAGGCAGAACCTACCGTCGGCATATACTTGCATCTCTTTATTAACATATCTGCGAAATGGGAAAAGATAGCCTGAAGTGATTTACTTTCAGTTCGTTCGAGCCTAGGGTAAATGAACTTGGTATAAAGTAAGGAACAAGAAACTGGGTCAAGGGGTTATATTGCACTGATTATGTGATTTCCCGGTCATATAATGCGAATCCACGCTGAATTTGTGAAGTCATCGCAAAGAAATGTACGTGAATCCGTGCTAAGTGAAAACGCTTACTTTTGGTTATTATGCCCTATATCACCGTTCTAAACAATTTCACTAAATAGGACGGCCTTCCTCAAATTTGTATTCTTTGTGAAGTTAGAATTTTGGTAACACTGTCAAAGTATGAATATTGACACAATACGCGGGGCCACTTAAAATTTGGCCCTTCCACTTCGCACTCAGAAAAAATACACGATAAAGAAAGTTAGGAAAGTGACTAATTGCTAGCTGGCATTACTATATACCTCTCCACTGAATACGAAATTTCCCGAATTATTATTATCCCGAATTATTCAGTGCGAATCCAAGCTATAAAAGTGAAGTCAGCAGAAAATTACTCCATTAATGATTAAAAAGAACAAGGATTAGCAACCATTTGGCGAAAGGATACAAGAACATCATCATTGTTAGTGCAAACCTAAGATTGGTCGACTGCAGCCCTCCACCCTTCCCTATTTAATGCTAGTTCCCTTACCTGCTGGTATCTCTTCCTATGTATATACTTTCCTCTTTATTTAGCCCACGAACTTAATCCTGGGTCTTCCTCTGGAGACTTTTCCCTCAATTGGATACATTACGGGATACAAAATAATAACTTGGAATTTTGAGCAAAAGACGACCCTTGAATAGTAGCCTAAGCTTAATTTTCAATAACATTACTTCACAAACACAGAGTCGAATTCCATCACTCAGCAGATACATCTAGCCATAAACCGTATGCACTCAACACTCCCAATTTCTTAGGCATTTCCTACTTTCCACTGATATGTATATCATTCAGCTATTTCAAACTCATGGTTATATTATTATTCCATATACATATTTTTTAAAGTAATGACGATGAGAAAATGCGGAAATGCAATTGAGTTCATTGATGAATGGCTCACTGCTGAACCATGTCAATAGTATCGGCGTCTTCCACATAAAATGAGACTCTGCTAATCTAACTAATGGGGGACGATGCTTAAAGAATGTTACGGTAGTAGTAATAACCGAACCACCAACCGCATGCCTCAGCATCAATGGCTCTCAAATAAGATTTCTTCTAAGTATGTGTGGACTTTTCATACATTTCCGGCTCTATATCGAGCCTCGTATCCCAGAAACGAAAATATAAGTAAAATTTATAAGCCCAGAAAACACCGAGAATTTTTTGTCAATCGAAACGGTGCAGCCACTGGTTCAAATTTCATTGAATTTTACAGAGAGAGGCAAACAATAATTGTAGTCATTTTCACCATTGAGATATGGGTAATGGGAGGGTTACACAGGGAATGGAGGAAGAAGAGAAACCCGGCATCGGCAGTAGCTTACTTTTATCGACAGGCGCTAAGGAGTCCACAGTGTAATGCCCTATTCCACGAACTAAGTTCTGGTTTTGAAATATTCTCCACTCATCGCCCAAGTAAGCATCGGGATTTATTCTGTAATATTTCCACCACTGCAAAGATTCAAACCCGGACCCCCGGAATGGGGAAGCAATGCTCTAGCGACAACACCAACCTGATCCCCATTAACAGCGATTTTGGCTTTTATTTTATAACTCTCTCGCCATACGGTAGAGTACAAGGGAGAAGGAATAGTTCAGTGAGGATTGAATATCCTTGGTTTTGGCCATAGTCTAGAACACTAACATCGAGATTCTTAATTTTTGCAGCTTTTTTGTCGATAAAAAAAAATGATATGACGCTTTCCCAGTGTACAAGTTTCTCAAAGTTTTCTCAGGCTTCTGTCGGGATGAGTGGGTCTATGTTGGCCGACGTTTCGAATCTCGACTCGATCATCGTCCTCAGGGGAGAGGTGAATGCTCGAAATGAAATTCATCTCTGCCCTGAGGACGATGCTCGAATCGAGCATCGAAATTTTGGCCGACTCGACCCACTTCCTCGGACAGAAGCCAGAGAAAACTTTGAGAAATAAAAAAATACGTTTTCGGTATACTTGATTTATCAAAGACATTAAGTTTTTGATACAGCATAGAATCATAAAAGAGAATCTCCTACGTATCAAAAACGAGAGGAGTGGACACTTTTATCGCATGGTAAAGGATGTATTTAGGAGATTTAAAAAATGTTATAATTGTAGTTAACAAAGTAAAATTAATATTCGCCGCGATGGAAAACTACGATAAAATCAAGGCCAAAAACCATTTCCTTTTGCTTACGGTTCAACTCGGTGCAATATAAAAGTTTCTACTCTAAATTTCATTTTTATATCACCGCAAAAACTATTACTCGCCAAATGTATGGAAAAATTCAAGAGATAACTGATGATTTATTAGACAAAAGTTTCGCCAAGATGAAATTACAGGTGCTTTTAGAAGTTTGAATTGATTCTAATCATTGATATTTTTTGACAGAATTGATAAATAATGACTGTCCTATGATGTAACAGTGCTCTTTTACAAATAAGCACTAATTAGACATTAAACATGATTTCGCTTTTAAATAGACTAGGATGCTACAGTAAACTCTCAATTATCTGTTCTAATCAATATATGATAAAGTACAGATAATCGAAAAACTCCAGAAATACAGTGGTTATATCAATGGATTACACAATTCAATTCGTGTGACGGATGGTAGTAAAATAGTAAGAATAGTACAAATGACAGGCCAATAGAGTGCTGCCAGAACATTTTTAAGTATAATTAAGTTTTGAAGTACTTGATTTGGTCTTTATAGAGTGTCATTATCACGGTGATAATGACACCCTGTATTGAAACCTGGTCGGAGAATAATTAAAAAAAGTGTGAAAAATAGTAAAAACTTTATTTTTCATCATGAAAATAACAAATTTTCACAAAGTGACGTTTGATATTACTTCTTAAATCGGACAAGAGTCGTTGCGATTCAACACAAACTTTTAGAAGAAAATGTAACAATTGAAGGACCTAAAAATTACAGGGGATCCTTCAAGGGAGGGAAATTCAAAGATTTCCATTGAACTTACATTAAACTTAGATCATCTTCCCCTAATCTTATCGCACTAACTGCGCGAGACGCACAGGGAACCACGGCTTTCGCAGTCAGCATCCCGCACTCGAGATTATACCCGATACGATTCCCCGGTCGACGGAGAGCCGTTGAATATGCGTTGAGAAATGACCGATCCAAATTCGTGCCCAATTTGCCGTCTTCAATTCTGTATTCATCTTTTCCGCTCCTCACACATCTCCCCACCGACGAAATCCCGCACGCCCCTCGGCGGCACATCACCACCCTTCTCCTTCCGCCCCCCTACATCCTCTCGCCACCTGAAAAGAACTTCGTTCCCCACTGGGGACGTCAAAGCACCCATTCACTCATCGGTTGCTCAACAGATCATCGGCCTCAGGGCGGTAACATTAGGGTCGCCGAAGACTTGCACAATGATCATAATGAAGACATCTACTCTCGACTTACCACACCCCTTGATCTTTCCTTCTTCAAATAACTCCACCAATGTAGAATGGGAACGTTTCGCAGTTGGCTGGAGAGTCTGTCTCACACCTAATATAAACCGGGAAGGTCGTACCACCTCGCGAATATACCACGTAAAACGGCGTTCTCATGGAAATGAAATGTAAAGGAATGGATATCCCTTTGAATAGTACTAACACTTTATATTCCTTGTGCTTTGCAGATGATCAGATACTAATAGCCCTGGACCACGATGGCTTATCTTACATGCCACGTAAGCTAATTGAAGAATAAAAAAAATTGGGGTCTGGAAAATTAATATCAGGAAGACTCAAAATATTTGCATTGGAAGAGCACAAGAGAACATAGAGCTGGAAGGTGGACAGGAAATATAATTCTGCCAAGAATACAAATACTTGGGCGTTAAAATAATTAAAATGGAACCCTGGAAGAGGCAATTAACGGTAGAAATTTGCAAGGAAAATGGGCAATATTCAGGTTGAATAGCATTTTATGGAACCAAAGTATATCCAAAGCTAATAAAAAAAGAATATATAATTCAATTTTACGAAGCATTGTCACATACGGGAGTGAGACATGGCAGATGAAGGAGAAAACAAAACAAATTCTAAATGTTACGGAGATGGATTACTGGAGACGATCTGCTGGCATATCCAGACGCATAGAATCACGAATGAGAGAATAAGAAATATAATGGGAGTCACCCACACAATAGTCGATGTCATTAAAAAGAAACAGCTCGTGTGGTATGGTCACATACAACGTATGACGAACAAGAGATTACCTTAACAAATTTTAATGTGGAATCCACAAGGTAGAAAAAAAGAGGAAGGCTCAGAATTAATTGGAGAGAAGTCATAGAAAAGGCAATAAGAGAAAATCAGTTGCCAGGAGGCCTGTGGATGAATAGAGAACAATGGCGGATGGGCATCTTTTAGCGTCGGAAAATGTTAAAAAACCGAATATTTATATAAAACGGGGGTCTCAAGCACCAGCCATTTGCTACCCTCATATTTTCAATTTTATTCAGGAAATATCACGAAATTTAGTACCTAAATATTAATTTTTCTTCGATTCGATATCTCTCAATGTTGTCAACTTTTTTTTACTATTCCATTTTGTTTTAGAATTACAACAAAAAGTTTTCTTCAGAAATGAAGTCTTTACAGGGTTAATGAAGTCATTACAGGGACTGCCGGTGTTTATTTCGTTGCAGTGATGAGGCGTTTCTATCCCCGACTCGCCGCTGCTCACTTCTTACGACCACTGTCAAGAAGGCATTAACTGATTCGTGGCATTTCGCCAAATGGCATTTGTTTGTTGTAATCGTTCATTTAATCCATTCTAGCCTGGAAAATGTTTTCCGAATTTATGGCTGTTTTTTAATACGTCACTCTCAATAATTCACTGAAAAAATAGTTTTAAAAACTAGTGCTTTGTACTTCTAATAGCAGAGGCCGTGTGTGCAAATACACGGTGGGACTAAGTCTATATCCGTCTGAACATATATGCTGAAAAATGCTGTGCATAACTCAATTTTTAATTCATTTTAGTTTAGTCAGAGATGTAAACTGCATCCAATCCTCGCTTAGCTTAGCAGCCGAAAATAATGTTCATCCTGAGGGATTTTTTGGTGCTATCCTTCGTTGGTTGTCCATTAAAGACGCTCTCTTTACGATTTAGGAGTTTATTCAAATGGAATTCATAAAACAGGTACAAAGATCCCATCATCAACGGACAATAAACAGATTTTTTAATACAAAAATAATATCAGGTGTAGGCAAAAACAACAAAGTCTTAGAGGAATCCCTGATTTCTAGTATTTCCGCCTGAATTTTAGGCATTTAATCTTCAGATTTGTCAAGGTACAGCCATTTTTCTCCTCGACCTTACAGTCCATTATTGCTTTCAGCCTGTCTACGTTGACGCTAACTTTTTCAAAAGGCCAATTGGATTTATGATAAGTAAATAGATATAGAGTACTAACGAATTGTCATTGTTGGAACTGCGCCTCAACAAAACATTCGGGGAAGGGAAGATAATTTCTTGAAATTCTAAGATTCCTTGAAGTTAATTTCTGTGAATTTCTCTGGAATCACCAGAAAGATTTCCAACTTTTACACCTTACTCCGAATGAAAATTATCTCGATGAATTTTATTTCATAAAGGGTTTTAAATTCCAATTAAGGATTCTTTTTCTAAATTTTTGGAGGTTTGTGAGAAAAGAAACAATTTTCAAGAACTCAGTGTTTTCCTTGTAAATCACGTCCCTCTCGGTTACAACTTAAAAATGTACTCATGATATAGTTTGGAGAGCAGAAAGACTAGTTTAGGGTTATTTTTGTGATTCAAGTGCAATAAAGCTACATGAGTAACCCTCTAAATAGTAAAAACAATCGTCAACCTTTACCCGAGTAAGATTTCAACGCACTAAACAAGCTTCTTCGTGGCAGAGTTAACATCTTCATGCGTTGATGCCCTGTTGAATGAGGCGTAACCGACAGCAGAGGTAAAGTAAGTGAAAAAAACTCCCTTTACTTCTCGACGCATTCACCTTCCATTAACCTGTCCCGTTCACATACATGGTCGCGCGACGGGAAGAAAATGCCTTCGCTCATTTCCGCGTGGCTCCCGCCTGTCATCATAGGAGCGAGCGTGAATGCTGGAGCCATGGGCCCGTGTGCTCCAAGGGGCGAGGAAAGTGAAAAGCGAGGAAAAAGGGGGGGGGGGGTTTCGTCTCCCCCGGGGTCCGTCCATTCACGCGTCCCCCTGGGTGACACCGCGGGACACCCTTCGGGAGGTCTTTCGCCGCCGCCGACGACGCCGACTCGAGTCTGCCGGCGTAACGGACCTTCGGCTCGGCGGGGAAGCGAACGCGTGCGGCGAAACTAAAAAAAATATACGAGGGAGATAGAGGGGGGCGTGGCACGTACGGAACACGTGGAATAAAAGACCGAAGAGACTGCACATGAAAAATAAAAGACGGAAGGATGAAAGAAAAAAAACAAGTGAACTGCTTCATACCTTTCTTTTCATGAAGACGTCCCCTGTGAAAACGCGCTCTTTTCACAGGAATCAACGGGGAGAGGCATGAGAGTAGATTCCGGCACACAAGTCGAAGTCATTCGAAATGTTTTCCGTTGCGACGACTATGCGGACCATTTCCTTACACGCATACACATAACTTCGTATTCCGAATCAACGGTCGCGAGATGTTGGACATTCAGTGAGATCAAAGGAGTTGTGCAAGCGGGAAGATGTTTGGGTATTGCTCTTCCACTGTCTCGGCAGTGGACAACGGACCGATGAAGAGTGGGACGCTCATTCTGAATTAAACAACTTGGATCATCTGAAAAAAAAATCAGTTACTCTTCATCGTTTGGAACTCGGGTAAAGAGTGCATTGAATAATGCAAACGAGGGTTTTCATGGAATACAATGTCGATGGAATAATCCATTCAAAGAGAGAGAATAACGGTTAAGTCATAATGGGACAAAGAAAAATCACATCTACACTTTCTTTTGATCATAGACAGTAATTTATTTTACACCTCGAGCTTGTGTGACCACCCATGAATGTATTTTGAGAGAACTGTGATTCGAATTCCAGCATTTAGCAGCTCGGTTTCCCAAGTTTAGCACGTGAGGAACGGTGGGAGCCGCAACTTGCGAGGTATTTGAATGTTAGCAACCAAATAAATTAAATAATTCAACAATTCTTGTGAAAAAACATTCATAAACTCAACAAGTTTTTCTAAGCATACGAGTTATGAGTATACAATTAATTATTCCTGTGTTACTACAGAGTAATCATTTTGCAGTTCTGTTCATTAACCAAGCATAAACGTTACCTAATCGACGCGCGTATCTTATGGAGTAAAATAGAGTTAGAAATATAAAATTGAATGCTGGTCAATATAATAATACACGTATGCCGTTCAAATCAACGATAAGAAATAATAGACTTTGTAAAGGCAGTAAATTCAGTTATCCCGTTATATCAATTGATACACTACTGGAAAGCTGAAGTCATAGGTACACACGAAGCATGAAAATGTCGACCCATCCAACATTCGAATGCAGATCGAGATTCACAACCATGAACATTACAGTCGGCATAAATAGTAAGAATTAAAATAGCAAACAATCATTAAGTAATCACTTTATGATAAAATACAGATCTCGAAAGTACAGATGAGCTCCGCATAGAATAAAAGACAGCTTATTAACGACTAATTTAAATAAAAACTGCGGTTATTATTTACCTCCTCGGGAATCATTAAGACACAAAAAGCTAAGTGACAAAAAGCACAAATCAGAACATGAAAAAGTGATGAATAACTTTATTTGTTCGCAAAATAATGCCATGACAGCCTACAATCGAGGAATTAGAACAAATAAGAGAATGCTAGGGCATTCTAACGGAATGATAAAAACTTGGGCCTGACCGGGATTTGAACCCGGGACCTCTCGCACCCGAAGCGAGATCCTAGACCAAAAGGCCATCAACACTGAACAAAATGAACAACATCTGAACTAAATTTAGAAAACTCCAACGCGAAAATTTCAGTGCTGTTAGGAGACAAACGAAAGCAGGTGGTGAAATCGCGGCCGGTACACATAGCATCACACTGGACTTCGACCAGCCGCTGACGTAGGCTTGAGCGTGAGTCAAGGCTCCACAGGTTGACGGATCAACGATCGTTCAAACTTCGTCTCCACCTCTCAAACACCATTTCCAGGAAGGAAGCCACAGGTGCCAGACGAGTGCATTTTTTTCGCATGTTTGAGTACGAGATTGAGTACATACATACATACCTACTACGTATTCGTACACGTTTTTAGTTTGGGTTACATTAAATTACGCATATTACAGAATAAAAATTTCAATATTTAACATCTCCGAGTAACGATGATATTATAATAACCTTTTATTATCTCAATATGGAAAATATTTCAAAGTATCTACCAGTATGGACTACTACCGGTACAGGATTCGCAGTGGGACTCGCAAGTTGGGAATTACAATATACCCTGCCCGGCCCATCTTTACTTGAGACTCTGATTCCAAATACGCTCCAATTAATAATATATGGAACGTTTAATTGCTCCCCTGATTAATTTTACAACTACGGCCATGATCAATAAATTTTCGAGGGCTATCCATAAAATAAACCACTTACTCTTACTCCTAGGGCCATTGAAAACCATGTAGGTCTTTGGCCTCGCCAACAAGCCGTCTCTAAGCATTTCTGTCTTCTGCCATCTCCATTTCTGCTCTCATGTTCCTTAGGTCACTTTTACTTAGTCTTTCCATGGAATTCTTGGTCTCCATGGTGGTCTCCTTCTTTGTGGTCTTCCTTCCCACATTCTCTTCATTATCGAATTTCCATTTCTTCTTAAGACATGGCCCAGCCAACTCAATCTTTTGCTCTTGTTCTCTCCAACAATTTCTGGCCTATTACACAGCTCTCTCAGTTCTCTGTCCCTTTTCATTCGCCATGTGCCTCCTTCTAGGGTAGGGCCAAATATTCACCTTAAGACTTTATTTTCAAAAGTAATGAGTTTCCCCATAAAACAAATTATTATCAAAATTATTGGCACGGGCTCTCAGTAATTTCACATGTTTTCCTCCTAGTTCTGTGCCGTCAGAATAGTTTAACAAATGAGTCATGAACAATTAAAAGAGAGAATGTAAAATGAAATACGCAATGAAGGCTTTCTCCGTGAACGTGAATGTTTCGTGGGCCATTCCGCTAATAGCTGAAGCATTAATCTTATGTTTGCATTCATATGCATACTTGATTTCTGTAGTCCAGTTGCATAATCTTGAATCGCGGACGAGAAATTAACCGTTGGGTAATTCAGCAATTTATACTTCTTTTAGTTTCCCTTCTCCTCACTGATACGTTAGGTGTAATGTGATACCAATGATGTACTTTTCCATCGCCTAGATCCGCACTTTCGACACATTCAAGAGAATTCTATTCATATAATGTGTGTGGAAAATTGCCATTTGTTTAATGTTATTCCGTATTATGTTTTTTCAACGCAACATCTTAGAATATAAATAACAAAAAAGACGGCGATCTTTTATATTGCTCAACGTTTATATATTTCTCGAACTATCGATATTGCGGGTCAAGATCAAGGCAGCTAACACGATCTCCATTTATTATACGTAAACGTTCAATTTAGAGCAAAGTTAAGCGCTAGCGATGAGATAACTTGGTAATTCAAGAGTGGAACGATGTCAATCGACAAAATGGCCTACAATCCATTTGCTTGCGCGAGTTTTAGGGTCATCCTACCTTAGAAATTAGATCATAAATTGCTAATCTAGGCATGCTTATCGATTAGGAGTCGACTGATGTGGAGCATGAAATTTGCTGCGTTCTGGTGTTGTTGATAGTCCAGCTAATTATATATCTTATACAATGTGGTGCTAACTTCTCATTCCATCGTAGAGTCTTGATATTCTTATTCATATTGACGTCATGTATTAATAGCTCATAAAATAATTATAATTAGATATTTTGCTGCAAAGTTCGAGTTTGTCTGAATGAATACAATCATTCGCTGAATGCGGAGGTCGTCTAGTCTTTTCTCGTGTCTTTAACAGCTATGAAACCAAGCATCCATTTTTCTAATTGTTATGTATGCTATCACAGAATTTCGAGACCATACCGAGCGGATATACTTGGCAGCACCTGAGAAAGCGGAGAGTGGAAGTGATATATCAGATACCAAGTTTAGGTAAAGAAAGAGTTATAGGATACTGAATTAAGAAAGAAATCACCCGTTTCAAATGGCAAGCAATAACTATTTTACGGATTAGAATCCACAAAGAAGTATGAAACAAATAATAGCGGGATGCAATACCTGTACACATACCCAATCCATGGAAACCTTTAAAGGAATAAAAGGGTGATACATCTGTCAATTAACGCACACACTAGCGATAAGCTACGCCAATCTATTCTCCGGTCAATGCGACGATGTAATACTGAAGGCCGTAAGAGATAACGGCGGAACGTTAGATTTTCCAAAATTGACAACGCACACATTCAAATCCCCGCGCCCATTTAGAGAAACTTTTCCGGAAAGAAATGAGCTTGCTTTTCATCGATCACTTCTAATACTCAAGCGGCCTGTTGGTCTAGGGGTATGATTCTCGCTTTGGGTGCGAGAGGTCCCGGGTTCAAATCCCGGACAGGCCCAATCTTTTGGTTACATTTTTTTCTATGCGAATTGACATCCATTTACAATTACAGGTAATTTTCAGTTTCTCTGTTGTCAAGGACAGTTATGAAAGGCATGTTTCAACCAACATCCGGCGTTCACTCTCATGCATTCATCCGAATTTATTGTGTTTCGAATTTACCACCAAGCGCAGCGAACGGCAATTGATGTGTGCAATTGTTCTGCTTTTTTCAAAAATTGAGTTACAGGCCGGGCGCTTGGGATCTTTCCTAAGGACGTAAAAAAAGGGCATAAAATATGGAGGGTTAATTTTCATCATTACTTTCCTACCTTGCCTTCAAAAAAACTTTTTTCGCGTGCCTCTTGCCCGACCTCTACATAGGTTGCCGATTAGAACGTAACGAGATTCTCTA
This sequence comes from Ceriagrion tenellum, assembly GCA_963169105.1. Classification (NCBI taxonomy): domain Eukaryota; kingdom Metazoa; phylum Arthropoda; class Insecta; order Odonata; family Coenagrionidae; genus Ceriagrion; species Ceriagrion tenellum. Next base: position 75,894,943 of record OY720637.1, on the reverse strand, counting down.
AAAACATCTCAAATCGCTAAATATAAATTCGCATGTAAGCGTCAAAAGGAATCAAACTAATCAAAACAAGAAAAACGCAATTAGGGACTACAATAAATACGAAAAGTGGGAATCGACGAATTACATCAGCACAATTCTTTCCGGCTATCTTTTCCGTAATGCCCCCCTACTAAAGTGTCCCCCTACTAGTCTGATAAAACTATCTTTGGTACCAGTGGCGGACCTAGGTTTGGTCCAAGGGGGGACAAACCGGGGGTGTGAGGGGAATACCCCCCAGTCGAAGGGGGGTACGGGAATTTTGGATTTTAAAGACTCAAAAACTGCGGTTTTAGGCTAATTCTTTGATAAAAAAGACATGGTGAAAAGATTACTATGCACATGTACTAGGTCGTTTTATCAGTAAAAGGTTTAAGAAGGTCATTATGTGCGTAGATTGAAACACCGCTAATATTAATAATAAAGCTTATGATGATACTTTATCTAGTTTTAAAAGTATGACTTAATGATAAGGAACACAAATATAGTCAAATCACTGTTATATAAGATCCTTTTTTTATTGTTAAATTTTTATAAACACCTAGATAAGATCATTTTTTTATTGTTAACTTTTTACGTTTAACCAAGAGTCAGAAAGTTTAAATAGAAAAAGAACACTCAAAATGTAATAAAATTTAATTTAAATTTGACTGCTTGTTGATCTTTGAACTAGAGATACTTTTCAATAAAAGCGGGAATTTATAATGGGTGCTATAAAAATGTAAAAACTTTACTTCCGATTGAATACAGTGGTTTTATTTAAAAAGCAATAATGACATTCTTCGCTGAATTGTTATGGAAGCTACGTAATGAATCATTTTCCCAGTTCTCTACACTCATCCGTCTATTCTTAGCCTTGTTAAATATGCTGATTATTTTGTCTATTGGTATCTCCCTTTCTTTTGACACGTTTGCGAGTGCCAGTCCATTTAATCGTACATCTCCCATATTACTTCTTAAATAATTCTTCAACCTAAAACCAAACATAAAACCCATTTTACATGTTGTAAATATGTAATTAGAAAAAGCAAAAAAACAGTTTACACACATTATTAAAAGGTAGCACAATAATCACGAATGCGCGCAACAGCGCGCAATGGCCCGGTTTCGTAAGTATCGCTTCCGATTTTAACGAACCACAAGCGTGTATAATCGGCCCTAAGTTTAAAACTAATTTGTATTTTAATTCGTTATAGTAGGTAAATTTGTCGGAAAATATAACTAAATACTTGTACAAAGAGGTACCCTCCAAAAATTTCGATTTTATCTAGTGTAGGTTTCGACCCAATGGGGGTAGCCCCCTTAGCCCCTCCCATAGATCCGCCCCTGTTTGGTACTGTATTAGGTCCGCCGCCTTCAATGGTGATATTTTGCAAAAAAATATGCATCTTCATCATTGTTAATATTCTCAAAACAAATTCGCAGTATCATTAAAACGGCTCTCAATTCAACAAGTCGAAATTCTAATAAATAGTAAATGTATTAATTCAGCCAATATATGCTAAAGTTGATCTTTCAATACCAAAGTGCGAGGGTTTTTCAACACCTAAACAACATTCAATTTCGGCGTAATTGCCACAAGATAATGACTGGCAAAAAACGGGCCTGTCCGGGATTTGAACCCGGGACCTCTCGCACCCGAAGCGAGAATCATACCCCTAGACCAACAGGCCATCTGTTACACTCTGAAAGCTTTCCGGTAACATTCCAAAACTCCCACGCGAAATTTCAATATCGACGAGATACAGAAGCGAAAGCAAGTTGTGAAATCGTACCTTCGTCGTCAACGCAAAGGACTGCTGACGTAGCCGTCCGCGGCAGCGCGGGGCTCTTCGCAGCGAAATGAAGCTACGTTCTAGCCTTTGCACTTGGCCAGTTATGATCGATAAGCTTATTCTTATCTCGGTCTCAGGAGATTATTCTCTGAGCTAATGTGTGCTTTAATTCTTCTTTATGCAAACACCGGCCGAGAACCACTCAAACAGAGAATAAGCACTTAAACATTGGCGAGATAAATGTAATTATTTTGTTAGAAGAAGGTGAGTGGATGGCAGCAGTGAAAATCTACTCGAAACTACCCTTGGAGTGGACTCGAAACTAACCTTGAGTGGAGCAATACACGCATTTAATGAAAGAATATGTACTCTTTCTAACAAAGATATAATTTCAAGAAATTTTCATTACTCCGGTTTATAAAAGGAAACTTATGGAAGCGAGTAGGATGAGGAAGAGTATGTGGTTGGAAAAGGAAGTGAGGGATTTAGAGTTGCCGAGGGCCGGGATAGAGGGTGAGTGTAGGGTAAGTAAAGATGGGAAAGATAGGATAGCCTAAATGGAACGGAAAAAGACGAGTCTTCCACAGAGGAGGATAAGGCAGTAAAAGACTTATTATAAAAGACTTATCTCCTATTCGTATTTTCCCCACCCTACATATTCCAATTTGTTATATTTTCCTACCTATTCGTATTCTCACTACCACTCTTTCCCAAATTTATTGCACTGTTAAACATGTCACCTCTCGATTCACTTCCCCCTTCGTTATCCACTCCAACCAGCATACTCCTTCTATCCTTCTGCTTACTCCCATCTCGCAAGCCACCAGTCTATGCTCAACTTCCTTCCACAACGACCAAGTTTATGAACCATTGAATGCAACATTCTATATTGGACATTTGACTAAAACTTTAATAGCATCCCCACCTAAATTTCCCCTCACCTATTCCCACCGCTTCATAAAGACTTTCTTCCCTGACATCAATCCTTGACCATTATATTTTTAAAGCCATGCCCATTTTCATCCAGAGTACTCCTCAGGGACGCACATATATTTAGTAAACGCTGCCCAAAGGAGCTGAATCATTTCAGAGACCGAAAATCGCTCCAGTAAATCGGAGGACGCATATCCGGTAGCGGAATCCACGGGACCCTTTCCCCAGTTACCCTACCAAACCTTGGAGCTTCAATGAACCCCCGGAAGCACTCAGCCACTCCCACTTCCGGTGATTTGCCTTTCATCAGGTTCGATTGGTGTTTCTGTTGCCATCCCTTGATCCTTAACTGTGATCATCCCCACCGTCTAGTTGGCTCTCTCGCCAGATTTATCGTAAAGATCAACGCCTATCACGCTTCTAATCGTTACAAAATTGCCCTCGGATATTGCAAATGGCTAATACAGCCTCTAATCCCAACAATATATAATGTAAAACAGGCCGAAAGACATAACTTTTCACAAAAAAGTAGCCTCAGGAATATGCCGAATACCACTGGATTCATCAGCAAGACTCCTTCCAGATTTGCGTGGGTAAAATTGGTTATGCCACAGCTCAGTTATTTTACCAAATGAAACTACTCTCCCAATTCGATGTTACGAACTAGATTGCGTATAAAAATCGGTCTTTGTGCACAGTAGCTCCAGTACTGAGCACAAAGTTCTAGCCTTTACTATCGCCTTTACATCGCGCTAGGACATATGATCCTAGCGCGATGACGGACTTCGTAAAGACCTAGGGGGCGCGATTGCAGTGCTTCAAAACGCGTGCATTTGCGTTATAGTTACTCCTCAATCGCCCACATGAGAGAGGAATCGTGATACTCAATCTTAAATTTTGTCACTTGCTTTATATTGCACTAGTTTTAATCGAATTGATGGAGTGTATTATTAGGACTGTATGTATGGATGTCTCCTGTCCAAAGCGGATTGTGCTCAAGTTAACGATAACGACAACGCGAAATAATGTACCGCGATCCAGCCCCTGATTACGTCGCTCAGCGACGAGACCTAGGTCGTAATAAAATCTTGTAAATTGGAACAAACAAAGTTTTTCATTTCAATCATCTCCTAAAGGATTTCTAATTCGTCGGCCTCAAATTTTTCCGAGAGCTAAGGCACCGCTCGAATGGGACAGTCAACGGAATAAGTCGGCCTTACCTCGCTTTCACGATCAGATCAGTCCAATCCATTAATCAACTTCTCCAGTATGGTGATCCATTCTTCAAGGTGAGTTTTCCAATTTGTCCTTAAAATGGTCAAATACAGGTAACAGTATCATGATCTTGAAACTTGAAAGCTGTCCATTTCGTTAAGTGAGAGGCTTTAATTCCACTTCTTAGTCTGGGGAGTGAGAAAAATGATGTAAAAATAGAGGCAACATACACATTTAGATATTTCCCTCCAAGCTACCTCCAGGGTTTGAGGCACAAGGCAATTTCATTCTACCAACTCGCATCAAAAGTCGGTCAAGGGACAAAAATACAATGCTGGGCCACAAACCAGGAGGATGTACTTCATAAAACTTTCTCACACGCAATACATAGGTAAGATACTGATAAAAAGGGACACATATTCTAAACTAAAAGGGACAAATGTGGTGAACGAATATATGTTCGTAAATATTTGTTTATACATAAAACACATATAAGCGCTCAAAGTGAACGCAAAATACAACGACGAAATAGAGTGAGACGTAGAATTATTTTGGTTATCATATGAATCACAAAAACTTGAAAAACTATTCAACTGGGCTAACAGCCCAATTACTTGCGAATCCTTTCTTAATGACTGATATTACTATTGATAATCAGAGTACAGGATAATTATCACATAACGTTAGAACTTGATTAGGTTCACAAAAGCGCTGGCTCATACGTCAGCAATGAATTGAGTTGAACACCTGATTGAGTTGGATTGCGAATACGCTGCGGTATTCGGGAAACTTACATGGCTTTGATATCGAGTTCAAACATACGCCGCGAAGATCGGAAACATATGAAATGATCAAAACAACGATTTATTTAGTGAAACGAGCCGGATAATACTATTTGGATGGGAGTCATGAAGAGACCGTCCGTTAAATTTAGACTTTAACTTCGAGTCTTTGACCGATCAATCTTTTAAGCGACGACAAATATATTTAAGCGTTCCGACAACCTCCGAAGATGAGCATAGAGTAGGGAAATATACCTACTACAGATCCGGCAGATTTAAATATAATTTTTCCAAGAGGGATATCATATCATAATAGCGGCAAAAGAGAGTTGAAAAATCGCATAAGATTATTCGACAGGTAGAGTATATAAATAATTGATTAGGTATCAAATGCTTCTGGCAGAAATATTTTCAATATCAACAACAATATCTCCGACATTTTTCACGTTCAAATTATAAATCAATATGCATGTATGTTGTTTAAGACTGTATTCATACCTTTCTAATGCATTTGTAAACCGATACTTTGGGGTGTATTACGGTGAAAACTCACCCTCTGTCACATACCACGCGCAATCGGCCATTTTGAATTAATCAGATGGGCAGTCACACCATCGAAGGCATAGTTGATATCAGCGGAACTGTCGCTGTGCAATGATTTATAAAAAAATGCAAAATGAAAATAATAAAAAAATATGGCAATCTTCATACAGTTATTGGGGAAATTACTCGAAATAGCCATGATTGGAATGAAGTGAATAGTTTTTCGCTAAAAAAAGGCTTCACTTTCGTACATAAAGATGCTGCTTATTCTCTTCTTTAATGCAAGGCTTCACTTCAATATTTTTGCAGGTGACTCCCGCTTTTAACTTTGCAGTGGCCCAACGAACATTCTCACGCTGACAAGAAGCCCGGATTTGACGTTGAAATGGGCGTGGAGGAGGAAAAGTACAAACTATAGTCCGGTGGAAGGGTAGTAGCACGTAATTTAGAGATCTATGGTGTACTGGAAAACAAGGGGGGAATCTTTCCCCCTTTAAGAACGCCGAACGTACATTCCGTCAACGGAAGATAATGAGAGAGCGGTGACATTTTGATTCCGTCCCGTCCCAACGACCCTCTCATTCTGTGTTTCCCTTCCTCCGTCCCCGTGGCCCTGCGTCCCCCACGGAAGGCGGCTGCGATCTCACACTACCCCCAGTCGAGGGGAGTTGAATAAAAGCCTGTAAAGTCCTTCCTCACCTGCTTCACCATTCACTGCCTCCCCGCCAAGGGATGCGACCCGGCATTCTCTTAGTCTGTCTCAGAGAATTCGACGTTCCGAGGATGGCGACATTGCGCACGCAGTTCATCTATCCCCACGAGCTGCCGTTAAAGCAAGCGGCCGATTTTGTCTGGTCATCAGTCATACAACTGAGAGAGAATTGGGAAAAAGGAAACTGTACAGGAAAAATAGTTAGTTGCTTTAGCGGGATAAGTGATTAACTCATAGATTAAAGAAGAGAGTTGATGGCGTCTTGATGCACACAGTGAAGTCTGTTTTTGCGAAAAATAATCCAACCAAGATTACTATTGTGCTCAATTTTCCAATTCATTTAATCCCGATGCCATGCCTTTTTATTATTTCCAATTTGAAATTTTCTAGATAAATCACTGCGGTACAACGGTTATTTCTATGATAGTACCTATGTCTTCGGTTTATTAACTGCACAACTGATTTCGTTAAAGGTTACTCGGGCTTTCCACCGGGTCAAAACCTTCATCTCGACCGACGTTTCTATGTCGAATGTCGATGGCCGAGGTTTCGATGAACGTCCATCGAAACGTCGGCCAAGTTGGAGAGTTTGACTCGGTGGAAAGCCTTAGAGTAACCTTTAACGACATCATACGCCGGGAAAGCATTAGATCTTTTTTGCACAACTTGATTCATTCAATTGGTATAATTGGTGGATGAATTGGCCACCTGAAGATGATGTTGAACGTCGAAACCCGGGTCGCTCCAAATAAAGGTATGTGGAATCACAAAATTACGAGTTATGATTATAATGATTCATTCAATATGGATGAGAGAGCATGTTAATGTCTGTGATATCCCGCTGCATTGTTTCACCAATTATATTCTCTAATCTTTCGGTTTATTTTTGTCGCTAATGATACGTGGAGAAAGGAATTTTAAACTGCGTTCAACTATTTCCCACATAGTGCATCACATATTTCAGATACACTGTAGTTCTAGGCGAACTGAATCAATTGGGTGATTCTATATCGAAACCCGAGTCGTTATTTAAAAAAAACTGTGGAATGGCAAGTTTAAATATATCGTTTCAAATAAGAGAAAAACACAATAAAATCTAGTATGAATAGGTTACACCTGAGGCCTTCTGTAGACTGAGCCTAAGGAATTTTGAGTAATGGAAGTAAATTATTATCCTCCATCGCATCCGCATCATTTCCGGTAACCTTAGTCTTTAGTGTAAGTGTAACCTAAAATTTTCTAACAACTCTTCACCTAGTCCCCCTTCAATAAATTTCACACTCTTTCTGAATGCTCGCACCAATTTTCAAATAAAACCCAAGTCATTCCGTGGAATGGTTTTTGCGTGAATAGGGTTCCTAGTCCTTCTCCAGAGTCGCAGACTATTCAGGTTATTCCACTTTCGTATAAAATCTATGAACACTGTCGGGTGAATGATATCCCATACCAGACCGGCCGTGATCCAGCGTGAAGCAGGAGCTGCAGGCGAATCTGAATTTACAACGTAAATATATCATACTAATTCAGATTTTATGGACAAACTCAGCACCCTATCATTTCCTATTATCTAGAAAAGATTTAGATGAAAAGAGAAACATGAAGATCTTTTCCCATCAAGTCACCATCTGTCACGTAATCTCAGGAAAATAAGTCAGCGTGCATACGCCTCATTCTATAAAATATGGATTAATGTGATGAAAATTTACATTTCAGTGCGCACTATACATCAAGTGGAAAAAATCGCAACAGAAGATGATCTCCGATTTTGTCGCTACCTTAGCCAATGGGTCGAAAGTAATGTACTTCGCAGACAGAAAATACCACTGGTCCATATAGCCTCGGCTGTTTAGCTCTTTCCCACGGTTGGACTAATGGGGCAAATGTTAGCCATTACGCCTGCTCGCACCACACCGCCGAAACTATCACCGTCACTCACTTTCTACCCTTCGCGAATCTCCCCTGTGACATCGCAGTCCCCTTTCTTTTGTGCAGCCTCCTCCCCGAGATGCGAGAAATGTCCATAATTATCTTTCTGGAGGAGGAGAAGTTAGGAACGGACACCTTTGTCTGGATGCGAACCCCTCGCTCTGAGACCATTCATTGAATCCACCTTTGTTTCCTGCGTCTTCTCCTCCATGCTTTGCTCCCCCGATTCGCCCTCGCCTCCGCTGTGACGCCTTCGTAGTAAAAAGGAGAGTAACCTGTCAAAAGATCCCGCCCTCCAGACCACCGGACATAATAAGAAAGGGAGACTCGAACTGCACTGGCTTTCATCGCTTTGATTTCCATCGCGATTCTGTCGTCGCACACCGTTTGAACAGAAGTCAATAGGGGGGTTGAGACTTTTCAACGTCTCGGACGATCTTTTTGGTAGCTCGATACGTATCGTGGGAACTTTGCTCTCGTTGGTAGATCATGAGTTTCATTGGTTTCGGAAGGCAAAGCGAAGGAGAGCAAATACCAATGGCATGTCATTTTTATATGACGACCAAATTTTCCGTTAAAAATCCATGAATATTTTATTGGTTATGACGTAGATAAAGTATTCCTCGCATCTCCTGCAGAAGTAAGGTTTGTGATCGCACGTTGGGCATACTAAACACCCATTATTATTATTATTATTAGGAATTCTACTGGTAAAGGTAGGTTTTGTTGAATGTCAGAGAATCCGCTCCCGGCCTTTTACAAATTCCGGGTCCTATCTCCCTCTAATATATCCTTTTTCGCCTCTGCATAAGATCTGCCCTTCTTCATCCCGTCCATGAAACCTATTCTCTTTCTTCCCCTACCCCGCTTTCCCAACATCCTTCCCTCTATCACACTCTTCAGCAACCCATCACTCTTTATTACTTCCTTCAGCTATCTACCCTGCCTTTCCCGGATTTCATTCAAAAGATTCCTTTCCTCGCCCACCATCTCCAGCACTTCCTCGTTAGTCTTCCTTTCCGTCCATCTAACCTTCTCCATTCTTCTCCACACCCACATCTTAAATGCCTGCAGCCTATTCTCGTCCTCCTTTCTCAGGGTCCACGTTTCTGTCCCATACAACGCTACGCTCCATATCAAACTCTTCGCCAGCCTCTTCTTCACATCCTTACCCAGTGTCCCCGTCATCAGCTCTCTTATATTACTAAACGCCTCCTTAGCTAGCGCTATTCTCTCCCGTATGTCTTTACTACTATGCCCATTTTACTCTAGCGTGCTACCTAAGTAATTAAACTGCTCTACTGGCTCCAGTTTGTGTCCTCCAACTTTAATTACAAGCTTCGCTTTCTTCGTCCGAGAGAATCTCATTATTTTTTCTTCTTATGATTTATCTTCATTCCGAATATCCCGCACTGATTTTCTAAGGCATCTACCAAAGCTTGTAATCTCTTCGAAGATCCACTAATCAATGCCTGATCGTCCGCGAATCTAACCGATTTTATAAGATGCCCTCCCACTTTGACCCCAACCTCAAGTTCTTCCCATGCCTGTCTTACCATTTCCTCAGCATATATGTTGAAAAGCAACGGCGACAACGGACACCCTTGCCTTACCCCACGACCTAGAGTTGCCCACCCTGATTCACCATCAGCCACCCTCACCTGCGCCCTTTGCGTCATATATAAGTTATGGATTAGTGTCCTGTCTCGCCAATCTATTCCAATTTTCTCTAGTATCTCCGTTAGTTTATTCCAATTTACTCTATCGAAAGCCTTTTCAAAAAAAATAAAGCATGCAAAAACGTCCTGATTATACTCTATGCTTCTTTCTAGTGTCCTCATCACCGCTATCGCATCCCGAGTTGACCTTCCCTTCCTGAACCAAAACTGGTCATCGTCTAAGCAGTTTTTGGCCTTACTCTCCAACCTTCTATTGATACTTCGAAGTAAAACTTTGGCTGCGTGTGAAATTAAACTAATTGTTCTGTAGTCCTCGCATTCTGATGCATTCTTCTTTTTCGGGATAGGGATCAATACTGTTTTCACAAAGTCCGCTGGCCATACTCCTTCGTAGATCCTGCATATGAGTTCGAAAAAAGCTGGCCTACATTTACTTCCTAGACTCTTTAGCAATTCCGAGGGTATGTTATCTACTCCTACAGCTTTTCTTGCCTTCATCTCTTTCAAAGCTTCCTCTATTTCACTGTCGAGAATTTTTGGCCCGAGATTATCTTCATCTAGGTTTCCCTCATCATCTACATCTGAACTAATTGGTCTACTATCGCTGTCATACAGCTCCTCCACGTATTCTCGCCATCTTTCTAGGATATCTTCAGCTCGGTTAACATTCTACCTCTCTTGTCCTTAATCTTTGGTACCATTTGCCCTCTCTTACCTCCCGATAGCAATTTTACCCTAGCGTATAACGCACCCACTTCCCCTTCCTTTTGCAATTTCTCCATTTACTCGCATTGCCTTCTCCACCAATTTTCCTTCGCCCGATTGGTTATTCGCCGTAGTTGATTATTTAGCTCCTTGTATTTCGCCCTACCCTGGTCGGTGTTGACATTTTTCGAACTCCTTCTCTCCTCCATTTCCCTAATCATTTCTTCCGTAACCCACTGCTTCTTTACTCTCGTCAATTCCGCTGCTCCTATTGTTTTCTCAGCCGCTCTTACAATGCTTGTTTTTATATTCTCCCACTTTTCCTCGATTGTTTCTCCTTCTTTGGCTTCTCCTATGTTCTCATCCACTATCTCTTGGTATTCCCTCCTTTTCTCCCCCTTCAACGCGTCCAGGTTCCATCTCCTCATCCTCCTAATTTTATTTAGCTTTTGGAATTTAACCTCACAATTCATCATCACTAAATTATGATCCGAATCTGCATCAGCCCCCGGATAACTCCGCGAGTTCTTCACACTGTTCCTAAATCTTGGTCTAACCATGATATAGTCAATTTGGTATCTCCCAGTGTCTCCTGGCATTTTCCACGTTTATCTCCTCCTGCGATGGTGTTTAAACCAAATGTTTGTAATTATTAATTTATTTCTCCTACAAAATTCAACTACCTTCTCTCCGCGATCATTTCTCGTTCCTAATCCAAACCCTCCCACTTCATACCCATATCTCCCTTCCCCTACTACTGCGTTCCAGTCGCCCATTACGATTAGATTTTTATTGCCCGGCACTTCTCTGATTATCTCCTGTATCTCTTCATACACCTCATCTACCTCTTCCTCCCTATGATTGCTTGTAGTCATGTACACCTGGACCAATACGAAATTTGTAGGGCGTGCGTTTATTTCTACCACTAGTATCCTGTCGCTCACCTGTTCAATATTTACTACCCTCCTCCCCAATTTTGCGTTCAATACTATGGCTACCCCGCGTTGACTCTCAACCCCACCACTATGGACTACCCTGTAACTATCACTCCAGTAGTCCTCTCCGTCCTTCCATCTCACCTCGCAGAGCCCCAAGGCATCCATTTTCCCCCTATCCATTTCCCGTTTAATGTTTTCCAGCTTCCCAGCCCTCATCATTGTCCTAGCGTTCCAAATTTCTATTTTTATCGGTAACTTCCTTTTCTTAATATCTTCCTTGGTCCTTGTATCCTGTGATGACTCTGCTGTGCAAGGATTTTGTGTGATGACGACCTCGGGGGCCTTGCCTTCCCCGACACCGGGCCCGACGGCCTCCCCATTAGGAGGCGTCCCGTAGTTACCAGGATTCAATTCTCTTTGTGCGACATTCATATTTCTGGGTATTATAATAGTCGAGAGGGGACTCCCATCCCCGATTCCCAACAGTGTGTTTCACGTGACACTATCACGGGACTACCTTTCGTCTGGCTCCTACCCTTCGACCTATCTGGCTTGGGTGGCCCTACCGAGAGCAATATGTATTGCTCCCGCTAGTCCAGCTCTAGGGGTCTTTGGAACGCGCAAGCCCTTCCACCACGTCAAGGTTGTAGTCCTCGGAAAGGGAAACACCCATTAGTTCACCAATTTTATTAAGTCCATATCTTTTCAATATTTCATCTCCAACCATTTGAAAATGACGGAACTACCTCAGCATTAAGATACTATAAAATTTGATGACCGCAGTACCAAGGTTGGCACCGTACCGTCTCTGTATAACCCAGAGCACCTGTTATTTGAACGAGGATTAACATCTTAGGCAGGACGAAACGATCAAATCTTAAAATTTCGAGCTCATAGGCACTCAAGCCTACGGCTATCATAATAAAATATTATCACAGACATGATGCAAAAATATCTCAAGATATTCCACACTTTCAATGTTTATTGCCGACCCAGGTTTGCTGCACAACAATCATTATCAAGTTCAACGTCTCGAACCTTGATAATGATAACCTGGGCCGGTAATAAACATTTAAAGTTTGGAATATACTAAGAACATTTTTCGTCATGCCTGTGACAGTGTCCCACAAAGTTACGATTTCAACCATTAATATTAACAATATTATCAAATTAACCATTTTGCGCCCAGTGCCACGCTCATATCAAACAGCGAAGTACAATCTCTTGTTGTGAGATACAACTTCACTTCTTTAGAGATATTTAAAAGCATTACCTATTGAAATGGATGATATTATTTAGAATGGAGTCGTTCGTCACAATAAAATCAAAAGGCAGCCATAATATCGTCACTCCATTTATATAATGGAGTTAGATTTCACTTTGGCAAACAATTTATCTCACAGTCACAACATTATTAGATTTTTAAAGAATTACTTGGGCGAAGTTATCCTCATATCCATTTTGCTCACGAATGATCTGCATCAATTCAGATTTAATACAATCGTTTAAAAAATGGGAAATATAAATATTGATCCATTATAATTCGTAATAATTTTCACACATTCATAGTTAAAAGCTTCCTTGAAAGTAGGAGAAATCTAATCCATTGTAATCATGGATCAGTGGATGAGTATACTGGTGAGGAATAACCATAAAGGAATAAAAGACAGTCGACAGAATTGAAGGTTGTGGGATATCATGAAGATGTTGATGGAAAAGAAGTAACGAACTCGTCATTTTCAACGGAATGAACGTCGACAAAATGCCCTGCGAATATCATCAAGGGTTTAAGCTAGGGGTGAATATATTACCTCTCAGGAACGAAAGGCAAAAAGGAGAAAGAAATAAAGAGTAAAATATTGTAGGATACCCTACGTATAACTTGAGTTGCGTAAGATACGTCGATGATTGAGCTAGGAGGGATTTTCAGGGGACCCGGAATGTGTCTTTAGAAGTGCTCGTTTTCATTTATCGAATGCAGCGGAGGGCAGCTAGATTTATGTAAAAATGCTACGACATACATAGCAGTGTTACTATATTGTTGAGGGTATTATAGTGGGTACCTCTAACTGATCCAAGGGAAAAATATAGATTTCATCTTTTACGAAAGTTTGATGTAGACTATTATTTACCGGACGTTCAACATATGTTACAAGAGACAAACTATTATGGTAGGAATGATCACAGGAATAAGATTAGTGAAATAGACTGCAGAACCGAGCGATTTAAGATGTCATTTTTCCACGTACGATAGGGGACCACAATAGTTGTGATAGATCAGTTCTAGGATACTGACATGGTTAAATAGGTTTTTCAGTCGTGCTAAGTATCTTAACATGATTATTAGCTACTAACCTCGCATGCAATCTCCGGCATGATATACCTACTCCTGCATGTCTTAGTACCTTGTAGTGCTATTTATTTGTCGCATAAATAATACTAACCAGTAGTTTTATCTTGAGTAGTGTACTGCATGGTAGCATGTTATTCTACGTATCACTCTCCTGGTTTCTGTTCTCACTGCGTACCGTTGTCCTGACTTCTTTTGGCCTGCGCCTGGCATTCGGAGAAACGTGCGCGGTTCTGATTTGAACTGGGATGAGAGCTTTATGCCTGGTGTGGAATCAACCCGTGCCACACACGCTATTGGTGACTTGCACGGTGTTTCGTATATGTAGATGAGGGTAGTTTTGTCATTAGACTAATTTTCGCCCCGCATATTTGTGTTTACCATTGATTTTAACGTAGTTCTTATTTTAATAGACATGGGAACGCAAAATACAACGCATGATATAATTTTTCGACGCTGATCAACTTCCTTATTGAATTATTTATTCAGTTGGTTCCTGAAGAGGGCGATACCGCCTTCTGATGGCGTTAATTTCATTTAAGGGGGTTAATGTAATAAGGGCGCGGTATGGGGGTGCTGGAGATTGAGCCCTCACCGAACGGTACCATCATGCACGTACATCTACATCTACGAAATACCGAGAAAGCCTCCACTAGGGGTGTGTGACGGGGTGATTCCACGCCAGGCACACAGCACCTACCATAATGGTTTGGCTCTAGCAAAATATGTTGAACGTCCGGCAAAAAATAGTCTACATCTAACTTCCGAAAAGATTTAACCTATTTTCCCCCTTCGATTGTATAGAGGTTCCCACCCTAATTTCCCCAACAATTTTGTAACACTATTATGTTTATCATAACAACTTTTAACAAATCTAGCTGCCCTCCTCTGTATTCGATCTATATCTGAAACTACTCCTACTTCGTAAGGGTCTCATATACTAGCGGCGTACTCCAAGTGGAGTCTCACGAGAGAAAAGTAATATCGCTCCTTTACCTTCTCATCACTCTTTCCTAGTATTCTTTTAATAAGTCCTAATTTACGACTTGCCTGTCCACAAATTTCTTGTATATGGTTCCCGCACGACAAGTATGAGTAAGTACCCTCGAATGTAACCAGATGTTAATCAGTGAATAGGTTACTATACCTTTCTAAACTAAGATACTATATTGGTTTGTCCATTTTTCACTCCGGTTTCGAGATAACACACTCAAGGATTTTTATTTATAAATGTTCATTTAATGAATTTCGGACGAAACGATGACTAGCGGAGGCTACTCAACTTTAAAATCCGTCGTCGACATACTTTTTCCGTTATGAGATAAGAAAAAATATAATATGATTCACGAGGTTCTCGTCCATATTGTGCAAAGAAATTATTTTTTTCACATAATCCGAAAATAATATTATAAGCGTTGATTACCACCGCATCGTCGACCACGCGACTCACTCAATTGTTTGAATCCAACGATGGTTAATCAATTGGAAGGAAATCAAGGTGGACAATTCTCAACTGAAGTGAGGCAAGCGAGAGAGTGGGACAGTTAATAGGAGCGCGCATGCGTATAAAAATAGACGAGAAGTATGAAAATTTGAGGGTAGCGCGCCGATGACCTTGAAGTGGGCACTAAGTCGCACACTTACGCAGATGGGAAAGTAGTCCATCGGGGAGAGGAAAATGAGTGCCAGTACCGTGACTCTGTGGGAAGGATGGCAAGAGGGAAAGGCAGAAACGCTACACAAGTTAAACATTTATGAGATTTGATATATACAAGATAATTCACAAAGTTGCTGGTTATCGTAGAGCAAATAAACTGGGTACTTCGGAGAACAAAATTGGCAAAATTTCACGATAAACTCAGCGCTGTGACCACATTTACATACACGAAGTACCGTGCTAGCCACCACCAGGATTTGTGGCACGAAATGATTCCACATACAGAACTCTCCCCAGAATATCTCCATTTTATATGGATAACAATAAATTTATGAAGCTATATAGACTCAATAAAGAGCTAGCCGCAGAATTAATCGAGGACTTAACACCCTTCCTACGGGCTCAATCAAGGTCCTCGTCAATATAAGCAGAAACGAAGGTATTTGCCACTATTTCAAATTATATTTGTCATCGTATGATGGTATTTAAACTAATATTTTATGAATAGCGTTAGGTAAAAAGGTAAATATGTAGTTTCGTTCCCATTCGGGAAAAATTTTTTCAACTCTAAAAATGGATGTTTTTCGGTGAAATTTTTAGGGCAGATCGTGCATGAATCCGAATTGTTTCGTGAATAAAGTTATGAAAAAAGTGGTAAAATACGGTTTTGAGCGAAAATTGAAGATAAGAGGTGATGATTTTGGCGGCCATTTTGGGGAGTTTAATGAGACTTTCAGGAGATGGCGCAGTGATCGAGTAACTTCACATCTTACATAGAGCGCCTGTAGTAGAGTAGGATCGCGTATTTTCTAGAAAAAAATTCCAAGAGCTGATTGGTGATTGTATGCGTAAATGTAGCAGCTGCAGCCATGTAGGATCGCGTATTTTCTAGAAAAAAAATCCCTCGAGCTGATTGGTGATTGTTTGCGTAAGTAAGATGTGAAATAAGTAGGTGTCCCTCTGGTGGAAACGTAGGGAAGATGAAATATGGCGTAAAGCGCATCGGAAAATGGTGAGTTTTGAGCTTAAATATCCAGAATACTTCTACGAACAAGGTAAAAAACGTGATATATTATGAAATTCGGATTCTTTAGCTTTGAAATATGAATAAATTAGCGCGGTAGGTCACCTGAGACGACTGTAATAGCAGTTCGCGGAATGGGAACGAAACTACATATCTTCCGGTAAAAACCTCAAACAATAAAGTGCAGGCCCATCCATTTATAACGTAAATTTATGATAGAAATTTATCTATATTGAAAATAGTATAGTCCACAGATGTATAAATATTTTTACCATTTTAATTTTTAGCATTATTAAGTAATTCGTGTCATGCATGCACGTAATGCATCAAATCTTTATACCCAGCCAAATTCATTTATTTATTTCGGATGTGGAAGGAATATTACGACTTTTCTCTCTAGTGGTTATAAGTTGAGTCGAAGGTTTTCACAAAAAGAAAATAAATGAGTGAAACCATGTCTCATGTAAAAGGTCTAATCTCTATAGAAAGTGATAACTTACTTTCTCAGCATATCTTCGTAAAAATAAACAACTTTTGTTGCCAAATACACTACGTACAGTGTTCTTGATTATTACCTTCGATATATTCAAGAAGCATTTGCTTCTGCTCTCTGTTAATTTTCGATCTCGTCATCTTTTTCTACCGCAGCTTTTCCGATGCACACCAGTCAAAAATGAAAGCCAAACTGAATTTGGAACGCTAAAAACATACATTGTTTTAAGCGTTCGAGAACGAATTGTCATTTGCAACTTTGTCAATTTCCCAGAAAAATATTATGGAGGGTTCGCAAGCGGTGATTGGTTCGCGCATTGTCGCGGAGTCTTCCCCTTCCGACGTTGCCACATTATGAAGTTCGAGTCGATGGAGGTTTCGTACGAGTCGTAATATCTAAGTCCGTGCTCGTAACTCACTCGAACACCCAACTTAGAAGGTGGCTCGGGCATACAGAATTCCGTATCGAACTCTCGTCGTGCGAGATCACGTATTCGAGTTTCATAGCATCGAGAAAAACTCGACTGGTTTCGGGCATAGGCCCCCAGTTCAAATCAGTATATCGCACCTTCCCCCGACTAATTGGCGTGCACCAAAAAGCAATCAGGAGAACAATGAGCGGTCAAACCAGAAACTTGATAAGTTCCACGCAGAGGAACATGCTAACTTGCTCTGCACTCGTTGAGATACAACTACTGATTAGGTTATTTTATAGTAAGTTTCCACGACTTTCAGATGGATGCTTCTCCATTTCTCGGATTTTCACCGCGTATTTTGTTTTTAAGAAGTTTCGCCCGCGTTTAAACGGGCATCTTCAGGTCAAAGTGAAGCTCTTCTTTGACCTGAGGACGCCAGCTGGAACACGGGTGAAACTGCTGTCTCAAAAACAACCAACGCGGTGGAAACCCGAGAAATGGAGAAGCACTCAACTATTGATTAGTATCATTAATACAATTGATTTATAAATACTAACACACTAAATCATGAAGGACCCAAAATCATTCCGTACATTTCAATTGGAGTGGATTGTTAATAATCACGATATGTTACTAAACATAGTCAGTGCCGGCCCAAGCTATTCCACGAGTATGGCCAAATTTTTATTCGGTCGTCTAACAAAGACTTTATCTAGAGCTCATGATTTGAAAAATCACGCGTTAATTGGAGGGATGCTCAAGGTTTCAGAACAATCCTTTAATACTTTAATCAGAATAATTCTTTTATAGTCCTTTTCTTTTCTTCGCCAGGAACTCAATTTTTAATTTATAAGTTGTCAGTAAGCCTAGGGTATTACGAGGAAATGTTTATAGGGATTACTTACATAATACCTACTATTGGAGTGTGGATGTTTTCGTAAGAGTAAAAATCAATCGTGAATGTGGTGCAACTTTTGCTTTCAATGGGTTCACGGCAAGTTAATGAAGGAAATTGTCAGTACGTAGCTTTCATAGTGTTCTTCATCGATGTTCGTTCCGAGAGTCAGTTATTTTTACACTATAAAATGTGATTTCAGAGAGAAATACATGCTAGAAGTTAGTAACATATGGCTACTTCCATACTCATTGCTCCCTTTCCACATTCATTAACAATCCGCACACTGGCCGTCCCTGCGATGGGCCGCCTCCGGCTTTTGCCCACGCCTTGCACCGGCACTGCTTCTTGTGCATGTATTGGTTAATCTTCGTACTATCGCGTGGCCGGTGTTTAGACCGTAATTTAATTTTTAAACAAACATTTCTGAATGCATACAAGAGAGTTTCATAGTTATGATTAAATTACCCATGAACCGTCGTTTCAGGAGCTTGAAAATTGAGAAATCGTAAGAAAATTTGTTGACGCGAAGTGTTACTGACCACTTGCAATAACTTGGATGGGAATCGCTTTCAGACCGTCGATTGAAAATTAGACTCAATCCTTCAAGTAAATTCAAAACCAATTTATTTTCCAATGAAGTTATCAATATCTTTCGAACTCCAACATACTGCGGTAGATTAGATCATGAGAATAAAATGAGGGAAATAGATTGTAGAACAGAAAGGAATAAAAT
This sequence comes from Ceriagrion tenellum, assembly GCA_963169105.1. NCBI lineage: Eukaryota > Metazoa > Arthropoda > Insecta > Odonata > Coenagrionidae > Ceriagrion > Ceriagrion tenellum. Next base: position 75,876,129 of record OY720637.1, on the reverse strand, counting down.
GTCATTTTTCCCGCGATCGATAAGAGACCAAAATGGGAACGTTAAAACTTTGAAGTAGGTTAATTGACAAGCAGTGTGGCTTATTAATTCATATGCCCCCTAATGCATGTTTTTAAATCGACCGAGTAGTGTTAACACCATGTTTTTCATGTTTCCCGCATGACTCTTGTGTAGTTACATTATAAATTATTTTAGTAGTTTCTGTAGCATTTGTAGCATACCTATAGTGTGGTTCATGTTGGTGAAAGTCAATTTCTTCACTTTAGTTCATGTTGGTGATGAGTCACTCACTGCCGAACATCCTTATGATGGTTTGCAGGGTAATAAGTACTTGTAAACGGTCCAAACGCCTTCTCGCGGTCGCAAACTAGGGCCTAAAAGGTAGGATCGCACGCGAAAGGTTAATTTCATCCCATGCCACACACCTCTTAGATAGTTTAGCATGGTACTTTGTGTCTATAGAATGGCGGATTTCAATTTGCAGCGAGCCGCGTGGCCCGTGGTCAGATAGCGGTGGTTAACGGGCCCGGGACACACACGCGGGGTCTATTCCGTTGCACCGGCGACGGGGAGGGAGGGCAGGTGTTCAAAGTGTCTCGCGGCCGGTGTAAGAGTGGGGGAGGGGGGAGGACACGCTTTCAAGCCCTCGCTTGCGGCGTGGAGAGTGCTCCAGAGACACGGGTCCTTTCGTCACGGAACGCGCGCGCGCGCCCGACCACACGGCTACCGAGGAATACTCGACGGACTGGGTCGAGAACCACTCATGGTGCACGCGACGCCTTGTTTCGCCAACCGCGGGGCAATGTGTTTTTGTGTAGTCTTCCGTCGCCATTTCACCCATGGAAGTGACTCTGGTGTGACATCCACAAAGATTTCGATCAATGTGTCTTTAGGAATGCTCGCATTTTCATGAGTCGACTGGTTTTCATTAATCGAATAGCAGAGGGCAGTTAAATTTGTTTAAAATTGTTACGATAAATATAGTAGTGTTCTTAAATTGTTGAGGGAATAAGAGTGAGAACCTCCATTTGATCGAAGGGAAAAATATAGATTCAATCTTCAACGAAATTTTGATGTAGCCAATTTTTTGCCGGACGTTCAATGTATTTTGGTAGAGCCAAACTATTATGGTAAAAACGATCACAAGCATAAGATTAAGGAAATAGACTGCAGAACCGACAGATCTTTCCTAGGATGATAACTAGGTTAAATTGGTTTTTTTCAGTAGTGCTAACCATCTTAACATGATTATTAGACACTAACCTCGCAAGCAATCTCCGGAATGATATACTCTTTTATGTTTTAGTGCCTTGTAGTGCTATTAATAAGTCGCATTAATAATAGTAACTAGTTGTGTACTGCATGGTAGCATGTTCTTCTACGTACCACTCTCCTAGTTTCTGGTCTGACTGCACACTGTTGTCCTGACTGCTTTTGGCCTGCGCCTGGAATCCGGGGGACGTCCGTGGTTCTGATTTGAACTGGGATGAGTGCTGCGTGCCTGCTGTGGAATCATCCCGTGCCACACAACCTAGTGGCGGCTTGCACGGTATTTCGTAGATGTAGATGAGTCCTTGAACAGATGGAGTGGAGCCACCGACGATTCTCAAGAATATTGTGTTTCGTTTGGCACATTTTGGTCTCGTGGTACTCACTGCGATACATTCATTTGTTTGTACGTATACGTACCCATTCATAGTTGACTATCGAGGTTTGACCGTAGCCAATTTATCATTCACATTTCGTCTCTCTTAAATAAATCGCATATCGAAAGTGCAATCACTTTTTATATCCTGGCTTTTTACTTTTACATCCACATCTACGTAATACCCTACATAGTCCTAACAGAAATTTTTCAAGTGTCCTTCACGCAAAAAACTATCGAAAAGCGTATGGTTAGAGTGTTGGGACATGAACCATTTTCGTGTATCGCAGAGTAAAAGAAGCTGGTTGATCGGTTAGTTGGAGGAGTCAACAGACAACTGAGGTAATTTACGCCCATCAGGGTAGGTGAGTAGGTTGGTTTGAAGAGGATTTAATGGGAATGGAGGAAGAATGGAGAGAAACCCGGCGCTCAAATAAGACGGTGAAGTTCGAGAGGTGCCACATGACCATTGTAAATGATTCATTGCTATTATTCAGTAGTTGCGTGTTAACCCGTGCATTGCATGTCTTAGCATCTTTGTTCACGTAGCGCTCCCTTGGTTTCTGGTATGGCTGCGCATTGTTCCTCTGACTGCTATTGGTTATCGCCAAGGGCAGCGGTGGGCAACCTTGTTGAGAGTTCGTGCACAAATCGACCAATTCTGTCCAAAATTTTTCGCCACACCAACCAAATTTGTTTTAAGTAAATTATTATTTTCAACAAAACCTACATTTTACTTGTAGAATAACTTTTTAAAGCTATTTGATACATAGATATTTGACTGAATACGAAAAGAACTAAGACAAGAAAAGCAAACCGACCGCTGCTGGTGACCTTAACTAGTTCTTTAGATAACTGAGGAATTGACGTCATTCTTTTGTTACAAATGAAAATTAACGTGCTTTTCAATTATTGGATAAATTGTGACATAGCAATATATTATACTAAAACTTCATTTTATAATTTAGGGTTTTTATAACTAAATTTTATGGGCTTATAGATCATAGTTGCCCAGGGTCGCTCAGTCTTAGTTGCCGGGGGTCCCAGAAGACATAGCTTCCAGGGGCCTCGCAAGCCCTGGGGGCGACCGTGCCTTGGATAGTCTAGAGGCCCTATATTAGGACCTCTCGTAATTTCGGGCTTCTAGGAAGTCTCTACCCACCTCACTAATCCAATCCTGGACTAAAATTAGTGTTAAATGAATTTGTAATTCATCAGTGATGGGAAGTGATTGTTTGCGAGGCATCCAATTACAGACTACAGCTTAATTCCACTTGTAATATTTACTTTTTTAAGTTATAATCCTTCAACATCACCCTTTTTCCCTTCGTCACATTCTAAAATCGGGTCTCCAACTGAAGTATATTCCGGCAACATGCAGCTCTCACAACGCATTTTTTCAGTGGAGCGCTTATGTAATGGAATTCTATGGTAATCCAAGAGAATGTTATTGCATATAAATTAATTTAAATTTACTTGTTATTGTGATTGACAAAGAAAAACATACTTGCAATTGACTAATTTAGTGGTGACGCATTTGTAATCTGTTCCAATAACATTATTTGGGTACTTAGTTCAGCACCGGTCATTTTATCGGGCATAATTGTAAGGGCGTTTCCACGTCGTTTAAATACGGTCACGTAGGTATGCGATGGGGAAACAGCAGTAAAAGCGAGTGATCCAGTCAACCGATACGGTGGTAATGCTATTAATGGGTGTAAATTGTGGCCCAGCTGCAGTCTGGTTGGGAGCACAGAGTACACCAACTCTTAGGTATCAGAAATAGCTAGGGTTCCTTGTATTCACGCTGGAACCTTTCCCTGATGGAGGGATGCCTTAAAGTTCAATCTTTTGTACAAATTGGCAGCAGACAATTTTCCTGAAATTAAAAAAATATATATACTGCAAACACCTACGTTAGGTAACGGGAATCATCACACGTAATTAATGTAGGGAATTTATCGCATGACCGAACGATGGAAAAAATGTCTTTTTTCAGTGAATAATACGGAGCATAATATCTCTGATGGATATTATCAATTAAATTATTACTCCCATCAGAGATGATACTATAAAAAAGATACTTTGCAAATTTCCACTCTAAGTTTCCTTGATAATGGCAAAACTTGGCCTAACCTAAGCTGGTGAAATAAAATCGAGAGTGGAATGTTAGCATTTGTTGTGATTATAATACTACCTAGTATGTCATTGATAGAAGTTGTCACCAGCTACTTTAAAATTTTATCTTTAATGAGATGGCTTTACTGGGAACTTGCGATTAATCATACTTATAATTTCTAGTGACTTTGACAGTAAAAATGCTTCATACACAAATCCACGTATTAGTCTGATACCAGAACTTAATTTAGCCTGGCTAAGTAGCTATTGTAATTTCCAATTGTTCTCGGAAACCATTACTCTTCAATTTCTCCGTTTGGTAGACTAATTCCCTAATATGGTGCAGATGATTAAATCCGTCACGAACCATATAAAATATAGTCTGAAACGTTAAGGCAATTAGTTCTAATTTCAACCGCCGGTCTCATATTGATTTCAAACGCAGATGCTTCTGTAAACTTGTGACACTGATATTTTTTTATCTGTGCCCATCATAATTTAACCTCTCCAATTAATAGCGCATAGCCAATCATAAAAACCACATTTGGATGCATTGAATAGGGGTGCAAAAAAAACAGAAATATTCATAGCGAATGACTCGTTGAATAAGGAACTGGCTCATCATGTTTCCCACCAAGAACTTAAACACGCTCTAGAGACCTTCTCCCAGTGTCAGTAAGATCCAAAGTAATTCATTATAACCGGCTCATTCCTTGAATCTAATCAACCCCCCTTATCCGTTCAATTTGGATTCAGGTCGCGTGTAACGATTAAGAATGCGAAGAAAATAAATTGAAAAGAAGTTCTTATTAATAATTGCTTAAAATACTCGCTCAGACACTACTAATCCTTAATCGAGTACATTCATACTTTGTTAAAATCATTCATATAATACGACATATTCCTATACATAACTGCCTAACTGTTTCTTATCTGGTTACGAGATAATCACAACGAACGCATGCTCTTTTCGTACGACCACAAAATAAAAGTTGTGGGTGACAGAGATAAGGACTATACATTGCGGAAAATACGTCCCAAATCAATTATTTAAGCTTTAAACGATTGAGTAACAAAGAGGAAAGCAAAAGAAAAAAAAGCCGTTATGCGCACGTTTATCCAACAAAAAAGTCACAGTGATTTCCTGGAACAAAGGGAATCTCTTCGTAAGACCACCAAATAAAAGTGGTTACGACAGTGATATGGCTTGTACATCGCGGAGGATACGTTCCAAATCAGTTATTTGAGCTCTAAACGATGAAAAAACAACCAGAGGAAAACAAAAGAGAAAAAGCTGTGAAGCGGATGGTCATCCTACGAAACAGTCAGAATGATTCCCTTAAATACTGGGAATTCACCTTACATTAGTATACAATGCTGCACTCTCGAAGCACGACAAAAATTAGGGCCTGTCCGGGATTTGAACCCGGGACCTCTCGCACCCGAAGCGAGAATCATACCCCTAGACCAACAGGCCATGAACAAATATTAGATAAGTTTCGTGATTACCCATCCAAAACGAAAATATTTCAGGACCCACGAGAGGCAAACGAGGAAGAAGTAAGTGAAATCGCGGCGAATTCCCCCACTTCGTAAACACGGAAGGCTCCGTAAAAGATGGGTTCTCATGGGATTCCTCGCGTCTTTGTAAAACCGGCGTTTACTCTCCTTTGCTGCTATCTTCCCATGGTTGGCGAAACCTTTAACCTTGAGGTGGTATCTGGCAAGATAGTTGAAATGTCGGTTTTTCAAAATCTAGACGCGTGGAATCCCAAAAGAAGCAGCCATCTTTTACGAATAATTTTATTAATAAAGTAACCTGCAGGTAAAGGCAGGCATTATGGAAGTGAAATGGACGGCTAAAGTGTTAACTATTTGAATAGGGCTCTCTGGACAACATCAGACGTGAATAACTATGGTTAACTAACTAACCCTTTAGTACTGATGACTCATATGAGTTAGTCATGAGTGTATCCTTCCTAGGGGAACTGTTGATATTGGCGAAATATTCATGAGTGGAAATAAATTCAAAGGTCGGTTTGTAGCAATAAAATATCAATAAAATACATTTCTAAAGAGCACACAGATCAAAACATACTTTAAACTTAAAGGCATAATAAGTTGAGCGAAGTGAAGTGCTCCACGGTATTACTTAATGATTGCCGCTGTACCTCCTGCGTTTGTCTAACGTCGTCGAAGGAAAGCTTCATAAATATATAAATCTATCTCATAAATATATAAATATAAGTTCTCGCATATTGCTGATGGTACAATCCCGGAGACAGGTGTCTTCATACGACTCTTGTGTGCGTGAAGGTCAAAAACATGATAGTAATCCTGTTTATTAACTGACTTATTAAATGAATTCAAGATACTCTTGGGCCATCCAGTCTATTTTCTAAGTCGTGTTTCTTTTTGAGAGAATGGTGTCTAGGTGGATGTAAGAGTGACCGTGCCGATCTAAGTTCCGACCATTTTACTTTTTGGAGAGATATTTCGAGCGAAATATGTTAATAAGTATTGTTTATCAACATGCAGTAACTTCCATTTTACTCTTTTACATTGATACCAAGGTAGGTCTTCAAAAGCTGATTTACCCTCTTCATTAAAATCTCTAATGCGAAAAATTGTGTGCAGAGAAAAGTAAAATGAATATAAATTAACAACTATGTGACTAAGACATGATTTCCTTGAATAGTGAGAAATCGACTTACATAAGAACAGTTCTTTCTGGCTATCTTTACCGTAATACACCTCTACAGCGACCTGATAAAACCATATTTGTTGTCATATTGGATCCTCCGCCTTCCATGGTAATATTTGGCGTAAAAATATACCTCTTCATCATCTCGCATCATCGTTAATATTCCCAAAACAAAGTTGCAGTATCATTAAAATGGCTGTCAATACAAAAGTTGAAATTGTAATAAATAATTCATTAATGAATTCTGCTAAAATTGGTATTTCAACACCCAAATGCAAGGGCCTTTCAGTATCTAAATGACATTCAGTTTCGAAAATATCACAACAAGATATAGACTTGCACAATACGGGCCTGTCCGGAAACTGAACCCGTGACCTCTCCCAACCAAATCGATAATCATACCCCTAGACCAACAGGCCATCAATATGTATGTAAGTCGAAGCAACAGATCATCTTGAAAGAGGCATGTATTTTTCTCTCCTCGGGGTCTAAGTTTCACGACTTTCTCACACTTCCAATAAGGCGTTCACGCTTTGACCAGCAGCATTACGAAGGAATGCCACCCGCTGTGAAAGCGCGCGGAAATGAAATAACATATCTCCGGAATCACTAAACTCCTCTGTAGTCGAAAGGTTAAAAGGTGAATTTTTTCTCGTCAGTCAGGCTTACGTGTAGTCAACTCTCATACGTGCGTCATCATAACATGTCTGGTACCATTTAGCAACACCGCTTTACAACTCAAGACAAGTATATTTCTACGAATACATAGACTGCTGCTCTGTCATAGCTGAATAATTGTTATAAGTATGGCAACAAAGTACGGCATTTTTGAAGATTATTTTTCAAAAAAAGACAATACTAAAATTATCCTCTTATAATCTCCATATAAGTGCACTCAGTAAATTCCAGGATACAAACTTACGCCTTTTAGTGTACATGAGATTAAAGGTCTAATACTAAGGATTGAAATACATTCTTGCATCGTTATTCATTTTAATAACTTTCAATGGATTAAAAAAAGGGATTACACTGCGTCTGGACACGCGAATGAAGCCTATTTGTGGAAAATCATCCAACTAATATGGCTATCGCACGCAATTAGCCTATACATATTACAAAAAATGCAATTAAAATCAATTATGAAAACATAAGTTATTTCCGAGGAAATAATTTCCATCGCGTATTCTTTTAGTACATCATCATAGAAGCTCGAAAATTCCATCTCAAATTCCTACGTTTTTGGTATATAAATAGTTCAACTGAGCCTTCCTATATGGCCGATTGCGTGTATAACTGGCCGCAAAGTCGCCTATTCTGTCGTACCGTAAGTTTCAACTGTTCATATGGAATTAACAATCTGATCTCGCTCGCAACCGCAGAAACTACGTTAATTACAACTAGAATTAAGTTTTGAGAAGAATAGTTAGGTACTAAACGTGATTCAATGAACAAAATGCCGAGCATGAAGTTTTGTGAACAAGGAGATGATCCCAACGGACCCCAATTCCAAGCTCCCTCGCTTCGAGCAATGACTTCCCTGAGCTGGAGGCTAATGTGGAAATATTTGAAACTTTCTGAACTCTGAATCCATCAAAATATAAGTGCAGCTCCAGCATACGAGAGGTAGGTTATTCTATGGTGTGATTCTCGTCTTGGGTGTGAAAGGCCCCAGATCCACATCCCGGCGCTCATTTTTTTCTACATTTAAGAACTGAACAGCATCACGTACGTAGGTATACAAAACTACGTAGAGCAACTTGACACTCCGGATTTTTTTATTTCTTAATTTTCCCATCATCTTCCACTCTTTCACGTAGCCACAACAACGATTGGAACTGAGGAAAATCTGTACCTTTTGGCAAAATTTGAAGCCACAACGGTAGTGGGTGACAGGTGAAGAATTACGAGTAGGAGTACGGTTTTTAGGTGCTTCAATTGCTAATGATACACTGTATCACCATGCAAAGAAAGACGTTAGGTTTATAGCAAATATCAAACTCATACCGCAGGCAGCAGTTACGGCGAACATAGGCGTGAAGATAAGCGTCCATGTATTGATATGCCCGCGGAATTATATTTTTTGCTCAAATGTGCGCGAATAGATGTTTAGATCGTTATTCGCGGCGAATATGTCCCAATGTTTATGCCCGTAGATCTTAAAAGCAATACTCCAACTGTATCTAATATAAAACGATAGCAAGCTAAGAAGAGCTTTTATCGTGAAATGTCATGCTTAGATTTAAAATGTGAAATTTGGCCGGTTAAATAAAAGGGTCTATAAAATAGCCTGAGTAAAACCCTATGTATATCTATCAAATTACATGTTAAATAATCTTTTTCTTAACGATGCTGCTAGCTTATAGAAAGCTAATAAGTCAATTTTTCGTACATATTTCATGATTTGATTTGTAGTGCGAAGTTTGGCAAAAACTTTGCCGATTGTATAGAGTAAGTCACGCTGGGGCTCCAGAGGGCCCAAGGTTCCAAAAGAATGCTTTCTTAAAAGCCTCATAAGTATTGAACGAGTGAACCAATTTAAGTGAAATTTTCAAACATGGTTACTTTACTGATCCAGTAAAGCTTTTTTAAGGAACTTGGGACTATAAGAAAGGCCCTTGGGCCCCAAGAGCAGCGTATTGGGCCGTCTGGTATCTTATGTGTTTGAAAAACTCAGGTCCAAACATTTTGGTTCAAGTGCAGAGGTTTCTCTTTTTGCATATTTTAATTATTTCTACTAAAGATAAAAGGCTATAGTTTTCGCCATTAGATGGATAATAGATTGCAGTTTCTTATTCTTACATTCAATTTTCTTATACGAATAACATTTCCATAGAAATCGCGTTTTTAATGTCAAAATCATGAATTTTACTTCTGTCGACAATAGGATATTTCCTTTGTAACCGTGGAATTAGCATTAGCTTTAGAAGGGAAATGGGACCTTTACAATGGCGGCTGGGTTTTATATCTAGAGATACGTATTACAGTGGAAATCTAGGCCGTATACTGAAATGTTGCTGATTACGATATTTTCAGGGATATTTTTGCCTAAAATTTGCAAAATTCATTTCAAGTGGACTAATTTAAGTTGGACCTATGTTAAACGGGAGAATGCCACGATGTTATATTAATGCGGAAAGCCTCTGGAATGCAAATTTCCTGCAGTTTAGTTTACATATGTTACTGCAAAAGAATGTCGAAACTCGGTAAAGATAATGTAATGCGGTTTTCATCTGCTGAATTAAAAAATAAAACTAAAATTATAGCTGAATAAAACAGGAGAATGCCACGATGTTATATTAATGCGACTAACCTCTGGAATGCAAATGGCCTGTAGTTTAATTTCTATATGTTACTGCAAAATAATATCAAAACTCGGTAAGCATAATATAATGCGGTTTCCATCTGCTGAATTAAAAAATAAAACTAAAATCATAGCTGATTTGCCTAGAAAAAAATACATCTCATGAGTGACTCGAACCTACAACCTATATGCCCTGGCTTTCTTTCATCCCCCGTTGAATTTCAACGGGTACCTTTGCTAGTATATTATATATAAGTGGACAGTAAAATCCCTGCTATTTTATTTAATTATAGAATTTTGAAATTATGATTTTTCCTTATGTCGTCCCTTTCCTACCTCACCAATTGCACGTAAAAAGCTTGGATAAATTGATTAGTCACATTAAAACCATGCATATCGCACGTGATTGAATAAGAGAAAACAAAAAAAAAACGTTTGAAATCCAGCGTATCTGGTGAAACCGGATGAGGGATAAGTGACTCGACGAGGGAGATTAATCCACGGGGACAGTTGCGACGGAGTTCTTCAAAAGCGCCAATGATCCGAGGGATAGGAATGAAGAGGTATAAGTCATCAAGGGGCAGCATGGCATGAGGACGGAGGTGAGGAAGAGATCTGACGCTGAATTTCCGAGAAGAGGGACCGAGTGGCTAGTGAAGTACTCGTGCCGCCGGAGAAGAGCGAAGAGCTTCGAGTAGTCTACAGCACGCTTACGGGTAGAGCGAAGTGTTTTGGGATGGGACACAGAGAAGAACCCGATGGGTCCCACTCTGATCCACCTTTCGTCGCATAATGCCCGACGCAGGGTCAGCACAAGTCCACACAAGCCGTCGACTCGAGGACGGGCATTCGAAGGGGTAGGTTGTGCGTAGAGGGCTCTATATATAAGAAGGGGAAAGAGAGACTCATTTGATCCACGCTATTTCACGCATTTTGTGGAGCAAATACAGAATGTCTTGAACAAAAGGCGATGAAATGGGATGGCAGGAGAAGGTTTGGAAAGGGAGGAGTGAGAGGGTTTGGAGGAAGTATATGCGCGTAAGAGGGGAGATTTTTTTTATAAATTTAAACAGAAAGGGAGCTCGAGACTAACCCCCAGAACATCCACGTCCCTTGTCCCTGCTGGACCCCCTCCCAAGTCTCCTTGACTACGCGGATTCCCACAGCGATGGCCCTTTTGTCGTGCCAAACTCGAATCTGCTTTCGTTTGCCGGTGCCACAGTCCCCTCTCCTACACGACTCGAAGTTACACACACCCCTCCACTCTCCCATTCTGTGCGATCGCGTCCCCCTCCCCCTATTCCGTTTCGTTGTCTGTCTTCCCCTTCCCCCCCTCCCCACACATTTAGTTCCTGTAGTCGCCGCGAGTCTCTCTCGCTCTTCTTGGGACGTCCCACGGTGCAATTGAAGCCCGCGCGGGCCAAATGGACTGTTCGATGGATTTGATAACAGTGGGTGGTAGGTGAACGCAGGTGAGACTCCGGTACAAACGTAAAGGCGGCGACGCGCGAGCGCGGTCCACAGCGCATGCGCAATGTGGATCGCTATAAAAAACTAAAACGCTTTATGATTGCTCAAATATTGGAAAAAAGAGCCATGTAGTTACTCCAACGGGGAAACGGCGCAGTCTTCTCCGCCATTTCACTTGATCACGAGGCTCATATATCGGCAACAAAGTTGAAAGAGAATAGGAATTTCGACTGACATAGGTTGAAATGGATGGATACAAGATCTGGATGACTTATGAAGGTAAAAGCAACTTGGAGGTGGAAAAGTACAGAGTTATGAAAAAGAAAGTTAAATAACATAAACACAAATGGATACTTTTTAAATTTCCTCTCTGATAAAGAGGGTCTTCTTTGCGAGCTTCATATGCATTGCGGGCAGGAGAGGGGAACGAGATAACGACAAAAGAGTGAGTGAAAGAGGAGGTGGAGGGTACTCTGGAAGGAGGTTAAAATACACAGAGCTAGCAAACAAGTATCTCCACCTTGATCATAGTAAAACTGGCCGAAACTTAGGTCGGAAAATTAAACTCATGATGACTAATAAAACTTGTACTAATTTCACACTTTTTTATCATCCACCGACCAGTTTCAACACAGAGTGTCATTATCAAGGTAAAAACATCCTTGTGGATCGTGGCTATGGGTCGGAAGCATGGATCATTGGAAAATCCGACCAGAAAAGACTTGACGTTTACCTAAACTGGTGTGAGAGGAAAATACTTAAGATTAAATAGACGGATAAAGTAAGAAATGAAGTAGTGTACATAAAAGATGACACTGTGTTGGTCGGTGAATAAGAAAAAAGTGTGAACATAGCAAAATTTTTATTGTTAATCATGAACGTATTTTCGCAAAGTGACACCTGATGTTACTTCTTATAAAATAAACTCAGTTGGAAATTTACGAAGTATCATTTTGAGCTAATATTTTTAGTCCCTTATTTCCACATGCTGTCGCCTGATGCTTTAATTTTTTCAGGCAAGTTAAAGTTGACCCAACGAATCGGAATCGGAACATTCATTCATTAATCGTCCAATTCTAATATTCTAAGTTGGCTTAAGCGCTACATCCTTCCCTATATGATGCTAGCCTCCTTACTCCATGGTGGTCCTTCATTTGTACTTCCTTCTTTATTTGCACAATATATTTCTCCCGCAAACTTCCTCTTCCAAAATTTCCCGTCAAGAACATTCTTCACAAACCCATTGTGCCTCGGGGAGTGCCCAACCCATCTGGTTCGTCTTTTCTCTCAAGTGTTTCAAATGGTCTTTTCATCTTCTACTCTTCTGTATACTACTTCATTTCTTATTTTCTCCGTCTGTTTGATCTTAAGGATTCTCCTCTAGCACCAGTTTTTGAAAACTTCTAGTCTTTTCTGGTCGGCCTTTCCAATGATCCATGCCTTCCGATCCATAGCCACGCTCCACAAGGATATTATCGCATACCTACTGTTACCACGTTTGTAATCCAATCTTCTTTGAGCACAGTAGTCTCTTTTCATCATGGGCGACTTTTTAGCTTGGGCTATTCTTTGCTTGAAGTCTGTCGTTCTTCTACCGTCATATGTGGCAGTACTACCGAGGTAGGTGAAAAAATCCACCTGCTCCAAATTTTCTGCAATACGTGAGAGTTCTGCATTCAGCTTATCTCTTTCGTATTCTAAGAGTTTCACATGTTTTCATGTTATATTCTTGGAGAACTTGGACGACGGGAGGCTATGTTAAAGAATATCAAATGATGAAACTAACTTTAACTCCTCCTTCATTTGATGTACCTACTCCATTGTGAATTATATATCAGATGTCTCGAGTTTTAAAAATGTATGATGAGAATGACTTCAAACCGTAAGTATCATAAACATCAAGAGCACCTGATGACTATGTATTGACTCTTCGGTAATGCAAAAAAATGTTTTTCCTTTAATTGTTTTTCAGAAATCGAACCGAGGTTCTATCTATTGTTTATACCAATTACCAATACTTTTCTTTCTGCAATTTTATGGGGAAGAGATAAGAATCTTACGGATTAATAACCCACACGAAAACGAATAATAGGAAAAGCCCATCTGGATGCGATGACAGTTCTTCCATTAACGTGAGACATTTTCTGGAGAAGTGTGGTGAGCATTGAGTCACCAGCGAGAACCCAGGTTACGGAAGGTAAATTCCCGCGATTTCATCAACTGCCTCCGCGCCTGCCTCTCGTGGGTGGTGAAATGTATTCGTTTTGGATCCATAGTCAAGACATTCCTTACGGCCTGTTGGTCTAGGGGTATGATTCTCGCTTCGGGTGCGAGAGGTCCCGGGTTCAAATCCCGGACAGGCCCTAATTTTTGTCGTGCTTCGAGAGCAGCATTGTATGCTAATGTAAGGTGAATTCCCAGTATTTAAGGAAATCATTCTGACTGTTTTGTTGGATGACCATCCGCTTCACAGCTTTTTCCCTTTTGTTTTCCTCTGGTAGTCACTACATCGTTTAGAGCTCAAATAATTGGTAACTTAAATAAAACTTTGTATACTCCACTAGAGGCTTTCTATACTCCTTTTATAGTTAAGTTACTATGAATTTTTATTTAAGTTACTATGAATCACTTCCACAAAGTCAAGCCTGGAACAATTTCCTTTGCTCAAATAATTGATTCGGAACGTATCCTCCGCCATATCACTGTCGTCTCCACTTTTATTTGGTGGTCTTACGAAGAGAGATTGCTCGCGTGAAGTGAAGAAACTCGCTCCCGTTCTTTTAAGTGTTCGGTCAGCTAACTTAGTGAGGATATGAATTAGCACAGATACGACATGAGCAACAGTATTGAGGTACGATCATGGACTATCTTCAGCGGACGTTGTTTTTACTACTTTACTTACTTTACTACTTACTATATTAAATTGGCTTTATTTCCTGTATTTACAATCATTAAACTCAGTTGAAAAGAAGAGGCAGGCTTGCTGGAAATATTCTAAATTGAAAAAAGCTTCCTGAAATCAGTAATTAAAGAAGTGAAAGGGATGAATGATTGAAGATGTGTAAGGCTAGAATTCAGTGGACTAATAATGAGAGACTCAATCTTAATATTGAATTACACGATTTTTATTCGATCGTAGGATTCCACAGAGTTCCTATTTTTAATATCTTCATTGCTCAGGTCTACTCCTGAGTCTTTAGGTTGGTTGGTGACAATAGTTTCGCTGGGACTTCTACCAAGTCTTTATGTCTACAGTCTACATCTGCATACTACCCGTGAGCCACCGCAAGTGCGTGTGGTAGGGGGTGTTAGAACACCAGCCATATAAAGATGTAAGGGATAAGGTTTTTGGATCAGAAATGGTGACGTGTATTATAGGAGTGTATTTAGTGGAGCTCAGATTTTGTGATCGCTTATTGTTCGCGGAAAGAACAAATTTTTGCCGAAATATCTGTTCAGCAATATATCTCTCTTATTTTATTGCTTCTGTCAGACCTATGATTGTAGTGGGACGTTATATGGGAAGTGAGACCTATAATTGTAGTGGGTCATTAATATATTCTGTGTCGCTCTGGAACACACCAGTTCTGAATTACATAGATGAACGTACCATTACACCTGAAAACGAGGTTAAACGGCTGTGCTCAACCAATCAGCGGACGAGGCAGTAGACCCGATCAGTTAAAATATTCAATATAGAACTCCGTGGAAGCCTAGAATAGAATAAATCCGAATTATTCCTTCACAAGTCTTTATTTTAAATCATTCATGATTTGCCTGATGAATTCCAAACCTTATACTTCCTCGGTAGTTCATCCCTGTCACTTCAGAAAATCCGGACATTGGAGAAATTGAATAAAGTGGTAGGCTAATAAGGGAATGGAGCGGAGAGCTGCAGGAAACAAATCAGTGGATTGATAGATAAATGAAATGAAACCCGGTTCAACTTTGTGGAGTTCCATGTTGATTAGTAGAAATAACTATTGCACTCCACCGGTCAGTTCAGTGGTCGATAATTTATTGAATACCAGTGAAAAGTAGTGTGAGTAAGCACTTGCTAGTCATTGAAATCCAGATTGTGCAACACATTATCGACCTGAGAACTGACCATTGGAGAGTAAAAGTTTTGTTTACTAACCAACAGTTCTGATTAATTTTATTACTGCTGATAAATTAGAGACAGGTCTTCGATACTGTATCAATATTATCGCTAGTGATACCTCAAAAAGAGAAACTACGCAACGCATGAAATATACATCACTTCTAAAACACGTCGAAATGAGGAAATTCATAGATCGGGATGGAAAAATGGAGTGACTACTGGTGGTACGTCAGCAACATAGGAAACCATTTGAATAGCGAGCTACGAAAAAATGGCGGGATTAAACACATGCACGCATATGGCCGACAACAATAAGCGTGACTGATTGTGAGCGCAAGAGAGAATGTGAGGGAGAGAGAGAGAGAGAGAACGGAGGAGAGAATGAAGAGGGAGTATAGTACAAGCGCACAAAAAAGGACAAAGAATAAAAAAAACTCAATCGTCCCATTTCTGGAGTATGAATTCTTGAAAGACACAGCATGGAGCAACGTGGAGAATGAAGAAAGACGCTCTCGGTCGTCGGTGGTTGGTCGTGGTCTAAGGGGTGTCGCACTTGCAATATGGGGCCCCGGAGAAGAGAGAGAGAGGGCGAGGAGAATAAAAGGAGGGGTGGCAGGGGATGGAAACCCCGCTCCATAACACACGGGGACAGCAGTGGAGTGCTGAATGAAACGGCAAGAACAAAAAGTCTGGAGTTCAAATAAGGGGAGCCCACCCACGGTTCAGGGGGGGAAGAGGTAGGAGATTGGGCAAGGAGGGCGGAGGGATCGCTGAAGAGGGGGAAACGGTGGCTAAGGGCGGGTTATTTTGGTATTCCGGAAACATATCCAGTTAAATCGACGGTGAAGCGCATGGATCTCGATATTGGCCCAGTCAAAGCTGCTGACACACAAAGCAGCTAACAGTGCGAAGGACTCAATTTACATGGCGTTTCAGATAGAATCTCCGTCATTCCACCAAATGGTATTGGGATGGTATAAGGAGTGGAAGAAGGTAAGAAGAAATAAACGAGGAATTCGCGCTTCAATTACTGTTTTCGTAGGACATATAAAATTTACTAGAATGAGTAAATTTAAGCTTAGGACTGCCTTGTATATTTTTTAATTTGGTGTTTCAGGCAAAATCTCCGTCATTCTACCAAATGGTGTTGGGATAAGGAGAGGAAGAAGGTAAGAAGTAACAAACGAGGAACCTGCGCTTCAATAACCGTTTTCGTAAGATACGTAAAATTTGCTGTAATGAGTAAATTTAGGCTTAGTACTCTCTTGTGTATTTTTTTTAATTTCATGTAAATATTCCTGAAGGTAGAATCATAAAAGACAAAGCGTTAAACCGAATCTCATTCCTAGTGACAAACGCCAGTAATTATACTGTCTCTAGCCTCCATTGCTTACGGTAGGATTTGATATCAAGATTGATTAACGAACTGAGGGTGAGGGAAGGTAGTATCTTCAGATTAAAATATTTAGCTTAGTACATCATACGCCGAATTTCGAAGTATCTGGCTAAGAAATTTGGTAAAAAAGGTAAACAGCAGAAGTTTTCCTACCAAACGTTGCAACATTCAATACTGTATCTCGTCTATGTGCTCTGACGAAAACCGGATGCCTGTTATTTAAACCTAAATACTTGTTTTATACTATCGATGATCTCAGCTGAAATATTTATATCAGGTGCCCTAATACTTAGAGCATATTATTCAAGTTTTTGAACGATATTATTCGGGCGGAAATTGAGATTAAGAAGTTATGTGAAGAGACGCCATTGTACTGCCATTAAGACAGAGCATTTTAGAATAAAAACTCATCATTTTAAAACCATAATGACCTTCGTTAAACAACCGATGAACTAGTTATATTTTTACACCACTCCATTGTAGAAATCTTTCTTAATAACATACGTTGAAATCAAGCTAGGTTATCGGGCATGTCTAAAATAAAGGTTGCTACTTATAGGACTTGATGGCGGACAAACAGAGCCATATGTGTACACAGATAGGGATCATTCCGTATTAAATGATCCAATGAAAAATAAAATTGACGGCATGAGTATTTTTGAAGTAATCTATTTTTTGCACACAGATACCGACATGTATTGGTAGTTGAATGCAACGATTATTTTTCCAAAAAAGCGCATGCGATTTTTTGAGAATTTTGACGTTTACTCTGTACTTATATTTCAAGAACCAATGGTGACTGAGTGGATGAGATAAATCCATACTATTTTGCACATGTTGGACTACACTTTCTTAAATTTTTGTTTTTATTTTATTCTACGTTTATCTATCATTAAAATTGAACTTGAAGTCAAAATATATTTCCCACAAAAAATAGGTTTTTACTAGAGAGAACTGCACGATGGAGGAAAGTCTCAGATTTGAGAGTTTCTGTACATTAAGAGTTAAAGTTACAAAGTATAAGGATGATCTCAGAAAGTTTTATACACGCGGCACTAACCCTTTTTCTTCTAGATACAAAAAGGGATATTTTAATATGCAGACAGAATATAAGGTTAAGTCTAACAAAGAATAAAAACTTGCAATTAGAGATTACACTCGTTTAGAAATATTGGACCTATAAACCAGCTTGAAATTCAAAATCAGGCCATATTTAGGCTTCATTTGCCCCGTTTGGGGAACTATTAAATATAAAGATAACACTATGAAATGACTATCGCAAGTAACAAATTTAATCAAAAATTGAAGTCTGACATTCTACTGGTAGAGCTGCTGTAAACTAGCGGTAACTTTTATGATAACTATATGGTTGGCAGTTGGCACGCCCACTTCAAAATGAAACCGCCCTCACAAAAGCCTCCAAAGGCTGTAAAGTCCTTGTTCTAGCGAATAATGCCACTTTTAAAAGTACAAGTTGTTGTTCTATAAGCAACTTTAGAAGCTTATTTACACCTTCTACCATTTCAATTTTTCAATCGCTCACCTCCGAGGGCTGAATATCTAACGACCATTTTCAATGACTCAAAGCGTGGAATATTGAGTCATACATAATTTAGGAGCATCAGCTTAAAGGTGCAGAGATGAGAACTATTCAATGCGGTGGGGACGAGGTTATTCAGAAACTTAAATAGCAAGATGAGAAAAATAAGCGCTGGACGGCTCATCAAGTCTCTAACAGATGGATGCCACTGATGGAAATACTTCGTGGAAGGTAAACTTTGTCTTTCGGAGAAAATTATTAACAACTTTCCACAGCCTGAGCCTATTCAAATAGTCAAATGGCAAGAAGTGATGGCCGATGGAAGTTGAAAAATTGCCGCATAAATGAATATTCTATAGCGGCGGTTACAGAGGGAGGAAAACGCCCCAAGACTCATTCCGATTACATGTCAGGGGCAACAGAATTATTTCGGATATTAGTTTAATCAGTATGCCAGACGGTTTATCTAGCTGCAATGATTTTTACTAGAAAGGCCGACCACCAAGGATGAAAACAGAATCATTCTTTGTGAACAACGTGAGGAGTATAAAAATCTGAATTCACATCCAGAGTGGACAGAAAAATTGGAATGAAAAGACAATTAATAGTTTGGGAAAACTGCACAAAGCTGACACGCTGCGAGTTTAAATTGAGACAGTTTTCACAGATGATTCTATTTTCCCTATTTCAATCTCTTTCCTTCCTCCAACCCTGTCTTCTTTTTCAAATATAGATACAATTGTAAAACTTTCCAACCAATTCTGTGCGACCTACTCTCCGTTGATATTCACAATGATGCCACCCACTTGGTTTTTCTTAGTTACTCTCCATCAAAATGATTACTGTACGTATCCAATCAAACAATTTGTACACCTCGTCGTCAGCGAGCAGGAGGGAGGAGTATTTTTCTATTGTATGCACCATCAAGCTGCTCCCCATGGGACTCCCTGTCATTTCTCCCAATTCTCCCGACGTATCTGGATTTGAGGCTAGTTTACCCCCGTTGATTTGCCCACAACAAATATTAAAATGAATAACTGCTAAAAAAAATACATTTTAGCTACCAAATACTTCCATAGTTTGGCACACATTTGCAAGAGAGACGCCCCTTAAAGGGATGCATAGAGATGATTTAAGCTGGAAAATTTAGGGGCCTAAGTACAGATGCACCCGAACCCAAACTCCACAAAAAATTTCATTATAAAATGTCAGCAGGGATTCGCTTTCAGTTTAACAGTATTGAATCAGGACTCTGCATGTTTCTCGGAAGCAGCGTACGTTGTTTGCCGTAACGTTGAACGAGTTTCATGTGCGAATTGGAAGGCGATTACTGTGCTCGAAATATATAAGTCGCACTGTGAACATGCAGTCCAAAATGATTTTTGGTTAGCCAGAACTAGTTTGAAGAGTGAAATGCAGGAAAGGGTATAAAACGGCGATAATGCATCAATTATTTTATGGCCATTATAAAATTGAGGCCAAATTTCTGCTCGGGAGGGTAACAATTACCCCACCCTCGACTTAATGGTCGCGCAAGTTCATGGGATTCAGGGGGAGGCCAATTCCGGCAGTTCAAAGCATTAACAAGAGTTTCGTATAAATTCGAGTAAAATAATCAGTAAATACTCTCAGGCGATAATGGAAGTCAGGAGATAAAAGAAAGAGTTACCAATACTTCACTTTAAAAAATTTACAAAAACCTACTTCTTCATGTCTATCGCCATGGGAAAAAGGGAAGAATCAACCTCGTCTACATGTGTTCGTCTATAATTATAACTTGTAAGGAGTCTTACCAGAAAAGCTCAAAATTCTGACGAGGTGCATTCATCCAGAAGTTGCATGCTGTGTGATTTAATGAGGGCCTTATTGCCCCTGGAGAGCTACACGAGCTGGACAAACTTTTTAATAGGGGGCCTCACAGAAAAGTTTTCCGTAGCCAGAGTGCTCTCGCAATTTAAGAAACACGGAATAGCAAACTTTAATTAGAAGAGGACTAACTGAGAACTCTAACAAGATTATAAAGTTTTCGGGGAATAATTTCTCATTGAGACTCTTTCCCTGTATCCAGCAATTTATCGCACAAATTTTAACTGTGGAAATTTTCTCGTGCAGTCGCCTGGATGTTGAAAAGGTTAAAATTGGCGGAGATTCCAGAAAAATATGGATAAAAAACCGCATGTTGTTTTAAAATGGGAGATTTTTCAGTAGAAGAGAGAAAGTATCTCATGTAAAATTAATAAATATTGATAATTATCATGGATTATTACGATAAATAGTTCAGAGATCGGTAGCGAAAATATTTTTTTCCGACGGTAATTGATGAATACATTAAATTCCGTTGTCCACCTATAGGGGATAATTTATGGAACTCTTCATTACAATGACGAGAGTGCGAGGCAACAGCAAAAGGAAGAGAAACTGGCCGACTTATTAATTAATTAAAAATGTCTCGAATTCACAAAATAGACGAACATCATCATTTGAAAAGCACATTGGATAGTTCACTGCCTGTGAGAAAAAAACAATTCATATTCAATCAAGTACTTTTAAAAAACCCAAACGTGGCTGAGTGCTTGGGAAAATTGTTCAAGCAGCCAGATCGACAAGACTAAAAAAAACATTATTTTTTACATAAACATCTCATCATCACAGGTAAATTATGTACCATTATAGTACATGTGAAACTGATGCTCGGTAAATGTTTGAAGTTGATATAGGCTACCTTTTGGGGTTTTCACAGCGTTGTTGTTTTTAGTGTCGAAATTTTTGCCTGTGTTCTAGCAGGCATCTTCTAGTCAAAGAAACTGCTGTTACCAAAAACAACAACGCTGTGAAAACCACAAAATGCAGCCTATATCATTGGGGCACCACGGAAGCCTTCGCACTTATGTTTAAAGTTGACGTCAATGGTAAACTGTCCTCGACTTTTGGTCCATATTTCTTCATCTACACCCAATTAAAACCGAAAGTTTTTTTTCATGAGGAATCAACACTTCCGCTTCAATGAGCCTCCAGGTCACGTCACGTACCATTGGAACTGTCCTTTGAAGCCTAAGGCTCATTTCGGGAGGTTCGGACAAGGACGCAAATCACGTCCACGACGAACTCAGATCTGGAAATCTGGTCAAATAGCAAGTGAGCATCGACGGGCTAGAATGAAATCGCGCGTGCGGCACGCGAGCGTATTATCACTCTACGGGGTCCGACTGTAAACTACCCTTCCTCCAGTTCCGTCCGCTACGCCCTAACCCCACAGTCGCCATTTCCTGCCCCACTCCGGTCCATCGCGCACGAAATAAAAGGTTTAGACGTTAGGGGGCGGTCTCTTTAAGCACCACGGGGGCGAAAGGGTGGCTAATGCCACGTTCAGAGCACCGGTAACCTGCACCGGTAACTCATACGCCAGTTGAAAGTTTGCCATTCGAACGAGGGCTGGTGCGAACGCTAGTAACCCTTGAGGTGCCTATGGCACCTCAAGGGTTACTAGCGTTCACTAGGATCACTTTGCGAATATATTTTCAATGACCAAATTTGTCTATCCATAGGAACTGACTGCAGCGCCATTTCCAAGAAGTGACAGCATTTTGACTTCAATTACGACAGTATTTCAGCCACAACTTAAAAAAATAGGCGGTAAGAGGTATATATTTTATTGTTATTCATTTTCCCTGGACTTCTCTCTTTTTATGAATAGTTATAATAAAAAGTTGAACATGATTTCTCGTTCAAATGGGCATTTTTCTGCTGTAATTTGAACAAAGTCCATATAAAAATAAAAAAGTGCCCATGTTAAAATGTCCACTTTCAAGATTGAATTACAGTAAAACTAGGCATGAAACCCAATTTCATTTTCACCTCAGTATATAAAAAGCACTTCGGAGATGGTACTCTGAAGTTTTCAGAAAATCTGGAATGAGTGATCCTGAGGCCAGAGCCATCTTAAACAACTACTAATACAGAGCTCCTAACAGCACTCACCATTTTTATTATTATTTAAATAATCTACTGGTAAAAGATAGGTTTTATTGAAAGTCAGAAAATCCTCCAGATTTTCACACGTGAAGGTCCTTAGCTCCCTTTATTATTTCTCTTTCATCTCTGCGTACGAACTCT
This sequence comes from Ceriagrion tenellum, assembly GCA_963169105.1. Classification (NCBI taxonomy): domain Eukaryota; kingdom Metazoa; phylum Arthropoda; class Insecta; order Odonata; family Coenagrionidae; genus Ceriagrion; species Ceriagrion tenellum. The sequence goes on along the minus strand of OY720637.1, from coordinate 75,853,740 downwards.
GCCTTATCGCATACATGAAGCCAAATGTATTCCCTTCCCTTTCCGGTTTGGTCAACATCCCACCGTCCATCACAGCCGTGAGTCGCAGTAATTATACCCATCACGACCGTTACAGTAATTACAACCAGTAGTCGTATCTTAAGTAGTATACTGCATGGTAGAATATTCGTCCACGTAGCACTCTCCTAGTTTCTGGTCCTACCGCACACTGTTATCCTGACTGCTTTTGGCCTGCGCCTGGCATTCTGGGGGAACGTGCGCGGTTCGGATATCAGCTGGGATGAGGATTTCATGCCTGGTGTGGAATCATCCCGTGCCACACACCCTTAGTGGTGGCTTACATGGCATTTCGTATATGTAGATGAATTATTGGGGCAAATTTAAAATCCGTCAGCAAAAAGTAATCAGTTAAATGTAATTTTTACTTTGTCACACTCAATTACAAGTAAATTGAAATAACTTTATATGCATACCAGCGCATCTCATCACCCCTTCCAACCATCTTCTCAGTCTCTACCTAATATCATCCAAAAGTTTCCTTTTCTCACCCACCATACCAAACACTTCGTCGTCTTGCCTATCTTTCCGTCCACCGCACCTTCTTAATCCTCCTCACACGCATCTAGAAAGCTTGTAGTCTACTCTAAGGCAAGGAGTACCCACTGGTTAAGTAATATAATTACACACCAGCCAAATTTTCCTCCGAATTTAATTTTGCGATCCGCGCTTAAGGTTACTTTCCTTATCTGCAACGCGTAAGAGCCGTGGAGTGTCAATATGTGTAATAGAACGTAACGACAATTTCATTACTAAAGCGACTACGAGGAAACTCACTTTTAGATAGCCGGTTGAAGACTAATCTAGGGCCTGGTTTTGTAATCTTCGGTAAAGTATTTTCGCGATATTCAAACCAAAGGTAATACCTACTCCTGAGGCTATTATTTACGTCACTAACCGACAGTTTCATGTAGTACACAAAAATAGTACTCTTGGTTAACGCCAAGTAAACGAAAAGGCCAATTCATTTCGCAATTTACGTTCACCAAATATTATAAAACCGGGGATAAATTCTAAATTTCGAAGCTGATATAATTTCTGACGACGCCTAAATCATTTTGCAAACGTTGAATCAATAGCATTATTCAGATAATGAGCATAAATTTGAGGGAAACAGCGAAGCGGACTGGTTTAAAATATAATTTTTCCAACAGCGATTATAAATCATTACGGTTTTTTGTTGAGACTACATAATTCAGCTAGCTGACAGGCAGTATAACTAATTCGATAATTTCCACTAAAATACTTTTTTATCGATATTCTTACCAGGACAAACAGCACATCTTGAATACTTACATTATCAGATCTGAGTCTTTCCCGGCTTATGCTGTTAGTGAAAACCGTTCAGATGCTTCATTGGGTCTGCCGGCGCAACGTTTCAAAAGAGGAATCGCACATCGAAACCTCGGCAGAAATGCAGACTTTGACCCGATGGAATACTCAATTAGCCTTCACTGACATCACTTTTGTATCTCTGCGCTTGACTACCGAGGCGGAATATATTTATACTCAGAGTTCTTAAAACTTAAATGGTATAAAGTGTAGTGTAAATATGGTGAAAAACTCTCACTCATAGCCACACAACCTAGAGGTGTTTAGCAGTGAGATGCGTAGGTGTAGATGCTGTATCGACGAGACTATAGAGAATACTGGATAGGGAGCGATGCCGATTAGGTCGGGGAGAGGTACTAACACTCGGACGGGAAGCGCAAGAAGGTATTGTTTACGAGAAAAAGACATGAGCGGGGGAGAGAGGGGCATAAGGGGGAGGCGTACGCGCAATTTCACCTCGCCTAACCCCCATTCCCTTTCCTCTCTATTCTCTTTCATCCCCCAACCACAAGGCTTCACACACTACAGGGGTGCCCATTCCACCCTCCTCCCACACTTATTTCACCCCCCATCTGCTCCCCTCCCACCACCGTAGTTTCCTCCCACCCCACGCCCTAGCCGTCCAGGCGGGAGGTCCATCCTTGGGACTTCGCGGGGGGGCGTGTACCCCCGCCGTATCCCCAAACAGCTCCTTATTTCCCCTTCGGGTGCCGGAGAATGGGATGTGATGGAAGGGAGTAGGAAGGGTATAGGGATAGCCGGAAAAGGTTTTGCCCATTTCCCAATAAACAGCACTCCTACTCTCTCTTATATTCTTCGCCCTCGCCATCGCCCTCCACTCTTTTTCTAAATCTCCATCTCCACTCAACGCCTCTCTCTGCCCCGGAACAGAACTCTCCCAGAAGGAGCGGAGCAAAAATAGGTTGGGCTTGAGGAAAAAATCGCACATTCGACCTACTTTCGTGTCTTTAGAGACGACGTCCACCCCCTCTATTATTCCCAGTTCACTCTACTAGGATTAAGGAGTCTCTGCCACAACTGAGAGAGTCAAAACAAATACTTAATTCCTCATTTTCCTCGGTCCTGTTTACGAAATAGGTAAAGGTTTCACTGGTGAAACCTTTACCTATTTCGTAAACATCTTATCTTATCTTAGGGCATATGCATCGTATCTTAGGGCATATGCAATATGAGAAAGGTACAGGTTTTACTGGTGAAATCTTTACCTTTCTCATATTACATATACCCTAACCTTGATAAAGCAAAATTAACTCTCTATGGACGAGCTAGTCAGATTTGTTACGTTTCAAAATCATGAAAGTACCTGCTTTCTAAGAGGCTTTTCCATTTAGTTGCTGCACCAGACAGAGTTGCAACGCTTCGGATTAAGTGTGTGGATAGTTGCGTTTCTTTCAGCGTTTTGTCAAACAATTTGAGTGGATGAATGTGTGAAGCTATTCACTGACCATGGCGTGCCCGGTGGAGCTATAAAATAAATAGTTTCAGCTGTCATCTGAAGAAAAAATTGGGAAAGTTTAAAAAAGGTACGTTATGATAGTAATGTTGAAGTATACCTTGTTTAAATATTATTATGTAAAGTATTACTTTAAATTGAACATAACACGAATACGTCACATTTCCAAATAAATGTTATTATCAAATGAAATAGCATTTTTAAAAATGCTTCAATAGCACTTAAAAAAACGAATATAGTAGCAGTATTTTTTCCATGCTGATGTTTCATAATCCCGTCCATAGAGGGTTCAGCTACAATATGCCCGGATTATTCCACTGATATACATTTTTTATACACTCCTGAAACTAAAGTTAGTTTTTCAGCCTTATTTTAACGGGAGAAAGTGATGCCTTTTCCCCCTGTTGTATTCATGATACATAGAGTTAGGTTATCCCAGCGACGTCTTACTTACACTACCGAAAGTCATACCGTTATGAAATAGATAAATTAAAACGTCAAATTATCACTAATTACCAATTACTCAAAACATTAGATGGGTAACAGCCTAAATCATTCATTTACAATCATTCTGTTATTTGGGAGAGTTCACGACTTACAATTAATTTTTTTGCTATAATACAGTTACAATACATCGAAAAATACTTTTATTTTCATATTTCACCGATTGACTGATTCAACTCCATGGGCTACAACGTTAGAGTTCTGAATCGCCTCACTCGCGTATACGTCCTGTTGAAAGTCCATCTTTACCATTGCTGTTTATTGCTGAGGAGTATTGCTGGGTGTATTTCACTTCCAAGTAGATAAATAATTACCATGATCAAATCCTACTGAAGAAACTTAGCATTCCATTCCTACCACTTTGCGATTCAGAAATCCGAAAAGGCTCTCAGGAACGCTTTCCCAATTTCAGTAACCCGAACAAATGTGATTTAATCCATCAATGCTGTTTATATTATCGCGGCTGAGTGGCTCAAAAAAAATTGCAATCGCTTTCACGTTTAAGAGAGGCATTAAAACTAGTATTCGGACTTATAACGATGGAAAGGCTAGAAAATTTTGCAGGAGCCACGTACCCCCACCGATTTATTCGAGGTGCAGAAATGTACAGATACGGAACATCATGTTTGGATGAGCGTTAAGCCGTAGACGACAGAAATGTTCCACTTCCACTTGTGCAAAAGGAAAAGCACCCTGTTTAAATAGGTTATTGACACCTAATTCCAAATAGCAAACATCAAATATGAGAAAATTAAAAGTAAAGATATGAGAATATGAAAATCTGGGGGCAAAGAATATTTCTGTTTTGAGAAAACGAAGAGATTCAATGGTTAAAAGGCTCCTGAAAGTATAGTCTCACATAATGTATTAGGATTAAAGTTTCACGGCATTGATAACAGCTGACAGAATACATTTTGATTAAATGGATTTCAATTAATGCTGATACTATTGATGATATTTCACCAATGAAAATAATATATCGAATCTTGGGATTCAGAGATAAAACAAATTTGGTCAGCGCCATAAACGTGTAAAATAGACTGGATCACGTTTAGAGCACAATTTACCGGGATAAAATATTGCAAGATGGAACGTCCGACCAAAATATCATAAACGAATGGACACATATATATGTACCTCAAAACTATCACACACATTTAACAACACTTATCCCAATGTTACATTAATTGCCGAGAAAAGAGATACTTTAGTTTTAAACAAGTATTATTATTAGTCAAGGGCAATTGATAATGGAAATTTAGTATGTAATTAGCAATAAAATGAGTCTCAACCGTTATGACATAACAGGGGGAAGTAGAAAATCATTGGGGTTCTAAGGTTAGTCGACAGGTCGTGTAGCTGATAAGTTGATTTGATCCCCAACACTTACTTTTTATTAACTTAAATAAAACTTTGTATACTCCACTTATAGGTTTAATAACACGACCCGGGTTTCGATACTTCGTGTCATCTTCACCTGAAGATGACACGAATTGTCGAAACCCGGGTCGTGTTATTAAACCTATAAGTGGAGTATACAAAGTTTTATTTAAGTTAATATGAATTACTTCCACGAAGTCAAGCCTGGAACCATTTGCTTACTTTTTAATCTGCCACATAGTACAAACATCACTTCTCGCAAAACCGCTGCACGACTCTTTTCACTCGTTAACGAAGTTGCAATATACAAATAGTTTCTGCAGTTTTGGTGGTATAGCTAGAGTGTAGAGCATGTTGGTGAAAGTTATCGTACATCATAGTGCATGTTGTTGATAAGGTACCCATCGCTAAAGAGCCTTGAGGTGGCTTGCAGGGTAATACGAAGATGTAGATGTTAATAAGGCGGTAGAAGAGAAAATTCATCCGACCAATTTATTTTACCGTGATGGCTGATGACTGTGAAATTTGATGTGTGTAATTATGATTACATTTTGGATGATAGGTTAAATTTTTAAACGCAGGAGTTAATTTTTTCATAAGAAGTAACATCAGGCATCGCTGTGAATGCAACTGTCCGTTCATGATGAACAATTAAGACTTTTACTATTATCACACTTTTTTATAATTCACATTTTATTATTACATTTCGGGAGTGGAGCACGGTCTCCGAGAACGCGCATCTGCTTTGCGCCCTATTTTGTTCTTAAGCTACTAATACGGACATCCGTCCGTTAATGTCCATATCTCAGTAACGTCTGTCCTTTAATATACTAAGAAATTAGGCCAAATGTTGACGTAGTGCGTGAGAGTGAGTTGCGGTCTCTGAGATCCGTGCCAATCCCGGAGTGTTAAGGTGACTCTCGAATTGAAACCGGGTCGGTGGGGATCGGGATGATGCGGTGGCTAGAGTACTCGCCTACCACACGGGCGGCCAGGCTTCAAATCCCTGCAGAGGAGGATGTTTTTCAGAGGAAACCCGATCCCTATTTGACTGTCTTGTGGAGGGCACTTCAAGTATAATACTCCGTCCGTCGGATGAGGCGTTAAACCGTGGTCCCCTTGGCGCCTTTCGTAAAGAGCAGGCTAATGCCGACGCCGGGTTTCTATCCACCCTTCATCCCTTACCCCTCTCCTATGGCGCAAATGACCTTAGCCGTCGGTGGCCTCCCCAAGTATCCAATGCAATCCGGGTCGGTGAATAATAAAAAAGTGTGAAAATCTTAAAAGTTTCATTGTTAATTTTTTCTTGAGGGTCTAACTTCAGAATCGAGTGCCATTTAAAAAGAAGTTAACAAAAAACATTCCGATCATATCCCATACGGGGCTGCAAATTTTATACTCCCAGTGGCAAAGGGCACAGCATTGGTGAGTGCAATAAAAAGGTCAATTAATCATAAAAATTAGGTTTTGGTGACCGTTTTTCAGAATCGCGTTATCTCTTAAAAATCGTTTAGCGCTATATTTTTGACGCCAGTTGGATACTTTTCATGACTCATGGGACGCGTATTCGTCTTGGTTTGGTCTTTAATCGCCCCTTCTTCCATCTTAGATCACCAAGTGGCTAACACTCGCCGAGCGGGGAGGGAGGTTATTATACTGAAAGTCCCTCCCGAACCACAGCCATTCCCTTCCCTCTCACACGAACGAACTGAGCCATGACCACCGAGTATTCTCGGTGGTCATGACTGAGCCCCCGATCCGGACCTCATCGCATGCATACTACGGAAGGATAAACCTCCCCCGTTCGCCCCCCCCTCCACATCAATGAACTCCCGCGACAATGAGTAGACGTATGAGTGGACGCAATAGCGCGTGAAAAGAGTGGCGCCCACACAAATGGGGTAATCGCCGAATAAAATTAGACGCAAAAACGTTTAGAGGAAGATGATGCATGACGTTATGAGGGGATTTATTCCAATGCGAGCACGAATGGGGGATTTAAGAGAAATTATTACCGGGAAGAAAAACTTCATGAAAATAAGAACCAGTTTTTTTTCACACCCTGGATCAACCACTTCATGGTATTTAAATTCATGCATATAACTCATTTTATTCAGTCACGCGCGATCGACGGACGATTAGAGAAGACAGAAGGACAGTGCCACTTCCGACTGGAAAAGCATTGCCTCCATTATATGAATCCCAGTAATGTCGATCGAAGCCTCCAAGTGAACGGTGGGCTGACCTACTTTAACTATTTGTCCGGTGGACGGTTAAGTCTTCACATAACGGAAGTTTCAAACTAGCAGTCGGGTAATAATCACTCATGATAAACATATACGTGTTCGTGTAGGCTAAGATTAAATACCCTACATTAATTATCTATTTGAAAATAAATAATGCCATTAATTACTCCCAGAAACGTTTTTTCTCGAAGCACACAAAGCAATTCCACTCCTATCGTTCTGCTGCTTCTCACGAGCTAGAGCTTAAGGCCAGAGTGAAAGTATGTGGAACTCAAGGAACTCAGGAACCACAAAAATAGATAATTTTCCTTGTTTTTCTGAGAAATTCCATTTTCAACTTCATGACATCTCAAGAGGCCTGTTGGTCTAGGGGTATGATTCTCGCTTTGGGTGCGAGAGGTCCCGGGTTCAAATCCCGGACAGGCCCGATTTTTGCTTGACTTGAACTGATTGCAATATTTTTGAAAATAAACGACTTCTATTGCATTTAGAGACCAGTTTCAGCAAGGATGTGCTGAATTAATTCATTCAGTTTTAAATACTAAGCCGAGTCGTTGATTCATAATGCTTCTGTGGTTTCGATAATGAGAATATTTATGATGGTGTGAGAAATTAAAGAAGCATATGTTTTCGCCAAATATCACCATTGAAAACGGAAAGCCAATGCACGACCCAAAAGGGTTTTATCAGGCCGCAATAGCGATGTATCACTCGCCGTTCCGTCAAATGGTATTAAATAAAAAGGCGCTGTTTTCGCCATTATACACATGAAATGAGGGGAAATTAAGTAAACATTTAATTATACGTTCACAAGAATACCGATGATACCAGAAAGAAAAAGCTACGAGCAGAAAGTAAGGATTGACAACAAAAAGAAAAAAGTTCTAAACTTTTATAAAACTATTCCATTTTCAACGAATCAGTAGACCAATTCATGGATTTTGGAAAAGTCATGGAAAAATATTAGTAATGAATAGGAAGTGAGAAATATCAATCCGCAGCACAACGTGAGTTTGCATGAATGAATAGGTTTATCTTTGGTAGCAAATAAAAAGTGTATATATACAAGTCGGTACCAGGAGTAACTTGAGATGTTCTTTTGGAAATGAACTCACTCCGCAAATGCCCATTGGAGCCGTATCTTTTCTGGAGTCGAAATCGGCCCAATTTTCTGGAATTCTCGGTTTTTTATGGTGATTTTTAGTTACTATCCCAAGTTTCAACACAGGCAATAACACGCTGTGCTGAAACGTGGGTCAGTGGTTAAAAATAAGTGAGAAAATTTATCAAATGAATCGCTTTCAAAATGGAAAGGCATACGAAATAATTGAAGCTAAATGAAATGAATCAAGTCGGTTGAGCCTAAACCGTTGGCTCTTCTTTCCTATCACCTACCCAAATCCTATAATATTAAACTTGAAGCAGTATCAGTTGTATCTTGTGATTCGAATCTTGAGGTCTTCAATTAGACTGAAATATCCCCATAGCTGTGAATATGCAAGGCGAAAGTTGTTATTTTTCAGCTACTTTCTTTGTAAATGATACCTGTTACTATAATTAATTGCATAAAATTTATAACCAGGGGAATGACAAGCAAGTTATCTCAAGAGTAGAAGAGAACCAACTGCGGCGCATGACCTCAAAATATGGACATTAATTCAAAACCCATCGCATAGAATAGTTATGCTTCAAATGTTATTGATATCTAAAAACAAGGACCAGAATGAACGTATCTATCTCGCGTTGACTCGTAGTCTAGTTTCCATATCCTGAGGCCGTAACGTCTGTATCTCAATCGATATCAAACCCTCGAGAGGGTTAAATTAATGCTCAACACTAAGATGAGAACACAGGTCTGATATTTTTTACGATTATGGGGTTTGCGTTTATCATAAATATGCTCAGGTTAATGAGAAACGTTCACTCTTGGTCAGAGGAGAAGGCGATCGGTCGACTCCCTCACGTTTTTTTCCACCCCTCGGCCTCCCGCGGAGAAGAAACTAAGGTTTCCGACCAACCCTCCACCCGACGCATGGACAGAATAAGACCTTCGCCTCGCTCGCAGGGCCCCGCCATGAGATATTTCACGTTGTTTTTATATCCGGTGCATTATCGAATGCCAATATAGCAGCTATTATCTCCTGCTCTGAAAAGCGGTCGCGTGACTCGAACTCTATTTAATCATCTCCCACTACGAAAAAGTTGCTTCGGCGATAAGAAGATTTCTAGATATAACTGCTTCATATTTATTTTCTCCCCAGCAAATACGTGTGCATAATAAAGCAGATTCACAAAACAGCAGCTCTCTTTAAGTCACTTGTAGTATTTGAGTCTCAACTCTGTGGAATCTAATGAGTAGAAATTTGAATAGCCTCATTGATTGATTGTAAAGCTACAACGGTCTAACAATGCTACTTCCGGGTTCGCCACTTGCCGACTGCGTCGCAGCAAGGATAACCTTACGGGTAATTTTTCCCGCGAACGATAGGACACCATTACAGTCATCACTAAAGCCAAGTTTACACATGGAAGTTGAATTCTATGGAAGTAGCGGGTGTAGCGGTATCTGGAATCGTATCGCCACTTGCAGCTCTACGTTCTGCTTACACCAAACTTAGGTGTGTTCCAAACAAATGGATGACGGAAGTGAACAATAAATATGGTAATTACTAAAATGACCAAAATTAGGCAATAATGGCATTGGTATATCACTGTTTGAGTCCCAAAGCCATTCGTGGGTTAAATAAATTTGTATGAATTACAATAATTTCGCATTATTACGTCGAATCAAGTGTGTCAATTGTGACAGTAATAATTATTATCTAATAAGAGATAAGTCAGAAAGCTTACCTTTAGGGGTTCGTTATCATTTAAATATTTTCAAGTACAAATAAATATTTAAATAAGACACAATGAGTCCTCCTCCTACAAAGTTATTCGTTGTTTACATTTTTAATCTGTTTGCTGTCATGTGACCTGATTCCACGGGATGCGATTGTATCGCAGACTTGATATGCTACTTGCAGGCAAAATAGAAACCAGTCTACTTTCTCTGTAAGTGCGAACCTCGGTCGATTACTACCATAATCGACCCCTACTGCCAATGAAGTCCGGGTTTACACATCGAAGTGACGATTGTTAGCGACTTGCAAGGCTACTGTCATTGAAGTGACTTCCATGTGTAAACCCGCCTTGAGACTTTTAGCCTGGTTGATCGATACGTAATGTGATTAGTCAGTTGATTAGCTGCTTAAGGTAATTTGTGCGAGATAGTTCCCTAGTCATAATAGAGACCATATTTGAAGCATACGTTTTAGTTCCAGTAGCTTTAGGAAGTATGAATTAAATATTCTGATAATAATGGTGGAATATACTTTTATACGATTGAAATTCAACATGATAAAATAAAAATATCCATATGCCTTTAACTTGATTCATTTTTTTCACGCGGTTCTTTTAAACCTCCTTTTAAACAGAAAGAATTTGTGCTTCTGAAAAAAATTATACGGGGATAATACGATTTATTTTCAACAATAGTCCAGAAAACATAAACTACACACAGCCAATTATTTGACGAGATCAAGTGGTTATAAATCCCTCATTTTTTAATATGGTCTCTCAGGGGTCCATGCACTTATCATTTCCCATTTAAAAGGCCTGTATTTACCGTGAAAAATCTCGGCAAGTATTTCGGTAAGAGGCTGATATTTTTATATATTCTGTAGGGTGAGATATTTTTCTTAAAAATGAGACTAAATTCTTGATTTCTGGGTGAAATGATATTTCGCTAAAACTACCTTTATGCTAATATCCCTACCTGCCAACTAGCACTAAAAGCACGTCGTGCATGATACCGGTATAACCATTGTATCCCTGCATGTTTATAAGCGCATGACACAGTACTACTCAGTCTCTAAAACAATGACATAGTACGCGTGATGAAATCCTCAGTAGGTACCATAAGAAAACCTCTGTTGAATCATAAAAGTACGTAAAAATTTTTGCTCGACATTTGTTGAGTAATCCCAGAAATTGTCTTTGAGAGATACGACTAACATAAAGTATCTCACACTGGTGATCATGAAGCGAAATTATAACACGAAAGAAGCACACAACAGCATGAAACTGCAATTAAACGCGCGCGCGCATTTATTAAGACTTTTTTCCTTCATCAGATATCCTCTTCAAGTAGAAAATCTGAGGATGAAACGTCTCACAAAGCAATTAGATAAGATAATATCATGCAGGAGGTTAAAAATTACTTATTTTAAAGTCAAATATCTCCGCTGGGAAGTGGTTTAAAATTTTGATACATATTTACAAAAAATAAATCACTGTAAGATAGACACTTCCAATAAAATGCTTGAATCAGAGACTCATCTGGGAGTTAGAGCAATACAGCATTTCAGATAAATTCAGTGAATTTGGTCAAATTGTAAACAAAAAGACGTCATATTATAATAGAGTAAAATATTAGCTTCTCACCGATTTAATTTTCGAGGTATTTATAAAAAAATACATTCAGCTGAATGATCTCGGCTGTGTGCTTCGGATGTATAGAAGAAAATCTGATCTGATGGACAAATCGGGTCAGAAATATCCTGTGGGACATTTTGTATTTTCTCTCATCTAATTTTTAAGAATAATTCATTACTCATCACATTAAATAGTCCAAAATAGCTAAAAGCATTGGTTTTAAACGAATTTTTCATCTCCAGGCGCTAAAAAGTAGTCAAGTTTAAGACTAAGGCATATACAAACAAATCAAATCGATGTTTAGTTCGTTCAAATTCAACAAAGATTTTGTAGAATTAATGTTAGCATGTTTTGTTCGTTGTCTATAATTCCAATACATTCCGAGGCCATTGATGGGCTTTTTCACTTTTGTTTTTTTTTGGTATCGACGAGTTAGCCCGAAGCCTCAACCCCCAATTAGGATGACTAGGGTTTGATTTCGGAGATTCCTTCTAGATGAGTTGCATTCACTACAGCTTCAGAACCTTTTCCGCCCTCTAAGCTAATTCAAGAATACAAAAATTTGGGTCTAGAAATAAATACCAAAAAGACTCGAAATGTGTGCTTTGGAGGAGCACAAGAGAACAGGTGGTGGAAATGGACAGGAAATACAACACTGCCAAGAATACAACTACCTGGGTTTTAAAATAACTCAGAATGGAACCCTGGATGATGCAAGTAAAGGATGGAATTTACAAGGAAAAAGGGAAATATCAATTTTGAACAACATTTTATGGAATCAAAGTTATCCATAGCAAACAAAAAGGATATATAACGTAATTGTAAGAAGCACAATCGTATATGGAAGTGAGATATGGCAGATTAAGGAGAAAACAAAAAAAAATGCTTAACGTTACAGAAATACATTACTTGAAGAGGATTTGCGGGGATATCAAGACAGGAAAGAATCACGAATGACAGAATTAGAAACATAATGGGAGTCACCCACACAATAGTTGATGAGATTTTAAAGAACAGCCTGTGTGGTATGGTCATATAACGTGTGACAGACGAGAGATTACCTGAGCACATTTTAACATGGAATCCACAAGGTAGAAAAAAGAAAAAAGCCAAGAATAAGTTGGAGAGAAGGGATATGAAAGGCAATTATAGAAAAGCAGTAACTAGAAGGCCTGTGGATGAAGCGAGTAATGGCGGCTAGGCATCGGATATCGTCGTAGACAGTCAAAAAACCGAAGCTTAGCTTGATACAATTCCTTACATAATACAATAGTCAAAACTTTCAAAATAAAATTCAAATACGATCTCAATAACTGCTAACGGAAAATCTCACTGAAACTACTTTAAACTCGTAAATCTAGAAACGATTCTGTTTTATCCGGTGAAACTAACCTTCTAAAGATCTATTGAAATTGGAATGCGGCAGACGTATGACCGAACACAAATGGGAATAATTTAAGCATTAAAATTCAAGACATGAAAACAGTCCTCTACTTCCAAAGTTTATACAGTCCTTACTGAACGTCAGGCCTGGCTTACACCCACACGAAACCCAATCAACACACCTTGATTCTTATTAATACCATTAGCCCAAAACTTTCCTCGCCGGCGGTGCTAAAGTGGTACCATCTACGCACACCGAGAACGCATTACTCCACGCAATTAGAAACATTCATCAAAACTTCCCTAAGCCCTTTCCAAGCCTCTTCTGTCCATATATTTCTTGGGCCTCTTTCAACCCTTTTTCTCTCTCTCCTTCCTTCCAAATCCCCACCAGTCTCCTTCCCCCGATGCCATCTTAAAAGCTCCGCCTCTTATTGCGTTCTTCATCTTGCTCTTTTGCTTTTAACCTCCTCCCACATGCTCAAACCGCACCTTCCCACCCAACCTCCCACAAACTCCCATCCTCTCTTCACCAGAGGGACGGATGGGGTGAGGGGTACCACAGGGGAACGGGGGCGGCCCCAACTAATTGTAAGAGATTTACTGCGGGGCATAAAAGAGGTGGAGTGAGGGGACTCCTTAGGGTGAACGAGGATGCGTTGGAGGGGTGTACGGAGCGAGGAGAGAAAGATGGCGACATGGCGGAGGTGGGATGGGGTGAAGGATGGAGAAAGAAGGTTTACGTCTTCATAGAGGGCGCACTGACTGGAGGATGGGTGGAAGATGGTCGGCCGGCGCCTACCTGGACCGCAAGTAGCGATCGGCTACACGCGCAAATGGTTCCATTCGCCCCGATAGGTCTTACAAAGTGGCTTAGCTAAAGCTAATTTTTCCGTCTCAAAGAACTCTCGGATTTTATTCACTCTAAGTCTGATTAACAGGGTGACGAAATGAATAACTTCCCACGCGGACGGTTCGGGTTCCAGCAAGAGAGATGCTGATCAACTGCAAATGCTCGGGTAATCTATATTGGGCACTTAAAAAAGAATACATAGAAATGATACTTCAATCCAATGCTTTCAATTCATTTGGCCCCAGTGGTGCTGTTGTTCTCGTCTGCCAACGATAAGGTGGTGGTTTTGAGTTCTGCCTGGCTGGCATTCTCAACAACCAGGAAATGGTTTTTTTGGGACTGATCGAAATTGCTAGTAATAAAACACCTAATGTAAAGCACCTAAGAGGCTGTTTTCAAGTTGTAGGTAAATAAATGAATAGAGGAGTAAGATAAAATAGGTCTGAATCCCTATTCATTCTTAAAGCTCTCAAATAGGAGGCTCCAGCAATGGGAGTACACTTTTGACAAGAGCCATTAGAAAAATAGTACAACGCATTTCAAAACGTACTCATCATACTGAAGTTCATACCAAGAAAGCATTCGACAAGATTTCTTACAAAAAACTCATATACTACTTGCAATCATGCAGAGTAAACGAAAGATAGTGAATTGGATACGGGACTTTCTTAGTGGTCGCAAGCAAAAGTAGCTATTGATGGTATTAGCTCTGATATGGTTACAGTCACAACCGGTGTTCCAAAAGGAAGCATCATCGGCCCTCTCTCATTCCTTAATTACATAAATGATCTAAGTTCTCGAGTTAGCAGTAAACTAAGATTATTTGCAGACGATACGATCAGCTAACGGGAAATTGGCGAAGACGCGGACTCGGAAGTTCTTCTATAGGATCTAAACAACGTTCATTCGTGGAGCCAGGAGTGGGGGCTGGAAGTAAATCTTAGTTAAAGCAAAACATTACATTTCTTGCGGAAATCATCACAGTAACGCCTTGTCTATACTGTGAGTGGAGTAAACATAAGGTCCTCAGAAAAAGTCAATACCTTGGAACTACATTAACTTCATACATATCGCGGAGAACACATGTACAAAAATTATGCGGCACGGCATTAAAGAAACTAGGATTCATCAAGCGTATATTAGGAAGGTCCTGGGATGAAAAAGTAAAAGAGAGGTGCTAATTTGCTCTGGTTAGGCCACAACTCGATACGCCGCGCGCATTTGGGACACTGGTCATAATGATTCAACGAAAGAAATAAATTAAAATACAAAGGAAAGCTGCGCACTGCGTTAAGAACTGCAACGAGCAAACATATAGTGTCTCACAACTTTTAGAGGGATTAAGATGGGAGCCCCTTGAGGTTCGGACGCTACACGCTAGGATTAGCATCTTGAGAAATTCAGAACTGGTATGTTTTAGAACGACAGAGAATATTATCATGACGCCTCACAACATATCTAGGTCCGACAGAAGCGATAAAATGAGAGAGATATATTGCCGAACAGACAGGTACGAGAATTCGTTCTTTCCGCGCACAATAGGCGATCACAATAAGGACGCCATTAAATACACTCCCTACACGTCACCATTTCACCTCCCAAAACCTTACATCTTTAGACGGCTGGTGTCCTAACACCCCCGGCCACCCACCCATGCGGCGGCACGCAGGGTAGTATGTAAATTCTTGGACAAGAATGAAACCCTTTCTTAGTACTCAACTATGGTTTAAATTTATCGGAAAAAAAACTAAGCCATCAAATAGAAGAGTCTCTGACCTCATCTTCAACGTGTCCAAGCCCTGAGAAATTAAAAGGGGAAGCTTGATTAGAATACAGATCAAGCAGATGGCGAAAACCGGCCGAAAATAAAACAGAAACATATGTCATCATTAGTTATGTGAAATCAAATTGGTAGCCGTTGATTCCAATTAAAAGTTGGAGTCTTCAAATATTTTCTAAGTGTCAAAGATAACCCTCGACATTAATTGAGCTATGAAAAGTTACTGCCCATTACCGTAATTACGTATCATGACATCTGAAAATAAGTCTCCCCAAAACAGATGGTATCTAAGAATGAAAGGAAACATTTTTCACCAAGTCATTAATGCGAAATTCGTGCAAAAATATTTGGAGATTTATTAGAGGTGAGATAGCACGCTTCAAGAGAACCCTCTCCCCTCGGAGTACAAATATATTCACGAAACTTTTTCACGAAAATTTGGGCCTCTAAAAGAACCAGTTTCATCAACATGTGCCTTCCCGGAGAGTTTTGGCTATAGAAAGATGATAATAACAAAAATGTAATACGAGGAACCAAAGGGAAAAGCGCCGAATCATTGTCATTCCAAAGTGTCATAATTTTACGACAACATTTACAGCTAATGTAAAAGTCATTTAAAAATTAAAGGATGTGAAATCTACTTGATTAAGTACCTGAGACTGCTTGAAGCCACGTGGAATATAACCTGGGGCGTCACTTTTTGAATTTTTTTCTTAACATTAGAACCGTTGAGGAGTCAATTTCGAGTCCATTTAATTTTGATTGGTTTACTTTTTAATTCGTTTACTAGCTGTGCCCGGCATGCGTTGCAATACCTCTTTTTCTTTCTAAGTAGGCACAGATATACAGAGCTGACACACGAATTTGAGACCAAGTCAAATGATTTCCTTGTGCCAACACAAGAATTCGTAACGCACAAATATTGGCATGAATTTCCATTCCATGCCTATGCGTCGGTTTCCAAGTTAATAAAAAATTCAATTGCAGAGGTAGTGTAAAAATTTAAGAGCTTAAAAATCCAATTTTTAGAAAAAGCAAAGCGTTTACGAAAATCAAATGTAAGAATTAAAAAATAAAGCAAACAAAGAGACCAACGCACCAAATCTTATTCTACGTACAAATAAATTAAGTACCTTTTAACTCAAATTATGTCTCACTGATATGATTCTGATGCACGCGATATTATGTCTCTCTGAAACGATTCTAATGCGTGTGATTAAGCAACTCGTAAACAATCTGCTTCCTCGCTTGCTTGTCGTTCCTGGCTTGTCTGAGAAACTCACATGCCAACACTCATTTGTTGAAATGACTCGCGCTCCACCTTCAATTCAGTAGGTATTTAAAAACACGCGCGTATTTGAATACAATATTGTGTCTAAATTTCAAAGCAATCGGTGAAGAACTTTCGGAAATTTGAGATTTTGAACAAAGAACATTTACGTTTTTATTTACATGGATTGTGGACGTGAGTTTCATCAGATCACCATGAAAATTTATTATTCCTCATAATGAAAATATAACTCGGTCTGATTCCACACTAAATTTACTTTCACCGACCAAAGAATTGAACCGACTCAGACCAAATTGCCTTTTCATTATGAAGAACATTATGGGTTTTCACCGAAAATGCGGGAATTAGTACATTTTATCCATAAAAATGTTATTACTTCCCGATGGTTATGGGGAGGGATTATTTCACAGAATTTCTTCATTTTGCCTTCCATTTAATTAACTTCCTTTATGGGTCATCATATAACTGCCGTGAGTCAATTTTGAATTCATTTAAAAACTGTCCTACAACATATTCAAACATTGTGTAAAATAAATGAAAATATCGGTCACACATTAAAGAAGAAATAAATTGCTAATTTTGGTCCATGCTTTCATTGCGTAAGCAATACCCAAAATCCAAGCAGTAATGTATCAAATAAAAGTTTCATTAGGTGATCTACAGAGTTCTGAAAAATGTTTTTGTCGGCCAAACGACAGTGCATATTCAAAAGTAACACTAATAAAGAGTACTAAGTAGGAAGAAAATAATCACAGAGTTAACACTCTTCTTTCCTATGATAGTAACAGCTCACAACCTAAGCGCATCGTTGCACAGTGATAGTGTAAGTTGAGATATGTGAGATGCGTGTGGGGAAAACGCATGTGAAATGGTTGAAGATGCGAGTGAACGAGTTTTATTGCATGGTCCAATTCGACCAATCAGCGGTTTAAGAGAGGTAGCTATGACTGACAGTTCTAGTATCAATGCCAGAGTAAAAACTCAACATTAATCTTATGAAAAAACTTTAAAACAAATTTTCTACAAAGAAAATACGTGAAGTATTCGAAAATTTAATCCTTAGTATACAAATTATTTATTATAAGGAAATAAGACGGAATAATTGCCTATTAAGGCCGAGCATAAATAAATCGCTGGTGGCAAACCACTTCAACACTTACCCAGAAGTTTTTTTTAGAATTAACAATACCAAGAATTAACCATCCATTTTTTTCCTTTCAAATGTTTCGTTGAAAAAATTCTAAGGAAAAAGTGATAATTAATCTTTAAATTGCTAAAGATGAACCTTACCGCCCAAAAAGTAAATTTGAAATGATAGCCTTATAATTCGAAGTTGAAATGATGGAACTTGTTTAAATTTAATTCCGTCAAAATTAACAACACTTACGTGAAAAGATAACAGATGGCAAAATTACGGCTTATGTTAAGAATTGAAAACAACTATTGAAAGCTATGTTTATAGTTGTTTTTAATGGCTTGCGCTCTAACCAAGGATGTAAAACGAAACCCTAACCACCAAATAATATCATTAAGGAATGAAATTAAATGTTTTCTCCTCTCGTATAGTTTCGCTTTGGAATGAACCTATAAGTAAGGCGTGACTTAAGTGTCGTTTACAGGGTGAGGAATGAAGATGAAATACAGACAACGTTTCAGAACAGCTCATAGTCTTGGACACTTACGGTAAGAGCTAAGGGAGGATGGAATTACGGTTCACTCTCATGATTACTGAAACTGAGGCATTATATTTTTATTACTTAAAATCAGGAATGTGATCCCCAACGGTTTAGCTTCCGATCGTGAAAAAACAAAATTCTCCATTTCAGAAAATTTTCCGATGAATTGATGTTCCCTTGAACTAATACGGATCACTATAAATGACTTAAAGAAACTGAATACATTTAAAATTTATTAGCAGTAAAACCGCCTAAAACTGAAATATATCTCCCATCCCCGAGTTCTGTATCCAATTGTGTGATTGATTAAGGACTCCTGACAATCATCGCCACACCCCCTGCGACACCTCGAAAAACAGTATTAAGGTTCAGATGAAATTTCCAGGAGGAAAGACATGATAAGCACAGTATGGGGCAGAAACGTGGACTCAGAAAAATTAAGACGAGAATAGGCTGCATGCGTTTGAGATATGGGTGATGAAAAGGATGGAGGTGTGCTGGACGGAAAGGAAGACAAACAAGGAAGTGCTTGCTGTGGCGGGTGATGAGAGGACTCTTCCACGACCACCTAAAGACACTCGGTGTCTCTCTCGGTGGTCACGACTCTTCTCGATGAGATTATGAGGGGACAAAGTAGGTGGTTGCACGGGGTAATGAGGGGCGAAGGATCACTCATGGCTGTAATAGAGGGGATGATCTTGGGTAAGCGGGGAAGAAAGAAATGAGGTATTATAGACGGTACGAAGAGGGAAAGGACGTATGCTGTGACGGTCGAAAGAAATTGTGTCGGTAAATAGGATCCGACGCATTTAGAAAATCTAGAGGATAGGAGACTTGGTTATTGCAAAAGGAGGGTACGTATTATTGAGGCGTTTGAGAAGTGGGTTTAAAAAGGATGGAGAAGGAGAACTGGGTTAAAGTATAACCCTTTCATTCAAAATTATTAGCAAATTCCATACAATCACGCCGGAAACCATCAACGATATAAGGAATTCAAGAGGGATTTAATGGCGGGTCAACAATCTACATCTAATTGTTACCCTGTAAGTAGGATTGTCAGGTCTCCCGTATTTCCCGGGTTTTCACGTATTTTGACCTTATTTTTTTCAGTCTCCCGTCTAACGTATTTAAGAACATTTCTCCCATATTTCATTCTAATATAATATTGTGCGGTTCAAGTGCAATATTTTTTTGATTTTTAACGATTCAACTTTGATTATCGCAATATTCTGAGCGAGATATCGAACTGTACATTGTCACCGTAGCTGCCAATATTAAATTATTTTTACAAGCATATACTCAAATGTGCATGTATGTAAGTTTATGTTGGTAATCGGTTCTAGAACCGGAAGTTGAAAATACGTACAGATATTTTAAGTGTATCAGGAATAAATTCCCATTTTACTCATGAAAGCTAAAATTTGATATACTATAGATAGCATCCGGTAGAATAGTGTTACATCTTACATCATATAACGTGGAAGCAAATTTCAGAGTCTCCCTTATTTTCAGTTAGAAAACCTGAGTCTCCCTTATTTCCAGTTATAAAATCTGGCAACCCTATCTGTAAGCCACCACAAGGGTGTTTGGCAGGTAGTGACTTGTCACCAACATGAACTAGAGTGAAAAAATTAACCTTCACCAACATGCACCACATAATGGGTATATTACAAATCCTACAGAAACTTACTAAACTAATATTTAATGTAACTGTGTAAACGTTACACAAGAGTCATGCCGGGAACATTCAAAACATGGTGCTAGCACTACTCGGCAGATTAAGAAACATACATCAGGGAGCATATGAATTAATCAGCTACACTACCTGCCTACTTACCTACTTCAAAGTCTTAGCGCAGCCATCATGGTCTCTTAAGGCGTGGAAACGAAAAGATATGCCAGAAATTAGGACATTAGGATAAAAAGCTAACAATCAGCTGGTAGAATACTTAAATAAACGAATGAATTACCGGTAAACTACATTAGTGTAATAGGACAGGAAACTCTGCAAGAACGTTTAAGAAGAGGAGTGCACAGATCCCGGGTAAGCCGACAGAGAAAGAGCGAGGAGTCGGTGGGGAGTAAGGATGAGTAAGGGAGCGTGGAGAGTTGGCGAGTAAGTTATGGCAATAAAGCAGTGCGCAGGGACGTTGGGAGCGGAGAATGGGGGTAGCGAGGATGAAGGAGAAAGGAGGAAGACGATGGCTTGTGTTTTATATTAAATACATTCCGTTATTTATAGGGAAGGCAGGAGACTTATTTCTCCCCTCCTCCCCGTTGGCCTCACCGTCCTCCGACATCCCAACCCTCCCGCCTAACCCCCCGCCGTCTCCCGGGATAGGGCGGAGCACCAGCGCATCATTTCGAGAGCTATCCGAGGCAGGATTTATTGGCATATCGGGAGGAGAGCGGGGGCTGGGCCGGGGCAGAGGGCGCTTTCTTGGGAGGCCCACTCATCCAACTCCCGTACCCTCAATTTCCTCTCCCCTCTCTTCCACTTGCCCTGGAGATGCTCTAGGATCCATGGTTACACATCTACATCTATGAAGTGCCATGCAAGCCACCTCCAGGGTTTATGGCACGGGATGATTCCACATCAGGCAGGTCGATCCCGGAATTTTCCCTTCAATAACACAGACCAACAAAGGTATGCTTTTTATGCTAAGGGCCATTTCCGACATAATTTTATGCACTGAATCTGCACACGAAAATTGGCTACCACGTCAGAATTTTGAGCTGTTCTAACCTTAAAGGGTCAAAATGGCAATTTTTAGGTCTTTTTGAGGTTGAATATTCCATAGATCAAAGGTGATGGAGAATTCTGCAAGCGGATTCGAAGTTTGCGGAAAAAATGGATAGAATTCTAGAAAACTATGATCTGTAGCAAAGCTAATGTTTCCATAACCTGTACCTTATATTTAAAATTTGTGCACCAAAAACTATAGTATAGTTGAATATAATTAAAGTTATTGATAGTTGCCAAGTTAATACATGTTTTGTAAACAAAAGTTTTTCCAGGTTTTATAGATGTATTATACACATTATTTATTATATATAATCACGTAGACTTCAAATGCGTTTGCAGAATTACTCTATCACCTTTGGCCTCTGAGCTATTGTCGTGATCCTATTAGTAGGGCCGGTCTGACGGCACCACACACGACCAAGTACGGGGTTGCAAGCTCAAAAAGACCTAAAATTTACCATTTTGACCCTTTACCATTAGAATATCTAAAAAAACTGACGTGATAGCCAATTTTCGGGAGTATATTCGGATTTATCGCATAAAATAGCACCGGAAAGGCTCTTTGTATCAATAAAGCATTCGAGACCCTACACTTAGCAGGCCTGTGTAATTCCTCTCCAAAAGAACTATGTGTATACTAGTTAATTATTAATTTTCTCGAACAGATATCCGAAGAAATATCTCCAGTGGTTAATAGACTCATCATCATCATTAATCGTTCAATCCTAAGATTGGTTGACTGCAGCCCTCCACCCTTCTCTATCTAATGCTAGTTCCCTTACCTCCTGGTATCTCTTCCGATGTACCTTCCTCTTTATTTGGTCCATTAACTTATTCCCGTGTCTTCCTCTGGGACTTTTCCCTCTATATTACCATCAATTATGTTCCTCACAAACCCATTGTGTCTCATGATGTGTCCGATCCATCTTGTTCTTCTTTTCTCTACAGTGCTCCATATGGTCCCCTCCTCTTCTACTCTTCTGTACACTTCAACATTTCTTATTTATCTTCAGGATCCTCCTCCAGCTCCAGGTTTCTAAGCCTTCTATTCTTTTCTGGTCATCTTTTCCAATGGTCCAAGCTTCTGATCAATAGAGTGCCACGCTCCACACGAATGTTTTCACATACTGTTTTCTGGTTTGAAATCTTATCTTCTATGCGCACAGCAGTTGTCTTTTTCCCATGAATGCCTTCATAGGTTGGGCTATTCTCCGATTGACGCCCATTGTACTTCTTCCGTCCCACGTAATGGCACTTCCGAGATAGGTGAAGTTGCTGCAAGGGCCTGAGAACCATGAAGGTTTATCGACCAAAACTTTGATAATGGTACATCATAATCAAGTCACATTTAACATCATCAAAATCTAGTTCGAAACACATGTATTCCCTTTTATCAATTTCTTTTTTCTCGAATATTCTCTCTTAGCTAAAGCAATCATTCCCATCATAGCCTAAGAACTGCATCCACAAAAATCCAGAGCATTGCTCATTTATGTGAATTGTTTTAGTTTATGCTCTTCGATATTGAGATTACTTCTCGCCTTGCTGCTTCGGGAGAATCTTGTCTTCAAGTCCTTTAGTGGCCAGTCCTATCTCCAAGCCTTAAGTAGTCTCCAACGCGTATAGCAAATACTGGTGGATTGATTTAACAAAGAACGGCAAGAATCCATATTTTTCAACATTGAAAATAAAACATGAAGGTTTATCGATGATCTCAGCATTTTTTCGGGATTCGCGTAAGTTATTTTTGGGACCACAGTTTTGCTGGCTGTCCTGCCAGCAAAACTGTGGTCCCAAAAACAACTTACGTAGAAGGAATCCCGAAAAATGCAGAGGTCATCATTCCACCTCCGAGGAAACCTGAGAACCATGAAGATTTATCGACTAAAACTTCGATAATGGTACCTCATAATCAGGTCACATTTAATTCAATCACGATCCAGTTCAAAATACAAATATTTTATTATAACTGTAAAATTATGATAAGAGTATCAATTACAGTTTTTTTGCGGATTTTTGATACTATTACAACGCGTTTCGACTCACGACGTCATCATCAGGCTCTAAACCCTCCGTTCGTCCTCGGTATGGTACCAGCTGATAACTCCACGAGTAGAAACGCTTCGTAATTGAATTAAAAATCGGTAAAAAAGAGCAATTGTTGTTCTTTGAAGACGAATGACCACCACACCATGCCTGATTCTGTTGAACTTATGTGGAATTATAACCATTTTGGGCCGTTAATCATTTTCCGATTCCACCAAATCTCGGCTGATTCTACACCATTTGTTTGATAACCAATGCGTGATCGTCCAAAAATCTGACGTTACAACCCCCTCTCCTGCTCTCATTCCTACTTACCCGACTCGTAACGTCATAGGAAATACAAAAAATTGACATCCACAGAAAAAAATTACATGACTGGACTGGGATTGGAACCTAAACCCCTCGAATCGCGCCAAGTACTCAAGCCAAATGACCTACCCAGGCCACGGTTCGAGGGGCTCTGGTTAGAATTTCAGCCCATAAAAAGGGTTTATTCACCAAAAATATCACCCATTTGCGTGTTCACTAGCGGGTGAGACGGTAAAAGTTAACGCACGCCCAGTTACGTAATTCACCAGGAATATGTCAGGCTAGAAAAAGACACTTTTTGCGGGAGCTGTAAAATTTTTCCAAGGAATAGAATCACGTGGCGCATAAACCAATAAAAGAAATCGTGGATGTCGAAGCGGCAGAGTGACTTCTACCATTCATGAGGAAAGCGGTTGAATGTAGAGGAATTAGGGAGGGAAAAGTGAAGGAAAACGGCGGGGGACCGGAAAACCAATCTCGAATGATTCCTGGAAATCGCACAACAATTGATTCGAGATGGAGCCGGTGGCTTTTTCTACGCCTCTCTCGCCGACACAATAACTCGGACGGACGGTAAAACTTTAAAGGGTGGCGTGGAGAAAAAACACCAAAAAACGGAGAAATGACGCCGCAAATTTAAGAGAAAACCCAAATCCGTAAATACAAAATATTTACTCCATCTAATCGAAAATTCGATGCCATTGGAGTTGAGGCAAAAGGATGGAGGTGACCTTCCAATTTTTTTATGACTGAGGAAAAATAATGTTTTCATGGTCAAGACATGAAAGTAGGATCATACCGGAATGACAAGCGAAATGAGAATAAGATTGAGTGGAGGTGTTCGAAGAAATAAAAGGTTTCTGAACGTTTACTTTCGGCATATACATATTAAGTTAAACGTGACAATTATTCCCTAATTCTATTCGTACATCCAAACGATTCAACAATTCGATTTCCTGAAGAAGAAATTTTTTCGATTACAACCACAATTCTTCTGATAGATTTTTACTGCATGTTATCAGTAAATTCACCAAAAACTTACCTGATTGAAGCTTAAAGCCTGAATCACACGATACTTCACCTTGTACAAGTCCGAGGGTGCTAGCTAGCATACTAGGACTTGTGCAAGGTCAAGTATCGTGTGATACAGACCAAGTAGACTGGAAATCCAACATGATCGCTAACATACTAGCTGGTATCCTTGTTTTCGTAATTGGTGCGGTACTAGTTTGATACTTGCTCCTAATAGGACCTAGTAGCCAAGGACCAATCACCTTTGCTCTTTGCAATGCGATCGTCAATTTTTGATGTCAGCGCTTCCATAGTCCATCGTGACAATTACAATTTCCCGCGATCAAATAAACAACTCAAATCTCACAAGACACAATGGCTTGGGTACCTAAGGCAATTGAGGTTGAGGAGCTGCAGCGGCTAAAAGCCGTCGTCTTCGTTCGAAATCATCCACTTCGGTCGTCAAACCCCTTCCGCGACTGTACTAGATCAAAGATCTACTAAACAGACCTTGTGCAAGTTCAAGTATCGTGTGATAGCTCCTAGGAAGATTTCAAGCTTGCTAGGTTTCGTACTAGAAATCCAGCACTCGCTAGCATCCTCGGACTTGTACAAGGTCAAGTATCGTGTGATTCAGGCTTAAGTTCCAGATATTCTGCTACAAACCTCCAGTTCTACATTATATACTAAATTTAAAAAATCATTTCGAAATTGGCGAAAATCAAAATGTTTGCAGAAATTAAGCGCGAGTGTTTATAGGCAATTTCTAAAAACTAGAAATCCAAGCAAATATATATACGGCATACATACATACCCATCACGCCGTTCCCTTTCGGGGTAGGCAGAGTCAACATGTTTCACTCATGAATACATAATTGTACACCTAACTCTGCTTCAATAATTTCCTCCATACTGACTTATCCTTGCAAACCTCTTTTGCCTCATTTACCCCCATACACTATTTCATACACGCCCTCCTGTTTTTAAAACTCCAAATATTCCTCCTAAGAATTTCCTCACCCACATTCAACCTCAACTTTCTCGGCCTACCTGTACCTCTCTCACGATTCATTTCACTCTTATATATGTGTTTCGTTATTCGACTCTCATCCATTCTCTCAACATGGCCAAACCAACGAAGTACACTCCTTTAATATAAGTCCATTACAGGGGCATCAAACCGTATTCATGTATTACCCACTCATTTCTGACCCTATCCATCCTACTTTTTCCGCAAACACTCCTCAGATAATTCATACCGTTAGTCAAGGCTTTTAGTCTACTCTTATGTTTATCCTGACATACCAATGTTTCAATACCATTAATATGACAGTAAATTGAGTAAGCTATGAAGATCAGGTAGCACAATGTATGCAGAAAATATCCCTCCCGAAACTACTAATGTCTAATATATTACTCTAACAGTTCTAGCTTAAAATCGAAAAAAACAGCACGTTATTAGCAAGTAACAGGTTATGCCATATGCTACGAAACAAGTTATGACATATTTTTGCGAGACATGGACGTCAATAGCTAAACAATCGAAGAGAAACTTGGAAATTAACAAGTAACAAGTTATGGTATGTGTTTGCGACAAATGGACGTCAATATTTAATATAAGAAATGAAAATTAAAAAATGACGGATGGAGCTTTAAAATTTCTAGAAAAAATTAAAATTTTTAACCATTTGGACCTTGTTGAATTTATTATCAGCAGTTTCCGTTGATGTTTCTAACGATTAGATTTACACATAACTTCAGAATTTATAAGATGCCTTATTTTGATGAAATTCCGAGAGGATAGTTGCAAGTATGGGGTTAAAATGAAAGAGGTAGCAAGAAAAACGCACAAATTTTAAATAGTCCGTAAAAAGTATTGGCAATCAGCAGATGAAAACGTGATTCATTAATCACATTGTTTTTAGAAATCTATTCCCATTGACTACCAATTTGACGAGGTTGGAGGAGTTGATGTCAGAATAGATGATCCAAACCAAATAGTTCTATGGGGAGGTGCCAGCTGAAATGTGGCCCATGATGATGATGATGTAATTCAGAGAATATTGATGGGAAAGGCACTAGGACACCAACTCAGCTACTTCATTCAAGTATGATGGAACGTTATAGATGGAGCGTTATAAAACCAGTCCTTAGCTACAATGAAAGAACTAAACACATTTAGACATTCTAACACTGCCAACAAGCCATAACGCTACATGAAATTATCATGTGGAACGCTTTAGGGCAAAATTTGGTTCATAAGTGCACTATAATAGTGTTTTACATTGGTTTCTATCCTAAACTCAACATTTTTAGCTTCAAAATTTAGACTTTTGGCGGACTGGTTTACCAATAAGGACCATTAGCGGATTGTGTTTTATGAATTAACACGTTTAGGATCAAGTACGGGTATTGGTTAACTAATGGCATACCATTCACTGATGCCAGGATCTATCCACAGCAGTATCGAAAGTTTATTTTTCTGATTGAACTGATCCCTGCTTTGGTGCTTTGCATTTTACTCTCGAATAACTAACCATGAAAAAATAACTCGCATCAATAGTCACTTTACAGATTAAAAATTCTGACTTTCCTCTTCTATTAAAAAAAGTCCTTATATATCACGCAACTTTTAAACATAGACGCAAAGAATGCCTTGAAATGACAAGGTAGGAAATTACTGATCGCAAAATACTATCTTCTACACGATCCCTGAGCAGGGGAATTTTGAAAACGCTTTTGAGTCGAGGAATATCTGCTAACGGCAAGGAAAAAAATCCCTCATCTTCCAATCGAAAGGGAGGACTCCGACTACAATTTATAACATCACAATCTTGCCTTCACAAATCATTCCTGAGCAATGATGAAAGAATAACAGCAGCCATTTGCCACCTTTCATCATATCGTCGACCAGAAGAATTCATTCGCGCACAATGAAAAAATTAGTCTCCTCATTTCCCGGCAACATCTTCGGCAATCACATCACATCGGCGAGAGCACAAGAGGAGAAAAAAGTAACAAGACGGACAGACAAAACACAAAGAAAAAAATGTAAACCGAAAGGGATGAAGAAAATTTCTTGAGTGAGATTTTTTTCCGACGGCCCCGACTCCGACACGAGGGGAAGAGAAAAAAGCATCGACTTCTCTCTTCTATTCCTCCCGAATGAACTGAATCTAGTGGGTGTGTATCCCCTTCCGGCCTCCCAGCCAATCGGAATCATTTATTATCGCGCTCATCAATTCGTGAAACCGCTCTCCGTCGCTTCTTTTGTTAGAGGCGAGAACGGCCGCTAAGCGAGAGGGCCTCATCCCTCACTTTAGGCCGCCGAGGACCGCGCATCGCAAAGCAACAATGGAATAATGACTCCTTATTGAGGAGCGGCAAACAATAAAGGGAGAATTTCCTTCGATAGGAATCGTATTGGGGAGGAGTGTTAAGGGAATGAGGGTATATAGAGGAATGAGGTATAGAGGAGGGAATCGGAGGCGCTCGGTGTGAGGGGCTGTGGAGGGGAGAATTCAACCCGTACGTATACCATAGCGTGGAAAGATGAGCGGTTCCGTTTCAACCTTTCGGGGTGGCTTCTTCTCTCGTTGTTTGGACGATACTTCGAGAAAAACGAAAAGAGATGCACAAAAAAGAGCCATCTAACATCTGAGGCGGATGTCCTTCACGACTGGAGTTGGTCAGGATGATGCAGCAACCTGTTCGCTCGAAGGCTGTATTTCTTTCTTATTTTGAACAATGTTATTTTTACATTGCCTCTTAAACGCATTGGACTATTTTAGGATGCATTGTTGGCCACCTGTGATTGTCAATTTCTCTCCTCTCTGAAAGAAGTGAACGTGCGCACGCTCTTGCTTGGTCAGACGAGAGATCTCTCTCATCAGATTTACTACTTAGTTTTCAATCACTGCGTACCATTTATCTACGATCTCCACAACAATACGGATAACATAGAAAAGGTGTTAACTCGACAAGGTACTACTCGTATGAGATGTGTGGATTGTATTCTAGAGACCAGGGTTGATCTGAGAATAACAAGAAATGACTTAAAACTGCCCGTATCTAATTCAAACATATTCAACATTGCAAACACTTCAACTCATAGGCTTAACAACTTTATCAATGATCCTAAACGTTATTACACATATAGGAAATGTACAATTATATATTAAATTTATACAGCTTAGGTGAAAATAATATGGCAGTATTAATTCATATTATTTTCTACCTCTCCATAGAAGCAACTTGAACGCAATAGAAATGTATTTGAAATATGCTATAGAAGAATGATCCAGGACAAAAGGATGAAGAGAATCACCACAGAAGAAGTCTTATGAAGAGTCGGAAGTAAAAGATGATTGATGAAAACTCAGAGAAGAGGAAGAGACCGGCTTCATGGTAAAATTCTGAGGTAATACAGCCTTCTGAAAATAACAATGATAGGATAACATAGGTACAGAAATGAAAACGAACGGGCAGGACTATCAAGAAATACCTACGTAGGATGGAATGCCTTCAGAAAATAATTATGAGGGCGTTGAATTTTGGTGGGAAGTGAGATCTTATGGCAGTGTAGCATAAACAGGGAATATGGAGGATTAAAATGGTTTGGAGACAATAGATGAGGTTTTAGGGAAAGGCCAAATAGCATCACCGAAAGGAGGGCAGAAACAAAGTACCAAGATGCTGTTCAAAAGGCTAAGCTTTGTTGTAAGCGTAGTATCCATTCGTCTATCTCTGCAGCCGTTATTTTCATCTCGGTATAGGAGATTCACTTCATAATTGACATTCTTAAGCAAGCACTCTTAAGCAAGGATGTTCTCGGTCATTTTTCCTAATACCTTTCCCTCCAATGCTTTTGAGGAACTCATTACGTCTAAGTATATGTCCAATTTATTTGATTTTTCTGGAGTGAATTGTTAAGAAAAGGGTTCTTCTATCGCTTTCCTCTTCCAAAACTTGTTCTTTTGTTTTTCAAAAGAACCACTTTGTTTTTATCATTCATCTCCGAAACTACATTTTCACAGCCAGGAGCCGATCTTCTTGTGTCATTTCAGCCAGGAGCCGGTCTTGTGTTTCATGTTCCACAACCATAAGTGAGCACGCTACACACAAAAGTCATTACTAATCTTTTTCTTGAGTCAACTGAGAGGTAGTTGTTAAGTATGAGGTTACGCTTCCGTTGAAATGCTTGTTTAGCCAGTGCAATCCTTCTTTTAACCTTTTTTTATCTATTACTTTAACTTCTTTAATCTACTATAACCTCTTTTATGTGCAAAGATGATTGGGGAAAATTGACGTTATTAGAGGAGGAAAGAGCGCGGGCACCTTACAGAAGGGGTAGAGGATTTAGATCAGTGTTCCCCAAACATTTTTGAGCCACCATGGTTCCACAAATCTTTACCCAACCACCCCAGTCGTAAACTTTAGAATCATTGACTAAATGAACAAATCCGGTATTTTTTAAAAATAATTCTAAAACAACTAATTGAATTAATATACCTACATTAAAAATCCAATATATAGATAGTTAAATCATCTCAGGACAAGCTTGTATATTAATGTTCGGTCATCACCCAGCTTTCACTGCTTCCATGCCGTCCCCTCGTTTAATTTCGCCCCCTAGATAAAAACAACGCCCCCTAAGGGTCGGCAGCACCCACTTTAGGAACTGCTGATTTAGACGGTCGTCCAAGAGTGAAGAACGCAATATAAGCCGTGAACAGAGTACAAAGCATGGGTAGGTTCGTCGGGAAAAAGGGCAGTTGGAGGTATGCTGATCTGGGCAGGAATATAGGGTGGGGAAACGTACGCCTTAGCACGGAAAATAGGATTAAATACGCTGGATCAGAATTTGACAGTCGGTTCAGGAGTAATTACAATTATGAGATAAACTCGTCACTATGTCTGTCACTCTTTGTAGCCTTTGAAAGGAGATGGCCTGGGATTAGCGTGATATGATATGTTGCGTCATATCACAACTGGCTGGGTGAGTGCCCTATTTGTCCGTTTCCTGCATGAGGCTTGAGTAGGAAATCACTCGTTAGCCAACAACTTCATACCCTCAGCCAGCCCCAGCGATTTAAAAGGTTTTTCTGAGGGCTGAAGGAGTATTATGATGATGCATGTTGGCGTTGTTCAATGTTTGGGAGCATGTGTAATCCCCTGAAGGATTAGGACATAGATTGCGGAACGTCATTTGTCATCCTATAAATAGTATTTTTCAATAAGATTTTTACTTTACATCCTTGAATAAATGAGATGTATTTAAATTAGCTCATTAACGGTTTACAATGAACCCAAGCTGAGATGATGAAAAGGCAACTATAGTGCTCGAAGACGATAGGATTACTTAGGCGGAAAGGGTGCCTGAAACAATCCGCAAGAAGCGTGGCATTCCATGGATTGGACAAATGGAATATTTGGAAAATCAGATCAGAAAAAAAATTAGAAGTCTGCGAAGCTTGGTACTGGAGGCGGATGCTGAAAATGAAGCGAACAAATAAAATAAGAAACGAACAAGAAAACAGAACAGTCGAAGAGGAAAGGACCATATGGAACAGTACATTGAAAAGAAGAGCCAGATAGATTAGCCATCCTCTGAGGCACAATTTATTTCACAGGATTAGAATTAAAGGAAAAATAGAGAAAATTCCAAAGAGGAAAGCAAAATGACAAAAACATGGATCGAATATAGACGAAATAACATAAAAAGAACTGCCAGAGAGGGAGGGAACTAGCATTAAATGGGGAAGGATGGAGGGCTGCAGGGAGCCAATAGTAAGATAAGAAATTCTGATGAAGATGATTGAACTTGTGTAGTGAAATGAAAATATAAACCGCACCATGATAGTGGCATAACGAGTCGAGACTTTGGTCGGTGGTTATTAAAAGAAAGGAAACTTTAACCAGTTGTTTCTCGTTCTTCAAGATGGTGAATAAACCTAGATTATTTCTGAGGGCCAAATACCATTTTAAGCTTCAAAGAGGTGTATCACTGGACGAGGTAGATTTAAATGGATATCGCATATGTTCCTTGCTAATAGCCTCTTCCGCTTCAGCATAATTCCGAGGCAACTGTTTTACATCCAATATGCCTATCATTCTCTCCACTCTACTCCTATTTCTTTGCATTTAACCGTCCAAAACGAGGGCAACTAAGCACGAGTCCTCATTCCACACACGATATTCAAAAGTAACGGATAAAAGGATAACGCAGTAATCAGGCTCCTTCTCTCACTGAACTTCTTTCACAAGCGTTATTCTCCATTTAATGTCTTTGCTACTATATCCTTTCTCTTCTATCACACATTATACCATAATTAAATTACTCTCTTGGTCCAGTTAGTGCTCCCTCAACTTTTACGACCGGCCTGGATTTCTTTGTCCTCGAAGTTCTCATTAATGATGTTTTCTGGTGATTACTCTTTCATTTCGTTTCAGAGCGACACAGAGGATATTATCATGACGCCTCACTACATCTCTAGGTCTGAAAAAAGCGATAAAATAAGAGAGATGCATTGCCGAACAGATATGCACAATAACTCGTTCTTGCCGCATACAATAAGCGAACACAATAAAAACTGAGCGCCACTAAATGCACTTCCATAATACACGTCACTATTTCACCTCCCAAAACCGTATCCCTTACATATTTGCACGGCTGGTGTCTTAGCACCCCCTGCCATACGCCAATGCGGCGGCTCGCAGGGTAGTATGCAGTTGTAGATGAATCTTCATACCGTATTTCCTTCACTGATTATCCAGTGTATCCACCTAATCTCGCTATCCGTAACACGATCGTCTAAAAAAAAGTATTAGTAGTGACGTCCGACAGAGTAAAATTCTAGTTACTTGAGACTGACGAAAACGACACGGGCCTTTGCTTTTGCTATTAATTCATGTAAAGAATACAGATTGCAACCCTTTCGACCGCTAGTTTTTTCAGGACCGCTCCAAGGCGGATAATCTGAATTTCCTTTAATTGTATAGGTGAATCAATCGTTAATTTTTTATATGAGCTGGTCTTTTTTTTAAATGAGCCAGGTTTTACGAACCTGAAACTACATTTATCTGAGCGCTATTTCAATCTGGCTATAACAGACACCCTTCTGAAAACTCTGGGTGTGGCGTCGTATGTGCAAATATAATTAGACAGGTGAACAATCATAATGACATCTCTCCCACTGAAGCTGACAACCCCACGCATTTCATCGATTTTTCTCCGAAGCCTATAGTGAGGACTCATTTAGAGAACAGCGATAAATAACGCATGTCCCTCGAGGATTACTGAAGATTGATGGTGAGCATTTATGGCCATCGGCGCAGGAGGGGGTAGGCACTTATACCCTAACGAAAACGCGAAGAAATAACGACTATAATATCCGGTGGAAAACATAAGGGCCACGGCAAGAGCTTTCCGGGGAAGTGATTTGAAGAAGGGACCAAGCTATGTCGAGGAATGAAATTGACACAAGAGCACCCTCCGTAGCATCATCTGTAGTGACTAATACTGAGCGTATAAGAAGACAATCAATCGGTAATATATTAAAAATTTGATGTGACTCGCAATAATAAAACTGCAATTGTAATTGGGTCGAGTAAACTGAAACTCAAAAATGGAGTCTTCCAGTAGAGAGTGACACTTATCCCATGAAAATGCTACTTTATTAACTTCAAACGTTACAACTAGTTGTAGGAACCTAGAGTTATAAATTTTTTTTATTTGAATATTGATGATTGGTCAGTACATTTTAATTTGATGCTAGGGCCACCCCTAGAACTTACGGGGCCCCGGGAAACTGTGCCTTGTAGGTTCGCAGGCAACAAAGATTTCCGTGACCCTGGACAGTTATTGCTTAAGGGCCCTAAAAATATGGCAATCCTTGCACTAAATTACAAAAATAATACGTATATTGTTTTATTATCACATTTAATGTATTTATGAACTGTATATGAGCCACATTTTTCAATAAAATAATAAATTTTAAATTCGAAAATAGAACGAGGCCATTAATAGTACACAGATTCCCGTGCCAGATACAACGAGCGACGTAGTGGTTACTCAAGGTATACAATATCCAATATGAGATACGGTAATACGGCGGTCACTCCAGATACTGAACGTCATACTTTTCTATACTGTGATTACGGATTTTAACCAAAAAGCAGGGCCCTCGGAGGCGTAGGGCCCGGGGCAGCTGCCCGGCTCAAAGGGCGGTACCGGTAGGTGGACACATAACCCTAAAAAAATATTCAACAAATGGCTAGTGGCAGGAACGACATATATGCATTCTATATAGTTATGGGACCCATAAGCCATAGCAACCATTCAATAAGCGTTGCATAAACATTCGATAAATTTATTGGTTTCATACTTACGGCATGGAGTTAAGAGTTCCATAAGAGGCCAAGATGGCGGATGCGCAATGAATCGCTTGAAGACTTAATTACTTGATAAAAGAGTTGTTTTGAGACAATGACCAGTATTTGTACTCTTACTGACTAATTATTATGTGCATTAGAAATTATTCATCGACTAAACTTTCATAAATTTTATCCGGCGGTAGGAGATTAGATCAAATAGTCGTAGCCATCAACTATTGGTTCATAAGTTAAGAAACTAGTAGATGTGTTCCTGCAACCCGAATATATTTATGAGATTTATAACTTTATAGATCTCATAACTATTGATTCCATGACTAAATGTTCTTGCAACCGGCCATAAGCCAGCAGGGAATGGGTGAATTAGGAAATAGGAGGTGGCAAAAGCAAAGAACATTATTAATGCGTGTCTTAGTGTTAAAAATGCAGTGGAAACTAACGAAGAAGAAGGCAATAAGAAAGTTTGATAATACTGAAAAAATAGGGTGTCGTAGAGTCACATGTCTCTCACATAAACGTGACGAAGCTATTTACAATGGTTATATCAGGAGTAACAAAGGGCTCATCAAGGTCTTCACGTGAGCGTCTCCGGTACGCAAAGATGAGGAATATGATTGTGGATGATTTATAAAATCATTGTAAACTAGTCATATTAAAAAATGTATACAGGTAGCTCCTATATTACGAGTAAGAATATTTTACCACGTAGATTTATTTCAAGGATCTTAAGAGCATACTTTTCACCTCGTCGTTCGGAAAGGGTGAATGTGTGAAACAAACTTCGT
Organism: Ceriagrion tenellum; assembly: GCA_963169105.1. NCBI lineage: Eukaryota > Metazoa > Arthropoda > Insecta > Odonata > Coenagrionidae > Ceriagrion > Ceriagrion tenellum. The sequence continues at coordinate 75,818,998 of OY720637.1, read as the reverse complement.
TATAAGGCACCTTAATTCCCAGAAAATTTGCACCGCAAGACGAAGAACAGGAGAAACAAGAAATTAAGGAATTATGAATGGACCACCCGCGGACGAGGGTGCTTCCCTCCGTAAATTCAGCCGTCTCTGAAGAAGTTTAAGAGACAGAGACTTTCGAAATGCGTTTATCAACAAATATAGTATATCATGGCAGGGAGAGAAGCAAAGCTTTCATTGCTCTGAAACCATGGGAAACTTCTTCCTTCAGCAAAACTTTTCTATAAAAAAGAAGCACGATAGCGAGGATCAAATAGACGTAATTAACTAGGCAAAAAGAATTTGAAAGCTTTGTACACCCTTCGAAGTAAAGATTCGGTGATATAGCACCTATGAAAGTCTGGTTATGCTGTAAATAATCTCAGTTAAGACTTTCCTGGAAAAAAGTCGTTCTCAAAACGTAAGCGATAAGGTACTCAAACGTTTTCTTTTTAATTTTTTATGGTATACTGCTGTCACTTTTGAATCGAAACTTAAACAAGGCAGAAAAATGTAATTACAACTAGGGATGTCCCAAAACTAGTTTTTCCCGATCAGATACATTGCGTGTTGAAATTCCGATATTGATGGTACCGAGAATTTTCTTTAATTGTAAATACTTTACTTCACTGCTTTCTCATGTGAATAAATAATGTATACCACAGTACTTCACATTCATATCCACGATAGATACATCATTCATCCTAACATCTTCTGAAAATATCCGATTCTCAAATACCGACATCGATGGTAGTTATATTGTGTGTCACCAAAAACTCAAAACAACAAACTGAAGCTAACACTGTAGGACCCACTCCTCCCGTCACTTCTTCGAAAAAAATCAGAAATAAAATACAATTATCATCAGCCGAATTATAGGCATCGCCAGATATTTATAGAACCAGCAAATTTTCATTAACATTTTTTACAGACCTAATCAAAAATAAATTATTTAATTGTTATTACCCTTGATTATGAAATTTTTTCTTTTGAAATTTTCACAAATAATACTTCTTTGACTTCCTCACTAAGTTTATTTAGCCGACCAAGGTTCTGGCAAACGTTGCCATTTTCAAGACCGATACCTGGGTCAAACAAATGAACCTATTAGGGAAATTTACGAAGTATTTTTTGATGACGTTAACAGTCACTCTATTCCACAACTTGTCACCAGCTACTTTAAACTTTATAACTTTCTTAGTTTTAAGTTTATTTATGTGATGAGACAAAATAATTTACAATGTTATTAGGAAAGAATCTTTCACTTTTTTTTAAATAAACGACCAAATACTCTGGGAAAATTCTCCCGTTGAATTGTACTCATTGCTGAAAAGTTACCTCAATCAAACGTGACTTGCTTGCTACAAGCACGAGACGTTATAAACGAACAAAGACTAATGCTTAGACCGCGGCCATTCCCACGCTGGAGAATGTAATCGGAGATTATAAGCAGGAGGAAAACAAACAAGAATAATGCACCTCGCAAGCCAAAATTCACAAAAAAATGATGCTGAATGGGAGAATATATTGCCTCTCTAATAAATTATGCCTCACAGCGTCGCGGGAAGCTTTCAAGATGTCTTTTGAGAGAAAGAAAGATCGAGGAAAAAAAATTTGGAGAATAAGGGAGGGTCCGTTTTGTAAGAAAAATAAGAAGAAGAAGAAGAAGAATAGGACCAACGTTTCAATAAAAAAGGATGAGTTACAAGATAAGAGGATAATGGCCATGGGATGTACAACTCTTTTCAAAGCATGGAGTTAAAAAGATCGCGAGATTTTAAGAATAAACAAAATGTTAATATTCCACTCTATGTTTTATTTGCTGACATGCTATCTTCGATATTGTTGTTAAATCTTTTATCAATCGATCTTCCACGGTTTCTTTCCCTACCATTTCGTTGAGATCGCAAGAATTATGCAGAACATTACAGCATCACCAGTAACTTCGCATTATTCCTATAAGTATAAATTGCGGATAGAGGTAGGTTTAAGCAGAAGTGAGTAACATTTCTCAAAGTTTTTAAATCTACAGGGCCATGCCAGCCAGTAATATGTTTTCTACACCTAAACGTACGTGCTACCCTTCTTCATCCGGTCCATAAAGCCTATTCTCTTTCTTCCACTTCCACGCTTACCAAACATCCTCCCCTCGATCACGGCCTTGAGCAACCTTCCACCCCTCAATACGTCTTTGAGTATTCAAAAAAGTATTTCCGACCTCCTTCTTTGCCTCCTCCTAATCTCCTCCAGGAGATCTCTTTCCTCACCATCCATACCTCTTCATTTCTCTTCCTTTTCGTCCAACGAATCTTCCCCGTCGTTATCCATTTAAACATATTTTCCTTATCATATTCCACGCTCTTCCCCGTGCCTCGCTACACTCCAAACCAAACGCCTCACCAGCCCATTCTGCATATCCTGATCCAAGTTCCCCGTCATCAGCTTTCTCCTACTGCTGAACGATTCTTCCACTATTGCAGTTTTCCTTCCAATGCTTTTGTGGCTGTGCCCTTTTCTTTTACCGTACAACCTAAGTAATTCAATTGCTCTACTTGCTCAAGATTGTTCCCTCCTACTTTACAATGAACCATAGTAGTAATTGATGCAGTCCATGAAATCCCTACTCTCTCTCTAGCCATACTGGACTTAGTACTTATGTTCGATAATTTCTTACGTAATAACTAACCTCACCCCGCATGCATTAGTGTCCTTAACGATCAGCAATAGTATATAAATCCATGTATTTCATGTAAGCATGCTTGGCAAGTAGTATTGCCCAAGTGTGTCTTGTCCTCCATTGCTTCACTAACTGGGTTTTCGTCGTCGCTTTAATAGCATGGGATCATACGGGACACAACCTAGAATTAGGAGGAGTATTGAAAGCCTGGTTTAGAATCATCTCTGGATTCCTGGAGGTGAGTCGCACGGTAGTTCGTAGATGAGAACATGCCAAAGAACATGCTAGGTTTTCAAACTTATTGCATATACATATGATACTGTTGCCACTCTGTTTCCTTGCAATGCTTTTTCCGGCTTTAATGTCTACCAATCAGCAACGACTGACGAGAGAAAGAGAGGTCAACAGAGAACAACTAAACAGAGAGTTGCGCTAAAATAGCAAGGGGGCAAAAACAAAAATCCAGCGGTTATTTCACAAGTAACATCCAATGTCAATCGTCCCCTACACATATATCCTAAACTGATACAGAAAATATTCAATCGCATTTATTTTCAATTTTATCTAAACAATTATAAATTAACATTCCTTGCTCATGAAAGTTATTCAAGAGAAGGCTTGCTTTATTTGATTTAAAAAAAAGGTTATTTCGATCCCTGCTTCAATCTTTTTCTTTCCACAGACATAAAATCTGAAATAAAAACATTTGTAATTGTTGACAAAAACCTTCGTTTCTGATACCAAAAGTTACCTTGGTTTTCGTGGATAACAGATTAAATTCATGTTATTGTGCGACGAACGTCGCGGAAAAACGAATTGACACAGTGGGAAAGGAGTCAAAAACGACCAATACGGAATGATTTCCAACAGTCACACTATATTTAATATACTAAATTACAATTATGATTACACGACAATGAGGCCCGCAGGCTAGCTGCCGAAACTAGACGAACGATGCCTGCTGACGAGGTAGCTGGCAGAGGAGAGAGCCGCTGCGACGCGGCGCCGAGAGTCGCGGCGCAGTCAAAGAAGGGTAGGTAGCTCTGGATCAGTAGAGATGGGGAAGTAGGGGAACTGTTCGTCCAGCCATTGGTTGAGACGGCGGCGTAGAGGAGCACTATTGCCACAAAGTTCCAAAAAGAGGCCGCCAGATGCGAATTCACCATAAAAGTAGGGCACCTTGTTCTTGTCGCGCAATATCGCCGACAACGCGCAATGTCGCCGACAGTGCGCACTTTGAAATCTCCCTACCGCACTTATCCGCGAGCGAAAATGTCCGCGGCGAAATTATGGCCAAATTTGTGCCGAAAATTCGGCACAATTGACCCCTTAACGTGAGGTTTTATGAACGATTTAAGCCCAAGAGCCACGTTACTTATTGGAGATAATTTCATCCCAACAACCCTTAATCTGTTGGGATTGCTGTTGGGATGATCAAAAACGCCGGCGAGTGTGCGGTTCTCCGAGCCCGCATCGCCGAGTTGGAGAGAATCCTGCGGGAACTCCAGTCTAAGGTTGAAAGAGTGGTATGCGTCCCGAAGGTGGATGGAAATTTGGGTCGCTCTTCGAAAGTTCGCCGCGCCCTACGGGCTGCACGAGTTCGCTCGATTGCTAACAGTGGCTGGACGATCGAGAGTTTGCCTGAAGGTCCGTCTTCCGATGAAGGGGCAGTACAACTCCGTAAACAGGAGGTCTGGAGGGTCGTGTCTCGGAGGAGTGGAGGTAAGGTCACTCTGAAGCGTGGTTCAGGAGATGCTTTGGCACCTCCCATTCCCGTTTCGAACAGGTACCAGTTGCTTTCGGATGGAAATTCCGAGGTGCCTGACGTGCCTACTCCTACTCCGAGACCGGCACCTAGGAAGAGTCGTCAGAGTGGGAAGGGGGGGATTGTAGTGATAGGTAGTAGTAACGTCCGCCGTGTTATGGTCCCTTTGCGGGAAAGGGCAGGCCATGAGGGTATAAGCCACCGTGTAACGTCATGGTGCATTCCAAGTGGCGGTGTTCCGCAGGTGACGCAGGCGGTTGGTGCGGCGGTCCGGGGCACGAAGTGCTCAAGTCTGCAGATTGTGGCCCATGTCGGCGTTAACGACGCCATGGACCGTGGATCCGAGGAGATCCTGCGTTCCTTCAGGGAACTGGACTCCGAAGTGAAGCGGGTAAGTCGCGACGAAGGGGTTGACATGACGCTTGCAATTTGTACTCTTGTCCCGAGGATCGATCGTGGACCCCTGGTTTGGAGCCGAGTGGAGGGCATAAACCAGAGGTTGCGTCGCTTCTGCACGGACATTGGAGCCTCCTTCGTCGACCTTCGGCCGGCAATCCGATCGTGTCGGACCCCTCTGAACCGTTCTGGTGTCCATTACACGGCCGAGGCAGCTAGCTGCGTAGCGAGTAGCATACTCGATCACTGTAGACCTTTTTTAGGATAGAGGGTAGGGCAGAGAGTAGGTCAGCTAATGGGTCGAATCAGGTACCATCGCGAACAATATTTAATAGAAAAAATACCCAAGAAAGTGTTAAGTCTAAAGAGAACAGTAAGAGGCCAGTTTCAAAAAATAGCAGTAATGTAACTTTGAATATACCTAAGAAAGCGAGTTGTAATGAGAATACACATTCCGGGAATACACTCACTGATAAATCCTTTTCTGTCGTGGTAGTAAATTGCCGTAGCTTAAGGAATAAAGTAGCTGACTTCTACCATCTAATTGAAACTACTGACGCAGACTTAATTATAGGGACGGAAAGTTGGTTGTGTAACGAAATCGCAGATAATGAAGTATTCCCAAAAAATTTCACAGTTTATAGAAAAGATAGAGTGGAAAGGACCGGGGGAGGAGTTTTTATTGCAGTGAAGGATTGTTATATTAGTAGGAGGGAGTCATTTTCCGACGACCAGGTAGAAAGCGTATGGTGCTCCATTCAAAATCCTAAAGCAAAAACAATCTATGTGTGCGCATATTACAGACCACCAGATATCCATATAACCTCAATATTAGAACTAGAAAGTCAACTCAGTAAATTAACCACTCAAAAAAACGACTGTCATATTATAATCGGTGGGGATTTCAATCTTCCGTCCATAGACTGGGACACGTACAGTTTTATCACTGGGGGGAAAGACAAAGACCTTTGTGAGTCACTCCTGTATACATTCACATCTCACTCACTACATCAATTAGTCACTGCTCCAACTAGAGGGAAAAATACACTTGATCTTTTAGCGACAAATATTCCACACATGGTTGTAAACATAGGTACGGATAAGGGAATAAGCGACCACAAGATAGTTAAAGCTAATTTTTCCGTGAGCATGATCAAGAAACATAATCCACAAAGAAAAATCTACTTATATAATAAGGCTGACTACGAAGGTATGAAACGAGAGTTCCAAAAGTCATTTACTAATTTTCAAAAAATAAGTATCAACAGTAATACTGAGGTTTTGTGGAATACTTTCCTCAACGTTACACGATCAGTAGTTAGCAAATACATACCAAGTAAATGGAAAAGAGCCAATGCAGAGCCTAGGTGGTATAACGCGGAGGTTAGAAAAACATTAAAGCACCAAAGAACATGTCATGCTAGGTTAAAAAGGGCAAAAATTAACAAATCCTCCGAAGAACTATACACAGTCACCGAAAATTACAAAATATCTAAACTCTTAGCAAAAAAAGCGTGCCGAAGGGCGTTAGCTGATTTCAAAAGTAAATTACTGGGAGAACAATTGAACGATAATCCCAAGGCATTTTGGTCGTATGTTAGGGACACTCAAGGAAATAAATCAACAGTACACACGCTTAAGAATATCAAAGGGGAAAAGATAACCAACAGTCTACAAAAAGCCAATTCGTTAAACTCATTCTTCAAAAGCATTTTCAGTACTTATACACCACATCTTTTCGATCCGCAGCCAGTTCGTTCCCAAACATGTATGCCTGAAATTATTATAAATTGTCGCGGCATAGAAGAGCAGCTAAAAAATATTAACCCCAACAAATCCCCCGGTCCAGATCAAATACCTGCTCGCGTATATAAAACAATGGCATCAGACATAGCGCCTTACTTAGAATTAATATTTACCAAATCTTTAGTAGATCATGTAGTGCCTAAGGACTGGAGAGTAGCAAATGTCACACCTATATTCAAAAGCGGCGACAGGGAAGACCCTAGTAACTATAGGCCTATTTCTCTCACATCCATTTCCTGTAAGGTATTCGAACACATAATCGTAAGCTCCATTATGAGTCATTTAGATAGGGAGGAATTGTTAATAAATAACCAACACGGATTTCGAAAGGGTAGATCTTGCGAAACCCAATTGGCCCTCTTCGTTCATGACATCTTGCTCTCGGGTGAAAATAATGTCCAAGTTGACGCGATATTCCTCGATTTTAGGAAAGCTTTTGATAAGGTACCTCATGTTAAGTTGCTCTCAAAACTAGAAGCATATGGAATAGATAAAAACATTATTAGTTGGATTAATCAATTCTTACATGGGCGGGAACAAAGGGTTGTCATAGACGGTATCATGTCAAACACAGTTAGCGTTACATCGGGTGTTCCTCAGGGAAGTGTAATTGGTCCACTTTTATTTCTCTTGTACATTAATGATATTAGTAACGTCGTTAAAAGTAAGCTTAGACTCTTCGCAGACGACGCGGTTGTGTATAGGGATATTAACAATTCCGAAGATAGCGACTCGTTAACAATCGACCTACTTGCTATTCATGCTTGGTGCGAAAAGTGGCAGATGGAACTAAACATAAAAAAGTGCGTAGCAGTCAGCTTTTGGAAAAAGAAAAATTGGCCAGTTAGGGCTTACAGAATTAAAAATACAGAAATTATTCACGCCGAGTCTGTTAAGTACTTAGGAGTCACAATTAGTCACGACCTATCTTGGGGAAAACATATTAGGGAAATATGCGGTCAAGCATATAGGAAGCTAGGCTTTATCAAGAGAGTACTCGGAAAATGTGATGAGAAAGTGAAAGAGCGTTGTTATTTTTCAATCGTTAGGCCTCATCTGGAATATGCTGTTAGTGTATGGGATCCATACGAAACGGGGTTGATATCAGAGTTAGATCGCGTCCAGCGAAGAGGAGCTAGGTTTGTGAAACGATGCTACGATAAGTTGGCTAGTGTGTCTGGACTGTTAGAAGAATTAGGATGGGAATCGCTATCACAGCGTAGATTAAATTATAGGCTTAACCTCCTAAATAAATTTCAGGAAAATCATTTTACTGATGACGTAAAAAACATACTATTAACCCCTTCGTACTACGGCAGATTAGATCGCGCCAATAAAATTAGAGAGCTAGATTGTAGAACCGATAGGTATAAAATGTCATTTTTTCCGCGTACCATTAGGGACCATAACAGCTGTGATCGTCGTCATGAATAGTTCGAGTATTGACAATAGGCAGGCAGTTAATCTTTCTCATTATATTCTCCTCTTTCTTATTTATGCATGATGTAAATAATGATGTTCTTATTTATGCATGATATTTTGAATCTGTAGTAGTAGTCTTTGTATCCCTTGCATGTTAGAACGATTGGAGATAGAATGTTTCTTGGGTATTAGATTTGTAATTGGCACTTTGCATGTGTGGTACGCGGGTTTTAATGTAATGTCGGTGTTCTACCATATCATTAATGCATGCCTGGTGCGAAAGCACCCCCTGCCACACACCCCTTGGGTGGCTTGCAGGGTATGACGTAGATGTAGATGTAGATGTAATCAAGTTCAAAGGAACTGAATTGACACGCGTTAGGGTGCACTCTTGATTGGTTAAATACTAAGATGAGAACTAACAGAGCATCATTTATGTATTTAGTCTGTAATTTTCTTATAACTATGCTTGTATAAATAAAATGATTGAATTTTGGCATACGTTTCCCGAGATGTTCGAGCACAACATCCATGCCACATAGGGAGAATGGAAGTTTTAAGTCGCGTAACAAGTGAAATCTCCTTCAACAAACGTAACATAACGGTATTAATCTAAAATTATTAGAAATATCTAACGACAGTGTGATAGTAAGTGATATGGTTAATGAATGCCTTGACTGGATCAGGTGATGTCATTTCCTGCCACACACCCTTGGAGTGGGTGGTTGGGCAGAGTACCACGCGGATGTAGATGTAAAACACAAAATAAACCACAGCAACAGCAAGCTGAACTTTAAAATAATATTTCAGGAACCCAGGGGTAATGTCACAACCACAATCCAGTCTATCCTCGTCCGTATGCCTTAAGAGACAATTGATTTAGATGACGAAAAATCTCGCAAAGATTTCCTCCTTTTCCCCCGCTGTATTGTCTGGTGACGCGACTAGAAGATACGTGATCCTCCAAGAATTTCTCTTTTTCTAAAGATATGCTATCTCTATCTGGCATCTTTATTTCTACCCAGCATCACCTCCTATCCTTGCACCCAACCGCAACCAGGTGTTACCGCCACAACCTCGGACAAAAAAGAAAATAACTTTGGTTCCCTTATGAATAAAAAAAGAAAACAAGGAACATCAGACGTAGTCACTGAGGTGACACTTTTAAGAATCCCACATCACCTTGCATCTTTATCTTCATCGAATAATTTTGACTACCCATCTTCCATAAATTTCTACGCAGCTTCCTTGGGGGAATTAAGGAATCTCAAAAGAAAGAGAAAAATTTGATTGTTCAATTCAACGCATTGAACTTCAGCAATGGCGTATCAGGGGGGGCAAGGGCAGTTTTTAGATGCATAAAAGTGAAAAATTTTCTACCAAAAGTAAGAGCGACACTACAAAGACCCATCTTTCGTGAGTAAAATATTCTGCGAATACCCCATCCAATAATATGTTAGCCTGAAAAAAATACCCCGAATAAAGAGCGACCCTAATTTGGCGTGATATTTAGAAAAAAAGGTTATTTAATTATCTCCTTTTCACCAATATTCAATTTTTTACTCACAACTCTTATCCAGGATATATGTAAAATGCAGTTTGTACATGAAAATTTACTGTACCATCTTAACGAAATGAAATAGACGCGCTGAAACGTGTCAAGAGCCCAGCAATACTCGAGTTTTTCAAGTGGAAAGTATTCACACATTGTGAATGTGACTAACGAATAAATCTATTATAGAAAAACTACTATTATACTAAAACCAATAAATTATTACGAAAAAAACTAAATTACGTGTTAGCCCGAATGTAGGGCTAACAAGTAAAATTCTGCATCTCAACAGAGGCCAAAATTTGCTTTGACACCTCATTTGCTTGGCCGCTATAATACTGCTGAACACAAAGCATTTTTGTGCAGCTATTAGAAATGGCTGAAAAAGTGGTTCCAGGTGGATTTGGGGCCGTCTTCTTAAAACGTGCTTCATCAGAATCGTATCTGTTGCTGATAAATTTCTCTGCTGTCAGCAATCACGACAGCTAATCGTCTACCAGTTGTACTACCAGGAAGTAAAACTGACTGACCCATTTTCTAAGTTTACATCCAATTGGCATCATTCCTCAGGTAAGGTTACCCTTATATCTACTTTCCCTCTACCTACCTTATACTACTTTCTACTCTACTTGACATTCTCTGCTTTATAAAAGTAGATAGGTATTGGTGCCTTTGGCGTTTCCACGAGCCGCACTTTGAAGCCTCTTAACTTGTGTGAAATTCAATGTGGAAAAATCATTTGCATGGACTGGGAATCGAACCCAGATCCCTCAATTTTAGAAAAGAGCACTCTGCGCGAAATCGAGGGATCTGGGTTCGATTCCCAGCCCAGGTAATTGATTTGTCCACTGTGATTTTCACACACTTGTGTGAACATTAGCGAGTGACGCCGTTAAAGTTAATGCACAGCTAGTTTCGCAGTTCTCTGAAAATCTCTTTACTTCTTTGTAACACAAAATGTTCACTGCACCTAGCCACCTCTGACTTCGCAATTTGTCTCCTATTATATATTTCAAAGGAATGAAAAACGATTGAAATGTTATTGAAAATAGGAAAAAATACGATGGAATAATGAAAACCAAAGGTTATGTTCAACGGAAATAATTATAAATGAGTAACCACCGTTATATGGCTTTCGGGTCTCATACACTCTTAATAGACGAAGACTAACAATACAAAGGCTATCATTTTCATACAGGTTCAAATGGCTAAAATTCAACTTTCGAGGCCCACTTAAGTATAAACTACTGAACACCAAATATGTTCTAGAAATTTTACCAAAATACCTAAGTAGTTGCAGCGGCATTTCTCGTGTGATTTCCCCGAGTGGACACAGAAAGGGATCCTTTTTTGGGTTAGGGATCTGGGGATTAGGGTAGAAAAGTAGCCGTAAACGGCAGCGGTAAGACGAAGGAGTTTTAAGTGGCTCGAAATGGATTTCCAACCCGTAAGGGACAAGGAACGATGGATCCAGCCCGGGTCACGCGTCAAGTTGACGACACTGCCCACCCTTGTATATACGAGACTGGTTATGGCCCAGGGTTATGGGTTTGGGCGCGGTAAATTGATGGTTTCCAGGAAAGTCTGCCCCTCATCCTTCCCTTTCACTCACGTAGCCTTTCACTTTCACACGAACATGTGGACAGATGGGAAAATCCATTCAATTCACTATCGCATATGCGGGAGGAGCAGACGGTAAAAAATTCTGATTCAGAATTCCGAGAATTCAATTGGGCACGAAAGTGGGTGAGAATAAAGATTGGTTTATAATATGTTCATTTCAGAGCTGATAATGGAACTGAATTGAGTAAACTGAAAATAGTACTGAGTGAAGGGCTTACGGTAGTTTGAGCGAGATATTTCCATAGACATAAAGAAGACCATATTCGAATTATACGTTTTAATTTCTGCAACAGTAAGAAGCATGAATTAACTACTGAATTATTAATATCTCAGTAATATACTTAAATGTAACTGAAATTATAAGTAATTAAATAAAAATAACCACATAAGTCTTCGACTTGACTCATTTTTTTTCGCGCGTTACGTTTGAAACTCCTTCACAACGGAGGGTTTCTTGCGATACTGAAAAAATAACGGCGGTAACAATATGATTTATTTTTCAAAATAGTTGAGAAAAAAATACTGACTACACACTGTTAGTTTTTTGACGAAATCTAGGCGTTAGAAAGTCCTAATTTTTTTTTACAATGTCTCTCTGTATTGTATACCGGTACCATTTTCCATGCAAAAGGTCTGGTATTTTCGTCAAATATCACAAAAAGTAGTGCGGTAAGGGGCTGATATTTTGATATCTCAAGAAGGTTGAGGTATTTTCTGTAAGATGAGACAAACTTCATTGATTTCTAGGTGAAATGACACTTTTCGCTCAAACTACCTTAAGGTGGCTCTAGCCTCAGGGTCACTTCTTCCAGATTTTCTGAAAACTTGAATGTTTCATCTATGAGGTGCGTCTTATAAACTGACATGAAAGTCAAATAGGGCTTCCCGGCTAGTTTCATTGTAAATCATCTCTGATAGAGGAGATTTTAACACGGTATCTTATGGAGATTGCTCAGATTACACCCAAAAACGTCAATTTGAACGAGAAAGCATATTCATCCTTTAAATAAAAACTGTTCATAAGAATCTTAAAGTCCTGGGAAATTGAATAAAACAAAATAAATGCATCTAACCACCTATTTTTCAAAGTAATTATCCAATCACTACCGTAATTGAAGTCATAATGGTAGTTCCACGGTAATAGTGCGGCAGTCGGCTCATGAGGCTGGACAAATGTAGTGATTAAAATATATTCGAGGAATAATGTATATTTTGTATCTTCATTTTCATTTTCAAAAGGCAAATCATTTAATCAGAAAAAGCCGGGTTTTTTAAAAACTGAATAAATAAATGTGTAACTTAGTATTTGTTTTGACTGGCATAGCCGAACCAGGGCCACATTAATCGTATCCGGTGAAAGAATTCATTCCGAGAATATCAGTAGTGAAAACAGAAATAACTACGATACTTATTTTCCAACTGACTCTTGGATCCAGCTCATTAATTAACTCATATCCAGCTAATGATGCAATCGCGATAGGCTAAAAGTAAAAAATATTCTACATCAATTTACTATTTCCCACAAAGTATTTCACAAATTTATTTTTAAACGTAGTATTTAAACACGTAATATCTAAGTTTTTTAATGGTAAGCGTATAGGATATGATATAGATGTGGATTCATACCCTCCAAAGAATTCTCTTTTTTTTCAAATCCTCAGTATAAGCCTTCTTATGCTCTCTCAAATATATATCTAGTTAATACCGGAAACCATGTAGAATACTCTGTGATTTGTCTTTTTCCTACATACTTCAAATGTAAGTTTTGAGGACAAGTGCGCAGAAGTTTAAAAGGTGATTCCCATCAGCTGTTTTAAATTCCTATTCCTCAAAGATGCATCGTTAACAAAGTAGGTTGACTTACGACATCATCATGATCACCAATAATCAATTCCAAAACAGGTTTGCACAACTACATCACTCCATTATCCTTCAAAAATCCTAGAGCATCTTCACCATTTTGATGTCCTTCGTGTTTTGCTTAATCCATTCCATCCCTTATTTTTCTCAACAATTCTCCCTATTAGCGACTCCATACGATATCGCTGTCCAGAAGCAGATATGCCTCAGAATGAGTATCTTTCTTTTCGCAGATTATACATCTTATTTCACAAAACTTTGCTAATTCTGTTATTGACATACCACCCACTTCTAAAGCAAATGAGATGCAGGTAATTTTCTAAAAAATATTTTATTGCCACCCATTTTCACGTAAATACGACATCATCAGACTAAGCAAATTATGCTGAAACTTTCTAAACTCCATTTATAACATTTTTCAAAAGAAAAACATGAAAATATATAACTACATAATCTACTGATTAATGATGGAAAAAGTACGTCAAAGCTGAGACCATCAAATTCCTTCCAATTTCTCTTAAAAAAGGAAAAAATATGTTTCTGAAAATACTCTTTAGGGATTATAAAAGAAATTTAATTTCACATTTCACATAAACCAGCCAAAAAAAGACCTAACCACGGCTTTCAAGATCATGTAGGCACGTACCACTGAATAAGTACAAACTCATGGCCATCTCCCGAGTTGGAAGAGGCCGTGATCCATGGCCTACCTCCATTAGTCTCTGCACCGGGCTTTTGTCGGAGTGGAGCGAAAGTGATCACTTATGGAAGGAATTCGAGGCTGGAAATGTCTAAACGCGTTCACCGTGGGTTATGCTATGTTGTGTGTGCCGCAAAGGGAAGTCGGAGAGACTTTCGGGAGAAGTTGGCGTCGGTGGAGTGAAGAGAAAGAGAGAGAGGAACCTTTTCGGAAAGCATATCTATCCCGTTGACTGATTCCACGAGCACAGGTAGCCTCCATTCCCCTTGTGAGCAATCCCGCGCTAAGATAACCATCGCTGTTTTTCTTCTTTTGTCGGTATGAACAAGCAAAAGAGGATGCAGGTAGGTCAAATATACGAGGGATATAAACGTACGGAATTTGTAACAGAGGGATGTTTTCTTTTGGACATCATGCGCAGATACTGGTACAGTATTTTAACAAGGCTTCTTATCTCCATGTACACCGAATATCTCCGCTACAGCTGGAGAATAGCTAGGTGTGTAAAATGTTGCAGTGACAAAGTTAGCAAAGTGACCAAATTGTCAGATGGTTTAGAGTGTGAATCTCATTCAGTTCATTTTTAAATCTTTTCGTCAATTTTAAGCAGGGAATATTATTGGAAAAGGTTCAGCATATTTTATTGACGTTAACGAAATTAATGTAGTACGGTAGACGCGATTACAGGTGTATAAGAGATGTAATATATCGCAGAATGGATGGAATAAAAATTTCAATCTTTCCGCGGACAGTCGGGAGCAATTATAGTTACGAAGGATAAAGCCCGAGAAAATACTACTCCTCCGAGGAAGACGACATAGGGTACTTGTCTTCAGTAGTTTATTATAAATACATTTATAACACCTTATCCTGCATGGCATGGGGAACGTGCTTAAAGTTATTTCTTATATTAAATTATTCTACATGGCAAAAAATTTCCTCCAAAACTTAAATACATAATCTACATGGACATGCGTCAACAGAAGACATTAATGATTATCTTTCAAAAGTTCATGAAAATTTAACAAAGTCACGCGTTCCAGTAGGCTGACGTCACCAACAGTATCTTTTCTTTCTAAATGTATCTCTAGAGGAAGGAACCGACCATTATAGTTCATTGTCCTCAGAAAAAGAAATTAAAGCGCTTATTTCGTCAAATTAGGAATAACTAGACGAATTTCGTATTGAAATACTGCCGCTAGCAATATCTTTCTGTTGCGTCATCCCCGAGATTCTAATGAGATAGCGTTTCCACGCCGCAAAGCGCGCGTTGTTTTTAGGAAGAAATCTTTTATATTTTAATTTCTATTATATTTTACAAGGCACTTGATGATGATGCAAAGGCACTGAAATACGGATTGTAGCCTTAATTTTTGACCAAGGTGAATTGTCAAAGTTAATTTTATAAGTTTATTTCAGAGGGGGCATAATTACGCTCAACTACTACGCTTAGAGTCATTTATATCAAAAGCACCGCGGAAACGTATTCATAAGCATTTATTTCAAACATTGACAGCTCAATGTATCCGATAGTTCTCTATCTGGACCAAACTAATTTTGAGCGCATTTTCCCCGATCAAACTCATCTCCATTATTTACAAGAGGGGCTCCGCATGGGTTGCCCAAGAATTGAAAAATACAATTGAGCCAAAGTTCGCCGCTGAGTAGTTTCGGAGAATACATTCTACATAGCAAGAAGAAGTAGAGAAGCAGTCATGTAAAACGTTTGATCTTAAAGCTCAGTGAAGTCAGAAAATCGCAATGACTTGTTATGATTCTGTGGCTGTTCTTGATTATTCTGAATAAATGGCTGACAAAATCGAAAAACACAGCTACAGGTATAAAAAATGGCCAACCGGATATTCCTTACGAAAAATGTCGACATGGTAAGCGGTAAACTAAGTGGAAACCATAAGGAGACGCAAGTACGCGACGGACTAATACGAAGTGTAATGAGCAATCACAACCAGGTTTAAGTTTAAAAAAACCGAATCATTGCTATCAAACCTGTCAACTCATCAACGGGACGCCCCATCATTGGTAGTCATTAATCCGAAGATTGATTTGCAGTAACTCTTTATTCCCCCCTCCTTCCCGCCAACTGCCTCATTCCTACATTATTCTTCAATTTGACGTATGCCATGTATTGCTGGACGTATTCCACTCTTAGATCTCTGTAATTCGTCCCATTCATCCCTGGATTGGATTTTGGGGAGACGACATAGACATTTGGGGACAGCTAAGGTCATTTGCGCCATAGGGGGCAGGTAAGGGAGGAAGGGTGGATAGAAACCCGGCGTTGGCATTAGTCTGCCCTTAACGAAGGGCACCTAGGGGACCATGGTTTAACGTCTCATCCGACAGACGGAGTACTGTACTTGAAGGGCCTTCCACAAGACACTTAAGTAGGGATCAGGTTTCCTCTGAAAAACATCCTCCTCTGCAGGGATTTGAACCATTCATTTCTCCTTCAAATATTGTTTTAAATAGGCTTTGCGTGACAAAAATTGTCCAAAAAATCTGTCTCTCCTTTGCAGAGTTTTTTTAACAGTTAATTCTTTTCTCTCCAAATACTCTTCTTCGTAGGACTTCTTCGTTGGCGAGCCTATCCTTCTATTTGATCTTCGCATTCTTTGGCAACACCAAAATCTTCATGACTTCCAATCTCTTTTACCTGCTGATGCTATCTAGGTTTCATTATTACGCAAGAGCATACTCCTAATGCACCTTTGTTAAGTTCCAAATGTACAAAAAACTCTTCCTTCCAGGCTCGGTCAGCAGACTTATCTTCTGTTGGAATGTCTTTCTGCAAAGGCTATTCTACATACACTTTCATTCTTGCTTCTTCTATCGCTGATAATCCTGCAAAATCTATTCCAGATCAACTCGTTTATCGCTTTCAGTCATTTCGCCAAATGTCTCCAAACATCCTATTACGAGTGCTAAGAGTATAATATCACTGACCACAACTGCCTGGGGCGGTTGTCGAACTCTTTTTAAGCTTCCGCTACAGATAGCAAAAGACCACCGTCCGAGGCTCAGAGAGTCGCAATGGTTGCCAGATGGCGCGAGACCAAAGACAAAGAGGAGTACCGGACGACGAAGAAAGCTGAAACTCCGGAGAATGCCATAATTTCGGTGTCAGGAATGCAGTGCCCTGGAAAGTTCACCCCTCTCCACTGGAAGCGGAAGCCCCCGTCACTCAATTAGTATTGGGAGGACCACCAGCCACGCCCAACACGTTTCCCACAGGAAGAAGTGATGCGAGCGGAAAAGCAGTTCTTTCAGAGGAGCTCTAAGGAGACCATGATGTGAGAACTGCTCCAAGATGTCAGTTTGGTTACGAGGGGAGTGAAATAAAAGCGCTCGAAAACAATATTGGAAGCAGAAATTGGAATGAAGAATTTCCAAAGATTGAATAAATTTGCTACTTACAGGACAAACAGAAGATATTCAAGACAGATGCGCGGAGTAGCGAAATTAAGGAGACTAGAATTGAGCAAAGAAGACCACAAGAAGGGTAGGCCGTATACTAATACGAAGAAAGAAATATAACTCAAATGTTGGGTCCTGCAAGCGTTAAAATATATATTTACACATTCCCATTAAACCTAACCAATTAAACCAATAGATTACTTTAATAATAAAAATAAATCAAGGAGATGATCGTAATTCGAGATTGTTTTGTTTCCACTTGCGGCAGGGTGTGAAAAAATGACGGTTTGTCAACATGGCAACTTAATATATTTATAGCAAAGATAAAGTGTTGTAGATGTAGCAATGCACTAGGCACCATGGTACAAGATAAACGAATTTACATTCTTATGAACGTGGAAAATTCGGTACTACACACGCAGTTACCTGGATTCCTTGCGTGACTTTATGCAATATTAGGTGTCCATAAAGAACTACTTTCTTCTTCGATGACACAATTACTAACCGCAATCGATTTATTTTTAAAGTGACCACTACAAAATATACATAAACGCACGTTGTAATTCGTGCAATCGTGCGGTAAGTTTCGCAGAATTTATTTTGATCGGAAATTTACTATACTCAGGCTGCAGGATCATACTATCCCTTGTACAAGTGTAAGGACGTTCAAGCAGCTTAGCCGTCAAACTCTTCCCGATGGTCTGAAGGGTGGACATGTTAAAAACGTCACACGAATATTCGTTGAAGATGGATCGACGTCGCGAGGTAAGTTGGCTGGTTGATTGGAGCCGGAAGAACGGGCGCCCAAAATGAAAGGGTTATTGTATTATTTTTGACAGGCGAATGGGATGGGAGAGGGGCCATCGATCGTGAGTCTGAAGTTCCGAGAACAGAAATGGAAAGAAAAGCGAGAGGAAAAGGAGGAAAAGTATTTATTGAAGCAGCTTAACGGACGCCTCAATTTTACTTGTGATATTAATGCGTTATCGACGAAGCAGAGATAGGTTAGTTGGTTATTTGAAGAGGACACTGACAAATGAAATAATTTGTGCTATTGAGAATGGGTGAAAGGGATGGAAAGGGAAGGTTTATTAAGGGATCGGAGGAAGGGTGAAGTGAAACCCGGCATTAGTCTACGACTCTAACTGATTTTAGCCTCCATCCGAGCGAAGGGAAAAATAAAGATTAAATCTTTTACGTTTACGCTACTTTTTTTTGTTTGATGTACACTACTTTTTGTCGGACGTTCAACATATTTTTCGAGGGCCAAACAATTATGGTAGAAACGATCACAGGCATAATATTAAGGAAATAAACTGCAGAACCGATAGATTTACAATTTCATTTTTTCCAAGAACAATAATTGAACATAATAGTTACGATAGATCAGTTCAAGGATACTTTGACCCTGACTATGCAAAATAAGTTTTAGCACTTGTGCTAAATATCCAAAAATCATTATTAGTTACTAACCTAGCTTGCAATTTCAGGTATGATATTGCTCTTGCATGGTTTAGTACCTTGTAGAACTATTCGTCAGTCACAGTAATTATAAACAGTAGTTGTCTCTTAAGCAGTGACCGCATGGTAGCATGCTCGTCCATGTAGCACTCTCCTAGTTTCTGGTCTGACCGTGCACTGTTATCCTGACTGCTTTTGCCCTGCGCCTGGCATTCCGGACGAATGTGCGCGGTTCTGATTTCAGCTGGGATGAGGACTTAATGCCTGGTGAGTAATCACTCCGTGCCACACAGTTATGGTTGTGGCTTGCACAGTACTTCGGAGATGTAGTCTACAACTTTAACGAAAGGCGCCATGGGTACCACAGTTTTAAGTAACTCCCAAAAGAAAAGAGTAGGTTGAGCAAAACATGGTGGCACTCACCAGCGGACCATTAGAGGTCACAAAGTGTCAATCAGGCGTCGATGAACGGGAAAAGGTGCTGAAGGACTCACGTCGGGACCTCTGGACGAAGACTCGGGCGTTTTATCTCACATATACAGTATGCCCTCCTCTCCCTTGCGTCATGTTCCTCATAAGCGAGCGCCATCATCTTTCGCTACGCCTATAAAGTACTAGAAGTACCCTCTACAAAACATCCAAGAAGAGATCGGTGTTGCAATGGAAAATCTCAGCTAGTAACAGAATTCGAACCCTGTACCTCGGGATGAGAAGATATCACTTTTGCCACAGCATTAACCCGATCCCCAGACAGAGATACATTAAAAGCTATGACATTAGCAAAAGTATTATGGTTGATATTCTCAGTTGAAGCCAATGATGTGCATTAATAGCAGACTTTATTCAGCAAACCAGTTCCAAACCTAGAGTACAAGTATGCTAAGGGGTTCGTGCTTAACGTGGCACCCGAAAATTAAAAAAATGTCGAGCAGTACATTTCAAAATAACGGAAACAAGAAAAATGTCAGGAATTTTGGTGAAATTATTTCAATTTCGTAGTCTGTTTTCTGAGAATATTAGCAAAAAATGCCCACAAATGGTTATGGAAATAAAAGAACTTTGGGAATCGAGGCTCTAAAAAATTGTCTCGAATAATTACCTAGAACTATGAATTAACGGTTACTCGGGCTTTCCACCGGGTCAAACTCTGCATCTTGGCCAACGTTTCGACTCGTTCGACTCGACGACTCGTCCATCGTCATGCATACCCTGATAAGCCCGAGTAATCTTTAATAACATCACATGCCGGGAAAGCCTTAGATCTCTCTTAGAGCTATGAAGTTACGAACACAGAGAAATTCAAATAAAATTTTTGTATTCCAGAATCACAGCTTGAGTGTGGGTCCCTTGTTACCCACTGACAGGTAAAAATCTGGCGAGAAAGTTTAAATGTTATTGCAAACGTAATGCATGTATTTATACCATGCATTTCATCCAACTGAACTCCTATCATGAGAGAGAATTAAGTTTTCCAAGATCTCAAGTATGCAAGGTACCCGTTGGACCACCAGGCTCTAATGAATGTACAATGCTCAATAATGGCCTCCACTGATGGTTCGACAAGGTGTGCCCAAAAAGAGTACGAAAATTAGAAAGAAAAAACTTCAATAAAATTAAACATTCGTCAATATAAATGAGGTGCAGAATATGGCTTCTTAAAGTGCTTCTTAAATTAGCGAAATAAGTACACTAGGACCACTTGATGTATACACCATTCACTTCGCAGTTCGACAATGAAGTTATTTAATATGACCGATTTCGTAGCAAAGTAGCATCTTTAGGTAGTTAAAGGGGCTGGACGATTTGTTATAAACATCGTCGTAACCTGTCTTAAAAAATAAAATAGGTGTGGAATGAATATTATCACTGTTATCATGATGAAAAAATTCCAAAAACTGTAGCCTGAGACGGTGTCTACCGACCACACAGTTTTAAGAAACATAAATAATAAGAATGGGGTGACTCATAAAATATAAGAATACTCAAGACATGTCATGTATTCATATGATTCATAATGCACAGTAAAATGTCGTTTGAGTACTAGAGGTTAGACCTGATTAAATGCCATGCAATAACAAAAACTTTTCCATTTATTATAAAGCTTCAATTTATTTACCTCGCAAATCTGAAAAAGGCCTAATGTCGAGCGTTATTTGGCAAATGTTCCGGCTAAGGAAATCGAATTGAAATTATATGTTGGCCTTGGAAGACATACGATAACGAAACCACAGGGCAACCTTGTGTTGTAAAATTCGGCAACACACGCTCGAGATGATAATGACGTCGGAGACAGGAAAGAGCATGAATTAGGTAAAACTGAGAGGTCGAGAGTTCCACCAGAAGCCTCTAAAGGAGTCCCTTTTCACTCCTGCATGCTCTTTTCCGCTTCATACATCTTCACTGGAGTTAGACAATCCACCGAGTGTCACCAAGTTTCCCAATGCCTTAAGGTAGTTTGATCGAGATTTTTCTCGAGTCAAAGTAGAGACTATTTTCGAAATTTATTCATAAAAATAGATTATATGTATATTATATATGTTTATTGCATTTAATTGCATTGCCATCCAGTTCTGAGCTATGTTTAAAGTTTCAAGTCTCTAGCTCATCGGGAAGTAATTGTAAAATTTGTACCGAACAGACAGACAGACAAGAAAGCGAGTTAATATAAACATTGTAATTACAGCAGCTGTAACAAGCCTAAGGTAAATGCTGTAATATCAAAGGCCAAAAATTTTGTTTCATACACCTAAAATTCTCGGTAATTAACTAAATATGCATATATATGCCTGTCACTTGACTCATTCTCTTCACGCCGTACGCCTAAAATGACTCCACGACCAGTTTTTTTGCGATGCAGCTACAATTTCTGCAGTGAGTAAACAACATATTGACAAACATTCGCAGAAAATTAATGAATACTACATCTTTCATTTCTGACGAGGCAAACCGTTAGAAATTCCTCTTTTTTTCAAGGAAAGCCTTCCAAGAGCGCATACCCATTCGCAAGGAGAATGGATGGTATTTTTAGGAAATATCTCGAAAATTCTAATGATAGGTGGCTGATATTTTGGTATCATCAAAAAGGAAAGATATTCTTTAAGTGTAGCTACTAAATTCACAGAATTTTATGCGAAATTATATCTCGATAAACCTTTAATTTTGGATATGATTAAGGAAAATAATGGTTGAGGGATGAAAGGATAATCACAAGACAGAGACTCTTAAACGGCGGAAAAACAGAGTGACAAGAAGAGAAGGGCGATGTGATATTGATAGGAGTGTAATAGAAGATATCATTTCAAATATTTATCAATAGAAGAGGAGTGGGAATGCCGTATTCGTTTTTGGAAAAGGGAAGAGAGCAGGACAACGTTAGGGGGAGGAGGACGGGGAGGGGTGTCTCTCGCTGGGTGGCCAAAGCCCTCTCTGTTCCAGTGCCCACTAAGAGAGGGACAGGAGGTCGAAGTGGAGTTGACTGGGACTGTCTGTGACGCTTCTGGGAAGGGAGACAACCGAAGAGGGTGCGACAAGGGGGTCGGGAAATAGGGCAAAGGGGACGGCCGAAGGGTGGGGTGCGGTCACGGAGCAATGAGGGAGCGGAGAAGGCGCTCCCCCAAGTGGAATGGCGGTCAGGGTGTGGACTGTTTCAAGGAGGGGGGGTCGGGGTCGGTTTTGGAGAAGGAGGGGGAGGGTTGAGGGTGAGATGAGCCTAAGGGGAGTGGGTTGTGTTGTTTGCTAAGCTGGCAGATAATTACTGCCTCGTGCTTTCGCCGAATGGAGGGGTTGGAGGCCTCGTAGGTTGGTCAGTCGTCTGGGAGGTAGAGGGGTGTTGTGCGTGGTATTTTGAGTGCCTCGAGAAAATAAGTGATAAGTGAAAAGAAAGACCAAAGACATTCGATATTTGTAATGATCCACAAAAAGATTGCATCGAAAATCGAGAGCACAAACCACAATATAATGATGGAATGGAATACACAGCAATTGAATGTTGAAATACATTGCTCATGACAGCAACCGAATCTTCTAACAACAAAGGAATCCGCAAAACCACAATTTTGATGATGGCTAACAAAATTAAACTTTTAGAGTATCTCTGGTTTGGAATTAAGGAAGGCACTTTCTTATTATTCGAAAGAGAGAGGATATGAAACATTTTCGGAAGCTAAAATTTCTGTAGCATAAATCCCATTTTTTAGCATTCGAAGCAAAATATTTTGCAAGGATGAAACATTTATTAAAGCGCGATGCAGAAATATTAGGATTAAAAATCCCTGGTTGAATACCGGGATTCAGCAATTTTTGTAGAATACCTGCATATACTAGGGAGTAATGTGATTGAATGGCATTTTTTTTGATAATGAAATAAATGTGAAATGGGATAACTTGATAGCTATGTTTATTTTGCCTAATAGTTTATAGTCAGTGAATCCTAAAGGCGTCATATGGAATAATATGTCCGCAATCCTAGAGGCATCATAAGGAAGTTTTCACGTCAGCAGAAATAAACTCTGCTCCAACACATTTTCCTTTCGAAAGCAATAATAGTAAAGCTCAACTCCTAGTGCAAAAATTCTTTTGAACTTGCCGAGTGTACACGAAAATAACCCACAATATTGGAAGCATGATCATATGTTCCATTCTCAATGCTCAATAGAATCTACCTTAGAATAATATATCAATGCTGAAACCAATGCGGCTTATCTTTTCGTTTGGGAACAACTTAAGAAGAAAAGTTAATTCACTACAGGAATAATGCATATCTTTCTCACGTATTCAAAAAATATCTAGCAAAACCATGGGCGTGGGATAAAAACAGACAACTTTGAATTGTTTGCTGGTTCTATAGAAATCCATATGGTAACCCAAAGGTAGAATCAGCCACATGGTCGATTTCAAAAATGAATTTTCACTGCCATTCGTTTTATTGCGTAGTAAAATTATAAATGAACTTCGATTTAGATCGTAAAACCAGCATTTTCGGTTTGAGTGAAAAGATAAACCCGCTTACTCCCGATAGCTCAACGGCGACGCACGGAATAGGATCATTCGAGCTACGTCTACAGGTGGCAAAGCTGTTTTAATTCCTTTCAGTGCCATGGATGTACTAATCTCTTAACTTAGCTTAACGTAACTTAGATCTCGTCACCAATAAAAACACATACTGTAATCTATTTATATTTAAATTTGGTGTACCTCTTCCATGGAAGAATATGGCAATGGAAGCATTAAAGTCGTTTGAGCGATTCATATAGTTCATGCATAGCGCTCCAGTGACATCCCAAGAATAGCTCTAGCAACAGCAACTAATATCATACTCCTCATTTGCTTTCATAGTGGTAAAACGGATAGCATTGTTACTATTGCGTATGAGACTCAATGTGCTTCAGTTTCCTTTACTTATTCTTTACAAGACCATAGAACTTCCCCATTTGTTAAAAGTTAGTCACTAAAAAGAATATAAAAACTAAGCCTATTAAAAAGGTGTCCGGAACATGAAATATTGAGCGGATGATTCTTACTGCCAAGGGTCAACGCTTTAAACATAATAAAAACCGTCAAAGGCCCTCGTGAGTTCGATCAACGCAGTCCTTCATACTGTGGAAAGTATCTAAAACAAAATCTAACAGTCAAGGGAACAGCAGTTAGTCTGCTGAACTTACAAGGTACAAACACATCTATTCACTATCGTGCTAAGTCCTCCATGGCACACGAAGGCTTGAAGAATGCTCATATAAAATGAACGTGACGGAAAGGAGGGAATTGGGCAATGGTTTATAGATTTTTTAAAACAGCTTTTCTCCGAAACTTATCTATCAATGTGTCTGGAGGGTTGCCAAGGGCTATAGAGAGAAGGTCTTTTTTTTAACGAACATCTATTTCACTGCGACCAAAAACTTCTCCAAAATATTCCCAAGAATTCTGTGATGCTGCAGCCCATCACCATTTCAAGGAATTTGTGGTTATAGCCTGTTTTTAGGAGCCTAGAAGGCTTAATATACGACAAACAGCCGCCATGGCCTGACAATGAAATAAAAAACTCATCATCATTAGATAATATACCGAATGGTAGGTTTATACGAATAGTCTTTAAGTCAACTATCAAATTTATGGTCATCTTCGGACGTTAATACGCCTTTTTTCTCGTCATTAACTTTTCTAATACTCACCGCACTTTGTGGTTTCTGCTAGTTTATGATTCCAGAGCTTTATGCTAGGCCTGGGAGATCATATTTATTAAAGACATTGGATTATTATCATCGAAATATCGGAGTTCTTTGCTTAAGATGTAGAAAGAAGTAACGTGATGAATGGAATATTAAAGAGTCGAGTTTCCGGAATGAAATCAGGCATAAAATAGAAATATTTCCATGATAGATCTGAAAATGTAGTCTCAAATCAAAACTTCTGATTTAAATATGCATTATTTACGCGGCCGAGAAAAAAACAAATATTTCCTAATGCGCTAGGCTCGAGTCTCACCCCGAAGTAAAATTCTACATCTGGCTGAAGATATCACTTCTCGGCGTAAACAAGGACGTGCCGTCAATAACAATAACATAAACCACTTTGAAGACGATAGCACACTTAGTACTCGAAACGTCGGTGGCGAGCGAAATTGCTACCCGTAGGACTGGCCGAAATTTCTATCTCCAAAAATAATAAAGTCATGCATTGAGTCATCGATGTCAATAGTGCATGTTTGATGATCTTAGATTTTAGATCTTGGGTAGATGTAGATCGATCTTAAATGGCAATTTTTTTTTACATAGATTAAGAGAGCAAAATCTGCAAGTAAGGACACGGGATAAAGATTCGTTCGCAAATTTGTTTAATTACGATCCTGAAAAGGCTTCCACTGTTAACATACAATTTGGAACCACTAATAATCATGCTTGGTGCTAAAAGTGGCAGATGGAACTAAACATAAAAAAGTGCGTAGCAGTCAGCTTTTGGAAAAAGAAAAATAGGCCAGGTAGGGCTTACAGAATTAATAATACGGAAATTATTCACGCCGAGTCTGTTAAGTACTTAGGGGTCACAATTACTCACGACATATCTTGGGAAAACATATTAGGGAAATATGCGGTCAAGCATATAGGAAGCTAGGCTTTATCAAGAGAATACTCGGAAAATGTGATGAGAAAGTGAAAGAACGTTGTTATTTTTCAATCGTTAGGCCTCATCTGGAATATGCTGTTAGTGTATGGGATCCATACGAAACGGGGTTGATATCAGAGTTAGATCGCGTGCAGCGAAGAGGAGCTAGGTTTGTGAAACGATGCTACGATAAGTTGGCTAGTGTGTCTGGACTGTTAGAAGAATTAGGATGGGCATCGCTATCACAGCGTAGATTAAATTATAGACTTAACCTCCTAACTAAATTTCAGGAAAACCATTTCTCTGACGACGTAAAAAACATACTATTAACCCCCTCCTACTACGGTAGATTAGATCGCGCCAATAAAATTAGAGAGCTGGATTGTAGAACCGATAGATATAAAATGTCATTTTTTCCGCGTACCATTCGGGACCATAACAACTGTGATCGTCGTCATGAATAGATCGAATTGTGACAATAGGCAGACAGTAAATCTTTCACTTTATATTGTCTACGTTCTTATTTCTGCATGATGTAAATATTGATGTTCTTATTTATGCATGATATTTTGAATATGTAGTAGTAGTCTTTGTATTCCTTGCATGTTGGAACGATTGACGATAGAATGTTTCTTGGTTATTAGATTTTTAATTGGCGCTTTGCATGTGTGGTACGCGGGTTTCAATGTAATTTCGGTGTTCTACCGTATCATGTATGCATGCCTGGTGTGGAAGCCCCCCCTGCCACACACCCTTTGGGTGGCTTGCAGGGTGTGACTTTGATGTAGATGTACGTATAATTCATGCCGTTCACTAACTAGGCCAAATATTTGCTTCATGAAATACTGGTAAAAGTTTTCAAT